>CM041198.1:2961353-4411353 GCA_023078555.1 Ulva prolifera | reverse complement strand
GCGGTCGCGTCGTCCTCGCCCTCGTCGGCCGCTGCTCCCCGCTGCGGCATGGCTGCGGCAGAGAGGGCCGACGTGCAGCGCCCACCGGCAGAGTTGCCGCCTGGCCTGCCTGCTGCGGCCGACGTCGCTCTGTGGTGGCCGCTCAAGGTGCGTCGCTGGCAGCGGGGCCTGTGATGGCCACAGCACCACCTCGCGCAGCCGTGCCCTATGGTAGCGACGCGAACACGTCGACCGTGGCCACGGTCGAGCCGCCGAGGCGCACCCGTTTGTGAGGCGCCTCGGGAGGCGCGTCATCGTCGGACGCAACGAGCACAGACCTAGTGAGGGCGACGGCTCGACTCTTGGCACAGCCGTGCGCTGGCGACTGCACCGCGCTGATGACGGCAGAATGCGCCATGGGCGCATCTGCCACACGATTGCCGCGGCGGACCGCGTCGCCTGCGGCCTCTGCCGCCCCGCCGCCCTCGATGCTACGCAGACGCGCCGCCTTGGTGTGCCCTCTCGTCACGGCCGCCATCGCCGGCCTCTTCTGCCCGAGGGAAGCCTGCCGTGCACCTCCCGGTGTCGCCGGGACCGCGCAGCCGCGCGGCGATGCCACGGGCTCATGCCTTGTCGCCGCGCGTGCCGCGGCTTCCAGCTCGGCAGCAGCCGCCGCTGCCGCCACAGTCCCCGGAGGGCCTGCCTCACTCCGGCGGTGCTCGTTCTTGCGCAACTTCAAGGCCGCTTTCAGCGCCGCCCACTCCACGGGATCTTTCCGACGCACGAACGCCGCTTTGTTGTTGGACATCCGCATGTCGCAGCCGAGGACGCTGCCGAGCTCCTGACCCGTGAGTCCGCGTATCGAGAGCGTGGCATGTTTGCCACCGGTGCGGGGCAACCGCCGCGCTGTGACGCCTTTTGCAGCGTCACGAACGGCTTCGTGCGCTCCGACCGCGGCTTCGCCGGCAACGTCAGCGCGACAACCCGCCGCTGCAGGGGCGGGCCCGTGCACGCCACCCGCGCCGTCCGCCACCGCGTCTTCTCTGATGTGTCCGTTGGAAGCGCCGCTTGATATGCTGAAGACCTGATGGTCGTCCGAGTCGCCGTCACATCCTGCACCACCATCTGTGGACCGCGGGATGTGAGCCGCGGGCTGCGCATGCGTTCCAGCCCCTGTGGACGCAGCTGCCGGCTCTGCAGTCGGGGAGCACTGCGCGCCACCTGCCGACTGCGACCTCACCCCGCCTGCTTCCCCAGCACAGCCGCCCTCCGGAAGGTGGCCCACGGCAGCCTCATTGCCCGGCAGCCCATCATTGCCCGGCAGCACATTGCCCGGCAGCCCATCATTGCCCGGCAGCCCATCATTGCCCGGCAGCCCATCATTGCACGGCAGCCTCATTGCCCGGCAGCCCATCATTGCCCGGCAGCCTCATTGCCCGGCAGCCCAATCCAGGCCCCACGGCAGCCTCACCCGCCCACCGCTGTGGCCCTCATCACGATGGGACTCGCGTGGTGTACCCGCGTGGTGTACCCGACGACATGCACTCTCCGGCCGCACGATGGCCGCACCGTGCACAGGGCCCCCATGCGGTGTGCCGCCGTGCACCTGCACTGCGCTCTCACCCCGTGTCGGAGCCGGGCCCCCTCGTCCAAGGAGTGGCGACGCCGTGTACACCCCGTGGTATGGGGTTCCTACGGAAACTGTGAGCGGGGCGGAACCGGGGATCGCGGCATGGTAGGCGAGTGGGTGATGCGACCCGCCGTACGGGGCCCCCGACATTGCCGGATGGCCCGTGTAGGCAAAAACCCCGGGATCTGGTATGCTGGCGGATAGAAGCTGACACCAGGGGGCGGAGTGTAACACCCACCTTCCACGCTGCCAGCGCCACCACCGGTTGGCCGTCCCGAGGGGAACCCTGCCTAGCGACCGACCGTCAAGAAGCCACCGCCGTGCCCCTATGGGCCGTCGAGTAGCACGCCAATCGCAGCGTCAGGGGCGTGCGGGACGCCATACACGTGGCTCACGGATCCGTACGTGTGCACTGGGGCAGGCTGGCCCACCATGCACGGCACGCTGCTGAAGCCGCCCCCCTCCATCTGGAACGCCGGCGTCCCCTATACCCATGGCTCGCCCATGGAATGCCACCCTGACATCGCCATCTCTGCCCCCCGCGCCCTCCGGGCGCCGCAGCGGCCTCGCCGACATGTGTGTCGCTGGCCCCTTCACCACCCACGCCAAACCTGCGCTGCAACTCCCTCCAAGGGCCTCGCTCGACATTGCAGCCAAGGCTTCGCTTCCACGATCCGCGTGCACTGGCGGCGTCTGTGGCTGCCCTTCATCAAGCTCATTAGAGTCCCCCTCACAGACCTCCGCTGCCAGCCGTAGGGCGCTCCCGCGTCCTTCGCGCAGCCTCACATTGCCCCGCACCCCGCCCCCTCCCGCCACGTCTACGCCCACCACCACCGCCTCCTCGCGTGCCGTCCGGCCGCAATGCCAAGGCAGGATGACGACCCCCCCGGAGGCAAAGCGACCACCATCACTGCCGCCCGAACCCCGCTGGCTCGCCGCCGCCGCAGCAGCCTCCGCCCGCCGCAACTCGAAGGCCGCCCGCACTCGACGCACAGTACCAGACGCTGAATGCAAGACGTCGCCCCACACCGCGACCTCACGCATGCACGCAGACCGCCCTCCCGCCATCGGCGGCGCTAGTGTGCGCCGCATCACGCCCAGGACGCACCATGCGGATCGCCGCTGCCGCACGCATGCCGGTCGTGACGCCGCCGCCGTCGACCAACTGGCCGTCTCCGCCTCCGCTCGCAGGAACGGCGCCGTCGACGGGGGGGAGCCCCTCGCACCACGCCACGCCATACTCCGATTGGCAACAACGCCGAGCCCTACGTCGCCACCGGTGACGACGACACGCGTCGGCATCGCGTGCGCCACAGGCCGCCGTCGAGCGGGGTTCAGCAACCACGCCCGTGCGGTGCACACACGCTTGGCCATCGAGGCCGCGCCGCATTCGCGTCGTTCACCTGCGGATGCCACCGGGAGCCGTACCAACGTGGTCCACTCTCGGCGCCGCACACTGCTGTCAGCTCTTGGGAGGGAGCCCCGCGCGGTGCAACCGTACGCCTCCCGCCGCCGCACGCGCTTGACGCGCGGATGGTTGCCACGCCTGCCTTGCACAACGTGTGCCATCGCCCTGCATGCGGCGATTGGGTCACACACAGCCGCTGGCATCTGGAACTGACAGCGAATCACAGCGAGTCATGCAGGGAGGCGCTGGATCGTACGAGCGCACGGTCCACGCCCGGTCCCAGACCAACGAATAAGCCACTCTTCCATCACCAACGTCGCCGTGGTCCGCACTCCACCTTCGCGTCGCCCGTGCAGCTCCGCCACCAGGCAGAGTCAGTTGCGGCGTCCGCCTCTGCTCGACGTGCACCGTCAAGCCCGGCGCGGCGCCGTCCACCCGGCTGAAACTGCACCCGTGGCGGTGTCAAAGATACGAACAAGGCGGGCCGCTCGCAGGCAGCACCGCGACGCGCAAGGCACCCTTGCGGGGCCTCAGTGCGCCCATGGAGGTGAATCGCGGTCATCGGCGCCGGGGGTGCCGCACGTTGAGCGTAGAATAGGGGCAGAACACATACACAGCAGTGCTCTACAACCCCCGTATGTTATGGAGGGATTCCCGCTGAGCTTTTCCCTTTTTTTACAGGGCAAGCACCGCTGGTATGCTGAAATTTCGGTGGGCCATCCCGCCGTAATTGTTTTTTCCTGGAGGCTATAGATGGTTTCACACGTATTTGAGAGTCAAGGGTGGCCACATGCGTCGATAACATCAGCGGTCGTATGATCAGCGCCTTGCTGACTTCTCCCAGACTCAGCCGTTCGTGCCAGACGTGCTAGCAACCTCATCACGAGCGCGCTTCCTGGGGGCTGACCCCTTGAAACCGAACCGACTAAGCATTGCTCAAAGCGATAGGTGCACACAGCGTCTATTGGCACTTTGAGCTATGCTTCGCAAAATCATGTAGTGATACAGAGCCGGCGTGTTGCGGCTACAGAGCAAAGCATCCAGTGACGTCTCGGAAAATGCACCTGACACTGTGCACCTAGGTGCAGCTGCTCCTCACAATCGTGTGTTCGCAGCATTATCAATGTGAACGCATCCCGCATCCAGACACGCTTGGCACTCGAGTGGGCGGTCGATGACAGAGGCGCCCACTGCGCTACTTCGCTACGGTGGCCGATCATCCGCACACGGCGACGGCTGGGAGGGAGGTCGTGCCGATCACAGGATGGGTGTGCTCCATGCGTGTCGTGTGTGCTACATTTCTCACACACACGCGTGCACGCTCGGTCAGCCCCGTCGTGCATGATCGTGTTTGGTCTTTGCACGTGTGCGGGGACATATGTACCCGGGGGATGCGTCTGCACAGCAAATGCATGCATGCATGCTGCTCTCTCCTCACATGCATCGGGTGTTGATCTGTGCGGGATTTGTACAACCTGGCACAGCCGAGGGACGGTGCCGCAAACGTGGTGTTCCTGCTAGGGCCCCCGGGCAGCGGGAAGTCTGGTCTCATTATCGATGCCATTGCTGCAGCTACAGCGGGCTCGCCGTTCAGAGAGAGCACTCGTGGCGTGGGGGTGGAGCCCGCGCACGGTGCACACAAGGTGTCTCTGATGGTGCACAAAGCCCTCATGCGCTTCAACCTGGGTCACCCCGCGGAGACGCTTGCCAGCGGCATGTGCGCGTCGGCGTTGATGCCCGGGGCCACCGGCCTTCCAGCATGACGCCGCCCGCGCCATCGCGGCGCGGAAGCTGCACGTCTTGGACGAGGTGCAAGCCATTACGCCGCTGCTGCGGCAGTACCTGCTGCAGCTGCGGAAGGCGCACGCTCAGGCGACCAACGTTGACGGCATGTCACATGCGGAGGTGCTGCGGAGGTGCCCGCACATCTTTGCCTTCGACCCGCAGCAGAGTCCCTGCCGGGAGATCGGCGTGCAGAGTGTGGATGCCAACGGGCGCATGATGATGCGTGACACGTCTGTAATCATGCCGTGGATGATGTGCATGGACGTGTGCGGCCCGCCAAGCGCGACGCTGAGGTACCACTTCGTCGTCCTCCACGGCCAGTACTGCATGAGTGAAATGTTGTTCCGCTTGCTGCACAGCGCGTGCGTTCCCCCCGCTGATGCATGCCTGCGTGATTGACTCTGGCGAGACACTTGTTGTGTCGGCAGGTGCACGATCGTGGTGTCGTTCGCTCATGCCGCCTGCGGATGCTGGTACCGGCTGCGGCTGCGGATGCTGGTGTCAGAGCGGGTCGTGGACGTCGAGATCAATCACCACTTTGTCACATTCTACGCGCCGGACCGGGAGACAGCTGCTGTTAACTCGGACGAGTTCACGACGCGGGGCTTTGGCAACGAGGCAGAGGGCGAGAGCGTGTACGTCTTGGACGGAGGCGATTGCGCGCTCAGGCTCCACCCGACATTGATCATCACCGCGACCAAGGATGGTGCGAAAGCGATGTATGATCGGGTCAAGGGCCGCACGGATTACTGTGGAGTCACCGACGCAGCGCATGCGTCTGCAAAGGCAAAGGCGCACATGAGAGCAGAGCTGAAGGCTGCAGAGTTGCGCCGTCTCAATCGCGAGCTGGAGGCGGCTGCTGTGCAGGCTGCACCAGTCGTGTTGGCTGCTTCGTTCAAGGCGAGCGAAGCCTGCGTGTTCCGGTGTGTCCCCACGCCCGGTGCTGGCTGCCCGTATGTGTGCATGCATGCATGTGTACTAAGCTGTACCCCGTCCATCATCGCCCGTGGCCTGTTCACCGGACCTGACGGAGGGGATGTGTGTTCAGGCACGAGGATGAGGTGGGGCAGCAGATGGTGCAGCGGCTGGAGGGGTTCGTGTACAGCGGCAGGGACGCGGTCCGCCTGCAGGTGGGGGAGCAGTATCTGCTGACCTCGGGGTTGGGCCCAAACTATCCGAGGGGTTCCGTGTGCGCCGTTGCATGCTTTGAGCGTGCGCCGTGCGCAAAGGTCGTGCGTGACGCACTGGCATCCTTCGAGGTGTTCACAAAGGATGCACATGCACGCGGCCTCGCGTGGGACAAAGTACATTACAGTGATGGTGGCCTTGCAGGCCCCCCCGGCGAGCAACAGCACATGCTCGATGTGGTGCGGCGGGTGGCGCAGCGGTTTGTCGAGGAGCACGGTGACGTCGGGTGCATCACAGTGCCCAGGTGCCGCATCACCATGGCGTCCGGGTCCGCGGGCACACGGCAGGTGCTGCCCGTTGTGGAGGTTATTGTGTCCGAGGAGGGCGCGCTGTTCGCGTGCCGGATGCAGATGCCGTTGGTGCCTTCGGTCGTGCGCATGGCCAACTCCATGCTCAGCGCGACTGTAGTCGACCAGCGGCTCGTGGTGTAATGTCCTAATGTGGGAAACGTGCACGTGTCAGCGGAGGCGCATGCGGCGCCTCTGCTGGTCGCTCTGACCTGTGTGCAGCCCATCGCGCGAATAGCCCAGTGGCGAAGGACTCGGACTGGCACGACGAGGTGTTCAGTGCGCGGGATCCTTTCGAGAGCCTGACTGCGAACGTGCAGCAGTAGGCGCAGGGGCTCCGGTACTGCCGGCTGTACCACTGCCAGCCGCTCGGTTATGATGGCGGGCGCGCGCAGCCTCGTGGATCTGATGACCACGATGCAGAGCATGTAATGCAGTTGAATTTCGGCTACTTCTATTGATATAGAGTAGCATCGACGGGCTGTGCTGGGTAATTAGCTGTAGCCACTGTGCAGGCTGTCAGGTAACGTGTGTGACATGTGCACATGACTCGGCGGGTTCGGCGGCTTCGGCTCAGCATGATGCGTCCATGACGCACGCGTTGCTCTGGGATGATTTGACTTTTGCAGTATGCAGCCAGGTTGGTGGTGGAATGCGCGCGCCTGTCTTGGCATGTACAACGTGTATGGCATGTATGGCATGTACGCGCGACGTGATGCTGATCGCCACAGCGACAGTATCCATGATCATTTATGTGTGGATCACGTAATTTCCACATGACTCGCACCATGGGTGCATTGCACAGGCCAGCGTGCCAGATGCAGCTGCCAGATGCGATGTATGCAGCATGGGCCCATACTAGGCGCGGGAAGCACACAGTCATACACGCTAACGACCGCTGATCACCACCGTGTTGTGTATTGCAAGACCTCGCACCGGTTGCTGCAAGCGTCACGTCTGCGTGTAGTCGGCGCTGCGAGCTGCTGCAACACCGACCTGCCCTGCCGGATACTGTGTCGGCCACTGACTCTGTTTACCTAAGATTGGTCTACTTGATGCAATGGCGTGGAGTATAGCGTCGCGCGGACAGCGCTCTCACAGTCTGGAAACCTTTCTTTGACCGCTACTACTCAAGCAAAGGCGGGATGGCCGCGACGCACACGATACACATTAATTTTGGTATATCTCGAGGAAACGTTAGTGTGGCAATTACAACAGGCGTGATTGTCACGACTCTGTAGGCATCGACAGCAAACCTCACTCTAAAGAAGTGACAGCAAGTCCCAATGCTTTAATACAAACAGAATTTGTAAGCATCATGCAAGTGGCGCCTGTTATGCGTAAGGATGGGCTGCATTGTGTTGACTCTTGTGTCGTGGCGCACACTCGGCGTTCGTCACTGTGGCATGCATTGTGGCAACATGTGGACGCTAGGCACGCTGATCGCGCGTCGGTCAGGGTTCGACACTGGACATGTTGTGGCTTACGCAGCTGCGCGCAGCTTCGCGGCTTACGCCGCTGATGCGTAAGGGCCATGTAACCCAGTGCAACATCACAGCTATGTGCAGTTGCGTTCAGTGTGACGGATGCGATTCGGTTTTTGTGTTTGTTTTCTCCCGTCCACACTTTTGTAAGTAACGTTCAGTGTGACCAAACATCATGCGTGCCGTGTTGTTCGGTCCCAATCGTGGAACGCGGCAATGCAGACTTGCCAGTGTGCGTTGCACTGTTCCGCCAACCCGATTGTTGTGGTTCCTGACAGCAGCACCGTGGCGTAAGGGGCTTCTCGAATCCAAAGCGTTGAGCAAGCCCCTCACGCCACTGCTGCGGGCTGCCGGGTCGTGTCAGAACCACATCACACACGTGTGTTATGCCTTGGACGCAGCTGCATGCTTGCAAGACAGGACGATGGACACCGAGGCTGATGCCATACAGCATCAACGCCACTGCCTGCTCGCAACGACGTGCGGCCGCCAGGTTTGTGGAGACGGTGGGCGGTGCGAATCACTCACTAGACAGTAGCAGCAGCCGCGAACGTGAACAACATCGTGAGCGCTGCTGCAGGGATACAGACGACCACAAAAGGCAGCTTGCACTGGTTGCGAGGTCCCTTGCGGTCGTTTCCATCGCATTGGAATCGCGCACAGGCTGCAGAGGCTGCTGTGCACGGCACGGCTGCGCAAGAAACGACGAGGGCTACGTATGTATGTACTCCGGTGTATACATATATCCAAGCCGCAATCTGATGTTCTTGTGTGCTGCGATACCGGTGACAAAACATCGAGCACAGGCCTACCTCTCGAAACAGCCTTTCATGAACACATCACGCACGCTGCAGATGCACAGAAAAAGCAGGATTGACGAATGGCAGGCGTGGTTGCAGCTACAGCTACTGAAGAGGGTGACCAGTACAACGACACTCACCCTTTGCGAGTCACATGTGTCAATGACTCGGGACATCTGATGCTAGCCAACACGATCTTGCACCCCATGGCCATTGCGCACCGGCATTCCGCCGAGGGCGGGCCTACGGGCGTGGAGGGTGCATGTCCGGCGGGACCCTCCGGCCTTCCTACGCATGCTTCAGGATTCCCACCACGCATCAACGGTCCTAGCTCTCGCATCGCGCGCGAGCACAGGAGCCTCTTCAAGGATGCGGATGATCTGCGTCATCAATATGCGGAGGATGACATTATAGATGCGATTGTCTTGCTGCATGCGACTATGCGGAGTGCGCGATTGCTGTGGCAATGCGGCGTGGGCCCCGACTCTGCCCCAATCGGGGAGTTCTCAGTGGCCCGGCCAAATGGGTCCACATCGCTTACCGTGCTTGTGTCACGCGACGAGCGAGAGCAACATCTTCCTGCGGCGGAAAAGGGAGCGTTGCATGATTTGAGACTGGCCGGAAGTTCCCAGATCACGCAGCTGCCGCGACGGTTGACGATCTCAAGATCGTGCCTTTCAAAGTGGTCAGCCTCTTTTCGGCGATCGAATGGGCGCACTGCATGTGGTCGCGATCGTTGCCGACGCGTGGCCGCAAAGGGGATCCGGTTCTCGGGCGGTACCACCTACCGGTGCACGGGGAAGACATCGGGGTGAGCGAGCATTCGCTTCTAATTCTCTTCATGTTGCTATCCGGCTTGAATCGCGAAGACCTGGCAAGACGGCTACTTGCCTTGTCAGGGGATGCCTTGGAGTGGTTGACGGTGTTGCTCAACTCCGGTTTGCACAAGGCTTTCGGAAAAATAATCAGCCCACACGCGCCTTCGGAAAAATAATCAGCCCACGGGCGCCTTCGGAAAAATAATCAGCCCACGCGCGCTCTTATCAGTGCGATCGGGGGCGCCCCGATCCCGCGAGTTCTACAACAAGGTGCCAAAGATCGCCACCGAGGGGTATGTGCTCGTCGATACCTAACTCTATGTTGGCTGTGTTTGCAATGTTTTGAGATGTTTTGATGTTGTGAGATACATCTCACTAGGCGCATGCTGGCGCGGCACACCTATAGACACCTAAGGCTGCAGCGCAGACCACAACATGTGTCCTCGTAACTTGGACTGGCGTCTGTACAACGCCACTTATACATTATATACCACGTTAATTATTATTATGCACATATGTGCACGCAATTTATGTACAGCGTCCTGTACACTCGAATCACAATGATACGTGTATGCCAGACACCTTACTGGACGTGGCTACGAGTGCACCAACTCGGCCAGCTTACGCAGCCATGCTTAGTTGGCACTGTATTATATCGGATTACCTGGACCAGCGCATTAGCGGTCATGTCCTACCCAAGCTAGACTGGTATCTTACAGACCGGTTCGCATGCAGACCTCCATGTGTATTTGCGAACTCACGCATGTTACGCGGCAGCCTTGGGGCTTCGCATGCATGCCCGCTGTTAGCAGGCACGGCTCCCACATCGAACACGAAATCAGTGTGCGATCAGCCTTCAGGCTCCGAAGGCCACATGCTTACTTTCTCCCGCAATTACTCGGGATCTGGGGTCTGCGCTCTGCGCGATCCGGCGGGGCCAGCTCTAACAGGGGGATCGACCTGGGCGCACACACCATCGGTATTTATACCGAGCGCTTGCTGGGACCAGGCACGTTTTACAGTGATCTGGTTGGGGCGCCACCCCTTCGTGCAACACATTGTATTGAATTCTTGCCTCTTTTCGCATCTGTCTGTTCTATTTCTGTCTGCCTGTACAGCCTTCGTGCTGCGGCGTTTAGCCCATTTTATTCAGCTGTCCTCGCGCAGCACCGTAGGTCCGTTCCGCCCCGGCGACTCAGAGACCTCTACAGGTATCTGTGACTTCAAGATTTCTGTCCTGATTATTCTTTTATTACTTGCAGATGGCCAGCGAATTAGCTGCCCAAGCCATGGAGGACCCGGTTACGTGGGAATCCGCTCGTGAGTCGATCGTTACATGTGTTGATTCGAATTTTTCTTTAGAACAATGTCAGAATCCTGGCCTGAATAGCTTCCCTCAGGAAGACTTAGACTTTATTCGACGTCTGTTTAGCATGCTGCTGTGGCTGCAAAACGTTATGGTGAATTGTGCTGCTGACTTTGACAAGCCGGCGTTCATGGCTGTGTGCCGGGATGCCAGACAGATTTTCTTAGAGTCTGACCTGCCGGATGACGAGGTACCCTTCCGACCTCTGGAGAAGAAGGTGTCTTCGGAAGCTGTTAAGCGTGCCCTTAAGGCGCCGGGTGGATTTTTATGCGCGGCTGATTGGGGCCCCGTGGACGGCCCCGTGCGCAACTTGCTTATCCCGGCGGCCATGACATTGTTGGTCTGGCTCGGGCCTAGGTTCGCCAAGCCCCTACTTGATCTGACTTTTGCTTTCTCCACCGATTACAAGTCGTTTACGCTTGCCATGTTGGCATGCCCTGTCCGTACCGACTTGTTAGGACTGCTTGGCGTCAGAGAGCGGACTACGAAGTTACGTACCACGCCCGCTGTTAACAGCCATGGCGCTGCGCTAATTAAGCTTGTGAAGGCGTCTGAGCCAAAAGTTTTTAATATTGTGCACGCAGTATGGCATGCGTTTACCAGTGCACGTTATTGTCTCAAAAGCGTGTCTGAAGTGTTCCCAACGGTCCACGTTTCGGAGATTACCAAGGCGGAGGCACAGCAGTATCGGGACTGCTCGGCAAGCGTCACCACCCAGGTGCAGTCAGTCTTACCCATCCATTCATCACTGCCTGAGAGTAACCCGAATTTTCTTGATGACAGCTCAAATACGTGGTTTCGTAGTGCTCAATATTCATTTTCGTCGGTTCACATGCCCACAGCAGCCGCGTTGCGCGGCGATCCCCTATCCGAATTACGCTGGCACAAGTACCAAAGCGACGTTTTGCATGCACGCGCGAATTGTTTGCAATTATCAGAAAAGCAAGTCATACAACATCTGACCACCACTTTTTCTCGCACTGACCAGCATGTTACGGTTGCACAAAAAGCTGCTCTGAACCCTGAATGCACTGTCCGACAGTGGTTAGAAGTGATCAGAGACTTTTACTTCACCAGCGGTCAGTTCAGACATAATATTGAACACGCGTGGCAGCGCTATGACGCGGCCGACTCTGCTGATTTTAATGAGCTTATGCACCACATCAAAACTTACTATCGATTAATTTTCCTGGATTACACGCACATGCAAGGCAAGCAGTGCAAAGTGGATTTTGCTTGCATTTTGTTTACAAAACTGTAGCGTCTGATGCAGCCCACCTGCAAATCGACATTAGCTGATACCTTGCGCATGTTCTTACCCATGTCAACTTTACTAGAGAAATTTAACTTAGAGTTGAAGCCGTTAGTGGGCTTGAGTACGTTTCAAGCGGACGCGACCGCTGTTAAATTCATTACGTGGGCTGTTACACAGCTTCAACAAGTCCGCGAGTCGGCCAACACGGTCAAACGTTACACAGGTGATGCGCTTGATAGCAGGATCGATTATGCTATGTTAGTCTCCAAGCGCAAATCACAGGCACCTGGCACCCACGAACCCAAGCAGCAAGCCGCAGCCGCGATCTTACCTGGCCCACCGGCTAACAACCGCAATGGTTTGCAGAAACGCGCGGCTCCCTCAGGTCCCCTACCAGGCACCAGGCAGCCACTTATCCCTCAACTTAAAGAGCAGGCTAACTCAACGGACGAGGATACGTTTAGGCCATGGCTGCAAGGGTTTGTTCAAAACCCTGTGGTGCCGGCTGACCTGCGCAAGGCACTTAGCCTTGAGTTGGAAGGTGGCCCTACTTCGGTCCATGGCGCATTAGCTGCGGCAACGCACCCACTGCCTCCAGGAATTGAGCCTACATTTATGTTTACGGCAACACGCATGCTGCGCATGCATTATCTGTACCCGTTCAAGCAGTGTTGGTTGTGCCCGTCGGCTAGGAACAATGCCAACCCCCAAGCTGGCCATCATCAGGTTGACCACTGCCCCACTTTTCTTTCACTTGTACCGCAGGCGTCTCGTGACGCATTCTTCGGGGAGGCTTTTAACAGGCGGCGCCACCTCACCCCGCTGCCCCAGCGCTACAACCCAGCCCGGCACCGCGATCGCGACAACAAGAGGGACCGGTGCGAACCCAACCGAAGAGGCTCTGATACTCAGGCCAAACGGTCACGCCCCGACCATCATCACCATGTCCGCTGAGAAGCTGGCAAGCCATCCATTGCGTGCCCACAATGGGCGGCTGAGCCTTACAATCTGGCACGAAAGTTAATACCATTGAACGCGACTTGTTTCAACTCCGCATTTATGTCTGGGTCCCTGTCCTTGTTTGATCTACATGACCTTAAAGAAAATATTATAGTGACTCTTCCATGCACAGACGCGGCGCAGGCTGCAGTTCGCCACATGCACACCATCAACATGCATGAACACAACATTACCGTCGTTATCCCCGCGCGAATTTTTGACTCGTCAGCATTTGTTCCGTTGTTACGTCAGCACTCCCCGTCCATGGTTGACGAGGCACGGCATTTGCTGGAGTATATGTCAGGCAACCCTGTTCCAGGACACCAAAAGTACCACATATGCACAATGGTCACGAATCAGCGTGTGTCAATTTTGCCAACGAAGAAAGCTGCAGCGGCGGTGTTGGCACAGCAAGCGAGTTTCGTTGATCTTATATGCACGATGCCCACGCGCATTCACAACCACTTCGCCAGGGCGTTGGTGGACACGGCAGCAAACCATAGCATGATCACTCGCGGTTTTTTGGAGCGCCATAACATCCCCTTTCTATCTACACACAGCGTAACGGTTGGAATTTCAGCATCGGAGGCACCATGCATAGGGTCTGTCTTGTTAAGTGCGCGGGTAGGACGACGGATCATTACAGTGAAATTCACAGTAGTGGACTCGCTGCCCACGGCAGCGGATTCATTCCATCCGAACGAGGCACTATTTGCACTTGATGTGATATCAGCCGTCAACATGTCCATCACTTTTAAACATCCGCGCATTGTTATTCATGTCCCACCAGTAAAACATGGACGCAAGAAGACGGGACAGCCCTACTTCCATGTCATCCACGCCAGCCACGCACAAGTCACAACGGAATCCAGTCCACAGGAAGATTTCTTAATATCGCAACGTGAATTGAAGAGTCTCACAAACAGGGCGAGGCGCGGTCAGCAGCCATTGTTTGTGGCGCACATTAAATCCTCACATGCAGCAACAACAAATGTTAGTTGTGCCAGCACGAAACGAACCGGATACCTATCAAGACAAAATGCTCCTGCACATGTCCCACAAGACACATCATGTATCCCTGCTTGCATTAAAGCGGTTGTGGACAAACATCAAGCGCCTGGAGGCACGTTAGGGCCGCCACCCCCCAACACATCTGCATCCGGATTTGAAATGGACATTGACTTGTTGCCAGGCGCTAGGCCTAGAGCGGCGCGCCAGTATAGATTGACACCGAGGGAACAACTGGAACTGGAAAAGCAGCTTAATCATTTAATCTCCATGGGGTGGGTGCAACCCTCTGTTTCTCCTTGGGCTAGCTGTGTCCTTTTTGCCCCCAAACCTGGCGGCAAGTTGAGACTTTGCATTGACTATCGGTATCTGAACAAGCACACAATTAAGAACACATACCCATTGCCACGCATCGACACGCTGCTAGACCAGCTGCAAGGGCACAAATACTTCTCAGCATTGGATTTGCAATCTGGCTATCACCAAATTCGTCTCTCGGAGTCAGCTGGCCCTAAAACCGCTTTTAGAACACCGGATGGCCTGTATGAGTGGAAGGTTATGCCGTTCGGCTTGTCCAACGCACCCTCGGTGTTTCAGCACGCAATGAATGTTGTCTTGAAAGGACTTATAGGTAAGATTTGTCTTGCTTATCTCGACGATATTGTGGTTTTGGCACGATCGGAATCTGAGCATGCGACGAACTTGAATCTCGTGTTAACCCGCTTAGCAGAGCATAACTTCTACTGCAACATGGATAAATGCCAATTTGCGCTGCAAGAGATTAAGTACCTAGGACATGTTGTCACGGCGGACACAGTCCAGCCGGACCCATATAAAGTTCAGGTGCTACAAGATTGGCCGGTTACAGACTTGCAAAAATCGACAAACAATATTAGATCGTTTCTCGGATTAGCGGGTTACTTCAGGAGGTTTATTCCGAAGTTCCCGACCTTGGCCGCGCCTTTGTTGCAGCGTATCAGCTCCAAGGAGCAATTGCCTTGGACGCTACAATGCGAACAGGCATTTACAAACATTAAACAATCTCTGGTCAACGCTACTGTTATGCGCCACCCGGATCTTAACAAATCATTTCACATCTATACTGACGCATCAGATTATGCTTATGGTGCTGTGCTGACTCAGGAACATGAGGATACTCTCTGTCCTGTTGCGTGGATTGGCCGTAAATTGAATAAGGCTGAAGAAAATTATTATACACTAGAAAAAGAGCTTGGAGCGATTGTTTTTGCTTACCGCCAATGGCGATGTTATCTGGAAAACAATCACACAGTGTTTATTCACTCTGACCACAACCCCCTTAGATTTCTACAAACTCAAAAGAAGCTCACCGGCAAACATGCCAGGTGGCTCGAGTCTCTGTCCCGTATTGACTGGAAAATTACTTACATTCCAGGGGACAAGAATGTTGTGGCCGATGCTGTTAGCAGAGCTACTCACTTGCCTAGCACGGAAATCACGTTGCATGACGGCCACACGCTGGCCGCAGAACGGCCTCACGAACCTTACCGAGCATTAGCACTGACAAGCCTTCTAGTGCGCAGGTCCACCGGCCCCGCACCGGATTTATCGGAGGCATTCCCTCCACTACCATTGTCACAGGCTCCATCACATGGCACGGCACTTATGGAGTCCCGCAGGGTTACCCCGTCGGCTTGGCAGTCTGCTCCACTTCCGGCCGCCACGAATTTATTCTCCCGCACAACACGGGGACAGCAGTTAACCTGGGCGCTGCAGCAGCTCAGCCGCCAGCCAAGCAACCCCGCTTACTCGGTCGTGCAGAGAATGCTGGACCAGAGCAACCGCTCGCTACCGGCCACGACTCCGCGGCGGCCCCGGTCACAACCCCCGTTACAGGCTGCGCCCTCAACACGGCGCAGCAACCGGTTTCAGTCCCTCAGCCCGCCGCTCAGCCCACCAACGAGTCCGCAACAGCCGTCCACTCCGATGCCCAACCAACCTCCGGACTTGACGACGACTCCGAGCCCTGGCTCCGGGAACTTAGGGCAGCACTCCTCGGCGAGTGATTCTGCCGACATTGTTCTCGACGCTCAGGCCGTCGAAGACATTGGTACGAATCTCATCGACCAGCACAATCACCATCTTACTCTTGACACCGTGATTGATTCGTTTTGGGAACGCTTGCGTAAAGGTTATGCACATGACCCTGCATTTCGTGAACCGCCGAAGCAATTTCGGTTTGATAAACATCTGCAAGCATATTTTTGCGAGCACAAGCTTGTCATTCCGGATTATGATGATCTTCGCAAACAAATCTTGTTGTGGCACCATGTGCATCCGTGGCATGCACACTTGGGTGTGCATAGAACACAAGCACTTATTATGGATACGTTTCATTGGCCCAACATCAGCGGAGACATCAAATCATTTGTATCGCAGTGTCATTCGTGTCAAATAATGAAATCTCCCGGTTCCACAGTTAGCACCCTGTCACCCCTTCCAGTACCCACAGCATGCTGGCGGGTTGTTAGCTTGGATATGATCACGCAACTACCCCGCACTGTGTCTGGTTTTGATTGCATCGTCGTTTTCGTTGACCAGTTTTCTAAGATGGTCCGCCTTGTCCCTGCACTCAGTACTCTGGACGGACCAGGCTTCGCCAAATTGTTCTTCCATCATATTTACCCGCACTATGGCTTGCCGTTGGGTATATGTAGTGATCGCGGAGTGCAATGGAACAATAAATTCTTTCAATCCGTTTGCGAGCACATGGGCATTCGGCTACGGTTAACTTTCTCTTATCACCCCCAAGCAAATGGTCAGGTGGAACGCATGAACAGAGTTATTGGAGAAGCACTGAGGCATTTTGTCAGTCCAGCACACGACGACTGGGATACATTCTTGCCGCACATCGAGTTCAGCATTAACAGTTCCAAAAATGAAAGCACTGGTTGCAGCCCGTTTCAACTCAATCGCATTACACCCCCCTTGTCCCCGACTGCTTTGGCATTTGGTATGTCGACATCGCGAAAACCACATGCATCTGTCTTGCATCGGATGTATTACCACTTAGCCAAGCAATCTCTGAATGAAGCCAAGCAAAGCATGTGGGCTGGCACTATCCAACCTGAATACTTTGAGCATTTCCGAGCAGGAAAGAATGTTCTGCTGTCCTTGTCAAAACTCGCGCTGCATCACCCGTCGCTTAGGCGCAAATTCACTGCCAAATGGGCGGGCCCCTGTCAAATCCTTGAGCTGGTCGGCACCAGAGCTGCGCGATTGCAACTGCCTGCAACGCTGCAGCAACTTCGCATACACAATGTGTTTCATTTCTCATGTTTAAAACCGTACGTTGCGTCTCATCTGCATGAGTACTCCAGCGCACCTAAACTGTCCCGGCCCACAGACGCCAATAAAGTGTTCGAAGTGGAAGCCATCCTTGATTATAGACGCACGCATACACCCGCTGTCCAGTCCAAAGAGACAGGCCCCATGAAAGGTCCTCACTACTTAGTTAGTTGGAAAGGGTACTCCCCGCAACACAACTTATGGCTCCCTGTTAATGAGCTGGAGAACTGTTTGGACAAAGTGGCTGATTATATGTTCCAGAATGCGTCTTCCAAACAGCGCGACGTTCTGATCCAACAGTTCCCGCGCACGGCCCGTGCTAAACTAGCGCACCTGCTGCAACGTGCTCAACAGTCGACCCGACGCGGGATCGACACTGCACCTGCCATTATGTCGCGCCCGCCACGCTTGACGCCTAGAACTAGGCGTCGCTCGGCGTACCCGGTAGATGCCGAACCGGCGCTTAAAGCAGCCACATCGCGCCAGCGTTATTGCTCCCGCTGCGCTGCATGCCTGTACTAGGTCTTCGCTGCGCCCGCTATGTGTTGAAGGGGACGCCTGGATTCATGATAGCACTTACAGGGCATTTACACGGTCGTCAGGAGTTGGGATCGACGCAGGTATTGCTTGACCGTATCCTGCCCGCTCCGCCGACACTTGTCGGTCTTAGGTCCATGTGCATGATCACATAGGAACCAGCACTGCCACCCCCACAGCACTCGTCATGCTGGGCACGGGCATTCACTGGGTGGAGCCCCAGCACGGCAGCGACTCGTACCTTACCTGCCTTGAGTGTACCGTTATTCTTATTTTTTTCTACAGGTCTTTATGGGGTTGTTCACTTTATTTGGCGCTGCATCGGGGTGTTCTTGCTCGGTGCGCGATTACCTCGGAACGCCTATATTGTGGCACCTCATCGCTTACTTATGCCGTTGTGCAGTGGCTTCCTTGCCCGACTTACCCGGAGACTCCGCGCTGGCGGACGGCAGGCTTAAAAGGCTCCTGGTCAACATTGACAGAATTATGAAGGACGACCTCCATATTTCCGCGGCCGCCGGCAGCGTCGACGAATTTAAGCGCCGTCTTCGCGGCATTGTTAGTGCCGAGCGCACGGTGGTGATGGCTGCTCGCATTCGTGAGCGCACGCTGCATGACTTTATAGAATTTGCCACGCATTCTCATGGCCATGTTTTGGGCCACTACTTAGACGACTTGATCGTGGCCTTCTCGGACATGATGTAACTTATTTGCAAGGCAGTCACGGCGCCGGCGCTTGTTGCAAAGCCCCGACGTCGTCCCTGCTCCGCAGGCTTTGCCCTTCGCGTCATTTTTACATTCACTTGCCATCTATCGTGATGCCTTCTTCGTGTGTGGTCTCGCCAGCATCTCTGTGCTTCGCTTGTGGAGCTTCGCTCCTCTGTTAAGGGGGGAGGTGTTGTGAGATACATCTCACTAGGCGCATGCTGGCGCGGCACACCTATAGACACCTAAGGCTGCAGCGCAGACCACAACATGTGTCCTCGTAACTTGGACTGGCGTCTGTACAACGCCACTTATACATTATATACCACGTTAATTATTATTATGCACATATGTGCACGCAATTTATGTACAGCGTCCTGTACACTCGAATCACAATGATACGTGTATGCCAGACACCTTACTGGACGTGGCTACGAGTGCACCAACTCGGCCAGCTTACGCAGCCATGCTTAGTTGGCACTGTATTATATCGGATTACCTGGACCAGCGCATTAGCGGTCATGTCCTACCCAAGCTAGACTGGTATCTTACAGACCGGTTCGCATGCAGACCTCCATGTGTATTTGCGAACTCACGCATGTTACGCGGCAGCCTTGGGGCTTCGCATGCATGCCCGCTGTTAGCAGGCACGGCTCCCACATCGAACACGAAATCAGTGTGCGATCAGCCTTCAGGCTCCGAAGGCCACATGCTTACTTTCTCCCGCAATTACTCGGGATCTGGGGTCTGCGCTCTGCGCGATCCGGCGAGGCCAGCTCTAACAGGGGGATCGACCTGGGCGCACACACCATCGGTATTTATACCGAGCGCTTGCTGGGACCAGGCACGTTTTACAGTGATCTGGTTGGGGCGCCACCCATTCGTGCATCACATTGTATTGAATTCTTGCCTCTTTTCGCATCTGTCTGTTCTACTTCTGTCTGCCTGTACAGCCTTCGTGCTGCGGCGTTTAGCCCATTTTATTCAGCTGTCCTCGCGCTGCACCGTAGGTCCGTTCCGCCCCGGCGACTCAGAGACCTCTACATTTGATATGTATGTGGCGTACTCCGTGGTGTTGATTCTTGATGGCGATGCCGATGTGTTGCACGGTTTATGTAGTTTATGGGTTTCCTCATGCACTACGCGACGGCCATGGTGCGCATCGGGGAGTGGTTGTGCGCTTGGACCGTCGGAAAAATCCCTGTGGGCAGGGCCTCCTTGTATCATTCAAGTCGCCTGTGGAGTTTGCGCACGTAGTGGTGTGTGCGGGGTTGCACGAAGACACCACCGACCACCCCCTTGTCGCTGCGCTTCTCGACATATGGCACCTGGTCTACACGGAGGAGAGCAAGTACCCAGGCGGGGCGATGTTATTCGAGGCTAAGGTCGTCTTCGGCACCGTTTTCGCTGTCCTCAGCATCACAGTTGAATGTGCGGGTCCACACTGCCAGTCTTGAATGCGTGCTTCTTTGTAATGTTCCATGTGAGCGTGTGCTCTCGTGCAGGCGACGCGTTTTCCGACGTAGGGTCGATTGCATTCACTCGGATCATTGAAGCGGTTCCCCAAGGCGATCAGCCCGTTTACGATCTTGTGAGCATACTTATCTACTCTCGGAAGAAGCATGTATTGCCGCGCATCGGTCTGCCGACTTTTTCGTTGGTTGAAAAGGACATCGATTTGCGGTTGCGGACGGTGTTGTCGAGTGACCTCGAGCCTCGGATATTCACGAGGTGCGATCGAATGGCGAAAGATGCACGTTGCATTTACATTTGCTATACATGCAAACTGTGGTGTGACAACCTCCCGTGATAATTTATTGTTGCTTCATGTTACACACTTAGCATCTCAAACAGTGCTTCAGTTGTGGTTGGTAAAGGGCGACATGGGAATCTGCGAATTTTGGGATGGTCGCCATGAGATTCGAGCACACGCTGAATCTCGATGCGTTGCATGCCGGACGTGATGGCGACCCTGGACGCGCAAGTACGCAGTACCCGAGGGCAGACAAGAAGCGCAGGCGGGACGGGCGTGATGATATGTCGGACTCTGAGGCCACGATGACCGATGAGGCTCCTTTGGAAGACGGAGCGGGGGACCGCGACGCTCGTGCACGTGCGCTTGCCCGCAGGGCCAACGGCTCCGATACCAACTTCCATCGTATGAAGATCTCGTGTTTGGAGACAAGACGTGCCGCAGCGCGGAAGCGTTCGACATGGAGAGGAGTGAAGAGTGCGGCCGCGGAGATGCAGTAGCGGTGCGGAATTCTTGGAGGGTTCCTCGAGGGGCCGGGCTTTGCTGCATTGCTGACGTCGGATGGTTCGATGGCAAGCCATGCCACAGTGTTGTTGTATGAGTGCCATCGTGCGGGTTTTCTCGAGCGTGTTGCGAGGTTCCGCGCCCGCGGCCGCGGCTCTCACCCAGCTTGTGGGGGGATGTGCACACCAAGCAGTATTGGATGCCCCCGACGAGGGCGATCGTCATGCGACCGAGTTGCCGTCGTTGTCACCATCATTGCCCGTGTTTGATTCCACTCCATATATGGGGGGTGATCCGAGCGATGCGCGTTTAGCACAGTGGGCCCATGGCACGGGGCAAATAAGCGAGATGGTGCTAGGTAGGGGTGCAGGGGCCCACACTACATCGAGTCCGAGGTGTGTTTATGCGGGTGTTGATGTCAGTGCGCATGAGGTGAGTGTGGCCACGCATTTGCCTTTGGCGCTGGCTGTGAAGATGCGAATGGTACGCATGGGGTAGGTTCGGTGTCTGGGGATCTCGCCACGCTTCCGGAAGGTGGGGGCCATGTTTTGCCAATCGAGAGGGGGGCCTTGCCGACTCGTGTGCAGCGTGTGCACAATACGAACTTGCAGAACGACTCACCGCTCGTACAAACGCATCCCAACGAAGAAGTAGCTCATTCAGTAGAGCCGAGGAAGATGGTGGCCGCAACAGGCATTGACGAGGTTTTTTAATAATAGGCACCAGCTGTACACGCTACACACGCATGCGGATACATAGCGAACGGAGGCAGGTGAATCGGTGTGTGTAAGAGATGACCCGACACAGACACAACCATTCACAGTGCAGGCAAGTGCTTGGAATCTAGTTTGTTTGGAGGCTCACAGTTGTGACGCCGCACACGCCGGATTATCTTGCAGCGATGAGAAAGGGACAAGCACTTCGGGTTTTTTTCATGCTTGGCAGCACAAGGCTGGCGGCGCTCACGGGGGCTTGCACACACACGCACAAATGTTACTTGACACAACTTGTGTCAAAGTGCAGGCGGGCTGTAACAGCAGACTGCAGATACAGAGCGAACGGAGGCAGGTGAATCGGTGTGTGTAAGAGATGACCAGACACAGACGCAACCATTCACAATGCAGGCAGGCTGTAACAGCAGACTGCAGATACATTGGTTCGAACGCCTGATGGTCCTGCATCGATGCTGCAACGTTCTTACAATCGCGACTGCAGATGCAGAGCGGTAGCACAACCGTGTCAGTGTACAAAAATGTTACAAGCAGGCACAGGCACAACCGTGTCGGTGTACAAAATGTCACAAGCAGGCACAGACACACGACCGTGTCAGTGTAAAAATGTTACAAGCAGGCACAGATGGGGGTGTCAGTGTACAAAAATGTTACAAGCAGGCACAGGCACAACCGTGTCGGTGTACAAAATGTCACAAGCAGGCACAGACACACGACCGTGTCAGTGTAAAAATGTTACAAGCAGGCACAGATGGGGGTGTCAGTGTAAAAATGTCACAAGAGATCAATCCATCAGGATCAGCCACATCTGATCCAATGGGAATGTGGAGGATCACCTAATCCTTTTCTTACATATAATGACGTCCGGAGACTCTTTTGCGGCGGCCGAGACCTTCCGCTGAGGCGGCGGTGTCACAATGCATGAGCCTGCGGGCAGCAGTGTGGTGACAGGTGCACCCATGCACGGACGATCCGCGGATCTAGTGCAGGGGTAAGCCGCCAGTCGAGATTGTCTCGATGTAGTGAGAGAGATCCCGCGAGGGTTTCCCGCCGTAGCTTTGAGTGCTCAGTGTGCATATAAGCTCGTGCACACTGAGATCTGTAACCATTCTCTTTACTGTTTCACGGTATTAGCACTCTCCTTTCAGCATCTCTCGGTTATACCTCTGTGCGCAGCAGGTACGAGATGCTGGTTGTCCTGACCTGACTTGAACGAGGACTGCGCGTCCGCCCTGCACATTTGATAGCTTCTCTGACAGGCGGGGGGGCGGCGGGGGGCCGCGGGGGCGTTTCGGGGCGGCGTGGCTACAGGGGGCCCCGAGGCGCGTCCGGGGGACCCCGGCGACGGGGGGGGGCGGCCCCGGGGCGGCCGCCGGCGGCGACTGGGGTGTGGGCGGCCGCGACGGGTGCTGGCGATGTGGGGGCGGGCCTTGCGGCAGGCCCCGTGGCGAGCGCGGGCGGTGACCGGCGTTCGGCGTTGCAGAATGTGTGTGTGATGACGCCCCGCGGCGGCACACATGACACCAACACGGGATGTGTGTGTGATGACGCGACGCACACATGCAGTGCAATAGCATGAATTGTTGTGCTCTGTACAGGACAGTAGATCAGCATAGAGCAACACACATCACTCTGTAAAGAACAACAGAGCAGCAGACATCCAGCGCAACAGCATCAACTAACACGGAGCCGCTGGTCCAGGCGCAGACACCTTTGACCACTGACGTTGCAGACGATGTGGCAGGGGAATGTCTGGCAGCACTCTGATATTGCAGAACCTAGTCTCTGCTTGATTGGACCGTTTGCAAGCTCACCTGGGGCCGCTACCTGTGGAACTTGGGTTGTCATTGGACGGTTCCTTCTCACGCTCTTGGAAACCAATGATGAGTCAAAGGCACGCCCATAGGAATGGCCATCAAAGAACCACAAGTCCACTATGACAACAGATTGTACCGCCATAAATAGACACAAGAAGAGGGCCCAACCATGCGGATGTCGCTGCAGCCGAGGCTGTCACAATGCATGATGTCGTGAGGTGGCACCTCACTCTGGCGCAGGCTGGGCATCATAACTAGTTGCGTTTGATGTGCACAACTTTGCAAAATTATTGATCATGAAATTCACAATGTACAACTCATGTACAACCTCATGTTCGTGTCTGAAAATTTTGAAAGATTGTGCACACGAAATGCGAGCATACAAAGCATCGTGCGCTGACGCTCGATGTGGCTACGAGTGCACAATGTTGACCAGCTCAATCATTATCACAATTGCGCTAACGACAGAACGATTCGATCTCAAATTGGAAGTGCGCTTAAACATGCACAAGAACACAACTTAGAGCGCTTTAATTAGGTGCTTATAACACTACTTGCTTGCTGGGCGACTATGCTGCGCTCTGTGAACTTCTCAGGTTCACATGCTCACATGTCAGACTCAACAATGCATGCGCTAGTGTGCACAGGCTACGGGCAGATCACAGCCCAAGCCCTTGCGTCACGCACCGTGGCGGCTCGAGCCAAGGTGGAACACAGAATGTACTCAAAAAGTGTCGGACTCATCTTTTCCGGCATGCCCGTTATACTCCGACCCCAGGATATCGGGACTCATAGGTCACGAATCCTCATTGTCCGGCATGCATGGCACAACAGCACAGACTCCGCGCGCTCAGCGTTTAAAGTCGTATACATACACTTATACACCACAACTTACTGATGTTCCCGCAGATGATCGGGATATCATTGAGGTGCTCGCATTTTGTGCGACATCTTGGCGAGGCCAGCCTTAGCAGGGGGTAGTCCTGGGCGCGTTCACAACAGTATTTATACTGTGCGCTTGTTGGGTCCGACACAGTAGTTACTGGTCGGATGGGGCGCAACCATTTATGCACTCTGTTCTGATTTTGACTATCACGCATTCTTAACCTTGACTCTCTTGTCATAAACTTCTAGTGCTCATATCGGTCCCCGCGCCGGAGCCATATCCCTCCAACTTCCCAGCATCAAGCACATCGAGGTCCGCTCAGTGACCACGGACAACTAGTCCTAGACACATGAGCCTGCGGGCAGCAGTGTGGTGACAGGTGCACCCATGCACGGACGATCCGCGGATCCAGTGCAAGGGTAAGCCGCCAGCCGTGATTGTCTCGATGTAGTGAGAGAGATCCCGCGAGGGTTTCCCGCCGTAACCTTGTGTGTTCAGTGTGCATATAAGCATGTGCACACTGAGATCTGTAACCATTCTCTTTACTGTTTCCCGGTACTAGCACTTCCCTTCAGCATCTCTCGGTTCTACCTCTGTGCGCAGCAGGTATGAGATGTTGGCTGTCCTGACCTGACCTGAATAAGGACTGCGCGTCCTGACATGCACAAATGATAGCTTTTCTGACAGAGGCGTCATTATATCACCTGTTGTATCAAAGAATTGGCATTTGGCAATGGCGGTCCAGTAGTATGACCTTTTGTCCACAGGACCATGTATTACCAGCAGGCCTTGCTCAAAGAATGGATGGGTGAAAGGCTAACAAGGAAACACAGCTTGGCGCGAGCAATTTCTGCGAAGATGTTGCGGAGTCCCGAGCACCAAGGCGACCCATGTACCCATGTTTGTTCACCTTCCATACGCGGGCCCAGCACATACACTCAAGCGACGAAGCAGATCAGTTCAATATGCAGTCAGAGTCTCCTGTTAATGCTTTCATAGCGTAGGATTGCGCATTGGGGACCAAAATTGTTTGCCACGAGCTGGGACTGTTCATCGACACTTAGAAACTTCAAGGCTCGCTGGGCAGTCTCATCGCTACCATTTGTCCCCACAGACGTATTTCGAGCGGACTGAAGCGGTCGAAACGAGTGTATCAGCGAAGAACTGTGCTCGTGCGGACAGTGTTGCCGGACTGCTCGCGCGCCTCAGTTGGGCGCACGCCATCATCTAGAACTCTGCCAATAGGTGCGCAGACATTGGTAATGAGGCTCAAAATTGTCATGTTTTCGATCGTGTCTCGTGGGACGGGAGAAAGCTGCAGATTCTTGGCTGACGCTAGGTTCCTTCATGGCGCCAGCACTCCGGTTAGATCTATAACACGAGAAGTTGTGATTTCTGCTCGGTTGTATCGAAAACATATGATCGTACATCATTAATTATTTCGGCATATGTAATGTGTCATCCACTGGCACGCCTGAACTGTCGAGTTTTCAGAATACTGTCGATCCCTGTAACGATCAAGGCACCTCTATAGTAACTTTCAACTGCTGTACATCAGCACTCGTTGTCCTGTACTCAAGCTTCAAGCTACAAGAAGATGCGTGTCGTAGCATGCCGACATTGTTCCAAAACTCAATCTCAAAGATACTTCGCAGTGACTTGAACGTCGATGTAGTCCGTGCGATTCTCAACATTCCCAAAAGTTGCAACATTCCAGACGGTATCCAGTGCAGCCAGTTCAGCGGCTTCCGCCAGTATTGACAAAGGTGCGGTCTTGACAGCCGCTCTGACATTGTGTACCCTGAACCACTACCCAACCCGAAGTGCATGTTGTTGAAATGTGCTTGTGTACCCCCTCTGCAGGATTGTTCATGTTTCTCAGGTCGTGCATACCCTCTGCATATGGCACTTGAGTTACTCACTATAGCAACACACTCCCTACCTTGCCTTCCTTACATTTCCTGTGTAGTCAACCAGGTGATATCCAATGCCACCTTGTATAACGACTTAAATCGTGAAAGCCTGTCTAATGTCAAGACCAAAAAATAAGCGTGTGACGCCATACGCCGAAACTTCTCTACGCCACATCACGATGAAAATGACATCCACATAGGTGCGCGGAGTTCAGATTGCGGCAAGTGCAGAAAACTGTGGAGGAAGTCTTGTGCTCCAAGGCCGTACACGATATTAAAAGCACTATCTCAATGTGCAGGATACAAACTCGATCTGGTACATCTTAATACCGTCGAATGGATGTGCGGGGCCTACATGCAGCGGGCGAGCATGTCAAGCTTCGGGTATCCGAGCAAAAGGGAGTTGTAAATGTGTAATTGGTATACGTGTTGGTATGCGATCTGTAGATAACTCGAAGAATGTGCGCAAGCCCTACCGTCTTGCTTGCCTTTACTTGTGGGTAACGGTCTCGAACTAGGATTACGTGGGGATTTGATGTCATCAGCGGTGATGTTTGCGGGGGTATCGGTTTGGACTCTACAGGAATTTGTGATCTTCACATCTTGTGACAATTCCTCCTGTGTGTAGACTTCCAGGTGGGTCCTTTCCGGACGGGCGGAAGGGTGACTTGCAAGAGGTGTTGAGGAGTGCAACGAGCTCAATAGATACACTAGGCAAGGTCATCTCATGTTACATGAGAATGATCACGTTTGCGGCAAGTGATATGAGTGAATTGATAGCGCGCATTCATTTGCGCTGTTGATGGCGCAAAGGTTTGTTATCAACCCAACATCTTGCGTGAATGGTGACCCAGAATTCTCTGCATGGAGACATTGATTGGCATGTCACAAATGTGTGTATGCATTCACACCTGAGTGCATTTCACGGCTCCGAATTACTTGAGCCGTATGACCATTACTTTGAGTTATACGCTGGTTGTTACAAAGGGATATTGCGGGGATCATGTCTTCACCAAGAAATTGTTCTTCTTCGATGACGATTTTGTGTGGTGGCGACGCGATCTAAGAATACGACAGTCGGACGTGCGGGACGCTGCTATGGCAAGCAGAATCCTGTACTACAGCTCAAATATGAATCCTCACACGTTTGTACCAGCGGAGCTCTGCTGTCCACATGGGTATTACGCTGCACCGATTGAGGCCCTGTTGACTTCCTGATGGCCTCACTTGCTCCGCGCCACGATATCGTGTCCGCCGCATCGGTGGGCCTGAGAAAGGTAACCTTCCTGCGATGAGGCACATACCCCACCTCAGTCTTGGCACAAAGCGCCTGTGAGACCAAAGCGTACAATTTATGATGTCACTGAACACACCGCAATTATGATCGTCATTCTCGTTCCTGCTTGTGTAGTATTAGCACCCAGTGTCGTTCGAGGTGGGAGCCCAGGGTCCGTGAGTCATTCCGATGACATTGTCCATTTCCACGATCTCCAAGGAAACTCTGAAATCATACCTCACTGAATTAGATAGCAGGCAACAATATGAGCCTACTTTTTATAAATTCGTGAAGGAAGTGTCGCGGGGTTATGGGTTCCCGGCCAACGTATTCCGTCGCTAGTCATGGACGGGCCACACGGCTTTCCGGTGGACATGATGGAACCAGACTGGGTTTTGACAGCTTACGACGTAGCTACGATAGATACCATCCTTGCCGGCGACCAAAATGCGGAGTCCAGGATTATGGCGAGCTTCTCATCTATGGGAAGGGTACTAACACAAAGACGTAGCGGACGCGAGCACTCCATACCTAGCCTCTACGCACCATTTAAAGCTGCTATGGGTCAAGATGCGAGAAGCCGCGTTTCAGCAGGCTATCCTGTCAGAAGCACCGTGCGGGCTGCATGCCATCATGGTGTACATGTCCGTCGCCACAACCCAAGGCCCCGACGAGACCATGGCAGGGCTTTTGCTTCGCCTCCGGATGACCATCGGTGCCGGGCCGACTGCAGCATGGTGGGATAGGCTGCAGGCCAGCGCCCAACATGCCACTCCAATGTGGCCCAAACAGGTGGTCATCGAGGGCCGCCTAACGGCGCCAGTATTACCGCCGCAGCTCACACCCCAGGGTGCCCAACCATCGGCCTTGCAGGGTGGTGTCATGTCAGCTGGGTCACCGCGGGCCCCCGAGCCTGGCCCTCCCGAGAGGACAGAATCCTGTGGCCAGAGCGCTGTAGGGACAACGGTGCCGGCCCGCCAGGCAACACCCCCCGACATCCCCCGGGTCGTGGAGGCAGCAGAACGTGCCGCCGCGGCAAAACCGCAAGCAGCCCAGCTGGTTCGACGGGAGTGCGCGGCCCGCAAGGCAAAGGGGGCTGCTACTTCTGGGCGTGCAGTGATGCAACCAGCCCAGCCCAGGCGGCGGGGCCACGGCGTAGTACAGGCTGCGGCCGCCCAGGATCCTCACGGGCCCGCATCGGCTTCGCAGCGCCAGGTAGCCAGAGGCGCTGTGCCGATGGAGGTGAACACCCCAGACGGTGGGGAAGGTGCAGCTCGCCCATCCGCCGTGGGCAAGGGGCCCTTGCCCCCAAAGAGCTTGTTGCCACCGGGGGGCGGGGGAGGGGGACAGCCTATGAACCGGGCCACGGAGAGGTCGGATGCCCGCCCGCTGAAGCGGCTGGCCGCAGAAATGTCGCATGTGGCCCCCACGGGGAACCTCCTCCGCGGCCACAAGTTCGGCTCGGAAGACCTGGAGCGTCCTTCAGGCAGCACTAGCGTGATGAGTGTTGAAGTGCACCTGGCAGATTTCGGTAGCACGAAAGTGACTGTCGATTTCGATCACTCCGGCAGTTCTGGGTAATGGAGTGGCTCCGCTCCACCCCGATCCAGTATGTGGTAGTCAAGGCGTCTGTCCTGGCCGGACCGGGGGTCATTGCGGTCGCGTCATTCCACATTGCAGGACTGGTCACCCGTGACCCTAGCAGTGACCCTGAGGTTCGTAGTATGCTGATCCACCTCATCAAGTGGCTGCAGAGGGCGGAAGCACTGAACTCGAGATGCCTCCTCATCCCGGTGCCAACGGGACAGCATTCGGCATGTGCAGTGGTTTACTCGCCAAGTGCGACCCCCAGTACCATTGTTTGCACTTTTAACTGTGCATGTGAAGATCCCCCCCAAAACCCCCTCCCCCCCCCCTTACACAGCTGCCCGAGGGTTTCTCTACACCTGGCCGACAAAAGTTCTAGCCGAAGCGGGGAGCCAAACAAGGCGCCCTGCCAACTTTGAAGTTGAAGCACCGCATCAAATTACGCGTTGTACGTCTCATCTGTGTGTCACCTCGCTGTACCGGTCATTCGCGCCGCATCACAGTGTGGCGGACGAGTCCTTCCAGCCACAAGTGGGCCCTCTGAACAAAGGCGGGGTGTGCAGGTGAAAGGTGTTCCTGAACAGCGGAATACATATGATTGCGGGGTCTTCACCTGCCTGATGGCAGAGGCGGTGGGTGACGCCATTAAACAGTGCGACCAGGGTCGCCATAACGTGACAGTACTTTCGCCCAGCGATGGGTCCTCCGTGGATAGGGGGGCTGTCAGCCGGCTGAAGGTGTTGAAGGCGGAGCATGTTGTGATATACCGTATCCTCATGGCACGGATCCTTTTACAGGAATGGGAGAATAAGGGGCATGCATGCCATGTCGTTGGTTGCCTAGGCTCCGAGAAGGCCCGACGAATCTTAATTGTTGCCAGGTGGGATGTGAACTTGACAGAGCCTATCTGCCCGGACCACACCGAAGAGGAACTACGGAACCGCTCCGGACACCACTTGCCTCTCACAGTGCAATGCATGTACGACGTGCGTGTCCGTGTTCAGTGACTGTCAGTAGTTGGCATGTCTTCTGACGCGGGAGCATCTGTCTGCAGGCACTGCTTCAGGACGACATTGTGGCCTGATATTGCCCCCACTGTACAGAAGCCGGCGGAGGCCATGAACGCCGAGTACAAAACCCTATTCCAAATATCATTACCAAGCCTCAGGCGGTGAGTGCATAGAATGCGCATGTTGAGTACAACAACTGCGTTGATCAGTAGGTGTCTGATGTTGTAAAGGCGGCTGTGGTTGTAGCAGAAACGACCGACACATCAGAGTCATACGCAGATTGTAACACACACAGCGGACATGCGATACACGCGGACAGATGTACCTGCTTATGGCAACATTCACCACTTCCTGCATAGGTATACACGGACTGCAGGTTACAGCTCCGTGTCGTGCCGCCTCGCATCCCCACGCTACCACACCCACCACACTGCAAAGTACCCCCAACAAATATACAGGCATCCTACTCCCCGCCGGCAGTGTCACCTTGATCCGTCTCCAGTATACCCAGCGCCTCTCGTAGTTCACTCATGGGGTCTTGGGGAGACTGCAAGCACGGCGCCGGTTAGACCACTTCACGAGGTCACACTTCAGAATCGTAGATACGGTGGACCGGACAGGGACGACGTAGGTGGATAGGGGACTCATACAACCAGCGACACACCTCCTGAGTCATCAAGAGGACCTCGTTCATGGTGGTGGCGTCTGGAATCAACCCATGGCCAGAAAGGACCACCATGAGCATGATCCTCTGGTCATCCCCGGGCGACTGTAGAAGCGGATTGCAGCGCGTCATTGTCCCCCACATGGCAGCGGCACACTGCAGCTTCGTCCCCCTGTCGCAGGTGGATGGACCGGACGAAGGCAGATCGTCATTTATGGTTATGACGGTCTGGCGTCCATGGTCCTCCTTGTTAACGGATACTACAAGCGTCCCAGGACCGGCAGGCACCAGGGAGGTCGCTGGGTCCCACAGAGGGCGGTTTGGCATCGGCGTGGGGACCACGGGGTCATACCGAGGCCCCATCAATGGGAGCTGTGAGGCGGTGGACCTCACGATGCTTGGGGTGCCCCCCACTTCACCGCCATCCATATGTTACAATGCGTAGCCCAACCCATTCTCCATTGTCGGGTGCCATGACCAGGTGCCTTGACCAAAACTCCTTTTTAAGCCTTTTGTATTGGTAGATCAGACACTAGCTATTGCTACAAAGCGAGTCCAAGCCATGGGAGATCAACACATGTGAAAGTCTATCAACGTAATAGTCATGGTATAGTGCACATTGTCATAGCGGATATACCATTGCATGTTGATGTTGTGCATAGAAAGGCGCTCCACTTATTGCTTGTCTGGTTTGATTTGGGGTTTGTACTTGGGAGTTGTGCACGTTCATGACACACTCAATCTTGCCATACACAACACCGATCTCTCAATACGGACTTGGTCACTCCACAAGGTCAGTCGACGCGGAATCCACACCCGTGCTTCCCGACACAATTCTCACATTGATAGTGATGAGATTTGTAACCCATTTATTGTGATGGCGAACCATCTCCGCTCACATGCACAAATACACCATGCATGTATGTATTTGTTGAGGAAACATGTGTATGTATCTTATGAGGTATCCTGCAAGCATGTGGTAGTGAAATGTATAGCAAAGATACTAGAGGTGATTCATACCTCATAATGCCATCATGTGCCGTGTCACAGCTGAATTGCGTGCATACAACTAAATGTGCATGTTTCCACATGCCCATAAGTGCCACCAAGCTTCTCCAAATACAAGGCGCCAACCTTCTCTAGTTACACATTCCGGGATCGCATGGCCAGGTCACATTCGCGGTCGCAACCTGGGTCACATCGTCCGCTCCATCGCGAGACCCCAAAGGACATCATGTAGCTTCGAAGGCATTCAATATGAAGTGTAAGAGTGTTATAGTGTTTCAAAGTAGTTTCTGCAGTCAAGGCGCAGTTCATATTTGTTGCACTAATCGCCACTGAACACGGCAGGCAAAGTGACCGGTCACCGTCTTTGACCGCCAATGTGACCCCTTGCCACTAAACACGGCCTAATGCACACAGTATGACGTAATATGTGTAGTAACGATTCGGCCAGCCTCATAAAGCCATAATAAGCCTATGACGGGACACATTGTGCCGGGAGAAGGTTGTACACAGTGCTGATGCAGTGTGCACGTAAGGTTGGTGGACGCGTGCAGTCACACGTGGCGAGTGCAGGTACGTAAGCCCACTGAGCGTACGTGTGATCACATTGTCTACAACTCGATCGGTATTTCGAAAGCTATGCGTGTGCGACTGTCCACATCGCTGGACAAGGCGCTACGCATATAAGAAACGGTGTCAATTGTGCCAGCATGAGCCAGTGTGAGAGGTATCTCACAACAAGGGGCGTGCAGTGGAATAATACGTTTTTCAAATCTGTCTGCGAGCACATAGGCATTCAACTCCGCTTGACGTTTTCATATCACCCTAGAGCCAACGGCCAAGTGGAGCGCCTCAACAGAGTCATTGAGGAGGCGCTCAGACACTTTTTCGGCCCCGCGTACGGCAATTGGGACTCCTTCCTGCCGCATGTTGAATTCAGCATTAATAGTTCAAAGAGTGAAAGCACCGGCTGTAGCCCCTTTCAACTCAACCGCATTACACCACCATTGTCGCCTACCGCGTTAGACCGCTCTACCACTGGACTCTTGCACGTCGCGACGTACAAGGGTCCAGTGGTAGAGCGGTGTTATCACTGGACTGTCACAAAAGATGGGGAACCCGAGATCGGCGGTTCGATCCCTGCCTTGCACATGGTGTCGCGGCCACTCGAGTCACGCTGTGAGGTCACCTCAGGAACCAGTGAGAGTCTGGTTGGATTGGTGATAAAACGGGCCGGAGAAGTTGCGGATTGACCTGCCTCAATCTCAGAGGACCCAGCTTTTGTGACAGTTCAGTGGTAGAGCGGTCTTATCACTGGACTATCACAATTTGGCTTCCCACAAACATGGCGTGTGCATACGTGTATTTTGCACAGAATGTATTATCATTTGGCCAAGCAAGCACTCTCAGAGGCCAAACAAAGCATGTGGTCTTCCACAGTTCACCATGAGTGCTCACAACAATTCCAAGTAGGCAAAGATGTGCTTCTGTCATTGTACAAACTTGCGTTGCATCACCCGGCGCTTAGACGCAAATTCACCACCAGGTGGGCTGGCCCTTGTCGCATCTTGGCCTTGATTGGGACAAGGGCTGCGCGGCTGCGACTACCTACCACATTACGAGAGCTAAGGATTCATGATGTATTCCATTTCTCAGCCTTAAACCTTATGTTGATGCTCAATTTCATGAGTGTAGCACCTCTCCTGCGACGTGCCCGGATACGGACGCTGACAATATCTTCGAAGTCGAGGCCGTCTTAGATTTTAGGCGCACGCACACGCCGACGGCACTATCACATGACACGGGGCCCCTTAAAGGTCCGCATTATCTTGTCCGGTGGAAAGGATACTCTTCTCAACACGACCTCTGGTTGCCTGTTGGTGAGTTGCATAATTGTTTTGACAAGCTCGCGGATTACCTGTTTCAAAATGCATCTGCGAAACAACGCTAAGTGATGATTGCACAATTCCCGCGCGGTGCACGCGCACGGCTGGCACACCTCTTCTAGCGTGCGCATAGTACACGTGGCGTGGACACTGCACCGGCCACAATGTCGAGGCCACCGCGCTTAGTGCCGAGGACGCGACGCGAATCAGCGCGCTTGCGTGAGTCCAAGCCGAAGCTTGTTGCAGAAGGTTCCAGCCAGCAATTCTCCTCATGTTGTGCTGCGAGCCTGTGCTAGGCCATTGATGTGCCTTACTATTTGTTGAAGGGGACACTTGGATTCATAGAGCAGTTACTTGGGCGTTACCGGTCATGAGGAGTTGGGTCCGACGCAAGATATTCTCGACCGTATCCTGCCCGCTCCGCCGATATTTCTTGGTCTTAGGTCCATGTGCACGATCATATCGGAACCACTTATGCCATCCCCGCAGCACTCGTCATGTTGGGCACGGTCATTCACCGGATTGGAACCTCGGCATGGTAGCACGTACTTGCCATATAGCGTGTTACACTACCTGAATGCACCAGTTACACCCTCGATAGGCACTTACGGGGTTTAGTTCTTGTCAATGTGTGCCGGTGTGGCCGCACCTTATGTCATGCCGCTCACACTGCTACACACATTCAACCTTTGTGGGGTTGTCCACCTTATCTAACTTGCTGCTATGCTGTGGCATCCTTCCGCGTCGGAGGGCTCTGCCTTGACCAGCTCCAAGATTAAGCGGTTGCTGGTTAACGTTCAGAACTTTATGAATGAGGTGTCCAAGACCCCCACCTCCGGCGTTAGCGGGGATGAATTTAAGCCCAAGCTTGTCGCTATTGTGCGGATTGAGCGGTCTACTGTTGCTGCCGCCCGCGCCCGTGAGCGTAGCTTGCATGATTTTATTGAGGTGGTCACCCAGTCACACGGCCGTGTGTTGGGCCATTATCTGGATGATCTGGTGATGTCCTTCTCGGACCTCATGTACCCCGTTTGCTGGGCAAACGCGGCACCGGCTCTTGTTACAAAGCCCCGGTCTTGCCCCCACCTCTGGGGCCCTTACCGTGATTACGCCTTGCGTTGTGTGCTTCGTCCTACAACATGAGGAGAAGGGTTGGCATGCACGATAATATATGTGCAGCCATCCCGAGCTGCCCACGAATTACGTGCGTAGCCTTGCTTACACTCATATCAGGCTCTGTGAGCCACAATTAAGATTTCCCGAGCTTGTGCGGGGTCTAGGATCAGTGTGGCAGTTATGCGGCACGATTCGGCGAGGCCAGCTTTGACGGGGGGGATTGACCTGGGCGCACACAACCCGGTATTTATACCGAGCGCTTGCTGGGACCAGACACGCTTGATAGTGGTCCGATTGGGGCGCCATCCATTTCTGCAGTGGCACGTCGCATCCTTGCGTGTGAGTGTACACCTGCTCTACTTGTGCCTATACAGCCCTCGTGCTGCGGCAATCTTGACCCATCACTGCTTCTTCTTACTGCCATCGAGGTCTGTTACCCAAGACCAGACCAATAGGTCTCAACACCCATTTCGCTGCATATCCCCAAAGGCATACACTAATGTGGATAGATGTGTTAGAAAAAGAACTTACCAAAACCCGGACTATCGAGTTTGCTCAGCGCAGGTCTAAGCTCTGCATCTTGGAGAACTGGTCCACAAAAACAACGATGCAGTCATACCCTGAGGCAGTGCGCGGTAAGTGATTGATCATATACAAGCTCACCACCCACCAGCACGCTGCGGGAACAGGTAGCGGGGTCAAAGTGCTATCAGAACAGCCTGGAGATTTCATTATCTGACATAAATGAAATTGTGAAATGAATGATTTAATGTCCATGCTAATGTCAGGCCAATAGAGTATGTCCATAATGAGTGCTTGTGTGCGATGATTTCCCATGTGTGCATGCCACGGGTGTACATGACGCCACAACAAAATCTGTTTTCGCAGTCCATCATGGTCCGGAATCACTAGCTTGTGGCCCCATAAATATGCTTGGAGTTGTTTGTCGAACCTATACTTGTGCGGAGGTGCACGGAATGTGGGGTCATGAGCATATCCCTAATGCAAGCGTTCCCAGAATGATACTATTGCAACATCAAGAGTAACGTGTCGGTTGTGCTGCGAGTTCAGGTCCGCACCGATCTCTTGGAACGTCTGGGGTTCCAAGTCGATGCCCTCGAAGTCAACCACCTCTGAGGGCAGCTCGGAGTTCACGCTGCTTGGGGCCGGGCTGCTCGCCAAGTTCACGACTTTCGGCCGCGGCCTGAGGGAAGCGAAGGTGTTGGGCTGCTTACAAGACGGTGCTGCCCGGCGACTGGAGCACGGCTTGACCGGCTGAGAGGACGCTGCCGCCTGGAGAGGGGGCAGCGGCTGAGGTGCCCGTGATGATGGCCGTGGGGGTGGCAGTTGCCTGCCGTAACATGTCCCGGATTACCGGGTAAGCAGGGTTTCTTGGGTTGAGCAGCCCCATCGCCCGGCGCAGATCCTGACGAGCATGTGCCCGGGGGAACACAGAGTCGTGGCGGCCGGTTTGTCGGCAGTATGCCATGCCGATGGGGAACCCCGGGGGGAGTCCATAATGACCATGCCACGTGAGGGTGGCGGTGATAATGCCAGCGGTGGAAAACCCTCCGACAAGGCCGGCGCCTGGCTAGGCGACCTGCGTACTAGAAGGCTGGTCAGTGCCAACGCTCTGTAAGGTTCATGCGGCCGCTCAGCCGGCTAAAGTGTGACCATCGTGCAGCACAACTTCCGTTGTTGGCAAGTGTGTGGCACGACAGCATCAGCCACTACATTCTTATCACCCGGAATATGAGTTGTTTTCCAGTCAATGCGTGAGAATGACTCGAGCCAGCGGGCATGTTGACAGCTTCTTATGAGTCTGTAAAAACCTTACACTGCAAGAACGACTTTCACCCGTGACATGTCACGGGTTGTCGATCTTGTTGAGACATTGTCACGGGTGTGCAATTACGGGCCTGCGGCTCGCACCTTTGCCGATGGCTCCCCGTTACAAGTTGGCGTTTGTGTATTGGGTGCGTCGTCGAGGGCGGTTGGCCATCGCCCGCCCGAGACAACGGATTCTACAAGGCTCGGGTTGATGGTTTCGACAGCTACTTGGAAGACGGCTGCATGCCTGTGGTACGATGCTCTGTCCAGGAGGTTTGTGAAGTGTGGCCTATGCTGCGCTGCACGACTAGACTGTCGTGGTGATTTCCATGTCATGACGTCATCGGAGTTCCAAGTGGATTCTCGATGTCGTGAAGCTGCCGGTCGATACAGCGAGTCAGATAATGGACTGTGTGTTGGATATAGAAACGCCGGGGGCAGCTGAAAGTCTTCATTCTCAACATGCTCTTTTGATCTCTTCTACCTGTCAATCCCGGTAATTCATGTGGTAATTGAGGCATGCCTTGGTTAGCCTGGTTTCATCTCGGCAATGTGCAAGAGTCTGGCTGGCCGGTTCCCGCTGCTCCGGATACGCTGGCTGGCTTTGGGATTACCGGTCTGCTTTTGGTATTACGTGCGGAGGGTTGCTCCCGCGTTATGATGGAGATCGAAGCTATCGGTCGCGTCGACGGGGGAGGCGCAGGCCATGGAGTCGTCATTACAACGTCCCCTATTATATCTTGAACATGCAGGAGTCTGACTACACATAGGTGCATTACAATGTCAACGGCGGTTACGGACGATCGGCTGTCCCTAATGTGATCTTTGTGGCTTCGAGCCTGATGTCGTCGCCTCGCGTCCTGGCTCTTGCGATGTTTTTCCCGCCCGATCGGGCAGCGTTAATTTCATCGGATTTAACAACTGCAAGATATCACCCAAAACACAAGCAAGGCCTTCGTGCTTTGTATCTAATTGGCATTTTAGCGAGGCGTGGGCTTGTTTGGAATCCTACACTAGGCCTTTCTGAGAGCGATGGCCTGGACTTCGGGTTCTGGCAATGTGTGGCATGTAACAACGCTGCATGTAAATGTGCCGGGAAGAAACGTGCTCAAGATGCAGTGGGGTTTGGCAACAGTGGGAACAGGCACTAGACGGACCCGAAAATTCATGACAGCAAGGTGATACGGCTACTCTAAAGTTGTCATGTGCATCTGAAAGATGTGATGCGGTGCCTTATGTCCCGTTTTTGTCCAGGACCTCGCTGAACATCATAATTGGGATTTCCTGGTTGCTGAAAGAACACTCCCCACGTGGTTTGAAATTGTGCAGGCTTGCAAGGGATTGATTGACGATGACGTCAACCCGATCTTGAGGAAGCGGCTACAGCCTTGCCGGTGAAGCTGCCTGATGACACACTTCGCCCCCCACCTACGGTGCCACCTGCATGCTCTCCCGGGGGCTGCGGTGGAGGGGCATGCAATGGATCCTCTTGTGGTCTAGCCTTGTCGGCTGGACCGCCTCCTGACGGGGATGACGCGGGCGCTGTCGTGAGGTGGCACCTCACTCTGGCGCAGGCTGGGCATCATAACTAGTTGCGTGGTGTGCACAACTTTTCATCATTAAATTCACAATGTACAACTTATGTACAACCCCATGTTGGTGTTTGAAAATTTTGAAAGATTGTGCACACTAAATGCGAGCATACAAAGCATCGTGTGTTGACGCTCGATGTGGCTACGAGTGCACAATGTCGACCAGCTCAATCATGATCACAATTGCGCGAACGACTGAACGATTCGATCTCAAATTGGAAGTGCGCTTAAACAGGCACAAGAACACACCTTAGAGCGCTTTAATTAGGTGCTTATATCACTACTTGCGTGCTAAGCGACTATGCTGCGCTCTATGAACTTCTCATGTCCACATGCTCACATTTCAGACTCAGCAATTCATGCGCTAGTGTGCACAAGCTACGGGCAGATCACAGCCCAAGCCCTTGCGTCACGCACCGTGGCGGCTCGAGCCAAGGTGGAACACAGAATGTACTAAACAAGTGTCGGACTCATCTTTTTCGGCATGCCCGTTATACTGTGACGCCAGAATATCGGGACTCTTAGGTCACGGATCCTCACTGTCCGGCATGCATGGCAAGACTGAGCACAGACTCCGCGCACTCAGCGTTTAAAGTCGTGTACATACACTTATACACCACAACTTACTGATATTCCCGCAGATGATCGGGATATCATTGAGGTGCTCGCATTCTGTGCGGCATCTTGGCGAGGCCAGCCTTAGCAGGGGGTAGTCTTGGGCGCGTTCACAGCAGTATTTATACTGCGCGCTTGCTGGGTCCGACACAGTTTTACGCTCGGATGGGGCGCAACCATTTATGCACTCTGTTCTGATTTTGACTATCACGCATTCTTAAACCTTTACTCTCTTTTCATAAATTCTAGTGATCACATCGGTCCCCATGACGGAGCCATATCCCTTCAACTTCCCAGCATCAAGCACATCGAGGTCCGCTCAGTGACCACGGACAACTAGTCCTAGACAGGTATCGATTCGCTAAGACTCTCTGCCCTAACATCATCATCTTTGTTGCAGATCAGTATGGTTGATGAATCAATGACGAATGTTCCAATATGGGATGTAGTTATGCAGTCTATTGTTGATCCTAGGGGCTTAAACCTGACCGTTGATCACGCGCATTGCATGATCCCAGGACTGTCCACGTTCACACATGACGACGTTGACACAATCCGTAGGACCATAGGTCACTTGCAGTGGCTCGGCAAGGTGTATTGTGAAGTATCTAGGGGCATGTCGGGCTAAAGTGCGTCGCGTAATTTGCTTACCACCGCACAGAAAGATGCGAGATTGGTCCTAGTGAATGAGGAACTTGCTGAGTCCGATTTGCCGTTCAAGGCCCTAGAACCCCGCTCGTCCGCAGAACCATCGCAGCAGCATTGACCGCTGAGAATAGTTCGACGTGCGACTTTGCTCTGGGACTAAACCCTGGTGTCACTAGGAATCTTTTGAGCCCTATGTCCATGGCCACGGTCTGCTGGCTTGGTCCGAGGTTTGGGCAACCTGTTCTCGACCTCCCTTATGTTTTTGCATCAGACTTCCGGACGTTCAAGATGGCCTGGCTGTCATGTCCTGTCCAAGCGAAGGTATAGACATGCTGGCGATTGACAAACGGGCGGCGGCACTCAAAGCCTCACCCGCGATCACCAGCCCTGCAGCTGCGATTATCCATCTTGCCAAGTTAGCAGAAATCAGTCTATTTGAAGTCGTGCGTGCTATGTTCCATGCGTTTTTGTCCCGGGATGTTGTATGGAGCTAATCGAAGAACCGGAGCCCGAGATCAACGTGACGGAGCTCGTCAAATCAGAAGCCATTCAATTCCGGGACTGCTCATCGTCCTCGGCTGCCCAGGTACAGACCATCCTACCCACACGCTCATCACTACCAGACGCCGCATCATCACTACCAACCCCAGTTCGACGACGAACCCTCATCGACATGGTTTAGGTACGCCGAATACACGTTTCGGAACATCAAAGTCCCGTCGTTTTTGGGTTCCCGAGGTGAACACCTGTCAGAGTTCGATGGCACAAGTATCAGAGTGACGTGTTGCATGCCCGAGCAAACTGTAAACATCTCTCAGAGCGACAAGTCATACAACATCTCACGTCAACGATGTCACGAGCCGAGCAACACTATGCTGCAGCACAATCGACTGCGTTGCAATCAAATTGCACAGTACGCCATTGACTCGACACAATCAGAGACTATTACTTCACGAGTGACTAGTTTCGACATAATATTGAACAATCATGGTAGTCATACAGCGCAAAGGAAGTAATCGACTTCAACGAGCTAGTCCATCATATCACGGAGTATTACCGGCTGATTTTTTTGATTATGCACACATGCCAGGGAAGCAGCCACGACTTGAATTCGCGTGCATCCTGTTTGTGAAGCTTCAAAATCTTATAAAGTCCGACTCATCGTCTAAGATCACCCCCATCCTCATGATGTTCTCACCACTCTCACAGCTTCTCACCAAATGCAATGATGAGCTGAAGCCCGCTATGCATGAGTGCACAGACAAGTTAGATTCGGTGGCCACCGCGTTTGTTGAGTGGAGCGTGACTCAATTACTCCGTGTGCGCGAATCAGCCAACACAGTTCAGCGTTTCACACTTGACACATCGAACAATCAGTTCGACTATGCTAGGTTACAGCACAAGCGCAAACCTCATGCGCCACAACCTGACAGACCTCTACAGGCAGCCGCAGCCGCCATGCACACCAATGATCAGAGGAAACATGTGCAGTCTCGCCCAATCAGCAACACTCAGGGCCAAGATCGTCCCGGCCACGTCCCGTTTTTGACGGAAATGCTCACCACCAAGGACGAGGCTAGATTCCGGAGCCTTTTCCAGCAGCTCCGTGCACTCCCCAACGTCACTGTCACCGCAGAACTGCTCACCGCAATCGGCCGCGAACTTGCCGGCGGCGAGAAGACTCTGAGCTATGCTTTGTCACGAGCAAGAGAGGCCCTACCCTCAACCATCGCCACAACCCCCATCGGCATTTGCTAGCTTATGCTACGTATGTACTTCAAGTACCATCTCAAGCAGTGCGGAATATGCCCGCCCAACAGGTCTAACCCAGCCGCAGCCATGCACAAGCGTTGCGACTGCCCGACGTTCGGACGCATCATTCCACCCGAGATTGTAGCGACATTCTTCACCGACGAGTTCAACAATACTCGTTGGTCCACACCCATTCCAACGGGGTATACCCCATCAGCCAGACAGGACGCCAAGCAAGACAAGAAGCGTGACCGGTATGAACCCAATCGCAAAGGCATCTTCAAGCCTAAGCGATCACGTGCACCTAATGATAACACACCTACACACATCCGCTGAGAGGTGGGCAAACCGTCCATATTGTGCCCACAGTGGGCGGTAGAGCCACATGCCTTGGCACCAGCACTTTGTTCACACGCAGAGTCACACTTTGATTCAAACCTCCAATCAGAAGGTGAGTCATTGTTTGATCTGCACAAGCTCATACATAACATTACCGTCACTCTGCCATGTAGTGACGAGGCCCAAGTGGCCATTAGACACATTCATACTATTGACATGCATAGCCACAAAATCACCCTTGTCATTCCTGCACGGGTATTTGAATCCTCATCCATCACGCCGTTTTTGAAACAACATACCCAACCCACAGTGGACGAAGCGTGTAATATTTTGAAATATCACTCCGCCACAGCAGTCCCCGGCAAGCAGAAATACCACATTTGCACCCTCGTCACCAATCAACGTGCATCGATCATGCCTGTGCACAAAGCCGCCGTATCACTACAGCCTGCCGAATTCATGGACTTGATGTGCACCATGCCCACAAAAATCATGGGCCACTATGCGCAAGCATTGATTGACACAGCATCAAACCACAGCATGATCACCCGGGCATTCCTGGACCGGCATGATATTGCTTGGACACGCACATATATTGTCACACTGGGTGTTTCCGCATCTGAAGCATCTTGCCTTGGGCACGTTCATCTAGACACCCGAGTTGGGAGACATAACACGCAGATCAAATATACGGTGGTTGAGTCACTACCGACCGCACCAACAGCTGTCAAACCCAATGAAGCCTTGTTTGCACTGGATGTCATATCGCATGTAGGCATGCAACTCACTTTCAAGAAGCCTCGCATTGTCATATCTATCCCTCCTCCTGCGCAGCCATACAAGAGGAAGAGGAAAGGCAAGCCATGGTTTTGTGTCATTCACATTGATCACAATAAACACACCACAGAATCCAGCGAGTTGAATGATTTTGTGATTTCACAACGGGAACTCAAGACGTTGACTAGCAAAGCGCGTATGGGTAAACACCCTCTATTCATAGCACATATCAAGCCTACCATTGAGTCCACCAATGTATGTTGTGCCAGCACTCGGAAAAAGGGATATTTGTCAGAACAAGTCGCCCCTGGCCATCAGCCTCAGGCTGCGGACACAATACCAACTTCCGTACAGAACATCATCAACAAGCATAAAGAGCCAGCCGGCACACTTGGCCCAGCTCCACCTCACACATCAGCCACTGGCTTTGAGATGGACATAGACTTGCTGCCAGGCACACGCCCAAGGGCAGCCAGACAGTATAGACTTACTCCTCTCGAACAATCAGAGCTGGAAAAGCAGCTTCAGCACCTCATCAGCATGGGGCGGGTCAAACCATCCATATCACCCTGGGCATCATGAGTTTTGTTTGCACCCAAGCCTGGAGGGAAATCGAGGTTGTGTATTGACTATCGATATCTCAATGAGAACACGATCAAGAACACATACCCACTTCCAAGGATAGACACATTGCTTGATAATTACAAGGTCACAAATGCTTCATTGCATTGGACTTGCAGTCAGGTTACCATAAGATCAAATTATCCGATGCAGCAGGCCCAAAAACAGCAGTCCGCACACCAGACGGTCTTTATCAATGGACAGTGATGCCTTTTGGGCTATCAAATGCACCATATGTATTTCAGCAGGCAGTACATGTTGTGCTCAAAGGCCTCATTGGCAAAATCTGCCTTGCATACTTAGATGACATAATTGTCCTTCCACGTTCCGAGGAGGATCATGCAAAACATCTTGATATCGTGCTCACCCGCTTAGCTGAACACAATTTCTGCAATTATGAGGGATTGTTCTCTGAATGCAGCGAAGGTCCCGCTGTGGGGTAGGAGGCGGGGGGGCACGACGTAGTGTATGCGCTGCCTGATTTATTGGAGCCCTTACAAACTCCTGGTTTCCCGGATGGTTGGTATACCCATATGCCATTGAATTGCATGACATAAAAGCCACTGTCGTGCAAGGAGATTTGACCGGTTGGTCCGGGGTCTTTGCGCCTTTCATACCTTCGCCGAGTCACGGATAAGTGATGTAACAGCATTGTTAAGTATGTGCATGAAGTGGCAGCCGTACATTTGGTGTGCAGGTCTGGGTTGGGTCATCGGGCCCGATGGGGAAAATTTCCCGATTAATCGGGCCCGATTTGAAAAATCCCGATTAATCCCCCGATCTGGTTGGGTGCGAGCTAAAATGAACTCCGATGACAGTTTTGAAGGTGTTATATGATAGATAGTCATGTTTGCGGATTGTGGCAAGGCGTGTTGCAAAATTCGTTCTGTGGACAATTTTATGGCTACCTAAGCTTACAGTGAACCGGTACACAAGCACGGGCGCTAGGCGCCGCAGCATTTCGCAAGATTGGAAGGCGCGTTTTAATCCGGTAGAGCGTGTGAGCGCAGACATCTCGAAGTATAGCGTCGTGTGTAAGTATTGCTCGTGGTCTCTCCAACGAGTTGGCGCGGACGAGTGCAAGGCTCACTTGGCTGGCGAGCAACCGAATAAAGCAAAGTCTTGTCCAAAAGTACCGCAGATGTCAAGGCAAGCTTTAAAAGTGGATGTATTGGACCAGAGCGGCAGCTGCAGCAAGCGACTGTGTCATCAGCCTTCCACAAGGCTTCACATGCTCAAGCAAGGGCAGCAATTGGTAGATGGTTGGTTTCCTCTGGAGTCTTTTTTAATTCAATCCACAATCCGGAATTTCAAGATGCCATTTCAAGTGTGATCAGAGCTAGACCTGGATTCCGTATACCAACTCGAAAGACAATGAGCACCAAAATTCTGGACCAAACATACATGGATATCAGGAAGCAATCACCTGGCTTGATTTCCTCTGGACTGCATTGTGGTGTGTCAATAGGCTCAGATGGATGGACAGACCCGAACAGCCAATCACAAATCAACTACATCTGCATGAATGTCCAGGTTTTCATGTCTGCAACGGCTGCTTCAAAGCAATACATCATAAATGCAACATTGCAATTGCTGCATTGTATTGAAGCATCGTGGTCCGGTTTGTATGTTTCCTGTGGTATCCTGCTGCTTCATAACACTCATATGCACCAAGCTGTCCACATCCCCCAAAAATCGATTTTCTTATCCGGATTTGTCCTAAAAATCCCGATTTATCGGGCCCGATTTGCAAAATCCCGACATCGGGAGATCGGGGGCGACCCAACCCAGGTGCAGGTTCCACTGAGGCGATCACTAGAGATCGCAGGCAACTGCTTCCAGATCGGGTCACGGGCAACTCGTTGTACCTCTAGTGCACTAAGATTAGCTGTCGATACTGCACATCAATATGTTAGCTAGGTTGGGAGGAAAAAAGACCCATGCTAGAAGAGCTGTCGTGGATAAGTGGACACCTGGTACTGAGTCTAGCTGCATCAACACTCAGCCCTCATGCGTGAGCCATTGAGGGGACTCGCGGCTGCATGTGCATCCTTCAAATTGTACTGCATGAGACTTCCATCCCCACAACTTCCTCTAGACACGTTTCCCGAGTTTAGCCAAGCCCGACGGGTGTTCCTTCCTTTTGTACAGTGTACCTCTAGAAGCGAGTCATTTACATTGCTCCGTAAATCGGCCAGCCATGCAGGGACATAGACAAGCATCCGTGCTCTATTCGCCATATTGACTTGGTGAACCCGTTCGTAATGATACCGTGCAACCCATTGAGGCGCCGGCGTCGTTCTGGGATGCTCGCCTCATTATTTATCAAAGCCTTTTTTTTAAAGCCTTTTTACCCTTTCTTTTATAAGGTAAAAAAAAACTTCGTATTCTGACGCATCAAGACGCAATACAATGGCCCGCTCTATTCCACGTGGAAGGCGACCCAGACATACACAGATGCTACATTAGGGGAGGGGGTCAACCACTCCCGCTACATGGTGGGCCCACCTACGGCGCGCAAGATCGGCTGCGATTTTGGCCGCTTGGGGAAGACTTTGGCTACTGTCTATGTTGAATGGGGATTCGTAGTGTGTCATCTCGTTGTTGGGGAGTCTCCCCATCGCAAACCCGGGTTTTGTCGAATTTCCGCGCTTTTCCCCAAACGAGGGTCGTTCATGCCCAACCGTGTGCCATTGCATCGAGAACACGTAGCACACTCAAAACATGCTATGATACTCACCGGGTTATGACATATTGCTTCTGTCACATTTGTGGGTAGCGTTCGGCAAGTGAGGCACTATTCAACGGCGCGCTGGCTGATCGGGCCGACATGGCGGGGCGCTCACGCACTGGTCAGGCGACATGTCAGCATTGATTGGCAGCATATTGCGTGTTGAATATTGCGTGTTGCAGGACCCTGCCTCAATTTTATGTGCAATGGGGAATGCCCATGTTTTGTAATGCACCGTCACATCTACACCTTATTTCACAGCATGTCACTCTAATGATACCGCAAATGCGCATCAATGATGTATCCACCGTGTATCCAGCATCCACCGCACTATTGAAATGATTCAGTAGTGTACAATGGCGAGGCATGATCACAGCAGGCCAGAGTAACTCAACACGTCTCCAGTGACACTACGCAAAAGATGACCTAAGCATACCTACGCTGACGTCTTTGTTGAGAAGTACACACCTAGCAGGTGGACTGCAAAGCTCCGGATCATGCTCCATCACAAGGGCCTGTCAGGCCTGTCACAGGAATCAAGATACTCATGCGCCCCATGCCGATATCAAACGTTCTACGAGAGTGACGATCAATCACGATCAGGCAGTGAAGCTTTGATGTCGCGTGTATAATTCAGTTTGAGCCACTATCCAATGCTACACACAGATCGCAGGTAGGACGCCCTGGCCGGATATCCAGAGATTCGGACCTATCCAGCATTATTAGAGGGATTAATACGACTCAAATTGCATAGCGTGCGTCACTGTGTGGCCAGCCTCCAGAAAACTCAGCCGTATACAACTTCATGAAGCCTCACCAACGAAAAAAATGCACATACAGCCTTGCGATCACCAACAAGAGCTTTAAAGAGCTCATTTTAAAGGCGTTTGGGGACGCCTGCGAAAGTTTGGGGAGGTTTGGGGAGGCGACTGAGCGTCTGGGCCGGGCGGGGAGCCAGCGTCGCGAAAGGCCGATTTTCCCAACCAGACGAGCCATATGGACGATCATGGGCAATTTTCCCCACCCGAGTGAGATGACACACTACGAATCCCCATTCAACATAGACCATAGCCAAAGTCTTCCCCAAGCGGCCAAAATCGCAGCCGATATTGCGCGCCGTAGGTGGGCCCACCATGTAGCGGGAGTGGTTGACCCCCTAGTAGGGGGGGTTCAGAATATTGGCCGCCTGCGCAACTGTGCAATTTGACGGTAGGGCGGGTAGCAGCAACCTTGCACAGAGTTAATGTGCACGGTCCGTTTTCCCAGACGCTTCATGTAAGCAAATGTGTCCCGCAGCATGACATGGTCAATCTGTACTTTGAATACATAGAACGGCCCAACGACGACGATGCAAGTGCCTGCAAAAAATTCTGCGAACGAAGACCGCAAGGGCTGAAGACATTTCAGGATTTTTAAACCGAGTATGCTTAAAAAACTCTCGTCGGATCTAATGGTGGCAGGCTACAAGTACTTGAGTACGGTACGATCACCGGTCCCCATTGTACTACTCACGGGATGGAATTCCACAGCAGGGTTGTCATGAAACACCCATCTTTCATGTTTCAAGACCAATCTTCCATGAAGCTTTATAGCGAAGAAGTCGTGGAGGCCTTTCAAGTGGCCCATCCAACTGCATTGAATCTGGGTGAGGGGTTGGTGATGGAAGCATACGAGCCATGGGGGTACCCTTCAACACTCTGCGAATATGTCACCTGCTGCCCCCGCAATTATACAGCTTATACAGACTTCAGACTCTAGGCTGGTGCAGGATCTTACTCACAGATGGGTCCTGCAACAGCATTGGGTTTGTGAATGTTGAACCATAATTGCAAGGAGGAGTCATGAAGCTGTCCGATGTGGGATCATCTGTCCCGATACCAACTGCGTGGTCGTGTGGGCCTGCCACGGAGATATTCCGATTTTTTGTTAGCCTGGCTTCTACACCCGCCCTTGATGAAAGTGGGATTCTGCCAGTATGTCCAACATCGTGGAGTCGGACGGGCGTAGCCACAGATATGCCTGTGGAGTGTGGACAACTACCAGTCATATGCGAATATGGCGGCATGTAACGAAGGCAATGTGCACTCACATGAGTCTCAGTCGTGTGGCACAGGTGGAATCGTGGGTACCGAGGTACTACGATGTTGACTATGCATTTGTGACTACCAGTGCAATAGCACAACATGTCCGTTCCTTGCCTATACAGAGCACGCCTCATCTACAACACAGAACTAGCAGCCATGTGTGTAACAGATTCGTTGCGTACGGAGTCTGGTACTGAAAGGGCGTGTGTTTGTCTGTCTCAACTTGAACAAGGACATCGATGTAAAATTGGGGTTCCAACACTCCACTAGACATCTTCTCCGTAAGGGTGACAGCAGATCCTAGGATAAAAGGCACGACAATTAATGTAGACACGTCGGCTATTATGGAGGCATGCTGCCTGGTGGACAAGAGGGCTGCACTTTGCGAATTCAAGACAACGTACACGCAGGTGTTCACTGACACGATCCACACACGTGCACTGACACGATCCACACACGTGCACTCTTTAGCGAAGGCACCATGTTACGATATGTTGTTGATGAAGCAGCCGTAAGGCTTGAAGCCGTCTTCGAGGGCTCCCTGTACAGAGCATTGCCGCACGACGTTTCCATTAACAACGGCACAGACGGCAGCAATCCCCGTCACCAAACCTTCCGCAGATTCCACCTCACAAAGACCACGGAAAGAGGAACAATGCAACTACTACTGTACTTGGCGGATGCGGCAAAGTCAGGCGCCGCTCGCGGAGGCAACAAATCCACCGACCTCTACACAAAGGTACGTATGTACGCCCCTTCTGCTAAAGTAGGTACAATCGCATCTCCACAGTCGCATAAGTGCGAAGCGATCCCGTGGTCGAATAGAGCGGTGTGTCGGTCGCGCTGGCAGGCCAGTTGATCAAGCTCGTGGAGCCGATGAAACTGACACGCACAGCCTGCAAGCCGCGCCTTTTGTGAAAGCCATCTGCGGAAACACCGCTGGAAGGTGGTTTCCTGGCATACTGAAGAAGGCAATGGCATTAGCTCCCCGAGTGGCCACGCCAACCGCCATTGTCACTAGTGATCCACAGCCATTTTCTGGAGTATTGACCCAGGCATCCGATAAAGTGTCACACACTGTTACAATGCGACCCAAACAGGAAGAACCTGAGGTATGTCACAGCGTGGTTAGCTACATAGCTGGTCAATGTCGTGCCCTGCCCCAGACAAAGACATTTTTACCGCAGCGACCTTGCAGGAGTGGCAGCTGGAATGCGCTCTTCAAATCCGGCACTGCGGCGCCATAGCATTGGAGCAGACACGACTGTTCAAGCGAATGATCCTAGATTCGTGGATGCAGTTCGCATGCGCGGGGAAAGACAAGCCCAAGCACGAATCGAAGGTCAGGTAAGCACTAAATAGACCATGGGTGGACGGAATTGGAGATCACAGAGAGGTGCGACAGAGGGGATGTACTGCAATTGCAATTACTGGTAGGTGTAGTCGTGTACGAATGCAAGCGCGAGTGGAAGCGTCATACCGTAAGTTTAGTTGGGCGAAATGTTAAGTATGTGTGCGGAGTACTTAGCACATGACGCCTGAGATCTGGGATCACACCTGCATGGTCAGTATCTCTGAGTTAGATACTTGAACCATGACCTTGTTCGACCTATACAGAGAGCTGGAATGTGTCTTCTCATTCCCGGGCTCGTGACTGCCACGTGTCACCCCGTGCGTGCATCCGCATGTGCACATGCCTTGTGCGCTACGAGGCACTTTCACAACAGGCAGTCGCGATCAAGGGAGGCACCATATTTGTAGGCCAACGCCAACGTTTATTGAACCACCACCTGCTCACCAGTAATTGACCGATCGATTGATTCAACGGCGTTAGTGGCATTGAAGCTGACAAGGGCGTCTTGGATTGCAGCTACGGTACCCGCCTCTTGGGCATGCACTCACCGAAACATGCTGGACACGGTCGACATGCCAGCCTGTTTATTTCCGAGGACACACGGTCTGCAATCTATAACATCATTTGATATTTCTGCACGTGACGGGGTGCAATTGCTAGCCCACAAGAGTCGACCACGAAGCACCTAAGTCAAGTAAAAGGGCCCGTGATAAAGGGTCCAAAAAGCGTCACGGGCGCCCGTCGCTGGTGAAGTTATTCTTGTAGTGTAAGGGGGTTGTGGTCGGAGTGAATAACAACTGTATGGTTATTTTCCAAATGATATCGCCACTCCCTGTATGCAAATACAATTGCCCCCAACTCTTTTTCATGAGTATAATAATTTTCCTCGGCTCTATTCATCTTGCGGCCTATCCAAGCAACAAAGTGTGTCCTCATGTTGCTGGGCAAGTACGGTCCCGTAAGCGTAGTCCGATGCGTCAATGTATTTGTGAAATGGTTTGTTAAGATCCGGGTGCCGCATAACTGTAGCATTAACCAGTGCATTATTTATGTTCACAAATGCGGCATCACATTGCTTCGTCCAGGGGATGCTTTCCTTGGAGCTAATGCGCTGGAGTGAGGGTGCAGCTAGGGTTGGAAATTTTGGAACAAATCTCCTAAAGTATCCGGCTAAGCCCAGGAACGACCTTATGTTGTTGGTGGACATTTGCAAGTCAGCTACCGGCCAATCTTGCAGCACTTGAACTTTATATGGACCAGGTTGGACCGTGTTGGCAGTGACAACATGCCCTAAGTATTTAATATCTTGTAAGGCAAATTGACACTTGTCTATATTGCAGTAAATCTTGTGTTGCGCCAATTTGGTTAACACAAGGTGTTTGGCATGCTCTTCCTCACATCGTGCTTATACGACAATGTCATCAAGGTAAGCCAAGCAGATTTTACCTATGAGCCCCTTTAGAACAACGTGCATTGCTTGCTGAAACACTGAAGGTGCATTTGACAGACCAAAAGGCATGACTTTCCATTCATACAAACCGGCGGGTGTTCAAAAAGCAGTCTTAGGTCCCGCCGCTGACGACAACCGGATTTGATGGTAACCCGAATGCAAATCAAGTGCTGAGAAAAAAATATGTCCTTGTAATTGGTCCAACAACGTGTCAATGCGTGGTAGCGGGTAGGTGTTTTTAATTGTGTGTTCATTCGAATACCTGTAATCAATGCAAAGGCGAAGCTTGCCCCCAAGCTTGGGTGCAAATAGAACACAACTCGCCCATAGAGATACAGAGGGTTGCACCCAACAGATGGTAAGCAAGTGATTGAGCTGCTTTTCCAACTCTAAGAGTCTCGCGGGGTGTGAGTATACTGGCGCGCAGCCCTCGGGCGGGCGCCCAAAAACAAATCAATATCCATTTCAAAACCGGATGCAAACGTGTTCGGCGGGGGAGGGCCTCTGGTGCCGCCCTCGCCTTTATGTTTGTCAACAACCAACTGAATGCAGGCAGGAATGTTTGAGGTGTCTTGTGGGACATGAGCGGGAGCAACCTGCTCCGACAAATAGCCTTTCTTCTCTGTGCCAGCACAACAGATCGGGGATGTCGCAACTGTGGGCCTAATATGAGCCACATATAAGGGTTGCTGGCCATCTTTGGGCCTTGCTAGTCAATGCTTTCAGCTCACGCTGCGAACACATAAAATCATCTTGTGTGCTAGGCTCACTTGTTAATTTCGATTGACTAGCATGGATAATATGGAAGTAGGGTTTGTCTTTCTTACGACGTCCGCTCCGCAGCGGGGGTACATATACAACAATGCGCGGGGGTTTGAATGTGATGGACATGTCGACTGCAGATATGACATCCAAAGCGAACCGGGCTTCGTTCGGCTGATATAATGCGGTGGCCGCGGGTAGCGAGTCCACCACAGCAAATTTCACACTAATAACACGGCGCACAACTCGCGTATTCTGAACAACCTTGCCCAAGCATGATGCCTCATATCCGGAGATACCGACCGTGACACTTTGCGAAGCAGTGTATGCAATGCTATGGCGATCCAAGAACCCGCGCGTTACCATGATATGATTTGCTGCCGCGTCGACCAGTGCTTGGGCAAAGTGGCCGTGAATGCGAGTCGGCATTGTGCACATCAAATCAACAAAGGATGCTGGTTGTAAAGACATCGCCGTCTTCTTCGATGGTAATATTGATAATCGCTGGTTGCTCACCATTGTGCACACATGGTATTTCTGGTGCCCGAGGACGGGGGCGCCGGAAGTGAATCGCAATAAGTTGTGTGCCTCATCCACCCGTGTTTACGTGTGTTGTCTTAGGAACGGTATAAATGTGGAAGACTCAAAGATACGAGCTGGCACTACCACCGTAATTTTTTGCTGATGCATATCAATGCTGTGTACGTGCCGAATGGCAACTTGCGCTTCGGCAGTGCAAGGCAGTGTAATCACACTGTTTTATTAAGTTTGTGCAGGTCAAATAACGATGCCGAGCTTGACATGAAGGACGAATCAAAACAAGTTGCATGTGGTGGAGATAAAAATGAGGTGCTAGTACATGTGGCGCTGCCGCCCATTGTGGGCACGCAATGGGAGGCTTGCCTTCGTCTCAGCGGACATGTTGCTGTGGCTGATCATTGCGTGTCCGCTTGGGGTGATTGCCAGTCCCTTTACGGATGGGGTCATACCGGTCCCTCTTGCCATCTCGACGCCGGGCTCGGGGGCTAGTGTACTGCGGGGGCATCGGAGTAAGAGCCCGCTGCTTATTGAATTCCTCCACGAAGAATGCCTCGCGGGCGTCCAGTGGCACGGCTAATCAGAAGGCGACGCAATGGCTGAGCTGGTGTAACCCCGCCTGAGGGTTCTGCCGCGCAGATGGGCAGATGTAGCATTGCTTAAAGGGGTACGGTTCAATTCCTTATCACAGAATAATAGAGATGTTGCGTCTTACTGTGGTGATGTGATGAGTGTCTACACTCAATTGGATGCACTAGGTGCCGATGTGGGCCAGCGATGGCTGCGTTTGAAACTGTTAGAAGTGGGGGAGGAGTTCAACGCTGTGCGCGGCGAAGTTCTCCATTCTTCCCGCCACGTAATCATTTCACATCTGACAGAGCATGCCGACTTGCTCACGCAACAACGGCTGCAGTCAAGGTCTGGGGCGCCCGCGGGCAAACTAGGCCACGGCTGGCGCAATCAGGGCCCGTGGTGACGGTCTGTGGTCGCCGCTCTCGCGGTTGGCTAGGCTCCTCGCGAGGAGACCAGGACCTGTTTCTTCTGCAAGAAGAAGGAACATTTGCGTGCGAACTACCCCCAACGCAAACATGCTGCGGCCAAAGATGTTGGTGCCGTAGAAATGCCTGAAAAGTATATTACTCCTGATGCGTCCCTAACTTGGAATATGATCATTGATAGTGGTTCGGACATTCATATAGTAGGAAATCGTGCGATGTTTACTGAGTACGGTCCGTGTCCAAGGACTGCCAATACAGCGGGACCACGCCAGCTCCCTATCATGGGCAGGGGAACCATTCAGGTGAACCTAGGTACTGTCATAAATCAGTGTCTAGGTACACATGCAATGCATGACGCGCAAGTCTGCGCATGGGTATGGTGGCCAAGGCCCAACCCGTGTTATGTTAGGATAGTATGCATGAGCATACTTGGGGCGCTCCGCACATCCATCACGGGCCCTAACAATCGCAACTCTCCATCATTGATTGGCGTGTTATCTGCAGCTAATTCCTCATCTACAAGCAATCGGAACTCTGCAGCCTGCACAAAGTCCACATCGTCCCAACCTCGAGTGTGGCCAACCTGGCGCAGCCCAAGTTAGTGATCTAGGTTTCCCATCTTGTCATAACCTTTCACAAGCCACTGCAGAGCTGGTGCAGCAACAACGGTAGCCAGTATCTCGAAGTTGAACGTGGCTAGCCCCTAGTGGGCCTCAAGGTGCTCCTTGACCTGCCGCATCAACAATATGATGTGCAGCCGAAAGCAGTAGTTCTTGAAGGGCTTGTTGAGCACGACATCAGCGATTTGAGCCATGGACGTGCACTTGGGAGGTACATATACCAAGCAGAACATGTTGTACTTGTGCTTGAGCCATGTACGAAATGTCTTGGAGATATGCACTGGGTAGCATTCTATGTTGATGATGCTCTTGCGGTCTGAGGATCGCCTCGCTTCTTGCAGTCAGCCTCATGCCGTGGCCATGCAATATTGTCAACCCACTGTCGCAGAGTGGACTCGTTGGTCTGATGTGTTTTGTTGCCTGCAGCAACACACAGGAGTTGATGGCAATCGTAACCGAAGACCTCTAGTATAGCTATAGCCTGATCACACGTACAGAGTCAGAGCCGCACCTGCCACGATCATGTGGCCCCTGGTCGGATCAGTGAAGTACGGCGGATGCTCAGCTAGTTCACAGTTATGATCACAAGTCTTACGCGTGAGACATTTGGGCTTGGGCCGATAGCCACCACCCAGCTCGATGAATGTTGATTCGTATGTGAACTTGCGCATCGCCTGTTGGGTAGTAGCCTTTGCAATGACTTGCATGGGCAACATGTCACCGGCAGCTGATGATGTGACCATCACAGTCACGCCCAACTTGTCCTCCTTGCCAGTCACACGTACCTCCTTGCTTCCCTCAGGCGCGGTGAATGGACTATCGGGTGTCAAATGAGCAAATGTCTCGTCTGCCATGAAAACTCGCTCTGGAGGAATGCGGTGTGTACGGCAGAGATACGCAATGCGCTGCAACATGTCTCCCACCAATTAATTAACACATCTGCATTTGAAGGCAAGGCCTGCGCAGCTGATGTGGAGGCACGCCATGTCCAGGACAGGTACTAGCGCAAAAAAGTGCGAAGCCGCCATGACGATGCACAGAATTTTGTGCGGTCAACTTCAACATCATCATTGGTCAGATGAGGGCTAAGCATCTCTCCTTTCCTTGCGGCCTCCAGCGCCACAAGCATGTACTTCATGTTGTAAGTGTTGATACTCACTCCTGCAGCACGAAGTTGTTGCATCTCTGCTGCGAATTCCTCGAGCACGCCATCGCAGCCCTTGAGTATCTTTGGTCTACCAGAGCTTAGGCGCTTTCCTACGTTGTAGCCTGCAGCGAGCCCATCTGTAAGGGCGACCTTTGGTGCCGGGTACTTAGCTGCATTGCCAGCGCCGGAATATGTAAACCAGCCTCTGAGAGTGCTGTCAGGTATGGATGCGCAGAGTAGCGCAAGCATAGCATGTGATCTGATGCTCTTCATCAATTCGCCACCAATGCTAACTAAAAACCGCGCCTCACGCGTTGGAGGATTCACAGAGAGCTGGTGCAAAGCAAGAATTGCATCGTGGCGCCGCATGAAGTGGTCCTGCACATTGAGCCTAGTCCACACATTTTGCCACATTGCCAAAATGCAATCATTTGCAGATGCAATGGTGCTCAAATTGCACCTGGTTGGCTGTTCCCAGACGGTTTGGCAATGCTTTCTTTGCCCTGCCATCAAGTACCGAAGAATTCTTTGATCCAACAGGTCGATCCAGCTTTTTGAGAGCGATTACAAGCTTCAACTTCAAGGTCACTGAATTTCCATCTTCATTGATTGAGAGCGCTACTTTGACCGTGCACGCCTGCACGTTCGATGCACCTCTGGTACCAGGCGTGTTGACGTCCTGCGGCTGGTCCAAAGTTACACTGTCCATAGTTGGACCTGCGATCTGCAATGCTTGAGTAACCTTAGCCTTCTGGGCTGCACAATGGATGCGCTTTCTTTCTACTTCTGCTTTCTTCCTCATGTCGTGTTCTTTCAGCTGCCTCTACGCTTCCACAAGTTTCGCTTTCGAACGTGGAATCTGTTTACGTTCGGCTTCATTGCGCTCTCTTTGTGCCTTTGCAGCGACATGCACAGAATTGTTGGCATCAAATTTCACGAAGAAGCCAGTAATCAGCTTTGGCTCCTTCTTAGTTGGCTCGCCGTCCCCTGTCACGTCAATGTAGTCACTTGATTCACTCATGACGCCTAATTGTACACAATGCCGAACGGTACTTAGCACCGACTTAATAAGCGCTGTGGCATCGGTGTGAAGAACGCCAGAACAATGACCTCGGCTGTCCGGTCCGGTCAAGCACGCGATCAACAAACCTCGAAGAGATTATCTGACTGTTTGTCCCTGTAGCCACTCCAGCGACTGCCGAAAAATCGAAAACAATTATTTGGGCATCCTGTCCGGGCGCATGACGTAGCGAGTCTTCGCAATCACTCTGGTATGCACACCTACAGGTCAAGATTACGGCGGGAGATCCACGCCAGGATCTCCCTCGCTACGCCAGGACAACCCCGCTGGCGGCTTACCTTTGCGCTAGATCCGCGGATCGTTCGTGCATGGGTGCACCTGTCACCACACTGCTGCTCGCAGGCTCATGCATTGTGACACCCGCAGGCGCATGCATTGTGGCACCCGCAAGCGCATTGTTACATCCACTCGCGCTTGCATTCGAACAAGAAACGACTGAAGATGAGCTTGTTGCGGTGAGTGTTGTAGCCGATGAGGTGATGTGGACGAAACATTTGCTGATTGATTTGAAGTTTGTTCCTTGTAGGCCGACTCTGTGGGGTGATCATCAAAGTGCCAACATCTTAGTTGTGACCGTTGTGTCAACTAACATATCCAAGCACATTCGTCTGCGGCAACTGCGAGTGTAAGTGTCCAGTGGTAGAGCATGTCAGAAAGGCTATCTATTCGCAGATCAGACACGCAGTCTTATGTCAGGTCAGGAGGCCAGCATCTCATACCTACTGCGCACAGAGGTAGAACCAGAGAGATGCTAAGGGGAGACAGGATACAGCTAGTACCGTGAAACAGTGAGAATAATGATGACAGCTCTCTGTGTGCACAGCAATATATGCACACTGAATAGTCAAGATCACGGCGGGAGATCGTCGCAGGATCTCCCTCACTACTCCGGGACAATCCCGCTGGCCGCTTACCCCTACACGTGATCCGCGGATCATCCGTGCATGGGTGCACCTGTCACCACGCTGCTGCCCGCAGGCGCATGCATTGTGACACTCCCCCATAAACCCTGCTAAGTCTCCACTAGCTGGAGTTTATTACGAACTTCTTGCAAGGCAGGTCCAGGCAGCACTTTAGTAAACACATCCGCTAACTGATCGACAGTGCTAACCCATGCTATCTTAAGTTCATCCATCTGGACATATTCCCGCACTCGCAAGTGCTGCACACGAATGTGCTTGGATCTGTCAGTGGACACAGCATTCACTGTCAAAATATTGGCACTCTTATTATCACCCCACAGAGTCGGCTTATGTGGGACAAGCTTCACATCGAGAAGCAATTGCTTCATCCACATGAGCTCGTTGGCTGTTGCGCTCATCGCAATGAGCTCAGCCTCTGTTGTATCCCCAGCCACTATACTCTGCTTTTTCGAACGCCAGAGAACACAGTTCCCATACACCCGAACAATCATACCAGATACACTCTTGAGATCCGCAGAATTCGCAAAATCCGCATCTGAAAAAGCCTCTAGTAAACACCCATGTCCCTTAGAGCCTACAAATTTTATTCCTAGATTTTTCGTGGACTGCAGGTATCTCAGAACATGTTGCACGGCAGACCAATGTTCGTTCAGACTACTAGACATGTGCCGGGCCAGGGCATGTGACACATAGCTCAGGTCAGGTCGTGTCACTCCTGCAATATACTGGATGCTTCCTACAGCACTCATGAACCTGGAATGCTCAGCAGCACTGGCTTTTTCCAGGTCAGGATGCTCTTTCACACTCCTTAGCTGTTGCCGCGGCACTAATGGAGTGGGAGATTTACGACAGTCAGACATGCTGTACTTGTCCAGCAAGTTCTGGATTTTGTTACGTTGTGTCATTGTGATTGTTTTGGCCTTTCGATCACGCGTGATCTCAGTGCCAAGTGCCCAAGACAGGTCACCTAGATCTCTGCCTTCAAATTTCGTGAGAATGACACTGATGATTTCCTGCAGCCCCGCGGAGCAACTGAAAAAGAATAAGTCATCTACCCACAGAAAAATGAGACATCGACCAGTTGTTCTGACATACAGTCCAGGATCACTTTGTGCGCACACAAATCCCAGTTCAGCCAAGACCTTTACTAAAGCTTTATGCCACTCGCGAGCGGCTTGCTTCAGGCCATACAGTGTTTTATGTAATTTCCATACACGTGCTGTCCCGTCTGTGAAGTACGGGGGCTGTTCAACGAAAACCTCTTCCTCCAGGTCACCGTTAAGAAAAGCACACTGTATGTCTATATGCCTAATCTCCAAATCCTCCTGAGCAGCAATGGACAGCAACACACGCAGTGTCGCGTAACTACCGACAGGGGACCAAGTCTCGAAGAAATCTATCCCTTCTACCTGAGAAAAACCACGAGCTACATAACGTGCCTTGTAACGCTGAATCTCACCAGCGGGTCCGCGCTTGATCTTGAACACCCACTTGCCCGAGATAGCTTTCTTACCCGCAGGCAGATAGCACAACATAAAAGTCCCGTGCTCACCCAGTGCTTCCACCTCCTCCTGCATGGCACGCAGCCAAGCATCCCTGTTTGGACCCGCAAGTCCTTCCTTCATAGAAGGCAGATCAGGGTCGGAAGGCTTCTGCTTCCTGGCGGCAGCTGCTCTGCGCGACCCACGACGCTGAGCACTGTGCTGCTCACCAGACTCCCCATGCTGATGCTTCAGGCCTGCACCGGACACTCCACAGTCAGCCGCGGCTGATGTGTCCTGATTGCAGCCTGGAGACTTGATGTCAGCTACTACTGTTTCACTACTAGCATGATCAGAGCCCGCGGGCTCATGCACAGCAGCTACATCCACAGCCAAAGGAACAAGGCGTCTACGTACAAGAGGATTGATTTTAATGCGGGGAAGAGCAGCTGGAATGGCTCTTACCTCATCAGGCAAATCAACCCCGACAGCGGCAGAGGGGGCAGCCTGGATCTCTCCCCCTAATTCGGATCCGGACTCCATCTCAATTTCATCTGGCTCATCCTCCCAGGAAGGTCTCAGCCCCTCAGCCCCTCGCAGGGGCTTAGCTACTGCTCCCGCGCCAGATGCTGAGGCCGCAGCCGAATTACTCCCTGATAGAACCCGCTGAGCCTCGCGATTCTGATGAGCTGCAGCCCGTTCATCATCGCTGATGGTGTACTCCTCCATCTCATCCGCATCGTCCTCATCATAGATGCCAGGACCGTCGTCGTCATCATCGTCGTCCATGGAATCATCAGACGACAGTGAAGGCATGGGCAGGACAGATGCAGCTTTGATGCCAGGGTCATGGAGCCGGGCATTGCGAGTCACCACATACTCGACAGTGCGTGCTGGAGGGGCCCCAGATAGGCGCGCCTGGCCTGGGACCCGAGGAGGAACTTCAACGTCAGGGTGGGCAGCTGCACGAGCAATCGCACGCGTGCGATGCATGGTGTGCCTGGCCACCTCCGGTGTTTCCCGCGCAGGGTCACGCCGGAGCACCTCAGCGGAGGAACCTGCGCCGATACGTGGAGAGTACACTGCCTCATCAGGCAGTGCGTCCTGTCTGAACGTCATGTCCATGACAGGGACTCTACCATGACCTGGGGGGGCGTGCGAGAATTCACGCAGACGTCGCAGCACTCCCCCATCATGTGTGGAGTCAGTGACGAACGAGGGGACATCACTGTCAGTCACGCGGACACCCTCGTCATCACCCTCAATGACAACCTGTAGGGAGTTCGCAAACTCTGCAGGTTCTCTCTTGTCCACAACAGCGGACGCATCGTACTTACGTACGTGTCGGATCACCTGATCCGTGGTGCACATGATCTGCCGCACCACCACAACCCTACCCCCAGGAACGTCCTGGGCGTACACACGCTGCATGCTGGGCCCCAGCCCAGCACCAACCCAGTATGCTACCATACCCCTTGCGGACAATTTCCGCAAGTGATCATCCCTAGGATACGCATACACCTCAACCCCCCATGGACGCTGCTGCTTCACCAAATCCTGGAACACCTCAACGGAGGTGTCTCTGAAAAAAGACATGTAGGGAATGATATCCTTGTCACAAGACCTGGTCAAAAACTCGTCCAGTTCTGTCATAGTGAGCAACTCCCACTTGCGCTTCTCCTCCTCTCGCAACTTATCACGTTCGGCCTTTTTCATGCGCTTATTAGCCCGCTCAGCTTGCTATACATCCGCAGCTGTATTGGCATCACGCTGAGCTTTCTGAGCTTTCATCATTATTGCCAGTTTGTCATGGTACAGCGCCGAGCACGGCGTGAGATTGTGACCATGGATGACACTGGCAAGGCATTCAATCCACAGGAACAGAGGAAGACCGCTCGCAAGCAGTACAGCTCGGACTGCCTCGAAAGCAATACCGATCCTCCGCTCGATCATGCCATTACAGCGATGATCAACTGTGGGGGTGGTGCGGTGAGTGATGCCACGACGCTGGAGGTAGAGCTTTAAGGCCTCGACCATGAACTCTCCCCCTTTGTCGGTGTGAAGGATCACATAGGCTATGCGTGGCACGCGCACCCTGGGTGCGCGTGCCGGGTGCGCGGCGAAAGGTGAAATCTCAAGATCACCACAAACTCCTCTAAATCACCTCAACTTAACTGCTGAAGATAGCCTGTGGTCTTGGTATCTCAGTGAACTTGTTCCCAACACAATCGGTGAGGTACTCGCATTCCCACAGGTGTTTCCGCGAAGCAGGTCACTGGGGTCGTCGAGCCCCTACAGGTGATACCGCATGCCTACAAGCCAATACCACGACATGGTATCGCTGATATGATATTAAATTGAAGTTTGGGCTTCCGTCACAACCTGCCCGGGTTGTTCTCGGAGCGGAAGTGCGTTGTATAGGTTGCTCGCCCTGTCGCGCATCGTTGGCGTAAGTCCTTCAGAGTAACTTGAATTTGCGCGCCTGCGCTCGTGTAAGCTAAAAATATGTTTTTCTGAGGTTCCTGTTTGCCGTTTGCGCTGCGGTGCGCCGAGTTGGGTGGCACAGCTATGAAGTCGGTGAGCTGCCCCGGGGGGTCACTGACCGAAATTGAGGTGCTTCGGTGCTTTGAAAGGAATGTCACCGTTCCATAGCATTTTAATAAGCCAATGTGAAATACTTACGTGCGACTTGCGATGTTGGCGTGCGTGCTCGCACACTCATTCGAGTTGTGTGTGCACCAGAGGCTTACGCCGAGCCCAGTGCCCTGCACTCGTCCGGGTACGGTGTGACGCGGAACCGAAGTATCGATATAATTGACAATTTCTTGGCATTACGATGCGTTTTGCGCGTCGCTATCTTTCGAAATCGCGTACATACAGTGTTCAGTAGCAGGCGAGGCTCTTGGACTTCCTCATCAGTCTAGGCGTCAGCATTACAGGTTCCGGGTCCGCTAGCCAGTCCATATAACGTCTTAGACTCTGTTATTGCAGATCCTTTAATGTCGGTGGGAGTTGGGGTGTGATCGTATCTCCTGAGCTGTTGTTTCAACGTATCCGGCTTGCTCCATGCCACACCTGGGCTCCGCCGCTTTGGCCCTTCCCGGGGATTAAACTATATATGTTCAGCGAGTGTATACGCCTCTCCGCGAGCCTCGCGGCGATGCTGCGCTCTTCAGGGGTTCCGTTGCGCACCTGGTGGCGCGCACTTTCTAGCTTGCGCCGCCTCACTTAATCGGCGCACCTGGGGGGTGCGCCTGACTGTGCGCCTACCTGGTGCGCAAGCAGCCGCGGCACGCGCCGATTAGGTGCGCAGACAAGACCACAGGGATCGATATCACGGGCAATCATCGCTATTATTGTATAGAACTGTCCCATGTCGTATCTGGTTGATTACTGTTCATGTTTACAATCATATACATCCTGCTAGCTAGGCACTTGTCACAATGCGCTGCGAAACTGCAAGCACTCACCAACACAGAAAGACAAGTCAAGTGGACGAAGTCAACTAAATAAACTTCGAACTCTGTATTGTATCAGCGTGGCCTTCCCTTGGTCTTGCTAGTTGGCCAGCCTGCATAACAACACACTTGTCAGTGGTTGTACTGCAACAATACACCCGAGTCAACCTTCCAGGTACCAAGTTCACCAGGCGGTCCGAAACAGTAGTAACGCTGTGTTGCACAAGTCTTCGGGCATGCGAAACTCTAGCAGGAGGGTGAATACACACCTGTCATGCTAAGCAAGTAAATCATGTTGTCTAAATGAAGTTTAGGCAACCCTGACCTGCACTCAAGAGTTTGGATGAGAGTGCTAGACCATGGAAGCAGCACAACAATCGCAACAACGGCTCAGCATCTTACCAGCCCGCCTCACAGACAGAGTACACCACAATGCCACAGGCTGACTGGGAAACTTGCGGCCATAGCAAAGCATGCTTCTTGCATGACCATTGCGATGCGGATGCTGCAGACCTGCAAGAATGTGATATGGTAAGGGCTCATGGTCGGACAGCCATGGCAAGCATTGTGGTACACTGCATGATGGCAGCATCAGATCTGATAAGATGCATAGATTGGTGTAACAGTCGCCGTACCTTGTGATACCTGACCATCTGTGCATATCGTCTTGTTTGTTTAATGACCATTGTCACCATGGCTTTTAGTCTCGATGTACGCTTCTCCTGAAATGCCTGCATGCTTCTCCTGAAATGCCTGCATGCTGCATAGGCACAGTTGCATAAGTTGCTATCAGCGTTTGATAGATCCAATGCACTGCCAAATCACATTGTTCAAGCACAGATTCACATTGCTTGGTAATCTCTGTGACAACGACGCTGTGAACGGTCAACATCAGGCGTAACAGACTAAGCTACGAATCTAGATAGTCGCATGTCCACAACATAAGGAGTTCCTGACTTGCATGACGGCTGCCTTTGCATGTGGAGCCACACAAGTGACGCAAAACTGTACTGCACCAGCCCCCGACACAGTGCAACGGCAAGGTTTCAATTCGTGCGTATTCGCTGTACTGTATCAACTATTTGCGAAGGTTATCCATAACTATTTGTAAAACTTCAAGCATGAAGCTATGGTCTTTGCGAGGCCCGCGGGCCTGCTCGCGAGACTCGCGAATCACCAACGCGAACTTGAATGAAGTGCCTTGACCCAGAACTGGAAGAGGGAGCATACCATGTAGGAAGATTATCGTTCTGGCGCGGAGTCGTCAGCGTGAGCGCTAGATCCAGGACTTATGTTTGCGTGGTGCCGATAGTTGCAGGCACCGTTGCAGTTGCCGAGCCTGGACAGCTGCTAGTGGCATGATACTATCAAGTAAACAGAGCGATGCGTATCAAGATAGCTTGAGCCAAGGCACGGCTGCCTAGGCAGCTCGTGCCACAACAAAGGCAGTGCAAGACATCGACGACGTTGCGAGAGTACGTCAGCGTCTCGCAATCAATACGATACTAATTGTCGCCCTGACATGACATGTCACCTCTGCTTCAAAATATAAGAGGGCAATCTTCAGCTGCCCTTGACTTGTGATCTGCGTCACAGCGTTAACGTTGCAGAGTGGCAACAAGGGGCAACTGGTCACTGCCGCAGCGACTGACATGCACAACTTCCGGGCTCGGGCATCAGTATGGGTAAAGCGGACAACCTCAAGTCAACAGTGAGATATGAATCGTATTGTATGGCTCAGAAGAAGCATGGCGGGAATGGCTAAGCTTAAGCCAAACACGTCGTCGATTTGGACAATTCAGCGACTCTACATGCCCGTCGGCAAGCTCCGGGAAGAAGCAAGCAAGCTACAAGTCAGCAATAGTTACACAGTGGCCATGCATTACATTGGGCACGCGCATTGATGAATATAGCTTGCCGCGTCCCAATGCGCAACTCCAAGAGGTGGATGCATGCACAATCATCCGTCATCACGCAACGTATATATAGCACAGCGCTTATCCCTCTCTAGTATGTATCCCCAGCAGATGAGGTGCTGCGTAGGCACGCACTGGAGGCACGCACTGGAGGCACGCACTGGACAACAACAACAGTTGCGGTGACCAGGACAGTCACGGCAATCTCGCACGAAAAAAAAACCAGCAATACCACGGCTCATACCGTTTGGAGACCTGGGTATCGCGAGACGCAGACACCAGTGTCAGACAAGCGCTCGCGGGGGGCGCACCTGTCACGATTGCGCACCCACCCAGGTGCGCCAGCTGGAAGGCTGCAAGCTGCATCATTGCTTTCACGGACCCAAATCACTCGACAAAGCCCGTCTACACACCTTCTTACATGTTAGCCCTAAAACGACGTCGTTCCCTTCCAGTATAACATTGTTCACAACAACGCGCACGTGCACCGTGCGCACCTGTACCTTTGCGCACCCCTCAAGGTGCGCAGGTAAGCTCTCTGCAGTATTGCCGCGGGTCGTATATGCCGCCAATCTTCAATCTCGGCACGTCTTAGGACGGCATACACCTCAATAAATACTATAAAGGCCTTTAGATCGGAATCCGAGCGATTTTCGGTTTCACATGGCTATGCGCACCCACTTCATGCGCACCCTGATTCCTGGAGCACCCGGGTGCTCCTATCTTGCTGTAGCCTATGTGATGCGCACACCCGGTTCACCTGGCTTCACCACATTCACCCGAATGCGCTCAATGATGTAAGAGATCATGGCCGCAGCCTCACTCTTCTTACGCAGACCGACAATGAAAGTGTAACGCGTGAAGGCGCACATCACAAACAAGACATATTTCACACCGCCGATCCCAACTGGAGTGATGGGACCAGCCAAATCAGCATGCAGTTGCTCGCCAGGGTATTTCGCCTGGCCTAAGAGCTCACGATTATTGGCTGAGATTTTGCCCGCGGGCACTTTGCCAATTCTGCAGCCGTGACAACGATTCCCCATTGGCTCGGGGTCAACTTTCAAATTCAGGTCACCATAAAAATCACTATTTGGCTGCATCCGTTTTAAGACCCACGTCGACTGATGAAACGACAAATGAGCTAAAAATGCAGGTTCCAGCAAGTAAGCATCATGTGGGACCTCAGCTCCCCCAGCATTGGGGCGCTTTAGGTCGATTGCCGCAGCGGCCACATGACACCACTGCTTCTGATCCTCCACAACAGAGGTCGGACTGCTCTGGTCAGACCATACCACTCCCCTGTTAACAGGATGACCCTCAAGAACAGGCTTCTTGAGGGAACACATTTTGAAAGCAAAGACACGACAATTATCCTCATCCAGCTCCTGGTGTTTGGACGCATCCTCAATACCAGTAGCCATGTCTCCGAAACCGGGGACATACAACACACTCCTACGCGTATCTAAGTAAATCTTCTCGTGACGAAGACCCATAGTACTCAGTATGTTGTATGGACACTCAGGCGCATAGTACACACCCGGGATTTCCACATCCAGAGGATGCGTATTCCCATGCTCATCCACATAGGTGCCCAGGTTCACCTGAATGGTTCCCCTGCCCATAATGGGGATCTTGCCTGGTCCCGCGGGATTGGCAGTTCTCTGGCACGGACCATACTCAGTGAACATATCGCGATTGCCCACAATGTGAATGTCAGAACCGCTATCAATGATAAAATTCCACGGTGCTAATGCATCATGATCCGGGAACTCTTGAGGCAGTTCTACAGCACAAACATCTTTGGCCGCGGCCTGTTTGCGCTGGGGGCAGTTCGCACGCAAGTGTCCCTTCTTCTTACAGAAGAAGCAGGTCCTAATCTCCTCGCGAGGAGCCTTGCCAGCGTCAAGCGCGGCGACCGCAGGACCGTCGCCTCGCTGCTGATTGCGCCAGCCTTGGCCTGGTTTGCCCGCGGGCGGTCCAGACCTAGCCTGCAGCCGCTGCTGCTTGAGCTAATCAGCATGCTCAGTCAAACGTGCAATGATGACATGGGGGGAGGAGTGTTGGACTTCGCCGCGCACGGCATTGAACTCCTCCCCCACTTCTAAAAGTTTTAATCGGAGCCATCGCTGGCCCACATCGGCACCTAGTGCCTCCAATTGAGTGTACACACTCATCACTTCACCACAGTAAGACCCAACGTCTCTATTTCGCTGTGACAAAGAGTTGAAGCGACTCCACAGTCTGTGGATCTCGGCTTCAGTGCTAGGCCTATATTTTGCAGTAAGATAGGCCCATGCCTCACACAGATGTGACATGCGATAGACAGTGGTCCTATCCGCGTCAGGCAAAGACATAAGGACTTGAGTCCTTGCTCTAGCGTGGACACGCTGTTCGTCCGCGGACGGTGCGTGCTGCAACAGATGATCTAACTCGAACTGTCCTAACCACAGAAAGACTTTCTGCTCGTACGCAACGAAGCTTTCGGTCTTAAAATTCCATTCAGGCAATTTTCCTTTAGACAAATCAGGCTCGTTACGTCCCCGAGATGCACGCAGCGCTTCGGTCAACGTCTCGAGCGTAATGAATGACTCAGTGTGACCATGATCGTTCACAACATGAGAGGAAAAGGGCACCTGCTGACTGCTCTGCCCAGTCTGGGAAGAGGAACGTGGTCGGATAACTCGTCCGCCACGAAGTAACATGCCCGCGGGCTGCTCTTCGTCAGGGAGCTGTTGCTCAGCGTCCCTGTCGACGAATGGCTGCTGATCAGCCTCGCCCTGCCTCTCCTCGCGAGGAGCGTTGGCGTTAGAGCGATCGGAGTTAGACATCCTGCAGTAGGACGGAGGGTGGTTTGTCGCGCGCAGCAAACTAAACCATGGGATGGCTCGCAAGCCTACAGGTTGAGAAAATAAACGAACGCATTCGCTTTTCCCAGCGCCGATCATTAAAGCAAGCGTCTCGAATTGTATCTAATAACAATGTGCTACGAGATCGCCTAATGATGCCTGCGCTTATGACCGCGGTCTGAGCGCCGGCAGAACAGTGGAATGCCCGCCGTGTCTGCGCACAGACTTTGGCCAACGGCTTCCTGAACAAGACCATAAAAGACATAGCGCAAACGTTCACCGATACCATGTCAGAAAGGCTATCCTTCGTCAGGTCAGACACGCAGTCTTATGTCAAGTCAGGAGGCCAGCATCTCATACCTGCTGCGCACAGAGGTAGAACCAGAGAGATGCTGAGGAGGAGACAAGATACGACTAGTACCGTGAAACAGTGAGAAAAAGGTTACAGCTCTGTGTGTGCACAGCCATATATGCACACTGAATAGGCAAGATTACGGCGGGAGATCCTCGCAGGATCTCCCTCACTACTCTGGGACAATCCCGCTGGCGGCTTACCCCTACACATGATCCGCGGATCATCCGTGCATGGGTGCACCTGTCACCACGCTGCTGCCCGCAGGTGCATGCATTGTGACAGCTTCACATCGAGAAGCAACTGCTTCATCCACATGAGCTCGTTGGCTGTCGCACTCATCGCAATGAGCTCAGCCTCTGTTGTATCCCCAGCCACTATACTCTGCTTCTTCAAACGCCAGAGAACACAGTTCCCATACACCCGAACAATCATACCAGACACACTCTTTTGATCTGCAGAATTCGCAAAGTCTGCATCTGAAAAGGCCTCTAGTAAACACCCATGTCCCTCCGAGCCTACAAATTTTATTCCTAAATTCTTCGTGGACTGCAGGTATCTCAGAACATGTTGCACGGCAGACCAATGTTCCTTCAGACTACTAGACATGTGCCGGGCCAGGGCATGTGCCACATAGCTCAGGTTAGGTCGTGTCACTTCTGCAATATACTGGATGCTCCCTACAGCACTCATGAACCTGGAATGCTCAGCAGCACTGGCTTTCTCCAGGTTAGGATGCTCTTTCACACTCCTTAGCTGTTGCCGCGGCACTAAGGGAGTGGGAGATTTACGACAGTCGGACATACTGTACTTGTCCAGCAAATTCTGGATTTTGTTACGTTGTGTCATTGTGATTTTTTTTGGCCTTTCGATCGCGCGTGATCTCAGTGCCAAGTGCCCAAGACAGGTCACCTAGGTCTCTGCCTTCAAATTTCGTGAGAATGACACTGATATTTTCTTGCAGCCCCGCAGAGCAACTGAAAATGAACAAGTCATCTACCCACAGAAAAACAAAGCATCGACCGGTTTCTGACATACAGTCCAGGATCACTTTGTGCGCACACAAATCCCAGCCAAGACCTTTACTAAAGCTTTATGCCACTCGCGAGCGGCTTGCTTCAAGCCATACAGTGTTTTGTGCAGTTTCCATACACGTGCTGTCCCGTCTGTGAAGTATGGGGGCTGTTCAACGAAAACCTCTTCCTCCAGGTCACCGTTTAGGAAAGCACATTGTATATCTATATGCCTAATCTCCAGATCCTCCTGAGCAGAAATAGACAGCAACACACGCAGAGTCGCATAACTACCGACAGGGGACCAAGGCTCAAGGAAATCAACCCCTTCTACCTGAGGAAAAACCACGAGCTACATATCGTGCCTTGTAACGCTGAATCTCACCAGCAGGTCCGCGCTTGATCTTGAACACCCACTTGACCGAGATACCTTTCTTACCCGCAGGCAGATAGCACAACATAAAAGTCCCGTGCTCACCCAGTGCTTCCACCTCCTCATGCATGGCACGCAGCCAATCCCTGTCTGGACCCGCGAGTCCCTCCTTCATAGAAGGCAGATCAGGTTCGGAAGGCTTCTGCTTCCTGGCGGCAGCTGCTCTGCGCGACCCACGACGCTGAGCACTCTGCTGCTCACCAGACTCCCCATGCTGATGCTTCAGGCTTGCACCGGACACTCCACAGTCAGCCGCGGCTGATGTGTCCTCATTGCAGCCTGGAGACTTGATGTCAGCTACTACTGTTTCACTACTAGCAAGATCAGCGCCCGCGGGCTCATGCACAGCAGCTACATCCACAGCCAAAGGAACAAGGCGTCTGCGTACAAGAGGATTGAATTAAATGCGGGGAGGAGCAGCAGGAATGGCTCTTACCTCATCAGGCAAATCAACCCCAACAGCGGCAGAGGGGGCAGCCTGAATCTCTCCCGCTAATTCGGATCAGGAATCCATCTCAATTACATCTGGCTCATCCTCCCAAGAGGGTCTCAGCCCCTCAGCCCCTCGCAGGGGCTTAGCTACTGCTCCCGCGCCAGATGCTGAGGCCGCAGCCGAATTACTCCCCGATCGGACCCGCTGAGCCTCGCGATTCTGATGAGCAGCAGCCCGTTCATCATCGCTGATGGTGTACTCATGAATCTCATCTGCATCGTCCTCGCTATATATGCCAGGGCCGTCGTCATCACCATCTTCGTCCATCGGATCATCAGATGACGGCGGAGGCATGGGCAGCACAAATGCAGCTTTGATGCCAAGGTCATGGAGCTGCACGTTGCGAGTCACCACATATTCGACAGTTCGTGCTGGAGGGGCCCCAGATAGGCGCGCCTGGCGTGGGACCCGAGGGGGGACTGCAACGTCAGGGTGGGCAGCTGCACGAGCAATCGCACGCGTGCGATGCATGGTGTGCCTGGCCACCTCCGGTGTGTCCCGCACAGGGTCACACCGGAGCACCTCAACAGAGGAGCTCGCGCCGAAACGCGGAGAGTACACTGCCTCATCAAGCAGTGACACTTGTCTGAACGTCATGTCCATGACAGGGTCCCTACCATGACCTGGGGGGTGTCAAGACGCTGGGTAGTCTCATCGAGTGTGCATCGAGGTTAATGCGCGTGCCTGAGCTGATAAGCATGCTGGCTGTGCATGATAACGTTGAGGGGAGCGTACCTTGCCGTCGCGTAAAGTCGCGCGGCAGAAATGAAAGTAAGAATTGAACCGGTGACCTCTAGAGTACACACGACATGCTCTAACCACTGGGGCTCACCTGAAACAACGAGTCCTTTGTTTATCGCACAACAGGGGGCGTGCGAGAATTCACGCAGACGTCGCAGCACTCCCCCATCATGTGTGGAGTCAGTCACAAACGAGGGGACATCACTGTCAGTCACGCAGACACCCTCGTCATCACCCTCAAAGACAACCTGTAGGGAGTTCGCAAACTGTGCAGGTTCTCTCTTGTCCACAACAACGGACGCATCGTACTTACGTACGTGTCGGATCATCTGATCCGTGGTGCACATGATCTGCCGCACCACCACAACCCTACCCCCAGGAACATCCTGGGCGTACACACTCTGCATGTTGGGCCCCAGCCCAGCACCAACCCGATATGCGACCATACCCCGCGCGGACAACTTCCGCAGCTTATCATCCCTAGGTTACGCATACACCTCAACCCCCCACGGGCGCTGCTGCTTCACCAAATCATGGAACACCTCAACGGAGGTGTCTCTGAAAAAAGCCATGTAGGGAATAATGTCCCTGTCACAAGCCCTGGTAAAAAACTCGTCCAAATCTGTCATAGTGAGCAACTCCCACTTGCGCTTCTCCTCCTCCCGCAACTTGTCACGTTTGGCCTTTTTCATGCGCTTATTAGCCCGCTCAGCCTGCTGTACATCCGCAGCTGTATTGGCATCACGCTGAGCATTCTGGGCCTTCATCATTATTGCCAGTTTGTCATGGTACAACGCCGAGCACGGCGTGAGATTGTGACCATGGATGAAACTGGCAAGGCATTCAATCCACAGGAACAGAGGGAGACCGCTCGCAAGCAGTTCAGCTCGGACTGCCTCAAAGGCAATACCGATCCTCCGCTCGATCATGCCATTACAGCGATGATCAACTGTGGGGGTGGTGCGGTGAGTGATGCCACGACGCTGGAGGTAGAGCTTTAAGGCCTCAACCATGAACTCTCCCCCTTGTCGGTGTGAAGGATGCGCACACCCGGTTCACTTGGCTTCACCACATTCACCCGAATGCGCTCAATGATGTAAGAGATCATGGCCGCAGCCTCACTCTTTTTACGCAAACCGACAATGAAAGTATAACGGGTGAAGGCGCACATCACAATCAAAACATATTTCACACCGCCGATCCCAACTGGAGTGATGGGACCAGCCAAATCAGCATGCAATTGCTCGCCAGGGTATTTCGCCTAGCCTAAGAGCTCACGATTATTGGCTGAGATTCTGCCCGCAGGCACTTTGCCAATTCTGCAGATGTGGCAACGATTCCTCATTGGCTCGGTGTCAACTTCCAAATTCAAGTCACCATAAAATTCACTGTTTGACTGCATCCGCTTTAAGACCCACATCGACTGATGAAACAACAAATGAGCTAGGAATGCAGGTTCCAGCAAGTAAGCATCATGTGGGACCTCAGCTCCTCCAGCATTGGGGCGCTTCAGGTCAATCGCCGCAGCGGCCACATGACACCACTGCTGTTGGTCCTCCACAACAGAGGTCGGACTGCTCTGGTCAGACCAGACCGCTCCCCTTTTGAAAGGATGACCCTCAAGAACAGGCTTCTTGATGGAACTCATTTTGAAAGCAAAGACACGACATTTATCCTCGTCCAGCTCCTGGTATTTGGACGCATCCTCAATACCAGCAGCCATATCTCCGAAACCGGGGACATACAACACACTTCTACGCGTGTCTAAGTACATCTGCTCATGACGAAGACCCATAGTACTCAGTATTTTGTATGGACACTCAGGGGCATAGTACACACCCGGGATTTCCACATCCAGAGGATGCTTATTCCCATGCTCATCCACATAGGTGCCCAGGTTCACCTGAATGGTTCTCCTGCCCATAATGGGGATCTTGCCTGGTCCCGCGGGATTGGCAGTCCTCTGGCACGGACCATACTCGGTAAACATGTCGCGATTGCCCACAATGTGTATGTCAGAACCGCTATGATGAAATTCCACGGTGCCAACGCATCGTGATCCGGGAATTCTTCAGGCAGTTCTACAGCGCAAACATCTTTGGCCGCGACCTGTTTGCGCTGGGGGCAGTTCACACCTAAGTGTCGCTTCTTCTTGCAGAAGAAGCAGGTCCTGGTCTCCTCGCGAGGAGCCTTGCCAGCGTCGAGCGTGGCAACTGCAGGACCGTCGCCTCGCTGCTGATTGCGCCAGCCTTGGCCTGCTTTGCCCGCGGGCGCCCCAGACCTAGCCCGCAGCCGCTGCTGCTTGAGCTAATCAGCATGCTGAGTCAAACGTGCAATGATAACATGAGGGGAGGAGTGTTGGACTTCGCCGCGCACAGCGTTGAACTCGTCCCCCACTTCTAAAAGTTTTAAACGAAGCCATCGCTGGCCCACATCGGCACCTCGTGCCTCCAATTGAGTGTACACACTCATCACTTCACCAAAGTAGGACCCAACATCTCTATTTCTCTGTGACAAAGAGTTGAAACGACTCCACAGTTTGTGGATCTCGGCTTCAGTGCTAGGCCTATTCTTTGCAGTCAGGTAGGCCCATGCTTCACACAGATGTGACATGCGATAGACAGTGGTCCTATCTGCGTCAGGCAAAGACATAAGGACTTAATCCTTGCTCTAGCGTGGACACGCTGTTCGTCCGCGGACGGTGCGTGCTGCAACAGATGGTCTAGCCCGAATTGACCTAACCACACAAAAAGACTTTCTGCTCGTACGCAACAAAGCTTTCGGTCTTAAAATTCCATTCAGGGAGTTTTCCTTTCGATAAATCAGGCTCGTTACGTCCCCGAGATGCACGCAGCGCTTCGGTCAACGTCTCGAGTGTGATGAAAGACTCAGTGTGACCATGATCGTTCACAACATGAGAGGAAAAAGGCACCTGCTGGCTGCTCTGCCCAGTCTGGGAATAGGGACGTGGTCGGATAACTCGTCCGCCACGAAGCAACATGCCCGCGGGCTGTTCTCCTTCCGGGAGCTGCTGGTCAGCGTCCCTGTCGACGATTGCTTGCTGGTCAGCCTCGTCTTGCCTCTCCTTGCGTGGAGAGTTGGCGTTAGAGAGATCAGAGTTAGACATCCTGCAGTAGGGCGGACGGTGGTTTGTCGCACGCAGAAACTAACCAATGGGATGGCTCGCAAGCCTATAGGTTGAGAAAATAAGCGAAAGCATTCGCTTTTCCCAGCGCTGATCATTATAAACAAGCTCCTCGAATTGTATCAATAACAATGTGCTACAAGACAGCTTAATGATGCCTGCGCCTATGACCGCGGTCTGAGCGCCGGCAGAACAGTGGAATGCCCGCCTTGTCTGCGCACAGACTTTGGCCGACGGCTTCCTGAACAAGACCGTAAAAGACATAACGCAAACATCACCGATACCATGTCAGAAAGGCTATCTATTCACAGGTCAGACACGCAGTCTTATGTCAGGTCAGGAGGGCAGCATCTCATACCTACTGCGCACAAAGGTAGAACCAGAGAGAAGCTAAAAGGAGACAGGATACAGCTAGTACCGTGAAACAGTGAGAATAATGTTTACAGCTCTCTGTGTGCACAGCAATATATGCACACTGAATAGTCAAGATCACGGCGGGAGATCGTCGCAGGATCTCCCTCACTACTCCGGGACAATCCCGCTGGCCGCTTACCCCTACACGTGATCCGCGGATCATCCGTGCATGGGTGCACCTGTCACTGTTAGAAAAGCTATCATATGTGCAGGGCGGACGCGCAGTCCTCGTTCAAGTCAGGTCAGGACAGCCAGCATCTCGTACCTGCTGCGCACAGAGGTAGAACCGAGAGATGCTGAAAGGAGAGTGCTAATACCGTGAAACAGTAAAGAGAATGGTTACAGATCTCAGTGTGCACGAGCTTATATGCACACTGAACACTCAAGGCTACGGCGGGAAACCCTCGCGGGATCTCTCTCACTACATCGAGACAATCTCGGCTGGCGGCTTACCCCTGCACTGGATCCGCGGATCGTCCGTGCATGGGTGCACTTGTCACCACACTGCTGCCCGCAGTCTCATGCATTGTGACACTCCCCCATAAACCCTGCTAAGTCTCCACTAGCTGGAGTTTATTACGAACTTCTTGCAAGGCAGGTCCGGGCAGCACTTTAGTAAACACATCCGCTAACTGATCAACAGTGCCTACCCATGCTACCTTAAGTTCATCCATCTGCACATATTCTCGCACTCGCAAGTGCCGCACACGAATGTGCTTGGATCTGTCAGTGGACACAGCATTCACAGCCAAGATATTGGCACTCTTATTGTCACCCCACAGAGTCGGCTGATGTGGGACGAGTTTCAAATCGAGAAGCAACTGCTTCACCCACATCAACTCGTTGGCTGTTGCACTCATCGCGATGAGTTCAGCCTCTGTTGTATCCCCAGCCACTATACTCTGCTTCTTCGAACGCCAGAGAACACAGTTCCCATGCACCCGAATAACCATACCAGGCACGCTTTTCAGATCAGCAGAGTTCGCAAAATCTGCATCTGAATAAGCCTCTATCAAACACCCGTGTCCCTCAGAGCCTACAAATTTTATTCCTAAGTTCTTTGTGGACTGCAGGTATCTCAGAACATGTTGCACGGCAGACCAATGTTCCTTCAAACTACTAGACATGTGCCGGGCCAGGGCATGTGCCACATAGCTCAGGTCAGGTCGTGTCACTCCTGCAATATACTGGATACTTCCTACAGCACTCATGAACCTGGAATGCTCAGCAGCACTGGCTTTTTCCAGGTCAGGATGCTCTTTCGCACTCCTTAGTTGTTGCCGCGGCACTAAGGGAGTGGGAGACTTGCGATTGTCAGACATACTGTACTTTTCAAGCAAGTTTCGAATTTTGTTTCGTTGTGTCATGATGATTGTTTTGGCCTTGCGATCACGCATGATCTCTGTGCCAAGTGCCCATGCAAGTTCACCTAAATCTCTGCCCTCAAATTTTGTGAGAATGATGTCGACAAGTTCTTGTAACCCCGCAGAGCTACTAAATATGAACAAGTCATCGACCCATAAGAAAATAAAGCAGCGACCAGATGTTCTGACATACAGTCCGGGATCACTTTGTGCGCACACAAATCCCATCTCAGCTAAGACCTTTATTAAAGCTTTATGCCACTCGCGAGCAGCTTGCTTCAGGCCATACAGGGTTTTATGCAATCTCCAGACACGTGCTGTCCCGTCAGTGAAGAACGGGGGCTGTTCAACGAACACTTCTTCTTCTAGCTCACCATTCAGAAAAGCGCACTGAATGTCTATGTGCCTAATTTCTAAGTCTTCTTGAGCAGCAACTGACAGCAACACACGCAGTGTCGCATAACTACCGACAGGAGACCAAGTCTCAAAAAAGTCTATACCTTCTACCTGAGAAAAACCACGAGCTACATATCGTGCCTTATACCGCTGAACCTCGCCAGCAGGCCCACGCTTGATCTTGAGCACCCATTTGCCCGAGATAGCCCGTTTGCCCGCAGGCAGATAGCACAACCCGAAGGTTCCGTGCTCACCCAGTGCATCTACCTCCTCCTGCATGGCACGCAGCCATGCATCCCTGTCAGCACTCGCGAGCGCTTCCTTCAAAGAAGGCATATCAGGGTCGGAGGCCTTCTGCTTCCTGGCGGCAGCTGCTCTGCGCGACCCACGACGCTGAGCATTCTGCTGCTCACCAGAGTCCACATGCTGAGGCTTCAGGCCTGCACAGGACACTCCACAGTCAGCCGCGGCTGATGTGTCCTGATCGCAAGCTGAAACATCAATAGCAGCTACAAATGTTTCACTACTAGCAATGTCAGAGCCCGCAGGCTCATGCATTTGTACAGCTGCTACATCCGCAGCCAATGGAACAAGGCGTCTGCGTACAAGAGGATTGATTTTAATACGAGGTAAGGCAGCTGGAATGGCCCTCACCTCGTCAGGCAAATCAACCCCAACCGCGGCTGAGGGGTCCGGATCCTCTCCCCCTAATTCGGACCCGGTCTCAACCTCATCTGGCTCATCCTCCCAGAAGGGCCTCGGCGCCTCAGCTCCTCGCAAGGGCTGAGCAACTGCCCCCGCGCCAGATGCTGAGGCCGCTGCCGAATTACTCCCAGAGCGGACCCGCTGAGCCTCCAGATTCTGATGAGCCGCAGCTCTTTCATCATCTGAGACGGTGTAGTCCATGCGCTGTTCGTCATCGTCGTCATAGATGCCACGACTGTCATCATCGGACGGATCCTCCATGTCGTCATCAGACGCACTGACAGACATTGGAATGGGGAACGCAACTTCTACACCAGGGTCGTGCAACACAGCATTGCGCGTGACAACATACCGCGCGGTGCGAGAGGGCGTGGCGACAGGATGATGCACTTCGCCGTGAACACGAGGGGGGGCAGGGACGGCAGGGTGAGCAGCAGCTCTGGACATTGCACGCGTGCGATGCAAAGCTGCTCTGGCTATTTCCGGCGTTGCCCTAGCAGGGTCACGTCGGATAATCTCCGCAGAGGAGCCAGGTCCAAATCGTGGAGAGTACGCAGTAGGATTAGGGTCAGGGTTGTCCTGCCGGAATGTCATTTCCATGACAGGAACCCTACCATGACCAGGGGGGGTGTGAAGCTGGTCACGCAGACGGCGCAACACTCCCCCATCATACGTGTGCTCTGCCGCGAAAGGAGGGACATCGGCGTCAGTCACACGCTCACCCTCATCGTCCCCCTCGAAAGCAACCGTATAGGAGTTCGCAAACTCCTTAGGTTCCCTCTTGTCCACAACGGCGGACGCATCGTACTTGCGTACGTGCCGGATCATCTGATCCGCAGTGCACATCACCTGACGCACAACAAAAACCCTACCCCCAGGAACGTCCTGGGCGTACACACGCTGCATGCTGGGGCCTAACCCAGCCCCGACCCAGTATGCAGGCACACCCCGCGGGGACAACTTCCGCAGCTTGTCATCCCTAGGGTATGCATACACTTCAACCCCCCATGGACGCTGCTGCCGCAGCAGATCTTGGAACACCTCAACGGAGGTGTCTCTGAAAAAGGCCATATAAGGAATGATATCCTTATCACAAGACCGCACTAAAAACTCATCTAATTCTGTCGTCGCAAGCAACTTGTACTTGCGCTTTTCCTCATCCCTCAACTTATCGCGCTCGGCCTTTTTCATGCGCTTACCCTTCCCCAGGCTCTTCTCAGCTTCGTCAACATCTGCAGATGCGTTGACAGCATGCTGAGCTTTCAAGCCCTTGAGGATGCTCGCCAATTTGTCATGGTACAATGCCGATGACGGCGTGAGGTTGTGACCATGGACAACACTGGCGAGGCATTCAATCCGCAGAAACAGAGGTAGGCCACTCGCGAGCAGCACAGCACGGAGTGACTCAAAGGCCACTCCGATCCTCCTCTCGATCATGCCATTACAGCGATGAGCGGCTGTGGGGGTCAAGCGGTGAGTGATGCCACGACGCTGGAGGTAGAGCTTTAAGGCCGCGACCATAAACTCTCCCCCTTTGTCGGTGTGTAGGATGCGCACACCCGGTTCACCTGGCTTCACCACATTCACCCGAATGCGTTCGATAATATAAGAGATCATGGCCGCAGCCTCACTCTTTTTGCGCAGACCTACCACGAAAGTATAACGGGTAAAGGCACACATCACAAACAAAACATATTTCACACCACCAATTCCTACCGGAGAGACAGGACCAGCTAAATCGGCGTGCAGTTGCTCACCAGGCCACTTGGCCTGGCCCATGAGCTCACGATCATTGGCAGAGAACTTGCCCGCAGGCACTTTGCCAATTCTGCAGCCGTGACACCGATTCCCCAGTGGCTCGGAATCGACATCCAAATTCAAATGACCATAAAATTCACTGTTAGATTGCATGCGTTTTAGGACCCAATTTGACTGGTGAAAAGACAAGTGTGCTAGAAAAGCAGGTTCCAGCCAGTATGCATCATGCGGGACCTCAGCTCCCCCAGCATTGGGTCGCTGCAGGTCAATGGCCGCGACCGCCACATGATGCCACTGCTGTTGATCCTCAACGACTGAGGTCGGACTGCTCTGGTTAGACCAGACTACCCCCCTATTGACAGGCGCACCGACGAGAATAGGTTTGGTCTCTACTGCCATTTTAAACGCAAAGACAGGGTGACCATCCACATCTAGTTCCTGATATTTGGCATCGTCCTCTACGTCGGTAGCCATATCACCCACACCAGGGACATACAACACATTCCTACGCGTGTCTAAGAACATCTGCTCGTGTCTAAGACCCATCGTGCTGAGCAGGTTGTACGGACATTCAGGAGCATAGTATACACCAGGAATTTCCACATCCAGTGGATGCTTGTTCCCATGCTTGTCCACATAAGCACCCAGGTTCACCTGAATGGTTCCCCTGCCCATGATAGAAAGCTGCCCTGGTCCCGCGAGATTGGCAACTTTCTGACATGGGCCATACTCAGTGAACATTTCCCGATTTCCTACTATATGCATGTCCGACCCACTATCAACAATGATGTTCCACGGCATGGACGCGTCCGGCTGTGGGTACTTGGCAGGCATTTCAATAGTGCAAACATCTCTGGCCGCAGCCTGTTTGCGTTGGGGGCAGTTCGCACGCAAATGTCCCTTCTTCTTGCAGAAGAAGCAGGTCCTAGTCTCCTCGCGAGGAGCCTGGCCAGCTGCGAGAGCAGCGACCACAGGGCCATCACCACGGTGCTGCTTGCGCCAGCCATGGCCTGGTTTGCCCGCGGGCGCCCCAGACCTAGCCTGCAGCGACCGCTGTTGTTTGAGCAAATCAGCATGCTCGGTCAAACGTGATATTATCACATGAGGGGAGGAGTGTAGAACTTCGCCGCGCACAGCGTTGAACTCCTCCCCCACCTCTAACAGTTTCAAACGTAGCCATCGCTGGCCCACATCGGCACCTAGTGCCTCAAGTTGAGTGTAAACACTCATCACATCACCACAATATGTCGCAACATCTTTATTGTTTTGTGATAAAGAATTAAACCGACTCCACAATCTGTGGATTTCGGCTTCGGTGCTAGGTCTGTACTTGGCAGTCAAGTAAGACCATGCTTCACACAAATGCGACATGCGATAGACAGTCGTCCTATCCGCGTCAGGCAAAGACATTAGGACCTGTGTCCTCGCCCTAGCATGAACACGCTGTTCATCCGCAGACGGTGCGTGCTGCAACAAATGATCCAACTCGAATTGACCTAACCACAAAAAGACTTTCTGTTCGTACGCAACGAAACTTTCAGTCTTGTGATTCCACTCAGGCCCTTTAGTCAAATCAGGTTCGCTACGTCCCCGAGATGCGCGCAGCGCCTCGGTTAACGTTTCGAGTGATATGAGTGACTCAGTGTGACCAGGATCGTTCACAACATGAGAGGAAAAAGGCACCTGCTGACTGCTCTGCCCAGTGTGGGAAGAGGGTCGTGGCCGGACAATTCGGCCGCCCCGGAGCAACATACCCGCAGGCTGTTCTCCGTCAGGGAGCTGCTGGTCAGCGTCCCTGTCGACGAGAGGCTGCTGGTCAGCATCGTCACGCCTCTCCTCGCGAGGAGAGTTGGCGTTGGAGTTGGCGTTCGAGAGAGACATCCTGCATCAGGACAGATGGTTGTTTGTCGCGCGCAGCAACTAACCAGTGGGATTGCTCGCAAGCAAACAGGTTGAGAGAACAAGCGAACGCGTTCGCTTTTCTCAGCGCTGATCATTAAAACAAGCTTCTCGAATTGTGTCTAACAACAATATACTACGAGAGAGCTAAATGATGCCTGCGCTTTGACCGCGGTCTGAGCGCCGGCAGAACAGTGGAATGCCCGCCGTGTCTGCGCGCAGACATTGGCCGACGGCTTTCCTGAACAAGACCATAAACAGACATAACGCTAACATCATCGATACCATGTTAGAAAAGCTATCATATGTGCAGGGCGGACGCGCAGTCCTCGTTCAAGTCAGGTCAGGACAGCCAGCATCTCGTACCTGCTGCGCACAGAGGTAGAACCGAGAGATGCTGAAAGGAGAGTGCTAATACCGTGAAACAGTAAAGAGAATGGTTACAGATCTCAGTGTGCACGAGCTTATATGCACACTGAACACTCAAGGCTACGGCGGGAAACCCTCGCGGGATCTCTCTCACTACATCGAGACAATCTCGGCTGGCGGCTTACCCCTGCACTGGATCCGCGGATCGTCCGTGCATGGGTGCACCTGTCACCACACTGCTGCCCGCAGGCTCATGCATTGTGACAGTCACCACACTGCTGCCCGCAGGCGCATGCATTATGACAGAGCAGTCTTATCATTGGACTTCCACAGTGCCGGAATATGTTCATATGGATGAGCTGAAGGTAGACCGGTTGACATTGTTGACCAACTCGCAGATGTGTTCAAAGTGCTGCCCGAAGTGCTGCCTAATCCGCTTCGCAAAGTTTTGCAACTCCCGCTAGTGGAGACACAGCAGGGTGTATGGGGGAGTGTCACAACGCATGGGTCTGCGGGCAGCTATGTGGTGCCAGGTGCTCTCATACACGGATCGATATGCGGATCGGATACATGGGGCAGCCGCCGGCGGGAATGTCTCGGAGTAGTGAGGGAGATCCTGCGACGATCTCCCGCCGTGAACTTGAATGTTTGTTTGCATGTATTGAGATGCACACTAAGCTCTGTAACCATCATTATTACTGTTTCACGGTATTAGGTACCTCCCCGCAGTACTCCAAGGTTCTACTTCTGTGCTTCGCAAGTATGGTACCGGCTCTCATGACCTTACCACTGACGGACTGCTTGACCTGTCCTGAACCGATAGGATTTTTTTGACAAGAGCTACTTTGAAACGTGTTTCTTATGCTAATGTTTCAATTCATATCAACGTATGAAACGTTGGCACGCCGGGACTTCAAGAGGACTACAGGCAAATCGAAACTGCGCTGCACATGTCGCCAAGCTGCATTGACTACATGCATACCGGAGTCCATGGCATGCATGTACACCTAGGGCCACGAGGCAGAGAAGGCCGGTCATCACAGTCTTTGTGAACAACGGTCCAGCATATGCTATAGCATCATTGCACATTGAACAACTCGCTACACATTGCACAGTGAACAACTCGCTACACATGTCACTACGTAGTACGTAGCACTATGTACATAATGTATGCAAATCACTAGTGTGTCAACCCACTGATTGCACAGGTCGATGCAAGGTACAAGTGGGACAAAAGTGGCTTGGCGCCTTCCGCGCCCAGATGTCGTTTTGCCTACACGAAGTTTCGTATCCTCCACCACGACCGAAAGAATGTTTCACATGTGTTCCGTATTCTACCGTTTCTTATGTCAAAACAGGGCAATGCAACTCTGTACGGTGCAATGACATGCAACCAATATGAGAAGGAAGCATTTTCGGTGGGCAATGATGTTGTAGTCTAAAATGGAGCATTGCCTGTAGCGCCATGCACAGATAAATTGTCGCATCAGTCAATGTGGCTTGGGGTGCGCAGCAGTGGCGGTCTGCAGACCTCACAACTAGGGCTCTACATCCCGATCGGTTTCCCGACAAAAAAACGAAAAAGGGCAAATAAAACCGACGGTGAGAGAAGCGAGCCGTCGGTTTTCCCGGCAAGCCAGGGGGGTGCGGGCGGGCGTGCCCGCCGGGTGCCAATGGTGCTTTTCGGGATCCCCGACAAACGCCGACAGCTTGCAATTGTCGGGATCCCGAAATCCTGTTGGCCCTGGTCCCGACAGCTTGGCGGGCCTGAAGGCACCGGATACATATTGCAATGAAAGAGTATTCACCAGTTGAGTCACAACAATGTTGCTTGCTGCTTGCGGGATGTTGATTCGGATGAGATTCGGTTTCAGTGTTTGTTTTCTCCCGTTCACTCTTTTGTAAACATGCATATATGATTGCTGCTTGCGCATTGCAAAAATTACCTTGCATCCGGTCGGGTTCATTGGTCGACCGGTTCGGTGTTGTGAAAGTGCCTCGTAGCGCACAAGGCAGGTGCACATGCGAATGCACGCACGGGGTGACACGTGGCAGTCGCCAGCCCGCGAATGAGAAGACACATTCCAGCTCTCTGTATAGGTCGAACAAGGTCATGGTTCAAGTATCTGACTCAGATACTGACCATGCAGGTGTGATCCCAGATCTCAGGCGTCATGTGCTAAGTATTTCGCACACATACTTAACATTTCGCCCAACTAAACTTACGGTATGACGCTTCCACTCGCGCTTACATTCGAACAGGTATCGGTGAGTAACCACGATCACATGGGCCCATCATCACGTAAGCACCACATGACGCTTGTGATCGCTCTAACATGACCTCTCGTGTGCACAACTTCCCACAGGACATTCCAAACACTCGACGCGCTCCGAGAGAAACTTCCACATGTGCCTCATGAGCTCGCACACGCTCGCTCCCGTGAAGGGGGGAGGTGTTGTGAAAGTGCCTCGTAGCGCACAAGGCAGGTGCACATGCGAATGCACGCACGGGGTGACACGTGGCAGTCGCCAGCCCGCGAATGAGAAGACACATTCCAGCTCTCTGTATAGGTCGAACAAGGTCATGGTTCAAGTATCTGACTCAGATACTGACCATGCAGGTGTGATCCCAGATCTCAGGCGTCATGTGCTAAGTATTTCGCACACATACTTAACATTTCGCCCAACTAAACTTACGGTATGACGCTTCCACTCGCGCTTACATTCGAACATTCGGAATCCTTGACGTCAAGGATCGAAACTTCTGCATCAGCCGACCATGGCAGCAACGAAGCCAGTTGTTCGAAGAAATTGGCTGCAGAAAGCTAATACTAAATACTAATGCAAATCACCCAAAAACTGTTTTTGACACCCCCGACAGAACCTGAGGAGGTCGGCGGGCAACCCGACATCCAACAGGCTACTTGCCGGGGCCAGCCCGACCAAAAAAGGGGTATAGCTTCGGTTTTCCCGACCAGAAAAAACCGGCATGTAGAGCCCTGCTCCCAAAGCACTCGTGCACTTCATACGCTGATAACAGACTATTCATAACAAGGCACGTTATGAACATTGACATAAACGATACAGCATCTGACTGCACCTCTGCACGCATTGGTACGCAGACCCCGTGTGGCAGCCAGCCTACAGGTATCGGTGATACCTGTACACGCACAACAGGCAGTCCGCCGCACGCCTGGTTGCGGAAACAGGCAATTGTTGATCATCAGGTCGTATCATCAAAGGCCAGCAGTCATCCTCGTTGAATGTCGCCCTCGCGTGCACCCCACAATCGGACTGGCCCACAAACTCCCTCCAGTCCGGTCAAACAGGATGTCGGCCCCGACCACACAGTGCAATTTCTGCAAATCGAGTCATCGACGTCAGACTCGCGGTGTTTAGGAGCCATCCCGGCAACTGGTGTACAGTGGGATCCGTTGTCTGCATGCATGGTGCGTTTCTCACTCAGTGGAGCGGAAGGCTTTGCACCTGCCTACAAGGTAGCATGATGCCGATCACCAATTCCCGAGCGATAGGCAGAGCAGACATATCGTGTTCGGAACTTCTGCCGCTCGCTCGATGTGCGTGCGCGCTTCAGTGAGCTTTACATGGTGCGCAGATGCACTCTATGCTATGCACACCAACCTATGCCACAGTTCGGCCGTAACATATCAGTAGATAGTGTTCCGTATGCATCACAGCAGCTAGCGCTCTCGCCCTGTGGGCCAGTGGCACGCAGTCACAGGCGCAGCGGGTTGGAAGCGGCGAGGGCTCGTGATGTGGGACAGCAGACGACAGCTGAGAAAGTCCCAAAGCTGTTTGCTGTCCCTTCTTATTGGCTGCTTGGTGAATGTAGGCTTGGCTCTCAGTGATGGTGCGTCGTCTGCCATGTCGCAGCTGCAGGGCTCTCTCTGTCTTAGCCTCAGTATCCTGCACAATATGGCGTGGCATACTGGTCATGAATGCAATATATTAATGTGAATATTCTGCACTGGGCGGAAGTCTGAGCACCGCGGGCCTCACTAACCCCGCGTGCTCTGGCCTGCCTGTGAGACATCCCCAGACCGTTGCTCCATGGGATGTCCTGTCGCTGAGGCAGCCGCTTCGTGCATGGTACTCGTTTTAATTGTGACCTACCTCTGGGCCAGACATCTGGCGGCACCTGCATAAACACGGACTCCTCTCTGACGTTGGTAATGCAGTAGCAAGACAGCGAACTGAACTCTGTCGCGTCGCGACCCATGCACGATGTGTGTCTTCGCCCACTGCAGTGCACTCCCCAGCTGTCCTATCGATTGAGGCTTCGTGTAGCTTTGTTGCCCCACGTCTTGTTCGCGTGGCTGACTAACCGACAACTGTGCCTGACAGTGATGTTTGGCCGTCGCGACGTCATCCGCCACCTCGCATGGCCACCTCTCTCGGCTCGAGACACCTTGCAGCCTTGATTCACTGTGATTGAGATAAGTTTTGGACACGAAATCGGTACATTCCTTGCCGAAGGCATACCTTTTCCCACCCATGCTCACGTCGTGACGACGTAGATACCACATCGTGATCAAGCGATGAAACGACAACTGACTGCGTGCCGATATGATTTCTCACGCGTTTCACTCGACACTGCCTCTGCTGGATGCTGTTGTCGTCCAACTGTCACTGTTGACAACCAGCGAAACTGACGTGGCTGAGCACGTAACGTGTCGCGGTGGCTGCTTCAATACACTGGCGATGTGTGCTGGAGGTCGTCGTGGCTGTTGCAGGGCTTGTGAGACCAGCGCAATGCGTTCGCAGCGCATGCTCGCCAAGAGCATACTAGTGCACCTGTCTCACGCCCAGGCACATGCAGTAGGCAGATGCAGTGCACCTTTGGCTGCTCTCAGCCTGTGTTTCATGTTCTGTGCCCGAATGCAGGCCACCGGGAGTCAAACGGGACGGGCACCACAGCGGTGCTGCTACTGCTGGACGCATACGCAGCTGCTCCAGACGGCACTCCGGTAGTCACACAGACTCAGCATGCGCAGCGCGCCGTGCTGGACCCATATGATAACTCTCTGATTCCGTTGCCATTCAACGGCACTGCTGCTGTTGATCCCGCTTCAGACGCTGTGTGGCTGGCGGGGGCGGGCCCCCTGCCTCTGTGCAGCACTCGCTCCCCCGGCCGCTGCGCTCCAGACAACTCCGTCACCGAGATTCGAGCCTGGGCCACCAACTTGGTGCTTCAGGTGTGACCCCCCATCCCTGTTCAGCCGCGTCTGCAACCATGCGGCCGCTGCTCCCATCGCTCAACAGACGTGTGCTCAGCACCGCAAGCTCGCACAAGGCACCTTGCGAGCATCTGCCTCGGTGCCGCTTTTGGTTCCGGCTTGTTCCAGCTTGCGACTGCGCGCGCTCCCTGCACAAGCAGATGTGTGGCGCTTTAAGAACCCTGCCCACCGGCCAGCTGCCAACTGCCCGTGCATGTGCAGGGCTTTGACCCCGAGCAGCATGAGGTGCGGCTCGACCTCGCGGTGCACCCGGACTGGGAGTTTGCCCTGTTCGGGGACGCGGCCTCCGCCTTCACGGTCGGCTCCGGCTCTGTCACGAACAGCACGGCACTCGACACGGGGGGCCTGCCGGGGTACCGCCTCCACAGCGTCGGCATCAAGGTCTCTGGCTGCGACCCGGCTGCTGCCGGCCCGTGCTCGATGTTTGTACGGCTGGACGAGGCGGCGATTACGGACGCCCCGGGTGTGGAAGTTGCGCTCGGGGTGTGGACGGCGTCGCTGCGGTTCTGGCTGTGGACACAGGCGGAGGCTGATAGGCCCCCCGTCGCTGCGCGCGCTGCGGCGTCTGCTTATGCGCGGGACGGCCTCTGGCAGGTCGACGTGCTGACGTTTGAGTTTGGGGACGAGGTGTTTGTCGCAAAGGGTGGGGTGCAGCAGAGCCTGCTGGAGACTCAGGTATGCCATTCCCGTTGCCGAAGCCATCAGTGCTGCGGTTCCCATGTCCGCTCTCCTGAACATCGCCTTCCCTCACGACGTGATAGTTACGCCATGATGATGACGCATGCGATGGGGCCCTTGCATCACCTGCAGCTGCCTATCCTTGACATTGGATGTACGCGGCCACCGCATGCAACCAACAGATGCAACTGTGCGATGTAGCATGCTTGACTGGCTGCCTACACTTGCGCGGACACAGCTACAGCGTCCGCAGTGCATCAACCACAGTCCACACGAGCACATTCGCGGGGCGTAGGCATCACGTGCTCCCAGGCGCATGTGTGGAGGCGGGACCAGGACGTTGCACGCCGAAACAGCAGCGTGGCTGCAGGGTGACTTTGCGGCGGCCGCGATCGTCCGGTCCCCCACGGAGTCAATCACTGAGGCGGTGCCGGCGGCGCTCGTGACCACGGTGCAGGTCGTGCTGGCCCGCAAGTGCCACCGCGGCGACGTCGTGCGCGTGACGCTCCCCCGGGGTGCCATGCGCGACTCCGCCGGGGCCGCGCTCGCCCCCGACGTCTCTGCCGAGTCCATCTGCCGCGGGGACAGCCTGCAGGACGTGCGCGCCGTGCACGCCCTGCTCACCGCCGTCGGCGCCGTGTTCATACTCGCGGCGCTCGTCGGCACTGTGGCGACAGGGGCGCTGCTGTGGCGGGTCGTGCGGCAGGGTGAGGGGCACTACGGGACACTGCAGGTCGGCGGCGCCACGCTTGGCCTCCTGCTCCTCGGTGCGCGCCGCACCCTGCGCCGATTCGGCAACTGCCCCCAGCCTCACTGTTCAATCTGCGTGACCATGCGCGCTGTTGTTCGCTCAATGCAATGCATGCCTACATACCATTCTATGACACGTGTTCTGCGACAGGACGTTCGCAACAACGCACACAGGCCTCCAGGTGTGTGCAGCATCCTCATGCCAGCCCATCTTGGCACATGCCGACGCGGACGTGCATTTCATGATTGTGACCATCCGAGAGTACAGCACATGTACTTGTGTGTATCTACTGCACTCTTGCGCGCGACAACATGTGACTGGCAATCGCACTAGTTCCTGTGCATGTCTACATGAACACGCATGCATGCAGGCCAGCGGCTCGCGCTGTACTCCCTGCCGACCCTCTGCTTCGGGGTCGGCTGCCGAGAGCCGGGCGCTGCCCTGTTCCACTGGACGCTTGCGGGCACGGCCACCACGCCTCCGCCGGCGCCCCTCGTGGCGCCGTTCGCACACGACCTCCTGCCGTCAGTCTTTGCGGACGAGCCTGGCGGCGCCGACACCGGCCGCCTGGACGTCTTCAGGGTCTCCATGGAGGCGCTCCCAGGGGAGAGCGGGCGTGCGCGGTGTGATGCCAAGACGGAGCTGTGTGGCCACAGGTGGCTCGGGGCTGCAGGGCCCGCGATCACTGCCAAGTCAGAGGACAGCGTGCAGCGGGTGTATGCGGCAGACGTGCTAGACACCGTCGGCGAGTTGGTGCCGGCAGACGCGGCGGCGCAGGTGGCTGCAACGGCACCCGCGCTTGTGGGCACTGTGCTGGTGGAGGAGACGGGCGCGGACACGCAGGCGTGGCGGCTCGCAGTCGCAGCAGTGGCTGTGGTGGTCACCGCACTCGCAGCCATGCTGGCTGCGGTGTGGGCCGCCCGGTCGCTCAGCCTGCTGCGTACACACAGCCGTGACGGCGACGGCGGCAGCATCTCTTCAGGGTCTGATGGCGCAGACTCCAGCAGCACCTCGTCGTCACCGCGTGATAAAGCCGGCGACGGCGGTGCGGCGGTGCAGTATGCATGGGCCCTGCACCCTCGCGCCGTGCTGCTGGCTGCGTGCTCCCCGTTCACCGTGCTCGCCGCTGCGGCCGGTGTTTCGGCGGCGGCAGTGTCCACGAGCGGCTCCACGGTCGCCGCCGGTGGTGGCATCGCCGGCATCACAGCTGTCGCCGCCGGCGTTGCGCTCCTCTGTGCTGCCGCGGTCATCGCGTATGCATGGTGGCTGCGGCCCAGGCCCCCGGCGACCCTGCTTGAGCCCGACGTGACCGCCCGCGGCCTCCCGGAGGCCCTGACGCCGGTCCCGTCTGCTGTGCCGGTGCCAGACGAGGACAGCAGCGTGACAGCTTCAGAGGAGCAGGTCACGATGGAGCAGGCTGCGGAGTCGCTGTCCGCGGCGGCCATGCGTGTGAGCATGGTGCTCCGGCAGGTCAACCCGAACCCCGGCCGCGGGCAGGACATGCCGCGCAGCACGGCCGTGGCGGACGGGTCGTCGTCGATGCTCGTGACGAACCTCGAGCTGTCGCGCTTCTTCGACGGCGGCGACGGCGGCGGCCTGGTGCAAGTGTCCGTCCCGGCGCACGGCGGCGGCGTCGTTGCGGACGGCACAGAGCTCGTCAGCCCGCGGAAGCCGCTGCGGGTGCGCACGCAGATGGACCCCGCGATGCGTGTCGCGGAGAACCTCTCCGCAGCCAACCTGCACTTCGTGGAGCTGCTGCGCGGCAAGTACCTGCTGCCGCAGCTTCAAGCGACGGCGCTGCGCGCTGCCAACATAGTCGCGCTGCGGGAGAATGTCGTCCCCGGGGACTCCAATGATGGCGAGATCTGCAAGGTGCACACTCCCGCCGCGCTTGATTGTTACTGGCCTAGCAGCGGCTGTGCATGTGCGATGCATCTGCGGTGTGATGCCAAGACGGAGCTCACTGCCACGAGGCTCTGCTGAACTATCGTGTTTCTTCAGCACCCTTGGTGCCTGATGGGGCCTGCTGCCTCCCCAATGCCGTCTCTTTCCAGTGGTGGCTTTGCACACCAGCTATGCTGAAGGTGGATGCAGCCGGTGCTTGTGTCCGTGATCTTGGGACAAGCCGTCTTCCACTCGCTAGTCCGCGCCCGCTGTTGCAGGCGAGCCTCCAGGCGCTGCAGGTGCTGCTGGAGAAGTCGGCGCCCTCCGCGTCGCCCCTGCTGCGCCGCCTGCCAAAGGACCAGCCCGGCCACGTGCAAGTGTCCACGTTGCTCACCTTCCTCACCAACCCCCCCGGCGCCGCCGCCGGGGCCGTCACCTCCTCCATCCACTCGTCTTTCCTCGACACCAACGACCGGGAATTCCGGCCACTCGACCCGCGCTCCTCCCGCGCCGCGGGCCCACCCGCCGCTGCGCAGCTGCCGCCGCGATGCCACCTGTCCGGCGTGCTCGCGGGCAGCATGCAGTCGGAGCTCTCCGGCGACCTCCGCACCTCCGAGGTCCTCTTTGCGCTGGACACCGGCTCGGAGATCGTGCCGGCGCTGTCGTCGTTCCACTTCTCAGAGCGCACGAACGAGATCACGATGACGGACTCGGCTGCCCTCTCTGGCGCCGTAGGTTCCATGCCGGTGTCAGCGTACCGCGACCGCATGAGCGCGAGCCAGATCCCTGAGGGGCAGGGGGATGTGAGCGCTCCGAGCTCCATGATCGGGCCGTCGAGCGCAACGTCAGCGCCGCCAGGGAGTCTCCCTGGTAGCCGCAACGGCGCTACATCCGGGCCTTCGGGTGTGTCGGCACCGGCCGTCACGTTCGACAGCGCGCGGCGGCAGCGTGTGCCATCATCCTCGATGATGGATGCACGCATCCCGCCGCTCCCGCTGAACGGACTCACTCGGCTGACTGTCCCGCCGCAGAACGGGATGGGTGGCGGCAAGCGCGGCAAGGTGATGGGGTCATCCGCATTCTCACGCTCTGTACGCTCCTCGCCGCGTTCGTCCCAGCTGCGACTGCCGTCGCCGCGGAGCGAGGCTGTCAGCTACAGCTCGATGCCGCACAGTGGCAGCCGGCACGGCTCACGGCGTGCGTCGGAGGGCCTCTCGGGCGGATGGCGTGGCGCGGTGATGTACGATGTCGTGAGCACGCCCGGCCCGAGCACGGGGCAGCACACCGACCTCACGCCGCGCAGTATCTACGTCACCGCGCAGTCGCCCGCGTCCAACATTGTGCAAGGTGCGCTTTGTGTGCCTGTGTGCGTTGGGTTCAGCCTGCTGCGCTGTGCCTGCTGCCATTCCCGCTGTTCTGGACTCTCGAGCACTTCCCCCCGCAGTCGTGCCCATGCATTTTCAGTGCCAGCTGTACACTTTTGCAAGTCTGACTTGATTGGGTGTAGTACGTCGGTACGACGTTGGATGTGCTAGCTCGAAGCTCGGCTGCGATCAGCATGCTGACCTTTGCTCAATTGGTTTCGTCCGTCATGGACCAGGCTGCACCAACACCTGCGTACACAGCGCTACGTCCTCCTGCCGATCAGCTGCTGTTCTGGGCCCACATCGTGCACATCCCGCAGCCCGTGTGCACGACCACCGCTTGGCGACCTCCCGACCGCGCCGCCGCTGTGTGCAGAGCCGTCGTTCCATGCGAGCGAGACCATCGACACCATCGTGCGCCTCACCACTGCCAAGCACACCGCGGAGCCCGGCACGCCACGCACCAGTGCTCCCGTCGGCGCAGCCGCGGCCGCTGCTGCCGCCGTCGCCGCCGCCGCCGCATCCGGCACGTCCCCACCGGGCAGCGTCGCGTCGTCGGCGCTCCCGCCCACCACCGCTCTCCCCAGCACCCCCGCCTCTGGCCTCACCGGCGGCCTCTCTGGCCTCACCGTGTTTGAGACGGCGCTGGCTGGAGAGGAGTTCTACGAGCGCGAAGGCTATCTCCCAGCCTCACCCGGACGGGGGCTCAACCGGGGCGCCTCATTCGGGCGGGCGCCCGGCTGGTCTTCGCGGCTCCTCCTGCCGCCAGACCGTCACCCCTCAGCCGAGAACCTGTACGGCCACTTCCACCCTGCCAGCGGCGGCACCGGCGGAGTGGCGGAGGGCTCTGAGGCACCGAATCCTACCCTGTCGCCGTCAAAACCGGTGCCGGACTCGGCAGAGACGTCCGCGGCCCGCCTGCAGAGCCCCCCTGCGACGACGTTCGCACAGGCGCTTATGCTGCCGGCCACAGATGAGGTGGCTGGAGGCACCCCTGCGGCGGAGATTGCGGCGGCGTTGCATGCAAAGCTGCATGCTGCGGGGACGCCGCCACATGCCGTGGACGGGCAGCCTGAGGAGTCCGCCGCGCTGTCGCGGCCAGACACAGAGTCGTCCGGCGAGGAGGAGGGGGGGCCGGAGGTGGCGACGCCGGCCGGCCGGGATACCGACACCGACGCCGGAGGGGCAACCCCAAGCGTGCAGCACGAGATGTCGTTCCTGTCGCGCGCTCCCGAGGAGTCGGACAACCTCCCGCCCACGTATGCGAGCTTTGCGCTGCCATCCCGCTTCTCTCGCGATCTCAGCCGCGGCAGCAACTCGCAAGCGTGGGCACGGCTGGTGACGGCGGATGAGCAAGTGGAGTTCAGCCCTGACATGTCGGCGCTTCAGCCGCCGATGGCGGGGGGGTCCCTGCCGCGGATCGGCAATCGCTTGGCCGCAGGCGGCCCGGCGGCTGTCGGAGATGGGGACGGGACTGACTGGGCCCGGTCGCAGTCAACTGCGGATCAGCCGTTTGAGTCGGAGCCGCTGCCGCTGGAGCCGCGGCGGGTCTGGGACGGTGCCCTGCACGCGCCCGGCAAGGACTCGGCGTCACTTCTCGGCCGAGAGGAGCGGCACTTCTCCTGGTGCGCCCCCCGCACCCACCGAAGTGTCCAATGCATGCTTCTTCTTCTGCCAACACGCAGCTTTGGCGTGCGTGTCTGCCGTACCAGTATGATTGGCCTGGGTCATGCAGTGATCGGTCACCTCTCGCTGCCGGGCAATGAGGTTGTGCGCGGTGCCAAGCGTGCAGGCAGCTGCATTTATGAGCCATCCGGTCCGAATGGGTCACGGGGGCTCTCTGTGTGTGCCTGGCTGGAGGCACCTCACCTCATGCTGCTGTGCTCTGTGTGTGCCTGGCTGGAGGCACCTCACCTCATGCTGCTGTGCTCTGTGTGTGCCTGGCTGGAGTCACCTCACCTCATGCTGCTGTGCTCTGTGTGTGCCTGGCTGGAGTCACCTCACCTCATGCTGCTGTGCTCTGTCGCGACTGTTGCGGTGGCCGTCCCTGTGACCTCTGCATGTGCTCCTGTCACGCCGCCTCTGTCCCGTTTCACAATCAAGTATCAGACCGCGCAGCTTTGGTGTTTCAGCGCTGCACACAGCTATCAGTGCTCACCTCACCGCAGGTGAACCGGAAAGGAGGGTTGCCTGGCACACCTACTAGGGCCAGATGCTCCTGTTGTGATGTACTTGATGGCCAGGGTCCCCTAGCTGCGCAAGCTGCGACGGCCATGCATGTGCAGGTGGACGCTGGAGTACCTTGGCAACGAGGGCACGGGCCGCTCGCACGCGCACGGCTCCGCCAACACCACCCTGCCCTCCGTCGCTGCCGCTTCCAGCGCGTGCTCGCCGAGCGACGCCTCCAAGGTGCCGCCCTGCTCCCCACTCCCATTTGCACGCCACAAATACAATAGCTTCGCCCCATGGCCCGACACCTGCGTTTCATCAACCAATTCCGCCAACTGAAACGTGCTTTGAATATGCTGCCCATGCCTCCAAGCGATGTATGCCGCCCTTTGCATGCGGCAAGCGAGCTTTCGCTGTGCTGTTTACCACAAGTCTGGATCTCTTTGACTTGCCGACGGCCGTGGTCCTGTGCAGAGCGGCTCGCGCACGGACTTGGCGCGCCTGGCGCTGCACGACTCCCTCGCAGCGCACACCGAGACCAGCGACCGTGCCATCGTCACGGCATCCACAGCTACTCCCGCGAGTCCGCTTGGCGGTCTGGAGGCTTCCACCGCCGCAGCTGTCAAGATCCTCACCCGCGAGGAGTGGCGAGGCCTCCGCCAGCTCCCCCCGCCGCAGTCGCAGTCCAACGCCGGGGACACCCCCGTGGCGCCGGCCCCGCGCACCGCCTCAGATGCATCCGACTCGGCGCAGGAGCCCTCACGCCCGCCGCCGGCCGCCGCGGAGCCGCCGTCTCGGGCGTACGGCGCCGTGGCAGCTGAACACGTGTTCCTGCATGCCGCAGGGCCCTTCCCCGGGCCGCATGTGCAGACCTGCCTGAACTCGGGTGGCCAGAGGGGCCCGGAGAGTGACAGCGGCAGGGCGTCCTACCCAGAGGAGGGCCGTACCGCTGACCTGCGTGCCGGGGCAAGCTGCCGGCGGCCCCGCGCACAGGATGCGTCATACTCCAGCACCCTCCACATGTCAAATCCCACTCAGTCGTCGCTCTCAACGGTGCAGACGCTGTCGGCGATCCCCCCGGGCCACCTCGACACCGGCGACGTGCTGTCAGCGATGATGCACCTCGGCAGCGAACCCTACCGCATGCACCACGTCGGGTTCCCGATCATGGAGCCGTCCCCCGTTGCGGGCCACTCGCCGACGATCATCTCGAAGCGGGCCGCGGACATCTTCCGCTGGAACCCTAAAGAAACCCTGTCCGTGAGCACGCCCGTCGCCCCGGCGCCTTCGTCCGCTCCGGCATCGGCGAATGAAGGGGCACCGGATGCAGCATGGCCCGCGCCCGGCCGCCGGACCTACCGCCCGGAGGCTGTCGCGGAGGGCCTCGAGGACGTGTCCTCTGAAGATGACAGCGCATTGGTCACGGCCCCGAGCGGAGCCGACCCGGCGCCGTCCCAGCTGACCGAGAAGAGCTGCCTGGCACAGCGCCCGACACCCGTAGACTCGGGGGCCTTAGCTGGCGATGGGGGCAGCTCCCAGCCGCCGTCACAGACACACACGCTCGCGACAGAGCTGTCCTCGCTAGCAGCCGCCGCCCAGCGGCCCTCCGCCGTCCGCACCGAGTCCGGGTCGCCGCACTCCGGCTCGCACAGTCCGCAGTCGCCGCTAAGACCAGAACGCTCTGCGATGCTTGTGGCCGCGGCCGGCCCCGAAAGCCTCCCCCCCCTCTCCGGGTCGCCCTGCCCCCGCGAGAACAAAGCGCACCTGTACACCTACACGCCGCCCTCCACCAGTGTCGGCCTGCGCTCCACCGCCGCAGACTCGGCTGTGCAAGTCGACATCGTGGACAACGGGCAGGCACTGCCACGCTGGGTGGACTACCTCCCCCACCGCCGCTGCCGCAGCCGCGCCCTCAGCACAGCCTCCCCCCGCTCCGCGGCCCACGCGTGCTGCGCACGCTGGCCCGGCCTCAAGCATCGCGGAGCGCGCAGCGTTGACCCCTACGGCGGCTCCGGCCTCGTGTGCGACGCCCTCCGCACCGTCTTCCTCGCGTTTCTGCTTCCGGTGTTTTCCTGGCCGCCACAGCCGCTCCTCGCGATCGCACTGATAGCCACACTGGCACAGGCGGTGGTCGTCGCCTTCTTCTGCCCACTGCAGCATGTGACCCATGCGGTCATGCTTGCGGCGGAGGCCGTGGCGCTCTTCTTTGCGCTCGTCTGGGCAGTCGTCGAGGCGCCTGGTGGCGATGAGGCGTGGTGCGCAACGATGGCGTGCACGCTGCCGCTGGCGCTGCTGTGGATCGCCGCGGCAGCCGCCGCGTTCACCCGGCTCGGCTTCTGCTTGGCCCACGAGGGCCGAGCATGGCTACAGGCGCGCCGCGGAACTCCCACCCCCTCCGCGTCTGCCGCGTCCGACGCAGCAAGCAAGGTTCTCGTCGGCAAAGCCTCCACAGCGACTCGCACTGCAAGCGCTGGCACTTCCGTGCAAGTGCCCTTGCCTGCGGAGACGCCCACGGCCCGTCCGGCCTCGGGGCCCGCGCCAGATGAGCGGGCGGAGCGCACGGCCGCCAGCACCGGTGACACGCAGCACGGCCATTCGTCGAGCCACATCAGCGCCGGCATGGCCAGCGAGGTGACTCTCGCAGTGCCATCTTCTGCGATGCCGGCCCTGGCAGTACCGACGCTGTCAGCCACCGGAACCCTCGACACGGCGGAGCCCCCTGAGGCCACAGGGACATGTACGGAGGGGCTATCCCCGATGACTGCGTACAGCGGCTCGCGCGGGCCCCCTACACCACTTACAGACCGGCCGCTCACCGACCGCTCAATGACCAACAGTCTGCCGGCGGGGGCGTTTGTCGGGTCAGCAGCCAAGCCGCCGGTGCCCGCGGACGCCATGCTGCAACTGAGTGCGCGGCGATCCAACACGGTTTCTTCTGTGGTGCGCCCGGCCGGCTGATGTTATTCGCGTGTGCCTCTCCCCCGTGCATGGGCCCATTGCATTGATTTACGTGGACAGGCAGCAGCAGCCTCAGCATCACCTGAATTCCGCGCTTGGCCTCTTGCTTTGCGACAGCTTCCGGTGCCAGCTGTCTGTTCACTCTGCGTTCCTGTAGTGCATCCCTGTTCTGCACATCTGATGTGTGGCGCGCAGGAAGGCCTCATAGAGCAAATCGGTGTGACGTGTGGCAGCATGAGACATTGGTTGGGAGTAGGCCGTAGCAGGTGACTGTTCTCAGGTGGTTGCTCATGCATGGCAGGTGGTTGCTGATGCATTGTCTGCTATCAGGCTGTTCTGCTGTTAGGTAGGGCTGTCACATGACTGGAACATGCAAGGCAGAAATTATTATCTTCTCTTGGTCTCACCCCCCCTGCTCACTCAACTCGGAGCTGATCACCTGTGAGATGACCCAGTTGAAGGTCAGTATTGCTTGTGCAGGGTCAAGACCGGCAGCACTCGTCGTCGGTCGCGCCAGACTCTGCGATGAACTCCGTGTCAGATGTCGGCATGGACCGCTCTTCTGCGGTCGGCTCGGACGCTGCGAGTTACAGCATTCCGTTTCCCGCCAACGTGCCGCACACCACCTCCGCCGCCGGTGCAGCGGTTGCATCGGAGGAGTCCGATGCAGACGGGCAACAGTAGCTTGTCAGGCCGTCGCCCTAACTCGCCGGCCGGCTTTTTGAGCACCCTCCCGGCCGGGAACCCATGGTAAGGTTCATTGTACGCAGCTGACCCCTGCTGCCGAGCCCATTTTGTTGGGAGCAGCACGCCAGTGCTTTACAGAATGAGGTGAGATGTATGACAAACGCTGGTGCACGAATGAGAGCAGCGCGTGAAGTAGGAGTGCGATGTCATGTGTTTGCTCTGGCGGAGCCAGATGTGATTTTGTTGGGGTGCTGCATGCCCAGCGGCCCTTGATGAAGCAGCCCAGGATGGTGAACCTCCTGCCCAGCGTTTGGCTGGCTGCCTACAGCAAGGCGGATTGAGGTGTACAGATAGTATCGATGCTGGTGGAGCGATCAAATGTTGTTCCCCGGTGATCCTCCGGGCATGTCTGGGGCGCTTTAGAGGAACGACCTGCTGAGGTTGCTGTGCCCTGCAGCAGCCAGGTGCTGATGTGAGAGGCCGCGTGTCGCAGGCTGCCGTGGCACGGATGCCCGATGGCCAGTGCACCTGCAGATAGGTGCCTTCAAGTAGGAATAATCCACAGACCACCGTTTTGAACGCCCCTGTCACTGAAGGGATAGTAGTTGCCGCTGGTTCCTCGTTCAAATGTTCAATAAGCTGGCGTTCTTGTAGATAAGTGGAGCTAGGTGGTGCCCAGAAAAGTCCACCATGAGTCTCCCAGGCCTGTGGAAATGAGTCTGCCCTGTATACCACACTGCATGCACCAAAAGGGTATCAAAGCGTGAGCAACGCCGCCACATCACAACTGTATGTTTCACATTGAAGCTGCAGAAGGGGGGCAGGCTCTTACATCATACGTGTGGTTTCGTGTTGAAGATGTATGTTTTCTTGCGCAGGGCGCGCCTGCAGGAGAGGTTGTGCCGTCCGCAGACACATGTATGCCCCACTCGTGAGATGACGGAGGAAGGGTCAAATGTACATGAGCGATTGAGCATGGGATTCCGAGTCAAGATTCGCAGGTCACCATGTATCGTGCTCAGAAACATTGGGAGGTGTGCCTGGCTGGCACACAACAGCGCTGCTGGTATCGAGGTAAGGTGGCGGTGCACCAGCAGCGGAGGCTTCAGTCACACAGTGTTGTGTAATATCACGCTGTGAGCAAGATTCAGAGGGGACCAGGCGGTAGCAAACGGGAACGTACCTGAAAGAAGAAAGAGATGCATGTACAATTCGAAGATCTAGACTTCAGCATGCCTGTTTATATCCCAAGATAGGGCTGTGGAATAAACACACAAAATTCTAGTTCCGTATGGACAACTACTCCCTCCATACAGCACAAGCCCTCTGTCAAGGACTGAATAATTGAACACACAGGCTTGACTACTGCAACAGAGGGATACTGATCACGACTCGAAAGTCCTGGCCAGTGGCCACCATGCTTGTTGTGAGTAATTCATTGTAACCTACTCACGTCAGGATTCACTTATATCACACTTTGCCCGCAAGCCGGTTCACGATAGTCATAAATCAGGGTTGACATGTGTTGGTAACATGCAGCATTGCAGCAGGCCTCGCATGCCTGCCTCGCGGCAGAGTCCATCACAAGCTGGAGGCATGTTACACTGTACACACCTCTGGACCATCATTATTCACATCGTAGGCACCTCACATCGTATATATCGGACACGGCACTGCTGCAAGATATCTATGCTCCGCTAGAGAGTGTACACACTGATGCACCGTACACCATGCAGCGGCCAACAAGCCATGAAGATCGCCTCCTATCAATGACAATAGCTTGTCAATTATCTGTTGCCGTTACCCAGCCCCGTACCCATTTGCGCCCCCAGTCCTTGCAGTCATTCGCGAGCACCCACATGGCAAGACGCAACTGGAGCAGCATGCCAGGTGGAGGCTGCGAGGCCCGCAGCATGGCGCCGCTCGCGAAACACGTGCTGGCAGTGTCATCTGTTGTGCAGGATGCGTGTGTGCCTCTATCGTCAGAGGCCACGGGGCGGGCATGACGTTGGTGAGGTAGCGGCATCACCTCACTCCGCAGGATCACGGCACCTCTACCAGCCGAGGATCATTACCGCCCAATGCATGCATCGTCGCACAGGAGCCCCGCTGACATCTCACCCCGTACATCTGCTGATCACGATAGCGCATGCGCTCAAGCATTGCAAGGCAGCCTGTGCACGCTGACACACGAAGCGCATGGACGCCTGCGTGCGGCATCCGGGCATGAGCCGGCATCCCGGCCAAGCAAAACGCCACGCATCTCACATACTGCAGCTGCCTGGCCGTGATTATTGGAGTCATCTGCAGGGTCAAGCTGAGAGGAACGCCGCTGTGGTGAGGATGGCCCCGAGAGCAACGAGCGGCCCGGCAGTGGTGTGGGGCGGTGCGCTGGCAGACTGGTCGGCCACGGCCGCCTCCTCTGCAGGCGGAGTCGCAGTCAGCGGCGCCGCGGGCGGTGATGGGGCCGCAAACGGGTTGGTGAAGTTCGCGGGCAGTGCTCGCACAGTGGCCGTGGGGGCCTGCACCGGGGCGACCGGTGCCGGCGGCGGCAGAGGCGGGGGCACGTTCTCGGGGGTTGCGATGAAGCCATCGACGCTGAAGACTGCGTTGGGGCTGCACACAGCACGCCCGTCAGCACACACACACACACACACACACACACACACACACACACACACACACACACCCCCACACACACACGCCACTTGATCTGTCTGTGCAGCGTTGCCTTCCAGAAGTGATGCCCTCTTCGCCGGGAGCTACAGCAAAAGCAGCCTCGCAGACAGGAATGGCAAGCAGCCACCCGCAGACACAAAGTGACAGGGATTCCCATATGGAAAGTTACGGAGGTAGTCGTCCAGGCAAACATGGTCGACGGCCTCCGATCACAACAAGCACTTGAAACCCCTACAGGTCGTGGCCGCATGGCCGTCGGACACTTTTCCGGAGTTCCAGGATCAGCCAGCGACAGCAGGCAGTGGGAGCAAGGGCATCACCACTCGCCCTGCTTCGCGTTGGTGATGTCGGCCTGGATGAAGAGGACGCCCTTCGTGCGGCCCTGGCCGATGTCGTACGTGTCCACGAGTTTGATGCCGCCGCCCTGGTTCGTGAACTCCCAGATGGTGTGGCCGAGGGACTTGTAGGTCGCCGTGTTGCCGAGTTCGGTGATGGACTGCAGCTCGGAGTAGGTGATGGTCTCGTTGATGAGGTGGTTGCGCACGATCTGCACACGCGGCACGCTGTGCGGCTGAGGGGGCACAGGGGATAGCAGCGGGCAGCCCGCATGCACGCCTCGGATGAGTCGGCCCATCGTCGCCGTATCTCGCCATGATGGCGGCCCCTGAAGGCTGGCCGGCACCCCGGCACCTCAGCTTGCGACGACCCGGTGGTGGCATTGCGGAGCCACAGGTGCTGTACCGCCCAGCTGCTCTTGGCAGCATTGTCAAACATAGCCTCCCACCCCGGTCCGTCCGGGCAACCGTTGCAGAAGTGAACACCGCAAACGGAAGCGAAGCTATGCCCCTGGTCCCACAGCGGGGGCTCTGCACGCATGCGCACGGGCAGCGGCGCAGCTGCCGTTGCACAACGAGCACAAGCGACATGTGCACAGACAGTAAAACAGAGGTTGAGCCGTTGAGAGGGAGGGGCGCACGAAGGTGGCCTCCTCGGTGGTGAGGAGCTGGGGCACGACGCCGAACTGCAGGAACGTGTTGACGTCCCGGAGCTTGCTGTCGGTGAAGTTCTTGCCCTCGTTAAGCGGCACCATGAGCGTGTGGCCGGGCTTGCCGAGGTCAAACTCCGTCAGGATGGCCTTCGTCGACGCATCCACTTTCTGCACATGCGCACGGCCTCGGCGACAGGTGCTCAGCGGCCATTGGAAGTAGTGGGCTGGCATGCAGCCGCCTGAGATGCAGCCGCCTGAGATGCAGACCACGCCAGGAGGTCGCGGTGGCGGCCCCAGCAGGCGGAATGATGCAGACGATGGATACCGGCAGCTATGCAGATGTTTGCGATGGCGACGTTGCCGCCAGGGTCACCACCAAGGCACACACGATGCAAGTGCCCCCACGACCATCCACGCACGCATTCCTCAAGTGTCATCTAGCCAGAGCACAGCGTGCTGAGGTCAGCATGACTGGTACGCACTGGAAACTAGCCTGGCGAGCTCATCAACGCTCGAGCGGAGGCGGCGGCGCACCTCGAGGATGAGGTCGAAGTTGGCCGGCCCGAATTTGCGCGTCCACTCGCCGGCCATGATGCCGAGGATGGTGTGCGACTCGTTTCCCGAGAAGAAGTCGCACTTCGGCCACTGCACAGCATCCCTGGGCGGCGTCAGACCCCCGCGCACACACGGCCGTGGATACCCAACTGGAACACAGTGGCTGCGGCTGCTGCTGGGCAGCTGCGACACCGCGCATGGTGCTGCCGCGGCCATCCGGACGGCTGAGTGTGCGGGCTGGCGATGCACGAAAAATATAGGGCAGGAAGTGCCGCACGCTGTGGCTGCGGTGCCAAGACACAGGCGATTGCGTCTCACACAGCTGCCGCGCACCGACGCTGAGCAGCCACACGCATCGCGCCCAGCGCTCCCGGAGCGCAGGCACAGCAGGCACAGCAGGCACAGCAGGCACAGGAGCAGCCTCAGCGCGACCGGCGCCGCCGATACCCCCGTGGACGTGTTCACGGGATACGTATGCATGAACCATGACGCAGATCAGACACGGAATCGATCGGACTGGCAGCGTCAGCTTCAGGTGCGGCAACCAGCGCCGAGCTGAAGCAGACCCCACCCTTGTGGAGCCACAGCTGGGAGTTCAAGCAGAGGTTGTGGACACGCGATCCCGCAACTCGGCACAGGCGGCAGCGTGACATCGATGCTGCACGCCAAGTGGGAGCCCTGGTCTAGAGGGGGCTGCTGAGGTTTGGCCGCACCTCCGGGGAGCCGCCCGACCGTATCGGTGGAGCCGGCACAGCTGACACAGGCGCAACCGGGGCCGCTGCTGGAGCAGCGACAGGGGCCGCGGCAGCAACCTCCACGGGGGCCACGAAGGTGTCTGCTATCGGGGCTTCCATGGGAGCCACGATCGCGGCTGGCACTTGGGCTGCCGCGGGCGCCGCAGCCGGGCCCACGGCAACGGTGTTGGCTTTTGCAGCCGGGGCGCATGCCAGCAAGAGGCTTGCCAAAGCCAGCTGAAGTGATGCCATCCTCACCTGCACACACACATCACCTGCCAGCATGAGCCATTGCGTTGGTTTCCATGAGGGCAGCAATCGGGGGTGTCCGGCTCTTGTGTACCGTTGGCCTGAAAATAGCATGTAACCGGCAACGTGTGTGCTCCACGCAGCCTGCTTGAGACTGTCCGGGCTGGGCCACATGGGCATCACGCGAGGTAGATGCTGCGTAGATGGGATGCGCAGATAGCGCATACGTTGCCGTTCAAATGTATGCATGATGATTACGAAGGATGCGGGAAAACAACTACCACAGTTCAGGCAGCATGGCGGACAAGGTACAGCTGTACGATTTCGTGTCCTTGATGTCTGGACACGTTCCGCGGGTGTGACCGGTGCTCAAGCGTAGCCGACCTGCTGTGGAAGTCGGCACACATTGGTAGGACGGACTTCAGAGCATCTACTGCCACCACGTGTGCGAGCCCAAAGTTCGCTATAGACACCGCAGATAGCAGTGAGAGGCGTGACAAGCCATGATCGTTGCAGCACTGTCGACGGCCCAGCTGTGTTCACCAACGCTGCAGTTTCACAGTTGCGGAAGCCTGATACAGGCCCACATACACACGCACAAGTCGCACGTCCCCCACATGAATGCTCTATTAAACTGTAGGTGCTTCTTTTCGAGAGTTAGGCACAATTCTGTGCAACGATCGGTTCCGGTGGTGAAATTCCACGCACCCACCTGTCCCGTTCCATGCACACCGCAGGGCAAACCGGCTCAGAGTTGACGCATGCTGCGGCATGTCAATGCCCGGTTCAGCTGATGGTGTTTGCTGGGATGACACAAAGCATCATGCTGATAACAACAGCAACTCGAAGGCTGCCTAGGCAGTGAACACAGCAATATCTGTTGAGCAGCGCACCTGGTTTATGAGACCTGTCAGAGACCTTCCTTTATGGGACTCCAATGCCTCGGATGGTACAAGAGCGGTTGATAGCAGTCAGGAGAGCTGGCCTGCAGCGCTGCCGTGCATGCTGTCACGCGCTGCGACTCGAAACCTGATCTCGGTCAGAACTTGTGTGCTGAATCATTAGCAACTTTCAGGAACTTTGCATGCCATCGCATTTCACGATGGCGACCTGTGTCGCGTTCGGTTTCTCCCTGCATGCGACGCACCTGCATGCGCGCAGAGGCCCCAGCACAACGAACGACAATTCGGAGGTAACGAGGGACGACATGTCCATTTCGAGCACTCTGCATTGCGGCGTCCGAGTGCAACTTGCACACCGCCACAGCTTGTGCACGGGCTACAACTGCGTTTAGTTTGGCTAGGCTTTGATTTTCTTATGTAGGCAATTCTCGGGGAAGCTCTGCTGTGGGTGGACACGGCCCACGCTTTGGCGCATCTCAACAGCCTATTGGCGTGGCTTAACTTTGCGCAGACAGATGGATCGGTCTAAACATTGATAAGCACTTCCAGTGGACTCCAGCATATCCTTGCGGGAAAGGTATCGCTCAGGGGGACACGGGGCGTACCTACCTGCTGTCTACCGGTGGTGCCACAGCACTGCATCATGACCAGGTCCTTGCAACACGGCTTGCAGACATTCAGTGATGCTCCAAAGCTTTTCTATGATCAATTGTCGAGAAGCTCTCGCTGCTGAAAATTTCAGGAGTGGGTATCTGAATGCGGTATGCGCTGGCACAGATGTCTATGAGCTGGCATCAGGCATGTCGATGCTTCCCGACAATTGGCAGCAAAGGCACAGTACAGAGCCATGTGCTAGCAGGTGACTGAATCACTGCAACCTGCTGTGTGATCTGCTGCAAACGTCTGAGCTTGGAACAGTCTGAGATCCCCCTCACTCGTTCACTTCATACGTGGTTATTTTCTCAAGCGCAAGAATGCAGACCACCATGCAAGATCCATTCAATGCGTCACGAACTTCGAAAACTTTTTGGCTGGACGTTTTCATGTCACAGGGATGCACGCCTCATTTCGTGCTACATGTGCATTTCTCCCCGAAACGAGAAAGCATTTAGGCATTGTGTGCGTTCGTTGTTGTGCGAACTGCCATGACGCAAAGCATCACCGCAAAACTCTGATGTGCAAGTGCCAAAATGTTTTTGCCTGTGTACCAGTTCGATGCCAGGGCCGGACCTGTGATGCAGGGCGTCCACAAACTTTGCTGTGCAAGACCTTTCTCACACCGCTGTGCGGCCACGTCCATACATGCCCATCACATGATTCACTGCTTTCTCAACTACGCACAACCTGTTTCCGGAAGCATCACACTGCTTCAGGCAAGGAGTTCGCTGCGTGGCCGTCTCATTTTCACGATATGCTATGCATTGCCTTGAAACATTTGCCTGCAGCACGCTTTCACATTTGCAGAGAAGAACTGTGCACGCTGTAACAATGATTGGCTTCCCGTTCTTGGCTGTCACTACTGCACGACACAAGTGTGTCTGGCCTGACAGACTGTCTTATTCATGCCAAGAATGCAAGCATCTGCTGCACTGTTGAGTTGGATTGCACATGCCAGATACACAGCAGACCATGACACCGCGTACATTGGCAGTGTGCCAGCCGGACTTCTGAATGCCCGCGTGTCGCAAACGGGCATCTTCTGCTTATCTGCTCTGCCTAGCGCAAGAGCGCCACGCTCGACGCGAGGCAGATTATTCTGGATCCACGGATGCCTTGGCTGCCCGCCCGCAAGCGTTTTACGACCATCCGCAAGCTGCAAATAGACGAGCACAGCGAGTGCTAGCTAGCGGAGCCCCTGAGGCCCCACCTGTGTCTGGAATGATGGACCGGCAACAGGTACCCCCCCGCATGCTAGAACCACCGCACCCAGGCCAACGATCCGACAGAATCTGGGGTGATCACAAAGAGACAACTGCCACGAGCTTGCCAAAAACGCGGCACAGCTCAGTAGCAACCGTCATGACAATTGGGTGTCTAGATGGGGAGCTGTGCATGTGGCCCCCACCTGCCAGGTGCCACCCGCACAAGCGACACGCACAAGCGACAAAAACTGGGCTGAAAAGCAGTGTGTGGCACACGTGTGCAGGCCCCCGACCTGCCTCAACGTAGCATGCCCCGCCCTGAAGCGCCTCAAATCGCCACCTGTACGACTTTTGGTTGTGATCGCCAGGGCGCAAGCAACGCGCCGGCGGCCTCGCAGTGAAGCAACGCCTCACCGGGCAATCAAATGAAGCGCGAAAGTTTCCGTGAATGTACAGAGCACGTTAACGAATGCATGAGTAGCGCCAGAGCCCCGATTCCCATCAGAGCTGCCAGCCGAGCAGCGCAAGCATGGCCAACGGCAGCACTGCGATGAACGGCCCCCGTGTGAGCTGCGCGGGGCAGCCGCTGGGCATGTTGGCGGCCAGGGCCTCCCGGCGGTCCTCATCAACGAGGCCGAGGGGGGCGACAGCCGGGGCGGGAGCGGGGCCGGTGTCGATTTCCACGTCGCGGCCGGCGGAGGCTTGCACGATCTGGCGAGGCGCCAGCGGCGCCGGCGCGACGTACGGTGCTGGTGCCGGCCCCATGTCCAGATCCGGGGGGTTGACAGTGTCTGGTGTCGCTAGCAGGCCGTCCACAGTGAACACGGCGTTGGGGCTGCAGCAGCAGCCACTTCGTTATGGACATGGACATGTGCATGGTGTCCATGCGCTATGATAGCAGCCACTGTGCGCACGAGTGGAATTGTTGGGCGCACGCTCTATGCTTTGCCACACTACCTCGCTGCTACATGCCACAAACATGGCTGCCCGTTGTCAAGCATCGGTGTGCAGCATGAGATGTAAGCCGGAGTTGCGCAGCCTGATTGGCATGCATGCTGCACCAAAGTGGTGGCCACAGGGCCGCCGGCGCAAATCCGCATGTTCAGCTCAGTCACGGGCGACAGGGGAGTGCCATGCCAAAGGGTGAGCGGGGGCTGTGCACAGGGCTGTCACATAATTCCCAGGCCTGATGCCCGGCAATCCAAAACCACGAAAGTGTTGAACAGCATACAAGCAGAAGTGCACGCACTCTCCGTCGGGCAGGCTCCGTGCATGCATGCGGAGTTGCGCACAGGGAGCACGTGGGACACCGCAAGCCTCCCCGCCGCAATGGCCCCGACACAAACACGCCGGCGCCTTCATCAGCACCAGGAGCGAGTGCGAGCGCACCATTCCCCGGGCTTGCCGTTGGAGATGTCCCACTGCATGTAGAGCACGCCGTCGTCGGTGCGCTCCTGCGTGACGTTGTACGTGTCGGTGAGCACGACCGTGCCGTCCACGGCGCCCTCCGTCGCGAAGAACTCAAACTCCCACACCGCCTCCCCCAGCGACTCGTAGCGCACGGGCGTGCCGCCCTCCGTCAGCTTCTCGAGGTCAAAGTAGGCCAGCGTCTCGGGGATGATGTGGTTCCGCACGATCTGCAGCACATCAGGACGTCGGCTGCTTCCTGCGTCTCCGCTGGGCACATGTGCTTCTCACCAGCGGTGCACGTCACGGAGCAAGTGGAAGACCGACACAACCCTAGGGTAGGTTTCTGAAAGCAGTATTGCAATGCAACGGAGCTGGATCAGAGTGGGAGTCCTGTCTCACCCGCGTTGGGAGTGTGAGCCCCATGCATGCATGCCCTTGCAGCTAAGCTACAACACAGCATCGCCCAACTCATACGCACACCCAATGCTCAGCCTGGGCTTTGGAGAGGACGTATGCGTAGGCAGAGGGCGGCGCACGCGGGTGGCCTTGCGGGAGGAGACGAAGACGGGGTCGAGGCCGTAGAGGCTGAAGAGGGGCCGCGTCGAGAGGTTGGGGTCGGTGAAGTTGGTGGCGCGGTTGCGCGGCACGATCAGCGTGTAGCCGCGCCTTGACACGTTGAAGTCCTTCAGCACCCGCAGAGTGGGCGCGTCGACCTTCTGCACGCAGGGGCCCTCATGTCAAACAGCGCCATCGCCGTACCACATACAGCGCACACAAATGATCCCCGCGTTCTGTCCGTGCTGCAGCGTGAGAACCACGCGGAAGCGGGACGCCGAGACAGCTGACCGCTCTTACGCACAATTCACGGCTCTGGCACTGGGGACACCCCAGCAGGCTGCAGCACTGAAACCTCTACCTGCGGTGCAGGCGGACGCAGGAGAGGGGCAGTCGGTGGTGGTAGGGGACGCACGAGGAGGAGGTTGGAGAAGGTGGCCTCGCCGAAGCGGTCCGTGAAGCGGCCGCTCATGATGCCGAGCAGGCTGTGCGTGTCATTGCCGGTCTCAAAGCCGCACCTCGGCCACTGCAAAACAACCCACCGCGCTTCAGCGCGGATCGTGCTCGACACGTGTGCCTGGCGCTTGGCCCTTGCATCCGGAACCGTCCATCCAGACATGCGATGCCGTGTCGGACCTAGGGTTACACCGGGCACGTGGCGGTGCCGGCAATGATACCTGCCTCCACGCCTGTGTCCTTGTGCCACGCGGGGATTGCTGCCACATGCATGAGTATGGCCGAGCATGGCCAACTCTGGGCTGGAGTCTGTGATACTGCCTCAACCGGGGCCGCTGTCGTGCATGGCGGGGTCTCCGATGCCGCGCCCGTCCGCAGCGTGCAATGGCCGTCCCGGTGTGCACGTGGGGCGACTGGCCCGTCTGAGCAACCCATCTCAGCACCGCAGCGCGAGGGCCGCACAACAGCGCGCATACATGCATGCACAACGCCCTCTCCCGGGGAGTGTGGACCTCCGCCTCTGCCCGCTTTGAACCCGGCCACAGCGGGTCGATGGGGCAGACATTCATGGCGAATGCTGTGCCTACACAGCGCCAGCACAGCCGAGGCAGAAGCCCCTCTTCAATGCATGCATGCCCACGCGCATCTCGCACCGGCCGGCAGACGCGTGCTGCCGCGTTACAGGCCCAGACGCCGCACCTTCCCGCCTTGGCCGCCACCCGCGCCGGTTTTGTCATCGCCGTCATCCTCGTCCTCCGTGGCCTCAGGGGCCTCCCCATCTGCGTCCCCGTCCCCTCCGCCTCCGCTGCCGCCGCCCTCCGCGCCGCTCTCATCGCCGCCGTCGTCATCTTCAGGCGCGGATGGCGGAATCGACGGCCCCACGGCCTCCTCCTCTAGATCCGCTGCGCGCCCCATCGGCGCGTCATCGCCCTCGGTGGTGTTGCTGACGGGCGAGTCGGCTGCCGCCAGTGACGCGCAGGACAGAAGCAGCCCGGCCAGCACGGCCCGGGCCAGCATCCCGCTGCTGCCCCGCGGCGCCGCGTAAGTGAGAGCTACTGCACACATGCACCAGCATGGGGTCCGCTGTGGAGGAGCAACGTCGTGTGGCCAGAGGGGTTCGCGTTCTGGGAGGAGCATGAGGTGGCTGAAAGCCTGCTGGTATTGATTGTTCGTGTCAGTTGCATCACGTGATGTAGACAGTGATTGCAACAGGAACGTTGGTGTCATGAGAGCCTGGAGCCGAAGAACCGGGCATGGAGTGACCAGAGCACATGGATGCAGCGGCTGTTTAGTCGCATGCTACCACTGCCTCTTTACAGAGCACACGCTGTGCTTAGCAGGGTAAGAAGGAGATGCACAAACATGAACTCAACACTGAAGAGGACTCGGGAGAATTGCAGGGAGCAGCTGGCCTGCAGAACGCCTGAAGTCTGAAAACTGATCTTGCTGCTATGCCGCGGCATGCTGCATGCCCCTCCGAAAACTGTCTCGACGCCTTCACACGTGAGAACAATGCAGAGTCAGGGCCACAAAGGTCAAAGATCGACTGGCTCTGGGACATCTAGGCGTTCACTTCATGAAAGGACTTGGAAAAATTGGCCTGTTTCGAGTCGAGCGGTGTCAAGGCATCGGAAGCGCGACACCATCTCGGCCAGGCGAGGGGGGCAGCATGTATGAATGCGCAAGGAATTCGCGAGCTGGATTGATCTAGTCACAGTTCGTCTACGAGTACGTGCTAAAGCACGTGACGTCTATAAGCACTCACAGAGGGCGTGCCCTCCAACAGCCAGCCCCGGCGCAACAATGCACTTGACATTGACATGGCGTGCAGCTGTAGATGTATAGTTTTTCGAGTGACGTCTGCATATGCCTCTGCTACGGTGTCAAAGGACATACTAGGACTGGTGCGCGTGGCGAGGCGTCCTGCTGTGCTGACAATGGTGACATAACGCCCGAGCCCGATAGGACCCGATAGGACACCTACTGCTAATTGTCTACAAACCAGCAACGGTTCACTCACAGCAAGCAGCTTCATAAACTCGTCTGGCAACACCAGGTGCGATTCAATGTTCTAAGTCCCTGTGTTCTCGCGGGAGCATGGCAGCAGCGCGACGATTATGCGCGTGAGCGTTTGGCAGTAGGTAGCTCAAGCAGACATACGGACAGCATCACACCTTGACTGAAGGAAGACTTCGCTCTGTGTAGCCGATTGGTCGATCAGCAAATCTTCAAGCCATGCACCACGTCGGTTATACAATGTGTCTGATTCAGGTGTGCCGTTCAGGGCACCAAGTTTGAGTGCCGCAACCAAACAAGAGCAACAGGCCTCGTTGTAAACGCCGCGGAGATACGGCCAGACAATACTGTATGAAATATTTGGGCAGCACTGCAATTTTTCTGTGTTAGTGTCGCCCTTTCGCATCTCGCCGAGGCAGCAGCACTGATGATGACTAACGTCGCTCGTGGATGGCATTTTCGACGCTTCAGCCGTAGAGCCTGTAGCCACTACGAACTCCGCTGTCTCGAAAGTTTGCACGCTGTGATGTCATGCAGAGACACGGATTGACCGAAGAATCCGGCAGAAAAACACGCTCGGGCGATAAGTATTTGGCACCGGCACCTTGAATTGCTGCTCGTTTTGGATCCTGAGTCAGGATACCTGTGCATCAGCGGCATGATTTTGGCATGCATGACCCTGTTCTCGTTATCCTAGCATGTGCTCTGCCGGTGGGCCGCATGCGGCCGCACTGTCAATCGGCTGGACACTGATGCACAAGCGCTGCCAATTCTGTGCACAGACCTTACGTGGGCTAGCCTAAACATGTCTCAGGTTAGTCAACCCGCACATACTGTCACAAATGCACCAGCAATCGTAGAGTGGTCATGGCATGGGTATAGGATTGAGTGATTCATGTGTTCGTCTGATTGTTGCGTCAAGCATGTGGTATATTCGTGTGAGCGGAACAGGTGACATTCCTGCAACTGGAGGGTAGATGTGGCACACCTGTCGAGCTTCCGCTTCAGCTTACAAGAATTGCGGACATCCTGTAGCTGTACACAGTGATTGAATTTGGGATTTTGCAGTTTAACTTCGTGCCATGGGCCACAAATTGCCACCTTTCATGGAACAACAAGCAATCGTGGAAACTGGAAACAGTTGGCACTCCCCCGCGCCAATACTCACGCATCAGGGCATCCGCATGGCACGCTATTCAGTAAGTGCGGCTGACAACTCCTGACTTGTTTTCCTCATCAGATGTTTCTCCCCTTTTGTGCCTGGCTTGCTGCATACGCCAGAATGCACTCGTCGGTAACGAGTGGTCACGATGGCGATGAATACATCAAAGGCATCACAGCTCTGTCAATGTTATAGCAGGCATTATGCCGTGACTTCCTGACATCTGTGGTGTAGAACTGCGTCTTTTTCAACGGTAATGTACAGTAGTAGCAGTACTGCTCGACATCCACGTCTGTATCATGGTGCCAGGTTGGTCTGCCATGGTGTAAGCGATACCATTTTTGACTCAAGACACAGCACAGATGCACTAATCCTCGTGAGAAACAGTTGTTATTTACTACGCAACCCACCCAGCGGGTTACATCCTAGGACCGGGATGCCTGCACAGTGGACACAGCGACGCCCTGGCCCGTGCCTGCACTGCGTGTGTGGCATGCTTCAAGCCTCTGCTGCGCCCTTGACACAGCGGTATCATTCCTGAACATTGCACCGGCACCAGGCACATAGAACTGCAGTTGCAGTGCACACTCCACGCCAGAATCAGTACACAAATTGCACACAGATGTGCAGTTTTGTGACTCCGACATGGCACTTGCAGGAATGCATCTTCACGTACACCGGTCAATCCGCCCTCCTGCGGGACACGGCTCACGCTTTAATCAGCGCCAAGCATTGCATCAGTGTCTCGCATCTACACAACGCCGCAGCAGCTGTTTCAACCACCCACCGCGAGGCTGGCATGTCCGTGTTCATCTAGAAGAGACCTGTGGGAACGAGTGCCCGTTGACAAAGCCGCAGATTGGAGTTACAGCACTGGCAGCAAATCAACACTATCAGCTACGAATCAGCCAAACTGTGGCATGGTACCCAGCCCGCGCACACATCTCCACCATGCATGGGGGTCATGCATGAGTTCACTTGTGGGAGCCGCCGGCAGGGGGCTTCGTCGTCTAGGCAGCTACAGCAGCGCCAGCACGAGGGCGGCAGTGCCGGCGGCGGCTGTCGCTGCAAGGCTGCCGCCCAGCATGCCGGCGGCCGCGCCCGCGTCGCCGGCTTCCTCGTCCGGGGGTGTGTCGGCCTCGCCAGCGCCGTCAGGTGTGCCGCCATCCGGCTCCTCAGTGGTCGGCTCCGGCGCCTCTGCTTCAACCAGGGCAGGGGCGGGGGCAGGAGCTGGGGTCGGCGCCGGGGCCGGCGCGGGGGCCTCCAGGTACTGGGGCGCGGCGAAGAAGCCGTCCACACTGGCGATCACGGCGTTGGGGCTGCACACGCACGCACAGCCTGCTCAGTCATCTGTGGCATTTGAAACGGTGGTGGTTTCTGAACGAAATGCGCTGTATCGGCGCGGGGCAGCCCACACGAGCATGTAGGTGTGCAAGCAGCGAGATCTGCCGAAGTATGTTGACAACAAGCATGGATTTGCAGCTGCTATGACTGGCTGCGGCATGACAGCACATCTACGTGGTCGATGCACGTAACGTGGGCGAGGCACCGCTGCCTGCCACAGTCAGGCTGGATCCGCAGCATGCAGGCATCCGGCTAGGCAACCCATCTTCTGCCGCACCTCGTGACAGTGTCACCCTGAACGCTGCACAGCGCTGCAACAAACAACAACACTGCAGGGGCCGTCGTCGGGGAGACCGGCCGGCTGCACTCGTTCACCTGGAAGGAGTTCCCCTTCAGCTCAGGTGCCTTGTGCACTGCAGCCGAGCTCGCAGGAAGGCGCACCAGTCCGCGGATTCTCTGATATCCGCCATAATCTCGAAGAAGCCACTCTCGGTGATGTTGTGGTTGTCCAGGAGCACGGGGTACGGCTCGCCGGCGTCGCCGGTGGCGTTGCCGGTGGTGTTGCCGGCGTCGAGCAGCTCCCCGGCCAACGCCAGCGCGAATGTCCACTCGTAGCCCTGGAGGGACTCCACGGTGTAGGGGCCGTTGGCCTCGACCTCCGCGACGATGCCGGTGAATGTCAGGGTGCCTGGCAGGACGTGCGCTTGCAGCACCTGCACGGCATGTTCCACTGTCACATGAGGAGCTCATGTCCCACATGTACTGACGCAGGTGGGTGCAGTTTCATGCGCAAAACCGCTGTTGCTGAGGTCTGGTACCGCGCCCACCACTCGGCGCCAGAGAACCTGGCATGGCTATGAAAGCTGTGTGGCTGGGTTGCACTGCGCGTCGGTCTCAAGCAGCCAGGTGCATGGGTTGCGCGTCAAGGTGTGCTGGTGTCAGGGTGGCTTCAGGGGAACAGCGCTCAGCGTCATGGCTGGATGGGGAAGACCGGGAGCTCATGTGACGGTGCATACTACGACCATGGCGTACACACGCATCAAGGCCTGCATGCGTGCATGCAAACAGAGCACAGCACAGAGGATGGGACCCATGGCTGGTAGCCGTGTGGCTGGCCCGCGCAATGTGCACACGGCGATGGAAGCAGGGTTGCTGTTTGGAGGGGGGGGGGGGGGGGGGGGGGGGGTACAGTGGATGCACACCTCAGTCACCTCTGCGGTGGTTGTCGTGTTGGGGTCAAAGTCGTACACCTCGAACACGGGCGCCTTGGCCTGCTGGCCGGTTGCGTTGTAGTCCCGGGCCTCATTCACCGGCAGGATGAGGGTGTAGCCCTCGCCTGACAGGTCAAAGTCCGTCAGCAGGGCCTGTGTCTCGGCGTCGGCCTTCTGCACAGCACGGTTGCTGATCAGGTGCGTTGACCCATGCACTCGTGGCATGTGGCTGGCGCACAGGTGGCGGCGCAGCTGCTTAGGGCCTGGTGTTGAGCAGGCGAGGTAGGTACACAGGGCGACACAGCCGAGACTCATGTCGGCGTACAGATGTGCATGCAACACGCAAGTTCTGTGAGCATCAGCAGAGAGGACTGCATGCACGGAATATCCATTGCACAAGCAGAAGTCAGCCCCAAGGAGCCACCAGCATGCACAGCGGCAGGTATGCCATTAGGCAGCACCATGCACCATGGTAAAGTGTGATCGGCTGCATACAAAGACAATGGAGAAGCAGATTGTCGTTTCACTCCATCATGAATTCATCTCGAAAGGAGTACGAGGCAAGCGATTTTACAAAGGGGGGAAAAAAATATGCCCTGAGTCAGGGTGAGGGATTACCCTCGCTACGGGGATTCGAACCCCGGTCTTATGGGTGAAAGCCATATATCCTAACCGACTGGACGATAGCGAGTCAGGAGATGTTACAAGGTCAACGTTTGTTGCATATATCGTTGCCAACGACACAACCTGATCATAAGAGCTATGAATTGGCTGCGTACCTCAATCAGCGGAACGAAGACCGATGGCTCCATTCCATTCACGGTTTCGAAGCTACCCGTAACGATGTCCGCTAGACTGTGGGTCGCGTTTGGACCAAGCTTGGTGAGGCATTGATCCCACTGCAGCAAAGGATGCTGTCAGGTGCAGAGGTTTCTCCAATCCTTGTTGTGCAACCACACGCACTTTATCGAGCCTTGCAGCACAGACTGTGACGAGAGTGACAGCCAATGTACACACATACAAATGTACGCTGCCGATGAGCATGCCAATGTATCTGCTACAAATTCAAATCATGCAACAGTGCCGGTGCCGTCCAACTTTTCGCGTGCACTTTCAGTCATCGGCAGCCAGACAACGAGCAGCAGTTGCTTCGCACCATTTCATCGACATCCATTGGAGCTACAGCAGCTGCAGGGCTCTCCGAGGGGGTCAGTGCTGCGGGGACTGGCGCCATCTCGTCCACCGGAACTGGTGCCACCTCGGCAACCGGAGCTGGCGCTACCACGCCGACAGCATCGTCAGGTACCTCAGCGGTGTAGTCATCTTGAGCGTAGTCAGCGGTAGCATCGGCGACAGGAGTCTCGGCGTAGTCGGCGACGTTGGCGCGAGCCAGCGGGGCAGCGACCGCGATGATCGCCAGGCATGCGGCAGTTGTCGATGGTCTCATGATTCCTGCACAGTGTGAATCAACGGAATGTTACCTGCTCGATTCTCGTTGCTCGTCACTGGCCGAAGCAGCAGCGCGAGCGGGCGCAGCTGTGCGATCCCAGAGCAGCATGCAGCTGCGGGCGCTCGCTTGGCCAGAGCTCTCTGCATCGGGACCATTGCTCGCGTTCCCCGCTGAACAGACAGATAATTACAAATTGATCATGAGTTTGTTTCTCTCAGCCAGTGCGAGTACAGCAGTGCGGCTGGTCAAATGCCGTAAGCGATTCTCCCGGATCCGGATCATTCAAGGGCCAGAGCATCGCGACCCCCATTTCGCATCGACGAGGTACCAGTCAGCTATGAAGACAGTTACAGGAGATATTCAAGGCACACCCGCAGGCAAAGTGTAAAAGAAACGAGATAATGGACACTGGCAGTCCAGAACTTTGTCAAGTCAATAGCGAGTGTTGTCGCGGCGTTGGATATATGTGGCGTTGTGGGCGTTTGGAGGCACGGGCAGATTTACGAAAGATGCAGCAGCACTCGGTGGCAGAGGCTTTAAATCTGTCTCCATCCCCGCCGACTCGTTTCTGCTGGTGCCAGCTGCAGCGTGTATGCATAACGCGGTGGCTACGCGTTAGCTGCGACTGGCACGCTCCGACATATGTACGAGCGACGAGAGCGAGTCACACCCTGCAGAAGCCAGCACCTTGTGTACTGGTCAGCCCGAGCCTGGTCTGAAACACGCTGGGACACTCGGTCAGTGGCTGCGAATCAAGGTTTGGATTGGCACCGGCGGATCAGGCTGACCGTGGTCCTGCTTGAGGCTAGCCTGTTCAGGTCGGAAAGATGTTGAGCACAGCTCGCGATCGTGGCGTGGTGCCCACGTACTAGCAGCTGTGAAGCCGCGGATTCCACATGCATACAAGGACCGACCCGGTCGGCAGGACAGGGAACTAGCACGGTCACTCAGCATCATCGCGATGCTGCCATAGCGCAGTACCACAACAGTGTCGAATCTCGGACACGAACTGTTCCAGCTGGCAGTTGGGGGTAGGCCCGTAGGAGCTAGCGGGCATGCAAGCGTGGAATCGTCAGCTCTGCGCTGCGATCGAGCCTGTGATGCATAGCACGAGCGGATGCTGTAGCAGCACGAAACATCACGTTCGGTTGCGGACTGAGCAGCCAGCCGTGAGCCGGCTGCTCCACGACGAGAGCACCGCCTGAAGCAATGTAGCAGCACGCAGTGCGTCGAGAGGACTGCCTGGCGGGAGGTGAGCACGTGCACATGATAGCAATGTGGTCGTCACGTGTTACGAACAGCGGAGCCCTATATGTACCAGCAGGGTGTCCTGACGCACGAGCTGACTGCTGCTGGCGTGCGCATGCACGGAGCAATGGCGCAGCCTTGGCGTCGACTTTCGCAGAGGTTCCAATGGCATGAGTGCCGCCTGTGACAAAGCGATCGCAGGCATTCGACAATTGGCTTGTCCTGTTGGCTTCCTAAGAGACGTATCCCAGGTTTCTCGAGGCTGGCTGCATCTGCTGACTAGCAGCACGCGTGCCCTCACAGTGTCTCACACCAAGCGTGGCTGATTTGGATCCATGCAAGCTGCTATGTTCGGATAGAAAACTTTCTATGTTTGGATAGTAAGGCGTTTAAGCATATATGGCGCTGTACAGGCATGTATGGCAGACCACATCGTGGCAGACAGGCTCGGCTGGCACAGACGCGCAGACAAGCTGCAACGCCTGGTCGAAAACGCAGGTTGTGGCACTTGACATCGCTTGTGACGCTGCCTGGTCTACATGCACGTACATTGCGGACATGTGTACATGTGTTGCAAAAGGACAAAATTGGAGAGGCAGGTAGCAACTCCAGAACAAGGTACATCATCACCGGCATCTGTGCAATTCAGGATGAGTCTCCCAGGCACATCTCCCAGGCACATCACCAGCCCAAATGCCATGCCTCCATGTGAACATGTCTCAGCATTCCAGTTCGTTTGATCGACCAGACAAGTGATTATGGCCCAACCTGAAAACCCCCGTCCTCCTTGGAGCACTCCATGCATCGCCTGGACAGACGGTGCCGCTGTGCCGACCACAGATGTCGGACACGCGCTCAAGTGCTCAGCCAGTCGACAGCAGAGCCTCCCCAGGTGCTGCCAGACACACCCGTGTGCTTCCGGGGCTCGTGCGCCTGGCTGGTGGGCGGAGTTCGGGTGGGGGTGGGCGTGTGGGCGTGGACGTGTGTGTGGCTGTGTGGCTGTGTGCTGCCGTTGCGTGGGTGTTTTGGTGTTAGCTTCGTGTGGCTTGCTGCATGGTGTGCGGTTCCCCTGGTTCTTGCTTGTGGTGCTACCTGCCTCGCTTGCTTTGTCCTTGTGACACACTGCACCTCCACCATTCCGTGCGCACACAGCATGGCGTGGAGTGTGCTTGTGAGTCATATTCTTGGAATGCATTTCTGTCCTGCTGTGCATAGGAGCCATGGACGGGTTTGGTGTGTGTCGGCATCTGCTGTCCACCATGGCGTTCGTGCGCTTGCGCCTGAAGCAATTGCCCTGGCGGTGCTACCAGCCTCTCAGACTTTACCGCAGGATACACAAAATGGCCCGGCTCTGCACTCTGGAGGGGGTGACCGGCGACACTGTGGCACTGCGGTGCGCGGAGCTGTGGGTGGCATTCAAAGCGGTGCATCGTAGTTCATGGCCGCGCACTTGGACACCATGCATGCAAACTGTGCGAACGGATAATCAGACTGCACTGCAGTGCGAGTGGAGGTGCATAGCCCCTTTGTGTCACAGAACTGGCTTGCCCACATGGCTGGTCACACATATGCACCGTGTTGCAATTGCATGCTGGGCACGCAGATGGGGGTTGCTGCCATGCAGGAAGCCGGCAGGTTTTGGGAACATGTTGTCGACATCTCTTCCATGCCTGGCAAATCTGGAGAGCGCGCCTGGTTTGAGCCTGGTTTGAACGTGAACTGAGATATGGTGGATGCACAACCACGGTTCCCATGAATACTGTTCAAAGCAGCAGTGGTGTGAGCTTGTCACCACTTCAATGGTAGCTGGTTGATTATGATTGGCATATCCAACACACCAATTGTAAGCGGAGCAGCAGTTGGATTTGACCAACCAGCACGGCATATATGTTCCCAGTGTACAGCGAACATTAACAAGAACAGAGAAAGCTTGAAAATCGAGTGGCAGAACATAAGATTCTGCATCCCAGGTCTGCACAAAAGACTGAACACAGTTGGTGACAACATTGTTCAGAGCACATGTAGCACAGGCTCCCCATCTGAAGCTGCCTCGAATTTTTACTTACCTAGTTGGACAAAGCATCCGCTGACACCGATGAACATTCTGCCAGGACAATTGCCTCACGCATTAACTTCAATGCTGCTGCTGCTGCCAGCATGTGTTAAAGCAGGAAGCCTTTGCAGCGATCACCGCTGAGGTAAATGGCACACCAGCACAAAACAGCTAGAGCTGACATTTTGGGTTCCATGCTGACATAATTCAGCCATCAGGTTCGCAGACAGAATCGCTTGATCCCGTTTGTGGGATGCAGGGCAGCCGAGAGTTGACGTTTTATACGCGCTTCCCATTGAGACTGAAGGCCGGAGCCTTTCTTCATTATTGCAGTCGTGCAAATTGACTTTAGCGCTGCATGAGTATACTAAATTGCTACGCCGACTGTCGAAGCAGCCTGCCGGACTGACCAGCGAGCGCGCGTTCTGCCAGATGAAAGCCTGCGCGGGCATTGCCTGCAGACCAGCAAGGACATTGCTGAATGAAGAGCACCGATGATGGTGAGGCAAGCTTCGCCACGCGCGGAGCGACCAAGGCCCCGCGTGGACCGCTGCATGGTCCATCTCGGCGCTTTGTGTTGCCAATGGCGGTAGCTTGTGCACCTGGCCAGTCAGCCGAACGCGCTAAAACCGGTGCAATCAGAATGCTGGAGCCTCCACTGCTGTACCTGAGGAACCTGGAGAATCGCATTACTATTTCGGGCGGCAGGCAAACTCGGTCGAGTTTGGGAAGCTTCTGTGGATTTCCGGAATACTGTAGATGCGAGATGCCCATCGCCACAACCCCGATTGGTTTCGCGACGAGTCAACGACTGCTGGAAGCAAGCCAGTCCCGCACAAACAAAGGCGCAAGGCTTACCTGGTGGAAGCAGTTCGCTCTTGTCGAGTGTTATCGCAGGTTTACATTTCATCAATTCCAAGCTTTTTCACCATGGGCAACCCCACCGTCTTCTTCGATACCAAAATCGGCGACACTCCAGCAGGCAGAATTGTCATGGAGGTACGTTGTGAACAGTAGTTGTGCGTTCGCCTGAGGCTACACCTACCTATCTGCACTGCCGCCGTTCCGTGATTGTGTGCGGTCAACGTCTGGGCCTCGATACAACAAAGCCTGGTCGTCTTGCAGTTGTACGCAGACACCGTGCCCAAGACTGCTGAGAACTTCCGATGCCTCTGCACCGGTATGATCCTCCAGTGTCGCTGGGTGATAGGCCCGGTTATGCAACAGTGCCAGTCAACGCATGCAAATTCTGGCGACCATTCAAATTCGTGGCTTGCGACAAAACAGAACTGCTGCGTGAGTGCGACACATTGCGTGCATTGTCGTTGTGTGATGGTGACACCCCTGTATTCGGATGCAATTCATAATGTTTCCGTGGCATACGGGAGATGCCGCGGTCATCACGACTGCGCTCCTTGCGATGGCTCGAGACTGATCTCAGGAATTTCCCCGGCCACCAAAAAAAACTTCTCACTGAATAATGATGCAGGCGAGAAGGGCACGGGCAGGAGTGGCAAGCCCCTGCACTACAAGAACTCGACGTTCCACCGGGTGATCCCCAAGTTTATGCTCCAGGTGCGTCTTCTGCTGACTCTTGAAGCCAACTCTTCAATCGACGATGTCATGCCCAAGCAACTTATATGAGTTCTTAGAGCCTGTGTTCGTTATGCAGGGAGGTGACTTTACCCGTGGCAACGGCACTGGCGGTGAGTCCATCTATGGTGAGAAGTTCCAGGATGAGAACTTCATCCACAAGCACGACAAGCCCTACCTGCTGTCAATGGCCAACGCTGGTCCCAACACCAACGGTAGCCAAGTACGTGTTTTCTGGGCATCGATGTTGTGCTGCTTGTGGAGCTGGTTCCTGTGACATGATAACTTGCATCCACTTCTGCCATGGTGGACGTTGTTTGCGTGCATATCAATGTGCTCACCAATCGATGTGTGCAGTTCTTCGTCACGACTGTGGTGACCAGCTGGCTGGACAACAAGCACGTGGTCTTTGGCAAGGTCATCGAGGGTGATGATGTCGTCCGGAAGATTGAGAGTGTTGGCAGCCAGTCAGGCGCCTGCTCCAAGCCTGTGACCATCACAGACTGTGGTCAGCTGTCCTAGGCTGTTGTGTCCGTGTTGTGCAAGAACCGTGGCTTTGACCGGCGCACAGCTTCCGGTCGCATGCAAGGACGGCGTCCGTGCGTGCTCAGTCGTGGAATTACATGTCCTCTCAGTAGGACATGGACTTTTCAATGTATATGACCGCCTAAAGTCACCAATGCAGATGTGTTGGACTTTTGGCTGTGTAAATTCATCGATCCATCTTAGCCATTCCTGTCCGCTGTGTGATCCCTTTGACAGCAGGGTTCTTGCGAATGGGTATGACACAATGAGTGAAACGATGTACAGTGGCACGTACCAGTTAATTCCCGGCTGGCAAGTACCGCATCCTGGTTCCCAGCCTGTCCCTTGACACACGCGCAAGTTTCATCTGAGTAGCTGCGATCTCCATCAGCAAACACCCCCGCCAAGCCACTGTGATCTGACAGTCCATCCTGGCACTCTGTAGGTGGCAGCAAACGGCTTCACAGCACTGGGTGGTGGAACGGGTGCTTGCCGGTGCAGCAGTGACACCAATCCAACATATGTGTGTCACTATATGAAGGAGTACGAGGTGATAGTGGCTTGCACATGACCTAGCTGCCTATCACCCTACGGTCACTGCATTTCCTGAGCAGCTGTCCTGCCATGTCAGCAGCATGCAGAATCAGTGCCTCTGCTTGCAAACGCTGGTGCTGTTCAAAGCCCATACATACTTGACCACAGCGTAAGGCTGTCTTTCTGCGCAATCGAGATCTCAACAGCGTCACTGTATAGTTCAATTACCCTGATTCAGGTGTGGCACACGAACAAATTCTGGATGCCGGGATGTGCAAAGTGTCAGTGTGCCAGGATGTAGCTCAGACATTTTCTCATGTTGACGTGGCTGCCAAATGCCCACACATGATACACTTCATACACATGTTACCACTACGCAAACATACATTTCCCAACCATCTCCAATTCCAGGATATGCGCATGAAAAAGAAACTGTGCCTACTCGCACCGGAGCCCACAATCTGCAGAACGCTCGCATCTCATCACCCACACCGGGCTTGCGACCTACAGCCGCACCCAGCTCACCTACAGCACCAGCCCACCTCGCAGCAGCATGTGTGAACGTCATCACAACACCGCAGCCAAGCTCGACTCAACAGAGTCCTCCAGCAGCGTCGCCCAATGCCGTGACATCAGGCCCTCTACCTCCGCACAGTCCACCGGCATGTACCGCCGCCCCAGCACCACCTCCCCCTGCACGCTTGAGGTTCCTGTACCAGCCGCACCCCCATCGATCGCCGCTCCCGATGCATCGCTGCCGGGTGCAGCGGCGACTGCAACCCCAGCATCCTGTAGCCACGCCCGCACCCCCACCTCCTCCTCATGCACCAGTGACGCCTGCAGCAGGTCCTGCAGCGCGCCCGCCACGTCAAACCGGACGTGGCCCATACCCTCCTCCTCGAGCACCGTCTCGACAGCCTCGCGCAGCTCGCCGGATGTCATGCCGGGGCCCTGCCAACCATCCGCGTCTTCCCGCGCGGCCTGGCGCTGTCCCGCCCTGCGCACCACCGCCAGCAGCTGCTGCCCCTCCTCCAGCAGGCTTGACAGCGCGGCTGCTGCCGCGCCGCCGACGCCCGGCGGCGGCGGCGGCGCCTCACGCGGCGGCAGGTGCCGTGCAATCCACGGCTGCTCCAGCAGCGGCGCCGCCGCGCGGCGCGCAGCGCCGGCGGCGTCCGCGTCGTCCGCAGCCATCGCTGCCGCCTCTGCGGCGGCCACAGCCGCAACGTCGGCGCGTGCCGGTGCGGCGCGGCGCTGCAGCGCAGCGTACGCCAGTGCGGCGGCCGCGAAGCGCTGCCGCGCCGCAGCGCGTGCTAGGAACTCCACCACCGCTTCCTCTTGCGCCAGCGTCTTCTTCGCGATCATGTCGTTCACGAAGTTCTCATACCGGATGGTCATCCGCCGGTAGCCCAGCACTGAGCGCACCACAGCCACGATCACCGACACGATGCTCAGCAGCTCCAGCACAGGGTTGGTCACCTGGATCTGCGCCAGAACCGCCAGCACGCCGACGACTGAGATGAGATCGAGCCTGAGGCCATCAAGCGGCTTGAACTGCATCAGCTTGTCCGGGAAGACTGCCTGCCAGTAGGCCATCGGGATGTCGTCAAGGATGCGGAGCTGCACCGGCGGCCGCACGGCAGCGACGCGCGCACCCGCGTCGCGAGCCGCCTGCGCTTGCGCTGCGCGGTCGCCGTTGTCCACGACGCGGTCCACGATGCGCAGCCACGCGATGCGGGCGCTCTGGTAGCGCTCGACCCAGGCCGGGGGGCCGGGTGGCTTGCGGCGGAAGACGACGAGCAGCTCGCGGAATGTCGGCTCCTGCGGCCACCCCACTGCTGGTCGGTACAGAGGAGTCAGCGCATACGAGCAATGAATTTGAAATAACTGGAGCTTTCTTAGCATCCACACATTTGGGACCAGGAGTCTGGAGCAATGTTCTTGTCAGGGACCACACACGACGACAGGTGGGAGTCTGCTCGTGCTATGATCCTACGCGCACAGCATGTGCCCAGCACGCATGGGGCGGGGCCAGCGGCTGCACCTCCAGCGCAGCCTGGCGGAACAGCCGCTGTAGCAGGCCCTGCCCCGCGGCGGCCGGCGCCTTGAACACGTCCTCCAGCGTCACCCGCCGCAGCCGCACCGGCCGCGTGTCCGCCGGCGGCCACACCGCGTCGAAGCGCGGCACCTGGATGACGTCAACACGCGGCACGAGGCCGAGGTCGGACAGCGTGAGCAGCATGCCGCCGCCGAACATGCGCGGCGCCATGCCCCACTCCCGCATCGCGACGACCGCGTCCTTGCCGCGTCCCTCCAGGCCCCCCCACATCTCGGCGTCGATCAGCGGGTCGCCCGCGTCCCTGCAGCGGCAGCTGTAGCTGTGAAGATATTCTGCTACAAGCTGCGGCGCGGTCTGCTGGAGGGATCCCTGACAGAAGCAGCACAACACGAGGGGACGCAGCTGCTGGCCAAGTGCGGCTTGGCACTGTATGCATGCACACCAAGGCCGGAAGGGCCTGGACCTGGTCTGCATGGATATGGTATTAAGGACTGCTGTACCTGTCATTCTTGAGGGACAGGCACTGTCGCAAGTGTACGACAGTGTGGGCCTGGACAACGGCTCACTTTGGGAATGCATCAACAAACATTGCAGTGCACCTGCAGCACGTGTCCAGGGGCGGCGGCACAAGCACCGAACCCGCTCTGAGGAACTAGCCGGACTGCACCCCAGTACAGATGAATTGCATGTAATTGGCGTGGCTCAGCCACACGCAGCGACAGCGGCAGAGCTCATTCTGTTGCCCGCGCCACAGCCCCATGCGGCTGTGGCCACAGTGGACGTTCCCGGCAGCCGCAGCCCTCCCAAAACATGCCCACCTCAAATGACAAACGCATGCTCTGAATGCATCACTGTGCAGCGCAGAGGTCGGGGACGCACGAGTCGGACTCCGTTCCGCCCCCCGCAGGGCCCACCGCCTGCTGCCTCACCTCCGACAGGTCCTTCAGCGCCTCGACGAAGCCCTTCCAGAAGGCGACGGCGCCGTCGCGCACCGCCTCCACGGCCAGCAGCTGCAGATAGTCCAGCTTCTCCACCAGCAGCAGGCCCGCGTTGTGCTCGGCGCCGGTGCCGCGCTTGAGGACGACGAGCGCGCGCGCCTCGGCGGGGAGGTCAGGGTGCACGTGCGGGCCTGCGAGGCCGCCGTCGAGGGTGCGGTCGTTGACCTTGACGAAGAGCTGCGAGAGCTTGTCGGTGTTGAGCGCCTTGGAGAGCGCGACGTCGCGGGGCTTCAGGCCTGCACATGCATGAGTCTGGGTGGGAGTGGGTGCGTAGCGTTGGGTGGTGTGTGTTACAAGGACACAGCTAGAGTGGCTGGTACCATCGCCAGGGCAACGAACAAGCATGCCAACGCCCCAACGCATGCATGGCAGGAGATGCTCACCCACGTCGAAGGTTGGGTGGTGTGTGGGGCACAGCTGGAATATGTGTGCAGCTGGGATATGCATGCACGGCGTGCGTGTGTCGAGCGCAAGGTTGTTGAACATCACTTGGCTTGGAGGGTGTGCCAGTGTCACGTGCCTACGATGGGATGCGGGCAGCCAGACACTGCCGCAGGTGCGCAGCGCATGCCCAGGACTACCAACCATCATCATACGCAATGCTGGGGAGTAGAGTGCTCTTCATCAGGGTCCTGGCCGAGAGCACGGTTTACCTGTGCTGTCCCTCTGGCGCGTAAAGTGTGCAATCTGTTCTGGTTCTGGTGGATGTACGTCGTCAAGGTGCCTGTGCACAGCATATGCTGGAGCTGACAGCAGTCAGCCCGGCCACTGCCCTGTCACAAGCCCTGCAGCAGCTGCCGCTGCGGCAGGCACACAAGGTTCAGGCCTGAACGGGTGACAAAGGTCATCTGAAATGCTGACAGACATCTGACTGGTTGCACCCTGGCACAGCCAACCCTAACATGGCCGCCCCAGACAACCACCAGACTCCTGGCTCTGAGTGGGAATCCAGTGCTAGAGCAGTCATACCACTGGGACCCCACAGTCCTCCAGGGCAACAGTAGACAACAGGGCAACAGTCGCCGCTGGGTGAGAGCAGCAGTGGCTAGGAGCGGAGCCGCACCGCCGAAGTGTGCCTGGCAGGCGAGCGCCATGACCTGCCGCATCAGCAGCGCGTCCAGAGCGCACGCCTCCGCATGCGTCAGCGGCCCATGCGCCACCCGCCACGCAAACCACCCCAGCTGCAGGCCCTCCTGCGGCCCCCCTCCCGCGGCACTCGCGCCCCCCGCCCCTTGTACACCCCCCTCCTGCGGTGCAGGCCTGGCGGGCTTGCTCAGGAAACGCTCATCTCGCCGCCGGCCCCCTGGCCTGTCCACTGTGGGGTAGGGTTGTGACTGAGCGGCTTCCTGCACCCCCCACGCCACCGCTGCCTGCCCACCCGGCGTTCCCCCAGCATCCGCGGAGCCGTTCAGCCCGGATTCCGCATCGTCGTCTGCATCAGACAGGTCATATGTAGATGTGGCCACAGGTGATGCAGCGATCGCGTCATCGTAATCGGAGGACGACCCGGTGCCCCCCGTATTCACAGAGTTGTCCGGCGGCAGGACCGTGGCTGAGTTGGCGAGGGACAGCGCCGCGGTGGCGATGTCGGCCTCCTGAGAGACCTGGACCCTGATGATGCTCTGCAGCTGTGCGAGGGTCCGGGACACCTGTGGCCACTGGTTGGACGGTGTCATGCCGTGCACCTGTATGCATGGAGGCCTCATCAGACGGCAGACTGCGAGAGTGTGCCCAGCAGGTGATCAACGGGCACACAGCCATGGGCTACACGTCTCGGTCACGTCGCGGGCTCTCAGATTTAAGTACGCAGTGCGCGCGACATTGACGCGCTCAATGCATTGTAACACCGACGACGGGGGTATGCCAGGACCATGGGACCATGGAGGGGTCTGAGGCGCACGACTTTCCAGAGTGCATCAGCGTCCGCGTCAAAGTATAGCTCCCGGGCCTGGGTGACGTAGGTGGCGCCAGCGGCAGTGCTTGAGCCGGCTGCCTCCCCTCGCACCCCCGTCACCGCTCTGCGCCACGGATTCGCAGACTCCTCACCACCGCTCCTCTCTGCAGCTGCTGTCGGGGGCTCCCGGCTCCCCCCGCCGGCTGTAGCTGCTCCCCACTTGCTGACAGGTGCAGTGGTGGCTGCACCGGTTGGGTTCGTGGATGAGGTCGTGGATTTGCGGCGAGGTCGGGCTGCCTTTCTGAGTCGCTGCGGTGCCGTTGCATCGTCCCGTGACGCCATGACAGCTCGGCGTGCATTCCTGGAGGCGCTGAGCACAACGTCGGCCATGGAACCGGATGAAGATGAGCGCTTGATGCGCTTTTTGAAGGCCGATCGTGCAGCTGGCACGGCGGCCTCACATGCCTCCGTTGCTGTGTCAGAGCTGGGCTGCTGGACTGCAGGCTCTGAATCTGTTAGGACTTTCGACATGGAGCTGCTATCACCGGATACAGCCTGCATGGTGTTCTGAAAGGCTTTGACTGCGTATTCTGCCGCCCCGGGAGTATCAGCTTGCTGGGTGTTTGATTTCGAGATGTCAGCTGCAGCTGCAGCGGCTGCCTGAGTGGCAGCATCGATGGCAGTGGACAGCCTGTCTCCTGCGGCAGAAACAGCCTCTTCTACTGCGGTTACTGCCTGTTCGGATGCAGATTGCCGGCCACTGTTGGCCTCGGGCGTCAGGGATGCAACAGTGTTGTGGGCATCTTTGCCAGCTCCAGAGCAGGTGGCATTATCTGAGGATGTGAATGCGACATCGTCTTGCTTATCCAATGACTGTGAATTTTCAGCCACAGCACCGGGAGTTCTGCTTCTAGTGCTGGCACCGGATGGCTTCAATGGAGCCTTGGCTTCACGAGGCGCCTCGGCCCGGACACACAGCTTTCGCCTCGATGCAAGACCAGTGAAGCGCCTACGTCCAGCTTGTAATGTACTGCAGAATTGTACTGGTGTCAGTGATCTCTACACTTCGATCGCATTTCTTGATGTGCGGAGATCTATACACTGCAGGCCTGCCTGCGTAATCGTGCAGCGTGGGCGACACAGGCGCATCTGTACTCAGCGTCAGGTTCACATCGCGCATTCGCACTGAATCATCTGATTGTTGCTCTTGGTGTGGTCATCTACGGAAGAGAATTGCGATCGGGCAGCGCACTGGTGAGGTATGCGACGACCATTCTGTGCAGTTCCAGCCATCGGCATCCCGTTCAAGTTCCCACACGCACTGGTGATCGCCCCAGAGAGGAGCATAATCGCCTATTTACACGCTAAGAGTCCGGCATCGGAGGGATCATGCGCCTGGCCTCACAGACACGGTCACTCAATACGTCTTCCCGCGCCGAGCATGCCGCTAGCTAGCGTCTAAGCTGCAGACAGTTCGCCAGCAGTGCGCCTGTGTTGCAGTAGCCCTCATCGCACTCGGTAACACACGCCCTCCCATAGGCTGGTTGGTCACGGGTGTTGGTGGACATGTGGCGCGTGCTCGACTGTTGCGACATGCCTCGGGCAGCATGGACCCGATACCCGCGGCGCGTTGCAATATGTCGTGCCATCCATGACGCGGTGGATCGATCTCGTCGTGCCGTGGCACAGGTATTCCGCAACCGTCTTTTGTGCTTTTCTGATCCACTGCAGCACAGCAGAAGTTCCCACATGTGACAATCTGCGTTCTTTGCCCCGCTGACCCCCGCTCACTCATCGGTGCTCGTGATTAACTGCGCAAGCGCTCCCGCTTCAGGCGACCAGCTGCACAGCTGCAGCAAACATGGCTTGAGTACACATGCACATAGCTATATGTGAGGGTAGCTGCTTGTGCTAGGGCCGTGCTTCGTCATGGTGTAAGCTTCGTCTCCCTCGTCGCGAAACAGGCTGCACTATCTGATTCGCTCCAGTTCTGATGGCACGCGGCATACTGTACATCGCACAGATCCTTGGACTACTACTTCTACTGATATTGACCCTAAGTGTAGCGATCTCGATAGGTGTGCGCACTTCCTTTGATATGTGCCTGTATGCCTCACAGCAGTCTGATACCATACTGCCAACGCGTCCGCCACATCGCCTGCAGATCGACATGCCGACCTGATTGGGTGGAATGGCGACACCTATGATCCTCAAGCTGTGTTCGGTAGCGGAGAAGGAGGGTACGCATGCCGCATTACCATGCGCAGCTTCACCTGCTTGCATTCGTCAGCCACTGTGCCATATCTTTCGCCTCAGCCTGCCTGACCTTCACGCCTCAACAACTGCTCACTTTGCCCGGAATCTGCATGTAGGCCTGTCAAATTGTCCGACAGCCCAAAGGCGTACATCTGGAAGAACTTCATCTCGCACGCAGAAGCAAGGCACATTGCTGAACTTGCTGCCCCGCATCTCAAGCGATCAAGGGTCGGCACAAACCATAGTTCTATAGAGGTACGTCTCCACGGCTGCTCAGCATCCCCTGGTGCTGTTTGCAGTGCAGGTTGCCGTGCTTGCGCTTGCACCCAACCACTGAGACCCCGTGCTCGCAGCTGCCACTGCAGTCACCACAGCCAGCTCTCACGCACAGCAAGGGCACCCTCACACTCACCGGCATAGGCCGTAAAAGGTCCATGGCGTTGTCCTCCTACCTTCATCGTGCAGCATTGCCATTCTCCATTGCCGTCCATTGTTCATACATGTTGGACACTAGCTAGTGTCCTGATAGGCAGGTGCACGCACCTGTAGGGTCGGACGAGCTACGGGAGCTTCCTGTTGCGCTACCAGGACGAGGTCATTGCAGCTGTGGAGGATCGTGCAGCGGAGTGGGTTGGCGTGCCGGTGGAGAACCAAGAGGGGATCCAGGTGCCTCCCGATGCTGTGCTGCGCCTTTATCCCTGCAGTGCTCACACAGCGCAGTCGCCGCCATGCAGTGCAAAACATGACATTTGCACTCTGCCGCTTCCAAGCGGGCCCACAGCCCTCCGCGCAGCTGGTGGTGCCTTGCTCGCCAAGAAGCAGTGCATTCACAGCAGCTGCCAGCAATGCCTGCATGGCACCGATGTGGCCGTCCCACCGTCGCAGTCCGCGCGGCCACCCGCCTCCGGCTCACGCACTTCACGCACAAAGGCACTTCACGCACTTCACGCACTTCACGCACTTCACGCACTTCACGCACAAAGGCATCAGACCCTGCCCCCCGAGCGTCCCAGTGTGAACGGACCCGGCCGTCCTGCTTCAGCTTTGAATCAGCTGGGCCGTGTGGCTGCCAGCTGTCTGGCACATGCACCATCGTCTCTGCTGCCGCCTGCACCGTGGCCACCGCTGCAGGTTCTGAGGTACTCTGAGGGGCAAACGTACCGGCAGCACATGGACGGCATGGGCCGCATGGCCACGATGCTCATCTACCTCACAGGTGCGCCCCAGCCTCTGCATGCATGCATGCCATGCATGTCGCCCCTCGTGGCCACCCGAGTGCTACCGATGATATCATCATACCGCACAGATCCACTCGCCCCGGGCGGGGCGCGCCTGGGCACGCTGCCAATCTGTCACCTGCCGGCAGCGCGTGCGCATTTCGCCGCAGCCCTGGTCCAGCCTACTGCCCTGGCTCCGACTAGCGTGGCATCAACCTGACAGCAGTCGCGCTTGGCTTTGCGCAAGCAGCCGTGATGGGTATCCTCAGAAATGGGTATCTTCTTCTACGTGATCAGATTGAATCCGGTAGCTGCTGCAGACACGCCATCTGGCGGCGAGACGGCCTTCCCGGCCACCAACGACACCCACTGGCTCGACCTGGCGCTCAAGCCGCATGACCTCAGCCCGTGCGCGGAGGGCCACGTCGCCGTCAAGCCGGAGGTCGGCACCGCGCTCCTCTTCTACTCCCTCCCCCCCACCGCCAACGTCGACATCCAGCTGCGCGAGCAGATCGACCCCCTCTCGCTGCACACCGGCTGCCCCCCGGGAGGGGAGGGCCACGGGCTGAAATGGACGGCGACGATCTGGACACACGTGGATGCGTACGGCACCATGAACCGCACGATGCCGAAGAAGAGCCCGGCTGACCCGGCGATCTGCCGAGACAAGGACATGCGGTGCTCGCAGTGGGCGGGTGCGGCCTCCCGCCTGATTGCCAGTGAGTTGCATGGGCGCGGGGGCATGCTTACGCTGGCACACTAACATGCATGTGTGCGCGGTGTGCAGAGGCCGGGGAGTGCGAGAGGAACGCGGTGTACATGGTGGGGGAGGACTCCGGTGGCCACTGCCGGCGTGCATGCGGGGCATGCACGGTGTGCCCGCCTGGCGACGAGGACTGCCTGGCGGCGGAGCGTGAGAAGCTGGGACTTCTGGGGCACCTCGACAACGAGATCGGCACCCTGTTTGGCCCCACTGGCTGATCCAGCGCCAGGCGCGGCATGGCTGTCCCTGCGGCGCAGCAGTGTTCAGCGTGCAGGTCAGGTCGGGCATGGGCGGAGCTCGGACGCGGCTTTTCCGTGCACGCACAGGGCGCGTGTGTGCGAGTGTGGCACACACGCTCCACAGCAGCTGCCCCGAAATATCCCGGGGCTGCCGATGTGCTGCATCCGCGGCCACGGCGGGCTCCGGTGTGGCACCTGTGCAGCACCCACCCCGCGCTCTGCAGGGTGGGGCGACGCGGTGGTCCCGGGGCGACTCCAGCCACTCGTTTAGCACTCACCTAGCAGCCGCCTCCGATTGCTGCTCGCCAATTGGTGCCCTCTTGTGGCGCGCTGTCGAAGATGCGATGGCAATGCGCCACGGACATGGGGCCGTGCATGGGTGTGTACGCTGCCCTGCACCCGGCTGCCGTGGTGGCGCCGCGGGTGCATGTGGTGGCGCCGCGGGTGCATGCGGTGCCCCACAGGGTGCCGCGGAGCAGGGCGTACTGGCTCCACTGCGCCCCAGTGAGGGCGCTGGCAGCCACGCAGCTGCTTTGTACAGTAATAGAATGACGGGTCGCTGTGGTCCTACGTCGCTGCCCAGCGTAATAGCGCATTTGCGAGCCTCCTTGTTGCCGCGCATCCATCGCCGAGGACGGTGCCGAGTACGCGGGAGATTGGGCGGGGAGGTACGGCGGCGATGTGCTTCTGGGAGGCTGGGCGGCAGCCCGTGCCACGTTCAATGGCGTGCGCCTGCGCTGCCCTCATGCCACGCACCGTGCCTGCCCTTGACTGCAGCAGCATCCTTAGTAGGCTTCTTTCAGATAATTAGGTGCAAGTAATTTTTTTCTGGAGGCTCTGATACGGTACCGGTACGGGCTGTTCCACGGAACACAGGGCAAGGCAGGGCAAGGCAAGTGTAATTTCCGGATGGAGAGGCAAGCACCATCCCAGTTGTTCAGAACGCCAATGTTACAGTGCGTGAAGCGGAAGAAATGACGCCTCATGCACCCGATAATCCAAGACATCCAGAGCACGATGTATAATGTTGGAAATGTGTGATCTCCTGCTGTAATCGCGAGATGGCACACCCATGGCTGGAACGTCGTGGTCCAGCTGTGTTCTTTGACCGTCTCTGCTGTGCCGCGGTGCGTGCAGATGTCCAAAACTTTGCGGAAGATGTTGCTTTGATCGTGTTCTCAGGTCGTTGGTTTAGCGTGCGTTGTCATGGGTTCCGGTATGATTGGACTCCCCACACCGATTGATCTCCGAAAGCCTGTGATAGTGACGAGGGGTGTCGTAGGACAGTGGAAGCTCCATGCTGGTGCCCGTGCATGGTGTCGCTTTGCTCACAGGTTCGCACATGTTCGCACCGGATGGCATGATTCTGTTCCACGTATCCGCTGTTGCGTGCGCACTTGCGTTGTACCTGAAGCTCGCGTTTACCATACCTACTCCACACTCTGCGCCTCAGGCTAGGTACCGATTGCCAGGAGTGCTAGGAAGCCGTGCCATGTTTGAAAAAGCATGGTGCGATTGACACATTGTCGCCGCTTATATGTTGCATGAGGCTTGCCTGGCTTTGTCGCGGGACAGGCAGACCGCTCCGTGATCGGGGACACGGAAGCACTCAGCACTGACCTCACGAGTGTAAGCCAATGGACAGTCAGGGATCCGATGAAGCCACAGATGGTGTGTCGTACGATCCAGAAGAGTCTCCTCCATTGGTTGGCAACGTCGGCCGGAGCTTCATTCGTGAGAAACTGGCTGACCACAGCAAGAAGCCCCAGCAATGGCTGGAAGAAATCAGGGAACGAGGCTCGTTGAAAAATCCCGAATGCGCGCCACTAGTATCTCTATTGTCGCATCAAGGAATCTCATCATCTGTGGCACACAAAGCTATCCTCGACCAGGTGCGACCGTTGTTGGCCCAGCTGTCGGGCTTTTAGCGCAGTCCCAGCCCAAGACAATGACGTCAAACGCCGTGCAGGCGTCCACTATGCTACTGGAAATGATATCGACAGTTGACTCGGACAAGATTCGGCCTCTTCTTGATCGAGTGTTTCCGTTCGTTGGCATCCCCGAGTTGAGGCCGATCGCAGTGGCCGTTCTTTCGCACTTGCAACCGATCCCGAAGAGAAATCTATACATGCTTGCAGAAGACAATGACGTGTTCTGGGATCTTCCGCTCGCAGTGCAGCAGCAGGTACGTGCTTGTCGTCAACTGCTGGATGTGCATGCTCCACACTGCGTCCAGGTCGGTATACCTGCAGGTGTGGGAGGTCTCCGCTGCGCAGCTGCACAAGCACTGCATGCCACTGCTGCAAAGCTATTTTATGGAGGTCGACGCGCAGCACTTTGCACTGGACATGTTGTACTGCATTCCCAGAAGTAACAAGAGCACAAAGCAACCCGAGTCGCCTGGGCTTCTGCAATCACTGAATCCCTTGACAGCCCGCAAGCGATCACCAGTCATTGACAGGTACGAGAGGATCCTTCATGCTTCCCGTCCAACGGGCAAAAAATCTGCCTTGTCCTCACGACTTGCAATCACTGCCACTGCTGCTGCTGATAGGAGCCCATCCTGAATTTGGGCCTGTGCAGGCTTGTCACAATGGTGGGAGCATCACGCCAGATATACAAAGGGATTGTTGAGCTGCTGAGGGCGCGGTGGACTGCTGCTGCACAGCAGAGAGGCTCCAAGGCCGGCCTGCCTGAAGACTTGCTGTGCAGCTTAAGGCGCCACATCCTCATGGCCCTGCATGGTCGTGCCGGAGGTGAAGATGTCAGCAGGTACTGCTCCGTGCATGCACACCACTGGGGTGAGACAGACCGCAAGCTGCTTTTCACTGTTGTCTCTGAGGCCTGTCAGATGTACCACCATGCTCACATATGCACCTCCTCTCGAGTCGCCAAGTGAGTTTTGAGGGGACAGGCCATGCTATGTGCTGCTTGCGGCAAGCTGCAATGGTGATTACGCGCACCTGAACAATTTCGCCTTGCTTTTTGAGTCATATCTCTAAATTGTCATGCCCAGGTACACATGGCACAGGCACCCCGCTTCCATGTCCTCTGTAGCTCAGCAGCCACTTGCTCCTGTGCCAGAACTTTACATTGGTACAATATAGGACGCCGGGCTGTAAGCAAGTTTCGGCCAAACAGGCACTCAGATGCGTGTGCCGCCGCAGGTGGGACACCATCTACAAGCTCGTCTCGACGCTCGATGCATGCGTGCGCGCCCGCACCGTCTCCGAGAAGCACCTCGCAGAGCTGCAGCAGGCCTGCCAGCCCCTGACGGCAGCCCCGGCCACCCGCCGCAGCACCACCGCTGCGCCAGCGGCTGCCGTCCGCCACTCGGCGGCCACCTCCACGGCGCACCGCCGGCCCGCGGCGCCGCACGGCACCGCGAGCCGCGCAGGTAGCTCCGCTGCGGCCGGGAAGCGGCCCCGGCAGCAGATCCTGGACAGCGACGAAGATGATGACGAGGACGATGATGAGTTTGAGGGTGAGGTGCTCGCGCGCGCGGATCCCGGGAAGGCAGCTGCCCGGCAGGTGCTGGACGATGACGAGGACGCGCACGAGGAGGCGGAGGGGGAGACGGGAGGAGGGGGCGCGGGGGCGAAAGACGACGAGTCCATCCAGCGCAGCGCCGCAGAGTCGGCGGACGTCCGGAAGCTCCTGCACGACACCTCAGCCGCGCTCGCCGACCCGGCCGTGCGGCACGTGCTCGCGTTTGACGTCATCCGGCGGCTGTACACGCGCGTGTCGGCTGCCGCGGTGCTGCCGCGCAGCGACGCCACGACGGTGGTGCTGCTGCAGCTGCTGGAGCTGGGCGCGCAGGCCGGGGGGATCGCGGCGGGGCACCCTGACGCGCCGCGCTGCCTGCCACCGCCGCCGCCGGAGGCGCTGCACACGCTGCTGCCGATCCTCGCAGGGGTGATGGCTGACATCAAGCTCGCAAAGGTATGGCCTCGGGCCTCCGAACCCCTCTCCCCCCTGGTCGCCGGTCTGTGCCGCATCAAACTGATGCAATGCGCCGTGGTGTGAGAGGCGGGCCAGCCATGTCTGCTTGCGCAATTGGCGGCGTGATCTTTTAGGCAGCATGCTGTGCGCAGGTGGTGGCTGCCTGTGTGCCACTAGCTGCGATGGAGCACCGCGGCTGCGGCTGCTGCCTGCTGCATGCTTGAGTGCCCATGCGGTGGTACTAGGGCTCATGCCACAGCTCATGCAGGCAAGATTGGCATGCTTTTTTTTAGCTCGTACGAAAAATCACGTGCTGCTGCGGGCAAATCAGGTGCGCCACATCAGCGACGGCAACCGCAATGGCTTCGCTGCGCAGGTTGCACCCAGTCAAGCAAAGGACATCGAAAAGACGTTGACCCCTGCAGCCCTGGAGCGTGCCACCGCCGCCGCCACCACCTCCCCCGTCTGCCGCACCATCTGCGAAGCCTTCATCCTTGAACGCATGAACAAGCTGCCTGTATCGCCATGCATCAAGCTCATGCATGTTCTGTGCGATGCCGCACAGCGGTCCGCCGCCGGGCCGGACGCGGATGCGATCGACCCCCGGCCGCCACCATTCGATGCCCCGATGCCCTCGGATCCCCGAACATCAAGCGCACAGCCCGCCCGCGACCCCAGCATCACCGGCGGCGCCGCGTTGCCGCTGTCGCCGCTGCGCCACACCTCCGCATGCATGTCGCCGTCGCTGCTCTCCGTGTGGAGCGACGGCGGCAGCAGCAGCTGTGGCGGCATCTCCCCGCCGCAGCACGCGTTTGCCGCGTCACTCGCGGCCCGGCTGTGTACTGCGGCGGCCACACCTCCGGTGCCGGCTGCGCGCGGCCGCGGCGATCGCGCGGGCCCTGCTGCCACGCGGAGAAGGCCGCCTGTGGCTCTCGGGGATAGCCTGTGGATGGCCGCCGAGGACCTACTCTTTGCCGGCGCATGTGAAAGTGTGCCCCCCCCCACCCCCCCCCACCCCCTCCATCTGCTTCATTCACTCCACCTTGCTGTGCTGCCACCCCTGGCCACTGTCTGCGCATGTCCACGCATCAGGCCGCAACGCCACGGGACACGCTACAACGAGTACTAATGCGTACTTAAGCACTGCCGGCTGTCGCGTGCCGGCGAAGCAAAGGAAAAACAAACGCAACCCACACCGTCCGCCCCTCACCAGCAGCTCCCGGCTACAGGTGCCATCGCCCACCAGGAGGTCCTCCGCGCGATCGACGCCGTTGCCAGAGCGACCGTGCAGTGCGAGCAGGCCTCCGCCGCTCTGCCCCGCGGCAGTGGCCTCCCCGCCGCGGCCGCGCCTGCGGCTGCCGGCCCCAGCTCTGCCGCCACGACCCCGGTGGCTGTGCGCCGGCGCGTCACCGAGGCAGTTGCGCAGAAGCTGGTTGTGCTATTTCAGCGCACGGCGGAAGCCCGGGCGACCCATGCACAGCAGATCTCCGATCTACTCCTCATAGCCGGCTCCCAAGGTGCGCCGCTTGTGCCTCCTCCTTCACGTGGCTGATGTGTCCACTGGCGGCATGGGGACGATTGATGCTGCCGCGGCATATCACGGCGGCCCCAGTGCACCCCCCGGCCCGTGCCGCCGTCAGGGCAGGCCAGAGCTGAGTGCAAGGAGTGGATGTGTTCTGCTGGATCGCTTGTGTTGCTCATTGCAGGTTAGTGAAGCGCACGGTACCGGCGGGTATGCACAGGGGCCGCTGCAGAGAGCTGCCTGGTGCCGTGGCTGCGGCTGCCAGGCGACCACACCACGGCTCCACTGCCCATATGCATCCATGAGGATGGCCTGTTCTCGCTGCTGCGCTACTGCCACATTGTTAAATTGATGCTGGGGGTGGGGGTATCTGTGGGTTCATGTCATACTTCACACCGCTGGGGGCAGGCGCCATGGTGCTTCTCGCGGCCACACTGCTGTGGTCGATCCGTCATCGAATGACCACGGTTCTTGGTGCCAATAATTGTGTTGCTTCCCATGGTGTAGAGCTCCCAGTTTGTATCCCCGAGGCCGCAGTAGTGGCAGCGAGCAGGCGGCTCGTGTGGATGCGTGCCTCCCCGGCAGCGCACAGCGGCCAAGCGGGCAGCGGCAGCCTGTAACGCGCTGACGCCGCATGCAGGTGTCCCGCCGGTCCAGGACCCATGGCGGGAGCAGGCACCCGACGGCGTGCAGCATGCATACGCCGCGATGGCCCGCCAGTGGCCGGACCTCGAGCACCACCTCCCACCCGACCTGCTCGCGTACATCGCCCCCGCTGATGGGACGTCGCAAGAGGCGCCTCCGTGACGAGGGCTCGACATGAGGCAAGAGGGCTACAGTGGCCTCTATGACCGGCACCTGCCACGGGCGCCGCTGCCGCATGTGCATGGACATGGATATTTCTGAGGGTGTGCGCGGCTGACTGTGCAAGGTGCAAAGGGTGCGGGGCGCAGCTGAAGTGCTGTCCGAAGTCGCGACTGAGATCGCCTGCCCGCGGTCTGACTGTGAGGTGGGCTCACGCATGCCTCGTATGCATCTGCTTGCCGATGTGCCATGCACTCCACCGGCAGCCATGCGCATGCTGTGGTACTATCTCGCTCGACAGAGATGGTTTCCGCTTCCACGGAAGCTCTCTTGCCGGTGGTCGGCGCCGGTGGCGCTCAGTGTGGCTGCTGCCGCAGTGTTGAAAGCTTCCGGAGTGACGCTTCGTGGCTTGGTCACCGGCAGGATGCGGGATGCTGAGGGCCGTTACGCTGTGCAGGCCGACATCGAAGCAGGGTCACGGCTGCACCCGCCATGTCTGTGGCGACGTGAAGTGGGAGTCACGACTGACGATCAAAGATCCGTGAGGATGCATCTTGGCCGCAGCGGATGGGATGAGACAGGACAGGCCCTGGTTCCGCTCAAGGACAGCCGGCCTCAGGCTCCTGCTGTCCGAGAAGGTAGGTAATGAAGCCCTCTCAACCCGAGATGTGGACGCATCCGCTGCGGGGGCGGCCGACCAACGTATGGGTCATGTTGTATCTTCAGGTCTTGCACAAGGGCGTCATGTTGACTTCCAGATATGAAATGTATGGTAGCAATTCCTATCAGCTATGGCACAGCTCACTATCTGCTCATGAGTGATGCCATTCACTGCTGCTGCACAGATACTTCGCTGTCTCGAATCCCACAGCGCTGCGCCGTCGTGTGCTAGACATGCACAGGCCGCTGTGCATCAGAGCACAACAGGTGTATAAGGCTACCGCCACAGGTTAGCTGCGGGTTTCGACTCAGTACTTCCATTCGTTATCTCGTGTAACTTGACTGTTGATCCTGATCCGCATCAATGAGTGACAGTGATCAGGCTGACCCTTGTGGGCCACACAGTGAGGTCTAGTTGGTTGCTCTGAAATAGGCAGTGCGCACAATGCTGTGCACATTCACACTGGCCCGGGCAATATAGTCCTGTGCAATCAAGGGTTGCGTCAGAAATATGTACCAGTCAACTTACACCGTCATGTGGCAGTGGAGCAGCACTGACCTCACACGGTTCCAGGCCACAGGCATCACATACCAAACATCAAACCTTCTGAGTGCGGAACCTGACAGCCTTGTTTCCATGCATGAGGATGGTGCAGCGCATTCAAAATCTGTGCAGCCTGACCAGGTACGCTGTGTGATTGGACTGTATTACATGGAGAATTCACCGCACCGCACTGCACTGCACGAATTCCCCGTTTGCGATCCAATTGTCGCTCTATAAACGCTGTGGAGCATCTGTCACAGGTCTCAAATGCCCTCCGGCGCACGCAAGTCAAACTCCAAGGGCATACAAGCTCATACATGGGGGGCCAGGACTCTGGAAGTGGAAGTGCCTCTGGAAGTGCCACTAACTCATGCCAGTCGCACAAGCAACGCAAGCCACCGCACACGGACACTGTCAGCCTCACCAGCATGACTCCGCAAACAGACCAGAAGCATATGCTGGCACGCATCGGGGGTAACACTGACAGGTTCGCGCACAGCTGGGTGTCAGTCAACTATCAGTAGGGAGGCATCTGACTTGCACCTACCGTAGGCTCGTTGGTGCAGCGTTTTGAGTGATTTGTAGCCCTTGCATCTGCCTGCTGGCTGCTTGTACTTGTGGCAGGTCAGCGATAGCTCCCTGCATCTGGCCAACATCTGCCCTCATCTGCTCAACATCTGCCTTCACCTGTCCCACGTCTGCCTTCGTCTGCCCCATGTCTGTCGACGTCTGCCGGAAATTTGACTCCATGTGCCCAGAATCTGCCCTCATCTGAGCAAAGTCATCCGCAATCCGCTCCAAATTTGAACTGATCTGCCTGAGATCGTCTGCGATCAGCCTGTGTTTCTGCAGCATTTGGTGACAGAGTTCGTTCATCTCACAAACACACGGCTGCCTGGTGGCAAAACATCTCTGCCCAGGCGCCTCGGCTGTGGGAGCAACCAAGCCACCTGAAGCCTGGGGAGGCATGACTGCTAGATTGAGCCCTGGAGCACCATTCATCTTGGCAGCATCCATGCTAGCAACGTCAAACCATGCTGCCAGGTCGTCTTGTCCTGTCACATCGTTGTCGGAGTCCTCGATACCAGCTCCTCTCGGAATGGCGCCCAGGCCACGCAAAGCTATCGACACCATGCTATTCAAGGAGTTCTTGACAACTTGGACGTGAGGGCGTTCCTGATGGCGCTGTCGGGTGGTTGCAACCGGTGCTTGGCATTCTTCACGCAGTCGGTGACATAACCTGGCTGCGCTGCTATGCCAACGCGAAGAGACCTATCTTGGACAACGATCTCGATGTCACAGGACTGCCTGCAGGTCTCAGTAGTATCAAGTTGCTAGCCCACACACACGCACCTACAAAGGCTCGCACGGGCCATGAACGGGGACTTGTGTGTCGAACTGGAGAAGTACTGAAGACGTTGATGGGCTGCATAGACCGAAGCAGTGGTTGTAACAACAAAGCTGTGAATGTTTACATGGAATTCGCCGCTCTGTTACGCACGCTGGCTGCTGCACATGCATAGGCGACGTCATGTTCATCCTGCCAGACAGCCATCCGGACACCAGTTGTGGTGTGTTGGGCACCGACAGGATACATACTCCACAAAAGGGAATGCATACATTGCCGCTCGTCGTAAAGCATTGCACACATGGACCAATACCTGATCCGGGCCCAGGCCAACAATACAGTGTAAATACTTGCAGCAGGTCCGTGCACTTGCACAGCAGACACCACCCCGTGGCCCATCCCCCCCCCTCCGTACAGGGATGGGGCCGGCCGCTGCGACAATGTCCCCCTGCCGCATGGGACACACGGCTGGACAGCCGCACCGGTACCACCCATTTACATGTGCCGCGGGCACGCTGACCGCAACCTGCAGCAGCGGCGAGCTCACCACGCAGGTTTGGCTGCCACCACGGCCGCGTGCTCCGAGGGCCGCAACACAGGTTCCGCCAAGCACCCCCGCACACTCGAGCAGTAAGCCTGCAGACAAGCAGGTCTGTGCTGATCAGTGAGCATCGATGGCATCGGCGCCAGATGTAGTCACCTCGGCAGGAGTCAAGCACAACAAGTCTTCTGCACCGCGGCCCGCATGCGCCTGCAGGAGTGCGCAGTGGAGAGATCGGGGGGCACTCAGCACTGTGTGGGAAACTGCGCGGGGGGATGGTCCAGGGGATGAGGGTCACACATGCATGGGAGTGGACACCCAAGCTTGTGTGACAACCTCAGTGTGGCGCCTGTGCAGGACACGCATGATGGTTGCCATACTCACCGGAGTGTGGCGCCTGGATGTATTGCTGGACAGATCCAACAGCTGTCGGCTCAACAGTCGGAAGTCGATCGATCACAGCTTCCCACAGACCCGCCTATTCTTGTGAAGCCCCACAGCTGCGCAGCGATGATGCCATCGGCATGAAGGCTTTTGCCACATTTATTGCACGCCAAAAGATCTGTCCCGGTAACATTCCGGGCGGACCATTTCGAACGCGGCAGACGCATGGTGGAGGGAGAGTTTATCGGCCCCTTCTCGGTAGACATTGCATATATTCTGAGCAAACAACATTTGTAGCGTATTGTTTGTGACGGATTTACTGCACGCCAAAAGGTGAAGAGGCAGCCATGTCCTCAGGATATCACATGCCCTGCGCATGCTCCGCCAGTGTCCAACCGCCCCACATCAGTTCCAGATCGAGTGTGCCTGACTGCGATGCTATACAGCCCTCCCAGTGTCCCGCCATGCAATGCCCACAACCTCGTGTAATCTGCTCGAGTGTTCAACGTCGACTACCGCTTTGTCTGTGGCGCCGCAAGGCAGCATGCACCGGTCCTGGGAAAGAATGGGGGAGCGCCCGACGCTGGAAGCAGGGGCCCCCCCGAGCGACACCGCATCACCACTGCGGTAGCGAAGCCTCTGCAAGGAGGGAGCACTATAGCCAGGCACGGGCAGAGCGGGGCTGGCGACCCAGCTGCTGATGTTTGTGCTCTTGCCATCACACGTGCAATCTCTTCTCCACGATCACCTGCACAAGACGAGTCTGGACATGACAAGAACAACGTAACCATGCCGGAAACTGCCGTAAGGGGCGCTGTTTTCTGAGCGGCGCAGCCCTCCTTGATCCACAGTCACTACATCTTGCGCTTTTGCTCATTCACATCGGCACACGCAGGTCGCCGCCCTCCCGGGCTCGGAAGCCTGCCATAGTAGTACCTGCGGCGCCTCTGGCCAGCCAGCCAGTGGAACAAGCACGCCCTTGTGCATGCCTCCTATGCCACAGCATCTACAGCATGAATTGGCGTGGGCGGGCCCTGTGTTGGCCGAGTGATTGCAAAACCAGAGCATGTGGTGCTGCATGTATTGATGCGCCTAGCGTTTCCCACGTAGGTCAGCACTTGGCTGCTTCGACAAGCATCACAAAGCATCACCTTGGGACAGCGACGTCTCGTGGTGCTGCCGCCTGCTTCACACCGTCGGCAGCGGCATCCCGGCGCACACACACAATTACATTGACTTCCATCTACATGTGATATAGACTTCAAGTACCTGGCGCTTTCCTCGCGTTCTCTATCGTTTATAGCCGCTGCAGACTGGTGCCGAGTTCACAGAGGGTGCGACGGCAATGGCATCATGCATGGGTACGCCATGAGCAAGCTGGCCGGGAAGCTGACGCCTGTTCTAGAAGACTAAGAAGAGATCAGGAAGCTGAAGCTGGAAGGACCTGATGGCCCTGGGCCTTCCTGCGAGCCTGTATCAAAGCGAGTATCTTACCATACATTTTGGGGTTCCCTGCTGCACGTGGGCGCTCTTGGCAGAGTGCCAAACTCCTCATCGTCTTCTGGCAGCCACAGATGGGCAACAAGCGTGTTCAGATTATCATGCCACGCTGGCCAGAAACCCATGTGGTGCTCACAGTCGGGTTGCCTGGCAGCAGTTTTGTTTGATGCCTCACTCACTCCATCACGGTCATGCGATGTGGCCTGTTCCACATGCATCGTGGCCCATCACATTCCTCATGCGTGTGACCTGCGTTCCCAACTTGATGTCAACACTTGCTTGACCAGATTGCTGCCCTGGCTGCTCCCGACCAGCAATACCACAAGATGGCGCCAATCTTGTGTGGAGGTTCGGAACCCGTAACAGGCATACACCAACAGCAACACAGCTGAGATGATGTGAACCAGTAACTACAAGTAGAGCCAGCCAAGTGCACGAGGTGTCAATGGGCGTGACGGTGACTAGCAAACTCTCGCAGCTCATCTCATCCATGGCATTGCAAAAGCTTGAGAGGGTGCATTGGCACGAGAGCAGGTGGGCAGGTAGTGCCCGACTGCGACGACGTTGGCGCAGTGCTCAACGGCTGGTGACTGCCTGCCCTTGGGTAACATCGCCCGGATTGTGCTGCAAACTTGTCAGATCGGCATGCAGATGCCGTACGGGCAAAAGATATTCCAACTTCAGGAATTCGGCTGTCCACACTGATGTCTCTGTAAGACAACACACCAGATTGAAAGCGGATATGCACACACGTGAGTATGGACGCCCCGGGGAATGACGGTCAGTAAGTCCACATTGGGTCGGATGCTGAGCCATTTCATGCGACCTAACGATTCTTTCCGGTTGCTGAAGATCGTTATCGCTTCAAACCCGTAAGCGCACACGCCAGATACTTGAACGCACTACACAGGAACAGGTGACCGTGACCACCGCAACGCGACATCGCTTGACGGTTGCATCAATGTACACGCTATTCTTCTGACAGCTACTATCACGGCATGTTGCATGTCTGTGCCGTTGTTTTGCACTCGAGCGCACGAAACTGCAAATGCCCTTATGACGCGCCCGCCTGCAAATAACACGAAGCATGATCAGCAAAGGTCGTCGACAGATCCGGGCAAAGCACGTTCGAGCCGTAAGCAAGTTGTTGACGCGAATCCAGCCTGTGATACAGGTTTTGAACGCTACGCATGAAGGTCCGACAGAATGCATGAGGCCGTAACATGATGCGTCCTGCTAGCTCTGCTGGACGACGGGCGTGAAGCCAGGAGAAACAAGTTACACGTGTAGAGACCTCGATACATGGTTGTCGTAAGCTCTCCAGACGGCTTCCGCTGCAAAATCATACTCAGAAGGCTTGCCGCACATTTGTGAACAACAACGTGTACCCCTTGTCCGGGCCAAGCACAACTCGAGAAAATTACATTCGTCAAGTACACCAAACTGGCTAGTAGTTCAGGTTCCTGATCGCAAGTGCCGTTGTTACGATGACCGACGCTGGGCACCTGGACGTCTCTCCAAAAGACTTGTACTTCCGAGGTATGCCATCAGTGAGGCGACGACGTCTGCCATAGAATACAATTATTGTTTTAGTGGATGGCCTTCTTTTGATGAGCTGTTCTCACACGGACATGTCGCGCAAGGCTTGGCGGTCTGTGAGGCATCACACCTCGCCGAGCAGGCCAGCTTTGAGTGATCACATCCTCATTATCCTATTTCAGCTGGCCTTTTTTCTTATGCAGCGGATAGTAAGAAACAGCCACCGACCATCATGTACCTGTCCAACCACTCGGACTCCAACGTCGCATTTAAGGTACGCCGTGGCAATCATCTGACAGCTAAGTATGGAAGTTTCAGATGGTTGGCGGTTCGCTGGTACCGTCGTGGTCGATGCTGGATCCACGGCATCTCTGACTTCCATCGAAACGTTGCACAGTGAACGCAATTCCAAGAACACTATCGATACAATCATTTGGCCAAAACATGAAGAGATTTGATCCTGCAGGTGAAGACCACGGCCCCAAAGAGATACTGCGTGAAGCCCAGCGCGGTGAGCACCTTTGACTCCTGGCTACGGCCCTTGTTTCCTACGATCGTACACACCATCCTTGATGTATACTTCATATCTTGATGTGCTGCTGTGCTGTATCGGACTTCTCGCCCTCGCGGTATCGACTCCGGATGCTCGATTGTCAGTTGCATTTCAAGAATCTGTCACGCTCGACCGACGTAAGCAGAACTCCAGCGACTGCGCAAACGTAAGTCCGAGGCAGCATTTGTGTCGCTCATAGCGATGCGTTGCAGCCAGCCAATGGACCGTGGGATTGATCGACTGGCAAAGCAGTCCACCGCTGAAGCTGCGGAACAGCGATGCTGTATCATCAAAAGCAAGCAGGGAAGGTTCTCTTGAGATGGCCCTGGGATCCTGACGCTGCAGCCAGCGGTTGAATGTCTCGATTTGCATCTGTCTTTTGCACTGGTTGTTGCTGCAGCGCTGTCAGCCTGATGCCGTGGGTACTGACCACCACGTTGACGACTTCGCATCTTCATAAAACTCTGATTTTAGCTCTTTTTGCGTACGCGCACATACTGTGAAGCAGTGGATGGTTGCTGCCCCTGCCATGTGCACAGTTCTGCTTGGCTGTGATGACAAGTTATTGTGCATGCAGGATGTTGTTGCACCCAAATCTACCATGGAAGTCAAGGTCTTCATGCAGCAGAGCAAGGACATCACAGCTGCAACCGCTGCAGAGTGCAAGGACAAATTCTTGATACAGAGCACACCTGTGCCAGCTGACTGGGTCCGCATCCATCCGCATCCACAGGCTGCATCCCGTACACATGTCTGTGGCATGATCATGATGTATTTGACAAAGTGTCGTTGATCACGAGCACTTAAAGGTGCAGTCATCCTGCCCGGGCATTTCATCTGTGTTGCTCCATGATCAACCTCCTGGCATCAGCACCTGCCTGGTTTAGCACAGTCGCCATGATCGGAACTGGGTACACGCACGGAAGTTCATGCAATGATAGGTGGCATGTGTCTGGTGGCTTGCTCTCTTCTTTCAGCTGAACATTGACACCCGATTGCAATAGGATTAACAATGCATGTCCTTGCTGTCACCTGGTGGAGGGCAGGTGTGATGTCCATATACACGCCTAAAGTCAGATCGTGCTCGTTTTCGAAGAGGATTTTGGTTTGTGCGTGCAGTCAGTGAAGTCTGACGCTGAAGGCAAGTCTGCCGACTACTTCAACCGCAAGGAGAACCCGGTGCGCCTTGCCTCCGGGATGTTGCTGCAGTGTCTTGCACGTGCCTGTGCGGATTTTTCTTCAGCTGCAGCATCTCGTGTCTGCCGTGCGTTGCGCGTGTGTCCCTGCTGCAGCGTAACGGACAGACGAACAGTGTGTACTTCTGCACGCTGTGATATCTCGAGTTGCCTTCAAAGGTCTAGGTCGTCGTCCCAGGTGGTCTTGCCTAGTGTCCCCGTTTAGGCTTTCGGCAATATGCAGTGGCGTGATGCACGTTTTGTCGCTCTTGAGCATCTGCGTTGGCCATTGCATACGTCCTGTCCTTCTCGCTGTTTGGGCACCGTGAATAAGCAGCTGCGCTGGCGGGCATGCTCCAACACGTGTGCCGCCTGCAGCGCCTGCACGAGGAGAAACTCAAGGTGACGCTCGGCGCGCCGCCGCAGCCGCCGTCGCCCGTGCTGGAGGCCTCGGAGACCGCCGAGCTGCTCAACTCATCCGACACGAGCAACATCGCACACAAGACGGCGGGCGGCGCTACCGGCGCGATCAGCCGGGATATGCCCGTATCCCTGGACGACTATAAAACGGAGAACCGCAAGCTCCGGGAACAGCTCGCGCTTGCCGAGCTGCGCAGCACCGAGATGTCTGCCAAGGTGCGCCGCCGGCGACATCTGCTGACCTGACCGCCCAGCCTCGATGTGTCCATTGGAGGTGCTGTGGACCGCTCGGGATCCTAGGCGCTAGCCGTGCTCTGAGTGAATGTCATCGACCCATGCTCCATCCGCTTATGATGTGATGGAGAGGCCAAACCGTACCGTGTTGCAGCTTTGGCGACTGTGTCAATGCGGGCATGTGCATCTACCTGACATATTCGTCGCTGAGATATGAGCTGCCGGGAATGCAGTGGTGCTCCACATGCGTTGGTACTTGCATCTGTAGCTCCATGGTCCTGTGCGTGGCAGGCCAGCGGTGAGCCTGGTGGTGGTGGCGTTCAGGTGGGCACCAAAAATGGTGCTGGGGCTGCCAGTGCCTCCCCCAGCAGCATCACCCTTCTGCACCTGCTGCTTGTGGCTATAGTGGCGTACATCCTGGGCGTGTACCTGCGGTGAGGGGCGGCGCGCATCCTGGCCGTACATGTGCGGTGCGTCTGTAGCCCAGGCGGGGAGGGTGGGGGCGGCGGGGAGGCTGCCGGGGGTGCAAGCCACCCTGGCGACGCCTCCCGCCCGGGCCGGGGCTGCCACGCCTGCGCACGCCGCCGCCCCTCACCGCTCCGCCTCTGCCACGTGTACCATCGGCGTTGCTGCAGCATATGCACAATTTCTGTCATTCTGCAGCGCTGCGAGACCGGCAGTCCCCAGTTGTCTCATACACACGGCGGCTGCCTCAGCATGAAATCCTCGGATGTGTCGTATCCCAGATGTGAAGCCCGAGAGGGTGCTGTCACAACATCAGTATTACCGCCACACCACGGCGCAGGTGGAGGGATGTAGCAGCCTGAGATGTCTGTGCATGCAGGTGTCGGGCTATCGGGTGGTGCACTTGCTTCCGATCGCTCTGGTGGCGTTCCTGCTAGGCTACTTCCTCTGAACTAGCCTGCAGTCCCCTGTGGCGGCATGCCCGCGACGGCTGCCGCCCACTTGCGTGAATTCTCCCTCCACTGAATTGCATGCTGGAGGCGGCATGTGTGAAGCTGGTTGACTTTTGACATTGCCACAGCAAGATGGCCTGGGCTGGTGGTAAATTCTCACGTGTGCGCGCACGGTGGTGCTGTAGGGCCGTGTATGGCATGGCAACATGTGCTTTCTGATGCTCTGATTGTAGCAAACATGTCCCAGCATGGCCCATTTCTTCTGGCCTTGCTTCGAACTAATGTAAGAATCCGTTGGCAGGTTGGCTGCTTCCGCGTACAGGTGTCTACCCTGACTCCTGCCTTGCTAAGGCAGTGATTCATGTTGTGTGCTTCAGCTGCCCGGCCGGTGCTTGAAGTACCTGGTCTGTGTGAATGGTGATGAGCTGCTGCATGCGGCATGTGATAGCAAGCTTCTCATGTCGCTGTTGTCTTCATCGAGGTTTGAGGACACAGCGACTGGAGCGTTCCTGGCCTGTGCGGCCATTTGCTTGCCAGACTCCCGTTGAGCGCATATACACGTTGATGTGATTCGCTCTGCAATGTGTCAAACCTGCGTTAAGTGGGGCTTCCAGCCACAGTTGGTTGCAGCAGCATTTAGCTAGCAAAACTGTACTGTCGTTGGATTTGATCAGTGGTCAATCAAAGAACGTCAAGTCAATCAAATAACATCTATATTGTTCTCTATATCATGCTCGTATTGCAAAATGTCATCACATGCACATCGACGTTTGAGAAATCGAGCAGGGAAGAGATGCAGTTCACACTTGCTGCAACTGCAGTTGCTGGTTCAATACGCCAAATATCCTCTTCAGGAAATGGCTCAGTTGATCCAGATTAGTTTACTACACTCCCGCATGGCCTGCCAGGTGGAGAGGCCTTTGCCATGCAGCAAAGTCAAGCCATGTAGCCACTGCAGATCACATCAACAAATGCTTGAGAAGTTCAACACCTGGCGTCATCAAGCCTCGGCTTGGCACACGTTGCTGTGCGGGAGGTGCCTATGTCTGGAAATACCTGCGGAGCTGGGGCTGATCAGCACTGGAGCAAAGACATGGCGCATCACAAGCTCAACGGTCACCTGAGGAGCATAGAATCCTCCTTGCACGGTTCGACAAGGCATGAGAGCCGTATCCACGGGTATGCCGCCCTGGACAGCCTGCCCAGGTATGTGGGATTGCCAGCTGCTGTGCTGAAATTCTCGAAGTGGCCAGACACACCAACAAAGCAATGAGCACACATCTGTCCGCAATTGTAATGCTACAGCACGTATGCAGCCCGGTCAATCAGCGAATGGCGCACTGTGATGAACGCGTGGCAGAGGTACTATCACGCGGGCATGGGCTCGCCGTGGACTTATCGCCATGCTGGAGCTTGCAGCCGTACATACAATGACCTGACCTGACATTGGCCTGTTGTGTACAGCACGACTGAGAAATGTTTAGTACAAGGTCATGCGGCTAGTCATTGAACGGCAACGAATATTCTCCGGACGTGTTGACTCTGACGAGAGGCCCGATGTCAACGCGCAAGTGATCACCGTGAATGTTGCACTGGGCACCTCGCTTTTGCTGGTCGAGGGCATGATGCCAGGAATTATGCTGACGACAGACAGCGCAGCGCATTCCGCGCGAGGTATGTTATGCTACTGTGATGCAACAGCAGCAGCATCTTGGATACAGGCATTCAGGAACGTGGAGAGTCGGAGCCTCACACACCAGCGGTTGGTGATTGTACGGGGCGCAGCAGTGGTGGGAATACAAAGCTGCTTTGAGACATGTCAGTGCACAGCTGTGGCTGTGCTGGGCAGTGTCCACCATTCATAGGGAATCACTCTGGGGGTGACAGGCCTCGGAACTCTGGGGGTGACAGCCCTCAGAGACTCCACACCAGTGCATTAAATAAATGCCAACTTGCATGACCATGCGCGCAACTGTTTTACAGATTGTTGAAGAACCGCCACCGACGATGGCGCAGCTGTGCTGCATGACAGCATTGGTAAGAAATCCACAGAAAAGGACCAAAGCAAGCCATGATCGAAAGATGTCAAAGCAAATGGCTCACACGCATCACCCGCCCGGAAAAACGGCGGCGAAACACTGAAAATTCATGGCCCCCGACGAAACTCACATCCATTCTTAAGTCACCGGCGGCGGTCGCAGCAGTACGGCCGCTCCCACCGATGCTCTCCCCTCAGCAAATCACGCGCATGCCGAAAATATGAAGAAAAGGGGTCTCGTGCTATGCAGTGCTGCAGCCACATCTGCTGCACCAATCTGCCCTCCAGAATGCCTCTCGCGGGGGATGAAGCGCGGCACACCGCGTGCCCGCCACTCGAGCCTGCCCCCCCCCCTTGCTAGAGTCTACGCTGTAGGGCTCTAGCGCTGTACAATCCATGTGCGTGCATCAAACGCAATTATCGCATGTACCACGTGGTCACGCGTGAGCAGACGTACATGCATGCCTGGCATGCATGCCCACCCACAGCATTGAAAATCCTTACTCCAGAGAACAAGTCGGGTCGAGAAGGCCGGGGTGAAACGCGCGCACGGCGCTGGCATGGCGGCTGCCTGTGAATGGCGTTCCCGCCCCCCCCTGGCTGCTGCGACCTCACAAACAGGCTCACGGCAGCTGCGGCCATCCCAGTGTGCTGCGCGGCGCGGCCCCCACCCTCTCCTAGCACAGCAGCACAACATCCCCCGACAGCATGGCCTCAACCTCATGCAGCGCATGCATTGCGACGCCGTTGTCCCGGATGTCCAGCTGGCGTAGGCTCGGCAGGCGCGCTAGCACCGGCGCGAGCGCCCGCACCCCCTCGCTGCCCAGCCGATTGCCCGACAGGTTGAGCCGCTTGAGCGAGCGCAGGCCAGGGAGGCGCGGCGCGAGCGCGGCCGCGCCCGCCGCGCACAGCTCCGTGTTCGACATGTCGAGGGACTTGAGCCCGGCCATCGCCTCTAGGTGCGGCGCGAGCGCGGCACAGTAGTCGTGGCCGGTGGTGTGGTTGATGGAGAGGCTGCGGAGGCGCGAGAAGACGGACTCGGCGGTGACGCTCCATGGCCGAAGGTGCGCGCCTCGCAGCAGCTCGAGGCACTGCTGGCCACCCGCCTCCTGCGCGTGCCATGCCTGTGACAAGGCCGATGCGGATGATGCGTTGCTCTGCAAGAGCGTCAGTCATGCGGGTGCACCATCACTGGAGGCACCCCTGTGTGCCAGCCACGGAAAGTCCATCGGACACATCACCGTCAAGCACAGCAGACAGCATCAGAGCCTCACCCTGGTGCGCCAGCAGGCCTTCGCACTGCTACGCAGAGATCGACAGTGTAGGGTACCGTGCTCCTGCCAGGCTCGGAGCAGACATGCGACCAAAAAATATGTGTGCATGGACGGTATGGATGTGGACACTCAAGGGAATTCAGCACCACACTCACAGGCAGGTGGTCAGGAGCTCGCACTGAGGCGGGACAGGAAAACACACCTCTCGGCTGCCAGGGGGCCCGCGCTTGATCTCTGACGAGCAGTCATGCATGTCGTCCATGCATGAGCTCTGGATCTCGTACGCACGCACTGCGGCCTCCACGTCCGCCAGGTCCACGATCGGCACGTCCGGCGGCAGGCAGGCGGGCTCGTGTGCGGCGTGCGGCACGAGTGGCTGGAGGGGCCCGGACCCGTGGCCCCCGGACGCCGCATAGTCTACAGATGGCATGGCATCGGCCACACTGCGGCGGCAGCCAAGCTCGGCGCTCGTGGCCATGGCATGCGCACTGGGCCCGGCCTGGGCCGCCAACACGTGCGCATGGTCGATGATGGCTGACCCCGGGGGTAGGCAGTGGATGGCAGTGCGGAAGACTCGGGAGAGTTTGGACACCTCCGCACAGCCACGATCGGCGCTGGGGACGGGGGGGAAGTGGCTAGAGGTGCTGCTGCGGCGGGTGCGCGGCGCGGGCTCCGAGTTGAAGGTGCGGTGTGTGCGCAGGTGGAACGCGGAGGAGTAGGATGCGGAGGTCGTGCTGCCGTTGCTGAAGGCCGTTGCTGAGGGCCCGGGTGGGAGGGGGGCTGTGTTGTTGGCCTGGTTAGGCTCGTCGGCGGTGTCTATGCTCCGGAACGGCACCTGCGGCCGCGGAGACGGCATGTCGAGGTGGTGAGAGGGGACCGTGGGGAGGGTCGTCAGGCCGGCCCGCGGCGCGGCGAACGGTGGATCGCCGCCGTGGGTGTTTGGCGGGCGCCCAGGGTCGGGGGGAGCGGCTGCCGCGGGCGTGGAGGTGTGGTCCGCAAAGAACGGCGGCACAAAGCACGCGGCTCCCATCGGTGTCATCCTGCTGGAGCTCTGCATGGCATGCTGCGCTGGTGAGGCTTGACGTGTGATGCGGGTGCAGACATGTGCATGGGGCTCCAAGGTTGTACACAGCAGCCAGAGCACTCGGACCGGTCAATCCCTACACAGGTTGATGGGACGAGTATTTCAAGATCAGCAGTACCTGGCCGTGTGAGCTGAAACCGTGTGGAGTTTTGTCTGCGTCTGCACTCGCATGCCTTCGGCTGTGCCGCCCATACCATCGTCTGGGCATTCTCGCCAGCGCTTGTGCACAGGGCGGCGAGCTGACACAAAGATGCGAACACGTTGTGAAAACGCAGGTTCGATCACGACGATGAATTGGGATGGATTGGCGATCGCTGCTGACGGGCCGACGCCATTTGCGAAGCGGACGGCTCGTGGCTGCGCGTGTCGCCGAGGCGAAAAAGTATGCCCTGCCAGCTTCGAGCATGCAGGTCGATTTGTGCAACAGTTCAGCGGCACGGAAAGAGTGCCTTCATGGAGGTCATGGACGTGCGTACCGCAGCGTGGCAATTGATGCCAAGGGCTTCATGAGGCATGCCATGCGCATCGCAGCGGTCTTCTGCCATGCTATGGACCACTGCTCCGGCCTCGAGAGAATATCCTCGTCGCATTGTGAGCACAGCTTCGTCGAATGCAGTGCACGTCCGCACGTGCTCTTCTGACAAGGCTGCGCTTCGATCGCCAACATGGTAACTATGCACGTCATACGGCTGCTCTGCACGAGGACTTAAGCCCAGCGCTGAAGCAGAGAAAAAGCAACGTTCTTTCTCTACAGCCAGTAGCTGCTTGCGCACGGCCAGCAGCTCACGGTCCAGCTCGACAGCTTGCCTCAGTCGATCGAGCTCTTCCCCCGTCGGGGCAACGATCTGGATCCTCTGAATTCTGGGATGGCCCTTCTGTACAAATAATTCAATTATGTTATCCATTTCATGCACCTTGATCGAGAATTGTTTGGACTCGCGTCAGCCCGTTTCGCTGCTACAGACATCCTAAGCTGTGGGCGACAGAATGCCGCCACAAGATCTGCTCATACCTTGGTAATAGATGAACTCAATTCAGTTGGACTGTCGCAGGCTTGGTCCGCGGTGTTTGGGACCTCTCCGGACCGGATGCTGTGCCACTGGCCTTCGAAGCAGGTTGCGAAAGCCTCGTCGAACTCCCCAGGCGCTGCGCTGACGCCTGTCGTCACCACATTCTTGAAAGACTGGCTAACGATTGGCATACTCGCAGCTGGGATCAGTACGCAAGTTTAAGCTGTACGAAGAATCCTTGGTGAGTTGCAACCATTGCAGTTCTGCTATGCAGGCTGCGAAGCAACTAGCAGGCATCTGCACGTCTCAGCAACTATCATTCTGTGCAGCTCACTGTGGCGTTGTGTCCCGAAGCCCGCATGACTATCCTATAAGATCCGGTGGTACCCGTTTGAAGGTTATTCAGGCCAATACGAAACATAAACCGCGTATGGCCCCGTCACATGAAGTATAAAAGTGTACCAGAGCATTCAGTGATGCCAGGGCTGCGGATGACCGGCCGGCATGAAATGTAACTGACCCGGCTGTCATGGCGGATGTGTCTCGTTGGACTGGCTGAGTATCGCATGCATACATCATTCCGTCGGACACGCCTTGAAGTGATCGGCGAGGATGAGGAACAAAGGAGATACAGTCAACGCAACCCTCACGTGGCCGAGGCCATTGACGATGACCCCCTGACTGCCCATACCCACCTTCGACTCGTTGTCCTTTCGTGATATGCTGCCAAGACTGGCACCGAGGCACAGTTGACCCGCGGAGACGTCGTTCCGGGCGCGCATATTCGAGCTTCTGTCTGGTTCACTATCCACTGTCACACTAGATCATCGATATGGATGCGTCGCATAAGTCTGTCAATCATCGGATTGCTACATCGCGAGCGACGGGAAAGCTCGACCTGTCGAGCTGCGACCTGTCCACGGTGAGTTCTCGCGTGCCTCAATCATGTGCTCGCACAGAAACTTTCATACGCTTCGTCGTGGCCGCTCTGCAGCCCGTCGTTGTGTGAAAAACGTCATGCAGTCCCGATCTGTCGGGATGACGCCATGCCATCACGGCTGCTCCGCGATGAAGCATCCGGAATGACGCTGGGTCAGTGCCAGGCCTTGCAAACGGCTGTAAGGGCTGCTCTTACGTTCAAAATGTATAGGTTCCCCAAGCTGTGTGGGACAGCGCAGTTGAGTTGGAGGACAGCCAGACCTCCTGGTGGAGCGTGGAGGCACTGAAGAGTGTGGTCCTGCAGCACAATCAGCTCTCGACTGTTCCACCCGATTTCTTCTGTCTGGAGGAGCTGAACGTCCTCAATCTCAGCAACAACGTACTCACGCACCTACCAGAGAACATCTCTGGCCTCCTGGACCTGCGCTCCCTCGTCCTTTCCAAGAACAGGTTGGCATGCTTACGCTACACAAATTCACCACGACCAGCGCGACGGCACACTACATTCGATGACACTGTCTGATCAGGCTGTGCCTCCAGCTGCCATACCTGGGGTAGGGCCAGTGTGTTCCCAGGCACAGGGAGCCTCTGCTGGCTACCAGTGCCTGCCACTGTAGCTTTCCGCTGACACAGCACCAGCTGTGTCAGTCGCAGCCCGACCGAATGTATGAGCACGCACTCATCTTGGCGTAAGTTCAGGCTGTTGATGCTGCCACTGCGACAGGCGCTGCCGTTCCATTAAGCGAGCACACCGTTTCAGCGTCTGATCAGGCTGTGCCTCCAGCTGTCTATGCATCAGAGTGCCTTCCTCCAAGCACTGTTGCCGCAGCAGTATTGCCCTTCTTGCAGCATCAGTGCTTGTCTGCCCTGCTTGTTTGATTTTGTGCTGCCATTGCGGATGCAAGGTGCTGCCTTCGCATGCAGGCTTGCAGCAGACCTCCTGTTTGGGCAGGCACACACTGTGTTGATTTGGATCGATCCCGTGTCGTTCTTCCCCCACCCCATCTCTTTCGCACACTCCCAGTCACTCACCTCGTGGGCGAGAGTGGACTCTGCTGCTCTCACCGACTACCAGAAGACTCCACGCTGCGACATCATGCCACCTCTGTCTGCCGCAGGCTCCGGAAGCTTCCAGAATCCGTCGCCGCGCTCGCGGCCCTCGTGCGCCTCGAGTGCTCGGACAACCCCAGCCTCGCGGCGCTGCCGGCTGCGCTAGGAACTTCGCAGAGCGGCCTCGCGGCCGTCGTCGCGGAGCGGTGCGTGCTCGCGGCCTTCCCCCCCGGCCTCGCGCATGCCACGGGGCTGCGCACACTCTCCCTCGCCAGCAATGCCCTCACCACTATCCCCCCCAACGCCCTTGCCGGTGCGTTGGGCCATGCAGCTCCTCCTCGCCCTCTGCCATTGCTGCATATACATTCGTTGACTTGTAGAAGGCACAGCACAGGTCCACCGCCAGGGCTGTGCGGTTATTCCTGAAATCCGGTAAGATATCATGCTGATCGCTGGAGCAGCCCAGGGCTGAGCCTGCGCTGCCGCTGTACAACACGCAGCAGGCGGGCTGCGGCGGGCGTGCTGGCGAGGTCACGCATGCGTGCTGGCGAGGTCACGCATGCGTGCTGTGCAGCCGCGGCGGCGTTGACGGAGCTGGATCTGAGCGGCAACCGACTAGAGGCCTTGCCGGAGGGGGTGCTGCTGCCGTGCGGGCGGTTGGTGACGCTGTCCGTCGCCCACAACCGCCTCCAGGTGGGCCCTTTCTTGCATTCTACCTGCTTGCGCCCAGGACGAGGCCCTGTGAGTCGCGTAAAGTTTTGTGACGGGGGACTCCAGGCGGTCTCCCCCTTCGGCATGCGGTCCCGTTCGTTCGGAGTTGTCAATGTCCTCTCAAGGATACGGTCCAGTCAGTCTAAATTCACTTTAGCTTGCATTGCCCACATGCATCCAGCAGGCATGATGTTGCCAGATAGTGCCTACGATCAGGACGATCACATCGGCACGGCTTGTCTCCCCGTCCCTGGGCATCGTTTATGGTCTTTCGCGGCACGGCTGCAGGGGCGATCTTGCAAGCGATGCACGTGCAGTGATTGAGATGATCGCGGGTTCTTGCATGGTACATCCCCAGGTGAGCCGCTCATGTGAAACAGTAGCGTGCCTGGAGCCATCGTGCCCAGCCTAGGGCGCGGGCTTGTCCCTGTTGGCCCGGGACGCCGCTGGTGACTGTGCAACATGCATGTCGTGCGCACCACCCGGGCAGTTCTGCCGCCTGGATGCACATCGTGTTCAGCATGTCTCCGCCGTTGCACACCTGCGGACCACACGGCCCGGTCTGTACGGCCATGATTCTGGTGTGGCGTGGACTGACGAAGCGGCCATGCATTCTGCCGCATTTCATCATGCTGGTGGTGATGCCGGGTCGTCAAGTGTTGCCGCTTGCCCGTCACCTCTGTCCGAGTCGACTCGTGTCGTCATTCTGTGGCACCAGCCCGATGCTGCGACAGCATGTGGCTTGGGAGCCTCGTCCAATCCCTGTTTCCGCAGCCGCGAATGTCCGAATGGACATGGCCGTGTGATCGTGCATGCATGCATACGTACGCATCATGAGAGCGGGCGCAACACATCAGAGGTGAGACGGTCACGCGTAACTGCTGCAGGAGCTACCGGCGAGCATCTCCGCCTGCACCTCCCTCGCTCAGCTGGACATCTCCGGCAACCGCTTTCAGACGCTGCCGGCCGCACTGGCAGCATGCTCCGCGCTGGCGGAGCTCAGCGTGCACGACAACCGCCTCGCGGCCCTCGGCGGCGCCGTCCTCACGCTGCCGGCGCTGCGCCTGCTCGACCTGCGCAACAACGACCTCCCCACGCTGCCCGCTGGCCTCGGCCGTGTCACCACGCTGCGCGCTGTGCCGCTCGTTGGCAACCCTATGCGTAGCATCCCCCGCGCCGTCCGTGAAGGTGCGGCCGCCGCAGGAGCAAGCGTGAGATGATCGCTCTGTCACGCATTGTGGTGACTCCGATGCTTGTGCGAGTCAGCGCTGTCTGCACAATGCATAAAGTGCATGCATGCAGGGCCGGTGTCGCGCCTGCTGGAGCATCTGCGGATGCAGGAGCCGACCGAGGGCGGGGCGACGGCGGTCGGCGCGCCAGCGGTAGACCACGGCGGCGCCTCGGCCGGCGCCGCGATGTCGCGGGGGCTGTCAGGGTCCGACCTCGCGCGCCGCGCCGCGACGCAGCTGTCGGTGCAGTGCCGGGCGGAGGCGCAGGCGGCGGAGGACGGCACGCGCGTGTTCGTGCATGGCCCCGGCGGCAGCATGCATGAGCACAAGGGCGGTGGGACGGGCGGCGGCAAAGGGATTCTGCTCGCTGGGCTTGGCCTGAAGGAGATCCCGGAGGAAGTCTTTGCAGTCGGTGCGTCACTGCCTGAGCTTACAATCTGGCGTAATCCTGGGCGCTGATGAGGCCGGGCTGTTGCATCCTTCCTCTTGGGCGTCTACGCTTGGAGGCGCTGCATTCCCATGGATGCCAGGACCTGCCTGGCTGATCGCGGGCCGTCTTTATCATGCTGTTGTGAATGAAGGTCGCATGCGTTGCGCCCAGCAGCATGTGAGTGTGGCAGCAGGCTTCAGTATGGATCGCTTGGAGACAGCGCTTGGAAGGGTCTTGCTGACGGCTGGACAGGCTCTATAGGCAAGGGGCACGCCGCGCGCGGTCATGCCCCACCTGCGTCAGCGACTGCAGACTGGCCCGTCGCCGTCATTGGCTTGGGGAGGCAGGATATCCGGTAGCTGTAGCATCGAGCAGAACTGCCACAAACGACTGACTCTCCAGCTGCACCCGGCCAGTGCGTCAGCGTGGCTCGGCATGGGCCCGCGAGATGGCGATCGCTGTTTGGCCGTTCTCTGAATGCCTGTGACGGCAACCAGCGCGCACGGTGCGTATCGCAGAGCACGGTGTTGGACCATGACAAGGAGAGCCGGGGGTGCAGGCGAGGCCGCGACTTCGCTGGACGCGTCGCGGAACGCCCTCGAGCACGTGCCGGGCCCCGCGCTCGCCGCACTAAGCAGCCTCACCGCCCTCAACCTCTGCCGCAACCAGCTGCGCTCCTGGCCGCTGCCCGCGCACGACGGCGGCCTGCCGGCGCTGCTGCGGCTGGAGCTGCGCGGCAACCGCGTGCTGCCGCCGCCGCCCCCCGGCGGCCTCGCCTGCTGCGCCCCCTCCCTCACCCTCCTCGACCTCTCCGGTGCGACCCTGACTGGTCCATGCAGCGCTGCAGGCGGCGCGCATGGTGTGCATGCATTGTACGCATGCACCCCATGCGCCATCTCTCTTCTCGGTGCATGCACAGTATTTCTCCCGCGATTCAGAGCGCTCTGGAGTCCGGCACAAACATGGCGCTGTGCTGTGCCGCGTTTGTTGTGCTGGGGAGGAAACGGAGTGCCGTGTCGGCGAGGCTGCCAGAGTCACTCTGCGTGCGCACCCCCCAACACCCATACGCCGCCGCCATTCACGACTCGTCGCCACAGCAGGCGGGGTGCAGGGTGTAGCCGCGTCGGGCAGGAGGTGTCCCCGGTCGCCGCGTGCACGGCGCTGCAGGCCCTGTGCCTCGACACCTGTGGCCTCGCAGCCTTCCCCTCCGCCGCGGTCGCCGGCCTGGCCAGCCTGAGCCGCCTCTGCCTCGACAACAACGCGATCCCAGAGCTCCCGCTGCCGCCGCTCGAGGCGCTGCCGGAGCTCGAGGAGCTCGCGGTGCGCAACAACTCGCTCACGGCGCTCCCGCCGCAGCTCGCGCTGCTGCCGCGCCTGCGCACGCTGTCCGTGGACGGCAACATGCTGCGCACGATCCGCCGGTCCGTGCTGGACCGTGGCAGCCCGGCGCTGCTGGAGTACCTGCACAGCCGCCTGCCGCTGTGATGCGGCCTCTCACACGCGCCACACGCGCCCGCATTCGCGCGCTAGGGGCTTCTGCTGCGAGGGGTCTGGCTTCTCTTGACCCGCTCTCGGCCACGACCATCTGATGTCCATCAGGGGCATGCAGGCCGTTGTGGTGCACTAGCCGTGTCGCACCCACTGTTGCAGGCACTGCGTTGTCGGCCGGAGCAACCTGACCTCGCTGCGGTGACCGTCTGGGTGTCGTTTGCTGTGGCATACCGTGTTCAGCGACTGCTCCCCCCTGGGCAGAAGCCTCGGCAAGCTGGGCAAGATGATGCTACAGCCTGCAGATGTGAGACGGTGCAGCCTCGGCCCTGGCTGGAATGTTGACAGAAAGCCACGCCGGTGTTGAAATAGACTCAGATGCACACAGCAGAGATTAGGCTGCTATGATCTTCTTGCTTTGACGGAGTTATAGAGATGATAAACAAAGATAGTGAATGAAACAAGCACACTCTGCACCCAGATGGTGGCGAGCCGTATTGTGATAGCGAGTGTGGATTGGCTGTGGATTGGCTGATCAGGGTGTCTCGTTCATCAGGGTAAGATGCTAGAGAAATGAGCGAACGGATAGGGCAGCCATTATGAATATGATAGCCATTATGAATATGATAGAGTGTCAGGCAAGCGTTAATGCAGGGTGACACAGAATTTGGCTAAGGATAAGCTGATCCCGATGCATGCATGATGCCATGGGTGATTGCAAGCTGTGCCCAGCTGCGAGGTTGTCCTTGCTTGTTGCATGTATATATCACTTTTCTCTGACATGCACTGCACTATATTGCTCGTTAAACTTTTCAACACTCGCTCGCTCGGTTGGACCTCTCTGTACGCACCCTCAAGGGCACACCTTCATCTATGCTAGCAATACCTCTTCATTGTAGCCTTGCACAAAAGCATTTTTATTCTTTGCAACAAACACCATTTATCAGCAGTGCTCACCTGCAATCAGCTGCGCGATGTATCGTACAACCAGCCAAACTAGCTCAGGTTCCTGTCCGATGCACAAGCTGTGGCATGCATGGAGAGAAGTTTCTCAGCAACCACAGATAGCTCTGGGAAGTTTCTTGACAGAAAACTCAACCATGGATCTCTCCTATGCACAAGTGCTTGAACTGAGACCACACACTTCCTAGCATTCAGCTGATCCATTTTGTTCGTTAAAGACGTTCCTTGGGACCGCAGTGTCTGCAATTTGCTCAAGAACTGATTCACCACCCATTCTCTCTTCTTCGTCCGTGAACCTTGTGATCCCACCATCGGTGATCTTTTGCCAAGGTAGGTTGTAAGACACACCCTCGTTCGGCGTCACAAAGGCGGCCGGATCTAGCATGTGTGCAGCACACATGCAGTCTGTGAGGTAAAAGACATGCAAACGCCTTTCGAACACGGACACAAGACTTTCAACCAAGCCCGACTCATCGTCAGACGAGCAAATGTCAGCAATGTTTGCCACATCTCTCGTGCAGGTTAGAGCGGGGTAATTCTCGCTGAATTCACAAGCATGCTCCAACAAGCTGTTCACAGCGGAAAGCATTGTTGACAGTCAAGGTTCATGTGATTCTACTCTGTGCATCTGATCCACGATCGGATCCATCAGCACCTGGACAAGGGCACCTCACTATCTGAAATTCTCCTCATCAGACAAAGTCACTGTCAATCAAGTTGGGCGCGGGAATAGACGTACTAGACATCTCTTGAAACTCGGCAGACATGCACATAGCTTTCACAGGCGCAACCACTTTTGCCCTGTGGAAGACCAAAGCACCAGTGACAAGATTCAAAGTGAGTCTCTTCATTCATTTGGATGGCCGTTGGTGGCACATCCAGACTCCAACATGCCCTAACGTACTGATCCCAGATCTGCTAGCAGATACACTGCTATTCACTGTCTCGGATATCGTGTTGGCACTGTCGTACACGTCTGTGACCCAAGCAAAACGAGCAGTGACGTCCTCGACGAGGAGTGGCAGAGTGTGAGAAGCACGCTGCAGCAGTAGCAGAGGCCCCAAGGCGGACTCTTTGCCAGCCCCGCTAAGGGAAGCAGCCGCTGTCGCCTGCTCCTCACACTCCCCTTGCATCATCTCACATGCCTTTCGTGTTGCAGACGCCGAGTCCATCACGAATCCTATCACCCTTGTGCCACTGCTGACATCTTTCAGCTCAGCGGCCGCTGCTGTTGCATGATCCTGCTAGAGTCCTTGATAGGTGCCCCGGCGTTGATGACCTGTATGTATGTAGCAGCTTGGGCTTGTGGCCAGTCTGCTCACATGTCTTGCAACAGCGCTATACACATACGGCAGTAGTATGATTTGAGAACAACGCTCACACCTTCCAGAATCCAGCCCCGCCGTCAGACAGCAACATATTGACAGTGATTAGTGGTGCTCCCGGTTCTGCCTCGTTTTTTCCACCCATCCATTGTGACCGATACATAATTGTGTGACAGCAAGCTGCTGATACCAGCTCTTTTGGTAGAGTCACACAAAGTGTGCAGCTGCTTCCCTAGCACCTCTTTCGCTGTGGGTTCAGTCGGTTGCTGCCACAATCGCTCTTTTCGCGTCAGCACCATGCATCATGCCGCCCGCCGAAACTGAGCTAGAAGGTACTGAGCGTACTTATATTCAGCACGACGCGAGATCAGCGGCAATGAATTTCACGGAAACAACTGATATGTTAATTGAATTCCGGAGGTCCGGATGCAACTTGGCGCGAAACGAATGAGTGATCAGGCAGCATGACCGTCGAAGTCGTGGGATTACGGATTTTAGGGCTGCGAGGTGATGGAAGTACTGATCGTGAAGACATGAGACACATACGATGGTGGATTTGGCAGAGGCTGCACATGGCAGAACCGGCGTTGCTCCAGGCAGCCCCACAACAGCCTGAAATTGACATTCAAGTGCATTGGCTGCAGTGATGGCGGCCATGAGTACCCAGTAGCTTCTTATTGAGGCTTAATTGGTCAATTTGGACCCCACTATTGGCACAAACAGGCAAAACATGCCTCAACCTCAAGGCACCAGCCTTTCACAGTCACAAAGCAACAGTATTGCCCGCGGATTCCAGGCGCCAGGAGACCATGTATCTTGATCTACTGACACTCCCTTCAAGTCGGGCGTCGAAGGGCTAATGTTAAAAAAAAGAGACAGGGTTCCTGGATCCCCAAAAGACTCAAAGCTTGGGTCAGGCAACTGTGCTCAATCAGCTGAGCACAGTCCAATGGGTTGAGGAAGGATTAAAAGCTACCCCCTCCGTTTCGGGAGGTCGTAGGTTCGATTCTGCGTGCGATTTAGGGAATCGAAATGGCCATGATCACCTCGCTTAGCACAGGAGGAGGCCCTGTGAGTTGCGTACAGTCGTCTGAGAGGGGTTTCCAGGTGGTTTACCCCTTCCGCATTTGTGGTCCCGTTGACTCGGAAATGTCAATGTCCAATAGGATACGGCTCAGTAAACTCAGATTTTACTTTTCAGGCGACTGTGCTCAATCAGCTGAGCCGGGGTGGACGCGCAAATGAACGACGGCGACAGCAGCCTGTTGAAGGCCTTGCGTGTTCTCGCGGTGACTGCAGTTGCAGACCTGTGAAACCTATGTGGCTTTCACAGCTGCAGACCAGTAGAGCATGAGAGGGTGGCGTAAGGGTCACACGTGAGTCAGTAGTGGCTGCAGGTGGCATGAAACACTGTGCCTTGAACGTGTTCTGATGAAGATCAAATTTACACATCCTGTGGTGCCCGCAGGCATGTATCTGTTGGCTCAGGCTCCACAGACTGTCCTTCGCCGGGGCATGCTCCGGCAGCACGCGCCGCCAACTTTCACGAGGTTGACCAAATCTGCGGCAGTGAGATGGTCTGGCGACATGCACAGCCGCCGTCGCACCGTCTACTCAACTCTGCCACATGACACTGCCTGGTCTCAGCGGCAGCATATTCACACAGCTTCAGCCAGCTGCGACGGCACCTGCGGTGTCGGTGGCCGTGCGGCTCAATCCGGCTGAATGAATCACGATTAATCCAATACTCTGAGGATGGAATGTCCCAGCTTCTGCACACAAAACCAAACAACACTGACCCAGCACCGGAAGCGGCAGGCTGCAGACGGTCCCGCCCCAGCGCTGCATCTAAAATTCCTGACCCGCAGGTTCCCGCGGGAGAGGCCCCTCCCATCGGGCAAGCTGTAGATGTGAACAACTGATCAACAATGTCTCCCTGATTGAATCCCGAACAAATACCGGAAAGTGCAACGGCCCGGGGCTCCCATGCCTACTTTTGCATGGGCCCAGACGCCGTGCGGGGACACAACGCCACGGGCGACTAGGAGCTGACGGGGATGAGGGCCGCCAATCCTCACACACACACACACACACACACACACACACACACACACACATGCAGTGCCGGCGCCGCCGAGCACTGGCTAACTCCCCACAGCCCAGAACAACAAGGCCGCTCCAAACACGCCTGCCGTTTCCACAACATCACTGCAACCACAGACCCAGACATTATTTCGCATGCCCACCGGGCGCACGCACAGCCCACGCCGTCCACAGCGGAGCCTCGTCACGCACAGGGGTCTGGGAACATCACGCCACCTGCGGCCACCTCCGCCGCACTCTCATACTCACACCCGTCCATGACATCTCGTCCCAGCACCGCCCGGCAGATCATCAGGGCGAGGTCCTTATTCCCCCAGTAGTCCACCTGTGGCCGCAGCCTCCGCGTGAACTTGCCATCCAGCACGTCACGGCGCAGCTCAAAGTCCAGGCGGCCACGCGCGAGCGCAGCACCACGCGGCGGCGCCTCCGCCACCACCCCGATCCGCACCGACTGCAGACTGGCACTCTCTGCATGCATTTGCGCCGGCACGGTCGCCTCGGCGATCGGCCCTGGCACGGACACCGGCCCCGGCCGCACGGGCGCGGCACGAGGGGCTGTGGACCTGCCTCGCGCCTCCATTGCGACTCCTGGCGCGTGCAGGGGCGAGCCGAAGAGATCGCCGGCCGGGCTGCCACTGACGCCGGAGCTGCCGCTGCTTGTACGCATGAAGGGGTCGGTGTCCGGGGAGCCGGGGCGGCCGCCGCTCGGCACGCGTCGCAACGCCGCGACGTCGACCGAATGCCGCATCGGCACACGTTGTAGCGCCACTTCAACGCCGATGTGAGCCTGCTGAGATGTAGCTAGCGGCACGACGGCCGACCGCGGCTCCAGTAGCCGGAGCGGCGGCACGGCGACTGCCCGGGGAGCGTGGCTGAGGGATTGCCTTCCGCCTGCCCAGCTCACGACGGGTTCGGGTGCAGCGAGGAGGGCACGCGGCGCCGGAGCCAGCGCGCCGAGCTGGGGCGCGCCGGTTGGCGGCGGCAGCTCGTCCGAGAACGCCTCAAAGCCGCTGTCGGTGGGGGCGCACAGGCAGAACGTCAGCCGCCGGAGCGGCGACTTGTGCCGCAGCGCGCGGCGGCGGCGCGGGTCCGGCGCTGCCGAGGTTGGCCGCACGCTGCGAAGCCCGACGTGTGCGGACACCCGTGAAGACACGCCGCTCAGCCTCAGCTCTGGCCCCTGGTATGACATCGCCCCAGTGATCGCCTCCCCGACCGGCCGGTCCCCCCCCGACGGTGGCGCAGTGGACGTCGCCCCATGTGACGCGCCGTGCCCAAGCTCCGCGGAATCCTCCGGAACGTCCTCGAGCGTGTGTCGCTGCCAGATCTGCAGCGGTGCGTCCCCCGTACCCACCATGCCGCCTTGCTGTGGCTCCAGCCACCCACCCTCGTCGCCGGAGCTGTCAGAGGACCCTGAGAGGTCTGCCGAGAGCTGCGAGTGGCCGTCCAGGAGCTCCGCCTCGTCGGCGCGAAACACCTCCACCGTGTCCTCAGGTGGCCACCGCACCGGCGCACGCCCCCGCTGCATGATCTCTGCGTAGTACCCTGGCGGCCGCTTGATCGGCGGCGGAGACCCTGGCGAGTCTGACCCCGCCTCTTCTCCTTCCAGAGCTCCGGATTGTTCATCGTGATCGCCGCGGCGGGATGGGCCCGGACCCGGAGGAGAGAGGGACACTGCGGCTGGGCTGCTCTCACGCGCACCCGACCCCGCGGCGGACTCCCCGGCAAGCATGCGGCCGCGGCGTGCCGAGCCGAGGCTGGGCAGGGGCTTTGTCGGGGAGGACTCATGGAGGCCGTCGAAGGGGTCGGTGTAGGCCGCCGCGGTCTCTAGGGTTCCGGTGACCGGAGCCGGGGGCAGCGCGGCTAGGTCTGCGCGAGCGCTCTCGCGTGCGCTATCGCGTGCGCTTACGACAGAGTCAGCGTACACAGTCCGTGCAGAGTGCTTCTCGGAGATCGGCGGCAGCGGTGGGATAGCGGCTTCGTAGGTGTACTGGGGGCCGGTGCCGCCGCCGGGGGGGTCGGGGAGGGGCTGCGGGCCGAGCAGCTCGGCGGCGGTCGGGAGGTCGCCGGAGAAGCTGTCCGACAGGGAGCCCATCAGGAGCCGCTGCTCACCTGTACACGATGTCTGACCTCAGGTTGCCTGTTGCGATGAACTGTGGGCCCCCCCTCCCTATCTCTAGATAGGGGGGCCCCTTTGGGACAACAGTTGCTCAGCCTGTATTTCCATGAGATCAGGCTTGGCAGCAGCATTGGCAAGTAATCATGCATAAATGAATACATAAAGCACCCCAGCCCAGCCCATGCTCGATGAAACATACGGCAAAGGCAGGCCATAGCGAAATATGTCGAAGAAGTGCGGGCGGGGTGGCCACATGTGCAGCCGATCAGATGGAGAGACAGCAGGCCGGGTAGCGACAGGCACGACTTGGACGACAAAAAAAAAAAGGCGAGGTTAGAGGGGGCCGCACGTCGGCCGCTGCGGCGGCGCCCTTGCGACACCCAGATTTGAGCCTCTTCACGTGGCAGAGGCAGCCCACGTCCCCCCACAACACCGGCCGCCGATCCCGGCTGTGGCAGCCACACGTGCCGTGGGCCGATCTTGAAGAGGCCACTCGACGCTGTCGATGACATTGAAGATGGTGCGGAGGAGCGCGGAGACACCAAGATCGCAGCGCCACAGCCGCCGCCGTGGCTGAAGGACGACGCACAGGTGTCCATGGTGGCACTGGAGGGGCCGCGGTCGCCGAAGCTTGACGGCGTGACCGCGCTGCGCGTGCTGCGCGCGCTGAGGGCGCCGCTGCTGCGCAGGCTGACCGGGCCGCTCGGGCCGCGAGAGAGGGGTCCGTTGCCGGCGCGTTGGGGGCCGGAGCGGGGGCGGGGCAGGCGGGAGGGGTAAGAGGAGGAGGAACCGGAGGGGGGCCGGGGGGAAAGGCGGGGGGAGAGGCGGCGGACACGCTGGAGGAGGAGGGGCGGGACGAGTCCACTGAGGCCGGACGACCTAGAGGAGGAGTGGGAGCGGGAGGTGGGAGGGCCCTCCCACAGCGGCACGCAGTCGGATTGGTTCACCGCGAAGAACGGCGGGTCCGACCGTGCGGAGTCGAGGTCCGAGGCGGCAGATGCTGCCGCCACCGCCGGCGGTAGAGGCCGAGGGGGGTGCACCAAGAGGGCCGGGCGCACCTCGCGCGGGGTCGACGTGGGAGCCTCCATGGCGGTCTCCCCCGCCTGCAGGGCCTCTGCCTCCTCTTCAAGGGTCGTCGCCGGTGGGTCCTGGCTTGCAGCGGTCCCAAGAGGAAACCCTGCACAATCCAGTCCGCGCGATGGAACATTACGGCGCCTTCGAGAAAACTGACCAGGGCGAACCGGATCAGCGGGGTGATGTAGCGCAGCAGCCACAACAGCAGCAGTGCCTCACACTCAACTCCCAAAAAAACACAGGCACCGGTAACAGGGGGAGCACGCACGGGGTGGCGGCAGGATCAGCGACGTCGACGTTGCAGAGTCAGAAATCCCCCCTGCAGCGGCCGCGGCGGGCGGAGACATCCCCTCCACCTCCGCCCGAACGGCCTCCTCCTCGCGCTGCAGCACCGCGTCTGCCGCGGCTACAGCAGCATCCGCCTCTGCGTCGCTGCCGCTGACGTGGTGCGCGTGGTGAAGAGACAAGTCCGTCGACGGGCCGGACCCTGTCTCGAGGTCGTACGAGGCACCCTGCGGGTCCGATGCGCGCACCGCCGCAGCCACTATTGCGCCCGCGAGGGCCCCTGTCGCGCTGCCGGTGCCGAATTCGTCGTCCATCGTCGCCGTGGCGGTCGTGGCTGTCTCATGCATGCTAGGCGAAAGGCCGTCCCCATGCATGTCGATGACGGAGGCCGCACCCTCGTGACGCGATGCGTTGTTGCGCTGCGCAAGTGCCGTGAGCGCTTCCGCCGGGTCGATCAGCGGCACCGACTCGAGCGTGCAGGGCGCGCTGACAGTGCCGTGGGAGAGCCGCTCCCGCGTGAAGTCCAGCGCCGCGCGGGGGCTGGACTCTCGGGTGTCGACTTCGTGCCGAGGGCTTGGAGACGTGCCGGCAGAGGCGAGCTGTGCGCGCTGGGCGAACTGCGCGGTGTCGATATCCACAGGCGGCGCGCCGCCGATAAGCGCGAGCCGTCTTACGGCCTCGTTGACCGCGTCAGGGTCCATCGGCGGCAAGCGGCCGGGGGTGAGTGCCGCGCCGCCCGGGGAGCTGCCGGGAGTGCGGAACCCTGCGCCGAGTGGAAGGGCGTCCTCGATGCTCTCCTCTTGCACAAGTCCGAGGTGCTTCCGCAGCTGCTCCTGGAGGATGAGCTGAGCTTCCGCGCGGACACGGGGGTCCGGCGTGACGGAGTCGCTGCGGTCCGCCTGTGCGGCGAGGCGGCTGCGGCCGACAGCCGCCCGCGCCGAGCCGGGCCGCCGGCGGCCGGCGAGCGGCCGCGCAGGGGAGGACCGCGGTGCGAAGCTCCGCGGGTGCTGCCCGCGCAGCCGCGGCCGGCCGCGGAGCGCGGCGGCATCCGCCGCGGGCAGCGGCGGCAGCGAAGCGCCACGCGCGGAGCGTGCGGACGGCGCGTCTGTGAACGACGACGTCGAGCTGACCGCGCTGCCACGGCCGCTCGGCGGCAGGCCGCCTTGCAAGCGGCGGCCGGAGAGCGTCCGCCCGGCACTCGGCGAGCGAGAGCCATGTGCGCTGCTGGCGCGCGAGCCGGGGGCGCTCCCGGCGCGGGGCCGCATCGCGAAAGGGGACCGCGATGCCGGGGACAGCGAGCCGGAGGGGCTGGTCAACGCGGGCTCCGCGGCGGAGCGGCGCCGGGAGGTGGGCGTGCTGAGGTTGCTCTCGCGGCCGTCTCCAGCGACCATGGCCGTGACGGCCGCGGCGAACGGCAGCGGCCGCTCCACGAGCGCTGTTGGACTTCCAGGGGGCGTCGGCAGAACCGGGGCGCCCAGGAGCGCATCAACCAGGGTTTCCGCGCGCGACGCCGTCCGTCCCTGAACACGTGACACGATCCTACCCTTCTGACTGACCCCTTCGAGTCAGAGACATCCGTGGCAGAGCTACTCGTGTTCTGGCATCTGGGAGGTCCCCCCCCGGAATGCAATGAGTGTGCAGCAGCATGGGAACGTGCGGAGGATGGCGCAACATACCTCCGTGGCCGGGGGGGTTGTGGGGGGCCGGGGCGCGGGGCTGTGTGCGCGTGGCCGGGGGCGGGGTGCGGCTGAGCCTTTGTTTCGCGGCAAGCGCAGCGGCTTGTGGCTGCTGCGGCGGAGCAGCGGCTCCACCCTATACGCCAGAGCATCCTGCTGGTGCCACACGTTGAACCATCTCCTGCAGACAACGGCCGACACGTCATTAATAACGCGTGCATGGGATTGCGCCATTGACATCGAGCAGAACAGGGGCTAAGGGATGTGATGGCCTGCGGAGGTGTTTCTCGCCATGCACTGCTAGCAAGTGCGAGTGTCGTGCGCACGTGGTGCAGACAGGGGTCGCGCGCACTTGCACAGGGGCAGCCCGGCGGTGGGGCTGTGGGGGAAGAGAGGTGACGCATTGCGCGAACCCAGGGTGCGGCCACGGCCTGGGTTGACGCCCTTGAGCGCGTTGAACATGCCGACTGGGGAGCCCAGCATGATGAAGTTGTCCACCTCAAAGCACAGCTCCTGCACAGCGCCACGACCGCGCGTTCACACCATGCTGTGTGCTGGGAAGACGAGGAGTGTCAGCGCAGACAACGATGTGAACTCTCAGGGTACCTGTGCTGTGCTCGGGCAAAACGCAGCTCAGCAAATGCGTGAGCATGAGACGAATTGCCGGGATGCATTACGCATGCTCTGCCTGGAGCGACAAGACAGCGGCCCTCTGCCGTATGGAAGTGTGAGAGGCGTGCCGGGTAAGCAAGGGAGGTTGGGGCGGCCTCTTCGGCCGAGAGGTGGGTGGCGTCGAGGGCCTGCAGCTGTGCTCCAGGCCAGAGGGAGCGGGCGAGCGCGATACGGCGCGCCGCAAGGCCGTCGATTGCCACGGCGCAGCCGGGGGAGGATGGCAGGAAGCTGCCGTCGGTCGGCGTGCCAGGCACCTCCTCGATCTCCTGCACCACGGCCCGGATGCTCGCGCGTGTTGGGTTTGGTCGATACTAGGCTGTGGTACCAACTTCTGAATTCTGTGACCATGAGACACCCATAGGAACAAACACGCTGTTGAGAACAAGGGGACACTGTTTTGTCGGAGGATCAAGCATCTGTGTGACATGCCGCGGCCAGCAGTGGCCGATGTAACCTCTGGCACGACTGCCATTGTGTACATGCACAGTGCCAACAGCAAGACAAGGAAGCAGCCTAAGCACACTGGCCTGATCCCGGAGCTCAGTCCTCAGCGCAAGGCCGTCGTGCGCACCTGCAGATCACCCAGCTGGTACCGCTCCGCAACCTGCGGCTCCGCCCCGCGCCGCCGAACCGCCGACACTGCGGCAACATTCGGGGACACCGGCGACAGCGGGGCCAGCGGCGGCGGCCGCGGCCCCGCTGGAGGAGCTGGTGCAGCCGTCGCCGGCGGCCGCAACGCCTCCCCGCGGCTGCTGCGGGAGCGCTGCAAGTCGCTTTCCGCCGTCGCACTCGCGGGGGGCCTGCCGCGAGCGGGGGAATCCAAACCTCGCGCAAACGAAAAGGGCGCCCCGGCGGGGCGTTCGATCTCGCCCCCCGGCCGACCCACAGCCGCGTCGCTTCGGCTGCCCTGCACCTCCACAACCTCCGCCCGGGACCGCTGGAAGTCCGCGACGTCATGCATCGGCATCCACTGCGAGGCGGCTGCGCCCCCAGCCGCGCTGTTTAGCCGCGCGCCTCCAGAGGACATCGCGCTGTTCCACCCGCTGCCGCTCCAGAATGGCGCGGCATCAGACCGCAGCTCGACGGCCGTTGTCCCAGCGGTCGTTGAAATCGTCCCGGCGGTGGTCGTCGATGTTGTGGCGTGCTGGGGCGACCCCGGCTGGTCGCCGCCGCCGGGGCCGCCGCGCGTGCTCTGCGTCGCGACGCTTGTCTCGCGACCGGCCCACGATCGCAGCGCCAGGCTGCCGAGCACCTCCAGCTCCCGGGAGCTCGTGTCCTCCTCGCTGTCCGCTGCCGCGGCGGTCACGGTCGCGTCGTGCGCGCGCACGTCCTCCTTGTGCGTGCGGCGCGGCCGCTGCGCCGCCTCCACTGACCGGTACTGAGGCAGTAGAGGAGACTCTGGAGACGCGGGGGCCGGCCGCGGGTGCGACTTGTGACGAGGCGGGGTCGGGAAGCTGACCATCGGATCGTGAAACAGCTCCCCGTCGGTGTCAGGGGCGGAGGCAGCCTCCGCCGCGGCCGCCGCGGCCGCGCGGCTTAGCGTGCCGGTCTCGCTGATGCTGCTAGGGTTCACGGCGGTGTCGCCGTCTGCGGCGCTGTAGGGTTCGATCGCCGAGTGGGATCGCCAGCCGTGCGGGGGCATCTCCTCGAAGCGCTCCCGGCCCTCGCCGAGCGGCTGCCCAACGCTCCCCCAGAGGCTGCCTCCGAGGCTGCCCCCAACACTACCGCCGGCGCTCGTGCTGTGTGCTGTGTAGTAGCCGCCGGCACTGCCGCTGCTGCCGGCGCGGCTCTCGCCATGGCTCGGGATGCGGCTGCGCCGCCAGTTCGTGCGCGGCTGCCGCGGCGACAGCCACATGAATCCCCCGCCACCTCCCGCCGAGTCGGTGGGAGGCCCCTCTGGCGGGGGCATCTCGGCGCTCGACTGGTCTGACGGCAGGCGCAGGGTGATTGCAGCGGCCTGGTTCTCAGGGTTCAAGTCAACCGACACACTTCCATCTGCGCCCCAGCCGCTGACTGAGATCCCGTCGTTCGTAGTCCCGAGGCTGGACGGTCGCAGGGAGCACTCCCCGACGAGCGACGGCCTCGCACTTGAGCTGCCAGAGCTCGGAACCTCGCCAGGGTTTGCGTGCGCGGGGTGCCCCATCGCCGAGTCTTGCCGTACTTGGAAGGGTAGAACGGGGACTGCAGGGTGCCCTGACGGCGCACCGGGCTGACGGTTCGGGTTTGCACTGCGGATCCGGCGGGACTTGGGCCCTGCCTCGCCAATTGGGGCAGCGTCAGCAGCGTCCACTTCCGGAGGGGAGATCGCGGGGGTCTCCGGGGCATTGGACGGGTGGCCGTCACGCTCCGCGGCGGCGCGCTTCGGAGTTGACACCTCCTCCGCATCCGCCGCAGGCAGCCGCTTCTGCGGGGAGGATGCGCCGGAGCCGGACAGCCCGCCGCTGTATATCGACTCGCCGAAGCGCTGCGCGTTGTAGTCCTGCAGCGCCGCGACCGCGGCGATGCGCGTCGCGGCGCGGCCGCTGCGCGCGCTGCCGCTGCCGCGCCGCGCCGACGGCGGCCGGGGCGGCCGCGGCGGCGGCGCAGCCGCCGTTGCCGCCGCGGCTGCGAAAGAGCCGCCGCGCGCGGCGAGCACGCGGCCGAGCGCGGAGCGCGGTGCCGCGGGCTGGTGTGCGAGGAGGTCGCAGGCCATCGCGGAGCCGATGCCGTGCGCGACGACGGAGATGCCGCCGCAGAAGGCGGGGTTGCGGCGGATGAAGCGCAGCACGGTGGCGTTGGCGGTGGCGGCGACGCTGTCGATGAGGAGCTGCGCACGCGCCGGCGCGAGGTACCACGCGGCCTCCATGCATGTCCTCTGCGCGATCTCACGAACCTTGCGCGCCCCATGGGTGAGTTCGCGTTGCCCGATGTAGTCCGCCTGCACACCAGATGAACTCCGCCACATAAGCTGACATGCACACACCAATGCAAGAGCCACATCAAGACGGCAGACAGTCTCGCCCTTTTTTCCTTGTGCGAAGGGTGCCGATGCACATCCGCAGAACGTATGCATGCACGTGGAGCGGGGCGGACCTCGAGGCTGGCGTTGCGGCGCCACTCCACTGGGAGCACGTGCAGCATGCCGCGGCCGACCTCGTCGGGGATGGTGTCCACAAGGGCGTTCAAACGCGCCTGCAGCGCCTGCGCGGCCTCCCCGAGGTCCTCGACGTCCGCGCGCTGGTCACTCACGCCACACACGAGCAGCACGACGTGCCGCGGCGGCGGCTGCGGCAGCGGCGGCAGCGCGGCGCGGCTGTCCGCGTGGCGCCCGGCGAGCAGCGGGCCGCTGTCGGAGGTCGCGTCCACGCCCTGCATGCCACGGCTGAGTCGTCCTCAATACTTTTCAGCGAAATGTGTGTACTGAAAGAGGGAATGGACTGTGCAGCTTGAGCGACAAAGTGAGGGGCGCCGCGTCAGCACTGCCCCTGCCTGTATTTCATACTTCATAGGGTGACAAATTGAACTGCGCTCAAGCAGCTAACTGCGGTAAGCACACACCCGCAACCAGACTGCAGACTGCAACGGATGTATCCGTATGCTTCATTACATAGCCATGCAAGGGTGGATGTCGTAATGCTCGACAAGCTAGTGGTCATTGTGGTGTCGTGACGAGTCCCGTGGACTCATGGAGGTCTTCCGGTCGAGACCCCCAATCCACTCGCGGCCGCCATGTGCATGTACAGTGCAAGAGAAAGCTGTTCATCGCCGGAGCAGCGTGCATGAGGGCAGCAGCGTCAGGACAGCACGCACGCCTGAGTGTAAAAGATGTGTGATTGCGCCGGCGGCGATAAATGACGCTTGACCTGGAAGCCGTGTGCAGACTCAAGCTCGCGGATCGGTGTCTACAGGTGTGAGCTTACGCATCAGGCGACAGTCGCATGCATGCCACCCCAAGCGCCGAGCGTGATCTCTTCACAGTCTTCTGGACAGCCGAGTGTGGGCGCAAGGTTGAGGCACAGGCGCATGCATGGAGGCAGCCCGCGTGTCGCAGCTTGCGCACGGGGCATGCACACGGTGAATGGTTCACAGCATGCAGCGCACGGTCATAGACCAGAGCAGCGTTCAAAAGTGCAACGTATGATGCACGCGCAAGATGCTCGCCAGGTGCAGCGGCATGAGAGATGAAGCTGCATCATCACGTTCTCACAGGGCAGACTGAAGAGATACAATCTCATCACTGTACACAACCATCTGGTATCAGATAGGATTGCACCCTTAGCAGTAATTCAAAATAAAACTAAAGCAGTTATGCAGCTGTGTTGATGTGTCATGGCATGTCATGATGGAGCAGCAGTGGTCAAAAGCAGCAATGGTCTAGCGCAGCTGGTTCATGGCACTTGTGGCAGGTCCATGATGTGGCCACTGCACAACGTCACAACACATACCTTCAGACATCTGTGGCATGCCAGAGATACATGGTGAGTACAATAATCATCGACCCAGCCACAGCAGTCTTTCACAGCAACACATGACGTCCAGACACACCAGAAACACCATAATCACGAGAGATGATGACAGTCTGCCAGGCTGTGGGGCACTTGCTGTGGTGGGAGCAGCTGCCTGTTCCCAGGCAGGCGGCTTGCACCAGGCCTGGACTTGCACCACCAAACGCCCCTCAAATGCCACTTGCAACTCGGGGCAGCATGTGGCAGCATGTGGCAGCATGTGGCACTTGCAACTCTGGGCAGCATGTGGCACCATGTGCACACAGCCGACAAAACAAAACAAGAAATCGTGTGACTTGAATTAGACTTGACCCAAGAGCACACTACACTCCACATAATCACACATGTCAGCGTGAGATGCGATGCTGCAATGATTGTGCGAGGGGACATCAGGGCATCACATGCACGGCCACAGACATAGCACTCCAGCCACTCACAGCCATCCACCGAAACAGCTGCCGCTGTCACAGGGCAGGTCCATTGCAACGATCATACCGACAGGCTGGCCTAGCAGCAGCAGAAGCATGCAAGCAAAGGCAGCCTTCAGCTGCCAGACTCCAAGGCTGCACACCCACGCGTGTGATGGCATGTACCCCCCCCCCCCCGGCAGCACCTGGGACAAGCGCCCACACAGCATGAAGCGCACACGCGACAGCTGTTGCGGTGGCGCAGCTACACGCCCAAGAACAAGCTGCATCCTTCGCACGGCAGTGCTGAGCCTCGCCCACCACGGAGCCAACATATTCCCCAGCGACAACAGCGGGATCCCACAGAAGCGGCAACTGTCACATGCACAGACACGCAGACGGAGCCTCACCTGCGAGAAGCAGCCGCACACGCCCCCCGACGCCAGCGGCGCCGCGCCGTCGGCGGCGCGCTTGTAGCCACGCCGCAGGCGCATGCCCGGCTGGCCGCTGCGCACCGCGTACCGGGGGTTGGCGAGCGCGGCCGGGCTGCCGGCGCACAGGTAGGCCGTGCCGCGGGAGCAGAAGAGGGCGTCGTAGGGGTGCGTCAGGGCGTCGCCGAGGTGCACCCTGGCGGCGACGATGCCCTCCGGCTGCCGCGTGTGCGGCGCCTGGCCGGGGTCAAACACCCTGCAGCAGCATGCAGAGATTGACCACGATCCGTAGCAAGCAGCACGCCGCAGCGCCTGCCACGCGGGGGCGACTGTATGTGTGGCGGGGATGGTCGAGTGTGTGCGGGAGTGCGTTGGTTGAGGAGCCGGTGTTCGCGGGATGCATAGTGTTGGGCGCCGTTGTGTGGGGAGTGACACTGAGGGGGTGCGTGCACAGTGTTCCACTTCTGGTGGGGGGGTGCATGGATTTGCCACAGCGCTGGCTGCCTCTCCGGCGTGGTCCTCGTGAAGCAGGGGCGCATTGCCCTGGGTGAGAGTGCATGCATGTGAGTGTGGTGCGGAGCTGGCAGCTTCACTCCGCCGGTGCACACGTGCGCGTGGCCCTCGGCGCATGAGCGGAAATTCACGGGGGTGTGCTGCACAGAACACTGCGCGCGACCACCGCCTTGGGCACACCGTGCCAGCCGCCAAGGACACATCGGTCGATAAGGAGGACCTGTACGACGGTGGAAACCTGTGGAAAAGGCGGGCGTGTGGGAATCCGTGGTACAGCAGTCATATCACTGCATTGGCGCAGTGCGTGCCGGCCGGGCTGGGCGGCCTCGCCGTGCGCCTGCATGCGTGGGTCCTGGTGCAAAGACACGGCACGGCCTGTGACGGCAGCAGCAGTGCACGGAGGCGCTGCCATCAAGGCAGGGCTCACGCCGGTGCTGCCGCAGCGGGCACGCATGCCGATGCGCTGGTGCCCCCGACAAGAAGCACTGGATTGCCACGCTCCGATACATAAAGGAGCTACAGCTTCGAGACAGGGGCTGGCGCCGGTGGCCACACAGCAAGGTGGCAGCACAGCATTGCTGATCAGGGAGCGCTCCTGGTTTGCAATGGCCGGCATGCGTTGCCGCTTGCATAGGTGTGCTTTGTTACAGAGACACAGCATGCTGACTGTGCTTTGCCGTGCTTTGCGGGGTGGCATGCACACCCACATGTGCTGGGAACTCCAAGCATGGCGATTTTCACACACCGTCGCTATGCCGTGATTGTCCTCACCACATGCTGCACATGGCACAGCATAATCCATAGTGCCCGATTGTGCCACAGTGCCTGATTGCACAATGATTGAGTGGTGACTGTGAGGTCTGCCTACCATTGGGCTGCATGACGCCGCCCAGAGATCCTTATTCACAGCTGCCAAATTCACGGGTATCGGGACAAAATAACCTGTCCCGAAGTTTTTCCCAACACAGCTGAGAAACAGGACAACACTCACACGACCATGACTGGACTAACCTCGGTGGCATCATGGATCAGTAGATGGGGCCTGCTCTTTGGTCTGACGAGACTCTGGCGACACTCTGACCACACAAGACATAGCTTTGATTCCACACATTGGCTGCAAATGGACCTGCGCGACTAGCTCTGGCATGACAGAACCAAGCCTTTGTAACCTGAAGGGCTGTCCCAAAGGAGTCCCAGGATAGCCCACCACGTCGCAACACAACGTGCTGTGTCTTGTCATGGACACCGACGTGGGTGACACTGCATTGGCACTGCAATTCTTTGACACCACCATGCACTCCAGACCTATTCACAGGATGCTGTGCTGGCCAGGGACATGACCACCTTGTTACTGCTACCATGCTTTGTTGTTCCACATGCTGCATTCATAACGTCCGATGTTCAACAGAACTGGCCACCACAGCTGTGCCCAATGACCACCTCGTGATGCCTCAGTGCGAGGAGAGGACGCCATAAGCCTCTACAAACATCAGATGCTTGTAGTTTACATCAGAGCTGGGCGTGTCGGATATTCTGAGCTGGCTTGTTCAACATGCTGCCGTGTGCGCATGGTCTAAGGGAGGTCAACATGCTGGTGATGCCCCTGCATTGTGGGAGTGGTGCCAGGCGCATCTGTCATGCCACATGCGCCTGACAAGTAGATATGCCATGCTGTTCGGCATTTCCTGGGTGACGCTGCCGTCGCAGCGCGCAGATGGGGAACGCACCCGCTTTGCCAGGCATGCTCCAGCACGAGAGCTGCTGCACATGGCAGAGGCAACAGCGCTCGCTTAAGGCCACCAGCTTCGACAAACCATGTGCCTCGCAAGAGCGCCCTGGGCTGATCCTTCCAGTAGATGGGATACATGTGACATGCCCGGACGTTCGCCTCGAAGAAGCCATCCCTGAGAATCGGCCCTTGAGGCTCCAGGTCGGCCTGGACTGAGGCAAACTTGCCGGACTGGTCCGCTTCCGTCAGGTGGGCCAGACGCTCATCATGACTACGCCTCCACTCGGCAATGTACTGTTCTGGGTGTTTCCTGTGCAGCACCACGGACGGTCATAGCGACGGGCATGGGCAACATCGATCACCGATGCAGTGCTGGTAGAACACAGGGAAGGGAAAGCAGTTGGACACCACAGTCAGCGAATTAAGTTTACGCTCGTCCTTTTTTTTATGCGTGCGGCACAGAGCGTGCTTGGCTTGCCTGCGCATCCGCATGGGTGACCGTGATTTAGCTCCACACTTGACGACAGTAACACCGCTAGATCGCGTGTCACCAAAATCAAGCAGCAAATGTGTAGCATCTAGGAGAATATGTTTCCTGTATGAAATTGGCAGCTGAGCGTGGCGCACCTGTATGCCGCTTCAAGCGCAGCAGCGTCTCTGTCGCTCAATGCGACCAGCTCATTCCTCAGAGGAAGCTGAAGGCCTGCAGGTGATTGCTCCTTTGAATTGTCGGGCCGTGAATTGCATTGTGAGCGATCGCCCTGTCATCAACCATGCACGTCGTTCAAAGACTGTGACAGAGAGCGCACCGTCTAAGGACGTACGCAAGCCATCATCACAGTACCACTTCGCTTCGAGCGGGTCGGAATACTCTACGGTCATGTTGGCAAGAGCCGGCCCGTGACCGCTATCTGCAGCTGTCTCCCTCCAGCGCTATGGGTGCCACAACGAGGGCGTGACTGCACAACGTCAAGAAGATAGCCACATCGAAGAATGATAGAGAGATGTTGGCTTTGGACGAAGCCATCGCCATGGGGCCTGAAGCTCGGGTGATCTAGGATTTCTCAAACTATGACATCGTTGTGCCACCCAGCATGAAATGGTGATAATGTGAACCAGGTATCCATTGAGTGTGGTTTGTCGGCAGATTTCAGGTGCAGGTTGTGGAGGCCACCGTTCCAGATTGTTGACATCGCACAAACACATGCAACTTGCTGCTCTGTGTGCGATCTTGCTTTCGTTAGCGCGTCCGTAACACGCGGCCATCTGGTTTGCTTGCAAGTCGCAGTAACAGTTCAGAGCTGACATGCTTGCGATAGAGGCTGATTTTTCATCTGAACTTCAGCACAAATGGCGCCTCTCTAATCAGGTGGTGTGTTCAGAATCCGTGCACCGTGTGGATGCAGAGACAGACGTGTGGACCCAGGTTCGATCTTTCGCATGTGCTGAGGATTCACGAACGAAGGCATGAGACACCTCCAACACTGACCGAATTTTGACCTAAAAATGGACGTCTCTGTGAGCAGGCCTCGCAGAGCTCCGTGCAAGTCTACGAAGCTACGTGAATTTGAATCATGAATTCAAAGCTGGCTCGCAAGTTTGTTGGCATGCAGGCCGGCATTGAGCAGCTGGGCCCTGCAGTTGCCTAGACGAGGGTGTCATGAGGGTGTCGCAAAATGCATTGCAATGTGTCTCTGCATTGGGAAAGCTGTGCATTCGTGAGCGCTCGACCAGCCCTGCTCCGAATTCGATCTGCCATGATCTAACCGGAACAGTTCAGGGATGCGCCGTGCTTGAGCGTGTCGCCACATCTAGCCTGCACCTTGCTTTCCAATGCTATGCAGCCTCGTCTCGCCCAACATAAATGCACGTCAACGTGCTGCTGCGCGGCAGCTACAGTCAGTGATCCACCTGCGCCACCCGTCGGCTACTGTTGACACGTGCATCACAGTACCATCGTTGGGGTCGATGAAGCATGATGACGATGATGCATGACATATGCACAGTTTTCACGGCAGTCCTGCCACAGTTTTGGGAACCGGTGTAAGTTCCGGACAGGCGTGACTGCGAGGCGCGCGGGAGCCGGTTTCACAGCTGTATAACTTTCGCTACATGGGCATGCCGGGTGTGCACCTGTACGAAACTTGCTGGGAATCGGTCCTCAAATCTCGAACATGATAACACCAGTGCACCTATTGAACTGCGCCCGCCGGACCAACGTGCGCTGGAAGTCCGAATCGGCTATATACTTCCCTTAACGCCAAACAACAACTTTCACTAGTTGCTCTGCGGGTGGACTCAGTGGAAGTATGTGCACATGCTGACTAAGGTCAACGCAAGGCATCCAGTAGACGCCGAGATGTGTCGCGGCGGTCCCGCTGTGCTGCGTTAGCTTCTCATAATCGCTAACGGTGTCGCTTGCGACCTTGCTGGATGCACAACTCGGCTGCAGGCTCTAATGGCGCCTGGTCAAAATGGCTCCGGCAGTAGTGAGCACAGCAGGAGCTCTCAGGGATTTCACGATCATGAGTACTTTTCTCTTTGAGCTTCTCGTGCATAGCCGTAGGTGGCATTCAGTGATGTGATTCCGGCTGCTGTTGTGGTCGCTGGTCGTTTTCCTCGTCTCTTTGGTTTGTGTCTTTGCACTTTCCCAACGTTCCGGTCCACACAGAACCACCAGATAGGCCTGTGCACATTGCACCTCCTGCCTCCTTTCCGTCTTCTTCTGTATGCGTTCAACCGAACAGCCATGATTTTACTGCCAGGCGCCTTGGGGGGCATGGTGCTGCAGCTGATGCTGCCCAGGGCTGTTTACATGTCATGACCTCCCTGTTGCCGCACCTCAAGCTGTAGACGTCACGCCTGATCAGGACATGCGCAGACCGCTCTGTGTAATTCCGCTGCGCACCTTGGTTGCTAAGGACATGCTACGGAGCAGTTTGCAGGCTGCACTGATGGTTCGCACTTCGGTGTGTGCAAACCAAGGTCGAAACAGCCAGGTCTGAGGAACTGCGGACGGGTCTGTCCCGGTGATCGGAATCGACATGATTTTTCTGCGTCTGCTGGGAAATCTGACGCCTTGTTCATGTTCCCCAGCAGCAACCGTGCGGGTGGTCTCGCGCGTCAACATGACTTCGAGACCTCCTGAACTACTGAGCTGTCGACATGGTGAATGGCTGCATGGAACTATGCAGTTATTTCTGTGCACTTTTTTGCCTGATGTGCCAGGCCCGGTGACCACAAAGCATGTGCGTTCTATGAATCCGATGAAGTGCCGTGTCTGTCATGTCAGCGCCTGCAGCTGGGGGCCGCAAGCGTCCGCTGAGGCTCAGCTGGCCAAAATTAGTGTTGTGGTGGTTCTATGACAAATATAAATAATTGCCATGTGGGCTGCCTTGCGGCGTGCTTGCAGGCAAGTGCATTACCTGTTGGTAGCTGTGGCCATTCGAATGATTGCTTGCAAGGCCCTGATCTACATGTGGGAATGTATACGTGCATGATCACACCAATTTAAAAGGTAGACAAACACATTTCCATAGGGTCATTGACATCTGTGAAGACTGGGACATTGCATGCATTGAATTAGTACTCATATCCACATCACAGCTGCAACATTCCTGACATCACATGGCATGACAGCCATAGCATAGCATCCACTGCCAATGGCCATGTATGATTGGGATGATTTGTGCATGTGCATGCCTTCATCCACACAAACCGCGAAAGTTTTTCAGTCTGGCCATGCGTGTGGTGGGGTCTGCTCAGGCCACCCAGGGTGTGCTGGCGTGGGGTGGGCGCATGCGGGTGTGTCACAAGGACAAAGTCGAAGAGGCCGGTGTTGGGATGATGACCCTGTTCTTGAGTCGCTCGCTGTTTCTGCGATGCTACCTGCTTCTCCGATCTTGTCCTGCAGGTGACAGATGGCAAGACAACGACAACGGGGGGGCGGGGATGGCGTCGTGCGTGTGTGGCTGCCGCGCATGCGGGTGTGTGTTACAAAGACCAGGTCGGAGAAGCTGCTAGCACCGCCAGGGCAACGCACAAGCACACCAAAGCCACAAATCACAGCGGCCGCCGGCCCTCGCCGAACTGTGGGTGTGCGGAGATACGTGTGTGACAAGGACAAAGCAAGGAAGGCAGGTAGCACCGCTGGCCACAACCAGGGGAGATGTGTGCGTGTGCTGGTGGTATTGGAGAACAACAGCGTCTGCATGACGTTGTGTGTATGTATTTACAATTGACAGAGGCTGGGCAACCGATTCCCTGAGTCATCTCGCAACCCCACTCACTCACTCATGGCACTAGGCCGGGCACGAATTCGCACCACAGCCCGACCAGCCATACCTGCAATGATAACATACATACATATGGTGTGGCGTGCATGTCATGGCGGTGGTGGCTTGCATGTGCGGCGTTCCGGTATTCCCTCGGTGACCCGGTTCGAGTCGTGCGCGTGTTGCGTGCGGTGCCACCGGCCTCTGCAGCTGCGTCTTTGTATAACAGATTGCAACAAATGAACCATGTATACATGCATATGTGGATTGATGATCTTGACCACGCGATGTATTGCACACAGATGTCGGGGACCTTGACTTTGCACCACAATATCGTTGAAAAACGATGGCGCGAGATCGGGTCCCACGCATGTGTAGCATCCACGCGCATCCCGCGCACAACGCCGTTCGTCCATGCGCGGCGTGCAGATGCTCCGCGGCAGGTCCGTGCTGGCCCGCCGGGCCCGCCCCCCCGGGGGGGGCCCTGACCCGCCACAGCCCGCCTCCCCAGTCTCGGGCCCTTCGCGCGCGGCGACTTTGCCCGCGGAGCCGACGCCTGCGGCCCCGACGGCTGCTCAGGCCGCCGATGCCGATGCTGGACGCAGCGCCCATGTGGGGCAACCCGCGCCGGACGCCGCGCAGGCTGCGGCGCCGGCGGCGGTGGCGGTGCGAGGTGGCCACGGTGCGGCAGGGCCTGGGGTGCAGGCTGCTGCCGCACAGGCGGAGCGGCTGGAGGAGGTGCTCGGGATGTAGGCCCGAGAGAAGCTGGGGGACATCATGTTTATGCCGCCACATGACACTTTGTGCACAGGGGATGTGTCGATTGTGAACCCCTGCGCATGCTGATAATTGCGGCCGGGTGGTTGATGTCGGGAGGACGGGGGTGCTGTGGTGGTGCGGGACGTGCAGAAACGCAATGCTTGTCGTTTGACCCTGATGCATATAGTTTTATGCCGTTGTCGCATGAGACGCATGATCGCTTGGGACAGTCTGCTATGTATCACCTGAATCTACTGGCGGAGGTTGCGACTCGGTGTGGCGTGGTGGACCAAGGTTGGTGTGTGACGAATGCTCTGCGCCGGTTGAGTGTGGCGTTGTGCAACGGGAATGCGATTGTGCTCCGTGCGGGGCTTCAATCGTTGGCTGGAATCACCGGCAGGGCTGTGGTACGCGCTTGTGCCCGGCCTGGTGCCATGAATAAGTAAAGTAAAGTAAATCTGAATTTACTGAGCCGTATCCTATTGTACATTGACAACTCTGAGTTAACGGGACCACATATACCGAAGGGGTAAACCACCTGGGAACCCCCCTAAGGACGACCGTACGCAGCATGAGTGAGTGCATTTGCGAGTGGATTCCGAGAAACGGCTCGATGCCCGGCCTCTGTCCTTTGTAACTGTACATACATATGTGGATTCGTGAGTGGTTCCTGGAACCGGTTGCATGCCCGGCCTCTGTCTGTTGTCAATACATACATACAACGGTTCTTATCAGGTGCACTTGGCTGCTGGACCCGCCCACCACAAGCTGCAACTCTGGAAGTGGCCACAGGCAGCCAATGATGCATGCCCCTGCTTCGTCTACAGTCAACAATGCCACTGACATGCAGGCCTGCATGAGAAGCATGTACCATGAGCGTCTCCACTCGCTGTGCTCCTGCTAAGGGCTTCCCGTCCCTGGCACAGTGTCACCCCGGGCACTGATCTTCAGGCCGCACGGCTCATCATGATGATCCGCATACTGGGACGTGCCAGCTGTTGTTGCAGGCGCAGCTGCTTCTGCGTGCTACATCAGCGAAATGTGTTCCGCGGAGCGCGCTGCCACACACACGCACACACGCCACCTCGTTCAGTTCAGGAGGCCCGATGAGTCCCTCGATCGGTGTATTTTGATTGTGACTCACGCACTTGCCAACCCCTGCACCGAAGCAGCCTGAGGGCATTTCCGGGATATGCCCGGCTGGTGCATATGCCCGGCTGGTTATCATGATAACGAGTGCACCCTGCGGGTGGCACCCAAACACTGCCCAACAAAACGCGGGCAGTGGGGCCAGGGCCCGAATGCAACACTCCCCGTACCACCCGGGCAGCGCGCCTGTAGGATGGTCTCTTGACCATGGCCTCTTCACAATGTTCAGCGCATTCCCTTGAACCGTGACCGCTTCAACGCCATCTCAATGAAGCATCCGGATGCCTCATTGAGATGTTTTGTTGTGGTGTGTGAGGCGCCACCCACCAAAACGCAAACATACACCAATTCTCGGTGGTGAACAATCGACCTCACACATTCACCTCCGGCGTGGGCAGGGCTCGTGAGGCTGTGTTCGCCTCCAACAGGTCAGTGGCGAGCAGGGATTCGAGTCCACGATCAAGTGCGGCCGTGCGCTGTCACTGAGAGCAGAACCTGGTTTGTGTTGCTGTTTTCCAGTGATCACCGAAATCTCGTGGGGAATGTATTCCTGGGCTGCGCCACTGTGGCTGGCATGAAGAAAGCGCCATTGTAATTCTCACACCGCCCAAACATGCACCGCAGTTTCCAGAAACGAGTCCTCTATGTGGGGCAGGCACAAGCTTCAACCTCACGGAACTTGTTGTGTTTGTTTTGTAAAGAAAGTTCGTGTCAGCCTGGAATGCTGTGAGCATGGCGCAGGCTGCTCAATTGAGGCTGTGGCTCAAACAGCTGAAGCTGCATGCAGTGGCTTGGGATGACGCGTCCTGAGTGGCGAATGGGACGGCAACACGAATGCCTAGGATAGCTCTCAGGATATCGATGCATGGGGTATATATATATCACCGACCGTTGCAAGGCGGTGACGAGTCGCTGATGCGACACTGACCCCCAGGTGGACCTTCGTCGAGTGGGCCAATGGTGGGGCAGGGGTGCTGTTGGACAGCCCCGAGGAACGGCACACGGCCGGGTTGGCTGCGGGGGAGGGTGAGCTGCACGCATGAGCACACAGGGCGTGCGGCCATGTTGTCCTGGTGTGCGGCCCGCAGTCATGACAGCTGCAGCAGTGCTGCGTGTTGGGTGCGTGTGTCGGGCTGTGCTGGTGACTCAGAAGCGCCAACGGAAAGCCATGGTCATGCTGTCGCCCCGCAGAGCGCTCTGCGGGGCCACGGCGCCGTGGCCTGAACATGCGACTATACAGCTCCGCTGTTGCGCTTGGTTGCACACGCATGACTGCCGTGGCCAGCTGCAGTGCCTTGCCGAGTCGTTCCGCGTTGGGGATTGGCTGTAGTGTGTCTGTGCCTCGCTTTGTTGCTGTGCGTCGTTTCCTGCGATGCTGCCTGCTGCTCGTACTGCGACCTTACGACACGCATGACTGCCATGCATGCAGCATGGACGAATGACATGTTGGTGGGGGCTGGCATTGGCGTCGTCGTACACATGAGCCCACAACAGCCAGAGAACTGCTGGTCGTCATGCTGATGGACTCATTGCATGCTGAGAGAGAGTCTCGCATGCGTGGAATGTGGACCAGCGCTACAGAGCTGTACTGAACGCAGTGTGCCACATGCCAAGACAGCAACAGGCAAAGACAGCAAGCACATCATGCTAGCAGCGGAAAACGAGTTAAGGGATGACAGGAGCAATGAGTCAAGCGATCGCAGGACATGGAAGATTGAAAGTGACTGCCTGCTATCAGCTTGGAATCAGCTGCTTGCGGAACCATTTGGGGATCAGAGGCACCATGTTTCAGAGATATGTGCTCTCACACGTAAACCCATCTCCACTAGGTCACTGTGTCCACCGCTCCGTTAACGACCTGATGACCCAAGTGACTCGAATCACTCCAAGGTGTATGGAGCCTTGGGGATGCGTTTGTGCCATCCCACGCATCAGAGGTGTAGCCATCAGCCCACCCTTGAATGAAGGATCCTGCCAACTTGTGGCCAAGCACGCCAACGCATTGTTGACACGCCTGCTCTTGATCATGCTTAGCAACTCCGTGTTTCATATGGGATGGGCGAAATACATGCAGGCCCAAATCTACCAATGTCCGATGCACTACATCGCCAGAGCCTGGGAATCTTGAGAAGCCGCTGCGGATCAAGCGCGGGGCAGTAGACGCATGCGTTCTCGCAAGGACATAGACTTGAGAGAGTTCATCTAGACCAGAGGTGCCCTCGTGTGGCGTAACAGCTGTAAAAACATCCCAGGACCCGCGGCGCTGCGACCTCTTCAGGACACTGCGCTAAGGTCGTAAACATACCCTTCATGAAAGATGTACACAAGCGCACTGGTAGGGACATGAATATCTATAGAAGAACATGTTCGCGCGGGTCTCACAGTGCTGTACATGTAGCACTGACGCCATGTGTGCATGTTGATGTTGCGCAGCTGCACGCATCGCATCATCATTGCATGTACGCACTCTGGAGAGCCATTACGAAGGTGTTCAGTAGTTGACATGTTGCCGTGGCAATTATTTTTCTTAAATGAGTGAAGCTGCACCAGACGAGCTTGCGGTGCATGTTCGGGCCGAATGCGAGCAAGGCCAAAACGCACTCGTGAGAGCGCGGCTGGAGTCATGGATACATGACAGTTTGTTGCATCACATCATGTCTGATGTCAACAACGAATTTCGGTGTGAATGGAGCCGTGATTGACTATGGCGTACCGCAGTGACTTCAAGAACTTGGTCCCGGGTTCCGGAGATGGCAATGGCCCAATAGATATGTCTATGCCATCACACATACAATAACGCACCTTTTACACGTTGGTGATTACCCGGTCCATTCCGCTGTGGTGACGCTCGCATCCCAGCACGAGTACTGCCCGCATCACGATGCTCGAGACTGTTGTCCAGTGCAAGTTGGGTCATTGGCTGACTGGGCTGGTGATTACAAAAGGATGAACAGAAGCAACTGCTGCAGCTGCATTGCCAACAAATGCTACTCATGCACTGTCTAGCTTCCATCATCCACCTTGGTCGGCTCTGAGGTTAAGCCAGAGTCATGCCTGTCTGTACCTGAGCGTACTCAGTTGTTGGCTCTGATGTTGTGCTACAATCATACTTGTCTGTGGCTGAGTTCATGGCATCCTTGCACCACCACTGTAGGTTGTTGAGCATGTCCCACAGCTGGTCAGCACAATGAAATAGCATGGCTACATGATGATACAGTCCACATGGTGGGGTGGTCCTTAAGCATGGACACCTCCCGACCATCTATGCTCATCAGATAATGGCCACCAGGGCGCTGTTGGCCACTCCATGGCCTATTTGAAATATGATATTTCATGCAGGCCAGCATAGAGTGCAGCATGGAGTGTTTAGCTTTGGTGGATCAATCAGATGAGTTGATGGGAATGAAGCCATGCAGCCTTCCCATTGTATTGTGCTACCTGTACGGGCATGCTGTACTGGCACTCCCGGTTTGGTGCCACACAGCATACCTTTTTTTTCTTCTGTGAGGTTGGTATTTCATGCATGAAGGCAATTATGCCTGTGGTGCCGCAGCCATTCATCATGATTCTTTATCAGTGGCAGGCTCAAACAATGGCAGTCTGCGGCATCTGTAGCACAAACAGCAACAGTCTGCGGCATCTGTTGCATCAGGGGGCTGCTGCGCAAAGAGGTGGGGTACATCATTACATCCATTCTTCACACAAAACGTCATGGCTTTCAAGTCAATCTGGTGCTGACCTACCAGTTCATGCACTGTGGCACTGACACCCTAACTGAACATTCCTGAATAAAAACGATTTTTTGGGATACTACCGACCACTCTCCAGGCCAACGACGGACCTCTTCAAACATACCCAACGCTGCAGGCCAGAGCCCGTGTCCAAGGCGGTGGGTGGCCCCCGCAGCCACAAAGCGGCGCCAAGCCTGCGGCTACAGCACGGCTGCAGTCTCCCCCCCCCCGGCCCCTCCCCACGGCTTCAAGCCTTTCCTGCTGACACAACTCTTGACAATCTCACAATCTACACACCAGCCGGCGCAACCCATGCATTTGGTTGCACACTTTGACGTCTGCACAGACAGCTTGACAGCGGCCGATACAACACAAACCAGCCTTCCCTGTCACTGCCCCTCCCTTTTGCATCCCTGTTCCCCGCAATGTCGGAGGCGGCGCGGCGCTAGAGCCAGTTCTGGCGCCGCGCGATGAGCAGCCCGACGTAGGCGGCGCAGCGCACAAACACGAGCATGCCGGCGAGGATCGCGAGGTTCACGCCGACCGAGAGGCCGTTGTCGATGCCGTTGGCGGCCGCGAGGTCCTCCCCCCGGACCGCCTCGCCGGCCGCGCCGCGCAGCGTCAACCCGTTCATCTCGTTCAGGAACATCGCCGAGTTGGCGTACCTGCACGCATGGCCGCCATGCATGAGACACACGCTGTCACATCACACGGATGCGGACGCCCGTCGGATGTGAGACCCGTGGACGGGGTGGTCGTGCATGCTGCGGGGGCGCCGCGCTCTGCTTCGCCGCGCTGCTGTGCCGGGCATGCATCGCCCAGATTCGAGGATGGTTCTCACAGAGTCGCAGACGCATGCACGCTTCTGCAATGTCGCCGAGGGACAACAGCTAGCATCGCGCCACGCCACAGCGCTGCAGGCATCGCGCTGGCAACAGCACTTGGCACAGCGTGCACACCTCACAGGTCCGAGGACATCTGAGCTGAGCAACACACGGCGCACCACACAGGAGCACACAGGCGGGAGAGTGTTGTGGCAAGTGCATAGCTGAACTCATTCAACGCATATTGTGCATGGGATGCTCAGTGGTACAAGCGCAGAGTCAAGTGCACCTGCGTGGTGTGGAGGTCGCACCGCATGAAGGAGACGTCCTGGATCCAGGAGTAGTATGTCGGCATGTCGGAGGTCATGAAGCCGGTGAGCGAGAGCAGGATGATGAAGAGGATCGAGGCGAGCACGATCGCGATGTCGGCGGTCTTGCAGATCATCGCAAACACCATGCCGAGCGACTCGGAGACGAGCAGCGCAAGCGCGAGGACGGCGGCGAAAACGAAGAACTTGAGGATGTCCATCTGGAAGCCGAACATGAAGTACGAGATGATGGAGACCTGCAGAGGCAGGGGGGAGGCGGGGTCAGTGGCTGTGGGGGCGTGCGCCTGCGCTGTTGGGGGGTGTGTGTGTGTGTGTGTGTGTGTGTGTGTGTGTGTGTGTGTGTGTGTGTGTGTGTGTGTGTGTGTGTGTGTGTGTGTGTGTGTGTGTGTGTGTGTGTGTGTGTGTGTGAGGCTCGCAGCACCCTGCGGGGACGTTGTGCAGCGCAGCATGAGGAAAGACAATGAAGCGCAGGCTGCCGCAGAGCTGCCGATGTGAGGGTGCGCGTGCATGGGCCCGCACCCTCTCATCAGCTGCCATGTGCGTGTGTGTAGTGGTAGAGCAAATAGAATGATCAATCCAAAGGTTAGCCGCTCCGCAAGCCTGGCTCCACACAACCGACGGTGTGGTACATTGACGGCGTATTGCACACGTGCCCATCAGGGGGTGGCACTGCGGGTCACGGCTCATTGGGCCGAGAGTAGCATTGGGCCGAGAGTAGAACACCACAGTGGCAGGGGCAGGATGGGAGTGAGGTTCAGGACATGCGATCGAAGGAACGCGCTTCTCCGTGTCTATCTCAAGGCTTCAGATCTGAGGAATAGCGATGTGCCCCAGGCCTGGTCGATGTGCATACTGCGGCCGCTGTTCTATGCTTGCGAGCAGTGATGTGATATGATTCAGGAGCAGTGATGTGATATGATTCAGGCGTGTACGCTACAAACTTAAATAAAAAAAACCCTGCACTGCTGCCTATGTCTCCTACTGCGGCCACATCACCCTGCGCCAGGGGCAGTTCACAGCTGCTAGCAGCTGAATGCGTGGAGGGGCTGCTCGGTGCAGGAACGTGGCTACTGCAAAGGCCTGCTACAGGCCTGTCACCCAACACGCAGATTGTGTCTTAGATGGCAATGGCGGGTGAAGTGACAAAGTTGGGGAGGCTGGTGGCACCAATACACAGAATTCACGTGGTGTTGGTGGGCTCAGGGGGTGGGAGGTGGCTATGGGACATCCATAAGTAAGACTGCCTCAGACTGCCCCGACGTGCATGACATGACATCGGTGGCTGTACAATGACAGCATGACTGTGTGTTGTGCACTGCCTTCTTGTTGGGCACTGAGGCCACAGTGCAAGCATGCTGCAGCCCCAACAGCAGCTTCCCCACTGCTCTCACAGCAGGAGATAACTGCATTGCATCCGGAGTGCGTCACTGCCATGCAACAATGGGCCACAAGGGTTCGCAGGGCAGCCTGGTCATCAGGCAGTGACACGCACTGCCACTGCAGCTGCAGTCTTCACAGTGGCTGCTGCAACAGCTACCTCATGTGACAGGCACCGCTTATGCCATTTGAACCACCAGCGCGCAATCATCGTGCACTACCACTCCAGTCTGCACAGCATCTGATGCAACAGCAATCTCTCGAGAGAAATAGTCACCATATCATGCCATGTGGACCATCCCGGCCCCGAGTGCGTGATTGCCACTGAATGCTGTACAACTCGCACAGCATTCAGAGTTGAGAATGATTGAAAACTAAATGAATAGCTCTCGACAGGCTGGCAATATACAAGCGCTGGTCGATGCACCTGCATGCCGCTGCGGCGTACATGAACCTTTTGGTACGATGGTTGACAGCGGCGTGGTGTCAGTGCACGTGCCTGCGCCAGCCCGCGATAGATGTGTACATCTTTTCTCGCAAGGAGCAAGTCATGCTTGAGACAGGGCGTGTGATTATGTGGGCGATGCATCGCGATGGTTCACCCAGCTTCCGACCATGTGAGGCGTCAACTTTCGGTGTCACCGAACATCCGGGACGGCTCGTGTTGTCCAGGGAAGGCTACGAACGGGCTCTGACGTCAAGCAAGTTTAGTCTAAACAGGCGCCATGCAGTGTGCTGAGACCGCTCCACAGCGCGAAAGCTGGCATACCGTAATCTGTGCTTTGCTGGGACGCTTGGGACACAACACGCAGGGCGATCGTGATGGCTTGGTCAGACCACGGAGGTGTGTATGTGACGCACCATGCATGCGCGATCGGATACCGTGTGTTGCTGACAGATGACCAAGAGAACTACATCGCATGGGATCGCACGACGCGAGACTCCCACAGCGAGAGCACCTGTACCGGGACCCCAGCTCCGCCACGGCAAGGAGGCAGGTAGCCCCAACTGGCTAGCGAACTGCCGAGACACGGGGAAACGTGTCAACGTCACAGCACAGATTGTCCGACTCCCGGGTGAGATTGGTGCAGCAGTGCGGGCGGTCGGCGATCAGTCATTGGCTGCCGTGCCGGGTCGTGTGTAGGTCCGCATGATCGACGGCCCTGCTCCGTGTTGAGGGCAGCCACCCTGGGTGCGAGGCCTCGGCGAAGTGAGGCTGCAAGACAGGGAGCTGACTGCAAACTCCGGAAGATTTGTAGGCCTGTGCCACCAGGGGGGCACGTTGCACATGTGTCAGGTGCTCACGCGTGCGAGAAACGGCAACAGGGGGCTGTGCAGGGGGGGCCTGCATATCCACCTCCAGACTGGAGATGGATGACCAGGCCCCTCCCCCGCCTTTTTCTTCTCACTTTCCCATGTACATGTACAGCACATGCCAAGATGCATGGCACATGCCAAGATGCATGCGAATCACGCCATGTGACACAGACTGTAGCACCACATGTGCGGAGGACGACGCCAGCTGGCCACAGTGTCGCTGCACCCTGAACAACTGGACCCGCGTCGCTGCCCTGCGCGCAGCATGCGCCTCACGGTGGCCCCAGATATCTCTCCGCTTGCAAGCGGCGGCACACCGTGGGCGCGGCTGGACTCCAGGAGCGGAGCAACTCAGCGGATTGCTGAGTTGCCCCAGCGGCGCTAAAATGTTAACACGACGCTTTGTGACATGCACGACGGCGTGACGCCAGGCATTGCTTCCGTGTGACAAAGCACCATCAACACGTACCACATCTCCATTGCCATTGAATGTGTGCACCGCAACACAACAAAACACCACGTCCTGCGGCGCCGGCCCCACGTCGTCGGATTTGCATCTCATGCAACACGCCGCGCTTGTGTGCAACCACAGTATGGACACGCAACGCACGACACGCTTCCTCACAGCACACACAGGGGGGGGGGCACTGTGCGCACAGCGCAGCACACAGCAGCGCGTCTCCACACAGCATGCAACGGGAGGCGGAACGCGCACCGTGAGCGCAAACAGCATCTCGACGGGCATCATGATGAGCGTCTTGCTCCAGAAGAACACCCCGAGGCCGTAGATGTTCTGGTCGACCTCCCGCCGCACGAGCGTGCGCTCGTCCTGCCACACCGTGATGACCGTGAACGGCGGCGTGAAGACGATGGTCACGATGATGAAGAACGACGACGCTGCGCGGTCAAACGTGCCGCGCTCCGCCTCGCTCGACACGTCAAAGTACATCCCCCCTGCACCCCAGGCCTTGCATTGGGCAACTGCTGCGGAGAAGTGGTGTGTGGGCCTGTCAGGGCATGCTGTGTGTGCTGCGCCTGCCTCTCTGGTTCTGCCCGTGTTTGCCGGCCAGCAGCATGTTGCAGGGGGAGCATGGCTGTGGCGGTGCGGGCGATGATTCCCCCCTGACTACCCCGCCCCTGCAGGGCCCTGACGATCAACACCTCTGTTTGAGAGGCTGCAGCACTGACCCATGTGCAGCGTAACGGCGGCTCAGGGGGCAGTGCGCCTGTGCCGCGGTGCCAGCCGCCTGCACAGTAGCACCCCTGGCCACCATCTGCAGCAGGCTGACAGCAGCTGATGGCACCCGGCCCAGGCGCACTGCTTCGTGGCGGTTTCGGGAGCTTGAATATCGCACACTACCGGTCCGCTCAGGCCAGCAGCTGCACTACAACCCCACAGAAGATGTTCACACGCTGAGTCCTGCGGCACCCTGGCTGCGCGGCAGTCCTCCGGGCCCGGAGCAGACCGCACCTTGTCGCCCAGCGAATCGGACCCTGATGCTTGCCCGATGAGGCCCACAGGCCACGCTGCAACGGCGAGTCCGATGCGCGCGCAGCGCAGCAGAGCGTTCACAGCACACGCACGCATGCAGACACAGCCGCATCTCCACACGCAGCCCCGCACCGCACACTAACACAGGTAGGCTACATGGCAGCGAGAGGCAGGGTACAGGGTACGGGGCTGCTGAGTGCGGTGAGAGGGGGGAGGCCGCACCGATGAACGCCCCCATGAAGAGGTACTGTACCGCCTCTCCCACGAGCATGATCGGGTGCCGCTGCCACGCCCGGATGAAGCGCGCGCAAAGGCACATCATCTGCGCAAAGATGCTCGTCGCCGGGCCCTGCACACGGCTCCCCATTCAGCCCCGGCACTTCGGCATCGTGCTTCACGGATGCACCTGCGCTGCTGGGGGCCTGGGAGGTACGCATCCGGCATGCCTCTGGCGCAGCATCCGCCACACACAGGATCCCATCGCGGAGAGGATCTGGCAGATCAAGGCCGTTGCGTCCGCACGAGCCTAGCGATTCGAATCACCCGCAGCGGCGCCGCGCCTGTTCGGCCGCCTGCTCTGCCCCGCCCGGCGCGCAGCGGCATGCACAGAGAAGCGCGCTGGGAATCTGTGGACTGGGTGCGGACAGCCCCCGCATACGGCGCCACAGATCCACGTGGAGGGCACCGCCAACGGGACGCGCACAGCCCTCCCACGCTGCGCCGGAACCGAAGCGCGCCCCCAAAGCACCCACGCACACAGATGCATGCACACGCCTCTCGTGAAACGGACATGCAAATGGAGACGTGGCGTAGGTGTCAGGGAGGGGGGGGGGGGGGGGGGGGGGGGGGGGGGGGGCGGGTGGGCACACCACCGCGTGCGCCGCCTCGAGGTCCCCCTTGGTGACCCGCGCCGCGCCGTACGTGTGCAGGCTGTGCAGGCTCTTGCCGGCGGAGCGGATGCTCGCGTCGCCGTCGACGATCGTGACGGCGCCCATGCCCTCCTCCGCGCCGATGAAGGAGCGCCGCACGCTCGCGTTCCAGCGGTTGGACTGCCGGTCGGTCAGCTCCGGGATGTTGTCGGCCTCCGACGCGATGCCGAGGAAGTAGTCGGTAGGGTTCTTGAACTGCGGGCACGGAAAGCCAGCGTCGGCGAAGGCCGTGACTGCGAGCTTCCAGGCGCCTGCATGTGTGGCGTTGGGTGAGGTGTGTCGGTGCTGCGGTTGGTGTAAGGGGTACGATCAACGGCGAAGACGCATGGACCTCCACGGCGACGGAGGAAAGCGCCGCGAGCAGCTGTGGAACAACGAGGGCAGAGGAGGCTCGGCACAGCACAGGGACAGAGGGGCAGCGAGCGGCGGTGCCGTGGCTGCGGCTACGGCATCGGCTTTTGGTGCGGCCGTAGCTGTCAGATGCCGGTTGCTGGTACTGCTGATGCCATGGGCGTTGATGTTGCAGGGGGAGGGGGTGCTGTGCTGAGGCGCTTGCGGCCTGTGGGGAGTGACGTGCGTAGTCCGCGCCTGCGGAGAGTGTCTCAGTCTCATGCCGTGGTGTTGTGGTGGACATGCTGCTGTATATATGCTGCCATGCTGCTGTATATATGCTGCCATGCCATGAATATGCTGCCACCACACTGGCTCCGCAGATCGCATCTCTCACCATGGATGTGTGACACACGACGCAGTCACTGCCATAAGGCAGTATGATGTAGTCACTGCCACAAGGGGGTGACGGTCGCTGGTTGTGCAGCCACCACAGCTGATGCCACAACATCGCAGCCTCCACTGGTCGGTTCGACCTGCTACAGAACTGCTGCAGAGGGAAAAAAGAACGATGGACGGGATGGAAAGGCTGGGCGGAGTGAAGGCGGGGCAGTGCCCACAGGTGAGTCTGTTGGTGGGTGAGTGTGTTGGTTGCAGAAGTTGCAGAGGGGAGTGGGAGGGCTGCAGCCCTGGCAGCTGCTGCAGCATGCATGAAGTTTCCGCAAGCATTGCATCGTTGCAAGTGATGTGTGATGTGGCACTTGTGCCTCCTGATGCACTGTGGCAGTCTCAGGCATGAATGCTTTGGCCAGGGAGTGCTGTTGCAGGTTGGGCAACGCTACCCTGCCAGATGGGCACTGGCAGGACTGCAGCTTCAGATGCTCATCATGCATACTGCACTGCAGGATGCAGATGGGAGCAGTCATGTTGACTGCTGTGGCTACGGCTAGGTGTGAACTCTGCCCAGCGAGGAAGCAGGGATGAAGCACGCTCGAGGGGACGAGAGTGCCCACCAGCATGTGGTTTACAGGCACGTAAACGGAACTCACGTGCCAGAAGCTGTGCATGGCTGCAGGATCGCATGCACTGTTGGCGCCTGCTGCCACGAAAGGCTGTTGACTTCCTGTCTCGTTCACTGCCTCCCGGCAGTGTCGCTGTGCTGTTGCACGGCTGTGTCATCGGGTATCAGTTGCGAACAGGAAGTTCTGCAGATGCGATACAGCAGCTGAGACATGGCAGCTGTGACGCTAGCCGGCTAACACCGAGGCGAACGTGTGTACGTATGCTTAGATGTGGACGTCGATTGTGGGGAGTGTCGCAGCTGTGGCATTCTCTGCGGGGTTCAACCCTTCCAAGGCTTTCGCAGCTGCGTCGATCGGTGGTGACTGCAGTGCCGAGAAGGAGTGACACGCACCTCCGTACAGGATCTGCCCTCGCGCCATCAGGATGAAGTGGTCAAAGAGCTCAGTGATGTCAGAGTTGGGCTGATGGATGGTGAGCGCGACTGTGCGTCCCTTAGCGGCAATGGCCTTGAGAGTGCGCATGATAGCAACTGCGATCTCAGAGTCGAGCCCGCTGGTCGGTTCGTCCAGAAATAAACATGTCGGAGACGTAATAAGCTCAACGCCGACAGATACTCGGCGCTTCTCGCCGCCAGAGACACCCTTGATGCCCGCTGCTGGCGAGCCGATGAACGTGTTCGCACAGTCCTGCAGGCTCTGCACGCGCACGGGGCCTTGCCGTCACAGATGAACGGAACGAAAGCCACTGGAAAGATATGTAGAGTACACTGGATGGAAAGCGTGCACCAGCACGCTTGTTGCACGGGCACGAGCGGTCGTGTCGCACCAGCTCATCCAGAATGGATTCGACTCGCTGCCGTCGTTGTGCACTTGTCAGCCCTGAAGGTAGCCTGAGTTGAGCACTAAACATGAGACATTCCCTCACCGTCTCTGTGGGAGGAAGGTAGTCGTGTTGTGTGACGTATCCGGTCGAATGGCGAAAGCGTCGGTAGTCGATGGGCTCATTGTTGACCAGCACCTCGCCCTTGATGCTCATTTCCGAGATACGTTGCAATCTTCCTGCCAAGAGATCCATCTGCAATTTGCTTGGTTTTGCATGCTGGTCAGCGAGGAGTCCACCCGGGTGGTGTGCACACAAAGCGGATCAAGCTTGGACAGCATAAGTTTGGGAACGAATTGCTGCGCTTGACTCAGCTCACGTCCCTCCGTACAATACAAGTGCACGAAACACGTAATATACGTACCATGGTTGTCTTGCCAGCGCCAGACGGCCCCATAATCGACGTTACCTGGCCCGCGGCAGCAGTTCCTGAAACGTTCTTCAGGATCTCTATGGTCTGATTGGGGTCCGTTTTCGAAGGAACGGCACATGACAAGTCATTCCATGCAATATCTATGGTCTTGTACTTGGACATTGCTGCAGCTGCGCAGACTGTGCTGTGCTCTGAGAGGCGACACTGTGTGTGTTGGCACGGCCCCCTTGCCAGAACGCTAACACGTTTTGCCCATGTGCACAAATCAAGATGCAAGACTTCTGAGAGACACGGCGTGGTACTGAGCCGCGAAGACGAGGCGCAGCCGTCTTATTCGGGTCTGATGAGCGAGCGTTACTTTGCTTCGGCGCCGAGCGTAAAATGCTGTGGCTAACGGGGTGACGATGACAGGCTGCCCCGATGACATATGCGCGACGCCAAGTCACCTTGTGCAGAGTGACACCAGGATACGCCCACTCGACTGGAACAGCTGTCTACCCCAAAAGCTTTGTCGGCCGCAAAAACGGCGACCGCGCACGCCAACAAGGCAGGCTGGCTGGCTGCATGCAGGTCATGTTTAGTGTCGATCAAGGCAGTGAGGCAGCCGTGAAGCGGCACCGCAGCTCCTCTGCGCGACTGGGCGCTTGTTATCACCTCGATGTCAGCCCTCAGACCGTTGTACATTTGTTGCGCAACAACGAAGCGAGGGTGCACACGGCCAGGCCGCTGCTATGCCGCAATAGCACGCAAGCAGCGCTGTCGCATCTATAACGATAATATCTCTCATGGTGTATGCATCGCATGCGTGCCTGGGCCGTCATTCACCGGCCGCATGTGCGTGCTAGCCAGACTTGATGACGCTTAACAGCTCGGGCGCGGTTGCTCCACGCGCCAATTGAGCTCATATTTGGAGGTCTCCGGATGCTTTCAACACGAGCTGGGCGTGTACATTTAGTGGCGCGGCACACCTCATCCACACCAAGCGGCAGCCTGCGATGTTGCCGGTGCCAACCACACACAGCTGGGTAATCTGAAACACACTTTCATCAAGTCATTGCGCGCTGCTGCTCGCTCGAGCGAGCACAAGTATGTTGAACACACAGCATTGATGCAACAACGACCGGCTGACAGCTGCAGTTAGAATTAGCATATCACCAGCAGACAGTCTGGTTGCACATAGAATTAGCATATCTTGGGCATAAATGTGGGCTGAACAAAAGGCTTGCACCAACGAGTTAGCTCGAATGATGCAGCAGAATCAGCCTTGAGGTTACAAAGGGTGCAACACACTGTTGCACTTTGCCTCTGGGGCAGCACAACTTATCAACAGCCATGCACTGTTCTGGGAAGACTCTGAGGCAGCTTCGAAGGAGATCACTGCTGTGGCAGAGCACTGTGGCAGTGTGTACTCACACTATAGGCTCTGCACACCTGGAATAATGCGCAGCCACATGACTACGATCCATCCTGAGGCATCGCACGCATTGAAATGGATTGACCGTTTGGTTCTAGGTCCATGTCAGCTAGGAGGTCTTGGGATGCAGGAGGCTCAGGCGAAAGCAGGGATACTGGTGGCCTGAGCTTTGGTGGGTCAACTCGGGTCGCTTGCAGGCCGGCCCCAAAGAGCGACGATGATGACGCCACAGTCGCTGGTGGCTCACGCCCAGCAGCGCCCCCAAAGCTGCGCAGTGCCCCGGTGGCAAACGCGGCGCCGAAGGTTGCGGGGGGATCAGCTGGCACCTCCGCAGCTGCGTCCTCTCCTCCTGTCTGCGGCGCAGTAGCTGCTGCGGTGTTGGCAGGTTCATTCGAAGGGATGCTGAAGCCCTTGGTGGGGATCGGCATAGCTCCAGGTGGGGCTGCATCCAAATCGAGGAGACCAGCAGGGCTGCGCAACGCATCGGCAAACGATCCTTTAGCATTACCCCATGGTGCCCATGGGCTGTAAGGCGAGTTGGGAGTGCCTGCTCGCTCTTCTGATGGACCCTGCACCACGCGCGAGCATGGTCAGAAATCTAGCGTGGCGGACATCGGCAGGTGTATAGCTGAGGTGTCTACACGAAGGACTTTGCTGCAGCCTGACTCAGTTCATGCTTCCTTGCAGGCCAGGCAAGGAATGCACCATGCCCACATCCCTGTGTATAAGCAGCTGAATGACGCTACCATTCGGAAACTACTACAGATAATGAGCAGATTGATGAACTGTCAGACAACATACATGAATGCTGACTGTGCGGTGCGTTTGACTGCAAAAGTCACCACGATCCAGTGAGTCGGCCTGAACTACTGAGTCACTGCTCATTCGCACGGGGCCCACAACACCAGAATGTATCAAGTACAAGCTCATACAAGCACCTGAGCTGGAAATCAACATGTATGGGAATCTTGGCCGATTGGAAGGCACTTGAGAAGAGGTGAATGTTTTCAGGCTGACACCTTTAACAAAAGCACATTAGACAGCATTAGTGGGCAAGCCGAATATCAAGAGGGAGGATCGAGACACACCGCGGGCATCGAAAGCTGCGAACGTGGCGTTCCCCATAATTCTGACTGGTTCTCTGCCTGCAATGCCACACCTTACCGGTCAGATTTGGACACCACCGAACATTAACTTGAAATTTGTCTACGAGTCACAAGATCCAATCACTCTCGGTGAAGAGGAACAACCTTGCAATGACCGAGCAATCAGAATTGGCAAACGCCTGGAACCGGCAAACGCCCGGAATGCCTGAACCTCGTCTCGGCAGTGTCTTAAGTGCAGGTTTGAGTAGCCTGGGGATGCATGCACGCCAACGCCCGAATATACCACCAAAACCGACAGTAAGCTTCAAGCAACTGACAGCAACCATGACTCTGCCGCCGTACATCATTGACCACAGCAAGTTCATTTCAAATAATAAAGACAAGTGTAACAGAGATCATCATTACTGTGATGGACAGAATCACAGCAAGCTGGAGTCCACCGCAAATTGTGGCAAACTTGACACATCTTGAGACATGACACAGCTTTCAAAACAGCAGCGCATACGTGAGAGAAGGATACCTGCTGCATGCAGTAGAGCTCGCTGGGTGTGGGCGACAGTTCATTCGTGTAGATAGTCACACGGTCACCCGAGTCAGGCTCTGAGATGTCTGAGTCCTTGTCATCACCCCACAGTGGAGAGCATAGGCTCATCTTCTCGATTTCCTCCCATGGCACAGGCTCCTACATACAGCATCCCATGTAAGAAATGTTCCCACTGGCACGGCAGCAACAATGAGGATTCAATGGATATCATGGTCGAAACACAGAAGCAAGCAAAAGTCCTCACCATGGATGCGGGAGTGCCAGGAGTAGCGAATGATGCTGCATCTGGGCTGCCTGACCTCCTCACATGCACATCAAGGTCACCCTCAGGATCACCTCGCACCCCGTTTGCATCACCAAACGTGGCTGTGTTGCTTGGGCACACGAGTGATGCAGCTTCATCTTTCTCTGTCTTGCATTCGTCTTTGGCATCTGCAGTGTCCTCAGGCGGGTCGTATCGGTGCAGTCGCCGTCTCCAAGAACGCAACAGTCCATCAAAGCAGCGTTTGGAGCATTTTGTCCGTACATCAGGTGTCTGAGGATCATCACCACGCCGTTGGTCCCTGAATGGCACCGTCCGGGTGACAACGTGGACTTGTTCTGTGGTACTCTGTGGTTTCGGGGAACACATATAATCACACACAGGCGCAACAGGCAATGCTATCAGGTAATGTGCTTCTCAGCGATGATAGAAGCCATTAGAAGTAACACAATCGCACCGCGGCACAGCAAGGACATAAGCCTTGTATCCAGCACTGTTCTTGCCAAACTCAACCTGCTTCATCCTCTGCGCGATTCTATGGGGATCCACCTCCGATTCATGCGGAGCATACCAGCACTGTGGATTCCCGTTCGGCGCAATACCACCCACACGGCGAGCTAGGTGCGGCCTGCCTGGAGGAAGAGCAGGAGCAGGCTTCTTCTTGCTGCCTTTCCCTGGGGCAGGCAATCCGCGAGATTTCTTGCTGTCGCTGGGCCCGGCTGAAGAGGCAGTTAGATTCTGCTTTGGTGGTGGGTCGCGCGATCTCTTCCCGCTATTTTCGCGTTCCGTCTTGACCGACAAGTGCATCGTGGATTTTAGCGTAGATGTATCTGCCTGAGGGCCGCCTCTCCTCCACTCGGCATCCATAGCAGACATGTTGAAATTCTCAAGATGACGTTCTTGCAGCGGTGCTTTGGTTCCCATGGCGGAGCAGACCTGTATAGACGCCAAGACGATCAGAGGACACACGCAGCAAAGCTGCATACTTGCAGAAATAGCGTCAATGTGTGCAGCATGTCTCGCATGATCGTTGATGAAGTCGGAAAACTGCGCATGCAAGACGTACGACGGTGAGCACAGTAGTGAATCAGTGTGCTTCCAGCCGAGACAGGGAACGAAGTGCATCTGGCCCCTTCATCGATATATCAACTCGTATTTCAGCATCTTAAAGCGGAAGGTTTTAGCAGTGCGACATGCCAGGCGTTGATGGCTGAAGGAGTTCGTGTCCCGGTTGCTCCGCAAAGACCTATGTCGCGGCCGCAATCCCAGGCATTGCAGCAGTCCAGCATGGCTCATAACTTCAGTAAACTATTGTTTTGGCACATTGCTACGCCTTTCAATAAGTAGCGTCGCGATGATGGCTAATACACCAGGCGAGTCAGTGTCACACCCCACAGACAGGCCCGCACAAATGGCTACCAATACGAAAGACTGTGGCAACTCAAAAGCAACATCAGCAGACGTGCTCAGCTGCGCTGTCACCCCCTAGAATTTTGCTTGCGCCAACACGAGACTTGCGAAAGAGCGTCCCTGGAGCTACAAGGAGCGCACCAGTTATGGACGCGAGATGACACGATCAAGTAGCCGCAGATTTACTCTGTTCAGGCGGCTAGCACGATAATATTCGGTCCTCGGCTTTGACGTGGCCATAAACGCAGATGTCGGACACAGTCTGTGGATTGGGTACAGGGCCTCGCTTCAACGAAACAAGATATTCCCGAAAGCTGGGAGAGGGCTTTACTGGCACAGTGAATCAGCTGGAAGGGTTTCACGACAACCTTTGACGTGCACATTTCGAACGCATGGCCTCGGTAAGTCGACTCACTCGACAGGTCAGCGCGTGGAGAAGCGTTGGCTTGGTTCAGCTGTGCATGGCGTTGCTTGTGCAAGGCTGCCATACAGGCACATCTATTCCTCTTCGCGTGGGTCTGTTTGGGATGGTTTGGTTCGTGCTATACACTATCTGCCAAGCAACACGGGGCACACCAACGATACAGTGAGGCGGGCCGCGGTGAACACCCGTGCTTACAAGTACCCGGCTGTCTCCTTTGATGTCATCGTTGTCCTCGATTTCCAGAAGCTGTGAATGTTGACTGGCTCAAAATTTTTATTCTAGAGAACAGTGGCCAATTTGGCGCACCATCCCTTTCACACAGCCTCCGTTCCTCTCGCCGTTGCCATGGGCAGGTGCATTGACGCCATGAAGCATCCTTTGCATGACCTGATGCTATCGGGTCAGTATAGGTCTGCCTCGTTCAGCTCGTACTCGAGTTTGCTGTCGTTGCTTCGTCGAGCCAGCTCTACCGATCCCAGTCGGAAACATGAAACGGAATTTCGGTGCCGAGTTTTCTGCTGAAAGATAGGATTTGCATATTTAGTTTACCTGTGAAGATTTTGTTGCGATGGGGCGCTATCAGTGGGTTGCTTGCTACACATGAAAGCTAGCTCGACGTCCGGGCCAGATGGATCGCATCTCTGGCCCTGGAAAAAAATAGAGCCGGATCCAATTACAAACGGGATGAGCTTGTAGCTTGAGTGATATCAGGATGCTGTTGTGCGTTCCAGCTGCCTATGCTTTGATCAAACACAGCTGCTGAATGGCAATACCTCGTCCCTATCAGGGCCCAGAACCGGCCACCTGTTAAGTGAGCGTAGGCAGGCTATGTCGATAGTGTCGGCGTGTATGCGCGTGTGATTTGCGTTCCAAGCTAGCCTCACGAACAGTGACCTTGGTGTAGAACTTCCACCAAAGCCCATCAGGTTCATGGGTGTGCGTTGTCCATGGTGACTGCGCAGCCAACAGTGTATGGATCCATTGCCATGCCCGCATGATAATGCAGAAACCGTGACACCTGCTTCAATGAGCTTCCAAGCATCTGCTCAGTCACGCCTCAGGCTCAGATGCAGTCCAAGCAGCATGACTGCTCTTAGATTGGCCCATGTTGGCAGCAGCATGAGGCCTTTAAAGCGGGCACAACATAAATATCGCTAATGCAGACGTTCCACTTCCAGGCTCAGGGCTGCTGTCCAGTGGCCTCCTGCCCCACCTCGTTCGCACGCGCTTGCATCCGCTCGCAGAACACCGCCAAAGTCGCTTTCCGGAGTGCAGATGCGGGCGGGTACAGCTGCCCTGCAACCGTCAGGACTGCTCCTGCTGTGTCTACCAGGTTCCTCGCAGCTTCATGCACCCAGTCCGTCACGAGAAGCAGCTGCCTCGCCTTGCTGGAGCTGCCATGCAGTGTCGCCACGCTGGGTGTCGCCTTCTCTGCCTCCCGCTTGATCTGCAGCACAACCAGATCCGTCAGTGCCTGAGCTGGTACACGCATGCATGTCACGGACACAGCCGGAGAGGCACGGTGCCACGTGGGAACCGCATGAGAACTCAGCCACACCGCAGCTGCAAACGCCCATAACACATGCATCCATGCAGGTTCCGTGCGGGAGAGGCAAAGGAGTGCGGGGGGCCGGGCCGCACGGCTTCCAGGTCCCCAAGGACATCCTCTCGGCAAGCAACGGCCGCGGCTGCACGCTCCCATGCATCCAGAACGCCCTCCACGCGCTCCGAGAAGCCCCACTCCGTGAACTGCACCAGCATCTCCAGCCGCTGCAGCGCGGGCATGTGCAGGGAGGCCCACACGCGCAGCAGCCGCCACTGCGTGCGTGCCGTGAAATCTGCGGCGACGGCCGCCGGCGGCGGTGGCAGCGGCGGCGGCCGCGCCGCGTCGCGCTCGCGCTGCGTCGTCGTGTCCAGCACCCCCAGCAGCGCCTGAACAGACGCGACCAGGAAACGTCAAGAGGGCGCAGGCGCACCAGAAGCCACATGTCTGGTGGGAGCGACCCGGCAGGCCTTCCTGTTGCAAGCGAAACGGACCACCAGGATGCCCCGGGCCACACCGACTCGGCGCAGTTTGGCGCGCCCAGGCCCCGTGGTTGGGGGCCGGCGTGTCCGGCCGAGCGATCCCTGCTGCTTCGCAATGTGGGCCCAGCCTGAGTGCGCAGCATGACTCACGGTGGGCGCCTCTGGCGAGCTCGGTGATGGCGCGTTGAATGGCATGGCAGTGCATGCATGTACATGATGCGTAGACAATGCGCCCAACCCGGAGGCAGCCGCCGGGCTCCCGCCCCAAACACCCACCTTCGGATGCCATATGTCCACATCGCCGAGGTGAGGCCACCTAGGTGACCTCTCACAGAGAGACTGTAAAATGCATGGCGTTCATGCAGCGCACCCGCAGTCCCGGAACTGGCGCAGCCGCGCTCGTGGCCGCATCACCGCTCACGCCCGAGCTCCCACCGGACCCCGCCACGGCCGTCAACGGCGCGTTTTCGGAAGCACGTCCGGTGGGGCGTGCCGCTGGGGGCCCGCCTGGCGTGGAGGGGGTCGCGGTGCGGGGGCCCCGGCCGGTCCCTGCAGACCCTGACACCGTCCGCGGCGCTGAGGTGCTGAGCGGCTGGGGTGGCAGGCGAGGGGCAGTGCCGTTGCTCTGCGGCGCCGTTGTAGAGTCGGACGCTGCAGGGCCAGCTGCCACGTTGGCGGCTGCCGCGTCGGCGCTCTGGCCGTGGTCGGATGGTGCTGAGGTGGGGTGGAAGGTGGTGAGCAGGTGGTCCCCGCCATCTTCAGCGCCAGTGTGCGCGTCGGCGTCACCCATGAGGTTCCTGGCCGCCCTGTAAGCATCTCTGTATAAACCCCAGCCCGCCACTATACTCCCAACTTGGATATATTTGGAAGTGAACACGTAGACGTCGTTGTGCCCATTGCATATCGTTTTAAAAGTAACTGTACCATTACACAAACGAAAGTCAGAGTGCAATACGGCAGCATGCATGGAGAAGAGGCTGCCACTGCACACGCACGCGCCACGGGCATTGACTGGCACAAGCACTACACCTCTCAGAGGCACGACCTTTTTGGCGTAGCCCAGCATGGTTCACACTACACAGACCATCAGGATACAAAAACCACGCAAAGCATGTTGCACATTCACCGGCTTCGGCACTGTGGCCAGTTGCGGGTGTGTGAACAGCCGCACCTGAGAGGCCCGCTCCCGGTTTCCTGCAAGACGCCGATGCCATGGGGCCAGTGCGTTGGCAGCTCGGCATCCGCGGCCGCAAGTGGCACAGGGGAGGCTGTGGCGGCGTCGTCGCCTGCACTGGCAGCGACCGCCTTCCCCAGTGTGTCGCCTGCCTGCACCCTCTAGCGCCTGACAGAAATCGCATGCATGCATAGTTGCAGATGTGCCTGTGGATGGTGAGTGCTCTGCAGCGTCTATGGTTGGGTCAAAGGGAGGGTGCAAGTCGGACTGCGTTTGGTTGTGGTCGCTTTGGCCCATGGCCACCTTCCGCACCTAGCGAGGCCAACTGGGCTAAGCTTACACAGCCGATATCAAGCGCAGCACGCTGCGCGGTGGACCGTCCGTGAGAAATATTCCAAACCCTGCGCTGCGCAGCGTCGCATGGCAGAGAGAGCCATCTACAGTGTCTGGGTACCGCTTGCCAAGGCGATGTAGCGTTACACTAGCGCAGCGGAGGGTTGCCAGAGGCGCACATGCAGCCGCCGGGAGCGCTTGCGCGGCGCAGGCAAGCATAGTTCATGCATGAGCTCCGTGTTCTCCCGCAGCAGCTGCCGCAGCGAGCGCAGCAATGCCGCGGAGCGCGACTCGCCGGCCGCGCGGTCCGCCGTCCACACCTGCACACCACCCACTCACGCTCTTCTGTACGCCCGCCCGCAACGCCGCGGCGCCCGCAAAGCATTGCGCTGGTCGAACTCATCTCGTCACGAAGGGCTAGACGGTCACGGCTGGGCACTTGGGCAGGTACAGCGGAGCAGAGGCCCCCGCCGTTAGGTCTGGACACCTCACGGACCCAGGTGCCGTGAGGTGAAGGCACATGATTTGCTACATTGCACGCAGCATGCATGCCGAACCGCCTCACCTCTCCGAACCCGCCAATGTCAGTGGGGCGGTTTCACCCGGAACACTGAGCCGAACACTGAGGAGATGATCATTGAACCAGAGCCCTGCTCCCGGCTGCCGGGCAACGCTGTGCTGTGCTGTGCTGCTCTGATGTTCCAGCAACTACTTGACGCCGACGCCGCCGCAACACGATACGAACCACACTGCCAGTGAAGAACTGTATATATACGCACCTCCTTCAGCAGCTGTATGGTGTGCGCCTCGCCCCTTTCGCTGTTGTCCCCATCCGCCGCCGCAATCACCGCCCGCAGCGCGGGGCAGCGGCGGCCCTCGGACAGAAGCGTGGCGAAGCGGCCACCCTCCCGAGGGGCACCCTCTGGAGAGTCCTCCGCGCCGGGCGCCGGGGGGCCACGCACCGGCACCGCGGTCGAGGCGAGGCGGAGCTTTCCGGCGAGGGTGGCGGCCGCAAGCTCCTCTCGTGCGGCCTCCAGCTCGGCAGCCACCTGCGTGGAGACAGCCGCGTCTCTGAAGATGGGTTTGACGGACACAGCCGCATTGCAGTGGACAGCGCTGCGCATGGAGCCAGCGGCTGCATTGCGGAGCTTCATTGCAGGGCATGTTCCGGAGATGCGCCTGCCCCTGATCATGGTCAGACTGATGTGTAGGTGCCACACGGCACTGTGCTACGACGCACTCGCGGCCGTGCCGTTGGGGCTCATTGCGCACCTCTGGCCCGTGCATCGGACATGCCCCTCAGCCGCGGACCGCACCAGGGGCTGCAGCGCACATTCATGAACATTTGACACAGGTTCAGGCACCTGATATACGGGGGGCATCAGTTGTCCCTGCATGGTCAATGTCCTGGGGGGGCTGCAGTGCAAGGCTGGGGCTGGAGTGCAGGACCCCAGGGCTCGAGAATAGGAACTGTGAAATGTGGCCGCGCCCACCCGCCGAGCACCACAGCGTGCGTGCCGTGCAGGGAACTCACCGCCGCAGCGCTCCGTACGTGCTGGCTGGGCGGCACCGTCCCCACAGCCCCCGACAGGCTCGCGCCGTCCGCGTTGCCGTCGTGCGGCGGCCACCCCTGCCCCACCTCCTGCAACAGCTCGTCCGCGTGCAGGGCCGCAAGCATTGCGCGGCGGTGCCGCATGAGGTGTGAGTGCTGCTTGCGCCGCAGCTCGAGCGCGTGCGGGTGTGGGGAGGCGGCGGTGTCGGGCCGGCGGATCTGGCTCGCGACACGCATCGCGCGGAGGCTGCGCATCGTGCGGAGGGTCGCGGACGACGGCCGCCGTGTGCGCGGCGGAGACGCGTGGGCCTGCGGATAGCGGAGGTCGCTCCCGCGGGTGTCGATGTCGACTGCGGGGGTGAAGGCGAGGTGCGGGCGGCTGTCGAGGCGCCGTGTGTGGGCGGACTCGCTTGAACGCACGATGCTCTTCTGTGGAATGGGGCGCCGTTGCAGCTTCAGGCTGTCCTGTATGCATTGAGGCAGCCTGGATGGACCTGGGTTGTGCGCTGCCAACCTGCGCGGGTGACAAATGCGGGCACTGTTCGGCCAGTGAATGCTTTGGAGGAGGGGATTGTGCAAGCATGCGGCCTCAGGAGCGGGCGCATTGACTTTGTGGAGAGAACAGGCTACGCATGCGTGTGGAGAGGCGCCCAGGTGTGGAGAATAGCAGTGATTGCGTGGCATGCGCGTGCCTGGGGGGGGTGTTGGATGACTAGGACGTCTGCTTCTGCAGCCTGCAGAGCAGACGTGATCGCAGACGCGGTGGTGTACGAGGTAGTCAGACTTCGATTCAGCCGACTGGCTGTTCGAGAAGGCATTCGGGACAAAGCTGTCCCTGGCCGGTTCTTGGCCCATGGTGGTGTGGCCACATTCGCGATCCCTGGAGGGGTCGCCCCAGCTGGGTTTGGGTGCCGAGTGCAACTCTGGCCTGCGGTGTTGGGAAGACATGCACTGGACGTCCTCGTGGAGCGAGAGAGGGCAGATGGCGAGAGTGCGTTACAGATGCCGGCTCGTGCCACTGCACGGGCACGGAGCTGATTGACGCTTGGTGAGAACACTCCCCGGGCTGACAGAGCCGCGGCGTGGCCGTCGACGGCCGCAAGAGCTTCACTGACGATACTTTGAGGAGATACGGGTTTCGTAGACGGCTGTGTTGCCAACTCGGTCGATCCAGCGGAGTTCTGAAAGAATTCGCCGGTGACCGCTGGGAAGCCCTGCTCAAACACACTGGCACGTACGAGAATTTGTAAGCTAACAGCACATCCAAATCAGACAGTCGCTGATTAGCGCGATGTACATCACGGTGCGTACATTGCTCGTTGATGCAGCATCTGCAGATGACGCGTGCGGTCCGCGATTTACAAGCCAATTCGGCTTGGCTCCCTTCGAACGACGCCGTTCCCGAAGATAGATCCCTGACCCATCAAATATCTATGACCCACAATCCTCATCGTCGGTAGTGGTTTCAAGTGGCCCAGGTGATAAGCAGCAGAGCGCTGCAGCATACCGAATCGACAGCAGACAGGCCATGATAAATTCGCGTGTCCCTGAACTTGACATCATGTCTCTGGAACTTCAAATCAGCCGTCATTAATACTTTCTATTGCATAGATGAACTACATCAGATCTGTCAAGCGCTCTAAAGGTCCACCAAAGATGCACAACGGGAAGGACGCCTCAGCAGAACGCAACATTACGATACGAACTGTCCAGTAATAGCCCTTCTTCCATGAAGCACGACCCGAGGCGCATGTGCCTGGTACATAGAGTCTATCTTTTCAAGTCGGGTCTGCCCCATGGAGACCTGGTGACAGGTTCCATGGCGATTGCAACAGCGCAGTGCTGTTCTGTTGGTGGTGTTTCGAATGGGTTGGCATCTGTCTTGAGAGGCACAATTCAGCTGCAACCTCAAGAAACTGATGTGCCTGTGCGAACACATGTGTTACAGTGTCCTAAAGGGTGTGATGCATCTGCCTTCCCAGTGTCCAGGAATGACGAGATTTTGAGGAGGCGTCGTCGCGCATGAATACTTGTACATAGTATGTCAATGGGCATTAGAATGTATAACACCAATGCTGAGTGGCGGGATTAGACAATAGACAGGCATGGACTTTACAACCGGAAGTACATCAATGTACACCTGTGGAACAGACGAGGACCTGGGTGCACAGTGTCAGAAGCGAAATTGGATCGGTCTCATTGAGTCTCTCGACCTCGGTCTCTGTTGATCCGTAACTGACAAAAGCACGTAAGCTGCCAGCCAGCCACCCCACCGTAATGCACAACCATGCACAGCAAGTCCATCCATGTATGGCAACAATCGAGCTTGACACAGATGGTGACGATGCAGAGGAAGCTCCAATTTACACGTTTTCGCACTAGACACATGCTCGATTTCGTGCCAGACTCTGTTGCTGCAGCGGCACAAAAGAGCTGTAGCCATGGCATGGCCCACCCATCGGGCATGTCACACCCAACAGCAACCCGACGAGCCCGCCCGCTGGCTGACACAAACGGTTAGCATTACACCCTCAGAAAATTACAAGACAACGACTGCAACACACTCGATGTGTTATACGCTCTCAGCGTTTGAATCGGCCAAGCATGCAACGCTCGCAAGCTCTGATCTACAAGACTCAACGATTGGTCAACCAAATGATGGCAGCACAGCACTCATTCGACGCCATTGTGACACGAATCAATCCGCCCCTTCAAGGCCTGATCCACACCCCAGGATGGTAGTTCGTGGCCGGCAGCGGACACAGGTTATTCACTGTGCACTCGTGTGTGTGCTCCTCCATCGGGAGCCAGGAGGGGGTTGTGCGAACCCCTTGCGGCCGCGCTGAATCTATATACAAGCCCAAGAAACTCCATTCACCCAGAAAATTTATGTCTCGCTGTGCATGCTTCCCTTTCGATTCGAGGCAAATGGCCCATTTGAAATGGCCCAACTGAAACGGGTGTGGAAGCTACGGCGAGTCGGGGAAGAGCTGCGCGAGCTCGGGCTCGAGGTCGCCGATGTAGCCGAGGCGCTCGCGGTTGGCCGTCAGGCAGGCGTGGTCGGCCGCGTCGCACTGTGTGCAGCTGCCGCACGAGACACCGCAGTGGCCAAAGGCGCTGCCGGCGCCGACCATGTAGGGCTTGTTGGCCGTGCACTCCCCGCGCTCTGCACACGCAGCAGAGCCCGTTCCATGGTGAAATGATGTCGCAGGGCTCTTCACTGCTCGGTATGAGGAAGCAGGGCCGCACCGGCCCACATCTTGCAGTTCGAGTCAAGGTCTTCGCAGACGGCTGGGTCCGGCATGGGCGGCTTCGGGATCTCCGTCGAGAACCCCTCCGGCCGGAACGGCTCGTAATGGAACCACACAGTCGACGTCCACTTGACCTGGCCCTCCGCGGGGGGGCACCCCGTGTGCAGGGAGTACCCATCGACCGTGCGCAGGGTATCGTTGGACTCGGCGCCGGGGGGGAGGGAGTAGAAGAGGAGCGCGGTGCCGACCTCCGGCTTGACCGCGACGTGGCCCTCCGCGCAGTCGGGGCTGAGCCCCTTCGGCTTGAGTGCGATGTCGGCCCATTGGGCGTCCTTAGTGGCCGGGAACGCCGTCTCGCCACCCTCTGATGTGTCTGCATGCAAGCATGTGTGGCCGGCCATCCCCACGTCATCACCATCTTTGTTGGGATCAGAGTTCTGATGATCAACAATTTCATCATTTGTGCACAGCCTGCCGGCTCGTTCGCGCGCGCATCTCGGTGTGGTCTGCACTGTCTTGTGTCGAGCTACTAGTGCCGGCGGGGGCAGGTGTGCGGCACAGGTGCAGCATCCCGACATTGCAGGGCTGGAGGCTGCATGGCGGAATACCGAGCGACGACGTGAAAGTGACTGGATCACACCTGCTCAATCTGACAGCACACAACACGCTTGAGCAGCCAGCCCGCATGCCTCCACGCTGCACAGGCGTATTACACAGTAGTGTGCAGAGGAAAGGGGGCTGCAGTAGCTGCTGGCGGTGCAGTAATATGGGCGGCGTGCACGGCGGCGGCGGTTGTGGCTAGGGACGGGGGCAGAGCAAGTGCAGAGTAAAGTAGATGTGGGTTTACTTAGCCATATCCACAAGAGGACACTGGCGCCTCCGCGATGTGTAGTCTGCTGTGTTGCTCTGGCATGCAGTCGCTTGCACTCGGGCTTTAATACTGTGCAGCTGGGAGTGGAGGCAGAGCACACGCATAGGCGCACCGGTCAGGTAGATGAGGGCTGTGGCCATGCGGCCGTTGGAGTCCATGTGTTGCTTGTAATTCTGGCCTGGAGAGTACCGCAGCACCTGCACATCAGTATCTCAGATCACTGAGACCACTGGAATAACGCCACTGATGCAGCATGTGGCGGTGTAGAGCATGGTGTGTGAATGCAGAAGCAGACTACAGCATGATGGTTCCGCCCAGGCCCATGTCTGTACCCGCTGTACAATACAGTGTGATGGTGTTGCCAAGGTGGTAGGAAATTCGAGAGACTGGGGAGGGATTGGAGGCTAGCTGCTTCCAGCACTGGATTTGCAACAGCAGCTGCTGGCTCAGGCTGGCTTCCAGCAGCAATGTTGATGGCACGAGGAGCGGTGTTGATGCTTCCTGTGCCTGTGCTGCTGAATACCTTATCAACACCAGCTTGCGTTTGGCTTGCGTAGCGCTTGCTCTAGCAGTTTGGTAGATGCTTGCTCTATCAGGTCTGCCGCTGTGTTGTGCATGTATGGTATGTCATTGGACGACGTGAGGTATTCACATGAGGTGTATGTACAGGCATGTACAGGTCATTCATAGATGTCCAGGATCATTCAGACAGTGCGGTGAACAAACTTGAATTTCTTCCTGATTAACTTGTGGGAGTCCGGTCCACTTGGCCAACCGATCCTCAATGGCGGCGATGGTCTCGTCGTAGTAGCGAGGAATGAACATGCCATAGCTGCTGCGGATCTGCACACACACGGAGGGCCTGCAAGTGATGCATCACGTCCATGCTTGTACAGGGCAACATGTCAATGTCCTCAATGAATGCCCCTTGGCCGCGGGAGTGTCACTTTCTGTCCCGAAGCTGGTGTAACACATTCTATGACCATTTTGCGTTCTGTATGCGGGGACTGCTGTTCTTTCTACACGGCATGAACTCCATTGCCTGGCTGTGTAGGACCACCTGCACTGCTGTCGAGTGGCTACACACCTCATCGGCTTGCTGCCCATCCCCCACCAGTGACTGACGCAATCGTGGGGCCGCGAGTTGAGCGACGTGCTTGGCTTCCTCACGCGTCATGAAGTTTTTCCAGACGAAAGCCAGTGGCCGATCCGATATTTTCACAGGCCTGCACAGCGGAGCCATATGCCTGTCGCACAAGGCACAAACAGCGCATTACAACAAAATTATAATCAACACCGGTTGGCAGCTCGGACGATTTGTGTTGCCACAGCTTGGGCGTCGGACGCGCGCTCTGACGAAACATACCCGGAACCGTAGCCTGGCCCGAAAACGCTTTGCGGATCAAACGAGTCACCTCTCCAGCCTATAAGGTCTTCGTTATGCTCATCTGCGCACACTCGCAAGCGCAGTTGTGGGTCAGCCAGAACGGGGCCAGTGCAAACCATCTACGTTTACACTTACCTTGATCCGCCGCATTACAAAACGTAAACAATGAAGACCAAATGAAAATTAGATGTCGTAGCCAAGAAGCACTCATTGTGCAGCACCCGGGCGGACGCAAATTATGTACGAACTCTTGGCCGGACACAATTCAGCCCGTGTACCGGGCCATCAAGCCCAACGAAAGCTGCACAGCCGCTACCCAATGAAGTGTCCTGTCTCACTGTTCTGCCGTGCGCTTTTGTAGTCGTAAGGCCACAGATTGTGTCACAGCAATATGACAAGGCCTGGGCACACAGCACAAGGGAGGTCAACCGGATGTTTTGCTGTGGCTGTGTAGCGGCACATACAGGCATCAAGTCCTTTCCAAAGCGAGCCCTGCTTGACTGCAAGTCCGAGCCAGGCTGAGCCGATTTGGATGACACCCGATTTGTGCGTCACAGGCGCATGTACCGCTGGAGCACGTCGCCACGCTCGCAGCAACAGCGGCAGTATGTGTCCCGCACCGCGGCGGGATTGAAATAAGCGTAAGCTGATCGCATGCGCGTAGTGCAGTACCACTGACCTCCTGCAATGTCTTCGATCTGCTTGTTCACAGCGCCGTGTCGTAAGTGCATGCAGCGAAGACCAAGGCCATGTTGCAGACCAATTCGCTGTGCAGGGGGCAGCCGCTCAGTGAGCTCACGGCACATCCAGCGCAAAGGCAACGACCAGGGAGAGCACCATGGGACACATGACTCATATGAATTGTGCAACATGAGGTTGGGGAAGACGGTGCATGAATGATGTTGCCCCAATGGACTGCACACTTGCTGTGATCACATCATGCCAGGAAGGCAGACTCTGTCCACACCAATTCAGTGCACACAGCAAATCCAACACAAGCATTGCGTGTGAACTGGGCCTGGCGACTCTTTTTGTGTGTGCAGCTTACCATTTGGAAGAGCCCACATGTCGACTGCTCTACAGCCAGGTATTATCAGGCTCCCCACAACAGTCCGACAGAACGCAGCGCAGCTCGACCACATGCGATTGCAATCCCAATGCTACAATGTGACCGGGCTGTCCGATCTGACAGTACACGAATCAGTACGCACCCCTGTGCAAGTAGGTCCGCTACTGCAAACCTGGCGCGAGCCGGGAGGACCCCCAAGTGCAGCGACATTGATGCAATGGGGATCAAAAGGGTCAAGCTCACACGAGATAACGAATAGAGTTACTGAGTCGAAATCCGACGTCAACCTGTGGCGTTTGCCTTATTAAACTAACGTGCTCAGGTAACAGTGCCAGGCAGTGCTAGGCTGGCTGGCACAGCAGGAACACAGCAGCGCAGAGCTCCAGGACTCGAGATAACGAGGTAACCCGGCGGCATTGGCATCAGACATCGACCCCTGAAATCCAAGCGATTCCCCGGGTTGAGCAGGTGCATGGGCACAACAGATTCCAAAATCGGGTTCTAGAAACCAGCTGCCAAGGCGACGCCATGCCACCTCACCGACAGCATGCACAATTTCTGGGTGCAAAAGGCTCCATGCAAACGGCTCCATCCTTACACCCTGCGCCTAGCATTGTTTCACAACCTCGCACTAGAAAAAGAACCGGGGCGCTGCGCCGCCCCGGCGCCTGACGTCACGCATGCGGCCGCACTGGCACGCCAAAAACACATCGAGCACCGCACACACGGCGCACTTGGCACCCACAGACAGGACCGGTCACCAGTCGCTGCGGGCTGGCCCCACAGACTCGTGGCAGCCAGACAGCCCTTCCCTGTGGTGCCAGCCGCAATTGAAACCCGCCCCCCCAATCCGGCAGGCAGACAGTCGGACGGACCCCGACCCCTCTCTGACCCGGGCATGAGCCGCTGCCACTGCTTCGCACCCAAAACATCGCCGCTGCATGCTATCTCTCTCTTCACACCTCCACCTGAACGTCCTGCCGCCGTGCTCCGCACGCTGCGTGCTGCGGCCGTGCGCCACACCGCACCTGGAAGACCCCCACGCCACACCATATCCCGTCGCGTGCATGCGCCGCATGCATGCGCGCCTGCAGCCGCGTCACCCGCCGAGCAGCGGCAGGCACTTGATGTAGAAGTACACGACGGCGCCGGTGAAGACGTACGAGTCGAAGCGGTCGAGGATGCCGCCGTGGCCGGGGATGAGGGTCCCGGAGTCCTTCACGCCGGCATCCCGCTTGAGCACGCTCTCGATGAGGTCGCCGAGGACCGAGGCGCAGCAGACGACGGCGCCGAGGGCGGCGGCGGCGGCCGGCGCCGCGGGCCAGCTCACCGCGGAGGAGAGCGCGACGGCCACGGCCACGGAGGCCGCGAGGCCGCCGACGGCGCCCTCAACGGTCTTGCCGGGGGAGATCGCGGTGAGCTTCGTGCGGCCGAAGTTCTTGCCTGCACGACGGCACGGGCCCTGGGCTCACATAGGAGCCGCTAGCGCTACGGTGCTGCGCGGCTGCGCACGGGGATCACATGTGACCACGCAGTGATGACGTGACCAGGATGTAGAACAGAGCACGGATCGAGGAGATGGCCCGGCTGTGGCCTTGACAATGCATGGTGGGTGCGCGTGGTTGGAATCGATTGCCCTCATGATCACAGAGTCTGATTGGACGAGGGTGGCATGCCTCGGAGATGTGCTCCGCGGCACCTGGGGTTTCCCGCTGGAGACTGTGGCAGTGCTGTGGAAACTGTGGCAGTGCTGTGGAGACTGTGGCAGTGCTGTGATCTGGCCGCTCCACTGCTGAATTGCCACAGGAACTGCAGCTGCTGCGGCAGTCGGAAGAACGACCACAGGCGGCGTCGGCTTGCCTTCATCAGGCGCATGCATGCAAACTCGAACGGACGCGGGATGATGCACATGCTCAGAGGCCAGCTGGTGTGTTTTGACATGGTTTCGGCCACGGCGTTCATGTCGGGAGCGTTTGGTGGCGCAGGGATCACAGGGGAGACAGTTACAGTGCGCCGGGGCGAGGCTGAAGGGTTGGCAGCAGGGCGTACCAACGAAGTAGGCTCCCACGTCGCTGGCGACGATGCAGGCTGCAGCAAAAAAGGTCGCCACGAGCCCGACAGTGACCTGTGACAGACCCCCCAGAGCCACGGGCCAGTGCTGTGACAGCGGACTCGCCAGCAATGGCATCGCCAGCAGCCTTAGCTTGAGCCAGTATGTGGGGAGGTAGCCTGCATGGAAGTTTACAGCTGTGATGTGCACGATAGCCTGCACAGCTGGCATGAAAACGCAGGGCGTTCAACCGCTAAGCTGGAAGCGGAGATGGCAACAGATAAAGCGGTGATGTCTTGGCCTTGACTTCATATAGTACAGCGCAATTGTCTGCTTCCAATGTTCGATGGCGTGCTTGGCAATAGCTGGCAAGGAACGCACCGCAGTATAGCAGGCCGAATATAGCTGACGATGCCGTCGCCATCCGCGGATTCGCCGAGTTGGTGACAAATATTGAGAGCATAACAAAGGCTGACAGTGCCAGGGCTACCGCGATCTTTCCCCCTGTCAAGAAGCAGTACAGCGGGAGAAACATGCAGCTGAGCGTCACCAGCGACGCTGCCCATGGAGGGGGCAAAGGGCGTCCCTCCTTTTGGTCTATGGCTGTCACGAACCCGAAGTATTCTCGGGTCGCTTGGTATACGAACAGCTCGATGAACAGAAAATATGCCCAGCCCCCTTGGATCACAACCGCCGCGCCCACTGCCCCCATCACACAGCCCGCCAGGACTCGCTGAGTGAACTTGCTGATTGTCGACGGCGCTTTCTTCGGCACGTCGCCGTGACCAGCGTCGGCATGCAAGCGGACAGACGACTCGGCACGTGGCTGGTGATGGGGCCTTCCTTCGCGCCGTTGAGCAGCATACAGGGGACGTGGTGATATTCTATGAAGGCACTGATGGCTATGCTTGCAAAGGCTATGTTGTCGAGCGACAGCTACCAAAGGACAGCCCACGTAGCACTTCCCAGGCCGAGCAGTGGCTGCCATCGTCACGCTAGTTGATGCCTCTTCGCAAACAGCAGGAGGCACTACTATACAATCATTGAATGCGTTTTGTGACAAGCTTACGTGTGTTCCGAACAACTGGGACGCCCGTCCCTGTGCGCAGGCGGGTCACAAAGGCACGGATTGCTGATGGCATGCTGAGTGAGGTATCACTAGCCTGGCCATTGTTCGCAAAGCTCCATCAACCGACTGGCTGTGCGCAGCCTGTCCAAGTGGTGGGACAACCGTCTCAGCGCGTCGTAACGAGGCACCCTGTGGTACGCGGGAAGCGCTCACGTCTCCGACAGCAGACGCTCGCTGATCGGAAACCGCACTATGCGGGACAAGCCACCTCAAGAACCCAGACACGCTGACCGCACCTACGTACAACCTGAATGCCCCATAGTTGTTGACGTGGTATAATCAGCCGCACAGATCGAATCAGCGCCGAAGCCAGCGACCTGAAGACACTCCACCATCTCCAGCCCATGGCACTGTGCAAGTCCGGAGAAGTCACGCTACTAGCTACGATATGAGTTTGTATGCACTGGGGATCTGTCTGTCGGCGAGCACTGCTGCGCGGTTGTCCTGCTTGCACCATGCTCCTCAACTTGTAGCCCTGACCAGCGTCCAGGCACCAGAAGTAAGATTGACTGCAAATGATACACATCGCGTAGATACTCCGTGACTGTGTGCTCGGGCTTGAGATGCGAATAGGGACCAAAAGGGCTGTCTTCGTACCGCGGAGACACGTGCACAGTCATCGCTCGCGTGGTTGCAACCCGCAACGGTACACACGCTGAACGGGCAAGTGGTGAAGTGTTACTCATCCACTTGCTCCGCTGGCCAGCTTTGTCCTCCACCCCTCTTTCTGCCTGCCAGGCTCTTGGCATGTACTACAATGACATGTCAAATTGCCAGGCCTGGGCGCTGTCCACATTATGTTTTCAGCAAGGAGAGGTTTACTAGCGATGCCTTAGTCTTTGCACACAGCTGCTTGCACCAAACACATGTACATCCGGCAGCATAGGCATGCCTTCAGCTTGCTGTGGAACTCTGTGAAGGCACCAAAAAGTGCGAGATGCTCACATTGACTCTCACTGCTGGTCTGGGCAAGCTATTGCCACCGGTGTTGCCTGATGGCCAACGTCGAGACAGTTTCATCGGCTTGGAGACCAATCCGTTCACACCTCAAACAGCCTATAGTCCACTGATTGATGCTGTACACTTTTCCCTCCCTTTGTATGTGCTCCTCCAGATCCGCAGGCCCGACGACCGTCGCTTGCAATGCAATGAAACACTGCAGCGATGGTGTTGCATGCTGCGACACGGTCGCTAGAACCGGTGCGATCGCATACACCTCTTGCATGTACCAAGAGATGATCGCCTTCTGGACCCCAGCACCGATTCGTAGCAACGCAGCAGTGAGCACACAATTCATTCAGGCAGGAGGGCCGCACGTGTGCAGCGCTTTCGAGCTGGGTGGGTCACATCCTTGATTTGTTGGGGCTGTCACCACAAAAAAGCCAGAAGTACCGGTGTATGCTATCGGGCCAGACAGCCCCGGATGTGCGGTGAACTGTTGTAGCACGGGCCAGAGCATGACACTTTGCCCCTCTAGCTGCTATGGTGACAGTGATCATGGGCGAGGGTCGATGGTTGAGGCAATAGCATGAGCTTTGGGGGGGGGGGGGGGGGGACAACTGCTGCGTCCTCAGCAGCTTACATGGAGACAAATAGATCAATTGTACAACTCGCCCTATTCGCAGACTATCGGCCGCGCCTTGGGGAAGAAGACCATACCACTAGCCCCCGTGCACTAGCAGTTATTGTGCCTGGGGGGACGGTCTACCACAGACTGTACACTGGCTGGAAACCCGGGACATTCAAGCAAGCAGTTCGTTGCTGGCTGCCACGACGAGGGCGGCTCGGGGGAGGGTGAATGCTGGTCCGCAATTGTCTAGGACGGAATGGATGTTTTTACCTGGGCCCCTGCCAGCCCAATTGTGCCGCGCTCTCGTGAAGCTTGGGCTTCGAGGACGGGTTGACTGGCCGCCGAGAGCGACGCTGTCATCGACGCGTCACTGACGCAACGCATCGGCAACGGAAATGCATGTCAGCAGCCAGATGAGCAGGCTACAACCCGAAACCTGCATTCGGTGCACGAGTGGGCTTTGCTGAAGTTGGATGGCTGATTGAATCGATTGTAAAGCCTTCAATTAGACAGGTCTGTCACCTTGCGCGGCGTGCAGAGTTCAAGCGTTGAGCAGTCGCAGTGTTGGTTTTCTGCCGCTGGGAAGTGTCGGTGCTCTGCCGCCATCGAGCATACAGCAGGCCCATACACGTCAAAATGTGCCAATGATGGCTGTTTTGACGCCTCGTCATATTCACTTGTGATCTCGGGGCCGTGCTTAACCGGGTGATCAACGCTTTGCACCAGCTGGTGACTTGTTGCTGGAAGGCATCTCGCGCGCATCCGACAACATGACCAGTCCGAAGCTGATGAAGGCGCTGGTCCGCAGCTCAAAGGGCGCAGGTTGGGGGCTAGCATGGATATTCCCAGCGTTGATGTTGGCAGTCATCTTGTTCGTGTTCGTGAAGTCCTTCTCAAACGTCATGCTCTCCTTGGCTCCATCAGCGGTAACGAGGCCATTGGAAAGCGACGAAGGTGTGACCTCCATTTGCCAGGATGAGCCGCTGCAAAACAGCTATGAGCTGGCCTGCAAGGCTGCATCGCCCTGTCTGGCAGGCCCGCAGCCCAGCAATTCACGCGACCAAGTATTCAACGCAATACAATGCTACAGAAACAGTGCAGCACGCGGCTGTAGAGGACGCCGCCTTGAGCCAGAGGCAGCGCATGCAGCTGCCGTACTATGCCAAGTGCTTCCAGTCCCCAACCTTCACCTCGGGACCTCTCAACGGAGAATGCGAAGTGCTCCACATGCCTCGAACCAGCAGCATTGTGCATCCGGTACAGACCTTTCGCGAGCAGTCGACCATTCGAATCGATGTCTCGGCGTGCGCATTCTACCTCAACTCCACTGCAGTTGGAGCAGATGACTCTGCCCATGCGATCGACTTGATGCAGCCGTTCGAGGTCAGCCTGAGGCCCAACTCCACAGACCACGACGTCTTCCTCCAGGTATGCTCTGTCTGTGTGCCTGCCACTGCTGCCTACCTCATCAGCCGAAGCCAGAACAGTTGTGCGCACGCGGCCGGCCTCACACATGTGTGCAGCCCTCCTCACTGGCAGGCATAGCCACACATGCGCCTGTGGGTGTATTCCTGCGGCCCGGGCGGGTGCGGTTTCATGGGCGTGCTGGTATGTTTCTGCTGCGTGTTCCTGGCTGCGTGGGTGTGCAGTTCCCCTGGTCGTTGCACGCGGTGCTACCTGCTGTGCCCGCTGTGTCCTTGAAGCACATGCGCATGTACTACCAACGCTCACCTGAAGTACCGTTCACCTGTGCACTCGAGAGTCCGCCTCTGCATGCATGCACGCACAGGGGCCATGTGGCTGTGCGCAGCGCTGCCTCGGGATCGCGGCGCCGTGCCCTGCACCTCAAGCTCTGCGGCAGTTTCAGTGGTCCTCAGCGTTTCAGTGGTCCTCAGAGTTTCAGTGGTCCTCAGCGTCCTCGTCACGCTGATCCCCTGCTCCTCGAGCTCTGACCTGCAGCCCTCCCAGTGCAGCTCCACGCACCTGTGCACGCCTGCGGGAGGGACACACATTCCCGACATCAACTGCGCACCAGCACTGCGCCACGGAACCATCTGGACCAGAAGCTTCCACGCGGTCCTTTGCCAAGGGGTCATCGGGAGGTGGAGTACAGCACAGTAGGTGTAGTAGGCACCTTTAGGTAGCCGCCCGCAGTTCAAATACCTGGCCTGCCCGCGTGGTCGTAGAAATCTGTTTTTATCTGCGCCTCGCGCAGTAAGGCCGTGTTTAGTGGCGAGCGGTCACATTGGCGGTCAAAGGCGATGTGACCGGTCACAGTGCCTGCCGTGTTCAGTGGCGATTAGTGCAATAAATATGAACTGCTCCCTGACTGCAGAAACCGCGTTGAAACACCTTCATAACACTCTTACACTTCATCTTGAATGCCTTCGGTGCTACATCAACATGATGTCCTGTGGGGTCTCGCGATGGAGCGGACGACGTGACCTGGGTCGCGACCGCGAATGTGACCTGGCCATGCGATCCCAGAATGTGGACCCCCGCCCCGCCCCCCCGGGGGGTCACATGCCCGGTCGTTCACATTGACAGGTCACATCACAGATCGACAAATAACTCCCGAACAACATCGAACCAAGACAAACGAACAATGCAGCAATACTTAAAATATGTTTCTGAGTAAATTTCATGCCTCGGTGCCTCGATCGTGCTTTTTACGATTTTTTTGTTTGCCGGTCACGCTCCACTAAACACGGCCTAACCCGCGGCAGTTGTCGGCTCCGACACTGCCTCGCCACTAGCGGCGGCCGCCTCCGGGGCGCGGCCCTCCACACACGTCTTGCTCGCAAGGCATATGCACTATGTCAGGGACCCGTACAATGCGTACCTTGCGCCATGCGGCGGGGGGGGGGGGGGGTGTCCATGGCACAATGAACGTTTTCTGACGTGCCACACCTAGACTAGACTTGCATCACCCGCTCAGTGCCTGGCCTGCATGCACCAGCACACAGCGCGCACAGCATACACCGCAGCGTGTGGGCTCGTGATGCTAGGGAATGCTGCTGAGGCGGCACGCGCCGTACTCTCTGGCCCAGTGCATGCACGTACGTAGGGACTCAACTGGGTCCAGACTCCGGATCCAGAAGCCGGGGACCACACGCGTGAAATGTCCCTGGCAAACAATTCACAGTCCCGTCTGCATTCCCCAGCTTGCAGTTGTACAGTGGTCCAGGATCACCAGGTGGGTGCTGAGGCGGACCGCGTGGCTACAGGTGTACTGCGACGCGGACTTTGCCTTCCTGCCGAAGCTCGCGCCGTACCTGCCGCTCGGGCGGCCGGTATCGGTGCTCGACGCCGGCACCAACATCGGCCTCGCGGCGATCCTGTTTGCGCAGCTCATCAAGTTCAACGGCGAAGTGATGGCCGTGGACGCCAACCCTGGCACCCTCGAGGTAAGCTGCCTCGCCAATGCCATGCATACATGCCCCACAAGCGTCAATCATCAAATCATGGCGGGGACGAAGTACCTGGAGCTGCATGAGCCCATGCATCAGCATGGACGGCACGAGCGCCGGGGAGGGGTTGCACGCAAGGATAAATACATGTTCACCACATGCATGCACCCCATGCATGCAACTGCGGTGCAGGTGATGCGCGCCAACACAGAGTTCCTCGGTGCGACGGTCACGCCCGTCGAGGCGGCGATCGTGTCGGCGGCGGACGCGGCGGCCACCCCGACGCTGACGTTTGCGGGGCAGTCCGACCAGTACTGGGGGTTCAGGGTGGACCACAAGAACTGGCAGCACTCGCAGCGCGTGTCGTACGATGTGCAGACGCGCAGCCTGCCGATGCTCAAGGTGCGCCGCCGCATGCATGCGCACCCGTGCGCCACAAGCCACCGGACTCCCCGGACATTGCTTCGAGATCGTTGTTTGCATGGCGTGTATGCCGTTGGACCGCAGATGTCAGATGCATGTGGTGAAGATGTATTGAGTGCTGGGATGACAGGGCCCTGCTGCATGTGGTGAACATGTATCAATCCTCTTGCGTGCAATCCCTGCATCTGACAGGGATTCATCAGATGTCAGATGCAGCATGCATGAGCGCAGCGGGCGCTGTGCAGGCGCAGTCGCAGGCGGGGCGCTTCGACCTGATCAAGCTCGACATAGAGGGGGAGGAGCTGCACATCCTACCCGACGCGCCGTCGCGGGCCGTGCTGTGCGAGGCTCGCTGCATCTTCATGGAGCTGCATGAGCGCTTTGAGCCCGGCTGTAACGCCGCCTTCACTGAGTTCCTAGAGGCACGGCCCCCTGCCTCCTGTCCATGAGAGGCTGTCTTGTGGCCGCGTGTGCGGCACGGTGTTTGGTCATGGCGTGTACGAATAGGCGCCCGGGATATGGTGGCTGGCGCAGCGTTTGGCCATGCGCAATCAAGCGTGCGCAAGTATTATACGCACCCCTCATGTTCTCTTGCGCACCTCTGGATTGAGCGAAAAAGAAGCGCTCCCCTCCCCTCCCAAGGAGGTTTGCGCCAAAACTGGTGTGGCCGGGATGTATGTCTCTGCGCTACCCACTGCGTGAGCTCTCTCCCTTCAAGATACAACTGGCAGTGCGGCATGCAGGCGGGCTGTGGGCCGGATGAGGAGCCCTTCCAACACATCACGACCACAGGAGAGTACATGCTCTACTGCCACCCCGGCGCCTTCAGCGCCAGCTGACCGCGCCTGCTGACCGAACGCCTGCTGACCGCGCCCGCGCTCCCTCGGCCGCCCCCACCGCATCACAGCGGGGCCCTCATCACGTAGCCGCTGGCACTACAGCCACTCCAATCCAACACGGATTAGCTGAGCTGAGCTGTCGTGTGGCCAGGTCAAGCACGCCATGCTGCGGCAGGGCAGAGCATGCTGGGACATGCATGCATGCCATGCTGCGGCAGGCCTGTGGCTGGCGGGTCGCCACGGTTGCCGGCACGATGATGGCGGGGGCCCTGTCCGTAAGAACGTGTCCACAGGGACATCGCTCGGCGCGACCGGCCACCGCAGTCAGCTGACACGCAGTGGGAGGCGTGCGGAGTGGCCACTCAACCTTTTGTGGAGTTGGAGTGTCCATTGCGTGCGACCATTGCAGTGGCCGTCATCGTCACAGGGCCACCGCTGCTTGGCTCTGCACCCTGACCGACTAGGGTGAGTTTGAAGCATGCGTATCGTGCGTAGCATGCACACCAGGGGGGAGCATGTGTTTGTGCCAGAGGCAGTGCCCGCCTTCGGCGTCTGGTGGATGACCCTGGAGCGTCTCTGGCCTTCGCTGGCCCCGTTAACGTTGCCAACCTGCTCTCACTACCGTTCCAGCAGTGGCTCTCTACCGCGTCAGCGGCGAAGAGCATCGCGGGGCAGCCGCACCCGATGACGGGAGTGCTTTGTCCTGAGATGCGATCTAAGGGGGGGGGGGGGGGGGGGGCTGTGGCCATGAATCACACAGCGGAGGGTTTGCAGCAGGCGCGGGAGTGTAGCTGCAGCCCGGTGCGGGTACGCGGTAGTCCTGCTAAATCACACCTGATTGAGAGGATAGACAGATAGTAGCACTGGGGCTGCTTTGACGGCCCCGTTTATAGCATTGCCGCATACGTCGGCGCCGTGGTACGGTAGGAGCTACGGTTTACTAGTCTTGCTTGTTTAGGCAATAACTTTGTAGTCTGAGTTCTATACTTTGCTACTCCTCCAGATGCATGCTTCATCTGCACACAAATTTTCACACTTCAGCTGGCTGAGTGGCATGTTGAGCTGACACAGAGCAGGCGCCTGAGCAAACGGTGCGATTTAATTGGAGATTGTATCGACACCAGTACGCTTTCGGTCTTCGGTGTTACCAGGACCACCAGCTCTGCTCCAGCCCTGTCCCATCATGCCTGCCTGCACACAGCGTCCGGCCATCTGACAGGCATTTTCGCGAGGCTCCCAAGGGTGTCCCCTTTTGTGAGCTGATGTGTCCACTCCGTGTGTGAGTGTTTGCATCGGAATGCGTATGTGCATTGTAGTCTCCCTGCGCTGCAATGGCCTCAGTCGTGTAATCCGCTCACCATTTTTGGTATCGGGGTCTCCATTGTATGTTGTCACAAAGGACAGATGCCGGGCATGATCGCAGATACCACCGCAGGAGGCAAGCGACTATACTGGACTACTCATTCACGGGCAAATGCACTGCACACGAGAAACTACACAAGTTTCTTCAAATTCTTAAGAAACGCAGGCAGCCAGCTTCCGTTTCATATGTTTATGCACGAAGACGTGGCCGTATCCATTTGGACATTGATAACTCCGAAGCCCGAGACCACAACGCACCGACCAATGCCAGCAAGCCAGCTGCGCCAAGTCGGCATAGCGCCGCACGCAGAACTCCAACGCACGCTGCGCAGGCACTGATCTGCTCTGGGGTCTGCGGCGATTTGTAAACCCCTTGTAGGCGGGGATCTGTCAACGCAGAGCGCGATAGCATCAACTTGGCTCGCCCTGGACGGGAGATCCAATGTAGAAGAGGGTCATGTGGCAATGTGCGCAATGCACATGCTACAGATGAAAGAGCATCCCTCATCTTACACGCATCACATGCGTATGCACAGCATGCTCAATTGTGACTCTGGTAATCTGGGAGCAGGTTGCATTCCAGGGTGGAAGTAAACGGTCTCAATTCATGTTACACGGCTGTGGCATGACATCGACAGCCTGCAGTGTCAACTACGTACAGTGATCCAGGCTCTACAAGCCGTATCATTCACAGGACCTCGGCGGCTCCGCACGACCGCGGCCAACCGCGCATGCGCATGCCAGCAGCTGGCGACTTCGGCAGCGGCCCCAGCGGCACCTCCCGCTGCATGCGGCCGCCGCAAAGGTGCTCTTCTGGGCGCACCGCGCTGCTAGCCACGCTGCCCACTCAGTCGGAAATGGGACGCATGCATGCAGCTCGCTGCTGTTATCCCCCACAACGGGCCAAGCAACCGCGGCAGCGGAGCGCAGCGCCCCGCTCCGCGCCACTGTATTCCGCGCACGGCCACAGCAGCCGCAGCACACAGCACGCCACGGGCTGTCTACTCACACCCCCGCCGCACAGTGGCTACCCGAACCATTGACCCCCGGCGGCGTTGTCGCTCCCGGATGTGAGCCAGCATGCCGGCGCTTCATCCCGTGCATGCATGGGATCCATGCATGATGTGCTATCGCGAGCCAGGGAACAGCGCGGCCACCTCGGCCTCGAGGTCCCCGAGGAAGCCGAGGCGCTCGCGGTTTGCGATCAGGCACTCGCGGTCGCCGTCCGCGCACACCGTGCACGCCCCGCAGGCCCGCGCGCAATGCGCCGTCGCGCCGCCGGCGCCGACCATGTACGGCGCCGTCTTCTCGCACTGCTCCTGCGCTGCACGCCACACCACCGAGCGTCACACACGCATGCACAAGGCGCAGCAGCTACAGGGATCGAGCACTGTGAATGGGCTAGTCAGTTGTGCTCAGAATGCTCCCAGCCACATCTGTGAAGCAGTCGAGATCGAACTGAGCTGTTTTGGGTGTGTCAGTGGCGCAAACCTCACAGCGCGCCCAGCGCGCTCACCAGGGGTGGGCACACGCCACGACCCGCCTGCGATGTGACAGCGACCTGTGGTCACACAGCATGCACATCACGCACAGCACGCAAAGCACACGCACCGGCCCAGGTCTCGCAGCGTGAGTCGAGGTCCTGGCAGAGCGCGACGTCCGGTAGCGCGGGTTTCGGGTACTCTGTAGAGAACTCCTCCGGCCGAAACGGCTCCGCGCGGACCCAGATCGTCGACGTCCACTTCAGCTGCCCCTCCGCCGGGGGGCAGCCCGTGTGGAGGGACAGGGGGTCAATGTTCTCGCGCAGGGTTTCATTGGTCTCGGCGCCGGGGGGCATCGAGTAGAAGAGGAGCGCGGTGCCGACCTCCGGCTTGACGGCGACGTGGCCCTCCGCGCACGGGCTGAGGCCGTGTGGCTTGAGGGACTTGTCCAGCCAGGTGTCATCTGTGGTGGAAGGGAACGCGGTCTCTCCTCCCACAGTCGTGTCTACATGTGCACCCTTGCTGAGCCTCTTCTGTGTTGTTTTGTTCCCGTCCAGCTGCTAGTTACGCAGCGCATGGTGCTCTGCGGTGCATGTCACCATGCATGGCGTACATGCATGCATGTAAGAGCTGCATGGGCCGTGCTCAAGCAAGGGCACAAGAGGAAAAACAAGGCCACAGTGCGGCACGCGTTCAGCAACCTGGGGGATGAATTTGGCGGGTACGAAAGATGTCTGAATGGCAGTGAGGCGTGCACAGGCTGCGGTGGAGATGGGTTTGTACGCATGCAGGCCATGTATGCAATGGGCGGGGCGCACCGCTGAGGTAGATCAGGATGGTCGCCATGCGGCCGTGGGCGTCCATGTGGGGCTTGTAGGTCTGACCGGGGGAGTACCGGAGCACCTGCACAGCTTCAAGTTGATGTCCGATTCAGTCGAGCCTTCATTCCAGGGAGCTTCATGCAGCTGGGGGGCGACTTGCCAATGCTGCATACGTGATCAGCCCGAATGGAATGGCAGCCTCAGTGTTGGCTACCGCATGTTGATCGGTCAGCTCGGACTGTTGAGGCCATGGCTACCGGCATCCTGACATCACAGAGCTACTGTTGAATGCGATCCTTTGCTCTTAACACAGCACGCACAATTATGGCTGACATAGTGTGATCAGAATGTATGGAACTGGCAAATGGGAGCCGTGACGGCCTGGAGAGCCCACCTGCATGGCCTCCTGGTTCACGATAGGCAGACCAGTCCACTTCGCCACTCGCTCTGAGATCGCCGCGATGATCGCGTCCTGGTACCGAGGGACGAACATGCCGTAGCTCGTGCGGATCTGCAACCTTTGCAGCGCATGGAACGACGGTTGGGCTGGCGACAGAACATGGTACGTCCCAGGTGATTATGGCATCGCAGCTGTGGCCATCTGGGGGTCAGATATAAGCCGAACAGCAGCATGCGAAACACAAGATGCTCACTATATGTTTTCGTGGCAGGTGAAGTAATGATGCAGACAGTCAACGTCCTGAGCATTCAGATCGACCCGCACGTCGTTGGCTTTCTGGCCATCGCCAACAAGGGACTGCCGCAGATGCGGAAGTGCCAGCTCGGCTACGTGCTTAGCTTCGTCTCTGCTGATGAAATTCTTCCACACGTAAGCGAGTGGCTGCTCTGCCACTTGCACAGGCCTGCAAACAGGGCGTGCATTCAAAGCATCGGCCCAGGCGGCCAAGCAGCTACGCAAGCGAGCACCGTATCGTTTCAGTATATATTTATATGTCGTCTGGCTCGCGGGCACGTGTTTAGGCACCACCAGTGATAGCTGCGCACTCGGAGAAGCCATAACCGAAGGCTTTCTCAGCATCATAAGTCGCGCCCCTCCAACCAATAAGCGACTCGGCATCTGGCTCTGCACGCTCGTCATGCGCTAATCTATGAGCGCGTTCACCATCAGTGCTGCACCTTAAAGGTGAATGACATCGATACCGGAGCGCACGCTGGACGTGTACCTGGCCTACCCGCTACGCGGAGTGCCGTGGCGCACCCAAGAGCGACCAGCAGCTTCAGGAGAACCTGTAGAGTCATACTGTCTTGCATGGACGGTGCTAGCAAAACAGGCCACGATGGAGTGCTCTCGATCGCGCTGCTGTCTGTAGTGCTGGTACCATGGTCGCCGATGTGAACGGTGATCGCTCCACCTGACTGAGCACACCGATTGTGGCAATATTTTGGTGTGGAAGAATTTGCTAACGCGACTACCGCTGTCTGATCGTTGCTAGTGGACATCGCATTCGTGGCTACCTGGCCTGTCGCAGGCACAGGCACCACACTCCACCGTTCGCACTGCGAGCCCACTGCCATAGATATGTCCGGACACCCCGCTCCCTTCACCTCGTCCGCGACACATGCTCATTTGACCTCTGGGCTGCCGCCAGCACTGCTCTTCTCGCTGGACCAGCAGGCCACCATTAGCCCCATGCCAAGGCAAACACTTTGCAACTACTACTGCAGCACCACACCCTCAGGTGCATGTGGCTTGAACAATCTGTCATTGGATCAAACCAGGTAATCAACACTGCTGTTTATTTTCTTGTGCGCAGCCTGACGTTGCATGACAGGCTGCACACGCAGTCTGGACACATGCACGCACAATATCTGGCAGTAACAGCTTGGGATGACAGATATGCAGCACAGCATGCAGTGCCAGGTAGCCACGTGCAGCCGACGCCACGATTGCTTGAGCTATCCGCTGCTGTCCAATTTACAGGAGGCCTGCCTTCCCACCGGTGAGTGGAGGCGGCCTCACACGATATATCTCAGCCATGGCTGCGTCTGCAAACAGGTGCACCCGACACGCCAGATGCCCTGGCAGTGGACAGGGTGGGTTTTCGCACACGAGTGAACACGGAGGGGGGGTTGCGTCGTCGCGTCAGGTGAGAGAAGGGCTGTGGAGGCGGCCTCGTGCGCTCTGGCCTCGCCGTGGCCTGCTGCACCGGGAACCTTGTTTTTTGCGCGAGTCACGTGGCAGCTGCTGCGTATGTGCTTTATACAGCTGGGGGACCACCGGACGAGTAATGGATGCGGAGCAGAACGGGAACAGATGTGGCTGCAGTGCAGGACCACGCCTGGATGATTCATTGTGGTACGAGGGCTGCAGAGGATGTAATGCATGAAGTTGCCACACTAGGCATATGCGGGCCCGTGAATTCGGAGTTGTCAATGTCCAATAGGATACGGCTCGGTACATTCAGATTTACTTTACTACACTAGGCTTGGCACCTCGATGGTCAACTGGTACAGTGTGTAGGGTTCCGATGCAGTCTGTACCGGTGATCCGCCATGTGTTGGCCCGAACTTAGTGACTACGTCCCTATACTCTGTGCGGCATTGTTGACACCATCTACAAGCCTGGAAAATCTGACACCCGGCTGCTCAACCACTGCAGCCACAGGCTCAGCGCAGCAGCGCTGCCTGTCCCACCTGACGCAGACAGAGGCACGTGTGCGGCACCGGCTCCGGCACTCCTCACAGTCCGGGGATCCTCTGCCGGGTGCCATCGAGGGGGGTGCTGGCCACGGCACAAAAGGGCGGACGCGTATGCATGTGTGCACCCCCTGACGGCTCTCATGCTACGCCCGCACGCACGGCCGGGCCGCCGCTGCCTGCTGTTCAGCGATCGCACGCCAGCCTCCGGAATCGCAGCTCCTTTCAGCGCAGTGGCGCCGATCGCTGCAGCTGCAACTCGGCCTTCACCACAAAAAGTAGCCCAAGCACCACACCGGCGACGCCGGAAGAGATACAGGGCCAGGACAGGTCTGCATCGCCATGCAAACAACGCGGAAGCCCCACTCCGGCACCTGGCATGTTTTGGAGCGCATCCACCGCACGCCCAAGCGTTCCGCGCACTGCTTCCGCCCTACCCCTGCGGCCGACACGGAGGAAACATTTCGCTTTTGCGTCACCAGGGATGCCTCTGGGCACCGCCGCATGGCAGCGGCGCCTCACTGGTCGTCGTCGGCGGTGGGGGGGAAGAGCTGCGCGAGCTCGGCCTCGAGGTCGCCGAGGTAGCCGTAGCGCTCGCGGTTCGCGCCTCGGCATGCGTGGTCGCCGACCTCGCACTTCGTGCACGCCCCGCACGCCAGCTCGCAGTGGCCGATCGCGGTGTCACTGCCGACCATGTAGGTCGGGTTGGCCGTGCACTCCCCGGCGCCTGCAGCCGCAGCTGTGTGTGCAGAGGCGGAAGATGAAGACGCAAAGCGTGTGAGAACAGCGTGCGCTGAGAAGGACGTGTGCGCGTGGTGCATGCATTTGACAGCGACTGAGAGCGGCTGCCATGCACTAGAGCCCGTGGTGGTGTGTGTGCAAGATGCGGAGACAGTTGATTGAGACACAGCTTCCTACCTCATGCATCTTTGCCGCTTATGCATGAACAGCAGAGATTCAGAGGGTCAGAGTTGCAGCCAGTGCGCGGCCGATGGCTATGAGTCACACGTGCATGCCTGACATGCACCGGTGCGCCATCGCTCGCCGACCTGGCCACCTCTGCTGCGACACAGCTCACACACGGATCTCAGGCCCACGTCCCAGCTGATGCATGCATGCAGCAGCGCAGCCGTAGCGCGGGGGTGGGGTGGAAGCATACGTGCCCACTCATCGCAGCGCGGCTCGACGTTGGTGCAGTCCGCCCGGTCCGGCACCGGCCGCTTCGGGAAGGCCTTCGAGAAGCTCTCCGGCCGGAACGGCTCGTAGTGCATCCACACCGTCGCCGTCCACTTGATCTGGCCCTCTGCGGGGGGGCACCCCGTATGCATTGACAGCTCGTCGACGACGCGGAGGCTCTCGTCGGCCTCGGCGCCGGGGGCCATCGAGTAAAAGAGGAGCCCCGTGCCGACCTCCGGCTTGACCGCGACGTGGCCCTCCGCGCAGTCGGGGCTCAGGCCCTCCGGCTTGAGGGACCTGTCGACCCAGTTGGCGTCGGTGGTGGAGGGGAACGCGGTTTCGCCGCCCTCGGTCGTGTCTGCATGCGGGACGGGAGCTGCTCAGCTGCTCAGCGCGGAGGGTGCGCACGCGCACGCGGCGCGCTCGGCATGCATGCAATAAGGTTGGTGATTGGTCTCGAGCACCGCCGCGTGCCGGCGTGCATGCCGATGTCCAGCACCCGGCCGAAGTGAGCACCGCAGGCTGGTCGGGCGCTGGACATCATCATGCAGGCGCCTTTTCGCAGTTTGCCTGCCCGTGTGCATCATCATGGTTTCCAGCATGATGACGTCCACCATCGTACCACCGCCGCCGGCCGCCAATGGACATCTTCATTACGCAGCCTCTAAGCCAGGCCCGGAGCTGAGGCGGGGCTAAGGGCCAGGCTGCAGGCCTCTGTGTGTGGTCATGGTCTCAGGATGTTGCTACCGTTGCGATCGCCGCAGCGGTTGCCATCGCGAGCCCAGCGGGGCGCACCTGTGAGTTAGATGAGCTCATCTGTGGCACTCAGGTGGCCACGAGTGTCGACATGCATGGCATGCATGTACAGGCTGGAGCGCACCTGTGAGGTAGATGAGCAGCGTGGCCATGCGGCCATGCGCGTCGAGGTGCTTGATGTAGTTCTGGCCTGGAGAGTACCGCAGCACCTGCAGGCCTACGACGGGTCATTCTTTCTTCCTTTCTATCTTACCTCCATGATGCTAGCAACCTGCTTGAGAGCGGCCGTGGCACTTGTGAAGCGAGCCCTGGTCCATTTGCCTATCAGGTCTCTGAGAGGATAGAAGAAATGCGGCACAGTTTACGCATCATAAAGCAAACAATCGACCTTATGCCTACATCAGGAACTACACTGAGAGCAGAGAGAGAATTTGTTTAAAGAATTCAAGCTGCTGGTTTGTGAGGCAGGATGTCGCGAGACGGGGACCGCGAGGTAAACACACGGGCAGAGAACATGGAGATGAGTCTACTATCTTCACCAGCATCATGCCATCAGCTCGATGATGAGTGGTCACTGAGTCCAAGTTCTGTCATGTGTATACTGCGCTGAGAGTGGCCTGTGTAGTCAGAGGCGGATACGCCGTTTCGCAAACAAAAAATTGTTGGACTGTGTAGCAAGTTAGTTGTCTTTTTCGTAAGCTGAGGCTATGGTTGGCTAAGGGCCGCACCTGCATGTCTTCGTGGTTCACAGACGGTAGGCCTGTCCACTTTTCAACACGGTCTGAGATCCGAGCCATGACGGCGTCTTGGTAGCGTGGGATGAATGTGCCGTAGCTGCTCCGCACCTGCATGTGATGTAGTGTTGAGAGCAGCAGCGTTGATCAGACAGCGTGCCGGACAGAGCAGCTGCTACACCTGCTTGACCATGTGAATCTACGGTGTGGCACCTGGTCTGGTGGTGAAGCAGCCTGTCGTGCAAAGTGCTGATGTTTTTTTGTTGCCGTTGCATCGGATGTTTGTACAGATCTGGCTCGAGATGATCGGGCCAGAGCACCAGGGCAGTGATGGCAGAAGCGCACTGTGTTGGCCTTCTGATTGTCTCCCACTAGCGACTGCTTCAAGTGAGGTGCTGCCAGCGTGGCGATGTGTTTTGCTTCGTCTTTGCTGATGAAGTTCTTCCATACGTAGGCGAGTGGACGGTCCGAGACCTTGAAGGGCCTGCACACACTGTTGAGCATGCACAAGGGCACACTGGAAGCACTGCAGCAGCGCGGCAGTATTCCCGGATGAAGCCTCGGAAAACATGGAGTGGTGACACGCACTCTGAGATGCCATAGCCGAATGTGCTCTTTGGATTGTACGTCGCTCCTCTCCATCCAACGAACTCGTCCTCCTGAGTATCTACATGCAGCTACAGGTCACGGCAGTGAAATCCTCAGAGGGGTATGTACTGTTCAGCGCGTAGGCATGTGGAAGAATCTCTTCCGAAGAGCACCTTTGCTTGCCGCTTGGCAAGGCACCAACAGTTGCAGGAACACGGCAAGGGCGGTCCACAGGAGGCGTAAGATCATGTTAAATTATTTGACTGTGGTGATGAACATGTAGCTTGATACAAGTCTTGCGATGTTTACCGCAGCGACTCCAGCATTCAAGCGCAGATGCTCCGAAGAAGAAGTAGGCTGGGAACACAGATTTGCAGCCTATGTCCTAGAGTCAAGATAAAAGTTTATAGCGGAACTCACAATCTCGACAGCATAGCCGGCGCCATCACAGCTCGAGGGGGTCTGGCCGTTCTAGGCCAGCGGTCGCGTTTTTGGAACACAGATCTGTGCCGATCTACCTGGAGCTATACAGTAAATCATCATGAGTTTCAATGCAGCTGCACAATCGTCCATATGATCGCGATTTCTGTCGAGCTTTGCCACGTTTATAGCACGTCGAGTGACGAGCAGGGCGATGGTGTGAATCTCGAGCCACATTCTCAGGCCGGATTTTCGTTTGGTGAACGGGGCTTCCAAGGCGCCTGATTGTCTTTTTTTGGACTATACTCATCAGGCGGTTCGTTCGTTGGCGCATTCACCGTATTGACCTCATGCCTGTTGCCAGGATGTCGCATTCGGATGCGGAACAGTGCACAATTGAAACTCTACACATGCGCAGGACGGATTATGATGAATGTAGCGAATGCATCCCTCACAACCTTCTTGTCATGCATGGTCGGTGTCGTGTTGGCTCCCACTGCACATGTAGCCCAGCTCCCGGGAGCCATGGGGCAGGTCGTCACTTTAGACATCGACGGTTCCCTGGAAGATCAACCTCCGCCAAATCTTATTCAGCTGTTCAGGAATGCTGCGTCAATTGACGAACCAAGCACTGGCCTCCTGGGCGGTTTTGACACCGACAAAGTTTGTGGGCCAAACGTACGAAATCACCAACGTGCGAATGGTGGATGTTGTCTGCCAGAGCGTCCCTGCCTCTACTGCACACGCATCTCACACAAGTGCACACGGCTGCCTCCCTCTCATTGCGCACCAGTATTCGGCAGTTTTGTCCTCAGATGGCCAGCCATCTCCGTCACTTATCCACCTGCAACGATGGGAATTCTCGCATCATATCCTGCGATTGCAACTGCAGCAGCCGAGAATGATATGAAACAAATCCATGCAGTGTGCAGAGTCCCAAGCAGTCTGCAGAGTGCCTGCGTGGGCCACTGCCCTCCACAGAGAGTGCACAACTAACATGCCCGCGCAGTACTAGCACCAACAGATAAATCCCCATGGCTGCAGCCCCATCCTGGTGTTCAGCCATGCAACGACCCAAGCTCATGTGATGTATCCCACAAGGCCCCAGCTAGCAGTGCACTCTCATACTCGGCGCTTCGGCCCTCAGGGGCCCTGGCACCAGAGCCGCAAGCGGCCACCTGCGCATGAGCGCAAAGCACTGTATGTAGTCACAAAGGACAGAGGCACTGTAGGTATGTATGCATGATTACATAGCCGTTACTGTTATTACAGGACCCCATGATCTTCTTCGAGGAGGCCGGGTGCCAGCAGAATGCCGTCGGCAGCCTGCGAGTGCCGGCCGGCAACTCGTCGCACAACGTCGCCGACGACCTCGACTGCTTCGACAACAACGAGGCCGACGCCGTCCTCCTCTCCGGCGCCTTCCCCTGCGGTGGCAAGCTCGTCGTGTGTGACGATAAGGCGGACTGCCGCGCGGACGACCGGGCCACGATCTACCTGAAGCGGCCGCTGGCGCCGAACCAGGCGTACTGCGTGCGCTCGTTCCAGGAGACCTTCGAGGACGAGTGGGTGAAGATCGTGTATGCCGGCGGCGACGGGTTGAACGGCGACGTCTCGCGGGTCGAGGTGTTTGCGGCCGACCCGCTCGGCGGGGAGGAGCACGGCGTCACCTTCCAATGTGGGTCCCACTTCATAGTTGATTCGTCGATTGAATTGCTGCATGGCGTGCTGATCACACCTGGGCATTGAGGAGGCCACGCATACATTTTGGTCTTGCCGGAGTAGCGGTAGCGATCGTGTGTGCGGTGCTGCTATATTTGTTGTGGCTGTGTATGTGAGCTTAGCCTGCTTCAGAAGAAATTCTTTTGTTATGTTTGTCTGATGCAGTCTACTTGACCTTAGGCAATTTGGTGCAAGCTGTGGCACATGACCGTCGAGAGCCCCACATTCCGTGGGCTGGCGGCGCACTGTATGTTCATATCTGAGGTCCTTGTGGCGGGGTGTCGCAAGCGAGCCACCCGACGCCCCTCGACGCACCGTCAGGCTTCAAGTTCTTCGTCGTCTAGATATCTGGTTGTTGATCCGGCTGCAGACCAACCAGGCCGGAGGCGCTCGCTTGCATCCGCCGCATCAAGGTGTACACACTCGGTGCACGCATCGTGCATGATCGGTGCACCTTCATGAGTCGTATGGTGATGCGGTGTGGGCGTGCGTGCAGGCGAGGCCGAGGTCCCGGTAGCCACAACAGCAGCGGCTGCTCCCGCTGCCGTGGCTGAGGCCCCTCCGAGCCCCGAGCCAGCATCCGCCGCAGGGCCTGCCCTGACGGTCCTGGGGACACCTGACCTCGCGGCCCCCGACCTCGCTTCAGAGTCCGAAGTCAGCGATGCGCGGCACACTCCCATGTCCGCTTGGTGGGGGGCCACTGCCGTATCTGCCACGTTTGCCGTCGTTGGCTGTGGAGGGTGGTGGTGATGAACATTGGCATGGTTTCTCAAGGCTCGGGAACAGCCATGCAGCCATGCATCCGCGGCCGCGACCTAGCTGATGCCTCTGGCTTTGTGAGCTGCAAAGCCCGCCGCTGTTGCTGAGGCACCGTAGCCGCTCCTGCGGCCACACTTTCTGTGGGTGCTCTCGGAACGCAAGATCGCCCAGCTGCGGTCTCTAATCAATAGTGGTTCCTTGACATTGTTCGAGGGCAGTGTGTATGGATTGAAGTCTTCTGTCTTCATTGACTCTGGTTGCGTGGGTCAAGCACAATGCCATAGGTAGTTCTGCAAGGGTTGGCCGGCACTCAGAGGCTTCACGTTACATGTGTGGCACAGGCAAGAGTCCGGCGAAGCCATCGTCGAGCAATGGCTTTGATGAACAAGTGTGACGTAAAGTTTGTGACGCGTCCCCGGTGACGCAGATCTGTGCTACGGCCCAACACCTCAACACATGCATCTGTGTAGAAGCCCCTGCTTCACAGAAAAGAAAAGCCTAGCGACACACATTGAGACCATGCACCAGCTCAGGGTTCCTAGGCCCCCGTTTGCACCAGCTCAGGGTTCCTTGCAGCGATGAGATTCTCTCACAGCGTCACTGCCGGTTCAGCTTTCCGACGCACTGGGTGAACGGCGAGTGAGAGCGCCGAGCGTTACATGGCAAGCAGACCCAACACCCCCACATGTGCACATCTGACGCCCACTGGCACCTGCACACACGGATGCAGAGACATGAACGTCGGAACAAAGGCACGGCAGCAACGCCACGATGGCCTCACAGAGCCGCAGCAGGGAGGAGCCTCCACCGTTCACCTGGAACGCGCTTGAACGAGGAAGCTGCCGCATTAGTATACAGTAGGAACTGGGCGGGAGAGCATCTCCAGAGCTCTGATTTGAGACGACAGAACGATCAATGTCAAAACTCACCATGCAGGTGTCTCCTCGGAGATCTACTAAGAATGAATATAGGCCCAGAGGGCGAGAGGTGGGGATGGATCAACGCCGAGCCATCACTGCATGCCTGCCTCTCTGACAGTCTCCTTGTAGCCCTCAACCCTACCCTGCGTCGCCCCTCCCCCCCCTTGAGGAAAGGATGTCGATACAATTTGAGGTGCGGCCGCGGCTGCTCACTTCCCCCGCCACCAGCAAGCAGCCGCATCCAGCCGATGCACTGCGGCGGAAAACACCCGTGGCACCACAACCTCGGCGATCCAACATCGTATCGACCCCACATCTGCGCCGGCAAGATCACAACATATCACATTGACTAGACATGCATGCTCGGGTAGCTGTGCTTTACCAGCTGCGGCCTTGCCGCTGCAGCAGCGTGGCGTGGCATCGGCTGGCCGCCTCCACCGGGTGCTCTGCCCAGCAGAATTTTGCAGGAGCCCCTCGACCACCCCCCCCCCCCGCCTGGCCTCCGGCCCCGGAGGGGCACAGCGCATGCATGCACCTGCAGCCCCCCCTTCGGTACCCACGCACTGCTGCCGCTACGCCTCAACGCACACGCCTCACTGCAGCTCCACGCTGCGGGCCCTGATCAGAAATACCCGTCACTCCGCGCGCACCAAGCTGCGGCGACACGGCCGCAGCCCCGCCGGGCCACATTGCCAGCAGGGACACCTGTGAGAAGCGCCGCCTCGCAAACAGCTACGGGAAGAGCTGCGCGAGCTCCGGGTCGAGGTCGCCGATGTAGCCGGAGCGCTCGCGGTTCGCGACCCGGCAGGCGTGGTCGTCGGGGGGGCAGCGGGTGCACGACCGGCACGACCGCTCGCACCACCCCCCCGCGCCGCCCTCGCCGACCATGAAGGTCCTGTTGTGGTCGCACCACCCTTCCACTGCACGCAGCATGCGGTCAAGCAGCGGCGGCCGGGGTGTCGCTGGGGTGGGGAAGCCGCCATGTGTGTGAGCCATGGCAGCCTTGCTGGGCGGAGGTGCTGCGGCGGAGGCATGTGGGAGTGTGGCACTGGCAGGACTCATGCATCAGCACAGTCCGCTGCTGCGGCACGGTGTCCGTGGCCACACAGCCCCACATGGCCACTGAGGTGTACAGCAGACATACATGCATATCACGCGCAATGCGGGCGAGCCACGGCGTGTGGCATGCGCCGCCGCTGCCACCGCCGCAGCGCAGCACGGGGTGCGTGGCGACGCCCGCAAGGCACAAGAGCTCGCACCCATCCAGATGACGCAGTGGTGGTGCCAGTCCACGCAGTCGGCCATGTCCGGCAGCGGGCGCTTGGGCAGTTTCATCGAGAAGCTGTCCTCGCGGAACGGCTCGAAGTGGACCCACACCGTCGCCGTCCACTTGAGCTGCCCCTCCGCGGGGGGACAGCCCGTGTGCTGCGAGAACGGATCGACCTGCTCGCGCAGGGTTGCGTCGGCCTCGGCGCCGGGGGGGAGGGAGTAGAAGAGGAGCGCGGTGCCGACCTCCGGCTTGACGGCGACGTGGCCCTCCGCACAGTTGGCGCTCAGGCCGTGTGGCTTGAGGGCCGGGTCGAGCCAGTGGGTGTCGTTGGTGGCCGGGAAGGCCGTCTCGCCGCCCTCTGTGGTCTCTGCACGCATGAGATGTATGCATGTGTGGAAGCAGATTGCTGCCGGCAGACACAGGGCAAGGAACAGTTCAAACACCAGCCGCTTGAAATCGTGCATCATGCCTCACCCAGATGGCCGTCGGCTTCCGCGGCCCAAGGGCCAGCCACATCAGGGCTGGCCACATCAGGGAAGCCTGTGGCCCAGGGCTGCTGCTGAGCTTCAGACCCCGCGTCATCGAGGCCCCCAAAAGGTACAAAGCAGCACAGTGAGGCGTGCAGGAGCAGTGCAGCTTGCGCATGACCCCACCGCATAAGGATGCACATTGTGGCATGGTCATGGTGTGCATGGTCTCCTGAATGACTGCGGAGGAGGGCCGAGCTGGCGTGGAGCCGCACAGGTTGGTGCTGCCTGACAGCAACCCTGAGAGTGTCAAGGCGCCTCTGATTCATGGCAGAGACGCAGCACCACCAGTGGCATGCAGCACCAACCTCTGGCCTGAGATGCGACAGACCTGAAACTTGCAATCACCAACAGGTTTCAGCACCACCGGCTGCTGCACATGCCACAGTGCGGCTGCAGCGGGGCGTGAGGGGCGCACCTGTGAGGTAGATGAGGAGCGTGGCCATGCGGCCATGTGAGTCCATGTGCGTCGCGTACTCTTGGCCTGGCGAGTACCGCAGCACCTGCAGGCACAAGCCGCAGTTGGCTGCATCATGGCTGAGGCTGGGCTGCAGGCCAGCCTGTGTCTGACCTGATCACAACACATGCTGCAGTGATGGGAGTGAATGCAAAGTGGAAGTGAAGCACAATAGCTCGGGCCAAATTATGGCAGAGCACCGGCACAAAGTCAAACACGTTGAGACGAAGTGAAGACAGAGCAGCGAGATGGCCAGCATGAGCTGGGCACGGACGCACACCTGCATGTCCTCTTGGTAGGACACGGGCACGCCTGTCCAGTTGGCGATGCGCTCCTCGATGGCCGCCATCGTCTCATCCTGGTACCGTGGAATCCAGGCACCAAAGCTGCTGCGGGCCTGCACACGTGCAGTGGCCTCACCGTGGCTGGAGCCAATCGAAAGAAGCCTTACAGGCCACTACAACGCCATTAGGCAGACTTGCTACGCATGCAGGTGCAATTGTCGCTGAGTTCTTGCACAGCTGGTTTGCTTCGAGAGGACGGTCAAGCTGGTTGATATGAAAGCAGTGAACACTATAGTTGTGTCAACCCTTCAAAGGTTGTCACGTACCTGACTGTGTGTCCCATTGCCCACGAGTGAGTGCTTCAGGCGAGGAGCAGCCAGTGTTGCGATGTGCTGAGCCTCGCTCTTGCTGATGAAGTTTTTCCATACGAAGGCCCGCGGCTTCTCCGAGATGTTGATTGGCCTGTAAGCGTATTCGAAGTGTCATACTCGCGAGATGCAACCTGAGAAGTGGCGCCAGCTGCCGATGTGGGGAAGGCCCGTACTGACCGTAGCCGTGACCAAACGCGCTCCTGGGGTCGTATGTGGCACCGTTCCAGCCAATGAACTCGCTCTCTGCACCATCTGCATACAATTGGCATGTCCTGAACCATTGATGTGCCGACCAAATTCGCTCAGGCGTTGTTGCAGTTGGTGCCAACACTCACCATCGTCTGCCGCGCGACAAAGAGCCCGGTGCACCAGAACTGCCACAAGAACATGCATCAAGGAATTCTTCAACGTCTTCATCATAGGATTCGTCACATCTGCATGGCGCTGTACGCTGCCCCGAGAGACAAGGCCTCAAACATGCATTGACGAAACCGCTACAGGCGATGGCCTGTACAACTACCTGACTCAAAAACAGTAGTTATAGCCAGTGCTTGAAGAACATTGTGAATCAAGATCGATGGCCCGTCGAGGAAGCCAGAGCCTTGCACACTATTGCACACTTACGTGTCCGGCAATTACATCCTGATACGACGATCCCAGCGATGCTGCGTGCATGGTGCGTGTCCTCCAGCAGTCCCAACGATCTCAAACCAGCGTTGCTTACAGCGTCCAACCTGCAGAGTGCATTCGAGACAAGCTTGCGAACACCTCAGTGCTGCGGCGGCGCGACGCACGACGCCTCGTTCCTGGTGAGAATGTTCACTCGAACGCGCGTGCTGATCTCGGTGTGAGGTCTGCATTGAAATCATAGCCATGTTAAAAAGGATCATGTCCGTGCAAGAGTGTGTCCGTGCTAGCCTTCGCGGCGCACGCAACAGAGCGCGCAGCAGGTACATATCATGCATACAGTATATGTATATGCAGCTTGTAGCAGGCCGGCCGCAGCAGGTTCTTGCAGCTTGTGTTGTCGGCAGCCCTTGCCGGCCGCGGTGCACGTCATGACGCGTCACCCCATCTCGAGGAGGCTTGGCGGCGCTCTGCGCGTGACCATGTGCACACACGCGCCCCGGCCGTGCAATCACCATGTACTGTGTTGAAACACCGTATCTCTGCAGCCAGATGCGAATCCAAGGATATCCCAGCGCTCAGTGCATGTCTGCGCATGACGCCTCCGAAGCCGGCTGCCCATTCAGAACACAGCGCACCATATCGTGCACGCGCGCCGCCACAGTGCGGCCCAAACCCCCTGCAGTGACTGCACTGCAGTCCCCGCCCCGCCGATACTGAATGTCACTGCAGCCCTGTACATCAAAGACTAATCACATAGCAATTGCAATCATATCACCGCTACCTAGATTGTGACCGAGTGGACCCGTTTGGGAAATTTTGGCACACGTCCCGGGCCGCCGCACGCCTCCGCATCGCACGAAGGGGCAGCCACACCCTGGCATGTGCATGCGCCACTATATATGCGCGTCGGCACATTCGCCTCACGGGGCCCCATTGGCGGCATCCCATTGGCTGGTAGCTATAGTGGTGGCCCACTCCGAGTCGTGATACATGCTATAGTAGTGGCCCACTAGAGGTACATTCAGCCTGGTTCAATTTCCCCATCAGAGCGCTAGCTACTCAGCGAGCGACCACTGCATACCTCCAGGGGTGGCGGTCATGAAGATCTGTTCGTCCTGGGGGCAGTCACTGACCGCACATGCAGTACGAGAACGGCAGTGCCGTTTGTGCAGCCAGGATGCGGGCTACGTGTTACATGCTGAGCCAAGCGAGATCTCAGTGCTCAAATTCACAGTGGCCGCATGGGAATCCTGGACAACAGCACCAGGAGGATATATGGCACGATTGCCAAGTAGCCACAGCTCGTGTTCGGACAGGCCACGCATGTGATATCCCCGCACAGCTCGAATATCATCAAACAAGGCCCACCTCCTCACGGACACTACTCTACCAGCCGTAGCTAGGGCCGGCCCGTGTGGGTGCGGCTGGGTGGTCATGTTCCTTGGCATATTCTCAAACGATTGGAGGTGTGCATTTGTTCAGACAAGGCATGTGTCCAGCAGGGGACTCTTGGTCCGCACCAGATGCAAGGGCTACGCTCTACCCGTGATCTCGTGTCACTTGACCATCACAGCCCTCGCATCTATCTGCATCCCGCACAACAGTCAAGTGCTGCAATTGCTGCAAGAGCCGTTGCAACACAAGCAAGAGGCGCCTTGCCAACAGCCATCGGCGCATCCGAGTCACACAAGCTGCTCTCGGTCTCCCAGGGGTCCACAGCTGATGTAATGCATGCGGTCCAGCACCGTGATGCCCGTGTGGTTTGGGTGCACCGCTGCCGTGACGCAGTGAGGCTCACGTCTTCAGGGAGTAAAGCATGCGGTTGCGATGCGCCAAGTGCTCGTGGAACGACACGGAACAGAGGCGAGCGCTCGCATCCGGCACATCATGCCAGATGTACACGTGCGTGTGAGTGTCCCCTCAAGCTACCCTCTCTCTGCGCGCTGCACCTCCTCAAATGGCCAGCACTTCCAATTTAGCCGAACGCCCAGCCCCTCGCATTGATGAGCTCCAAGCGACGGCACTTATGGCGTCGACGGGCGTGACGGATCTTGTGGCTTAGCCGTAGTCCGACGCCGTCGCAGTACCTCGTCCACACAATGCACCAGTGCATAGATGGGAATGGAGACCAATCGTGGCGCCAAGACGCCAGTGGCAACGACAACCAGGCCGAAGCCCAGCAGTGTTTCGTTGATGAAGCATCTCCATGTGCGTGCATCATCGCTTGTACCAGGTGCCTGCATATGGGCCAGGTTCGGGACATCAATCTGATCACCGTTTGCGAGCATAGTGCCAAAAATTTTCGTTTCAGTTATGTGCACTCCCCCAGAGTTGTGCTGCAGCTTGAGAATTATAACTACCAAACCTGCTCACCAGCGCTGCCAGGATGCGCGACATGCTGTGGTTGTGTTGCAGGCGACAGAAGTGGATAGTCAGGCTACTGATCGAAATACATTTATACATCCTGACATTAAGATTCAATCTCCCGCCATGACAAGTCAATTTATGGACGAATCGCGGCCAGGGGCGGACCCGTGTGTCTTCGTGTGGCAGCTTTCCAGCCACCTCCGGCTGGCAACATGTCTTGGGTGGGGCTGATCCCAGCAGTCGTCCATTCGCCTTTCCATCTGCTATGGTTTTGCGATCCTTATGATCTCTTGCGCTTGCTTGCCTCTCCTCCTGCCCTGCCTTGGCAAACAATTTTGAGACGCCCTCTACCATGGCCTGGGGAAGACCTGCGGTGCCCGTGGCTTGTGATGTGGCATCTTGCGGCACCCCAGTCGAAGAGGCGCTCGAGCTGTGGTGAAGCTCCATCGCAGCTGTGGACGGCACAGATGCGGTGGAGCTGCTGGCAGCCCTGTGGAGCTGTGGAGGCATGGAGCAGCCCTGCAGCCTGTCCTCGACTTCGTCAGAGACCTCGATCATGGCCTCGGTCAGGTCGGCCACAAGCTGCTGCTGATGAGGACCCTTCCTTGCAGCGACATGTGAGATGGCAACAGAACGGCTCTGAAGATCGATGAGGGTGCCATGGAGTAGCAGCGACTGCAGCTGCTGCTGTGTCTGCAGCTGGTGTAGCGGGCCGTCATCGTGTGTGGGGTCCTGGGCGAGCAGGCAGCAGGCGTGGTGATGTAGTTGACATGCCAGAGTCCGCAGCTCAATCTGCATCAGGTGCAGACTCAGCACAGCCGTATGCAGTGGCATGCAATGTCTGCAGTGTGTTGGAATGCGGTCTGCTATCACGAAAGCATTCGGGGCAAGGTCTGCACATGTGGGCAGATGTCTTGGCGATCCTATGTGGCCTGCACTTATGACAGTCCTGCGTCAGCAGACATGTTGTATGAACACACAACATCAAAAGGCACGCTCAACTTGAAGGTTTGCGTGCGTTTGCCCCTCCGCTCCAGCCTCTGCATGTACTTCTCAACGCAGTTCAGGCAGTCCAGCAGATTGCCTCCTGCTGTGCCGAGACCGCCTTGCAATGGGCTTGCTTTGCTCAGCAGGTCAGAGGTGAGCGTTTGCAGGATTCTGCAACCATGGAGACGAGGTTGTGGCGCAAAATTTCGGTCATTCAAGCTGCATGATCATGCGACCCCAACTGCGACCGACACAGCCAGTGGCATCGCAGGTATAATACAGACAGACGATTCAATATGGTTTGGACTTTCTGGATGCTTTGAGATTGGGCCATTTGTCCTGGCGTCAAACATGCTCAGACGTGCGGTGGTGCTAACAAGCACGCAACACATGATACACTCGCGGCGCTATGCCCCTGTTCACTGTGATACTGTGCATCGAGCCCTGATCATGAACCGGCGGGGCAAAGCAACGTCGCGACGAAGGCGGAAAGGTGGAATTCGATGGAGCGGTCCAGGCCTGTGCTCTATTCACCAGAGTTGGTGAGGTAACAGGGGCAAAACCGGAGATACACTGCGTCCTAGACGTATCAAGCCCACGATGTCAAAATGGCGTTTCGCGACGCAGTTTTGCCTCAACAAACGCCAAGCCATGCATTCGCAATGCCGTGGCACCCAGCTATGGGTGCAGTGCAAGATGCTTGTGGGAGCAGGGACCCACCAAGCATGACGGATACCAGCTTGTACCGCGATGTTGATATGGGCTCCGACCAGCGCACCGAGCACGAACGCGGACTTGCGAGCCGCTGTGAACAACAAGCACACCTTTGAAACGCTGTCAGCGCGCGCTTGCGGTGACACAGGCGATGAATAACCTTGCATAGGCTTAAGCATCTATCACTTGTGTATCTGATCTCATCTATTTGTAAGGACTCCGTATCTTCCATGCTTCAGCCTGTTCAACACAAGAGAGGTCGCGAACGGTCACAAAAGCAGCTTCCACGATCAACAGCCGTGATGCAATCTCTGCATATGTATTATACTTTTGATTGAATGAGCGATGAGTGCAGTATATCTGCCTAGAAAGTGATTAGGTGCCGATCGCAAATGTCTCCCAGCAGCGACGGAAGTCAACATGCCAGTCGCATCGTCAGCATTTGTCTCCGGCCGGACAACCTGCTGCAGCATGAGGGGCTTAACACGTCAGGAACGCACCAAGAGTGCCAGGTGCATGCCAGGAATATACGCAGAGCAAAACCATCAGATGCTGTGTTTCCGAGCCGTGCACCACCTTGACTCTTCCACACAGAGAGGCCAATTGCTCAAGTAGGCTCAAACCATCGATCACCCTCTGCCCGGGCATCTCCCACACCGCGGTGTGCACCGCCATTGCTGTAAAATGCATCTTTGCTTGGCACAAAGGGATGCGTGCCTGCCGCAAGCGTCCTGTAAGTGGCCTTTGGTCCAGATCAAATGCGGCGCATGACCATCGATGCTACTGCTGCAGCCAACGCAGTTGCTTCCCCACAGGTTGGCCCCCAGCCATATACCTGCGCAACTTTCCATCGCGTGGGTGCCAGACGTGTGTCACGCCATCGTTCACGGCGACGAGCCCGTCAGTCGGGTGTCTCCACCCGTGCGCAGCCCAAGCTGAGAGGGGATACAAACACCCAGTGGTACTGAACGGCGCCTGTGCCATACCTGATCCTATTCCCCCACCTCAAGCCTGCTGCCCAGGGTGCTGGTTTTACGTGGGGCTGTGCAGCATTGTCAACAGCATTGTTAACAGCATTGCCACAACATGCATACATACATACAAGTGGGGAATGCTCTTGTGCTCCGTGCGGGGCTTCAATCTTTGGCTGGCATCACCGGTAGGGCTGTGGTACGTGCTCGTGCCCGGCCTAGTGCCATGACTGCGTGAGTGGATATGCGTATGAATTCCTAGCGATGGCTCGCTGCCCGGCCTCTGTCCTTTGTAACTACATACAAGTTCTCATGTGCAGTGCACTTGCTCGTAGTGGGCGTGCACGAAACTGGTGAATGAATGGTCTTGCAAGTGCATTCCGAGCAATGGCTTGCTGCCCGGCCTCTGTCCTTTGTAACTACATGCAAGTAGAAGGGATGGTGACGGGGCCCTGGCCAGGGCCGGCGGATCATGAACAGATCCTGCGCGGGAACGACACAGAACACCTCCATGTAGCAGTGCCTGGTTGAGACTCCCAGCTGCTAGCGGACACAGGAGGTGCTTTGATGCTAGCAGAGGGGGGGCGGGGGCGGGCTTTGGACGCATCGTTCCGTCATGGACACTTCCAGGCGGGGCTTCACTGAGTGTGCACACATGCAACATGCGGGCTCCCATGGCCGGAGGCAAGAAACGAGGCACGGTGGTGTGTACTACAGGGGAATGCAAGTTGCATGCATGCGTGTACAAACAGGGAGTGGTGGCAACAGCCGTGTGCGCACGCGTTTGGCACTCATCCGCGGTGGGTCTTCGTGAGTGTAGCAGATCTGGGTATACTGTAGTGCCGGTTTCATGATGATTTTAGGCGGAATCTGTGCAGTCCGCCCACAAATCATGAATCATGATCAACTAGAGATGCTCCTGTGGTGGCTGCAGTTCTACGGCGGGGTTGTTCCAGTGCGTACCACCGGGACACCTCCACCAAACACAGTCACGGCAATGCAGGCGCCATTGGCTGCGCTCCTTTGGAGTATGCAACTTGATCCCATGGCAGCCTGGCACCCTCACACGATCTCCGCCACCACCTGTTGCATATGTGCATGCCAAAGCTGTACAACCCGGTGCTCCCACACAATGTACTCCGCAACCGGCCAGCATCGTCACCCAGTAGCTATCTTCGCCCCATTGGAAAGGCTTGCAACTGCTGCCGTGCTCCATCCTCGACCAGGCCTACAGCAAATGCACGCCGCCACCGGCTCTATTGTACAATCCCAAATGGCCAACGTGCTTATCATTGACCCCTGGCAGTGCCCTGGTCATGGGTCAGTACCCATACACAAAGGGGCATCTGATACCGTCAATACAGTGACGGCAATGGCTTGCCCAACAATAGCTAATGCAACAACGCCCATGGCAACATAGACCAGGACCTTGCCGACACTCATCGTCGCATCACACATGCTGCTCTGGTTCGTCCAGGGGCCCTCTGGCTGGATGTAGTGCGTGCGGTCCAGCACCGCGATGCCGGGGTTGTCCGGATCCACCCATGCCGTGAGCTGTAGATGAGCCCCGTGCCTCGACCATCTCATCCAGTCGTCGTAACGCCACAAGCGGCTGCGGACGGACGCAGACGAAAGGCGAGAACTCGCATACGGCACCTCATTCCATTCGTACGTGAAGGTTCCCTCAACCCACCCACTCGCAGCGGGCTGCACCTCGCCAAATGGCCAGCACTTTGGCCTTCGCCAGATGCCCAGCAGGCGGCAGTGGTGAAGTTCAAGCGACTGCACGGTAGCTTCAACGGGCTGGAAGGAGTCTGCCGCATTTTCCAAGCCGATGGCGTGCCAGTACTGAGACCTGACGATGCAGCTGTGCGCCAGCGCCAAACCTAGCAGCACACACACGGTGGCAATGGATGCAAAGGCCCCATTGTACCTGTTTGGTGCACCAGGCTGGCCACGTCCATTCGAATGCACCGATGCTCGCACCCGCCTGCACATGCAGAGTTTGCGGCAGTGTAAGGCTTGGACGCCTCTAACAGCCCAGCGTTCAGAATTGTGCAAATTGGGAAGTGGCCATGTAATCGTACATACACACACGGGCCATTCAAGTTGTACCTCTTAGCAATCGCAGTGTCAGGACATCACCCCCCAGAAGGACCGCATAGACCACCACAATTGCGTCAAGCGAAGTAATTCTGGATTTACTTAGCCGAATCCTTGCTGTGTGTATCCCCACGCACATCAGACCATCAATGGTGAACCTCATTAAACGCATTGCAGCTTACCAAGCATATGTCTTGACACTGCAATGGTGCATGATGTGCTGCGGTGGCGCTGCAGGAGACGGCTGTGAACTGTCAGGCTGTGCTGTGCCCCTGATCATGAGCTGCAAGCCTGTCATCAGCGCTGGAACCCCTGCCACAACAAGGTAATGCACAGACTCAGCATGGCCAGGGACGGACCTGTGTGCCAACATGTGGCTCGGCCATCTCTGTGCTGGCTGGGGCTGGCGCCACCGGTGGCCGCCCCCCATTTCCATCTGCTCCGGTCTTGCATTGATTTTGGTTGCCTACACTTGCTTGGCCGTCATGCTGCCCGGCTTGGGCACTCGAGATGGAGCGGCCCGCTCTCATGGCCCATGCAAGACATTCATCTTGCCCTGACGCACCTTGAGGGAGTTCAGTCCCAATGGCGCGGGAGCGCTGGTGGAGCTTCTCCGCAACTGTGGGCGGCGCCGCTGCGGCCGGGCTGCTGCTTGCTGCCCCGTGACACTGTGGATGCGTGGGCGAAACCCGAAGCGCGTCCTCCACTGCGTCACAGACCTCGAGCATGGCTTCAGTCAGGTCAGCCACCAGCTGCTGCAGTTGAGGGCCCCTGCGTGCAGCAACAATTGAAACAACGGCATGGCTCGGGAGGTCGGCGAGGCTGCCATGGAATGATTGCAGCTGCTTCTGTGGATGCAGCTGCTGCGGACGGCCGCCCTGGTCTTTGCTGTCCTGGGCGAGCAGGCAGCAGACGTGGTGTCGCAGCTGGCACGCCAGACTCCGCATATCGGCCTGCATCAGTGGACAATCATGGGCGTGGGCAGCCGCATGGGATGCCTGTGGACTGGGTATAAGATGTGGGTGCACCAACAATGAACATCCGAAGCATGCAGTGCGAGATGCTGGCAAACGTTGGTGAACGTCTGAGAATCGTGGCCTGAACATTTGAGATTCTTGGTCGGGCACAAGTGTAGTACCGGCTTGAAATGCCATCTCGTCTGGCCCAGGTTAGCGCTCGTTTCGTAAAAGCGCTGCATTTCCTGCAAGTATCTCTCCACGTTTCCCAGGCAGTCCAGCAAGGTACCTCCTACTGTCCCGAGATCCACTCGTGACATGCCAAATATGCTCAGCAGGCCGACAATGAGCTTCTGCAGCAGCCTGCACGCACGGGACCGTTGACAATGCACAAGCTTTAAATAAATCATGCTCCTTGAACATGCAAGCTTGATTACGACAACATGGCCTACTCTGTCGCATTTGTGACAAGTGGGCATGAGATACTGAGCTTGTTGCAACAACTGGATGCTGTATTGCTTGGCCCATTGTCCACGGCGCCTGACAAGGTAAAATGTGAGGCTGCAAGCGATTCAGCGAGCCCATCGTACACTTCCGGCCCGATGCCCCTGTGAACTGATTCATATCCAGATTTACTTCCACTTTCAGTTTACACAGTGCAGCAGCGTTGATCGGTGACGCAGGCGGACAGGTGGATTACAACGGGGCGGTCGAATTGAACCACGCATGTGCGTTCAGTTTCAGAAGAGAAAGTGGGTGCAGACAAGTGCAGCCAAAGAGTCTCTTTCGAGGTGCCGTTCACGCACACAGCCATCCTATCACTTACAGCCACAATGAAAGGCGTATGCGTTGTTCATTCAAGGGCGCTGGTCAGGTGATCTGGACTGTCGTAAGCGTCCGCAGCGTTGTTCACTTGTCTCTAGATACCAGCAGCATCTTGTTGCAAGCGCAGTTTTGGACTGCAAGATAGCCATGAGTGCATGCAACCGAGGCCCAGCCCCCGAGGCACGCCATCCATGCATCAGCAACGCACGGTGGAGCAGCCAGATCTGTATGCACGTCAAGGTGCTGAGAGGAGCAGCGATACTTCGAGCATTTTGAATGTATGTGGGCCCTGAGCGGCACCACGGGGGCCTGCAGAGCTACGTATATCGGTTGTCAACGTGCTGCACACCTGTGAAACGCTTTCAGTGCGCGCGTGTTGTAACACTTGTAGAGATTCCGCGCGCATAGGTTGGAGCATTTAACTCCCAACTCTCTGACGACATCCATATGAACGTGGACAGTGTCCCTTTTGGTCAGCGTCTCCATGGCTCAAGCCCGTCAAGGCACCTGTGAGGACGCGAATGGTCACAATAAGTAGCGGTCCACGGTTGACAGCCACAGTGCAAGATCATACATTCAAGCTACATCTATATCAGTAAGTGCTGGCGATGATCTGCCAGGCTGCAATGTCAGTTCATGTGTCTGCCAGTCGCAAATGTCTCCCAGCATCGATGGCATCGTCGGCATTGTCTCCGAAGACCAGAGTGCAACATGAAGAGCACGAGATGACAGGAACGGATCCATGACAGCATATATTCCATAGCCGCGCTTAAGTACATTGAATCTTCCACCTCCACATACATCACTCTTCCACTCCCATGTGTGTTCGACACTCCAACCAGAGGGCCCTGTGCCCTATTAAATTCAGCCCATCCAACGCCTCCTACATGGGCATCGCTATACCACAATGACATCGCCGCAACAGGCATCTTCACTCGGCACACTCGCGCACGAAAGCAGGTGTGCGACAGGGACGGCGAATGGCTTTTCAGAGGGCCCATGTAGTGAGTCCACGTCAGAAGCAGCACACTTAAATGCTACATGCAACCCAGTTACTCAGCCCGAGGCCCCCAGGGCATCAGCTATCGTGAATGCGCGCAGACTCACCACTATTCGTGTGTGCTGGACCTCTGGCATGCGATCGTCCGCGTCAAGGAGCCGGAGTACAACGTGCGTCCACATCTAAGCGGCCCATGCCGGGAGGTAATATATGTACACAGCCAGCCACTGGCACTGGAGGGCTCCTGGGCCATGCCAAGGCTGCCCTCCAGCCTGCTGATTGCACGTGTGACTGCGCAGCTTTGTCATCAGCAATGCCAGAATGCCTGGAGGAGATGGAGACACGGCACGGGCGGATCATGAGAACTGCTGCCCAGGACCGATATGCCACAGTGCATCCCCATGCTGATGCTTGAACACGCACGGACACGGCGCAAATGCCTTGCAGCCAGCTTGACTCTGCGGAGCAGGCAACACAGTGCGGGCCCTCACAAGGCCATCGATGCACCAACAGAAGAGGCACCACGCCAGCCTTACACAAGCCTACACTAATTGGCGCATGCTCAGAACAAATGCCATCGCCTCGAGCTGCGAACGTAACCGCACTACAGCCCTGACTCCTACGTGGAAGCCACCACTGCATCCCAGCACCGGTGCCAGCCCCACTCCGGGCGGGAGCCCGGCCTTCCCGACCCGGCACCCACTGAAACCACACCACACCGCTACACCTGCCGGCCGATCGTTTTACTGCGCCAACTGTCCAGCGGCAGCGCCTCTAGCCGTGGCAGCGCCCGCCGGAAGTGTATGAACAGCGGCAGGCCGAGCGCGAGGGCAGTGAAGGAGGTTATGAAGAAGCCGTCGCGGATGGTGTGGCACACGCCGCCGCCATCCGTGCACTCGTTCGCCTGCTTCGCGGTCTGCGTGTTGCGTGGGCACGCGTACTGCACGATCTCCTGCCCGGTGTTCGGGTCCCTGCATGCAGGACGTGCGCTGTGTTGGGGCTGCCACCTCAACCTGTTGGGGCTGTCACTTGACCTTGTCATAAGTGGATTGCACGCTGACTCTGATTGCGCAGGTGGGGACAACGCCCCGTTGCAGGATCGGCGGGGCGAGCTGGGCCGTTTTTGACAAATGCTGTGAACAGCAAAAAAAAATGAGTGGCTGCATTTGCCTGCCAGTGGTGTGTTTACTTCTAAGGATTATGCAGCCACAGGCACGGTGCATTGAGGAGGGGGGCGGGCAGGGACGCGCACGTGCAGACGTTGGCGGAGAGCGCGTCCACCAGCGCAAACACCCCGACCTGCGGCAGCGTGATGCCGATGTTCATGATCGTGTTGAGCATCGTGAGGTACGCGCCGCCCATGTTCGGGTCCGAGATGCGGTTGAAGAACGTGCCCATCGACGTGAACATGAGGGTCGAGGAGAAGGAGGTCAGCAGCGAGGCGGCGGTGAGCGCCGCGAACGACGCCGGCGCGGCCGAGAACGTCTTGGCGTCGGCCGGGAAGAGCAGCACGGTCGCCGTCATCGCGACGCCGGCGGCGGTGCGGAGGAGGTAGGCGCGGGACCACGGCGCGAAGGGCGAGCCGGAGGCGGCCCAGCGGCCCGCGATGACGGCGGACGCGAGCTCGCAGGGGAACTGCACGATCACGAGCGACGCGAGCGTGTCCTGCATGGCCGGATGGGGTGCGTCGCTGCTAGATAATCAATGGGAAACGATGCGAACGGTCTGGGTGTCATATGGGGTGACTGGCTCAGGGACGAACGATATGCTGGTGGATGCATGCTCTCAAGCCACCTGTGGCCACACAATTCATGGCGCTGTGGTGCAGTAGCCACACATGGGCCATGATGCTGCGTGCACACCCACAGGCGGAATGCACGCTGTGGGCGATTCAGCTCACTCAATTTGCTTGCAATACAGAGGTGGGCAGGGCAGCAGAGCACAGGCGCTCGGGCGATTGCATTGCGAAGCACCAAAGCATACTACACTTGCCGATCCAGCAGGTGCGGGGCTGTTTGTGGGCGAGGTCCACCCCGCGCCAGATCCATCAGAACGTATGTCAGCATGTACATCAAGATTTTTTAATTTTCCCCCTTTCTTTTTTTTTTAAAGGAACAGAGATGAGCTTGTGCCGGGAAGCGAGGTGCCGCACCTTGGGGACGCCCTTCTCGATGAGCTTCAGCGACGCGGCTGACTCGGCGCAGAGGAAGGCGAGGCGGCAGGCGACGAGGATGACGGAGAGGCGGCCGACGGCCGGCAGCTTGACGACGCTCCAGAGCTGCGCGTACGCCGTCGCGATGCCCTCCATGCTCTCCTCCACCCCGCTGTCCTCCCCAACCCTGCACGCGGCGGCTGCTGCCGATGCTGCTCCGGCTGCTGTGGAAATGCGCTCAGGAGGGTGCCATGCACAGCGACGTACTACATCACATTTGCCAGAGATTGACACAATCGCAGGCATTACAGCATGCATGGCGGTCCTGCGCGGGAGTGCTCCACACGCGGCACTCTTCCAAGCCCGGCAAAGCACGCACGACGCAGTCATATGTGATTTATGAGCCCAAATCTGCGTGGCAACTTAACCCCTCCCACACACGCCATAGCCATCTAACATGTCGTGCAGCCGGGGGGCGCACAGCGAGGCCATGGACGACGCCGGCGGCGGCGGCCGCTCCCGCTTGAGCAGCGCGACCGCCGCCGTGACGACGACGTATGCGACCGCCCAGATGCGGAGGTAGCCTGCGAGGGTGATGGCGCCGACAGCGGACGCGGCGGCGGGGCCGCGGAGGTAGTGGTTGCAGAAGTCGGCGTCGTTGAGGGCGAGGAAGACGGTGATGGAGGTGAAGTAGCCGAGGTTCATGCCGACTGTCTGGCACGTCGAGGCGTAGCCGACGTGGCGGCGCGACAGCAGCGTCAGCGCCCAGCCGTCCACCGCGATGTCCTGCGTGCGGGGGTCTGACTGTGGCGATCACCATGCAAGCGGCATGGGTCAGCAGCACGTCTACCTCTGTGGCACACGGCTTCATGTTCATGCATGCTTAGCGGCCATACAGTGCCTGCTGGTGTTACAGGAAAGCAGGGTGTGTAGCTCAGGAGGAACTCTGGTGCTTGAAAGGAGCTTTCAGGCCGTGTAATATGCGGCAAAGATCACGGACCTGCCGATGGTTGCCAATGAGTCCCAATGTGAGGCAAGGCAAGACATCGAGCCGGAACACCACTGATCAGGCTGACGCTACTCTGATAAGGCGGGACAAGCACCCAGAAGAGATGTGCATGAGATGGTGGGGGGTTTGGACGGAGGCACCTGAGTGGCTGCAAGAAGCACGAGGCAGAAGAAGAGGGCTGTCACTGCAGGGACATCTGCAGCACTCACGTGGGCCTCGATGAAGGGTGCGAATGTGGCCATGAGGACCGCTGAGAGCAGCTGCAGGGGCACGAGCCACGACTTCCTCCGCCCGAAGGACCGGAAGTATAGCGAGTCGACGATGGGCGACCAGAGGAGCTTGAACGAGTATGGGTATGCTGCAACCGAGAACACTCCAATCTGCAGATGAACAGGCTGACATCATCGCCACGAGAGAGAGACCAAAAGGTGCTGAAGAGCGACGTGCATCTACACATGAGTGGCGGTGTCGCTTTCTGGCGAGAGGTCAAGGCCCAGTGGCCACACCTGTGTGTAGGAAGCCTTGGATGCCAGCAGCATCGGCAGTGTGCCCATTGTCAGGCCCAGCGGCACTCCTTGCAGCATGTAGAGCACTGCTAGGAGGATCATGTTGGGTACTTCCTGCAGCACGGATGGTGCAGCGAGGTGGTGTGACTTTGCAGCGAAAGCCTGGTATTTGTAGCGGGGCGTCTCCTCGTCCATGGGACCCTCAGTACCAGAGAGGGAAGGCATCTGGGTAAGAATTTGAGATGGAGTCCGGCGCTGCATGGTGCTCGCCGGTAGAACCGGCGGTTCTCGTCTCGGGCTGTCCATCGGACGACGTCCTTCGTTCTCTGCCCTGGCGTTGACGGGCGACCCCGTGTCCTCCACGATGGACATTTAGCGGCGACCTAAACAGCACCTGGACATCTTGTGTCGACTTCGCTGCGGCAATTTCGGCCTGGCCTGCCCATGACCACAGCTGCGAGACTGCAGAGCGCGGCAGAGGTCGAGTTGACAGCATATGAGATGCTGCACACGTACCCAGGAGGTACAAGAGACGCCTACTGAGCGCTGGGAAGTGCCGCTTTCTTCGTGTCTCAGAAACTAGGACGTGGAGAGAAGCGTACGCGCTACGAGCACTGCAAGCAGCTGCTGCTCAAGACCCGGCGATCCGAAGGAGAAAGCGATGCCACCATGAACGTTATCGCACGACGAGACAGAGGGATGCTATGGGCGGCTATGCGCCCTCACGACAAGTCGTGGTCTCCCAGTACGAACTATGACCCACAGCTACCGAGAAGACCTACCTGTCCAAAGATTGCAGTCCCGATCGCGTGCGCCGAGGCCAATTCTACAAAATGACAGTCACCATTTGAGACAACGTGCCGAAGCTGTCCAGTGCAGTAAGTGTGTGCTGCGTTGCCCACGTTCCTCAGTGTGGCAGCTTGCTGACTGCCCCTATAGCCATGCCTGCCAAGTCAACAGCGACGGACATGCAGGCTTGTAAACCAATTCCTTTGCGATCGTACATTGTCTCGAGTCACAGCACCGCAACCACTAGACATGTGGAGCAGTTATACAATCAGCTTACAATGATCTGGGAGCATGCTTTCATTTGAACTCATCAGTGGAACACAAAGAACGTTCTGTCAAAAATTAGATTGTCTCAACCTCCCAATCAACTCTCCCATACCATCAGTCCCCTAGAACTCAGAACAGCATCATTTGCGGCTGCATGTCGGCAGCAGAGCCGCCACCAGCATGCCGCCCTGACGCATGCACACTACTCCAGGCAGTGCCACAGCGACTACGGCCCCATGGCGCTTGGATCCAGCCACTTGGGGCAGGCATACTCTGGCACACCTCATGCATGCACTGCCCGCGAGTCTTAGAACACTGCCACACCACGATCGTCACGGCGCGGCGTGGGCTATTCGCAAGAAAGGCCAAGCAGTCATTGGAGACCACGAAACAGCACACAGCCTAACCAGCACACAGAGTGCCACGGACCGTGCAGAACTGTCACCAGCACACACTTGTACGCAGCAGCCTCCAGCAGCCTCACTCATGGTCCCAGAAACAGACATCCCCCCAGCGCCCCCCCGGCAGCCGTGCTAGCGCACAGCACCAGCAACCATAGGATCACCTGTTGCCGCAGCAGCGAACCGGTTTAGTAACAGGGCAGCGCCGTCCACACGATCGGCGCGTCACTAACTACAAACCTTGGTGTTGTGGCCGCCAATCCAAAAAATCAGAATCGGAAAAGGAGGTACGCTCTACGTGGTTCATGGTCTACGGACACTGCTCGACGCACCCGCCTCAACCCGCCCCGGCATGCATGCCCCCCCCCCCCCCCCCCCCCCCCCCCCCCCCACATCGCCGGAAGCACGGTGAGGACTGTTGTCTTCCCCGCATCTTGCAAGACACACATGCCACCCGTAGACACCACAGGGCAGCCTTGATCGCACCGCATCGCCTGGGGCATCAACCGTACCAGGCAACAAAATGCAGCCATCTTCCGGCGTGGAGGTGAGGTGCTGCTTTGAACCCAGCACCCGCAGCAGATAGCGTCCAGCAGCGCCCAGTTGGCTAGAGTGCTCACACGGCAGCGGCACAGGGGCGACGCGGCCGTGGTGCAAGGGCGCCTAGGTGAGAACGCCGAGGGCCTCCGGCGTGAGGTCCGGAGAGACCTCGGTAGCTGCCGAGAAGGTGCGGTCCCACATGTTGAGGCCCTCGCGGTCGCGGCTGTTGGCCCACAGCAGCTTGCGGGCGTGCAGCGTGCGGATCATGTCGCGCATCGCGTGCACGACCGCCTGCCGCACCTCCACGCTTGCGGCCGCGTCCGTCGTGCTTGTGCACATCTTGAGCCCCTGTATGGAAATAGACGGCGCCGTGAGGATGCTGGAAGGGGGGGGGGGGGGGGAGGGGCGAAGAGGGGACCACAGATTGCATCGTCTGAGGGATGCTCCCTGAGTGTGTCAGCGCTTTTTCATTCCGTGATTGCTGTGAAACTACAGCGGTTCTGGGTTGCTGGTGGGAGTGCAATGCCACCCTTGACATCCCCCCAACAGCAGGCGCCTGTATGCTGGGCCGTGGCAAATCTGCGGAGGGACAAATGTTCTGAAAGCTGTTGGCGCCGATAGCGCTGCCCAGCAGGCGACACTCACACGTGTGGCAGTCGCCTGTGACAACCACAAACACACATGCAATGCGGTGCACACTCCGACTGCCACTTCGAGACACTTCAGGCCACCCCTCATGCAGAGGGCTGACAACACATCATGCGTCCGCCATGCCAGTGTCACATGTTCAAATGGCACTTGACGCGAGCAGGTAATTGTAATTTCAGTGCACACAGAAGTGCCGCACACCTGCAGCGTCGAGAGCCAGAGCGCGCGCCAGTCGCGCAACTGGCTGAGCTCCGCCACATGCGTCACAAACGTCTTGTGCACGACGTTCACCATCAGGCACATGCTCTTGCCGAGCGCGGCCGCCTCGGCCGCCGCCGGGCCCCCCTGCGGCCCCCCTACCTCCTGCATCCGCCCTGCGAGGTCCGCGAGCATCGGCAGCACGATGTCCCGCCAGGTCCCCCCCCAGGTGTCGTGGGGGAGGCGGAGGCTCTCCCCGGCGACGGTCATGCATCGGTGCGTGACGACAAGCGCGTGGTCGCGCACGGCGGCGATCGGCTCGACGGAGATGTAGGCCAGCGCGCGGAGCAGGTGGTGCCAGTAGGTGCTGAGCTCGGCGAGCCAGCGGCGGCGGCGCATGTCGCCGTCGCTGTCGCCGCTGCCGTCCGGGAGTGCGCTCGCCTGCGCTCACATCCGGCACCGTCACGCATGCATAGCGTGGTACTGCAGACGTAGTACGGGAACGGGCGGTGGTGATGAGTGCAGCGCCGCACGAGGCCTGCCGTGACAAGAGCAGTCGTGGCTGATGGCAGCATGTGCCCCGTGATTCATCAGTAGCTGCAAGCCTTTGAGCATGGCTGGACCAGCTGGGTAGGGCCCAACAGGTTGATGGAGATCATGGTGGCCTACCTCGTAACTGCAGTCTTGCAGAAGAGGTAAACGACGGACACAGCAGCAGCAGAGGGCGCAACGTCATGCGCTCGGTGATACATTTTACAGCCCAGACAAGGTGTCCGCACCTGCGCCTGCCTCTGCCGCCACGTCTGCAGCCAGCCCGCCATCAGCTCCAGCAGGTTCACCATGTCGCGGACCTCGTCCACTCCAAACGGCATCTCGATCTCCCGCCCCGAGGCGCGTGCATGCGTCGCCGCCGTCAGCAGCCCACACGCGTTGGTCGCGAGCGTGCGCACCGCCGTCACGACGTGCATGAAGTTCAGGGTGCACACGCCGCGGCCGCCGCGGCACAGCGCGTCGAGTGCGGCGGCGGCGGGGAGGACCGCGTCTGGGTGGCTAGAGGTGTTCTCGAGCAGCGCGAGCAGGGTCTCCCATGCTGGCTGCGAGGTGATGCGGTCGCCGCAGGCGGACATGAGGCCGAGGAGGGCCCGCGCGAAGGGCGGGGACAGCGCGCGTATGTGCGCCTCGCCACCGGGTGAAAGCCGCAGCTGCTGCGCGACCTGCATGCTGCGGCTCCTCAGGTTCCGCAAAGCACGCAGGTGCTGAACATGCCGTGCCGACTTCGACTGCTGCCCTTGGAGCAGTCCTCCATGTTCCCGCACAGCATACAGGAGTGATCGTCCTACGGCTTCATTGTACTTTGGTCTTGAACATCTCGGTGGATCCATGGCTACAGCAGGACATGGCAGAGTACGCATGCATGTCGTACGATGCATGCATGGCCACATCCACGTGCGATTGCACACACGTCAGCTTGCGCAGCAGCCAGACCGGGACAGCTGGAGGAGGCTGCAGGGCGTGTGCAGTCGCACGTAGTAAAGGGTGGCTGAGGGCACACCTTGAGGCAGTCGACGAGCTCGTCGGTGACGTCGGAGCGGTACATGAGCAGGCGCGTGCACAGCCGCAGCACGCCGGCGACGGCGCGCTGCGTCAGCGCCACGGTCGCCGGCGACGTGCTGCGCACGACCCGAGCGACCTGATCGCGCAGCAGCGGCAGCAGCACCTGCATGACATGCAGCGCCACTGCAGCACATTTGTCACCGCCCCGCCGGTGTCTGAGAGGTCATTTCAACGTTCGCGTAAGGCACGCCGGGTGCATCGTATGGTTTGCGCCGCAGCGTCAACAACTGGCCATTTCTTTCTGGCCAATTGTTGACAAACTGGCCAGGAAGTTTGCCACTGGCCAACTTGTTTATTCCTGGCCAATGGCCAAGCACCTGCGGCATCGCATGAGCGGCGACGGTCACAAATACACACATGCATCTGCTGTGCTGCTTGTGGTACAGCCCGCATCTGCTCTTTCGGCCTTGTAACACACATGCATGTGTGGACACACGCACACCTGGATGCGGTCACGATTCCGGATCGCGAGCTTCATCAGCAGCTCCAGGCACGCCTCCGCGCTCTCGAGGTCCTTCACCGTCAGCCTGCCCCCCCCGGCCGACAGCGGCTCCACCGGCCCACTCCCCGTCATCACGCCATCGAGGTTCTGGCTGTCGGAGCCGGGGGCCGAGCTGCTGACGCTCGCCGGCACCGCCGCCGACGCGACCGCCGCGACAAGCTCCCGCAGCGCCGGCTGCGAGAGGAACTTTGAGTCGTCGAAGAGCGCCGAGATGCGGCAGCGCGCGACGCACTCGCGCGCGGCGGTTTCGTAGTGCTTGTCGGACGGGCCGAGCTCGGGGGCGGGGGGCGGGGCAAAGAAGAAGCCAAAGAGGTTGCCGCCGCCGGCGTCGGCGGGGGAGCCGGTGCTGGGGTCTGGCTGTTGCAGAGGCATGGACTCGTCCCCCTGCAGCTGCAGCACGGCGCCTCATGGGGCCTCATCCGGCAGCAGCGTTCCCACACAGCACCTTGGCCACGTAGGCAGCAGACACGCCCGAGTCGGACCCCGCCGGAACAGCCCGTCTCAGGAGCAGATCTAACAGCTTTTTGTTGCCACGCATACAGCAGAATCGCGCACCACTGATATCGGCGACGACCGACAACGAACTCACAACTCATTCACCGGCAACCGTATGCAACATGCCGAAACCCTATGGATTAAGCGAAAACCTACGGACCACGTCAGAAGGGGGCAGGGCACAGGGCAGGTAAGAGACGGGACGGCCACAGCGGATGCATGCAGCAGGCGGGCGCGGGGGTGGCACCTGCGCGTCGGTGAAGACCGCCGGCTCCACGAGGCGGCACCGGTGCAGGCGCAGCAGGCAGTCGAGAGCCGTCGCCCAGCCGCTGCGCATGAGGTCCGCGTAGTCGGCGGCGATGTCGAACAGCGTGACGGTGGCCTCGCGGGCGAGGGTGGAGGAGCCGAAGGCGACGATGGCGTGCGCGTACGGCTGCGCGGGGTCAGCGGCGCGCGTGAACTGGAGCAGGGTGGTGAGGAGGGCGTCGATGACGTTCTGGCTGTGCGTCGCCTTTGCCGCCGCCGCGACCTGCACGGCACCTCTCTGTTTCGTCCTGCATACTTGCATCATGCAGCAGCACCGCACATCGGTACAGCTTTGGCGGTTTGCGCACCCCCCTGCCGCCATTCTGCCGCAAACGCCGTACCACATCCCCCTGCACTGATCCTTGGCAAAGAGAATGAGGCTCTGTGGTGAGCTGTCATGGCAGCAGGGCGCTATGAGCGCTCAACAAGCCTCTCCCCCAACACGATGCGAACCGGCGTGCCACGGCGCGTGACGGGAATGTGCAAAGCTCTGGACACAGCCAAAGGGGCTGGTGGGCAAGGCGGGGAGGCGCAGGCAGACGCAAGCAGCGGCTGGCTCAGTGTGCATTGGCTACGCGCTGCCCCAGGCCCCTTGGGCCACGTGTACCCTTGCGAGTGTAGGAGCAGCAGCGGCCATGCCCCCTGAGGCTACCTCTGACATTTATGTGAACAAGGGGAGGCGCACCGCGCGGAGGGCGGCCATGCCGTCGGCGATGGTGGCGGTGTCGTCGGCGGCGCAGGCCTCCAGCAAGCCCGCGACGGCCCGCACTAGGGGGCCCCAGCACAGCGCAAACATGTCGCGGTGCAGCACGGGCAGGAAGCGGGAGGGCTTGGGCGCCTGGCCGCGGCGCGTGAGGGTGCGCTGCGCGAGCAGCGCGAGCCGCGCCGCCGGCATATCGACGCGGAACGCATCATTCGAGCCCTGCACGCAGCCGCCTGGGTGACGTGGCGGCCCGGCAACTGGGCCACCGCTTCTGGTGCATTCATTGTGGGGGCTGGGTTGTGTAGGTCGCTATCGGAGTGTAGGGGGGGTGCTGTGCGCGCTGAGCTTGCGCGAAGAGGAGCCATGAGGCAAGCGTCTGTCACAGCACAAAGCAGGGAGAGGCGTGGGGACACACTGCCTCACGTTGCATAGAGAGCTGTGAGCGAAACAGAGCTCGACGATCGTAAGGTGCAAATCCCGTGGCAAGGGTGCCGGCAGAACGCGAAGAGAAGACAGTGGGGCGGGTTGATGTGACTGAGGCAGAGTCAGACCAGACCTTGTCGCAACTGCTTTAGGAACGCCGGCTTTCATACAGATGCACACATCCCCGGAGGAGGACGCCTCGTACAAGCGAGACTCACATCGCGAGAATGAAGGGGACCTCGCGACAAGCACGCCAGCACGCGGTGGGGGGGCACACAGCAAGGAGCCAGCAGCAACCATAGTTGTAGCCGGTGAATGCTCACACTCGATCCGCAAATCGCTTGGGGGAGCGAATCGAATGGATCAGCGACCCGGCTCATGGGGGGGCGCGCCTGTGGAAACGCCGTCCTGCAGATGGAGGTGTACATCTCGTTGAAGATGGCCTCGTCGGGGAAGTCATGCTCCGTGATGCTCTCGCTCAGGCTCTCGCGGAACTGCTTCGCATCGTTCATCTTGGGCACCTTGGGGTTGCTGTTGTACCACGTGCTGTTGTGCCACAGGCACACCGTCATGAAGTCGTCGAGGCACTTGATCGTGCGGAACCCCCTGCGCCGCACAGCACGCTCAGCACAGCAGGCGCACGGACGCGCTGGCGCCACTGGACATATGCAGTGCGTGTGCTACGTGGCTGCTGGTGGTGTTGTTGAAACACTGCACACGGGGGGGGTGGGGGGCGCGCACCGGTAGTCACCGCCGTGGGCCTCGAGGAAGGCGGACACGAAGTTCTTCGTGAAGCGCACGACCTGCTGCGACTCCGGGGGCTGCTTGAAGGTGTACGCAAAGGCGCGGAAGGCGGCGTCGAAGCTCATGCGGCCGAAGGGGAACGTGCGCACGTACTCGTGCATCACCTCCTGGTTGAAGCTGTCGCCCTTGCCCATGAAGTTGCCGACGATCTGGCGGTCGACCCCCCGGCCGAAGCGTAGCAGCGACGCGACCGACTTGCTGTCCATCGGGTCAGGCAGGATGTGGCTCACCTGCACGCATGCGGTCCACACTCTTGTCTGCCCACAGTCTCAGTCCAGCCAACCCCCTCACATGACCGACGCTCAGACAAGCAATGGTGAGGACAGGAGGACTGGAGGCGAGCAACGGCAGGGCAGCAATGTGATTATTTTTGGGACAGTGGGCCTCACGTCTGATCACATTTCAAATGTTCAAGGCCATTGACAGCCTTGAAACGTCCGGCCAACAATCGCCTCGTCGGCAGAAAAACATGTTCAGAAAGCGGTGGAGCCGTGCCTGCATCATCTGGAAGCCCTTCTTGTAGTCCTCGTTGAAGAGCTCGACGGCGTCCTCGAGCTTCGCCTTGAGGAACTTCTCCCACTGCAGCCGCCGCACCGAGCACAGCTCCTGCCACGCGTTTCCCCCGAGCTCCTCCTGCCCCGGCGCCTGGATGAGCTGCGCCATCAGCCCCTGCACCGCGCCCGCTATCATTCATATTGCACTCTTGTGCGTCAATTCCACCCCTGAAGCTTTTGCTGATCATCCCGTGCGCGCCCAGCTGCCTGTTCAGCACCGATGCTGCGCATGAAGACGCCGCGGTGTGCGTGGATGGTGTGGCGCGCGGCGCGTAGCACGACAGCTCAGACAAACGTAGGCACTTCACACATGCAGCAGCCTTTACAGGGGTCGCATGTGGTGAGACTCGCGGCGAATGCCGGTAATGCACGTGGCGGTGGCGGTGGGGGGATGCGCCAACGGTGCGGGCGACAGAAACGAGGGCGGCGATGTCGGAGCTGCATGCTGAACCTAAGGTCGTCCCGCTCAAGTCCCGTTGGGTGGTTTCAGCGGCGTGGGATCATTGACAGGTCTTGCTCCGGCGCCACCTCCTGGCAGCGGGCCAGGTCGAGCAGAACAAAATAGGCCCAGCAGGCCGAGTCTGCCGCCCCACGGCGCACATGCGGCTACGCCCGCAACCAGCAACAGCAAACGGGCAGAGCTCGCCGCGCAGCATGAGCTACATAGTGCACATCACAGGCATGCGTGCAGTTGTCCCCGCCCTGACGACGCAGTGGCGGAGGAGGCAGCGGTGGGCGCACCTCGCAGTCGGGCTCCTCCCCGACGACGACCGCGTGCCAGAGGTCCGGCCGCGCCTTGCACGTGAAGAGGCACGCCGGCGGCACCACGATGCTCTCCGGCAGCGGCTCGGCGTCGAGCAGGCAGTGCAGCACGGCGAGCGCGCCCTTCAGCGCCACCTGGCTGACCGCCGGCGCACCCCGAGCAGACCCTGTCGGGAGGGTGCGCCGCGACAGGCACTGCACGGCGCGGGCGGTCACGTGTGTGCGCATGCGCGCTGCGGTGGCGGGTGATGCTGCTGGCGTGTGTGTGCGTGTGTGCGGCCGCACGATGGGAGGCATTTATACGCGCAGCATGGGCAGCATGTATGTGATCATGGCAGGAGGAGGAGGTGTCGGGTGATTGGACCTGGGCCTGTGCATCCACCGCGACAGCAGGAGGTGTGTATGTGGGTGCTCAGCTCCACGGCGCAGCCCCGTGGATGCGACGCCGCAGCCGGCAGAAGCGATTGACCCATGCCATAGCAGCATGGGGGGTCGCCACCGCCACAGAACAGGCAAAAGTGCTGCAGGCCAGCGCGCAGATGCTATGATGGACAGCTGCCAGACGAAGCGGCCATGTGGTGGCAATCATGGCCACAGGGGTTGCACACGCTGCACTGCAGGCGCAGCAGGCGACGCGTGCTACAATCGGCAGAATGCAGGAGGGACGCGAGAGGAGGCCACCGCTGCATACACACAGGCAGCGACAGATTGTTGAGGAGCTCTTGTGGAAGCCTTCGCATACCGATAGGTGGTTCAGATCTGGGCAGGTGGTTTAGATCTAGGCAGCGCAGGGGGGCATGCCTTGGTGATGTCCTCGAAGAGGTTGGAGCATTCGACGCGGCAGTCCAGGCCCGCGTACGCCTCCTGTAGGAAGCCCGGGAACACGCAGAAGTCGGCGAGGCACTCGTGCGCGGCCTCCACGAGCGCCGCCGGCGGCGTAGAGCGGCCGTTGACGGCCAGCGTGCCGCGCGCCAGCGGCAGCAGCACCGCCTGCACAGCACGCAGCACGCAGCGGCGTGAGACGACAGGGTTTCTGCAGTCGCAGATGACTGTGGCCATGGTGGCACGGTGCGGGGGGAGTGCGTAACGGGCATCGGAAGCTCGCCCGGATGCACAGTGGTTCTCGAGGGCAGCCGGTGGGGAACAGGGCACATGGCTACTGCTCAGGCCTGCTGCCATACGGGAACGTTTGTGTCGCGCACTCACCCAGGCCTAGCTGCAGCTGTGCAGACGTAATGCACCGCCAGTGTGGGCCAAACACTGTGGGGTGTTTGCGCCAGGCCTCATGGAGTGCGTGACATTTTTAGGAAGACTCGGGTTGTCATTTCCGGGTAAACGCCCCAACAAATCGAGGCAGTGATCCACCGGTGTGTGTTGCAAAGAACAGCAGGCACACCTGAATGAAGACCTCCACCTGGAGGAGGAATTGGCGCTTGAGGATGAGGTAGAGCGCAAGCATCACGTGCGTCATGCGCATGAGGGTGTCGCAGAGGTAGCGCGGGCCGGGGGTGTCCGGGGGCGGCGCGTCGGGGCGGAACGGCGCCAGCAGCGACTCCGGCAGGTCCACCTGTAGCCGCCGCATCAGCAGCGGCATGTGCAGGATGGCCGGCCCGCCCGCCGTGACGGCCTCCTGGATGAGCTCCAGCGCAAACGCACTCATTGCCTCCACCTGCAAGCCAGGGCCGGCGGCTCGGTGGCTGCACGCATAGCACGCATGCATGTGCTGTCTCGTACCACGGCTCCACAGGAAGTATGCCCTGTAAGGAGTGCGGGTAGTACATACAGACCTATCTGGAGTTTGGCACATGCTGCACACCGTCATGTGTGTGATCGCGCATCAGTCAACTTCATTTCTAGGATTTATGCGTTCCCCACACTGGCTGGTGCGAGCCGCATGCAGCTGGAACACAGCAACCATCTGGGAACACCGCTTGGCGCGCAGTCAGCGCAGGCATGGGTCTGCGAAGATGGGGGTGGCTGTCCACAGGCTCGTGCCTGGCAAACTGCAGACCCAACAAGGGCAGGCGCCTCCTTCCCGTCCTTCTCGTTGCGATGGCTGCACTGAGGGACCCCCTGTGGTCGCGTAAGGGGTCCCCGCAGGCCTCCGACTGCGACTGCACTGCAGCACCAGAGGGCTACAGCCACAGCCTGCCCACAGTTTGCCCGCCGTAGAGGCTACTGCTCGACGCGATGAATCAAGCGGAGCACGTGGCACCAGCATGCCCCCTCCAGTGGATTTCACGACAGATGCATCATCGGGCCCGCGGCGTTCGCATGCGACACGCGCAAGGCGCACACCTTGGCCAGCTTCACGAGGAACATGAGGATATGGCCGGCTGCAGACTGGCCGTATCCCGGCTTCTTGGTCTCCCCTGCCGTCTCCCCCGCATCCCCGCCCTTGCCGCCCGCAGGCCCCTCGGCCGACCGGTCAAGCGACTCCGCGACGGCGTGCGCGCGGCCGTTCTCGCGGGCTCGCTGCGAGGAGCTCCGCCGCGGGCCGCTGGCGGTGCTGTCCTGCGCATGCACGGCGGCGATGCGGGAGGCACCGCTGGCGCGGGAGTCGGTGGTGGAGGGGGCGCCGCGGTCCGTGGAGCCGTTGCGCGGCGCGGTGCGGGCGGCGTGCGCGAAGATGATGTGCACGATGTTGAGCAGGGAGTCCTTCACCAGGTTCACGAGCAGCTCTGCAGTGCATCGGCGGCCTGTGTGATGGACCGCCATGCACGCGTGAGCTGTGGGGGTGCATTGCAGGCTGCAGCATAGCGTGCAGTGCACATGTGTGATGACCACCATGCATGCGTGAGCTGTGGGGGTGCATTGCAGGCTGCAGCATAGCGTGCAGTGCACATGTGTGATGGACCACCATGCATGCGTGAGCTGTGGGTATGCAGCGCCTGGGGCCTCGACGCTAGCAGGGAGGCAAGCGATGGCTGAGGATGCCGTGAGCAGCCGAGGCGAAGGAGGTCTGTGTGCTGTGATATGCTTTATACCAGCCATATGCTGTGAGTTGAAACAAGCACCGCTGCTTGACAGTGACATGCGCTGCAGCTGAGGCTTGGTTGGCAGCGCGCGGGCGATGAGGACTGCCTGCAGGTGCATAGGGCAGCTGATGGGCATGCACAAAAACACTGTAGAGTCTAGTGTTGTGGAGTAGACGCTACATTGAAGTGAGCATGGATGGGGGGGATGCTGACCTGAGAGCTCTTGCACGACTTGGGTGTCAAAGCCGATTCGGTAGACCGCCTGGAAGACCGCACAGGCATCGACATTGGTCAAGAATTTCCCCGCTGGACCAGCCACACAGGCCTCCAGCGTCTGCAGGATTCGGGTGAGGACAGCTTGGTCATGCCACGGGTTTGTGGCCTCGAACTTGCAGGCGCCAAGGGCGACGACGATGGCGTGCATGGCTGAGGCGATGGACTGGGCTGAGAAGTGGGAAAAGGCAGGTGAGTACAGCAGCTTGCGGACTGAGATCAGCGCCGCGGCTGTGATTGGACCGGAGGCCTCTGCGCTTGTGATGACGTCCAGGAAGGGCTGCAGGAACACCAGTGGATCCGAGGTGTCTTCTGCAAGGTCACAGGAGCAGTCAGTGGGTGGTGTCCGTGTAGAGATCAGGGACTCTGCGCCCTGCAAGACACGTTCACGGCAACACACAGTTTCTTTGTACCGTGATCATGGCTGTCATGTACAGCTGATGATATGTGGGCGCTGAAAGGACACAACGGGCACTGCCCAGTGCGCGCCAGGTATTGCACGGCATCGGAAGCATGGTGACGCTTCATCAGATCAGCGATACGCAGCAACTGCGCAGTGGCTTGTAGAGGAAAGTGAGCGCAGGCGCGTACGCATCATGCTGTGGTGATGTAGACGGAGTTGCTGGAGATTGTGGAGCAGACTCCAGCTTGGATCCTGCAAGGAGCTGCCCTGCACAGCAAAGGAGCTTATGCGAACATGTGGCGTCCATGTGTTTGGACCGGGCGTGAAATCGGTACTTCAGAAATCGAAACCGCGCCAAACTGAAGTTCGCCATCGTGCGTGAGGAACGCCCGTTCGATAGGCGTAACTTCTGACAGTGGCCCTCAGCCAGCCTGGCATTGGTGTGCCGCACCGTTGAGCGAGAGGCTGCCCATTTGGCGTTTTGTCGCATCTCCGCAGTGACTGCAGCTGCTTCATTCTTGATGGGCCAGAGCACGCGTCGCTTTGCGTCATTTGGCTCCAAGGCGTCCATATCGACAAATCGGTGCACTTACGATTGCCAACAGTCGACAACAGCGGGCTCGGCGCAAGGCCTAACAACACAACCAGGAGGGCACAGGTGAGAGCGCATCATGACACATCCTCCTGCACCACCTACGCCTGGCGGATCAGTAGCAGCGATGCAGAGCGAGCGGGGTAGTAGTGTATGTATGATGTGTTTCCGACTCTCGCTGGAACGGCCGATGCATGCCCGCTTGGCTCTGCGTGTCTACAGGACACCCGTCACGTCTCGTGCGCCTCTCGCACTAGCAAAAGCACCTTGGCTACTTTCTCCGCTGTAACGAGCAGAAGCTTAACGTAGCCCAGTGCCCACTGCGTGCAAACAGAGCGAACAGCTTTCAATTTTGGGTGGGCCTGGGCTTATGATCGTTTCTGGTGACGGGCCGCTGTGATCAAACTTGCTGCCTGCGCATGATCCGGCAGATGTTTAGGAAGGCCAACACGTCTAAGTGAATGACTGCATAGGCTCTGTCTCCGCGAGGCTTCCATGTTGCTGGCATGCGCTGTCCGTGTTAGACACCTCCGGTGTAATGTACGCGAGGCAAACAGCAGCGCATCGTTGGGTCATGTCTGTCAGTAGATGTCAAGAACCTCAGTCGTGACCCGCATCTTCGGCATGTGGCTGCCATCGTCGCCTTGCTTACCCAGCACAAGCCATGGTGCGCAATTGCGTGCAGCTGCGCCAAGGCGGAGTGTCACGACGAAAACGCGTGCACAGCGAAAGGAGAGTGCACCTGTCTCCAAAGGGAAGCATGCTGGCCCGAATAGCCGTCATCGGCCACCATCAAAGAGCAAACGGGGCGGCAAAGGCAAGCAGGTGCCCACTAACAGCCACGAGGCCACAACCTTTCCTGTCAGCCGGTACGCGGCAAGCCTCGTTCCAGCAGGCAGTCGCCGTAGCTTGCTTCATGAAGAGCTTCTTGACTTCGCCTGGCGGTGCTCTCCCACGGCGGCCGACGTGGAGCTGGCTGACCTCTCTGCCAAAGCCATAGAACTGGCGTGGCGCCGGTGTGGTGGCACTCCGCCTATCCAGGTGATCCCGTTCGGATCGCAGCCATGTGGCCTGGCGCTGCCAGGCGGTGATCTCGACGTGTACGTCAATCAGGTGTGGTTTCCCTCTGCGTATGCGAGCAGTCATGGCAAGCTGTCGCGGTCCTGCCACCTTGACAGTCCTCAAATTCCAGGGGCCAATTCATAACCACGAGCCAGCCTCCAGGCATCATCCAGACGCTGCTGTCATCAGGCACACTGCCATGCGCATCACATTTATCCATTGACAAAGCCAGCGCTGTACCCAGGCATCTCTGAATGCAGCATCCACAGTCACCCCCGGAGTACATGGCGACATCGACTCCCACTGAAACTACACAGGCAATCCCACATGCATCATTCACCGTCAATTCAATGATTCCAATCACGAGACAACCGGTATCTCCAGGCAGCAGTAGCTAAATCCACTGCTGGCCACAGATGCACCTGCACATGCATGCGTATCTCCTGCTCCCAGTGGCCAGCAGGCCCTCTCTATGATCTTGACATCATCCCAACCCTGCACACGCGCAACCAGGCACCCCCGGAGTGCAGGGCGACACCGGCTCCCCGCTGAAGGGCCGCAACGTCCTCCTCAAGGTCCAGGCGGCCCTCGACTCGACGCAGACGTTCATCGGGGGGTCCCAGTTCATCGACGCCCGCGTGCCGATCGTCACCGGCACCCTCCGCGGCGGCGTCCGAGCCGACATCTCGGCCCGCACCAACCCGAAAGACATCACGGCCGACGGCGGGGTCGCGTTGATGCAGGTGCGGCCACAACCTCCCGCCTACACTCCACCAGTGCGCCCACGTGCCCACATGTTAGTTTACCGTACTAAATTTAAGTCCATCGATATGTAACGCGTAACGCTGGGTTTTCTAGGTACCCAGATAGGTTTATGTAACCCGTAGTTTCGGCGTGGCTGGCCCAACAAAAAATTGGATTTATTAGACCTGGGCCCGACGTAACGCTGCCCTTTCTGTCGATGGACTTGATTTAGTACGGTACTCTACTTTACATCTGTATGTGGCGTCTCTGCTACGGCTGTTGGTGTCTGGTCTAAAATCGCGTTATCCCCGCACGGGCTTCAGCCTCAGCACGCGGACTCGGCGAGTCTCATCACGGACCACGGCAGCTGGCGTTTCTCGGTCACCGCCTCGTCACCGCCTGTAATGCCAGTTCTACAGCACCATCAGGCCGTGTATGGCTGTACGTGTGTTTGCATGTGGTGACAAAGGACAGAGGCCGGGCATTGAGCCGGTTCTCGGAATCCACTCGCAAATCCACTCACTCATGCATGGCACGTGTGTGCGCATGTGTGTATGAACGTTTGCCGCATCCACTCTTCCCAGCTGTACAGGAGACTGGCTGTGCATGCGCAAATGCTTGCTGCGCTGTGATCTTCACGGTACGAGCCGGTACGCGAGATGTGTGACTACTGGAGTGTTGCGGTGCAGGAGTGCGTGAGTGTGCAGCCGCACGCCCGGCCGCTGGTGCTCGTCATCAAAGCGCTCCTGAAGCACGCACAGCTCAACAAGGCATGCCCCCCCCGACCCCTGCTCCTCACATTGCGTCCCCCTGCCTCTGCATGCATGCTGGCTGGAATAGCATTGCCCATCCGTATCGGCGCCAGAGATGCGCAGCTGTGGCGGCTGCGTGGCCCAAAACTTTTGGGCCAAAAGTACCGTTGCTGATGTGGCAGCAGCCCGGGTCTGTGGCCGTAGGCGGGCGGTGTGCTTGACCATTCGCACTTTCTGTGATGCACCACAGACAGAGCCGTGGCACCGCACATGGTTTCGTGTCTTCAGCGCATGCATGGTGCTGAGCGGCACGTCGGAGGTCCCTGTGTAATGCCTCTGAGTCAGACGCCCGAGCGTGAATCACGCTGCGCCACCGGAACCGCAAGTGTGAGCTGGGTCAATCAATCAGTGTTTGAGCTCCTCGCTCTTCCTGCGGTGCTACCTGCCTCTCCGACCGTGTGCTTGTGACTCAGGCGCATCGTCCCTGCAGGTCTTCCGCGGCGGACTCAGCAGCTTCACGGTCGTCAACATGGTCGCCGCGCTCCTCCAGCACGAGGCCGCCGCCGGCGCGCGGCGGCTGCCGCGGCTGCCGCCGCGGCCGCGCGTCCCCGCCACCGCGCGCCTGTTCGCCGACCTCCGCCCGGAGGACCTCCCGGAGGCCCTTGCGCGCCTCGCGCGGCTTGACGACGGCGCGAGCGGCCGTCTCGGCTTCGCGATGGTCCAGGCGGCCTCCGCCGGCTGGCACCTGCCCGCCGCGACGCTGCTGGAGCAGCACGCGCATGCATGTGCGCCACCACCGCACGCACCCATGCATGCATCATCACATGCACCATGGCCACACGTGGCTTCAGGGGGTTCTTCGACTCTGCGTGCGTCCAGTCGCGCCGGACGGCATGAATTCTCCACATGAATTGCTCATGCAGTGCACACAGCAGCGCAGCGGCCCGGTGTTCAGGTTCTCAAGACCAGACCACAGAGGACAGCCGGTCAAGCAGCGGGGATGCACGCACAGCGCGCGCGTCCCAGCAGGCACAGCACAGCACTGGGCAGAGTGGCGCCGATGACGGCCCCGGCATCCTCCCCCCTGCTGCGGGATCTCCCATGCATGCGCAGCAGCCGACGGACACACGGCGGCGCTCCGCCGCGCCGTCGGTGTGGGACGAGTTCGGGGGCCCGGACGGGGGGGCCGCGGCAGCGACGGCGCCGGCGAAGCGGGTGCGGTGGCGCCGGAAGCAGGGGAAGGGGGCCTCGGACGCGTTGAGTCCGGGGCTGGCGGCCGCGCTGAATCATCTGGAGTCAACGCGGGGGGCCGTGGAGGCGGGGCCGGACATGGGGGACCTTCTGCTTGACTTCCTGCAGGTGTGCTGGACATCCCGCCTCGGTGATCCCGACGAGCCGACCTCCGATCAGAATTTGGGCTGCTTTGCTGGCCCCCTTCCCACCCTCTGCAAGTAGAGTCGTTCAAAGTCGGATTTCCGGTGCCTCTGCCAGCGCTGCTTCAACAAAGACGCTGTGGCCGTCCGCGATGTGTCGTACATCCACGGTGCTGTGGACATATCACACATTGCTACAGATGTACATAACCCCACGCACTCACGTCGATAGGGTGTGTATACCTGAAGAGTCACATCCCCCTGTGGCCTGCATCTCAACACGCTGCACAAGTTTTTTTTGCTTGCAGCGGTACGGCAAGAGCTGGGATCCTGCCACGGACTCCCTCCACCTCATGCGCGCTGACCCCCTCACTGACCCTGCCACCGTCGCGGCTCTCGCCGACGAACCCTATGACTCCGTCGGCGAAATGCGCCTCGGCGAAAGCGTGGACCCGGCGGAACAAGACGAACTCCTGGCGCTGTTCAGTGGCATCGCCTCCGGCGCCGCCGGCGGTGCCATCGACCCCTCTTTCTTCGAGTCGTCGTCTGACGAGGACGAGGAGGCTGGGGGGGTGAGCAGGGGAGACCCGCTTCACGTGGATGGCGGGGCCGGGGGGAGCGGCAAAGGCGGCATCGCGGATGCGGGGCCGCCGCCGTGGCTGCAGCGGCGGAAGGCGCGGCGGCGGGCGCCGCAGCGCGGCGGCGGCGGGGGGTCTCCGGCGCATTACACGGTGCTCTCGCCGTTCGAACCGCCGCGGAGCGCGATGAACCTCGCAGGCGCGTCGTACGAGGGCCGCAAGATCGGGCGCTACTTTGAAAAGACGCTGCGCAGCCTGAGCCTGGTACGAACCTCTGGCTTGTACATGTCCGAACGTGGGGCGCTTACACGAGTCATGGAAGCTCTCAGCTCAAGACCATATCCAGAGAACGTCGATTGATCTGTGCGTTTGGGCGACTATCCCCCACTTGCGTATGACACTCTGCTTGGGGAACCGCCACACGCGCACACAAAGCGGCAGCCCCGTGGGTGCATGTGATGCATGCATGTGCATACTACTGCGGGACGCACAGGGAGCGGTTGCGCGTGAGGCCCGGTCGGGCTTTTGGCTGTGTTGAGCTTGAGACACTGCCGTGCCTCCTGCCCTGCAGCCGCCTTCGCAGGTGGCCAGGACCGACCTCTCGCCCGCTGTGGAAGTGTGATGGCATTGGTTCTGGTCATGCAACGAGACGGCGGCTGGGCCGCTGCTCGCCAAGCTGCGCACGACGGCAGTGCCTGATGACAGGTGTTTGGTTATGGCAATGCAAAACATGCTAGATGAACGTGTCGCTCAATCGCTCGCAGAGGCTGGATCGAAACATCGCTCTGTGCCAACGCTTGTGAACAACCAAGCATAGGTGACAGCTGTCCACTGCATGTAAGGAGCGAAGAAAGACACAGCTGTGGCCCGTCGCCCAGGCCTGGAAGTGCGTGCAGGCGATTAAGCAGTCCACCGATGCGCCACAAAGCAGCGCCAGGCAGCGGCGCCGCGTCGCGGCGGCCGCCGTGCGGGCGGTCATCGTGTACCGCGGCGCCCTCTGCCCACCTGCGCAGCGTGAGCTGCTGCATGCATGCCAGCGCGAGCTCATGCTGTCCTCGTCAGCGCGGCGCAGCACTCAGCAGCTCAAGACCGTCGGCGCGTCGATCCGGGACGTGCGCAAGCAGATGCGCAACACACAGGCGCAGCTTGACAAGCGCGGCAAGGGCGACGCGAAGTTCCGCATGAGGACGCAGAGGAAGCTTGACAGGTATCAGAAGCGGCTGCGAGGCCTAGAGGACAGCCAAGAGGAGATCCTGTCTGGGCGCTCCGAGGCGGCCCAGGGGGGTGTGGGGAGAGGTGCTACAGGGAAGGCTGTAGGGCACGACTGGGGGGCTGCAGGCGCGCTGCTGCCGGCTGTGGGCGGCAATAAGAAGACCAAGGCTGCAGCGGCGGGCGCGAAGCTGGAAGGGCAGGAGGTGGACAAGGTGGTCGAGGAGATGGAGGCTGTTGCGGAGGAGCTCTCGCAGGTGCCTGAGGTTCCTGCTGTGTGCTGCGCTGTGCTATGTGCTGTGCTGTGGGTGCCCTGCAGTGCAGGTGCCTCCGGCTCCATGCATGAAGGAGTCCGCGTAGGGTACACGCCCGATGCATTATGAGCCGTCCAAACACACGAGGTGGTTACGTTGCGCCTCTCCGCCTCTTTCCTTACAGGTTACAACACATGCAAGGTGGTCAGCACCATCAGGCCGTTTCAGTGCCGTATCTGCCAGCGGTGACATGCCTGCGATCTGCCAGGAAATCACCAGCAGGTCACAGAATCATGGACGGTGTTGTGCGGCTACAGGTGCTTTGCCGGCAGCGGGAGGACATGGCGGTCGCAAAGACCGCCCACGTCGCATGCGTTGCCGCCGGCTGTGCGGTCGGCGACGGCGCCGCCGGCCTCTCCGCATTCGTCGCCTCCCGCGGGCCCACCCTCGAGGCTGCCCTCCGCAAACGCCTCAATCTCCACGGCCCGGCCGCCGCGGAAGTGTGGCTTATGGGGCTCAGCGAGGCGGAAGTGGCAGAGGTGGTCGCGCTGGCCGAGTGGGCGGTGGCGCACGCGCGCAGCGGCGGCTGGCTCGACGACACGGACGCGGATGTCGTCGTGGCCGCGGGGCCGGGGGAGGGGGCGTGGGCGTGGCACCGCGCTCGGCTCGCCGTGGACCCGGAGCGGACCTACGACGTGCTGGGGCGCGTGCTGAGCGTGCGCGAGACGCTCGCGCTGCCGTTTGAGAAAGGGGGGGCGCTCGTGGAGAGGGTGCGCGCCAAGGGTGCGGCGGGGCCCGGCCGGGCCGCTCGGCAGGATGATCCTCTTGGGCGCGTGCCTGATGGCGACACCCGCTGCGATGACCTGACTGGCGAGGACCTGGTGGGGGGGGCTGATGCTGAGACAGGCTGGAGCACCGCTGCAGTTGCTGAGGATGGAGGGGCGAGCAGCGAGAGCCTGCCAGGGTCCGACAGTGAGGAGCTGCCGGACGACTGGGAGGAGGACAGCAGCGAGTGGGAATTGCGCGGCTCACAGCGGGAGGGGAGCGCGCGGCAGCGGGAGGTGGTTTGAGCGGTACGGGAATACCACAGATGGCGTGCGTGCCAGCTGGTCGGCGGGCGGTGGTGGCCTTGAGTCCGTGGCTGTGGCAGGTGAGTTGCGCGGCGGGTGCATTGATGCCTGCAGAATGAGGCTGCGTTTGAACTGCAAAGGCCACGGAGTCTCTGGCGTGTCGCAGAGGTGATGCGGGAAACAAAAACTGCCATGCGAGAGATGGCTTGAGTGTAACGATGCTGGTGAGACAGATTCACGCATTTTCAGCACGCCGTCTGCGCGATCGTGGCAATCGTGCATGCCCCTCTTGGCCGCATTGCCAGTGCACTTGGATGGGCCGGCATGTGCTCTGACACATTGCTGCTGTTCAACCATCGTGTGGCAAGGCCTCTGATCGGGACTCCAGCTTGAATGCACGTGCTGCTGAAGTAGTGTGCTGGTGTATCCCCTACAGTGTTCCCAATGTTCGGCACACATACCGCCTGTGTGGGCCGTAGGATTGTACAGCTCAAGTGGTATTTGTGGGATGAGGAGCGGTTATAATCAGATGACAGCGTGTTCAGGCCGCAACTGCGAACATCACAGACGCAAGACAGTCACAACCTCTTCAGGTGGTCAGTCTGAGAGAATCGTGTGCAACCGGGCACTGGGCACGTGTCACAGGTTGATTGTTTCACTTGACCAAGCGAATCACAGACGTGCACTGACACGGGGACAAGACTGTGGCCAGGAGCTGACTACAGCATGTCCTGAGCAGTGGTATCTGGCGACATTGCAGCTATGGCTGCAGTGCGCTCAGCAAGCAGTACATCCCAGGGCATCAGCAGCTTACAAAATGACCCCATCGAATCAGCTTTGTGCGACCTCTACGCTGGCTCCGAGGGGCCTGATTGATCCAATGTCGGGTCCGCTCTCTCCGAGACTGACCTCTCTGCAGCATGCAAACAGATCGGACGCCCGTATACCGATAGAACGGTGACCATCGGGCAGCACAGGGGCGAGGAACGTGGCAGCGAGATATGCAGACAGAGCAAGTACTATGCAGTGCTGCTGCTGCCAAAAACACATAAACAATCTAGCGCTGGCGTGTCTGCACCTCACTTCCTCCAGTCACAGCTTTGTCCTGTGGTCCTACCTGCCTCTCGGGCTGAGTTCTTGCGACGAATGACCACAACACTGTGCCATGGATTCACAGGCCCCGCACGGTAGTAGTCAAGACTACTCTGTCAGTAGAACACCGTCTACTGGCCTCCGGACAACATCAAGCGAGGTCCTGTACCCATGCGCCTCTTCGTCCCTCTGACACTGCACGTTGGCTGGGACACGTTTAGGACATCATCGTCACTTCTGCTCCTCCTCTTTTGCCAGGCCCTCGACTCGTTTCTGCGAGACAGGTGTGCGAGTTTACGACTGCCTGCGGTGCTGCGTTGGCAAAGGTGTGCACTGCAGATGGATCAGGTGTGCAGATGATCTGGACCACTACGGCAACACGTCCGCACCTGCTCTAGATGGCAGCCAAGATCATACATAGCTCCGATGTTGGCTCCTAGCAGGCAGATGGAAGCCCCGATCAGCGACGCTGTCACAGCTTTGGATGTCCATTGCCACGTCGTTGCCAAAACACTCATGAGCCCGAGTTGTACAAGCGATCGGCAACACCAAACCACCAAAGAAATATAAGAGGTCGTAAACTTTAACAAGTAGTGGTCAAATTGCTTGTACCGGCTCCTCCGAGATGCTGTCCTTTACACATGTAAGAGATCACACTGATACGCAAGATGGAGTCAAATTTAGCAGCAAACTTAGAAAACTTTAGTATCCTGGTCACCTTGAGTCGAGGACGTTGGGCGCGCAAGGCAGTGAACGCACTTGCGCTTGCCGGAAGCTCATCGGAGCCATCTGTGGCCACGCCATGCAAGATGTACCCAAGCGATGATATGTACAGCCAGAGCTGGAGCCGGCCAGTACACCCACGCGCAAGCTGCTGAATCTACATTGTGCTGGCGCGCACTGACAACATCTTCCACAGACAGATATGCCATGCTGGATTTGAAAGAGCGCTTCACTGCAGCGTCGGTGGCAAAAACTCATTGGAGGTCTCACCTCAACGATGCTGTGCCTCCAACGCATTCCGCAGTCTGAGCAGACAGCGTGCGTTGAATTCGGCACACTGCATTGCAGAATTTACATCCCATCAGCTCGACATTGGACAGCGCGCCAACCTCCTCAACGCAGCTCCACCTGTACATCCTTCCAACAGACTCTCTAGAGGATGATCAGCCGAGGAGTGACCATGAAAATTGTGCGATAGCTATTGCACACGTGCCCGCTGTGAGCGATGAGGAGCACATGGGGCGTGGTGCATGCCTCGAAGCCCAAGAATGTGCAAAGAGGCTGCAGCTGCTGCGGTGGATGTGGAGGGGCACGCTGGTGCACCACTTTGGTGCCAGCCGTGCAGACAGTGCCCCCACCCCCCCCCCCCCCCCCCCTCCTCCGCCAAACGCAGCACACCTAACTGCACACCACTCCATCGCCGGTGGTGGCCACGCAGGCGTACCCGCCATGCATGCTGCAGCGCCACACAGGCTACGGTGCCCCGACAAAGCCGGGGATTCGCACGCCAGCCAGACATCTACATCGCCAGCCACACACACCCCCCAGTCAGCCGGCCTCGCCGTATCACAGCACAGATGGCAGCGCGCACAGCAGGTCACGTGCCGAGGTGCACAGAGCGAGAGCAGGCCAGTTGGCTCCCGCCCCGGCCCCCGGCTCTACAGTACCCCTCCCTGCTCTACCCCGCACTGTTGCGGTGTGACGCAACACACACCGGCCGACGGCCTCTCGCCAGGCCGACGCCCCCGCCCGTCCGAGGGCCACGCCACGCACGGCCGCGGAGCTTCCGCGCCGCAGCGGCTGCGCCGCCGCCGACGAAGCCGCCGCGACCGCCGCACGAGTCGCCGGAGACGCACAGCATGCACAGCGCGGCGGCGGCGGCGCAGGGGGCGGCTACTTGAAGAACTTCCCGAACTTGCCGGAGGAGGGGGCCTCGGCGAGGTCGGCGCTCTGGATCTGCGAGCACTTGAAGCGGCCGGGGGGCTCGCGCAGGCAGGTGTTGATGGCGCTGACGGCGGCCGTGATGCTCGCCTGCTCGCCGTTCTCCTGCCAGTAGAACTTGTTCCCGTACTTGCCTGCGAGGCGGGACCAGAAGCTGCGGGGGACCTGCAGCACCGGGGTCGCGCATTTGGCGGCTGGGGTCGCGGGCCTGAGCACGTGGAGTGATCGATCTGTTCTCTACGGTTCCGCAGAGGGGCAAGGCGGCCCCTCGTGCGGCGGAGGTGAGTGTGCATGCATGCGGTGATTCTGCCAGGACTTCCATCAGGGCCTATTCAGGAGCGCAGTGCTGTGGTGTGTTCGCTGGTATGCGGCAGATCAGCATTGAGCAAGCAGCCGGTGTGTGGTGGTGCTGCATGCCAGTGGACACAGCGGCTGCTTGCTGCCAACATGAGCGCAAACACGGGCCAACACGCCCCAGGAGCCCATGTCTACCTGTTGCATGGTCTTGTAGACCGTTCACGGGTCTCTGGGTGATCAGGGAAGTCACGATCGGGGCTTTCTGGCAAAACGTGTCCAGCAGTCACAAGCAGACTGGGGACGTGGCAAGGCCAGATGTGGCAGCAGAGGCGCACGTCTAGATCAACGACTTGTCCGACGTTGAAATTGAGAATGTCACCGAAGCCTGGGTCAGCGACAAACACAATTGTGTTGTCATCGACACCCCAGTAGTCACGGATTGCAAGGCCTGGAGTCTCTGGGTAGCTCTGCGCCAGTACCCGTAGCTTGTACCCGGTGTCCAGCTCTATGCCTTCGATCTGTGTTTTCATGCGCTTCTCCTGCACCATACCACCCAGTGCCAAGAGGGGACACGATCTCCCCATGAGTGGTCGACAGCAGCACTGGCCACCATGAACGGCTCGAGCTGAAACTTGAATTGCAAAGAGCAAACAGAACAGGTCACAAGCGCACATCCCAAGGCGTTCATTATTGCGTCGGCTGGGCACTCACCTCACCATCTGTCAGGAACCCAGCAACATCAATCACAGAGGTTTTCTCACCCTTGGGCAACAGATCTGGCCTATTCACCGGCTCCGGTCTTGCCATTGCTCCTGTATATACTTCTGGTCTCGTGCTGTTCAACGCCGTCCCCGGCCAGGTTGCGTTTCACTGCTGCGACAACTTGTCAGAGCAACTGACGCTGCAGTACCTGCCGCACTGGATGCATGTAGAAATCCAAGAGAGATTCACACCTGGGCATGACAGCATCGCTGCTGCACCGGCAGCAGCCGCGGCCTGGCCAAGCCTTTGCACGGTGCTTCGCAGCTCGTGTGCCGTTCGAGCTGATGGCCGTTCTGCAGAGGGACAAGCCGAGCATGCAGCAGCTCGGCTACGGGAGCTACCCACAGAGCGTGTTGATAAACTGGCCATAGTTCCTCTGCTCGTATCCCAAGAGTAGCTTCGCTGCTCTCGCACGCTTGTTGGTCCAGATCTGTCAGTGCTATGTGCCTGGATGGTAGCGCACGCTACTTTCAACGATGATGCAAGGAAATGGAAGCCTGGATCCGTTTCACTGTGATACGACCACAAAGCGGTGGTCAGGGGCACGGACATTGAATGCTATTGGCCTTGTGCATCTAGAGGTGCCACGCTCGCACGCGTGCAGTGCCCAGTTGTGGCTGAGATGCGGCGAGACAGCTACGGCAGAATCATGAGTGGAACGGCGACAATATACACACACCTTGAAGCAGTTCCTTTGAGCTTTGATTCTTACACGATCTATGTGCAACGCTGATCAGCTGTCGTGTCCAGCTTAGTTGAATGCGGAGCGCAGTTGGCGTTTGAAAGGCAGCCCGTGACCGCCTTGCAGCACCTCGAAACCCGCCATATCAGATTTTCAGGTGACGTCAATCACAGCATGAGTTTTAAAAAAATACCATACGACATGGCCTGTGTGTGGGACGTTGAAGGTGCCGGTCCTGTACATCGAGGAGAGGCACTACCCCCCCCCCCCCCCCCCCCCCACAAGACAACCCCTTTGCCCTACTTGTCGTTCGATGTCGATATGCTAGATCATCGACATCCTGTTCTAAGCATGCTGTATGTGACTGGCCACCTGGAGCTATTGCGTGTTGACTCGGTTGCTTTGACCATCATGCACTACTGTGGAATTTGCTGCTTCACCTTCCTTCCGACTCTTCTCCCCGCCAGGTGAATCACACATACTGACAACATTGAGGACATACACATGTTCCTTACACCCCTTGGGAAGGTGCAACAGCCACCACAACACCTCACAGGCACAGCTTCATCAACCTGAACAAGATCTGCAAGCCCAACTGTGTTGGCCGAAAGCCACACGTACCTAGCCCCCCTCTCCGAACCACTGTGCGTTAAGAGATGGCCAGCCGCCACAGGAAACGTTACAGCACACCATCACAAGCCCAGCCCTTGGCACTGATACAGGCGGGTCTGGCAGCTGTCAATGTCCCTATGAATATGGCTACTGAGGCATGCAAACAGACACACAGGCAGGCCCCGCTGCAGGCTCGCTGTGAGCCCCGTGTGCGTTTACACCACACACGCTCATCGTTCCCCGTTCTCGCGGCTGCATCGTAAACCACACGCTACCACAAACCAAAACAAGTGTCATCATGGACACACACACAAAACCACATGCATGTATTAACGCCGTATGGCTACTGGCGGCCGCACCGCAGCCCCATTTGAACAGGCCACACAGGCTGGCGTTTCCCATATGAAACCCTGTGGTACAGCTGCCCCAATTCTGTGCCCAGCCCCGAGGGGCAGAGTGCTCGCATGCACGGCACGCCAAGCACTCGTGCCACATCAGCGCGCTTTTCTTGTCCGGTGTGCATATGCATGAGACACGCCCCCTCCACCATATGCCAGCAGGCCTGCACTTCCGCGTGCATCAGCACACCGACCACCGGCCGACCCAGTCTGTCAGCACAAATTCACATGCATGCATGGCGTGCGTGCCTGTCAATGGGACCACTGCCGCGTCAGCCGGACGTCACCGCGGAGGCGCGGTCGTCGGCGCCGACGCCGTAGCCCCACTGGTGCAGCAGCGCCGTGTCGTGCGCCCAGCGCGTGATGTATGGCACCGTCGCTGACTCCTCCGCCCCGAGCTGCGCGGTCTGGTAGAAGCCGGTGTTGAGCTCCGCGGCGGGCGGCATGTGGCCGCGCAGGAAGTCGACACTCGCAAAGGTGGCGTGTGGCGCGCCGGCGCCGACCATGCCCGCCACGACCTGCACCGTGGGCTGCGTGTTTGATGCTGGACATGCAGGCATGTGCATTGGAGAGGCGCTAGCGAGGGTGATAGGGGGGCTGAGGGGGCCGGAGCGATGTGGTGCGGCGACTGCTGGTTGCGCTGAGCTGTTAAAGGATGCAAAGCCAAGCCTGAGTTTGCATTTGATGCGATTCTGATGCTGTGGCGCAGCAGAAGTGTAACCTAGAGGCACGCTGTGTGCTTCATGTGTTGAGGTGTCGCAGAACGCCGCCACGGAAACAACAGGACATCGAAGCTTTCGCTGAACATTGCAGGCCGTAGTCCCAGGCAGTGGCTGTCTGAAAGAGTGCCGCGGACAACTGGGTGCGCATGGCCATAGTCAGAAGCACTGCAGGTTGCGACGCCCTGGTGGTCACTTCCCTGTCGACAGACACAATGATGCAGCCAGCATCAATGGGACCGATCATGGCGGTGCACAATGCGGCCACCCGCAGTCCAACCACCGCACAGCAGAGGTGGCAACTCGCTCGACCGCAGCAATGGAAACACACACGAGCCGGGGCCCTTGCACCGCAACGACTTGCCAACGAGACAGATACACAGTGATGGTGCCAGGAACCACTCAGCAAGGCTGCACACGCGGCCCCGATGCATGCTGTCAGGAGGCGCATCAGGAGCCACACCTCGCCGTCCGCCCCTTCATCCGCCTCCCCCTGCTCCCCACCGCCGCCGCCGCCCCGCGCTGGCTGCCACAGCCGCCGCCGCAGCCGCCGTAGCAGGCCGAGCGCGTCGAGCTGGATGTCCACGTCGATCTGCCGCTGGCACAGCGGGCACGCGGTGCTACGCATGCCCACCATGCACTGCTGTAGCCAGTGCGAGAGGCAGCCATGGTGGAACACGTGCCCGCACTCCGTCACGACCGCGTCATTGTCTCGCAGCCCACGGGTCGTCGGAGGCTCGTCCTCCCAGTCCCCTAGCGTGTCCCTCACGTCCGACCCCGATGGCCCTTCGCCTTCTGCATTCCCAGAATTAGCAGCTGGGCCCAGCGCGTGTGCCATGGGGCTGCCGCGGCGTGGTTCCACATGCCCGGCTGGCTCTGCCGCAGCATGCGCGCTGTGCCTGGGTGTGCCGAGCACTGCCGCCCCACCCTCACATGACACCGGCCTCGAAGCCACCTCATCCTCTGACTCGTCCCCGCCCGCAGTCGCCTTTCGGCGCCCAAAGGGAAACCACCGCCGCCGCGCCCTTCGTTGAACAACCGGGCTCGCCGCGCCGCTGCTGCCCGGCCCCCCCTCCGCAACGCCCCCCTCTGCATCCTCCCCCCAAGCCTGCGCCTCCGCGCTATTCACAGAGTCCGTCTCGTGTACGTCGTTCCCATCTGCATCGCAGCCGCCGCCGCCGCCGCCGCCGCCGCCGGCGGACCCCGCGTCTGACGACCCATCGTCCATGCCCCCCCTGTCATCCGCAAACGCACCCCAGCAGATCACGCACTGCGGCCCCGAGCGTTCCTGCACGCCGCGTGCCGCGCGCCGCACGCCGACCGGCACGACCGCAAAGAGGTTGTCCGCGACAAACTCGTACGCGGCCCACGCCGGCGCGCCCCAGAACACGAGGCTCACGAACGTCGAGAAGAAGAGCCCGGCGCCGTACGCCCAGCACACGGCCGGGAAGACGCTGAGCGCGCCCTGTAGGGTGAGGGAGAGCGCGGACATGGCGCGGATGGCCGCGGCGAGGAGGCGGGGCGGCCCGCGGAGCAGGTACGCGGCATAGGTGGCCATGACGACGAAGAAGCCCTCACAGGAGAGGCGCATCGCCACTAGCACGAGCTCCAGTGTGAGCGCGAAGCGCTGGTGCCGGCGGTGGCGCATCTTTGCGAGTTCCTGCAGGCGGGGGGGGGGGGGGGCGCTGACGTGTGTTTCGGAGGGGCTGCCGGGAGGCCAAGACAATTACTGCGGCAGCCACGCATGATACGGGACTGGCCCTTGAGGGAGTGCTGCAGAGGATCGCCTAGTCCTGCTGCATGATACGGGGGTGGATGGGCGGCCTTGCAGTGCGGTAGCGCAAGCTGGTTGCAGTGCGGTCTCATCAAGCGCTCGGCGTGCGTGTACAATGGGGGGCGGCTGTGCTGACGCAATGCCTCAGAGCACATGGGCGAGGGATCATGCCATGGCGGCGCGCGGACTTGCGCTCGCTCGTGGTGGCTTGTGCTGCATGGCGCCTGATGCATGCAGGTTGCGCGCGGGCTGCTTATAGGGCACCGGTGGCGCGGCGGCACTGCATGATCCCACGGACCCACGGTCGACGATCCCTCCACGACCTATCCCCCAACCTCCCCGGGCACACACTCTCTGGTGGCAGCGCGCAAGTGCTCGCAAGCTGAAGCGCCGAAAAGACATCGGACACTGGCGCGTCATGGCTGCACGGCATGCGTGTGCAGGCGCTCACACACCGCCCAGCGGGTCACGGTGCATGCCACCCTTCATGCATGCACGGCATGCATCATACACGATCATGCAGAAACAGACCGCCATCACGGCCACGCACCTTGCTGTTCTTGCGCGTGGCGGCGGTGAGCACAGCAGCCGCGGGCCGCACGGGCGGCAGGAGGTTGAAGAAGCGCGGGCGCGTGGTGGCGTGGGTGGCGCACTCCGCCGTGCGCAGGGCAGTTTGGCCGTGCAGGAAGGCGCTCTGGCGCAAAAGCGCCGCAAAGTGGGCGTCCGGGTGGGGGCTGGTGCCGTTGTCCGGGTGGGAGGGCGCAAGGGCATCGGAGGAGGCAGCGAGCTCACTGATGAGGCCGTCGCCGACAAGATGGTGCCACGGCTGCAGTTGTCCTGCGCACACGCATAGGCAATCACAACATATGCGCTGCGCCGATGTGGAACAGGATAGCGTGACAGTGTGGCGGCTGCGGTCTGCGCAACAGCTGCTTCCAAAAATGTGGCACCGCAGCACTTCATTCATGTTGCAAAGCTTGCCTGAGCAGCTGGGGAGCCGGCATACACCACTGAGGACATCGCCACCCCAAGAAGTCCACTGCTACAATGGAATCTACTCCTATATTATACAAATGACTCAAGCGATGCAGAATGGCGGGGCTGAAGGGGTGCGCCGCTGCATCTTATGTGCGTAACCTACACACATCGGGCTTGACTGTGATCCTGAAAAAGTTGACTCGTCTGCTCTGCAGCCCGAGTGAGCGCGCCATGCTGCGGCAGAACCCTGACTCATTGACCGGGTCGCGGTGGCGTGTGGCGCACCAGACGCAATGCCGGGGTCCATCGCGGCGACGTGCACAAGCTGCGCGCGCGCGCTCGCAGCCACGGCGCCGTTCACGGCGACCGTCATCGTCGCGACGTTTGCGACCGCCGCGGCCGCGACGCAGCCACAGATCACGACCATGGGGAGGTTGGCACGCAGCCGCGGCCACAGTGCGATCTGCCGCGCGTCCAGCATCCACTCGCCGTGGTCGGGGTCGATCGCGAGGAGGTCTGACACGCTGTGCACGCTGTGCTGTGCGGAGTCGGGGCCGTGGTAGCCGGCGTATGCGGCGGGCTCGGTGGCGAGCGGGATGCCGAGCTTGGTGAGCGAGGCTGAGATACGGGAGGTCATGCGGGCGCGGCGGGCGAGGAGTGGCTTGAGGCGGCGGCAGATGATCTGCAGGACGACGGGCAGGAGTGACAAGTGCCTGCGCTGGAACTGCGCAACAATTGGGATGCCGGGTTGCTGCGCTTGGATGATCTTGTCACTCTGCTGTGAATCAGGCCCTGAAGCTGCTGCATTGCCCTCTTTGAGTGCTGCTCGAACTTTGCCTGGCAAACTGTTTATACCGGCGCAACGAGCTACGGGTGCTATGTTCAGAGTCACGCGAGTGCATGCCATGGATGCAAGCAGGCATGACAGCACAAGTGATGTGTAGCTGTACTGTGCAGTGGGGTGTGCCTCGAGCGACGTAGGACACCAACCTGGACAAATGGGAGGATGACCAGCAGTTCTGTCGCAAAGTACGGCAGCTCAAACAGCAGGGATGTGCACTCAACACCCCACTGCTGCTCCCATTGATTGAACCAGTACGGAATCAGCCTGACAAATACGGTCTGGAATGCCTCATGGTCGATGTACTCTTCTCCAGGCAGCAGGCCTCCAAACAGCATGTGTGCCAGCAGATTTCTTACTCCTGCTGCAGAGCAGATTATGAATAGCCACAGCACAATTGCTTTGTACCAGCCTGCACAAGGTTGGAATCGTTATCAACGGCCTCCAGAAGCATCACGCCACAGCTGCAATGCAATGCAACGGGCAGACATGAATGCCGTGTTCAGGTCAAAGGAAGATGAGCAGGAACACCACATCAGCGTGAAATTGAGGAATCTTAGGTAGCTGTGGAGGGCTGTTGGTGTTGACTTGTTGTGCTTGGAGACCAGTCTCAGTGCACATGCTGCGCATTACACACAGCTGCGCACCTAACGCATTCCAGGTCAGGTCGCAATTGCAAAACTCGAAGCTTCTCCCACAGAAGAAGAAAACGTCTGCCCAGCCGCTGAATGTTGGTTCAACTACTTGCACCAACGTCACAAATGAGAACGCTGATATGAAGAACATGCACGCCTGCAAACGTCGATGATTAGACCGCGCTACATGACCTTGACCAGCCTAGCTTTTCATTCAATTCATATTTTATCGTGATAGTGCAGGAGGGGGGACCATTCTCCGCCCTGTGTATGCCGGACACACCTGCACAATGTTTGGCTCGCTGAGATTGTTCACTCCCTTCCCCAGCAGGAAAATAAGCCAGATTCCAGCGCCAAGGGTCGGCCAGCATTGGGGAACAAAATTCGCCGCAGCTCCGTAAGCGACTATGGCTCCCAGCCCCGCCCACGGCACGAGTACCGATGCAGTTGAAAGACGATCCGTGGTCATCTGAACCATCGCACAGAGGTAAAGGAACTCTACGATGAGAACATAGTGGCCATATGATTTACTGCTGACTTATGGTGGTAGACAAAGCATCCTCCCTTGCTGCTGAGCGTGCGGACGAAAGCTGACGAAGTGTGACAATTCAACGGTGTCGTCTGCAGTTGGTAAGCTTGATCGAGACACAGTGATGTTGAGTGTAAAATTTTGTTTGTTTGTGACAGCGGTATGAGTTTGCTTGCTCAGCTGGGCCAGTACCTACTGCCAGGAGTGGTGCAAGGGCATCGGTGATCAGGATGCGGCAGAGTTGTACTGCACACTGCGCCGATACAAGAACAGGCCGCGTTCTACGTGTCGACTTAACGTGGCTTTAGTCGTATGCCTGTGCAGTACATACACTTGTATCCTTCACGACTACCAAGTGAGGTAATCCTTCCAAGAAGAACGCACACACCCCCGTGCGCGTGGCCCACGGTGATGGTGGCACCGCACATCTGTCTCACTTGTTGGAGAAGAAACTGATGCTTGGAATCTGTTTCCAGCTGTGCGCGATCGGCATGCCTACAATGTTGTTGCATCATGCTGCACCATCACCCAGGCACGTCGCCCACAGCCGAGGCACAGAGAACATCAAGTATTGGCACCTGGGACGACCTATCATTGAACATCATCGTCATCGGCGTACACTGTAGCTTTTGTTGATGCATTTGAACCTGCATGGACCTTGGCCTAGCCTGCGGAATTCCATCAGCAGGGGCTTTCTGACAGGCAGAATGACTCTGCATTTTCTCATGCTGGTGTGTTTCTTATCTAGGCAGGCGTGCACCTCGACCCGTGGGTTGGTCCGGTCGCAGTAGGTGCAGCATCTGTCGCCTCTCCGTACATCAAATGGACCAGAGGTCGCCACTGCATATCCCTGCTTGACAGCTTCGGGTCAGGCACTGAAATTCCAAATGAAGAGGTAAAATTCTTCGCATGGCAACCTCTTCAGGGAGCCTGCTTTCACACCCAGCTGCCATGTGTTGAGTTCCGAGGAGAGGCTGACGAGGAACTGCAGGATGTGAATTCCTGGACAGATGTCCGCAGATTGTAGCATAGCGCAGTCCACCCCGCCGCCTTAGGAACGGTGCGACTTGTAAGAATTCTAGTGCCCATTATCAAATGATGGACTCTGAAGGCATTAGGACATGCACGAGACGAGGTGATGTGTAGACACTGTGAATGCCACTGCATTGCAACGCTTTACTGCATGTATGACAGGCGCTATGATGCAAGGCACGTATAGCAAAGCTGATTCGCTAGCTGATTTTTTACTGGACCCTGAGATTTCCTGCATGATGTGTGCTTGCGTGAGTGGTTGGTCAGAACTCAGGCCGAGGCCAGAGGGGTAGTGTCACACGGGAACAGGTGTGCTTCAAGTAGAATTCCACATAGCTATCTGCCGGATTGTATGTGCATGCCTGTTCGATCTCAAGTTTGTTTCAGTCGGCTAGCACTCTGCTTTCCCTGTCCATGGTTTCTGGCCAGGCCGATGCGCAACCCAATTTGTTGCATGTCGGTGCTGGCACTGTGTGCAGCCGATCCAAATGTTTTAAAATCGGAGACATAGGACTGGGAGGTTTATGAGACGAGTGCAGCAGCGTTCTTTCTCCATTTTTTTTTCTGCGGGTGTGCATTGGGATGCGTGCCATCTGAATTTTGTTGAAGTGGCCAAACGTTTGGGACCCGGGCCCTGAAGGGGATGTTCTGCCGTCCGGAGGCTGGTGGCCACAATCCAACTTGTCAATTACGAGATGGGCACTGCAGCTGCGTGCAGGGCGCTGCGATGGACCGTTCGCAGATGCTGCCCATGCGTGGCCATTGTCTAGGTCGCTCAGGACTTTGCTGAGGATGGAAGGCTGAATTACACAATCAAGATAACTCTTTGTTCCCAGCTTGCCTTTGCCCGACTGCTTTCGAGACGATCACCGCCGTCCAGCCATATCAGCAAACGCAGCGATTGAATTTCCTGGTGCACATCTTGTCAAAGCACGTACCATGGCTGTGTCTCAAAAGATCGGGTTCCTAGGCGCGGGCGCTATGGCCGAAGCGCTTGTGGGGGGATGGGTTGCCAAAGGGGTTGTGAACGGCTCGCAAATATACGCCACCGACCCAAACGAGGCACGTAAACCAGTATTTGAGGGCATGGGAGCGAATTTCATATCTACGGGAAAAGAGGTGTGGCTATGAGAATAGTATCATTTGCGACCTCATTGAGCCGGCATGCCCAACAGAGCTCATGTAGGCTTCTGCGCAGTGCGACCATCAAGATGCATTGGCCACCGACTGCAGCTCCGATGCACTTTCGAACTGATCTTCTTCATCGCTGCATGTCCAAGTCGGCGGTGTCCATGTGTTGGTTCGCCGATACAGCCTACTGCTGACCAGCTGCAAGTGCAGGTCTGTGACACTGTGGACATCTTGATCGTGGCAACCAAGCCACAGGTTGTCGCCCCCGTCCTGTCCGAGAATGCAAACGCACTCAAGAATACATTAGTGGTGTCTATTGCTGCCGGCAAGACACTGCAAAACCTGATCGATGCTCTGGGTAACGACAAGGCTCGGGTCATTCGGGTGATGCCCAACACACCTTGTATGGTAGGAGCATCTGCTGCTGCCATGTGTACAGGTGTGCGCCTGCACTGATTCACCGTAAAGTGCAAGTGAGCTGAGAAGACATGGCTCTGACGAGGCTATACGCTGTGTATTAAACCGGGGCAGCTGTACCAGCCGCCCCACACACTGTTGCCACCCACACAGCATCCCCATTGCAAGGCAGTCCTGCGCGACGCAACAGCGTCACTACAAATTGTTTGTGTAGCCACGTGAGGCCAAGGCAGCATGCTTCATGCCTCTTTCGTGCAGACTCCACATGTCAACTCATGCCTGGTTTCGTCACACAGGTGGCGGTGCTACAGCCGAGGACGCGTCGACCATTCGAGCACTTTTCGAGGCTGTCGGTGTGATCGAGCAGGTGCCAGAGTACCTCATCTCTGCAGTGACAGGCCTCTCTGGGTCCGGCCCCGCCTACATTTACCTGATTATTGAGGGCCTGGCAGATGGGGGTGTCCGGGCTGGGCTGCCACGGGCGACAGCACTCAAGCTGGCTGCACAGACAGGTGCTTTGCATCCTGTGCTGCCTCAACACGTGCCTTGAGTATGTGTCTGCTGTCACTGACCAGAATCGAGGCGGAAGGCAACGCTTCTGTCAGTATACAGTCTCACGCCCACCCTGTCTGCAACAGATTCTTGGCTCCCAGGCCGCTCCTGCATTCGAAAGCTACAAATCGTGCATCACGCATCAGCACACCGATGTTGTTGGGTAGGCTTTGTTGTTCACACATTCAGCGCTAGCTCTCGGAGGTTGCAGCAGCGCTGCCGCGTTGAGAGCTGCATGACCTGGTGGCCGAGGTGGGAAGGGTCTCCACAGGCAATGGTCATGACTCTGCTTCACAGCTGCGTTCATTTGCATGCTTACCATGTAGCTCGCTCCATCAAGGCCCCAGTGGCTGAGGCGCTTGGCATGCGAGTGCGGAGCGGGACAAGTCATATCAGCTCAGGCGGTGGCGTAGCAGAGCACTAAGCCCGACTTGGATGCATTGCAGCCATGGGCACGCATCCGCAAATCCACGTAGCACACACGCTCAACCCAGGGACATCTCACACGCGTACAGCTCATGAGTGCAGTTCTGGGTGGCGCAAAGATGGTGCTTGACAAGGACATGCACCCAGGCGTGCTGAAGGATCTCGTGACCTCGCCGGGAGGCACGACGATTGCGGGTGTGCACTCTCTGGAGCGCTCTGGGCTGCGCGCGGCGATGATGGACGCTGTCGTGGCAGCGGCTGACCGTGCGGACGAGCTGTCGAAGCTCTAGGTGGCCCGCTGGGCTGCCGAAGAGCAGCCTCGAGGGGGCTGCTCACGGCGGTGCTGAAGACGAAGGCACGTGGACCAAGGTACAAGGGAGGGCATGGGTCTGCGCTCGCTGATGCGATGCAGATGCGTGAAGGCAGGTCTCGCACCCCCAGAGGGCAGCAGCTGGCGGCTATCATCTGCCCCACGTCCAGGCTGTCGTGGTGTGATGTGCGTGGGTTTGTGCCTGTTAGGCTGAAAGCGATTTGAGTGGTGCATGCTGGGCCGAGCTGGCCAGCTGTGGAGCATCTCTTCCATGCGCGTTGGCGTGGCGTCGCCCATTGAGCAGCTCATTCCTAACCTACTGCTAGTGAGGTTCCATGCAGACGGCAGTCTGGATAGTGCAGCTGGGGTCTAGGGGCGTTTGCCTGTTCAAACGTGGTTACACGCCAAGGCTTCATCTGAAGTGTTTGTTACTTGCATTGTTGTTTTAGTGCCGTGCACTATACGCAGGACAAGAACTCAATTTATTTCCAAGTGACAGGTCGCATCCACCTTGGGTTGGGCCTGAACTGTTTCAGCCCTGTTGAGATCGTGATGCCTGAGACAGCCTTGATCCACGGACCGTCTCAGCCACTCGACACATGATCGTCCCAGGATGCAGGCTTGTGCTGTCAAGCTGTGTACACAAGGCAACCGCACAGTGGTGTACACTGTAAATATTCCAAGTCAAAATATTTGTTGCTGGGCTGTCTGAGAGAGTATACTAGCAACCTTGCCCGTACATGCTGACATGCATGCGTGTGTTTTCACTACATGCATCGTGTTGAAAACTGTAGTAATGATCACCTCCGAAGTACAAAGCCAACCTGCACATCTGAGCTTGAATTTTGTATAACTTTATCGCATCGCGCGTGAACCGGGGTACTGTATATCGCGGCCAGAGCAATCCACAGACTGTGTGCATGGGGAATGGGCCCAGCTGAGGAGGATACAATGTCTACAGGTTCTCGAGATATGTTGCACAAGAGTAAAAGGGTGTAGACAGACCTAGCACAAGAATCTCTTGACGATTTAGCGGTCACGGACATCGAAAATGTCTACAGGTGCTCCAGATCGATTCCGGCGAGGCCATGCCATTCCTAGGCGCGCTGGGCAGCGACGGGGTTTGGCTGCAATCTTTCCAAATCAGATGACCTATATGTCGGTGTACCTGTGTGTGGACTTTGGGTGCCCGAGAACATTCCTTGGTGCTCGACGAAAACTGCTCGTGCACGACCTGAAGATAAACGTAGATGTGTCGGGATGACTAAGGTCACATTCCGTTGAATCCCTTTTTGACGCAGATCCACCTGCTCTTGAAAGTTTTGAACGTCGAGCTGCTTGTTCCAAAGCGGTAGCCTGCTGCACTTTTGATGCTGGCCGCCCAATGGTCTACAGGCGATGGTCTGAACGCTCATGCTGCGGCAGGCACCACCTGTGCAGCACCAGAGGTCGTCGAGCTGGTCGACGCGCGAAACAAAAGTCATCAACTGGGTGCTCGGTTCTTTGCAGTCTGCGCAATGCTGGGCATGTCTTCTCAGGCGCCGTCTGGTTGGGCGACGATACATGTCAAACCACATGTCGGATGCTTCGCGTACATCGTTGCTGTTTCTATCGCTCTCACCACGATGTCCATCGTTTTCATCGGGGCTATGACATGGGGAATCCTAGTCATGAACATACCTGCACTGATCTCAGTGTCAAGCTTTGCCTTCTGTGCTGGATGGATGTTGAGATACGGGCCCGCAGCAGCTGCAGCACCTACGTATCTGGTAGCGTCTTTCATTCTGACTCCTGCAAGCGCGTTTTTCCTGATTGCTGCTTTCGCCGGGCCCATCTCATATACTCCATTCGGTGATCGCCTGTCTCTCACTGCTGTGGGATTTGTGTTTCTTTTTGGTACGATGCTGTGCGGACAGCTTGGAGGCATCGCTGCGGACCATCCCCCACAGCCATACACCACTATATGGCCGGCCGTGAGGAACGCTGCTTTCACTGCCATGCGGCTAGTCGATGGGTTGACTGACATTGGCATTGTCCGAATTCTCCTTGACCAGGTGAGCCTTTGACAGCCATCATGCGCACAGTTTCAGCGCAGTGAGCATGTCATTCTCACAATGCATCAAACTTGTACATCCAGTTCGTGTGATGTCGGGTCTTGATGGTGTTTGTTTTGGAGGGTTGGCTGTTCAGCCTCGTGTTGATACAATTAGCCGCCAATGTGCTGGTCTGGGACGTGGTCACTATGCTCTAGGTTCCGAAGTAGGTGGGCATAGGCTGATCACAAACGCTGTGACCATTTTTTGGATTCTGACGGAGCGGTATGTTGGCGCCAAAACACGTAGTGCTCAAAGCACCAGATCAGTCTGCCCAGGGCAGTCTGAGACAGCTACATCAGACACAGCCTTGGTCAAGTTCATTGCTTCTGTGCGCGTGCCAGCTGAGGAGAAGTCCATCCGTGGCACAGAGAATTCTTGGAATCTCGAGATCTGCATCTCGAGATCTGCACGGCTGAGCTCCAGTCGTGGTTGCATGCGTGCAGGGCCCGGACTGCGTGTGGTATGGCGAGGAAGTGCCCTGCATGCACTACACCCGCCTCGCCATCATCGCCGGCGTCATCTCTGTCAGCAACATAGTCCTCATTACTGCTCTACTTCACATGGCAGGCCAAGTTGCTCTCTTTGAGAGTGCTGGAACACGGTAACGTCCTACTCCTTCTGTCTGTGCACACCTATCGCTGGCGCCTCCGCTCACATTTCGTGCTGGTCCACTCAGACTCTGCATGGTGCTGCTGTGGAATGAGGTGCAACCAGAGAGGCCACTCATGCTTCTGCACTTGACCTTATAAGCCTGTGCTCTTTGGGCCATGCATGTAATGCTCTCGCTGCATTCTGATGTGTGCAGCACCAACTGTCTCATGGGTGAAGCGGTCCTTCTGCGAGCAAGAATCGTGTGAGTGGGACCTCTGCCATTGGCCATCTGAGGTTCACACAGCCAGCATGGTCCACTGTCAGATGAGCTCGTATGGCCGTGACAGGATGGCAAAATGAATATGCTTGCTGATGATGGTGCCCAGGCCTCTCCTCTTGTCCTGAGGTCCCGCCTGGACCAGGTGAACAGTTCCCGTGTGCCGCACGAATGAACGGAGCATCACACCGTGCCATGTCGTAGCGCCACGGCATGCCGTGTCGTAGCGTCCTACAAGAGATGTCGCAGCTGCCGAGCGTTCGCGTTGGTGGCATCTGCCCGTCTGTGCCCCTCCATCAAGCACAATGCGAACATGCAAAGCTGGCTGTGCAGGTTCAAGCTGGTGGTGGCGGCCAACACGGTCATCATGCTCCTCGAGATCGGAGGCATCACCATCACCCTGCTCCAGGTGTTCTCCGCCATGCAGCTGCCGGAAGATAGGGACAGTGAGCGGCTGCGCCGTGAAGCCGCCTTTGCCTTCGTCTCCTGCTGCACCACCGTCGCCAGCTTCTGCTTGAATGTGCTTGGCATGCGCAAGCTCCTTGCACTCCTGCGGCGATTGGGTCAGAGCGTGCAGAACAGAGTCAGCAATGGCCCGCATGGGTCTCAGATTGCACCGGCCGGCCCAGAAGAGGGTGCTCTTACATCTACGTGTGACATGAGGTCATAGCCAGATTGGTCGCTGGAACCATAACATCCGGCCGGCAAAACATACATGCATTCCCCGTGCGGGCAGCTTCCTGGCTGGTGGAGCGAACTCGAGATGGAGGTGGCCGTTTTGGAATGTGACCATGAGTTCACGCATGGGTCAATCCCAGTGTCTGTTCTGGAGGAGAAGGTCTGGTTGGATCTGTGCATGTGGCAGAGCAGGGCTGATGGAACGGACTGAGCAGCAATCACTCATGAAAGTGATGCATACCGTTATTACTGAACAATGCTTCGCGATAGCGAAGGCAGATGGGGTGGCAGCATCGATTTCATGGGGCCTCACCTCGTCAGTCTGCCTGCGCTCGTCGCAGTGGCATCATTGTCTGTCATGATTGGCTGGATATGGACGTGTGGACCTGAAAGAGAGGCAGCGTTGGGGTACCAAGCGCTTATGGGTCTTGGATATGCTCTGTTCATTCTGACAGGTGCTCTGTTCACATGATGGTTTCTGTATACTGTGGTACGAGTGGATGTACGTGGCCATCTTTGCTAGGATGTGTCAACAATTCGGAGGTATAGCAGCAAACTGCCCGCCTGAGCCTGTTTCCACCATCTGGCTAGCTGTGATCTTTGGTGCTATCACAATAATGTGCATTGTTGATGCCTGACATCGCCTTTGCTGAAACCCGTTTGCACGTGCATCGGGTGTGCCTACCGTTGCCACATCCATGCCTAGCGCCAGACCCGGCCCGATAGCGTCTGCGTGAGAACCGAGCAGCAGTGAATGTCTACAGGTGCTTGAGCTTGCATCCTTGTTGTGCCCAGCTACGAATCATATGTTGGTGTGCAAATCAAGATCAGGTTTTTTTCCCGAGCCCTGGAGAGTCTCTAGATGAAAGTATCAAGAAGTCTGATGTCACCGTTCGTTGGAGTCTTCGTCGACGTATTTCCGCTGGCCCTCGACATAAATGCAGCAATTGAGCAACTCTCTGAACATCATAGCCTACGGTTCATGTGATGAAGGCTTCTGAATTGTCTGTAGCCGCTGCTCCGAATGGATGTACTGCGGAAAGCGCCCCCTGTGCAGTACCAGAGGTCATCGAGCATGACGACGTCGTGCGATGTAATTCCCAACAGTTGGGAATCTCTGTGCTTCCAGTCTGCGCGAGGACGAGCATGTCTTCACAGGCTCCGTCTGGTTGGGCGAAGATACACGTCAAGCCACACGTCGGGCGCTTCACGTACACTTTTTCCGTCTCTGTCGGGATCACCACTATGGCTGTCGTTTACGTTGGGGCTGTTCCATGGGGGATCCCAATCATGAACATACCGGCACTGATCTCTGTGGTGTCCTACGTCTTCTTGGCCGGGTGGATATGGAGATTTGGGCCTGCGGCAGCTGCAGCGCCCACGTACCTGGCAGCGTCATCAGTCCTGACTCTTGCAAGCTCCTTCTTTGTCACAGTTGTTTTCATTGGGCCCACCTCGTATTCTCCATTCGGCGATCGCCTGTCGTTCCTCATTGGGGCGTCTCTCTGTATCTTTGCAACACTGTTGAGCGGCTTGTTCGGAGGCATTGCTGCAGACCAACCCCCACAGCCATACACCACCATATGGCCAGCCGTGATGAAAGCTGCTTTCACGTCCATGCGGCTGGTTGAAGGTCTGACTAACATCGGCGTGGTCCGGCTGCTTCTCGACCAGGTGAGCCACCTCTACCATGCAGGCTTCGATACCCTAGTCAGCGTCTCCCGAGCGTAAACATTCTGCTTCTGTTCCACATGATCTCAGTGTTCATGATCTGGATCAGGGGGTTCCACAATACAGGGTGGCATGCTCACCCTGAAAGTGTGATGGCAGCCCAGCCGTGTACGGCAACTGACAGTCACTGCTGTGCCAATCTGCAGCATGACGTGTTGTAATTTTACAGCTCATCCTGCCAATTTGCTGAGGCTCGTCTGAAGCAGCCAAGCGCTTCATGAACTCCATGTGTAGTTCATGTGCTTGCTAGCTTTGTGCGTGCCAGCTCAGGAGCAGTTCTGAGCAGGTCATGGAAACCTTCGAGACCTCTAGCATCTACATGTTCCGAACTCATCCTCCGTCGTGGTTGCATGTGTGCAGGGCCCGGACTGTGTGTGGTATGGCGAGGCAGTGCCCTGCACACACTACACCCGCCTTGCCATCATCGCCGGCGCCATCTCTGTGAGTAACCTGCTCCTCATGGTCGCTGTACTCCAAACGATGGGCCAAATCCCTCTCTTCGAGAGTGCCGGAAAGCGGTATTGCCCTACTCCTGCCGTATGCACCCATGTCACATGTGTGCCTCATGCCTTGTGCTCACATCCCATGCTGGCCCACTCCAGCTCTGCATGGTGCTGCTGTGCAATGAGGGGCAGCCAGAAAGGCCACTCACGCTTGCACGCCCTTTTCTGTGGATCTCTGCCTCACAAGCATTGCAGTGCTGCCGCCACATCCTGCTTCATGCAGCATCCAGCAGTTCACGGGTGAAGCGGTCCTTGTGCCAGGAGCAGGTGTTTGACTTGCACTCCTGCTGCTGGCCATCTGAGGCTGCCGCAGCGGGTGTGGGGAAGAGGTAGAACGATGCCGGCTTGGCAATGTCAGTGTCGCAATTTGTGCTTCTCTTCTAGGCCCCGGGCCTCTCTTCTTGCGTTGAGACCAAGCAACATCGTGTACACTCACCAAACGTGGGCCAGCGTAGCAGTGCACCGGTGCCGGTGGGTCTCGCAAAGCATGACTCTGCACACAGACTGCCCGATTGTGCCAGCAGCTCATATCAGCTTCAGAGAATTGTGACATGCCATGGCATGCAATGACGTACAGAAATACTGTGGCTTCACAGCTAGGATGCATAACGGTGACATCAGACCCCCCTTTGTTTTTTTCAGCCTGTTTGTCAAACTCAACGCAAAGCTCAACGTCTCGCTGTGCAGGTTCAAGCTGGTTCTGGCGGCCAACACCGCCATCATGCTCTTGGAAATGGGAGGCATCACCATCTCCCTGCTCCAGATTTTCTCTACGATGCAGCTGCCGGAAGCGAGAGCGAGCGGGTGGCGGCGCCGTGAAGCCGCTTTTGCCTTTGCATCCTGCTGCACCACCGCTGTCTGCTTCTGCATCAACGTGCTCGGCATGCGTCGGCTCCTCGCACTCTTGCGGCGAGCGGGTGAGACCATACTGACCAGAGTCAGCCCAGGCCCAGATGACTCCGAGATCGTCCCAGCCAACCCACAACAGGCTGCTTGAACCAGCATGCGCGCGGCAAGGTTGAAAGAGTTTGGGCAGGTAGGCAGCACATCTGGTACCGCAGGCGCTCGAACGACGGAAGAACTAGGCAGAGAACTATAATTAACCCTGTTCGTGCTTGGCGAGAGCAATTGCAAGTTCCCAGGTCGTGGAGTGAAATTGAGAGAGGCACGGCCTTGGGATGCGGCCATTCGGAGCATGCACCTGCGCCTGGCTCAGTTGGTGTCTCCTTTGGGGCTGTGGCTCTCATTGGATCAATGCAAGTTTTGGACGTGCGAGGCCGATGAACCGAATCGCACATCGGCACACGCTCAGCGGCAATCGCATGCGCTTAACATGAACAGCTGCAGAAGGTTGTGCCACAGAGGTCATGGCAGCAAGGCTGCTATTGCTAGCATCGACTGAAACATGTGAGACTGTGGCTTGCACATGTCGCAAACATGGTGTTTGCAGGCGAGGTGAAGATGTGCCGGATGCCATACTCATGAGTATTGCAAGCATCCTGCGATGCTGGCGAAGACGCCAGCCGGAGGTTCGGGCAGATGGCTTCAGGAGGATGTATCTGGTCATGTGTGCTGGACTTGTGGGCCGCCATGGAGCGTACCAGGCCACAATTGTGGCAGTGGGTGATGGCGGTGCAAGTGGAGCAGTGGGGAGGCTGCAAGCTGGGCCCGGCGACAGCTCGCCTCTACCACGGAGCCACGGAGTGCTGGTGCCACCTTCACCTGAAAGAAACTTCAGTACGGAACTATGTAGATTTGCCGGCCGCAGGTCTTTGCCAACAGTCTTGCGCAGTGTGGGGCCGCGGAAGATATGGGCGGCAGTGTTTCATGTATCGTGACAACGTGTCACCGTGCTTGGCTCTGGCTGCAATTGCAGCGGCCATGGCCACATTCATAAATATGCGGTGTAGATCATACTTTACTGTAGTAACTTGGACACCATGTTTGTTCAAGCATGATGTTCCTCTTCCGTGTACAACCTGGCAGCGCCCACTTGCTGCGCACCCCTAGCCTAGGCCCACTGTGCAAACTGGCAAAGTCTGCATCAGCAGGTTCAACCCTGTACAATCTGTAGGCCTATCGGTGCGCGGACTTGCTCTCAAACATGGGGCACGTGCGAATGCAAGCAATGCCGCACATAAGGCAGACAGTCATCGCATGCGGATGACAGCGCTGCTTGTTGTCATCATGATGCCAACATGGGAATGCTGCGGCCCGACCATTCTATGCAATGGTCAATTTTGCAATTTTTGGCGTGTGCAGATGTACAGATGTCTGACAGATAGTGCAACATTAGGTTTGAAGCCTGTGCAGCGGCCCTACATGCTGCTGCTGGAAAGCGTGCCTGGCGCTCGAGAGAGCTCTCTCGAGCGCCAGGCACGCTCGAACTCGAACGCCTAGGTGCTCGCAGTCCCCCTGGACGTGTGCTTGGCCGGATTGCACGCTCCCAGTGCTGAAGTTTCGTGCAGTGGCATGCGAAAGCACACGGCCTTCAGAGTGAGAATTTTATGCGCTCTTACATTCGCTTAGACGATACACACTATCTGCGTGCGGACCGAGTTCAGCTGAGGGGTGCATGGCTACAGGTGCTCCAGCTAAATCTAGACGGGACCTGGGCGCGATGTGCAGGAACAGGAATACTGTCACAGGATTGAACTACATCCTCGTGATGCCAAGCTACGCATATCTCGGTTTCCATTGTATAGCTTTTGGACGCCACAACAAGATGCTGGTTCCTCGTGCCTGACCTCAGGAGAATCGTAGATTTATCAGGAACACCGATATCGCGAGGCCCACTTTCATTACGGCAATTCATGATGGTTGTCTGTCTGCCTTTGACATTGTTGCAAATCATCAAACTGTGAATCTGTAAGCAATAGTCTGCGGTACATGTGATGATGGCCTCCCCATCGTCTCTCGTCGATGGTCTGAACGCACATGCTGCGGCAGGCACAGCCTGTGCAGCACCAGAGGTCATCGAGCATGTCGACGGGCGATACGGCAGCAAGACATTGGGTCAGTCGTTCTTTGCAGTCTGCGCAGTACTGGGCATGTCGTCACAGGCTCCATCTGGTTGGGCCAAGATGCATGTCAAGCCACATGTCGGGTGCCTCGCGTACACTAGTTCTGTTTCCGTCGCAATTATCACGATGGCTGTCGTGTTCATTGTGGCTGTTCCGTGGGGAATTCCAATCATGAACATACCTGCACTGATCTCAGTGATATCCTATCTCTTCTGTGCTGGTTGGATATGGAGATTCGGGCCCGCAGCGGCTTCAGCGCCCACATACTTGGCAGCGTCATCAATCCTGACTCTTGCAAGCACCTTCTTTGTGATTGCTGTTTTCACCGGGCCCATCTCATATTCTCCATTCGGCGATCGCCTGGCTTTCGTTGTCGGGGACTCGGTGACTATTTTTGCTACAATGCTGAGTGGACTATTTGGAGGCATCGCTGCAGATCAGCCCTCACAGCCTTACAACAGTATTTGGCCAGCCGTAAGGAATGCTGCTTTCACATCCATGCGGCTGGTTGATGGGCTGACTGACATTGGCTTTGTCCGAATTCTCCTCGACCAGGTCAGCCTTTTACTGCCATCATGCGTATGTTCTCACCCCGGCCGGAATTGGAATGCTCCACAATGCATGATTGTTCTCTTCCATATGATGTTGGTCTTTGTGATTTATGATAATGCTCCAAAATTTAAGGTGCAGTGGATGCACTGTGAGTTTTTTTTCAAAACACGGCACCTGGTCGTGCCTCGTTGTGTGTATATGCACCGCTCAAGCAGTTGTCGCATGTATGACAGTAAGACAGTGGGTGGTGTTGCAGCAGCATGGTGCATGCTGATTGACCAGCTCATCCTGCCACCTTGCGGAGGTCAGTCAAGACGCAGCTGTTGTATTCAAATTAGGCAATTAGAGTGTAGGTGGATTTCTATTGAAGTTCACGTGAGTGCTTTCATGTGTTACAAGGACAAAGCAAGCGAGGCAGGTAGCACCGCAAGCAAGAAGCAGGGGAAACGCACACCACGCAGCAAGCCACACGAAGCGCACACCAAAACACCCACGCAACGGCAGCACCCACGCCGGACACAGCGACACTGCCACACAACCACACACACGCCCATGCCCACACGCCCATCCCGTTCACGTGAGTGCTTTCATGTGCATGTGTTCAATGATGAGCATCCTAGCAGTGGCATTTGGAAAGCTCTGCATGTTCCAGAGTGAGCTCCATCGTTGTTGCATGTGTGCAGGGCCCGGACTGTGTGTGGTATGGCGAGGCAGTGCCCTGCACGCACTACACCCGCCTCGCCATCATCGCTGGCGTCACTTCTGTGAGTAACCTGCTCCTCATGGCCTTTCTGCTTCAAATGACGGGCCAAGTTTCTCTTTTTGAGAGTGCTGGAAGGAGGTATTGTCCTGCTCCTTCTTACATGCGCACTTTCTCTTCAACACATCTCATATGATCAGACTCCATGCTAGTCCACTGGAGTTCTGCGGGGCGCTGGTGTGGAATGAGGGGCAATCGGAGATGCCACTTGTGCTGTTACACTGCCCGCAGTGGATCTGTGCTTATGGAAGAGTGCACACGATGCTGCTGCCACATCCTGCTCCATGTGACTCCAAGCGCTTCACGAGTGAAGCAGATTTTGTGTGAGGAAGTCTGCATTTCAGTTGCACTCCTGCTGCTGGTTATTTGGGGGCCGTGCTGCTATTGCTCATGTGTTGTTATGCCTACTACGCTTATTGCTGCGACCGTCTCATGGGCATCTCATTTTTAATGCAATGACAAACCGTGCCTTCTCGCGGGCATAGTCAAATTGCCAGATGAACCTCATGTGGCCATGTCAGCGTGGCAAAGTGAGCTCGCTGCTGATCATGAGGCCCATGTCTTTCCACTTGCCCTGAGACCCTGCCTGGACCAGCTTGGCAGTACACCTACAGATCCATGCTCACAAACAGGAGTACCGCTATGCTGGTAGCTCTGGCAGTGTGGCGCACCCAGGCTGCCACCTGTGGCAGAAGCGCCAGCCAGATCTGAAGGAACGTACCTTGCCATGGCACACCACGAAGTCCCACAACAAGAGAGATGCCGTGGCTGCCCAGCGTTCACATTGTGGCAGATTCCTTCCTGATCCTCTCCATCAAGGACAATGCGAAACTACATATCTTGCCTTGCAGGTTCAAGCTGGTGGTGGCGGCCAACACTGCCATAATGCTCTTCGAGATTGGAGGCATCACCATCACCCTGCTGAAGGTGTTCTCCGCCATGCAGCTGCCGGAAGGCAGGGACAGTGAGCGGCTGCGCCGTGAAGCTGCCTTTGCCTTCGCCTCCTGCTGCACCACCGTCTGCAGCTTCTGCATCAACGTGCTTGGCATGCGCAAGCTCCTCTCCTTCCTGCAGAGTGCGCGTCAGCGCATGCGGAGCAGAGGCAATACCAGCCACAATGGATCACGAATTGCGCCGGCTGACCCTTTACAGGATGTTTGAACGTGCACATGTGTGACAAGGTCAATGGCAGACAAGCAGGTAGCACCGCATGCACTGTTTCCGCCCGAAGAACAGATAATTAAGACATGCAGAAGACACTTGAAAGGTGCATGTGTCTGGTGAGAGCAGCTTCTCTGACGACTTGGGAGAAGTAGAGAGGCGGCCGTGGAACGCATGGAAGCGCGCATGGGTTGATCACTGTCTGCTCTGCAGCGGAAGCTGATCGGACCAGTTCATTTGGACAGGCCACGCTGATGTGTTGAGTAAAATGCATTGCATCTTGGGACACGCTTAGCACCGACCACCCACCCTTTGACATTGAACGATGCGCTGCAAACGCACTGGCACACATGCCAGTGGCACATCCTGCAAGAGGCGAGATGGTGGCCTTGCACGCTAAGTGCACATGGCTATGGGTCCTGCAGCCGAGCATCAGGAGATGGCTGCCATGCACGATCATTGCGGTCTGACGTGGGAGGTTGACTGTTTGGCTGGAGTTGTACATCTAGACTAGTTGAGGCTGCATGGAACTGCCACAATGAAAGCTGTGTTGGCTGGACAACGACATTCAAGCTGAGTTGCATGCATGATGGGAACATGGCTGCACGAGCGTATTCTCCGCTGCATTTGGGCGTCGATTGACTTGCAAGGATCACATATGATCATGCCAGTTCGTGCTGGCGTAGTGATTTCCGTTGTGCAGTCAGAGTTTGGCATGCTAGCCGGATGAATGATCATCTGGAAGGATCTCTCGACGGTCACAATGTTACTAGGATCTGGTGGCCACTGCTGAACACGGTGACATACACACTCGATGTGTGTTCCGCTACATTCACCGGTGTAACGCAGAGCATGGTGTGCATGTCCATGTTGCTGTCAGAGAGCAGTGAAGAAATGGTTCACCATACATAGGTTCTCCATACATACAACTACAGATAACTCGGATTGTGCCTAAATCGGGCCACAAGTCATTGCGGCCGGACAGATCCACACACAACCATCTCAGAGATATCTGCATACGGACTGAGCTCAACTGAGGAATTATGTAGTGTGAATTATGTAGTGTGTCAGGGGGAATGTCTACAGGTGCTCAAGCTCTGTTCTGGCAGCGCTGCGCGGGGACAGGCTGAGGTAGCATCCTTGTGATGCCAAACATGCAGGTGCGCATTACATGGCCACCGCATGCCACAAATATCTGTGCATAATGTCGGAGTGTCGTAGTTGTGTCGGACTGAGGTCGACCCTTCGGACTCGTTTGTGCCGTGTATCCCCTTGCCTTATAGCCTTCTTGCGATATGAGCGCAATGCTTCTCAGTCAATAGGCTACTACCCTTGTGATGCAGGCTTCTGCTTCGTCTGTAGCTGATCGCCTGCACGTACATACCGCTGCAGGCACCATTTCTGCAGCACCAGGGGTCATCGAGCATGTCGACATGCGAAAGGACAACCAAAAGCTGGGAGAAACGTTCTTTGCCATCTCCGCAATGCTGGGCATGTCGTCACAGGCGCCGTCTGGGTGGGCCAAGATACATGTCAAGCCACATGTCGGGTGCCTCGTATACACTTGTGCTGTTTCTGTCGCAATCACCACGATGGCTGTGGTTTTCATTGCGGCTGTTCCATGGGGAATTCCGATCATGAACATACCTGCACTGATCTCAGTGGCATCCTACTGCTTCTGTGCTGGATGGATATGGAGACATGGGCCTGCAGCAGCTGCATCACCCATGTACCTGGCAGCGTCATCAGTCGTGACTCTCACAAGCATGTTCTTCGTGACTGCTGTGTTCACCGGGCCCATCTCATATTCCCCGTTCGGTGATCGCCTTTCTTTCATTGCCGGGGACTCGGTGTTTATCTTTGCGACCATGCTGAGTGGACTATCTGGCGGCATTGCTGCAGACCACCCGCAAGAGCCTTACGCTACTATGTGGCCAGCTGTTAGAAATGCTGCTTTCACATCCATGCGGCTGGTTGATGGTCTAACTGACATTGGCTTTGTCCGAATTCTCCTCGACCAGGTGAGCGTCTCACTGCCATCATGTGGACGATCACAGCCCAGTCAGCATGCTCAACAATGCATGCAATTCCTGCTTTCGATTCACTTGATATTGGGATCGGCGTGTTCCAAATTCAGCTTCCATGTTTGCTTGTGTGCAGGGCCCGGATTGTGTGTGGTATGGTGAGGCAGTGCCCTGCATGCACTACACCCGCCTCGCCATCATCGCTGGCGTCATCTCTGTCAGCAATCTCGTCCTCATGGCCTCTCTGCTTCAAATCACAGGCCAACTTTCCCTGTTTGAGAGTGCCGGAAGACGGTGTCGCCCCATTCCTGCGAGCATACTTGTCTCTGATGCCTTTCATTGTTTTTCCATGCTACTCCAGTCCAGGCATGCACAGCGCTGTTGCAACAAGCGGGACAACCAGACAGGCAAATGATTCTTGCGCGCTCGCTGTCATGGATCTGCACATGTTGAACAGTGCATGCAAAGATGTTGCTGCTCGATGCATCTCCAAGCACTTCGAGGCGGCTGACAACTACCAATTATTCAAATTATTCATACACTAACTATTATTTAAAACTAAAGCAAACATAAGCAGGCACAGCGGTCCGCGGTCCACGCGCAGGAGCATGTCTGGTTAAATTAATTGTTCACTGCCAGCCATCTGTGGCTGTAGCAGCAGGCATGGAAAAGCTGTCAGATGAGGCTCATGTGGCCATGTCTGTGAGGCAAGTTCAGCTTTCCTGCTGCGCTGGGTTGAAGCCCTTCAGCAGGCTAAAGACTAATACACCTTTCCTGGTGGGTTTGGCATACGCATGACGTTGAACACAGGCTGCCGGCCTCCACGAGAACCTGCCACCATCATCACAGCGTCATTACAAACCGAGTCATGTAATATAGAGAGACGCCAACGATGACCTCTACCCATGGAGCACAACGTAAGGATGCACAGCTCGCTGTGCAGGTTCAAGATGGTGGTGGCAGCCAACACGGTCATCATGCTCTTCGAGATCGGAGGCATCACCATCACCCTGCTGCAGGTGTTCTCCGCCATGCAGCTGCCGGAAGGCAGGGACAGTGAGCGGCTGCGCCGTGAAGCCGCCTTTGCCTTCGCCTCCTGCTGCACCACCGTCATCAGCTTCTGCATCAACGTGCTTGGCATGCGCAAGCTCCTCTCCTTCCTGCAGAGTGCGCGTCAGCGCATGCGGAGCAGAGGCAATACCAGCCACAATGGATCACGAATTGCGCCGGCTGACCCTCAACAGGATGTTTGAACGTGCACATGTGTGACAAGGTCAATGGCAGACAAGCAGGTAGCACCGCTGGCACTGCCAATGCATGATCAGCGGAACGAGCACGCACGTGTCTGGTCAGTGCAGCTGCCCAGCTGGTGGGGGGGTCTTCAGAAAGAGGCAGCAGTGGACTGTGGCCGTCCCGAGCACGTAATTGTGCATTGGTCCCGGCTGTACTTGCATCTCTGGTTGAATCAGTACATGTGGAAGAGTAATGCTGATGGAGTACACCTAGGCAAGGCCTTGCGACATGATTGACAGCAAGTACACGTGCGTCGACTGTTGACCCAGGCGCTGAAAACGCAATGGCTGACTGGCCGGTGGCACTAACTGGCAGAGGAGGCATCGTTGCATTGCACGCTTTGCGGGGCTGGTTCCTGCAGTGGAGCATCAGGAATTGGCCGCCATGCGCGATCATCCTGCGTTTCTGGCAGAGGCGCTATTCGTCAATCAGGCAGTATGGATTTAAATCAACTCGTCCGGTTATGTGTGGGGCGCAGTGAAGTGCACCAGGCCTGCAGCGACAACTGGTAAAGCAGAGCAAAGTTGAACTTACTTTGAGGAACATTTGAAGACCCTTGGCAACGGCGTTGCATGTGGAGCAGTGCAGGCTGCAAGCTGGACCATGCAACAGGTCGCTGTTGCCACAGGGACAGCCAACGCGTGCTGGTGTCAACTCGATTGGGGCTACACAGTGTATCTGCAGGCCCTGGTACCAATCAACAAGCCATCCGGGGGAAATCTAGAAACCTAGACTTGCAGCAGATATAGGCAGCAATGCTATCATGTAATTTGAGTCTGGGTGGCGGTCTTCTGGTCTGGCTGCGGTTGTAGCGGCTACGAACATGATTGGCTCATTGTATATCGTTTCTGGTCGAGCCTGATGTGCCGTCCACATACAGAGTTCCCACTTGCTGTTCACAATAAGGCCTGCTTTGTAAACTGGCGGCTTCTGCTTCAGCAGAGTTGAACAAATGCGTGCTCGCTCTGCATCCATATGCACGCTTGCTACATGAAATGGTGAAAGGGGCGTTTTGAAATCAGTGGCGCCCTTTACATGACAGTGCGCACATGTTTGAAATGAGCGTGTTTCACTCAAACAGTACGCACGTACCAATGATGACATCTTGCATGGCTTCAATGGGTCACTGTGTACAACATCCATGTATGTACGCCTGTTGTCTATGTTGGTGCTACAACATCTGTGCCACATTCCTAATCTAGGCTTACCGCGTGCGATGTTGTGCTGCACAGCTTTCAGATCAACTCCGCATATCAGGTATTTCTCACAGACGACAGCGCTGCCAGCAGCTATGCCGACATGGGAACGCTGTGCCACAGTCGATGGTTCCTGCTGCAAAGCCAGTACTGCGGCCGCAACAGCTGCACGCTCAGCCGCTGGCGTGTATACAGCTGCACAGAGTTGCACCGAATGAAACAAACATTCAAGCTTCCGAATGGAGTTGTTTGAGTTTAAGCAGCTGAAAAAGCCGCAATGTGAGGACATGCAAACAAGCTGCAATGTGAGAACATGCGTAAGGCCATGCAGTCGCTGTGCTACCTGAGGCCAGAACTTCTTGGGGAGATGCTGCATCACATCAGCTGTTCAAAATCGAGGCGTGGCAGAGTCGCTGCACCTATATAGGTCAGAGCAACACCGATGCCCACTCTCGCGTTGGTGTTCTTGGTGATCGCGGTGTTCACTCGGCCCGTCCAATAGTCTCCATTTCGCGGCTAGCTGTCTCTCATCATCGTGAAGACAATGGCTGCTTTCACAACAATGATGTTGTCAGGACTGGGTCTAGGCACAGTTGCAGACCTCCCCCCACAGCCGTACAGGGCCATAAATGCAGCCGTGAAGAGTACAGCGTTCTGGCTTACACGGCAGCCTGACCGTTCGAGTGAAGTCGGCATTGTCTGAATACTTTCAGACTCATTGAGGCTGCATGCCACTGACACAAAGCAAGCAATCTCGGCTGGACAATGCTGATTTGACGGACATTCAGGCTGCACAAAGCTGATTTGCATGACAATAAATGTGGTTGCACAACTGTATGCTCCCCTACATCTGGATGTCGATGGGCTTGCAAGGATCGAAGGACGTCACGTTGGCATGGCAACCGTTGTGAAGTCCGAGCCTGAAAGTCTGGCCTAATGAATGTTCATCTGGAATTATTCTCTGGAATTTGACACTTAAATTGGATGCGGTCGCTGTTGCTGAGCATGGTGACGCGCACGCTGTATGTGCGTTTCATTGCACCGATGCATCTCTCGGGATAACGCAGTACGCGATCTGCACTGCGACGTTGACGTCGGAGAGTGGGTCAATGTATGGTGCATCTGCAGATACCTTGGATTGCGTCTGAATCGGGTCGCCGGCCATCGCGGCTGGACCGATCGACACAAAGTAACTGCATCATGATTGCAATGAAGGGTGAATGTCTATAGGTGCTCAAGATCGGTTACGGCAGGGCTGTGCCAGGACAGGTTTGAAATGTATCCTTAAGATCCCAAGCTACGCGTAAAATGTCGTCTGCCAACAACTTTCATCGGTGCTTGTACACGACCTCGGGAAAGTCGTAGGTGTATCAAGCAGACTGAGTTCACGTTCACTTGGATCGATCGACTTGTTTGTGACGCATTCCCGTTGTTCAAGCTACGGTGTAAACATCAGTACCTTTCCATATCTATGATGGAGGCTCCCGAGCCCTCTGTAGCGGCTACTCCGTATGCACGCACTGTGGCAGGCGCAACCTATGAAGGACCAGAGGTCATCAAGCATGTGGAAGGGCGACATGAGAGGCAGCACACACAGTACTTCTTTGCAGTTTGCGCAAAGTTGGGCATGTCATCACAGGCGCCGTCTGGTTGGGCGAAAATACATGTCAAGCCACATGTCGGGTGCCTCGTGTATACTTGTTCTGTCTCTGTGGCGGTTGCGACGGTGGTTGTCGTTCACATCGTGGCTGTACCATGGGGAATCATGATCATGAACATACCCGGACTGATCACAGTGGTATCATATGTCTTCTTGGCCGGGTGGATATGGAGATTCGGTCCTGCAGCAGCCACAGCGCCCGCTTACAAGGCAGCGTCAGCCAGCCTGAGTTTCGCAAGCTCGTTCATCGTGATTGCTGTATTTACTGGGCCTATCTCATACTCTCCGTTTGGCGATCGCTTGGCTTTCATTGTTGGGGAGGCTGTGGGTGTCTTTGCTACGATGTTGAATTCACTGTATGGAGGTGTCGCTGCGGACCATCCCCCACAACCTTATACTTCCATCTGGCCAGGCATGAAGAACGCTGCTTTTTCTTCCATGCGGCTTGTCGACGGGTTGACTGACATTGGCTTCGTCCGAATTCTTCTCGATCAGGTGAACCTTTCACAGCCATCATGTGGGCATTCTTGGCCCTGCCAGCACGTTCCGTGATGCCCAAACACCTTTAAATCCACACAATCTCAGCGTGTATGGTCTGGATAGGGGGTGTCCATGGCACCATGTGAGGTTGGCAAGTAGGAGGTAATAGAAGCTGCGATTGAGCTTTATGTAGGTACTGAGAATCACCAATGTGTCAGTCTTTGGTGTTGTCGACATGCTGCAGATTCTCATGTGTGGCGGGCAAAGTCTGATCATCAGCACCTGTCGCACTGACTATTCCCCAGTGTGCCGAGGCAGCGCGTCGGCGTCACAACACAGGTATCAGATCATCCGACCAACATGTCAACTTGGATGGCGGCCAGAGACAGCTGCAGCAACCACCCGCCTCCGCCAAGCCCACATGATTTCTTCTGAGCTTGCGCCAAGTGAGGAGCAGTACAGTATCGGCAATGGGGACTATCGATCTCGAGATCTGCATGTTCCAGAATGAGGTCCATCGTGGTTGCATGTGTGCAGGACCCGGACTGTGTGTGGTATGGCGAGGCAGTGCCCTGCACGCACTACACCCGCCTCGCCATCATCGCCGGCGTCATCTCTGTCAGCAACCTGCTACTCATGATCGCTGTACTCCAAACGACGGGCCAACTTTCTCTCTTTGAGAGCACGGGAAAACGGTAATTTCTGCTTCTGCTACTTGCATAGTGATCTTTCGACGCCTGTCACTTCATGCTGTTCCAGTCCGGACAAGGTCCGCAGGGTGCTGCTGTGGAATGGCAGGGGCCACAGAGGCCACTCATGCTTCCGCACTCTTCTTCTTCATGGGTCGATGCTTGTTAAACAGTCTATGCAACCTATCCGCCATGCGCTGTGCACCTCCAGGCTGGTCATACAGTATTTTTTTGAGAAGATGGCTTGGACTCCTGCTGCTGGCCATCTGAGAATGAAGCAGCGGGCGATCGATGTGTCGGAGGAAGCCTCCCTGGGCATCTGTACTTGCCCTTAGGGAGATCGATGTGTCGGAGGAAGCCTGCCTGGGCATGTCAGCGTCGCAGATTGAGCTTTTCTGCGTACGCCTGGGCATCTGTTCTTGCCCTTAGGACTCCGCCCGGCTTGGTCTAGCAGTACTCATCTGCTGGTACCTTTGGCAAGTGCTTAGCTCATCACACAGGCTGCCCGCCTGTGCCAGGAGGTCCGACCAGCTGCAGAGCGTTGTACCATGCCATTTCGTATTATGGCATGAAGTCCCCCAAAGAGAGGGATATTGCAGCTACACAGCATCTGCAGTATTGACATCCGCCCCTCCGAGCCTCTCCAACAAGCACAATGCGAAACCCCACCGCTGGCTGTGCAGGTTCAAGCTGGTGCTGGCGGCCAACACAACCATCATGCTCCTCGAGATCGGAGGCATCACCATGACTCTGCTGCAGGTGTTCTCTGCCATGCAGCTGCCGGAAGGCAGGGACAGTGAGCGGCTGCGCCGCGAAGCTGCCTTTGCCTTCGCCTCCTGCTGCACCACCGTCTGCAGCTTCTGCATCAACGTGCTCGGAGTGAGCAAGCTCCTCGCGATCCTGCGGCGGGCGGGTCAGAGCGTTCAGAATAGAGTCAGCATCGGCCAGCGTGCGTCGCGGGTCGTGCCGGCCGCCCCACAACAGGATGCTTGAACGTGCATGTGCATGGTAACAACCAAGGCAAATTGCACCACTGGCACCACAACCGCCCGCCTGACCGACTGGAAACAAATTGTTGACGTGTCTGGCGAGAGCAGGCTTCCAGCTGGTGATGAGATTTGGAGAGAGATGCGGCCATGGCACGTGGCCATTGCGAGCATGTATCTGCGCATTTGTCTGTCAAGATGGAAGTCATTGCTCTCATTGGACCAGGGTGTCTGAAGGAGCGAGGTTGACGGATTGCAATGCACCTTAGGACACACTTTGCAGCCATTACATGCACTTCGACTTTTGAACGATCTGCTGCAAAGGCAGAGGGGGAAAAAGAAAGGCAGGCAGGCTAGTAGCAGCGACTGCAAGAGGGTAGAGATTGTGGCCTTGCACGCATTGCGGATTTAGTCCCTGCAGTGGACGATGCATGCATCGGCTGCCCTGGTTGCAGGCTCAATCAACTGGTGATGCTGGCATGAACACTGGTCGCCACTTCAGGCAGAATGGTTTCAGATCTGTCCATCTGGTCATGTGTTACTCGCTGTGTCAACCTTTTACTGCTACTAGTGGGCCACAGTGGAGCGTATCACGCCTACAGTGGCACTTGGTCAAGCACAGAACATTTTAGTTATTTCTTTGACCGAGATCCTTGTTGGTTCACGGGATTGGCGTTGCATGTGGAGCAGTGGAGCGTGCAAGTTGGGACCGACGACAGCTCGCCGTTGCCACAGGGATAATCATGGCCAACTGTGCTGGCCTCAATCTACACTGCTGTTGCAGTCTTTGGTGGCTAGCGTGACACGTCTGGGGGCGTCTAGACGCTCAGCAGGTCAGGGCAGTCGTGACTCCATGTGACGCCTTCGTGGGTCACAGTCTCTGTTGCTGACTGATTGCGACCGCGTATGCTGCCGCTGAAATTATGAACAGTTGCTCACGAATTCGGGAAGAATCGAGAGTCCATCACCCGAATGAAGTTGTTTTGTTGGTTGACAAATGTCCCACAATTTGAGACATGAACACGAATGTGTGTGGCCACGCAAGTGCTGTGCTGTCTCCCAGATACCTGAGGCCAGACTTTGTGCGGGCAGACGCTACCTTGTCAAGCTGTCTGTAAGTCTGCCGTACATGTTGTAGCGGGCAAGGACCGCTTGCTTGATATGCCAGCCACTCCAGCGGTGACACTGCTTGATGTGGGTTTCAGCGACAATCACCTTGCCACGCAGTGACCCGGGCATGAATGTTTCTCAGAATATATTATATTTTTGCGATTGTCTTCGTGTTCATTTGCGTGTGGAGGTCAATTCTGGCCAGCGCAAGATTGCGCAAGAATCCGATTCCGTGATCCATTACTGCCAAAATGCAAAAGTTTAGCGAGTCATTGTCTGTATCTCTGATATAGCTGGCGTGGCTCTCTGTGATGCAATCGTCGGTTAAATCACCATGCTTGGGCAACCGGGTTTGATACCTGCCTAGTGCATGTGCAGAGATCACGGCCTCTGCAGAACGACGTAACAGATCCGCACCGGCACGGCTTCTGTAGATTCTGCGACCACATTTGCACATATTCTGGTCGCGGCAGCGGTGGACCGTAGTGAAGACGCTATGTACAGCTTGCACCACGCACCGACCTCTTCAAACGAGTGCCAACAGGAACTGCGCGTGTCAAGAAAGGCATAAGAATCACGCGTCAGCGCCTCCACATGCTCTCAAGTGGCCAGCTCATGTACTTGTGTGCCGTGTGGCCCGCACGATCCTGCCTGTGCCACTCGACGTCGTACGACCCACTCCAGTATAGCCGACGACTGCTCTTCATGTGGTGGACCTCACTTTGATTGAGATATCGAAACACATGTGAAACCATATCTACTTCATCCTTCGACCATAAGGCCAGGTTCTTCCGTGAATGTAGCTCTGGACACGCTCTGGACGCTCCTCGTCGCGGCGCTGTACTGTGAAAACTTGCCCCGCCGGGCGGTCATAATGACAGCAAGTACCACGCACCAATGGCAAACGCGTCAGGAATCTTTCGCCCTCCCCTCACTCCCCTCAGTGGAATCGAGCGACACCTTCCCGGTGACATTCCATACACGGAAGTTCGGCACAGACCGGGCCTGACCTCCAGGTTCCCTATCATCAAAGCTTGGCTCGGACGTATCCTAGAGCCGTTGTTGGCAAGGATGGATGATTCGCTGCCTCGGCGTGCTAGCTACCTCGACATCTAGAGCCACGCATATTCCAATGAACTGATTCCCTTCTTATCTCCAGAAAAGCATCGTGCCTGCGCGGCGAATGTATGCATGAGCATCTCGCTGACGCTCCATCAGGGTCCACGTTTCTCACATGCACTACTGCGGCATGTGGATGGCGCGGCGTGTCACCGCCGGAGGTAGCAGCTTACCTGGCTTTCCGCGATGGTCGCAAACCCCGGGCTTCCGCGCAGCATCTAAGCGCCAAGCAGCCCCGTCACGACACCAGTGCATCTTTACGCAACTACCGCAACTTGTATCGAGCCACCTGACAGCAGCCCTCAGCCTTCCCACCTTCCTCACTCCAACACCCTCCTACACGATCGACGCTCGTCGCCCGTTTCTTGCCAGGTACGTAGCTGTAGCATCCCACGAGCATGTTTTCAAGTCAAGCGTATGTCGATCTCATAGTTGTAGCTGGAATATGCTTTGTTTCCGGTGCACCTGGCGATATCAGCGTGCCGGGCACTGGTGCCGATCGCGAGCACTGCGTCCCACTGGCAGGCATTAAACCCTGCAACTGATCCAAGGCATCAGCACATCCTGAGGCTATTCACTACGTTTTCCGGCTTTTTTCTAGCCTTTTATCGGCTTGGCAGCGTCGACACCTCGCTGCCGCAGTGTACGACGTTGCGCCAGTGCTACGTTCACGTGCAATGCCACGTGGCACTTTGAGGGCTCTCTTAGTAAGGACTCAAGCGTGACGCAACATCGCCACGTCATCATGCCCGGTTGCCAGCCGCCGATCTCCTTCGAGTCGACGTGCACCCTCTAGCCACACTCACTCCGTCGACAGCTGCACCTCTAGGCAACATGCTGAATAATACAGTGGTCGACCGTTCGCTTGGAGCACCACATATATGTATACATGGCGACATCCACCAGTGTTGGGTCGCTTTGCAGCATTTTCAGGGCTACCACCCAAAAAACCAGACCTGCAGGATATGGATATTCGAAATTTTTCTATATGATCGGGCCCGATCAGGCCGGCCTGATGACCCAACACTGACATCCACACATGCCAAGCACTAGCATGCAGCCATCATCACATCCTGCCCTGCTGTCCTGCGTCAAGTGACAGCTGCGGCGCGTGCAATGTTCGCAGGCAGTCTCTGCGGTGCCATCTAAATTTGCCCTCCCGCAATTTGCCCTCCCGCACGTCACACCGCATCCCCTTCCCCCGGCCAGTGAACAGCTGTCAGTGCTAACTCAGCGCCAAGTCTCTCCAACGGCCACAGCACATGTGCAGATCAACGCATCCTCCCACCAACCCACGCTCTAGCCATGGCCGCCTTCAACGCCGCAATCAACACCGCGACATCCTCCGACGCCTCGCTCCAGCAGCTCGAGCCCCGGGCCTCTCACCCGAAGGAGCTGTGGCAGGTGCCCCTCCTGATGGGCCGCAGCCCCTTCTACCCAACTGTCCACCTCGGGGCCGTCACGAGGACGCCGCCGGGCTTCCGCCAGGCCCCCCCCGGCCTCGCAAACTGGCACATTCGGACCGAAGAAGCCGAGGATGACGGCGCGCTGGAGCCGATAGTGCAAGCCATCAGATGCGGCGGCATGTCGCCCTCATGGTGCCTCTCAGAATGTGGCACCCGCCACATCCAGGTGTGATGCCCGGAAGCTGTGGTTGTGCCTGCTTCATGCATGCACTTCATGGGCACTACAGCTGCCACAAGGGGGGATCGCCCACTTTTGGCAGGCGTCGAACGGTGCCCTGGACACCGTGCGGCGCCCGTGTATGGCACCGCGTGTGGCGTGTGGCGCAAGGGGCACCACGCATCACTCTGTAACGCGCGTTGCATGGGCGACGGTGCCTAGCTGCGGGTGCAAACGTGCAAATGGCCAGTGCGTGTGTGACAGCTGTGCTACAATGGCGTCAGTGCCGTGCCGCATGGCCCTGGCATGCATGTTCACGTGCACCCCTGGGCAGGGTCTTGCATACTATAGCATCACACGCCCTGTAGTGGCTGCAGCCTGCACCTCCTGTGCCCCCGTCGCCCGCTGCATGGTGAACCCCAGGGTGCATGCATGACGGCACCCCCGCCTAAATCGGCCTGGATATCAGACTGCACATGTGCTGCAGCCGTGTTGGTTTGGTGTATGCGCTCTTCCAGCCACTCTGCCCGCGGTGTTGCCCGGCTCAGCGGGGTGTGCCGTTGCATCAAACATGGCAAAGGCCAGCTTTGGCCCTGCCACGTTTACACATGCACCGCACTGCCAGCCATGCATCGCACTGCCACACATGCACCGCACTGCCAGCCATGACGCCCCCGCGAAGCTGTGTGCAGTGGATGCGCGAGGCCGGAGCCGACCGGCCCCGCTCGGCGGACGCGTTTGTTGTGCCCGCGCCGCCGCCGGAGCTCCTCGCGCTCCCCCTGGAGCACTTCGGGCTGACTCCAGACGAGCTGCTGAGCCTGCGGTGGTACAACATGGCGGCCGCCGGGGCTGCGTGTGCGGCATCGTTCGCCGCGCACGTCCCCGCGCTCGCGGCTGTTGCGCACACCGTCATGCCCTGCGACAGCGTCATCATTGACCAGGGCAGCCCGCTCCTGCGGCCCTATGTGTGCGGCATCACCTTTTCCGCCGAGACATGTGCGTCACCCTCTTGCTGTATGCTATGTGCTATGTGCTGTGTTCTGCACAGTGCGGGCGGGGGTCAGGAGCTGGGGTATCACAAGGATAAAGGCGGGCAGCACCACGACACCAGTAAGCAGCGGAAGACCACCACCAGGGGTTGGGGTGGGGGGTGTAGGCTGGGTGTGGCTGTGGCGGTGTGTGTATGTGTGGTAGGCTGCATCGTGTGCACGCCGCCCAAATGTTGAGATCGCCCATGCACCACCACGGCTCGTGTGTGTGCCGTATACTGAGCTCATTCCACATCTGTGCCAGGACAACTCACCGCTGTTTGACCGACGCATGAAAACGTTGTGAGTCAGTTTGGCGCAGCTGTCGCGTTTGGACGTTACGTCATGCGTACGCGCGTGGTCCACAGCAGCGCGTGGCATGCAGGGCCTTTACAAGGACTCCTTGGCATCGACCGCGAAAAAGCCGCCTCGCCAATCGAAGGGGCCAGCCTCAAAGACCGCTTCGACCAGCCGATAGCCCGCCGCGGGGCGCTGTCGCTGGCAAAGCAGCTCTTCGGGGGCCTGCTGTGCCTACAGGAGGCGGGCGTGCGCGGCATCGAGATCACTCCCGCGGCGGTGCTCGTCCGGCGGCCGGGCGGCGCGCACGAGCGGCCAGCTGCCGTGCTTGACAACATCGCCGACGGCAGCGTCGCCATCGCACGTGCGCCGCCGTCCCCTGACCCGCGATGGCTGCGGCAGCTGCTGTGTGCTGTGCTTGCCTTGAGACGCCGCGCCGCTGACGGTGCCATGTCATGTACTACTAGTATATACATCGGAGTTGTCAATGTCCTCTTGAGGATACGGCTCAGCAAATTTCAGTCTGCTTGACCTTACTTCTACATTGGGCGTCATGGGTGTGGTTCTTCAGACAGAGCTTCTCTGCGGGGATATTTCGAAGCTTCATTCCAACACTCGGCATACATGTGGTCGCAGGTTGAGCTGTGATCACATGGCGCCATATGCATGACCGCTGCTGCCGTGATCTGGCAGATCTCTGGACCTGCAACGACGCGAACATGTGCCTAAGCTGTTTCGGATGGCGCGCACCGCTGCGCCTGTCGGAAAGCTCAGGCGGCGCCGCCGTGTCCACTTGTGTCCGAGGGGCGTCAAGCCGCCGTGTGACACACACACACCCTGCCTTCTAATGCATGCAACAGCCACCCCCTTACCTACATTGAGCTCACCAGCAGACAAACGGTACATCACTGAGCACGCGTGCGTGGTCACGTACTCACGCACACTGCGCCCCTCAGTTGTTTTTGTCTGTTCTCGTTCAGTCTTGTATAAAGACCGGGTCACACGCACTGCGCCTCTGCGTGCATTCACTTGCGCGCCGGAGCCGCACCCTCCCGCACCCCCTAAGCCACGTCCGCTGTTGCAGCAAGCGCGCTGCTGAATGCTTGGTTGCCCAGCCTCGATGCGGCGTGGGGCGTGGCACGCTTCGAGCAGGAGGCTGACCTCGCCATGCTGCGCCACAAGGAGCTGCACCTCGCGGCGTGGACGCTCTTTGCGTCGTGCTGCTGCGAGTTCAAGTGGGACGGGCTGGAGGACCGCATCATGCGGGGCGACTGGGAGACCTACCTCGACTTTGCCCTCGAGAAGCTCTGCTACACCGCAGTCGTCAAGGCGTCCGGGGCTGTCGCGCTGCATGGGGTGGATCTGCTGATTCTCTCCGCCGCGGCGTCCATCATCACCGCGCCGTGGGCCTCGGCGATGCACACGGCGCTGAGCTGTCACTCTCTGTTCCAACACGCCGAGGACTTGCTGGCAAGCGGCCGGGTCTCCGCGTACCAGCGGCTCTCAAGCCACATCGGGTGCCTCGGGCTTGTGCCAAGAAAGGAGGATGGTGAGGTCTACACTCTTCAGATCTGCCTCGCGGCGTGGACCTGGAAGCTCGGGCCGGATGTGTGGGTGTCGCGGGTGTGGTTTGAGGATGATACCGCAGCGTTGGTACCATACACTGGCCGCGCTCCAAGCTGGAGAGCGCCTCGGCAGCCCGCGATGGGGCCGTGCCAGTTGTCGTCCCGGTGCACACCGCGAGCCTCCGTGGGCATCGCAGCCCGGCTCGCTATCTGCGGCCCCGCCGAACAGCCAGCTCTGGAGCTCACCGAAGATGCCGCCCGCATGGACGGCTGCACCGCGCGCGAGCGTGCGGCCGTGGGGCTGCCGCGCCGGCGCGAGGGCGCAAGGCCGGGAGTGGTCAACGTGAGCGGGATGCGGCGGAAGTGCGTGGCTGAGGCGCCGCGGGGGAGGCCGGTGCTTGCGATCTGTGCACCTCTAGTGCCTTCCGTACCCCCGGCTGTTGCACTCGAAGCTCCCGCGGCCACGAGCTGCAGGGTGGACGGAGGCGCCGCCGGCACCTGCGCAGACAGCAGCGGCTGCGGTTCGCACCATGAACCAGGAGCTTGCAAGCGAGAGCTCCACACGGGGGCTCTTGCGGAAGCTGTGCCGGCCCCGGCGGTCATGGAGCTGTCGCGCAGCGGCCGTGATGATCGAAGCAGCTGCTGCGACGTCGCAGGCGGGGACGCGGCGGGCGGGGCCGGTGAGGCCGATGCCGGGGGCCGCGCTGCTGTGGGGGCCCACAGGCGGCACGGCGACGGCGCAGCCGCGGTGGACGGCAAGAAGGCACAGGCGGCGGCGGCGGCGGCCGCGGGCGCGCGCATGCGCTCGCCGCGAATTTCGGCGCAGTACGACGGGGAGGATGGTGAGGAGACGCCGCTCGTGGCCACGCTGGCCCCTCGGCCCGTCGTCATGACGTATGCCGCTCTGCATGCTACGCGTGCTGCGCATGCCGCGCCCCAGGTGTGACCCTGACACGCCGTCTCTGCAGACATGTATGCTGGTACTGAGTGCGCTGTAGGCTTGAGCAGTTGTGATGGCTGCCGGTCGCGGGGGTCTGTTTGCATACTGCGTGGTGACGGCTGTGCATGGTGTGCATGGGCTGTGGCGCAGGGGCGACAGGGCTGACAGCCTGTGCTTATGCAGGGCAACCCTGAGAGGAAGGTGTTCTGGCGTGGAGTCCGGAGGGTGGCGCAGGTGGCGCTGTTTGTTGGGCTTGTGGCTGGTGTCGCCTATAAAGTGCGCAGGGCCCGGTGCTGAGAGCCTCAGTGAGAGGGCCCGTGGTGTAGTGTTGGGATGCCATGTCTTGAGTTCTCCTGTTCAGAGCTCCGTGGCCTCAACGTGTGTTAACTCACCTTGAGAGAATCTGTGATTGGGAACAGCCGCATGTGACCACCTCGCTTAGCGCAGGAAGATGCCCTGCGATTCGTGTGCGGTTGTGAATGGGGGGGGTTTCTTGGTGGTTTACCCCTTGGCGTTAATCTGGACTTGTAACAGCATGATCATGACAGCCTGCTGCTGCTCAGTGATACTGCATCATGCTTTCACTTTGGGAACGGGTAGCCATGAACATGTACGAATATCACGTGTTGCGTGAGAGCCACAGCTTGAGCCGACAGGTGGTACTGTATACTGCCAGTTGCCCCTGATGATTGGAGCTCCAGATGTGGCAGAGAACTGGAAAGAAAAAAAAAAAGTGTTACAAACGATTCGCCGACGCCTGTGGCACGCACTGGCTCTAGAAATGGCTCCTCGTCTATATCGGCCCCATAGTCAAAGGTATACCTTTTCACGCCAGCCCTCGCAAGGTTGAGATACTGCAGACACAGCCTTCAGCATCCACCGCACACACACACATCATGAGCGCGTATTACCTGCAAGCTATTCTACTTTCCCAGAAGTGTCTTGATTGTCTGTCTGACAACTTGAAGGGCATGTACACAGTGCACCAAAGAACCTCGGGCCGCCATTGTACATCTTTACAAGCGGTATTGCCTCGTGCAATACAACCACATCGAGCAACGGTGTGCCGTCAGGCAACGGCCCCACTCTGCTGCAACGGCACTACATCCCAGCGGCATGTCCCTGTGCATACTGAGTCAGCATTGGCTGTGACAGTTGAATATAACTTCCCGTATCACGTCTACAGAAGGGAGCAGCGCGGGCTACTCTACAGATGCGGCAACTCGCAAGACCCCGGTGCCCTCCTTTTAAAGCCTCGCAAACTCACGAAAAGAAAGCCCTCTTCTACGCACACAGTGGGCATCGAACCCAACAGGCCCCTGCGGCATGCAGAACCGCTGCCGCAGGAGGCGCAAGCGCCCGGGCACCCCGATCCACACCTGCCGCCCAAGCGGTCAGCGTCCGCATACAACATCAGGCTACCAACCACCCACACCCACCAGTGATCTACTCTCCATTACCATGCCCCTGCGCTGCTGACGCAGCCGTGCCCAATACTCTTCAGTGTCAGGCCTGGCGCCGCCACCAGAACACGAAGCAGGGGGCGGTCGCTCCTCTGTTGCGCGGCCCGTGCGGGGGGGGGGCGGCCGTGACAGCTGACAACCGATAGGCACCGGTGCCGCGCCGCTCCGTGTGTTGCTGCGACATACAGCACACACATCATGCACGGCCCGGACACCCACATCACCCAGGCAGCAAGACACGCGCACACAGCCAGGCACGCGGGTGCTACAAGCGCACACGGTCAGACATAGGCTGCACTCGTGCCCAGCGTACGCAGCCCTGCTGCGGGTCTCGCGATCCTGGCAGCTGCTACACTCACGGCTCTGCGTCACAGGATGCACATCCAGCCGCTGCCGAATGTGACACCTCAGCAACGCCAAGGGCAAGGCGGGGCCGCAGTCCAGGCTGCTCCCGTCGAGGGCTCGGATTTGCACCGACAGCGCTGGCTCATGATGCATCTGCATGCCCTTGCAGTGGGATGCACTTGGGATATCCTGCCTGAAACGCGATCAATGGACGCTCGACAGCGTAGGGAGGCTACAAAGGCTTGCCATGCGCCTTCACAGATCCGTCGCAGCACACAGCGTGGCTAGCAGCCGCCGGCGAGAAGGTCCTCCAGCTCCGCCGCCGCGGTGCTGTCCATCGAGATCCCGGCCTTCCAGAAGTTGTTGTCGTTGAACTCGTCGCGAGCGTCGACGTCCACCTGCGCGTCGAAGCTGTGATCCGAGCCCTCGCGGGTCAGCCGCGGCGCCAGGACCGCCGCCTCGGCCGACTCCATCGGCACGAGCTGCGTGGCGAGGAGGCTCGGCGGCGGGCGGCTGCCGGCGGCGGCGGCACCGTCCGGCCGCGGCGCAGCCGCGGCCACGACAACGTCTGCCGCGGCGGCAGCTGCCGCCGCCTCCGGGTCGACGTCGCTCGGCTCCGCGGCGGCGGCGGACTGCAGCGCCGGCGTGAGCGACGCGGCCGCGGCGGCGGACGCCGCAGCGACGGCCGCGGCGGCGGCAGTGTTGCGCGCGCTGCCGGAGGCCTGCGCAGCAAAGAGGCGGCGGCGGGCGGTCTCGGTGACGGGGAAGAGGAGGTCGAGGTGGTCGTCGATCTTGTTGAGGCTATTGAAGCGGCCGGAGCCGGCGGGCTCTGACAACTGGCGCACACGGCCTGCAGCGCCGCTGGTTCCTCAACAGGGCGAGGTCATGCTTTATCCGTCACACAAGTGGATTTCCGCACATCACACCACCACAACTTTCCCCTCACTGTGTCAGAGCCACGCCAGCGAGAGGACTCACGTGCAAGCATACACAGGTGGCCGGGCGCTGGTGGAGCGGCCGGCCGCAAGAACATTGTGTGGGTGAATGGTCAGGGGTGAGGCGTAAGGACGGTTCCCCTCCCCACGTCCCCTCAGAACATGCATGCAGACGCACGCTGAGCCACCAGATGCAGCCGCAAATCTATACATGCGCCACATTCCACGCCACCCCACGATCGCAGGATCAGGGATCCCCGCATATTTCAGGCAGGACAGCTCATGGGCCGCACACAGGAGATGATCCCCAGACGACAGGCGGGGCAAACGAAACAAGCATCGAATGGCTGAACAACAGACTGGCGAGCAGGGGGGCATGATAGAGATGCCCCTTTGAAGATCATTAGGGGGGCTTGCTTCGGCTTGGCCAGTAAGAGGGGCGCGGCCCAAAAGGCGCGAGCCGCACCGGCCCCGGTGGGAGGCTTCAGGACAAAAACTGAACGCACCGGCGGGGTTGATGGTGAAGATGCGGTGAGGGGGCACGCCGACGTGGAGGTAGGAGATGTCGTCGGAGCCGCGGTTGCCGAAGCCGCAGTAGAAGGGGTTCCAGTCGTCTGGGAACAGCGAGCGGATGCCCTGCAGCGCCGCCATCTTGAACTCCTCCGGGCGCTTCAGGATCATCTCGCGGTACAGCGACGGGATGATGCCGTGCGGGGAGATGATCACCGGGCCTGCATGCATGTGTGTCGGTCATGTGGGGAGACAGCCGCCTCGATGCATGCATGCGTGCGTGGTTCGGCCGGGGCCCGATGCACTCCAGCGGGCGAGAGCGGAGTGAATCCCTGCGGGCGGGCCGCCCCACATGTGGTGGCATTCACGTCCACTCCACACACGCGCAGCTGTCCGCCCCGCACATGACATCACGTTTCATGGCACACATGCGTAAACGGCATGCAACAGGCCACGTCCACCTCACGATTCACATGTAGCTCATGGCGATCCTGACGGCATGGTTCTAATGCATGAACGCCATGCATTGCACAGCACGGCCGACGCACCTGCCGGCAGGCCGTGGTCCTGCTGCCTGAGCGTCTCGAGGAAGGCGCGGGTGATGCCGCTCTGCGCGATGCTGCGGCTGCTGAGGTACACGAACTGGTAGCCGTTCGCGGCGGCGTTTGAGAAGAGCCGCGTCACGCCGGGGTGCGTCCAGTCGACGCCGAGGGGCGTCAGCACGTGGCCGAGGACGTCGGAGCGCGTGATCGTGCCGTCGATGTCGCTGATGATGAGGCGGATGTTCCAGTCAAAGAGGTGGATGAAGGACTGCACCCGCTGTCCCCCGACGCTGAACTCGACCGTGTTCTGCCCGAGCTGCAGGTGCTCCGCCATCGCTTGCAGCTGCTCGGAGGTGGGGTGCGTGGACTGCACCTTCACGTGGCGGACCCTGCACGCGGCCGCGGGGGCTCTCGGGCGAGCCCTCGATTTCGGCGTGAGCTGTTGGCTGCGCCGTTCCGCCAGGCTAGACAGGAACCGGCCATGAACTTGGGTGATGTGGTGTGCTGCAGCTGATGGGATGCACGACACGGGGAACTTTGCGCTGCGTCGTGCCGCCTGACCACACAAAGAAATCGATACCACAGCTCGATTGGGGGAGCTTTGCTGTGATTTGCATGGCCCTGGGGAGGGATGCCGGGTTGAGGCAGTGAGCAATGGCGCATTGCTGCGAGTGTGAACAAGAATGAGCGATTTGAGCACACGGCCGCGTCCCCCCGCCGGAGCGCGGATGCAGAGTGGCTTAAGCACCGCAAGCGGGGCGCACCGCTTGACGCGAGGCGGCTGGCGGGCCTTGGACGATGACTGCAGGCTGTCAGCCCCCTGCAGCGACGCCGCCGCCGAGCTGCCGCGATCCGCCGCCTCCGCGGCCGCCGCCTCCTCCAGGTCCAGTGAGTCATCCCCGGTCAGGCCGGCGGCGGCGGCGGCCGCGGTGGCGGAAGGGTTGCGGGGGAGCGCCCCGGCTGTGGCCCTTGTCGCGTCGCGGCTCGAGGCGCCCCAGAACATCGATGCCCACCACGTGCGCCGCCGCTTCATCTGCATCCACACGCATGTTCAGCATGCATGGGTAGATGCAAACGCTCCAATCCGTCTCCCCGAGCAGCTGTAGTGGATCGGAGGCGGCGTCCCTTGCTGACACAAAATGTGTTCACTGACGAGTGGCCAGTAAGAACTAAGGTGTGTTGTTCGGCACCCAGGTGCACCCGACGGGGCACATGCAAATGACAAAGGAGGCGTGGGGGAGCGGACCTGCTTGTCGGTGCTTTGTGGCTTGGGGCACTCGTAGCTCTCGGTGGGGACGAGCTTCTGCCACTGCTTCAGGGTGCCGCCGAAGACCTGCAGCGCGAGCAGCAGCGGCGCCGCGTCCGCGTACCTGCACGCCTCCCACCCCCCGTGACTCACGCGTTCGACGCCCGCGGTGCTACCTACCTCTCCGACGCTGTCCGTGCAACACATCACAGACGGCCCAGGCACGTGACGAGCGACAAGGACCACGCACAATCCGCACATGCCATGATCCATGCACGCACCGTTGCCCCGGCCATGCAGCCACCGGCAACTGCAAGACTGCAACAATCTGTCGTAAGAACCGATTTGGGGAGCCCGGGGCCTGTGGTAATGTGTGCATCAGGGTGCGTGCACGCTGGCGGGCACACCCGCGCAGCGCCTAAAGCACGACTCGCCATGGCCCGACAGCGACGCGGCCGCAGCCAGCGCGCACACACGCATGCACAGGGCACCTCACACGCAGCGTCAGGCTCAGAGGAGGCGAGCAACAAAAGATGTCGGCACGGCCCATCGCACGGCCATCGAATCAGCGCAGGATCTGCAGAATCACAGGGTGTACTGCGGCAGGGCGCAAGCAGCGGCACACTCCCGCACGCATGCATGGCGAGCGCGGACATCATCACTACAGTATCACAAGAAGAACGGGGAAAGCAGAAACGCGCGCACCGGTACACGAATCCGTCGATGCGCACGGCGAGGCGCTCTGGCTGCAGCGCCGCGAGGCCGCGCTCCGCGACGTCGGCGGCGGGCAGGCGGTTCTGCTCAAAGGCCGCCGCGACAGCGGAGGGCGGCACGTCCGGGGAGAGCAAGTGCGCGCACGCCGCGATCGCGATCTCCGGCCCCGCCTCACCTGCAGGCAGCCACCGCACTTGGAAACCCTATGGGCGCTGCCGAGGAAAAACGTCGAATGCATGGGCTCAGGCCATGTCATGGCGAAGCACCGACGCAAAGCTGAACCGGCCCTGAGGACATGTGGGCCCTCTCCTCTGATTGATCGCACCAATTGCAGACGGTGCGTCCGCCTGTGTATGCCGTTCAGATGGGGCGGGAGTCAAGCGGCCGTACCATGAGCTGACGTTGATGTGGCACGAGGGGGGCGGAGTCAGAGAATCCAGCATTGTGCTACTGTATCAAGGTGGGCGGCAACACGTGTGGACTCGCATGCACCCCAGGCAACGGCCACAGATAAGATGCAGATGCAGGCACAAATGCGCACAGAAGGACTCCACGGTTGCTTGCACGAAGAAGATGCAGCAATAGAGGCTGAGCCGTACCCTGTGGGGCAGCACCACCGCCCGAGCTGCCACGCACGCCGCCCTCGCCTTCCAGCTCCCCACCTTCCAGGAGCCCCCCGGCCCCTCCGACCCCTTCCGCCGCAGTAACGCCACCCTCCTGCAACCCGGTGGCCTCCAGGGCCTCCACCAGCCGCGCCGCCTCCATCGACTTCCGCACCTCCTCGTCGTGCATGGCACCCGCGCCGATCTGCATGCATTCGGCATGCGGCGACGACGCCATCACGATGTCTCCATCGTCATCGTCCGTCCCTCTGCTGGGCGGCCCCGCATAGCTCCCCGCCCACGCCTGAAACGACGCGTGCCGCTCGTGCCGCCCGTGCTGCGGCCGGCTTGGCACCCCCGTAGCCACCTCCCCCGCTCCGCCTACATCTGCCCCTGCTGCCACCGGCTGCCGGGGGCGACTGGTCGCGTCGTCCTCGTCAGACGAGTCGTCGAGCGATGACTCATCGGTGGCGTTGCTCGGGTCCTCCGAGGCGGTGCGCTCCTGCGTGGATGCTGCGGTGGCGCGGCCGGCGATCGAGGCCATCGGTGCGGCACCGGAGGCATGCGCCGCCGCGGCGGCTGCGAAGTCGATGCTCGGGTCACCGGTGAGGGCAGCCTTGCCGGCGCTCGTGGTGCGGTCGAGCGATGTGTGTATGCTTGTCAGGCCGGCCGCGGAGATGAGGCTCACGTTCCGGGTCTGCACATTGTCGGATAAATGACAGGACGGCCAAAGCCATGGCATCGCAGTGCAAGACGGCACTGCAACCAGAACGGTTCAAGCCTGCAGATCAACACTTTGGCAGGCAGCCACAGCGTGCCTCCCCAAGCAGAGCATTTCGTGCTTCGATGGAAAAACGCAGGCCGGGTACACGCCCCACTCAGTGGGCGTTGACCACCAGTGCGAGTAGAAAATGCTGTCCGCAGGCTGGCACAAGCGCAGGTAGAGCAGGCGTCCGGCTGCGGTGGCGTTGAGAGGCACCCACATGCTCCACAGGTCTCGATGGTCAGCCGCAACCAGGGCCCAACATATGCATGCGTTAGGCGCAACAACGTGCCCCTCGTGCCGTAGACAGCAGCATGCAGACGGAAGCAGTCAGGGAACAGCATCGCACCCAGGGGAAAATCATGACTCTCACGTACTGCTGCACGTCTGGCGCTTCCGCGAGGTCCACCTGCAGCCGCACCACCAGCCCGCGCTCAACAGGGGTGCCCTCATTCCCGGCCGCTTGCACAGCCGCCGGGGCTGTGGATCGGCGCGCCTCAAACCCTAGCTGTCGATGCACTGCGTCCATAGACGGGCGCAACACAGGTGGCAGGTCCGGCACAGACGCGTCGTCCATGCCCCGCGCGGCCCGCTCCGCCGCGTTCTGCAGCGCGGCCGCGCTATCCGGAACGTCCTCCGCCCTTATCTCCCCTGAGCAGCTGCCGAGCGACTCTCTGCACGCAATTTCCGGCGGCGGCACCGGTCTTGCCACCTCCGCGCGCCACCCTCCCACGCTCCGCGCAGCGGCTTGTGAGGCCCCTGTAGCCACAGCATCCGCATCCCCTCGTGGCGTGCAACTGCGGTCCAGGTCCCGCCAGTCATGGCCGCAGCGAGGGCCGTCACGGCCGTGTTGGGTGCCAGAATCGGTGGGGGCAGCGAGCGCTGGCGGGGAGGCGGCGATGTCTGAGAGCAGCGCGCCGGGGGCGCCGGCGGGGCCGGACGCGCAGCGCATCACGCGGCTCCCGGCCGCACCGCGGTGGGGGGCCATCGGGAGCGAGTCGCAGACGGGGGGCGAGTCGAGATGCACGGGGGGGGAGGCGGACGCAGCGGCCGCGGGGGCGGCGGACCCGTTTGTGGAGAAGGACCGACGCGGCGCCGCCCGCGCGGCGGACTGTGGGGGGGGTGTCTGGTCAGAGGCTTGGACGAGGCTCATGTAGTCGGCCTCGTATGCGGCCACAGGTGACATCATGCCGAGGCTGTGGTCATCGTCATCACCTGCACAGCGGCCAGCAGAACAGAATATAACAGACTGCCAGGCAATTCAGAACAATCACATTTTCGAACGTTCTCATGTGCATGTGTTCGACCCGGGTGTTTCGCTGTGGCCTTCTTCGGAGTCTGTGTGCTGCTGTCGCGTGGTAATTGAAGTACGTCCCAGCGTGCAGCAACCGAGATGAATCAAATAAAACGATGGCCGCATGGATCATGCCCCTGGCGATTGTGCACGGCCGTCCATGCACCATGGCGCAGCCCTGCCTTGCCAGAGAGCACAACTTATATCTGTGCATGATGACTAAGCCACATCCCCTAGGATGTCGTCAGTGCGGAAGCCAGAAGCAGCATACATGTTGAACATGGGTGCTGGCGACACAGTGTCAAACAGTCGCTTTTGGGGTACAGTGCTCACGGGCAGCAGCCGGTGATGCGACACTGCACCCCTGCCGACTACTGGAAATGCGCCAGCGCCTGGGGTGGTATATGAACACGATGAGAGTGGCAGGCTTGGAGGCGATGGAGTGCGTGATGCTGCTTCAGGTGTGCTGGGTGCAGTGTCATCGTGGTGCCTGGCAGCACTGGGAGGATTGAGTGCAGGCAGACGAACAGCTGTGCATACATGTGCCTCAGATGCGGCTGCAGCTTAGGACCCCAGACGCTCTTGCAGACCGGATGCGAGCAGGCGGAACAAGCGGAGATGTTCAGGTTGCTTGGGTGTGTAGAGCAGACAGTGATTGCGAATCAGCACCTGCTGCATGGTCTCCATCAGATAGAACCTCTTCATCACGTGTGTGTGCGAAGAAAGCTGATCCATACTGACCTAGCTCCAGGTGGAAGTCCATGAGAACTCCGTTGACTTTCACCCGTACCTGCACAAGTGAGCAGATGCGTCCCCCGTGCGCTGCTACTTGACTCACTGGTGCCACACACGAGAGTACGGTTTTGCTATGAGGTCATATTATCACCTGTCGATTGCGCCTGAAGGACTGGTACTTGCCAAATCGGACATAAAAAGGAGAGGACTTGATCTGACCGTCCTTTTGCCGAACTGCCATGATGTCCACAGCGCCCGATCCATGCGGTGTAAACGCATTGAAACTGTCAAATAGAAAAGCTCCCGATCCATACGTGAGGCTCTGCAAAACACGTGGACTTGATGGCCGTGCAAAGCCTCGTCAGCTGAGGGAAGGCTCGCTTGCCACATGACGTATCCACCTCGCTTGTGGGTGTAAAGCATTTGCTTGTTTCACTGAATTAATGCTGTGCAGAATCAGCCATTTTGGCTGAAGAGCGTGTGCTGTGGTGATCAGGTATGCATTTCTTGCGGCTACTCGATCACTCGTGCGTAGACTTGGGGGCTATCCAGCCCGCTGCGATAAATTACATGTTCATAACATATAATAGCATTCGCCCTAGGTGCCTTCAGTGTGCATTGGGCATGTGATGCGGAGACAAACGTTGTCTAGGCTAAACAGGGACGGCGTGCGGACTCGAGAGGCAATGTGTAGAGGAGTCACGAGGGGACCAGGTCCCGAGAGGAAAGAGCCTTGACACATGTATCGTCTGCTATACCGGCTGCATACAGCCGTTGCTCCTAAAGTTTGTCGCCGAATGGGACCTGACACCAGGCAAACGACGTATACTTGCCCAAGGCATGCAGAATCACATCAGCAGTGAGGAAATGAGATGTTACTTCTCTTACAGCTACGGCGTCGTGAGGGAATATGCGTCGTCTCTCAGGGCCAACGGAATATGCGACCGCGCACAGCGATCAGGAATCGGAGTCCATACCTTCAGAATGCTCCTGGATGGCACTTTCTTATTCTTCTGGGACATTGTGGCTGAATATGGAGACAATTAGCTCGCCTTTGCCGTGGAGAACTGATGATAAGGGCTGCGTGTGCCAACCCCCGCAGGCTGATCAGTGACTGCAAGCTGCGAACGGCTTAACTTTGCAAATGACTACATCTGAGACAATAACACAGCAGTAGCTCAGCACCCATCAGTGTTACCGATGAATGATGTGCCCTGAACGAAGGAGCTTGCCCAGAAGTACTGCAGCAGCTGGATGAGACACCGAACTGAAGCTGTTGATTATCCCCGAGTTGTCGGTGTGCTTCTAACGATGAACTAGCCGAGGTACAACACGGCGACGAGAGAGCATGGCGAAGCCTCAGGCAACGGCGCCATGGGCCATCCTACGTGTGACAGTCGTCATAGCGCGCGGTACACTCGTCACACTGCGAATTACAGCACTTCTTGGCTGCAAGCAGCCCACGCCGCACACTTTGCCCATGCCACATGCTTACATAATCTCTCTTAAATGGGAAGACGTTGGTGTGTCGAACCGAATTGGATTCGCTAGAGCAGCGGTCAGGTGGCTGACAGCGATTCGGCAACAGCATCCCTGCGGATCGGATGCTCTTCCGCCGCAGTTGTCTCGTGTCTCAAGACGCGGACTCACCGCATCCGCGCACGCACGCCACAAATGCACTCGCTACCCATTGCACTGCAACCACGCTACACTGCGCGTCTCTTGCCATGCGTGCGCCAAACACACTCTAAATCCGCAGGCCTGCGGCCTCATAGCAACACTAAACCACCACTTCAGACATCCGCAAAGCTTGCCCCCCACACACAGATGCCGGTGTGGCTTGTTGCGTGGCGTGCGGTTCCCCTGGTTGCTGCTCGCGGTGCTACCTGCCTTGCTTGCTTTGTCCTTGTAACACACGCAGACGCCGGTATACACCCAGTTACACACACGCCGGACGACCTCAGTACAAATTAAACAAGTCCTCCAGCAGCTTCTTCGCTTTATCTAGCGCCTTCTGCGACCCCGGGGCCCCCCCGGTAGTGCCCCCCTCCCCAGCATCACCCCCATCCCCCAGCAGCTCCGCCTGCAGAGCCTGCGTCGAGATCTCGACAGTCTCCGACCGTGCCTTGATCCCGAGCTCCTGCGCCATGGCTTGCAGCCGCGGGACGTCCTCGGGGGTGATCAAGGTCGTCATGACGCCCGCGACGTCGGACCCGATGCGCCCCACGCGGCCCGCGCGGTGCAGGTACTCGGTCGCGGTCGCCGGCAGGTCAAAGTTGAAGACGTGGCTGACCTCGGGGAGGTCGAGGCCCCGCGCGAGCTCCGGCGTCAGCATCAGCATGCTCGTCTTGCAGTCCCGGAAGTCCTGCACGCACAGGCAAGATGTGTTGCGTCCACGAGGAGAGGGCCGATACCGGCGGCGGCGGCGTGCACAACACCGACGGCCAGCGAAGCGAGTCGTCGGTTTCCCGACCGACACAAAGGGTCTCGCGGTGCAAAACTACTGTGTTCCCGACAGATTTCGAAAGTTTTGGCAAACTCCTTGGTTTTCCCGCAAGGAAACAATCCACCTGTAGAGCACTGCATGGCAGGGGCGCAAGGCTGGCGTGCTGTGGCCGCCGTTTCGCTGCATTCAAGGCCCTGCAGCAGGCACGGCTGTGCCCTCCGCACAAGGGGGGGCGGGTGCGCGATGTGCGAGCGGCATATGTGCGCGTGCAAGTGCGCGGCACGCACCCCCTTGCGCTTAGATACTGTTCAAGTGCGTGGGAGCGGCCGCCTGCCGGATCGCCACTGGCATCATCGCATGCATGATTGCCGCGTCCAAATCTTGTTTTTCCAAAATTTGCCGGGAAACCGCCCAGCATGTAGGGCACTGCTGCCGTGCCGCACATCGTGACGGCGCCAGCATATGCAATGCGACCACACATCCATCGCCCACACACAGTCACCGATTCCCCCCCGCCCCAAACCTGTTTCAAACATACACTACTGCACAGAACGCACCTCGAGGATCTTGGTCGGGTGCTCGCCGTCGGGCAGCACGAGGCCGATGCGGTACTCCTCCCAGAGCGCGGCCCGCAGCGGCGTCACGAGCGTGTCCGCCGTCGCCGCATCGGCGGCAAACGCGATGACGCGCGGCGACGGCGCGTCCTCGCCGCGGGCCTCCAGGATGCCCCGCAGCAGCTTCGCGAGCACCGACCCCCGCGCGACGCCCTGCGGCAGCACGACAAACCTGCACCATGGGAGCCCCATGAGAACACGGCATAGCAAGCCACACATGTGTGATCTATGTAAAGTCAAGTAAAAAAAAGTAAATTTGAATTTACTGAGCCGTATCCAAATGGACAGTGACAGCTCCGAGTAAGCGGGACCACATGTTGCGTGATCCAATGAACGCTGTCCGGTATGGAAACAGGTGGCCTAACATTTCCATACCAACGGGCTCGACGATCGCATTCTACCCCCACATGCACAGGACAATTCGTGATTGTGTCCACCAAATGTGTTTCCCCTGCTATGGACGATGTATGGCAATATAGCCTCCATGAGCTGCTACGAGTGCGCATCAGTCAGCGTGGACTTCATCGGCCCGTCCAATGCACTGCGGGTCAGGCACAAGGCCAGGCACAAGCCGTTGTGCTGCAGCCGTGGTTGCTGCGGCGCGGTCACTGACAAGGCTGATGTACCAGGAGTGAGGGGGCAGCGAGGATGCGCACTTGTGCTGGATTGCCGGGGGCACGAGGCCCGCGCCCGCGCCCTCGAGCGTCACCGGGAACGACAGCCACCGCTCCCGCACGAGCTCCTCCTTGAAGTCCTGGCTGATCGAGGCCCCAACAAAGGCGAGCGTCGGCTTGTCCTCCTGGCGACACGCCGCGCCTAGCACGGCGCGCATCGCGTCGCGGTGCTGCAGCACGCACGCGTCCGCCTCGTCCACCACCACCACCTGCACCCGCCCGCGCTCATGTCAACACGCAGCACAGAGCCCGCCACCAGCACGCGTCCGCCTCGTCCACCACCACCACCTGCACCCGCCCGCGCTCATGTCAACACGCAGCACAGAGCACGCTACCAGCACGCGTCCGCCTCGTCCACCACAACCGCCTGCACCCGCCCGCGCTCATGTCAACACGCAGCACAGAGCACGCTACCAGCACGAGTCTGCCTCGTCCGCCACAACCGCCTGCCCCCGCTTGCGCAGGGCAGCACACAGCGCGCAGCACGTGGCGACAGCACGATGTGACACAGCACGTAGTGCTGTTGCCGAGACGGTGTGCCTAGTGCATGAGCGGTGGATAGGCACCTTCTTGACGCACTACAAAAGGCGATGTTAGGTCAGCTTCGGCCTTGTCGTCCCTGTGAAAGGCTGCTGGACAGCCTGATGCTTAGGCATTGTGCTATGTGAGCAGGCCCGATGACCCGCAACCGGCGGACTGACCCAAACGCTGCGATAGGGAACGACGTGGCAGCCTTGCTCTGCAGCATGCATGCACGGCATGCAAGGGGCGGGGGCGCACCTTGCTGTGCTGCATGATCTCGAGGGCCCCGGGCTCCTGGAGGACCTCGGCGAGGCAGTCCGGTGTGCCGACGACGATGTGGCAGCCCGCGACGTACCCTGCCGCCTTGGCCCGCACCACCTCCTCCTTGTCTAGGATGCCCCTCACCTACACCGCCCACGGCTGTGAATGCCCGGATGAACATGGCTATGTATGCTCCTATATACATTGAAATGATAGAAGGGAGAGTGAAGCAGGTGAGGCGGTGCTCATTGTGTGCTGACACGGCCGCTGAAGGGGCAGAGGTACGACTGAGGCCACTTCAAACAAGGTCTAAAGAGGCCCAAACCCTTGAGACATGGGCAGGAAAAGACCGATTCGGAAAGGGGGGGGGTTACCTGTACGCCGCGGGGGCCGAAGTACGAGAACAGCGTTGCCCGCTCCCCCGGTATGCCCTTGTTGACGCTGCCGCCGAGCAGGCGGTAGATGAGCATGCAGATCTGCACGCCGAGCTCGCGGTGGGGCACCACGATCACTGCCTGCGGGCCCTTCAGGTCCTCTCCGTACCTGCACACACACATGCGGCTGTTTTGGTCAAGCTCGGGTTACGTGCATGGTATCATCGTGCATGCCCAGATCAATTTGACTGAACCGACACTGTCTAGGGCACAGCTGGCGCTCGAAGAGATCAGGTGGCTGACAATGGGTGGAATCATGTTATGTCCACCATGAAAATGTGAAAGAACGTGGCCGTTGTATGCGATGTGGCCGTGGTGCGTGCAGTTCTGGAGTGGCAACAGGAACAAGACCCGGAGGGGCCTGATGACATACACTAGTGGGGGATACTCCAGCATCGACAGCACTGGCATGACGAAGGCCATCGTCTTGCCGGAGCCGGTGTGAGCTCGGAGAAGCACGTCCGCGCCGAGGAGGAAGAGCTTGATGGCACGGTGCTGTATGTCCGTGGGCATGACAAAGCCCAGGCGCTCTGCGCGGTCGGCTAGCCAGTCGGGGACGCCTAGGCCAGTCCAGCCTGTGCGTGAGGTGCTCTCATCGCCACACATGTCTGTCAGTTGGTCACGTATTTGCGCTGCCTGCGCAAAGTCCTCTGCGGCGACAGCCTTGGACAGCTGCGTCTGCAAGCGGTTGACATCTAGCACGGCGTCTTGTTGACCGGTTCGTTCCGCTGCCGCGCACGTATACACTGGCTTAGCATTCTGTAGTCTCCTGCACGAAATGTTCCAGTTTCAAAGGGGCTGCAGACCATCCTGCGCACGTAGCGACTAGCTGGGCCAGCTCGGCAAACAACCATCGTGCTGCATAGAGGCGGCACAACTAGGCTATCCATGACTACAGACACGCAGACGTCATACCTAGGCCGCGACAGAGCGAACGATCTGCCTGGTCGACAGGATGGGGCCTTCAGGGCCATTCCAACGTGCGTTCCGAGATTCACTTTGCAAACTGGTGAAATTCAAACACGGACGGAAACCAACGAGCATCCAAATCTGCTGCTGAAGTAGCTCTTCTGGTTTCCCCCAAGGCCCCGCGAGATGCGGTTGGAGCCGGCGGAGGCCTTGGCGATCGTGGCGTGTGGTGCGCCACTCGTGCACGTCGACGACAGTAAAGAGCGACCGCTTGAACGCTCCAGGAGGCCAGCACAGCGTTGAACGAGCTATGATGACGCTGTATGAGGTCACAATCGTGATCACTTTGGTCGCTGAGTGGGCTCCGAGGTCTTCCGTTGGACGGCACGCAGTCACCACCTGTGCACATTTGTTTTGGAAACCACACGGCTGCGCAAAAGATTCCAAGCCGCGGTGTCTACACCATTATCCGTTCGTGTGGGATCCAGTCTCTGATTATGATTGGGCTATGTGCAAATGCTAGCTGTTACTCACCAGTATGATATCAACCATTCTGACAAGGTCCATGTAACAGCTATCCTTGACACGGAACCACAGAGAACCACATCAGGACGAAGCATGACTGGCGCCAAATCAACGTGTCTCACTGCATCATTTTCTGTGCCGCCAACTTCCATGCCCAAGTGACGTAGACCTCAGCCAAGTAGTGACCATGGCATCGTCTTCTCCCACAAACAGTGTTCAACGGTGCCAAAAGCAGCATGTTCATGCCAAGTCCCACCCCATTCATGACTGGATGGGTTGGCCTATGCCCTGCTCCCAGAACCACATCTCACCATTCGTTAGTCCAAGGCTGCCAAGTCGGATGTCCCGAGAGGCACTACATCCGCCGCTCCCCACCCCAGGCCCCGCGACGGCGTTGTACAATCCTCTCGATGTTCTCCAAGTGTGTACTTCAGACCCCTCTCATTCATCACCACTGCAGCATCCGTCGCCACCGGCGCCCACCAGCACAGCAGCTGTGCTGCATGCACACCTCATATGCACCAACGCCCACAACCTGCCATCGACTCCTGCCCACGAATGCGCACGCATGCAGCACAGCACGCAGCATGGACCCACACTACCGCCCTGTCGGCGCGCTGCCCTGCTGCCGCATCGCCGGGGCTGCGGTGCACTGCCTATCCTGGTTCGCCGCGCGCAGACGCACCCACGGCGCGGACCTGCAGCCTCCGGGACACATGCATACGGCGGCGGCGCCACCGCCACACCCTGGGCCCCCGACACGCATGACCGGAACCATCATGACCGGCCAATGCCCCCCGCCAGGTGGCTGCTGCATGCGTGCGCCGCACTCGGCTGTTCCGAACGGCACATATCCCGCAGCATGCGCCGCATGCATGCCCCCGCGCCACGCTGCCGGGCATACACCTCCGCAGCAGCCCTGGGGCCTCCCCCCACACGGGCTGTGCTGCCATTGCTGTGCCCCACATGCCGCTGCCGCCCTGCACGAGTCCCCTGGCTGCGCCACCTCCACCACATGCGGCACCGCTGAAGCCGTCTGCTGAGGCTCGCATGCAGCGCCGCGCTCGTACAACGCGTGTGGCGCCGCCGCAGCTGCAGCGCACGGTGTGGGCAGCGGCATATAGTGGCCGGGGGCACTGCGGCTGTTGTCGGTGGCGCCGCAGACGAGGCCGATCGCCGCACGGACGGTGAACGCATCGTCCCGGACAAGGGCGGGGTGGAGCGCGGAGGTCGGCGCGAACTGCGGGTGCGCGACGACAACGACGGAGCGCTGATGTGGCGGCCGCGGCGGCAGGTCGGTGGTGCCGTGGTGGGTGACAGCGTTTGCACCTCCGGTCTGCATGCATGGACGCAGGCCTGTGAGAGGGGCAGGCATGGCGCGTTGAGCGAACACAAGAACCAGACCTGCAGGCTGGGGTAGGCGCTAGACGGAGTCAGAAGCATCGGGAGCAGCATCGCGCTGGTGCATGTACATGTACCCGGGGTGCGTTCAAGCTAGCCTTCCAGCTGCTGTGAAGCATGATGCAAACGAAAGGCGCCACGAGTTGACAGGGAAGAAAGAGGGCCTTGCAATCATGAGCATGCAGAATCTGTGGCATGCCTGGGGCAACATATGCTGGGCGATCCCCGGAACGAGAAATCGGCACAGGCCGCACAGCTGCTGCAGCCATGCGGAACACGCGCCAAGGCAAGGCATAGCCGAGGACCAGGGTTGCAGGCACACCACATAACGTGCACACTACGCGGCAGCAGCGGGCCAATGGGGGGGGGGGGGGGGGGGGGGGGGGGGGGGCACACAGGGTCAAGGATGGAGATCTCATGCAACAGCTGCCCGTTCGCAGGGCCGCCGCTGCATGTCAAGAAGATGCCCACGTGGCCACCCTGGTCTGCGCTGCTGCCACTGAGGCTGTTAGCTGCAGCATCAGCTGCGGTTTTGCTGCCGGGCTGGCCTGCCAAGGTGGCCGTGGAGGCGCCTGTGGACGGGTCTGAGTCCGGGTGCGCGACACCTGTCGGGAAGACCTCAAGGCGGAAGTTTGTGCCCGCGACTGAGAACTCGCCGCTGCAGATGCGCGAGCCCGGGCGCAGCTGCCTCGCAGTCTCGAACCTGCAGGAGCTGCCTGTATGAGTGCGGCAGTGTGCTTTGGGGTCGTCGCCCTGGCGATGCTGCCGCCCTCGCTGTTGAGATATAGGCCAACACGAAGCGCCTGCAGGCTCTGATAGTCATGGCGCATGTCATGTATCTGGAGCGATTCCACTAGGTTCCGCAATCAAACAGGACATGCGAGGTCTTCGTTGTCATCAAGGCACGGAAAGGTGCCTATCACCCCTGATTGGTGGGTTGCAAAGACGCTGCTCAGCGTGCAGGGACTGAAAGGTGCATACATGTGGCCTGAAGTTTGGCCACAGGCTTCATGTCAATCAGAGGCACACTGCTCCCGTGCCATGGAGAGTTTGGAGGTTGGGGCATACCCATGGACAACAAATTCATGGGACACACCCAGGGTGTGGACATGACCGACTGAGGATGTCGACTGATAAGCAGGACTCCTGCATGATTACCAGATGCACGTTGTTGATTGCTCATCACAACTGCTGGAGGTGACAGGTTTTACTGGCGGAGGTGCCAATGTCACCCTCCAAGCAGGTGGCTAGTGAGTGGATGACAGCCCCATGGATTCCCGCCCCAAAAAAGATACAACGAGATGCGATGGCGTCCCACTGCCACGAGTTTCAGATGCGATGCCATGGCTGCTTTAAAATGACAATGAGTGCTCACAGCGACGGAGAGCAAGAACAGCAGAGCCAGGACCAGTCACTTACGTGTGCAAGCAGATATTCGACATATGTGGCGTCGTTACCTCGAGATCATGTTGAAAGTAGCTTCTTTGTCTGGGGCCTGTGTGCCATGTTTGTTTTGCATGGAAATGCCCGACTGAGCGGTCATCGCAATAGCGCTACACACCGACTCAGTCTACGAACAGAAGTGACCTTCCAGAATGGGTCATGCTGCCGGAGCGCATGTCATCAGTTCCTTACACAGCAACATGCAGACCGCTACCTGGCTGCATTTCTGTCGTGTGTATAAGTGTGTACGCACTGCTACTGCCCACCGCGAAGCATGTGTACTCTACGCACAAGCTGTCCGCACAAAGCTGCCTGACTGGCTGTAGAGGCTCGGTCTTAGCGTTTGCGCACTGTTGAGCTCGCACATCAGCATCACCCCAGATCGCACCCCTGCCACACTTGGGCTTGGACATCGATGCGGGATCCATCGTGAAACCACCTTTGCGACAGCGTCTCTGAAACCCAGGCAACGGGCTTGTCGTTCATGCACTCTGTGTTCATTTTCAGTACTTGCTACCATCTCTGTCCCCGACTGATACCACTGCACCGTTCGCTCTGCCAACGAAGTTGCGCCAGTACAGTTCAAGTTCGCAACGGAGGCACTCTTCAAACATTAAGGCCTTGGCACAATCTACCTCCTGGGGTTGTAGTGGGGTGCGGGCCTGGGCGAATTTCGCGCTCGCACACCCGCTTGCCCCGGTGAGGTTTGGCGCAAATCAGGACCGAGCAATGCCGTCCCCCAAGGCTATGGCCACGTGGACAGGTGCGTCTGCGCAATGGAACTCATATCTCACGCGAGAATGTTTTTGGCTTCTCGTGCCCCTCTGTTGCTGGGCAGATGTGATGGAGTGCACTCAATGCGTACTGCATTGGAGCTAAGGCAAGCCGTACCTGCAGGACAAGGGCTATCGCAGCAGGATTTCCTGGTCCACGATACCTGCATCACTGTTGATCAGAAGGATCAAATTCAAGGCGCACGGTCGAAGAAGGATTGCCACCAGTTTATTCCAGGTACACCCGATGGGTATCTTCACCGGGCTTTCAGCGTGTTCCTATTCAACAATGACAACAAGCTATTGCTACAGCAACGGGCCTCTGACAAGATCACCTTCCCTGATGTACGCTACCGCCAATCCTCATTCATAATGACAATTTCAATGAACGACTGATCGCGATGCCCCGGTTGTCAGCCACCATCGCAGCACGCCCTGACACAGATATCACCCAACAGTCATCACCCCTGGTCAGCCTATTGTATCGACGCCGGATCCATCTGAGCGTTCGTAGGCTGAGAACTTCTGCGATCGATGCTGTCACCGTTTTCTTTGTCAAACAGAAGCTTGTAGCACATCACACTTCAGCATCGCATTTCCGGCTCTTTCGAAAGCAGCGCATAAATCATGCATGGCTTACAAGGCACGGCCAGCGTCAGTATGTCCTCATGCCCCATGCCCGCTACAGTATGAGGTCTTGACAGCACTGTGCATGCAGCTTTGGACAAACACCTGCTGCAGCCACCAGCTGCATGGTCAAGTGCCAGAGGAAGTAGATAGACTCGACCAGGTCGAGCAGGGCTCTGCGCCGGGGGCTGTTGCCGCTGCCATCCGGAAGCTCGAGCATGAGCTGGGTATCCCGCCCTCGGAGACCAAAGCTGCCCAGTTCACTTACATCACTAGACTGCTATACTGTGCTGGTGACACGGATCCAGCCACCAGCGAGCCCACAGGCTGGGGAGAACACGAGATGGACTACATCCTCTTTGCCAAGGGCGACTTCACAGTAGCTCCGAACCCGGAAGAGATCCAGGCAGTGAAATATGTGGGCCCTGAGGAACTGAAGGAGATGATGCGCCCCGAGAATGGCCTCCGGTGGTCGCCCTGGTTCCGGATCATAGCGCAGAACTTCCTGTACAAGTGGTGGGAGGACGTAGACGGGGTGATTGCGGGGGAGCAGGCCGACTGGGGCAGCATACACAAGCTGTCCTGCCCGTGACTTGCCGCAATGAGACGCCTACAAGACGATGGGGAAGAGTCTTCCCCTGTGACGTAAGCATTCTTTGGCACTGCAGTTTGTGCGCCAGGATGGCTTCAGTGACTGCACTGGCGGTGGGCAGATACGCAGCCGAGGGCTTTTCTTTGTATCCTTGCATGTTGCTGTGTGTGTGGCGTGCTGAGTGTGCGGACAGTGTGGACCATTGCAAAAGCCTCACTTCAGGCTGATGTACGTGTCCTGTTGTGATCTGGTGGCCAGTTCAGTTGCTCTTTCTTACGGACGAGGTTTAGAATGTTGCACACATGACCGTAAATGTACATCGCACTCAAATAGGCCACAGGCGAAACGTAATAATCATTAATTTGATGGCAGCTTGACATGTGCCAACTGATAACTTGCTATGCAAGCACAGCCAATGCTTGAACGCTGGGGCGCCACCCAGCAGAACTGTGCTACTAACAATATCTCTCCTGTCTTGAGCAGGCATGACCTGTGTTCCAGTGTAGGCAAGCTGCCTGGTGTATATCAGGAGCGTCAGTTTGGGCTGCTGAATTACAGTAATCCCAAATTAAAGCACAAATTTACAGGGATTTAAGCCGTCAAAATTACGTTTTTGCGAAGTACGAGACTAACTGGGATTCAAATTACGTAACGCTGATTGCTATTACAATTGTCGTCATTGTAGGTCATTTAACACAGGAACACACTACTGTAGCTGATCGACTTACCCGCTGTCTCTGAGTCAGCCATGTGGTATAGCGCACTATCTTTCATCAGAGCTCTCGCCACACCGAATGGCTTTTCACTGCACAAGCAGCCCATGTCCTTCTGGCTACGATGCCATATACAGCATCACACGACAGTGGTTCACAGAACCACATACTACCACTGCCTACATGCTGTGAGGCCTCGATTTGGTTTGCTGTGTGACAGTGCTGTCGATCGGGAATTGTGCTGCCCAGCTGTTGCCTCTTCAAGTTATGAAGCTAGCCTTTGCGAACGAGCGTTCAGATTTCACCAAATGTAGGCACAGATAGTTCTCAGCTGTGCAATTGTGTGTAGCTAGCACGTGCGGTGGTTCACTCAGCTTCACAAAGCAGCTGCTCGTGCCAGCTGCATGGTCTCTTTCAAGAGATGTGTAAGCAAAACAAGTCATCGACGTGAACTAGCAAGACCTGCACATGTAATGACTGTAACAAGGCAGCCACATGACCTGATGGGCCGCACTTGCTGACATGAAGCTGTTGGAAGCACTGCATCTTCCTGCAGATCTCTGCCGCTTGCCCGTATTTGCTGCTGTTGCTTCACCACCATGACTAGAGTGCCTGTTAACATGTTCCCCGGTCTGGTGCGCCCGCAGAAGTAAAGGAGCTGCCAGCTGCATTTGTGCAGCAGTGACTGCCCTCGAATGACGTGGCCAGTGAGGAGGCCAACGACAGGACTCCTGCTAACAGATGGTGCCTGTTCCTGGCTCGAGGCAGTCAAATCAAGTCTTTTAAACGATGTACTTTGCAACAGGTGGAGCATGTGTGTCTTGCAGCCTCGAGGCTGAATGCTACCTTGGCCTAGCTGCATCTGCTTTCATGCTTCTTTGCAGCACACATGGGCATGCCATAAATCGTGGCTTGCGGCGAAGAGTGCAAACCACTTCACTTTCAGTCTACTGATGAATCTGCTGCATGCACAGTGACAGTGCTGCACTGCCCGTATGTGAGGGCGGCCAGCTGATCTCTCACCGCTGCAGCACTCACAGGATGTTGCAAATGACGTATGCCGGCACACCAACATATCTTGAGATACGCAATGTGCTGTAAGCATCTACGGCAGTGCCTCGGTCAGTGGAACCCGCACACGCCGACCGACAGACAAGTCCAAGCAACATTGACAACGGTTGATTAATTCCTAAATACATGTAAATTTGACACCGAGGAAGCGGTTATTGTGATGTCAAACATGTCAAATTGGAATTTTGAACTTACATAAAGTCAATGTTGTAATGACGTGCTAATTTGGGAACTGTGCACTGTAATCAGCAGCCCTAGCTCCAATGCAACAACATGGTGCAAGGCTTCGTCCACTAATGTTTGTCAGAGCAGTTGGTGTATGTTTTGGCACAACAACACTGTTTTAGCACAAAGCTCACTCATGTTTGAAACTACTCATCATAGTGTTGCACAGTATCATGCATGAGAATTTATTGCTGCTGGCTGGACGGCAGATTTCAACGGCAAGCAAGACATGCGTTGGAGGAGACCATGTAGATCTTACAGGCGACAGCTCAACGATCAGTGGATGTGAGCATATCCCACAGCTACGCGGTGGTGCTGACCTCACCGACCTGCTCTTCCAAGACAGCCCCAGGCAGCACCTGTATGGCGACGCAGCGCATATCACAATGCTGCGAGAAGTGGCTGCGTTGGCCGTGACGACAGCCAGCAATGGCTGGATATGTGATTCCATGTGATGAAAAACGTGCATCACGCTGACGACTCGTCGCGACCTGGAGAACTCCCAGTGTCGTGGTCGGTCACGGTGCCAGGGAGCCAGGAGCTTCAGAGCCTTAGCACGACTCACTATGCCCACGCCTCACCAGAGGCCCATCTGGACTGCACCAGCCTTGCAGCACGCTCACACCGTAGAGAACAACTTATGAAAATCCTCGCAGCATCCCAAGGCTACGCCCCTGCTTCTTGAGTATGTTGTGCTGGGAACAGCTGCAAGGTAGGATATCCTGTGGCCAAAGCAGCGAGACAGCAGAGCTGACACCGGCGCAGCCGGACTCAGCAGCTAGGATCATAGTTCACAGCCCTGTAGATAAGACTGAGCATGTACTGCCTGGTTAGAGGCATCGATCCGGGTGTCGCTCACGCACCAGAGCCAGCTGGGCCACAGCCCACAGGATCCCAGGATGCGGCTTCAGGTGCACCTGCCACATGACGAGAACAGAAGCGCTCCGCCGGCCCTTGCGCTGCAGCAGGTTCTGCAGAGACGAGTGCTGCTGACTCCGAAGTTGCGGGGTGGGCAGCCCCTGCAGCAGATGCAGACAGATTCCGTTGCATGGCTGGTGCAGTTATGCTGTCAGCTTTCAGTAGATCATCAGCTTTCAGTAGACTATCGGCTTTCAGTGGACTAGCCGTGTCCATTTAAAAACTTGACAGCTCCCAGGGAACAGAACCACATGCTGAAGAGGTAATGAACAAGGACGCCTCCAGGCAATCATGCGCAACTCGCAGGGCCTCCTCCTGTGCAAAGCGAGGTCTGCCACAAGTGCAAGCATGACCCATCACTGACGGTGCATGGGCCTACATAGTGCACGAGGGCCTACATCGGCGGTGGCTTGACCGCACCGGGAGCATCACACCACATGCAGCACATCGCCGTGTCTTGAGCCGGAGACCGCACCTTCGCAATGCAAAACGACAAAGAAACTGTGAGGGAGTCCAGGTCATCTACGTCTCGGTGCGCATGCGCCTCGGCATCGGCAAGATGCCTGCGCCTCCTGAACCTTGCTGACTTGGCCAGGCTTCATAAGAGCTGATAATGTGAGCCAGGCTGCACCGACCTGCGCCACAACTGCCATGCAATAGCGTGTCGTTCTCGCACCCCCGCAGCATCCCAGCTGTGCTGAGGCAGGTGAGGTGCAAAGCTGCAGCTGCGGCACACTCCACACAGCATAGGCTCTTGGTGCCTTCCACATCGTATTCATCCATCCCGAGCTTGTGCAGATCGTAATCTCATTCGAGCTGAGCACGTCGTGCTAGTATATGAGCCTCCAGGATACATACGAAAATTTGCGCCTGCAACTTTCGGACGCCCTTCATGAACGGGTGCCCTCTATTGACGGCCGATGTTGGGAAAGGCACGTGTCGGGAGGATGTGATGGGGTGGTGGACCAATGCCAGCGTCGCTGCGTGGCCATGGGTGGCGGGTGCGCATGGTGTGCAGGCCGTGCAGACAACCCCTCGTGCATTCTTCCGTGCATGGGACTCGCAGCATGTGCCGGCCACAAGCGCCCCGGTGCCTTCGGCAAGGTGTGCACTCCAGCATGGTGCAACCCGGCGCCCCTAGCCACGGCAGGTGTGCTGCCGAGGCCATGGACCGTAGCGATCAGGAGCACCATGTGGGCCTACCTTATCGCCGAGTGAGCAGCTGGGATGCCAATACACTGGCGCTGCATGCACTGCTTGACTCTCTGGCGGTGCCTGGTCTAATCTTACACTGCTGTGCGGGCTGCGGAGCAGTACCGGGCGTGTCACGGGGGCTGGTGGTGCTTCGGCGGCGACTTGGCAGAGAGATGGTCAAGGGCAACAGAGGAGGGCCGCCGCGGCCGCGCCGACAGGCCGCCGCTGCTGAGGGGCGGCAGCACGACCGCGACCTCGTCCGCGCCGCAGCCGCCGCCGCACACCGCCTCCCCGAGGCCCCCCGCTGGAGCCGCCGCGGAGCCGAAGGGCGTTCCGCAGAGGCGCGCCCGAGGCGGGACGGCGGGTGGGGCAGAGGCGGCCAGAGGTGCGCCCGGGACAGCGATGGACAGCGCCCGCGGACTCATGCCTGCACGGCAGAGGTTGGTGTGACTTGCAAATAAGCCTGCGAATGAGGTCATGCGTGAGTGGCTGGGTTGCCTCATGCAGCTGAGGCACACCTCGGGTGTACACGGCGGCCTGCACGCTCGGAGCCTTCAGCGCGGCCGAGCCGCCGCCGCCGCCGCCTACGGCAGCCATGCCGACGGCCGCGCTGCCGCCGCTGCTGCGGCGGCGGCGGGCCACGACGCCGCCGCCGTCGCCGTCGCCGGAGCCGTGCAGCGATTCGGCCTCGAGTTGCGAGAGCGTGCGGCGGAGGATGTCCAGGGCACGGTCCGGGAAGTGGTCGAGCATCATGTGGCGCGATAGCAGCAGCCCCTCGCCCTGCAGGTCCTCGGCGGTGATCCACAGCGCGGCGTAGCTGCGCTTGCTCTGCCTGCATGCATGCACGCCACTTGCGCCCGACGCCGCTCTCGTACACATGCAGCGACGCAGAATCGCGCAGGCAACATGCTCTATCGAGAGCACCATGCACAGCGCGCCGATGTAGCCCATGCAACATCGACCACAGAGCAAGGCTCGGGAAATCACACTCACTAGATTAGAACACAGTGGACACACAGCACGTTTGCATGTATCAGAGGCAGGAAGGAGGCAGAGATGGGGGGGGGGGGGGGGGGGGGGATGCGTACGGTTGTTTGCGGGCGAGCTTGGAGGCGCGCACGAAGAGGATGCGGCCAGGGACGCGGAAGGACTTGAGGACGTCAAGCTCGTCGTCCGTCATGTGCTGCGACAGCGACTGGTGGTAGCTGCACATGCCCGCACGTGTCACACACGCAGCCACACCCACTTCATGCATGCTCGCTACTGCAAAAGGAGATGCCGTAGTGCGCTGCAGTGCAGAGGCGCCATGAGTGTGTGGAGATGTTGCTGGAGAGTGATGCAGTGCACAGTGACAAGGCAGGCCGAGGTCACATGACACCCACACATAACCACACACATAAACAGATAAAGATATAGCACGGCCTCGAGGCCTCGCCTACCCTCTGCAACACATGCCTACACAGAGGTCAGCCCCATCCGCATACATGCGGTAGGCAGGTGGAAGTGCTCATGCGGATGATGGCTGAGACGGGCACGGCAGACCACCGGGACGCCACAACTTGAATCAGCAGATTCCAAAACCGACATCTCACACGCATTGTGAACACTCCGGCGGGTGCGCGTGATGGCAGCACCGTCTTCACGGGCGCGCACCTGTTGAGGAAGCCGCGCGCGCCGGCGGTCGCGCCCTCCGACTCTGGCGCAAACAGCCGCTGCATGTCCGCCCACGTGCGGTGCCGTCGGCAGCAGGAGAAGCAGCAGCCGTGCCACAGCGAGCTGAGCACGACGTGCGGCTTGCTGCGGCGGCAGCGCACGCCCGCCTCCACGAGCTCGTCCCGCAGCCGCTCGATCGCCTCCAGGGTCAGCCTGCGCCGCAGCAGGCAGCACGTCATGCACAGCATGGGCTTAAATGCCTCGCGCCTCAGCGTGTTGTGATTGTGTATGCACGGCGGGTGAGTGCTTGAAACGCACGTGCATGCATGCGATAGCCTCCTGTCCCGCTGTACATGCACTGTATGTGCAGTTGCCAATCATGGAAGCGAGAGCGCTGTGCGCAAGGTTTCGTTGCTGTCTGGATATGGGAATGTCGAGGGGAGAACAACTGCTGCAGTGCAGCACTTGCGGGCAGCATCGCAGCAGTACATGACGACATCCCTCTGCTTCCCCGAGCTCCACCCCCTGACCTCTGGGGCAGTCACTAGCTCCCTAATGCCGTGCAGATAAATGAATACTTTGGTTTACACGACAGGCGGGGGTCGATGGCACACCGAGGCACGACATCCTTGTTGATGACGACACTCGTGACGAAGCTCTCGCACCACGCCGCCAGCTGCGGCGTCATCAGCCAGCCAGGCGGGCTGAAGCACCACGCCGTGACATCCGTCTCTGGCAACGCCGCGTGCAGGTACATCGCCGCAAAGGCCGCGATGCCGGCGCCAAGGGAGTGGCCGGTCAGCACCAGCCGCCACGGCACACCGCCGCCGGCGGCCATGCTGTGTGGCGTGCTGGCCGTGCTCTGCGCGTCGCTCGGCTCCGCCATGAGTGGCTGCTGGGACTCCTTGCCGCTGGACCTGCACGCACGGCGGCGATGCGTGGTGGTTGCGGGCTTGTGCTCCTGGAGCCGGTAAAGGCGTTGCAGTGTGGTGGGGGCAGATTCAGCTGGCAATAGTGTAGTGTGTGAGAGATCCGCCCTGCTCGAGACCCAGCGTGCGCTGCCATACCACGCAAGGATCTTACGAACTTCGCCGCAGGCATCCTTGGTTAGCTGTGGACCAATGCCAATTTCGTGTATCTTGTGGAGCGTGGACTACCGCCGCATGTACCCCTGCGTCTGTCCGCCCGCCCTGGCAGCTGAACCCGATCAATCAAACCGGCTGTTGGCTCTGCATTCGGGGCCTTCAATGCTGCAAAGGCTACAAATCAGATGGTCCGAATTGCGATCTGCACTGCCATCGATGTACTGCAGCCATGTGGCAGAGAACATATACATATGTCATGCATATGATTATGCAACTTATATGATATGTGCATGTATATCTCCTCGAAACACGAGAGTGACAAGCAGAGAGGCGCACGGATACGACGACGACATGGAGCCGCTCCTCCGGAATGAGCGCTGCCACCCCCACTGCGATGCGGCAGGCAGGCACCCGCTGCTCCCACCGCTGCCGCCGCTGCCCGGCCGCGCCCGGCTCGAGCCCTCCTCCACGCCATGCACCGCCCCCCAGCCGAGCAGCTTGTCCAGGCGGTGGTTGCGCAGCAGGTCCTTCACGAGCGACGCCGCAAGCCGCATCGCGCCGCTGTGGCCGGCGCCGCCAGCGCAGCCGCCGCAGCCGCTGTCCATGTACGGCAGGCGCAGCGTCGGGCCCTCTGAGAGGGGCCCGTCCTTGCCGGAGCTGCCGCGCAGCGCGGCGGTGATGCCATTGACCCATGCGTTGTAGTCCTCAGGGTGGCACATGAGGTCCGTCAGGGTGTCGTCGAGGCTGCACATGCATGCCTCGTTATTGTTACGCTGCAGGGAGTGGGCCCGGGTGCAGCGTCGATGCAGACACGGGGTGCCGCGAGAACTTGGCCCCGGACAGCATGGGGCGCCATGGCAACAGCCGTGGGTGCCAATGCGTCACTGCCAATGATAAGTGTGTAGGCGCAGGGACGTGTGAGCGGTTTTCACATGATCAGTGAAAGACGTGGTCAATTGGCGCACTGGCACCGCCGTGCAATTCCGGCCGAGGGGGGCCCCCCCTGCGCCTGCATGGTCGCAGATGGGGCACCAAGAGCCTGCTGTGTCCAGTGTGATCGAAGCCTCTGGCAGGTTGCAGCGGTAGGGACCGGCCATGGAGCTTGACTGCACACACAGCCATGCATGCCCATAGCAAACGTGCGTCAAACAACCAGGGAGGCCGCGGGTGAGTGGGTGCTCGATGCCGCATGTGCCGGGGAAACGGGGAGCGCACCTAAACGTTCCACGCACGCTGATGACGACCGAGCGCGATGCGCGGTGCAGCGCGACGAAGTACGGCGACTGCTCGTTAAATATGTTGAAGCTGCTCAGATGCCGCACGTCTCGCGCATGCACGCCGGCGATCGCGCTCACCGCCGCCTTGGTCAGCACGCGCGACGGGTCCAGCTCCAGGCCGAGCACGCCGCCGCGCCGCGGCGCGGACGCGGCCTCGGCAGCGGCCGCGGCCGCGAGCGCGCCCGCCGGCGACTCCGGTACGGCGTCGGCGCCCCGGCCGTCGCCGCGGCCACCGCCGCAGCAGCCGCAGAAGGCGCGGCAGCAGAAGTTGGCGATGTCGCGGGGGCGGCGGTTGACGTAAACGTAGAAGAGCGTGCCGTACGCGGCCATCGCGAACGGCGCGATATCCGACACAGAGCGCAGCACGGCCGCTCCGGCCGGGGAGCCGGCCTTGCAGTAGCGCTGTGTCAGCTCGGAGACGTCCTCATGGGGGCAGATGTCGTGAGCGACGTGGGAGCCGGTCAGCATGAGCTCTGGCGCGCCACCTGCACCGACACCGCTTTAACGGTTTCATCCCCGCCGGCCTGCGGGCCCGCATGGAGACTTCAGAAGCAACTCGTCATATCTGCACGGCCCGGCTGCGAGGCCGCCGCATTTACACGTGCACTGTCACACTGGTCATGTGCCTGCGAATCAAGTCGAAAGGTCTGTTCTGGGGGGCGCGGTCGGTCCTTCCGCCAGCCTTCACCCCTGGTTGCAGGATCACCACCATCTCAGATTGATGGAACTACTACAGCAGCACACGCCAGCCCCGCAGTGTCACACAACAACATGCGGGTACGGCAAGACGCGAGAGGAGATGAAAGCACGCGCACGGGGGCACCGCACCGTCGCCCGGGCCGCCGTCGGCGCGCAGCAGCTGCGCGACGCGGCGGCGGCGGTTGAGCCGCTGCAGCGCGGCGGCTAGGTACAGGGTGACCGCGACATCGGACGAAGTGAAGTCCGCGTGGCGAAAGATCTTGTAGAAGAGGTCCGCGATGCGCTCCAGCGGCAGCCGGCGCTCGCCCTGCGGCGCCGTCAGCATCGCCCTGCACGTATATTGTTTCATATATGATTATATATACATTTCCCCAAATCAAAGCATGAGGTTGCGTCGAGCGCCGACGTATCTGTGCAGCCATCGCGGGCGTTGCCGGGATGGCTGCCTTTGTTACTGCTGAGTTGTATCTGTTTGCAGGCGGACCCAACAGGAGACCAGACGGGCCTGTCGAGACAGCGGCAGAAGCGAGGTGCCCCTTCGCAGGCAGCGAATCACACGTTGCAGATGCCTTTCCTGCAACATACGGGCAGATGAAGCCATACGGATGCTGGGCAGTGGCACTGAGTTGCTGACACGAATCTGCCGAGCAGAGAGCGCCGGCGCTGCTGCACGAGGGACAGAAACGCCGGGTCCAAAAACGCCATAAGTCAGCATGCCGTGGAAGAATATGCCAGCCATGTGTATGCATGCAGCAAGCTTGTGAAGAGACGGTTAGGGCGACGTGCAAAGTGTTAAACTGCCCTGTAGCTTGCAGCAATGGTGTGGGGCCTCAGCTTGTATGTACTTACAAAGGACAGAGGCCGGGCATCGAGCCGGTTCTCGGAATCCACACACAAATCCACTCACTCATTCATGGCACTACGCTGGGCAAGAGCGCGTACCACAGCCGTGCCGGTGATGCCAGCCAATGATTGAAGCCCCACACGGAGGACAATAGCATTCCCTTTGCACGACGCCACACTCAACCGGCGCAGAGCATTCGTCACAAACAAACAACGGATCCCTATACCACACCGGTTCACAACACCACACCAGCTTGTATGTATGACTACATGGTTGGTTGTGCTTGCCTGTGCCTGGCATCGATCATGGCGACAAAGAGCGCGGATCAGCAGCATGAGCCAAAGATGCAGTGGTAGTCTGTGGAAGGACGGAATGGCAGATGGAGCGAAGGGTGGAGGGCAAGCACACCTGGACTTGCAGCAGCAGCATGCCAGGACCATGCAGCGGAAGCGCCAACTGGACGGGCTGGAGGTTTCAGAGGATCGCATCAGTTGCAGAGGTACAATTATGAACAGAGCGAAAATGGCTAGCATTGCCCATGTGGTCCAGACAAGCGAGTTGAAGGCATGCCGGCGCCACTCGAAGGCAGTGCCTTTGCAGAGGGCGCCGTGATGAAACATCATCCATGTGCCCCACGCGTTTACACCAGCCATGAACAAGGCGACCAGTAGGTTGATCAACAGCAGCTGCGCCACCTTCTTGCGCTTCTGATCTTCGAAGAGGGAGCCTGTGCCAGTAAGATGCGTTGGGACGAGTGACTGTAAGGCAGAGCTTTCACCGGCCAACGCTGTGGACACGAAGGGCCGAGTCGAAAGCAAAGGCATACCTTTGCAGCCCTCTTTGATGAGACAGATCTCCAGTACTGTCGAGGCCACGAAACTTGCGAGAATAAGGAAGACGTATCCGGCATATGGCCACGCACGCGCACACACGTCGTCTCCGCCCCGAAACACGACGCCTTTGAGCGACAATATGCCGATAATCCACTGCATTAGGGAGCCATGTCACTGCTCTGCACCGGGGACACCCAGAGATGGTGCCATGCCTGTGCTGACACTTCAATCGGCGCTGTCCGCGTGCATTGCCGACAGCTTCACCTAATCGACTCATGAGGACACACCGCGACATGAAAGCATGCCACAATGGCTGCTGGAATAGGTACATCATCTGATGACACGTTCCAGCGCTTCCCTAACAGCACCAGAGAAGGCATCGATCTAGCACAAACGAGCCATCAATTCTGAGCGCTTGAAAGAGTGTCCATGTAGGTTCGTGCGATTGTTCGAATTGTATAACAATTTGACACAGCGCCTGCAGGAAAGTTGCCCGCAACGAGCCTATCGCTTTCGTCAGTCAGACTGCGACCCGCAGCGCGAGACTCCATTCAGCATGCCGACAGCATTCAGAAGGCATGTGCTTTCTGATGTATTCGCACGTTTACCACGCAGCTCTTTTTTATGTTTGGCGCTGAACGCACGACGCCGTGCATCCATGTAGCCACGAGGGTGAGGTGCAGCCACCTATTGGTAGCTGCGAGGATGGCGGGTGACTCGGCTGTACAAGTAGCTACGCTGCAGCTGTGCGTTGTTTCAGCTGTACGGGTGTTTCAGCTGTACGGGTACGGGTGCATGGGTCCTGCACAGCGCGCTTCAGTTTTTGGCACGACTTGCAAGAGTTGTCCGTATACTGCCCACCTGCATAGCGGTGCAGTGTGTGTCCTCATGCTGCTGTAGCTGAAAGCGAGGTCGACGATATGCCCATCACAACGCGATCTGGTGCTCGGCACGATGTGGCGGACATGTACAGCTCGCTCCTGTCCAATTTCAAAGCTGCGATCGGCGAGGGCGTAGATCCCGGCGATATGCAAATTGCAGACTTAAGTTCTGATGAGGATGACCAACGGATATTTGGCGATACGGAGCTACCTGCTTCCCGAACTGCTGGCGATAGTGCTGAAGCCGTGCTCGCGACGCCGGCAGCAGAATGCGCCACTGCGGAGTCTCCCTGCTCATCCGCTGCACACAGCAATGACCATCTCGCTGATGAGCATTCGGAAGAGTGGCCTCTTGCGGCATGGGAGCATCAACTCTCAATGCCGACGCCAGCCGCAGCATCTACGTCAAAACCAGGTGTGGCTGACTGGACGAGACAGAAGGCTCAGCCCTCGTCAAAGGTACGTTATCACACATAATATCTTCCATTAGTTCACTTCGTGATGTTTAGTGTAACTGTTTCGTTTTACGTCGCGAACGTGTCCAGGCTCACGCACCGCTGCAAGACACAAGGCAGGCTGCCAAGGCCACCAAAAAGGTCAAGGAGGATACGGCGGGTCCGGGATGGTTTGACATGAAGGCACAGCCCATTACTGAGGAAGTGAAACGTGATTGGCGACTCCTGCGGTTGCGTGCTGCCTATGACCCCAAGAAGTTCTACAAGGTGCGGCCGTTGCTGCACCAATACACATGTGCTATCACACCGCTGTCCATCTCTGCCAATTTCAGACCTCCATCAGCTGATTACCTCGAAGTTCATATAGCTGTGTGACCCCTGTTTGTGTACACCCGGTATGTGCATTACATGTGCACTGCATCCCTCACGAGCATCCTGTCAGTCGTGGCTGGCTTGCATTTAGCGCCAGTGATAAGTTTCCTGTGCCCAGCCACAGAAATGTGGACATGCAAGTTTCTTGAGCAATGGAATGAGTAACGATGTGACCGCTGCCGCTGTGCCCGAGCGCCTGAAGTGTTCCAGGGCATCTCCGCATCTGCCCAACAGCTCTTACGCATCTCATTCCTCGGCCGCCGCTTACAGCATGCATTCTTGCAATAGTTCCTGACGGCCATGCCAGCTTCACTCTTCATGCGACAGGTGTTCCAGCTCCCCCACAGGCGTGCCTGTGCTGCACAATCATGTTGCTCACTCTGGTACTATTGAGATACTACTTGCGATGATATCATGCGATGATAGTACCTGCAGGTGCCACATAGTCCCTCAATCTCACCCACCCACACTTTCCTGAATCTCGATCTCATGTGGACAGCGCTTCATGCTTTGAATCCTGCATGGAGCATGAGCATGTGCTGCTGTGCAGACCTTCGACAGCACGAAGATCCCGAAGTACTTCCAGATGGGCACTGTCATCGAGGGCACCGGGGAGTTCTACAGCTCCCGGCTGACGCGCCGCGAGCGCAAGCAGACGCTCGCGGAGGAGCTTGCGGCCGACCTCAAGCTGCGGCAGGACCGCAAGCGGCGGTACGCGCGGCTGCAGGAGGAGCGGCAGGAGCTCGCGAAGAAACGGAAGAAGGCACGCGCGCTGCACAAGCGCAGCAAGCACCGCCCCAAGCACTAGCATAACAAGGCCTGCCCCAAGCTCAAGCCTGCAAAGCACTGCCCGGAGCGCTAGCGCAACAAGCACCGCGCCAAGCACTGGCGTAGCGAGCACTACCCGAAGCTCAAGTGCTGCTCGCAGCACTGACCTGTGCTCCCTGTGGGATGCTTTGCGACGCTGGATTTTGGGATTTTCTTGCCATCGGGCCACAAGCGCCTCGGAGAGGCTGTGCACAGCTGCTCTGTGCGACGGGTCACGCATGGTGAGCAGCAGACGACAAGGGCTCCTTCGCACTGGGCTGGTGGGAGGCTCAGATGTGGGGATAGCACATGACCAAGGTCGAGGCTCGTGTCATTGCACCAGTACCGGACACTCCAATGGTGCAAATGCCCTGACGCCGTATCGGATCGCTGAGGGCGTGTTGCTTTGTGAGGTGCAATGATCTGTAGATCTTGACGCACAAGGTGCTGTGCATAGGCCTCTTGAGACGAAACCGCTGCCGATGGTGCCAATGTTGCTGGATGTCATGCTCTGACGAGTTCCGGCGTGGGCGGCAATGCTGACCTTGCAGGCTGATTGCTGCATTGACTGACATGGTAGGGTGGAGGCGACCACGTCTGTTGTGGTTCTTGCTGGTCCATGTAGGATGGACTGACTGTTGATCATCATCAGGGCGATTGGACACAGTAGCCTGTCAGTGCACGACCTTCATTCTCTTGATAGAGCGAGGTATTTTCGATGTTGCCACAGGTTCTCACAGTCCGTAGACTCGTGTCTAGCAGTGGCGTAGGTGGCCTCAATTACAGGAATCCACCTTCCTGTTGGACAAGATGTACGTTGTTACTACAGTGTGCAGTAAAGCACCAAAAACACTTTCAGTAAGTCAAACTGACCGTCCGTTCAGCACAGCCCTGCTGCCATCAGAACCCAAATGTTCAGCGAGCATAACCACAGTGACGAGCACCCTCACTTGACTGAGCGCCATTCCATTGCCTTCTGTGTACACAGTGAAGTCTGAGGCGCCTCCTGCTGCGCCCACGTGGCAACATAAGCAAGACCCTGTTCTTGTGTACTGTTACTGCTCCCATACACTTGCCATGGTGATTGCTGCAGGTCCCACAGACATCGGACGAGCCGGTCGTACACATCCTCGACTTGGCATTCCAGGATCGCTGAAGATGTCCCACTCAGCCAACATGAGGCCCCTGCCACAGCGATTCAATATCCAATGGCGTACAGTACCCATCCCTTCTCCGCGCACCCTGCACGGAATCATGCCCGACTCTGACCCAAGTCATGTGTGCGTCCTCAGCAGTCGTCAAACGGTACAACCGCATTGGCCTTGGGGTTGTGGTCGTCTGCCACCACGCGGGCCGTCGAGGCTGCGGCCACTGTAGATATGCCACGATCGCCCGCCTTGCCGGAGGCTGAAGGGGAGCAGGCACCGGGGTCACTGTGCCAGTTGTATGCGGCCCCGCCATGCTTCGACCTGTCGAGGCCGTCCAGTTCCACGGCCTCCGAGCATCGCAGTCTGTTGATGCGGCGCAGCAACCAGAAGAACGGAGCGATGGTGGCGAGGGTCCAACCTCCAATAGCCACCACTCCTACAGCAACATACATTTGCGCTTGTCAATCGCCAATGCCGTGTTTGCGTATGTGGCGAGGCAGTCAGTGCCCTATGCGATCTCCATTGCTTTTGAGCTACACTGTGACCTGGGGCACTTCAAGAGTCGCGACCAAGAATCAACAGCGGTGGCGCTGGCGTGGTCTTAGACAAGGCAAGCGAAACCGGGCTCCATGCCATGCACAGCATGATGTGCAGGCCACCGACAGCAGCCGCCCGGGGGCCAACAGATATCACAACGTCATGCCGAGCAGGTACATGCGGGCGAGGGCGCACCAATGACTTGGCAGAGGAAAAGTTTGCCATTTCCACCATAGATCAGGCCTTTGGCGGTGTTGCCTGCGGTGGCGTAGGGATCCGCCACACCAGATGCATTTTCCATCTGCTGTGCCAAGTACTCCTCCTTCGCAAAGACCCCAACGAATAGTGCACCGAGGAGCCCGATGACCCCATGCATCGCGCTAGCAGATAGCGGGTCGTCGATACGGAGGCGGTTCAGGATGAATGACTCTGCTCGGGCAAACAGGAGGGCGCCGCTGGCTCCAATGATCATCGCTGCCCACGGCTCGACGCAGGCACAGCTTGCAGTGATGGCGACCAGGCCACAGAGAATGCCGTTGCAGACTGCGACGAGGTCATAGTGTCCCAGAGTGATGTGCGAGTCAAACAGCGCCGTGATGCCAGCGGTTCCAGCAGCCACAGTTGTGGTGACAGCTGAACGACCCACCAGAGCAGTGGCAACAGGCGAGCTGATAGCTCCAGCCGATCCTGGATTGAAGCCGTACCTGCGGCATCACATGACTAGTGTTCGAGATGATCCGTGGATCGAGCTGCTGCTTGACAGGGCAAACATTGGAAGCAAGGAGGTCAGGGATATGCGAATGCCACATCTCTGGAGAAGAGGAGCTGCTTGGCCAGGAAGCTGACTTGCTCTGAGCTGATCAAGGTATACGATTTGTGGATGAGGTGGCGTCCAGGAGGTATGCGGGCCACCAGCGGCATCAGAACGCAGTATACTGCAAGCATGGGCTGGGCATGATCAAGGGCAGCATCAAGCAATCAGCCTTGCAGGAATCCGTACGGAGCACATCCACTGGACTGTCGATTTAGCTTGACCACAAAACTGATATCCTGCTCACTGTGTCGATTTAGCTTGACCACAAAACTGATATCCTGCTCACTGACCCCAGCAGCAACTCGAGCACACCAGCCACGTCGCCTCAAGACACAATCAGGACACATCCTGCCAAGAACATGAGCAGTGGTCTGGCATCGACACGTGGGCAGATGGCAAGCTACAGAATTCACCACGTGCCCCAGTGGGACTGGTTTTGTCAAGAGCATACCATCCGACCCATAGAAGAAACGTCCCGAGGACCACCAACGTCACATTGTGGCCCTTGAAGCCTTCAGATGCGGTGCCATCTGCCCTGAAGCGGCCGAGGCGGGGCCCGAGAAAGTAAGCTCCAATCAGGCCCGACAGACCGCCAACGAAGTGCACCGCTGCAGGCATAGCACGAACTGTGGACCAGCATCAGACCGAGTTGTCACCAGAGGCGCCAATAGCGCCACAGGTGGTCCAAAATAAGCTAATTGTACCGATCACCTTGGCCTGCTATCATACGGAGATGACACAGCGATCGGGGACTCATGATGCAGGTGTTGTGTGGTCAGATCGGCCGCACCTGAACAGCCTGCAAAGTCCACGATACCAACGCCAAAGAGGGGCTCCTTGTTGGTCATAGCTAGCCAACCATTTGCTGACCACACCCTGCATATAGCCTTTCTCTCTACCGCTACGGTACACTGCCTCTTGAACTTGCCTGTTCACTGCAGGCCTTGCACGTGTGTCATCAGCGCCACACACATCCCTGTGCCATGCACATCATCAGACACTGACCTAGAGCTGCCTCATGTAGATGGGCAGCCTGATGTTGAAGAGCAGCCAAGAATATTATAATATATTAGCATATTGGCTGTAGCAGCCACAAAACCACAGCGAGGAGCGTGCCAGTGGGCCACAGTGGGATAGACAAGTGCGCTGAGGTAGAAAGAGTAGCCAAGGTATGCCTCGAATGTGCAGCGTTCTGCAACAGATCCTGACACGATGGTGGCTGTAGCAGCTGCGAATGCCCACTGAAAGAGCCATATGTGCCATGTGCCAGACTTTGACGTTTGTGTGAGGAAAAAGTCATTTGAGCCGATGAACGCATTGCCAGAACCATCTTCTGCAGTCCCATATGCTATGCCATAGCCAACAAAGTAGAAGGCAAGGGCACCAGCACATCCGTCGACAACATTCTTGATGAGGATGTTGAGTGTATTTTTGCTTCGGACAGATCCACCACACAACTGCGCACACACATGGCGCTTGAGGACTCCTGATGACAGCTTCCATTGATGAGAGTGGTATGATGTGGGAGTGAAGCTGACTAAAGCGATGAGCTCAAGCTGTGCAGCCATCTGGTGCCACACAGCACAGCACCGCACCATCGCAAAGCCTGCCTGCATGAGGAAAACCAAGACGGAGCATATCAAGATAAACATCACGTCAAGCGAGTTCTCTACTGAACTTGGCGTCCCGCCTTGCAGGCGTCGCAAGCTGCTTGTGTGCACAAATGGTTCACCTGTGGCTCCTTCGGATGTGAAAATCCTTTGCAAGGCGGTACAAGCAGCCTGCGCATATCTCAAAATATCCTGGTCTTGCATTTTGACCTGTATTATCACGTTTCGGAGTTCATATTGCCGTCGGGACGGCTGCATCCTGATGCTGCATGAAGCATCAGCACTGCCAGGCTTGCACCGAAACGAATCTGGCAAACATCCCCGTGGGTCGATTTTTAATGTCACGTAGCTACGCGTAGTATGTTGCCCGAATTTCATACACCAATGGCCTGCAGAGATCACGCACGTCATGTCCGAGGACAGCCCCCCTCGCGGCTTGCAGCGCCGCAACTTGAGCGGATATACATGCATCCATAACCAGGTGTATCTACGTCAGCCTGCAGAGATCGTAGTGACCGATGCTATCGGTTGTCCTGTTATTCTCACCAGCACGTTCCCTTCGCAGGCTGACGTGAACCGGGAGTGCCACTCAGTGCGTGCGTGATACTTGGGCGAAATATGGGCAGTATACAAGCTGATATAAGTCCATCAAGCCTCTGGAGTCGCTGTAATCAACAGAACAGATTGACTCGTTGGGCTTCGCATGAGCACGGTAGAGGAGATTGCCGGGCCGCGCGCGCAAGCAGGACAGCGCAGCGGGCATGGATGTTACAACGCGTTCAGACGGCTTCTACGGAGTCGACAACTGTGTATGCTACAATGTGCAAAATTTCAAAGCATCAATGGTGTGTCGAGCTCCACTTGTGAAAGTACTCGTGGAAGCTTCATGCATGAATACGTCACATGGAGAATACGTCACATGGAGAATACTTCACATGGCCTGAGCAAGGCAGCTCAGGCAGCTCCAGGCTGCACAGGTCAGCGCCCGCTATCTCTCGCAGCATGACAACAAGTATTCAGCACGGACAGGCACACATTCACCTGGCGAAACACCCTAGGATCGCCCTGGCGAGAGTGATATCGATATCCACATTTGGATTGATGTACAGCGCTGTACAAGCGCTTGCCAGCAAGAACGGTGCCGGCGGATGCTCAAGATTATATTCGTCCGCCAGCGCGACATGAGGATACGTATTGATACTGCGCAGCCTTAGTGATTATGAGCATTTACGGCCTCCAGATACCTTGAGTGTATGGCGCAACGATGTATGTACGGCGTATGCTATGTGGCTGCATGTAGTGGCTACTAGTGGCACCTGCAATCTACCTGCTACATGGCTGTGCCTGACTCGAGATTACGTTTTGGTGTTTGTCATCTCCCGTGCACTCTTTTGTAATAGCGTGGGGCCGCCGCAATTGCAATTGTGTTAACATGGCACTGCAGCACGCACATCGTCCGCTCATGCATGGCAAGCAGACGCTGCGGCCGAGCACCTCTCAGCTTCACACACCCACAACTCCATAACCAAACACAGCAGATCCGGGTCGACCGCATAAATCTGAATTTACTGAGCCGTATCCTATTGGACATTGACAACTCCGAGTTACCGGGACCACATATGCCGAAATGCATCGCGTGCGACGATTCGCTCAATGCAATCAGCCACAGGACCCCCAGGGGCGGACAGCCTAACGATTACGCCCTAATCTATGATCACACTCGTACTTGAGTCAGCCCCGCACATACGTTTGTGATGAGTTAACAGGCACTCAAGAATATATATGGCCAGATCCTCGAAGGAAAGTAGAACACCTTCGGGTGAGCGCGTTTCCTGACACATATGCACGCGGAAAACGGGGGTGTACTTGTACGTCAGCTTATGAGCGCGTGCATGCTTGAGCGGTCACCCTGCTGAGCAGGAGCTGCGTATGTGTGAAACCCTGCTTGAAAGAGCCCCCCCCCCCCCCCCCCCCCCCCCCCCCCCCCCCCCCCCACACACACACACACCCAATCGCCGAGTGCACAGGCCGACGCCAATGACTCCTGAGCAGGGCTTTGTAAGGGGATGCAGGTGCAGGGAATCCACTTTTGCAGGGAATCCACACAACAAGTAGTATGATTACCATGGCTATGATGTGCTAAACGCTCTCGGCAGGGGAGCGGACCGGCTACCGCGACACGGACACGAACTTGATCACGCGATAGGTTTTCTTGTTGAGTCTTAGTTTCTGTTTTTGTGTCTTTCGGCGTTCGCCCGCGGGCAGTGACGATGCGACGATGAGGCTGCGCTCGAGTCCAGACGAGGCACTCTCGGCAACTATCGCAACCAGAAGTCATCCCAGGTGCCAGAACTCACAGATCCCACGTTAGATGTTTTATTGTGTTATGTTGTGCGTTCCTGGCCAGCTTGGTCCGGCAACACCCATTGCCGACGCCGTAGCTGTGCTGCGTGGTTGCCGAACTATTGCGCACTGCTTGTTTCTACATGCTTTGCCCGTTTCACACCCACAGAATGCATACCATCTCGCTTATAACATCTGATTCCCGATTCTGGCGGGCAGTTGCACGAGCACACGGTAGCTGCGTGAGTGTGTGTCTTCTCGCGCCGCGATGTTTAGTTTCGGGCTGTGCTAGCAATGCCAAGACGCCGAACTGCGCGGCATGTTGCCGCTCAAAGACAGTTATCGTGTGCCTTTTCCTTTTGTTTACGGGCTCCGCGATGTTCAGGCTCCGCGAGCCCGTGCCGTCAGCGTTCTTGCTGTGCGGCTACGCCTGATGCACGACTGTAGCGCATGTTGTTGGGCCCGCAGGCCCGAGCCCGTGCATACACTTGTAGTCATCACAGTCTGTGTGTGTGTGGCGAGCAGACCGCGAAACGTGCAAAGTCTGGGGGGGATCCCGGCGGATGCCCTGACGCACGCCCAATGCTTGTCCCACGTGAGTGTGCCTGGCAAACTCCCACGGTCAAACGGGCTGTACGAGCCAAGCGCTTGTCCCACGTGGGTGTCCCTGGCAGCTCACGGTCAAGTGGGTGGTTCGGTGGGGGTTCTGTGTGCTATGTCGCGCTCTCCGAATTAAGGGTGGAGAGGGCCTCATAAGAGTAGCCTCGTTCGCTGCCCTCCCGAGTAGACAGCCTGAGGGCGTAGCTGGCGGAAGCCCGCCACCCCCGAAGACGGCGTACCACGTTAATGACCTGTCCTGCTTTTTGCACGCACACCACAATGCTCTTGGGGTCTGACTCGTGCGGCCGCTGTGTCCCGATGCCAGCTGCCCGGCCCAGAGTGTTCACAACAAAAGCACAGTGCATGATTCAAAACGCCCTTCCGGGCGACTTCTCCATCTCCGGGTCCGGTGCGCGAGTAGCGCGCGCCCGGCCTTATGCCGGGCTTGTTGGTGCGAGGCAGTAGCTGTGTTGTGGAGTGTGGTGTCTGGTCTGGGTTCCGGCTCCTACAGTCCGGTGTGCGTCGTGGAGTGTGGTGTCTGGTCTGGGTTCCGGCTCCTACAGTCCGGTGTGTGGCGTCTCTGCTCTGTATTCCGCGTAGGTACACTGGGCTGGGGAGCCCTTGTTGGGCATCCGTACGTGGAAGTGCTGTCAAGTGTTCTCTGTGCTACGTGTTGCAGTCTCCTGCGCGGTCTGTTTTGATGGTGTGGTTATGTTGGGGGGCGGGCGGTGTCCTCCCCCTCCCCCATTCTGGTGTCTGCTTGACTAGTATGTGGTGGCTGGTGCAATGTCGCACAGCCACGTGCGTAGTTGTCCATGTGCGCATGCTCGTTTTCGATCCGTACCGCAACAGCCTGGTCCTCTCCCCTCCAACACGACTCTCTATGACTGAGACAGTGAACGCGCCTGTGATGCAACAAACCGGCATAAGGCATCAGCAGCACAATGAGCATGAGGAGGTGATGCAAGTTGTGCCACCGAATCGCGTAGTGTTCTCTTTCTTTGGCCCTTGTGACGTTGTCTGCCACACGGGCGCATTCCTCTCCGTGACCTCACACAGCGCCACCCTCTCAATGCTTCAGGCCGCCCACCGTACACGACACAGAAATAAAACAACTGGGCAGCCATTCCTCCTGTTGTCCGTCTACAGAAGACTCGACATCGCGAAAATTATCGCACAGGGCGTGGTTCCTTTTGCCCAAGCATGCTCAGAGGCACTGCTTCCTCGGGGCTGCCGCACGGCTCCCTCTACCAAAATAGAACTCACATACATGATGTATCCACAAGGCGATGGCCGGAACAAACCACTCCGCGCTCGCCCCCACCCTACCACCACCGAACCTGCAACCGCGGCCAACCGCTTTGCACCTCTCGCCTCTGCACATGACAACCAGGCGGGTATATCTAAAGCACCAACATGTGTCACGCTTGGAAGCTTAAATGTGAATGGTATGTTTACACAATCCTTGTCATCTAAACATGTGGATGTTTGTGCATTTCTGTCATCAAAACATGTGGACATTTGTTCAGTCCAAGAAACCTGGTGCGACTTGTCGGACACAGAGAAAACTTCTATGCTTGCCGCGCACGGGTATACTGCATATGGTGCTCCGGGATACACAACTCAAACAAGGACCGGCGGCGGCACAGGCATCATTGTGAAAGACACACTGTCACACCTTACACACACACTATCCTGGGGTTCCAAGAAAAATCATCAGACGACCTGGGTACAATTGTGCGCCGGCAGACACACAACCAAGACTGCAATCGGAAGTGTATACATTCGGCCGGTGGCACACGCCCGTCCTGCAGACAGCGACAGGTTTGCTGCTGAGCTGGAAGCTCTCACACACGACATACACTACTTGACTGACAAGGGATTCCACATCATTGTGTGCGGGGACTTCAACGCCAGGATTGGGAATGCACAAAACTCACATCATATTCCACTACATAATGAAACGTTCCGTAACTCACAGGGCTGTCGCCTAATAAACATGGTAGAACAATGCAATATGCATGTCATGCACAACCACACTGCCTTTTCGCCGACATGCATGCATGCCGGCGGCACCTCTGTTGTTGACTACTGTCTGACGAGCTCTGCATGTAGGGACCGTTGCAGTGCACCTGCAATCCACTCTGCTGGGCAGTGTCTCTCTGATCACGCGCTGCTCACACTATCACTGTCACTGCCACATGCCACACACAGAAGCAAGCGCAAATGCGCCCGATCACACAAAAAACGGTGGAATAGGAAAGCAATGCACAACGAGGAGACAGTCGCAAAATTTGAGACAGCCCTGCAAGCGCCCCTTGCGCAGTTGCTGCACGACATGGACTCATGTAGCATGCCGCATGCTGAAGCTGCCAACACTTTCACATCTGCCCTGGCAAACATCCTACGTACCGCAGGAGAGCAATGCTTTGGGAAACACCAGGTACGGACCCATCGCGTGCAATGGTGGAACAAAGAATATGCAGACCTCAGACGCGAATGCTGGACCCTTCATGAGACACATTGCCGGACCGGCAGCGACACTGACAAGCTAGCATTCCAGCAACGCCGAGGTGCAAAGAACCAGCTGAAACGCGATCTTAAACGTGCATACACCAAACAGCAAGCCAACCATGTCTCTAAAACGTGCACGCCAGGACTTGAGTCTAAAGTTTCATGGGTGTCTGCGAAACGTTTGTTGAAACTGCTAACCAGGGGTGGCTCGACGGCCGAGCACCCCGTGCCTTCTGTTATGTCTGGGGGAGTCCCCACTGATAATATAGACACAGTGATGCAGGTTTTCTCGAATCACTACCAATCTGAAATGAACCCGGTCCCACATGCCACATTCTGCGAGCAAACTGATGCACATGTCAGAGACACATTGCACGCATGGCGCCAAAATGAGCCTCAACACAACCAAGAGATGGATGATGCCTTCACACTTCACGAACTTCAACAAGCACTTGCTACAATGCACAACTGGAAAGCCGCAGACCACGATGATATCATCTGCGAACTACTGAAGGCCGGGGGGCCGCAATTGCAAACCGTCGTCCTGCAGCTCCTCAATTTCTGCTGGACGCACGAAACCATTCCCAATGCGTGGTCACTCGGAACAATTGTAAGCCTCCACAAAGCCGGGGATGCAACAGACCCCTCCAACTACCGGGGTATCACACTGCTTTCAATATTCCGGAAGCTTTTCAGCACACTACTCAGGTCCCGCCTCCAAAACAATATAACCCTCCATGAGTCCCAAGCCGCATTCCGCGAGGATCGCGGCTGTGTAGACCATGTCCACACCTTTGCACGCATTGTCCGGGCGGCCGCCGCGGCGGACACTCCACTTTATGCTTTCTTCCTGGACATCCGGAAAGCATATGATACTGTGTGGCGCGACGGTCTGTTGTACAAACTACTCCAGAAAGGAGTGACAGGCCGCCTCGGTCGGGTCATCGCACACATGCTCTCAAACACGAAATCGAGGGTGCGCTTCCAAGACCAGGAATCACCATACTTCCCCATCACCCTCGGGGTCGGCCAAGGCGACCCCCTGTCAACCATTCTCTTTGATGTGTTCATTGATGATCTGCTCGCAACACTGCACACCCGTCCAAAAGAACTCTGCATTCCCCTTGACTCACCAGACACCGATAAAATTTCCGGACTCACTTATGCAGATGATGTCAATGCAATGTCCTTGACACCGGCAGGGCTTCAGGGACATATTGATACAATCGATAAATGGTTGTTTCAATGGCGCTCCTTACCAAATGTGTTGAAGTCTAAAACTATGGTGTTCAATCAGCCGCAGGGCGGCGCACCAGTTGTCTTCCAGCTGCGGGGGTCGCAGTTGGAGACTGTTCACACCTACAAATACTTGGGTGTTTTCTTCCAGTCAAATGGCTCTTGGTCTGAACATATGCATCATGTACGCGCAAAGATGAACAAGGCACTTGGCGCGTGGCGGCCAGTGCTGCGTTGCCACTACCTCCCGGTGACCGCCCGGCTCCGCCTTGTTTATGCGTTCATATATACTCCTGCTTTGTATGGGGCTGAGGTATGGATTGGCCCAAAAACTGAACTCGACAAACTTGATACCATCTGTAAAAAGGCAATCCGCATGGTGTTTGGTCTGCACCAGTTCGATTGCAGGGAGGAGATTCTTTTTTCCGACACGGGCCTCCTGCCTGTGAGCTCAATGATCAAGGCAGCTAAACTTTGCTGGTACGCAAAGCTGACACACATGGGGGCGGAGCGATTCCCGGTTGCGGTGGAATCCACCGCGATTCGGGGTCACTCTCAACGGGGGCCGGGGGTGGGCGGGGACTTTCACTCCCGCATCACGGCCATTGCGGCAGAACTGAAACGATATGCACACATCAGACTTGCCTTACAGGCTCCACCCGAGCCTGAGCATCGCCGCCGACGTGGGCCACCCAGGGTGTCCAAACGTCTCGGCATGCATGATCAGCCGTCCAAACAAAGCCCTCTCACAATCACGTACTCAAATCTTACCCGTGAGAAGGTCGTGGCTGTCATGTGGTTGGCATACCTTGAACAACGATTTGAGAAGCGTGGTCGCGACAATAAGGTCACTGGAGAGTGGTTGCGTGGTGTGATAACACACGAACTAGGGTCACTAGCCCCGTTTATGGACTCCGTTGAGCCCGGTCTTGTGCGTGTGCTAATGTCTGCTCGTTCGGGTCTGTCTCCTTTCTTGTGTAGGCACCGTAGTGAAAAGCATTTGGAATATTCACGTGCTGCTGATGTCTTCACATCCTACATCGCACGTGCACCCATCGGGGCAGTTCTGCCACCTGTCCCAGTGGCACATCGTGATCGGCATGTCTCCGCCGTTGCGGTTTTGGTGCGGCAGTTGCTCGCACGGCCAGGTCCTTATGACAGTGCCTCTGGTGTTTCGTGGTCTGATGTAGCGGTTGTGCTTATTGTCGGTGTTGATGGTGTTGGTGGTGATGCTGGGGTGTCGGGTGTTGCAAATCGCCCGTCCCCTCTCGGTGAATTGGCTCGTGTTGTTGCATTCTGTGGCGCAAGTCAGAGTTTGCGGCAGCATGTTGCTTGGATGCCTCTTTCGGTCCCGGATTTCGGAGTTGTCAATGTCCAAATGGATACGGCTATGTAATCATGCATACATACATACATACAACGGCGCACAGCGCCGTTCGTCCGCGCGCAGCTCGCGGCCGCATCGAGGCAGATCCATGCTGGCCCGTTGGGCCCGCCCCCCCCTGCTCCGCCCCAGCCCGCCTCCCAGGTCGCGGGCCCTTCGCGTGGGGCAGCCTTGCCCGCGGCGCCGATGCCTGCAGCCCCGCCGCCGCCGCCGACCGCGCGCGCGGACGAGGCGCCGGCACCTACGCCTGCTCCGGCCGCCGACGCCGATGCTGGACACAGCGCCCACATGGGGCGCCACGCGCCAGACGCAGCGCAGGCTGCGGCCCTGGCGGCGGCGGCGGCGCCGGGTGGTCAGGGTCCAGCGGGGCCTGGGGAGCAGGCCGCTGCCGCGCAGGCAACGGCGCTGGATGAGGTGTTCAGGGCAGTGGCCCAGGAGAAACTGGGGGACATCATGTTTATGCCGCCGGGCGACCCTTTGTGCATAGGAGATGTGTCGGTTGTGAACCCCTGTGCTGGTTCCTATTGCGGCCGTGCGGCCCGCGAGGACGGGGGTGCTGCGGAGACGCGGGACGTGCAGAAACGCACTGCTTATCGTTTGTACGACCCTGATGCGTATAGTTTCGTGCCGTTGTCGCATGAGACGCATGGTCGCTTGGGGCGGCCTGCCATGAATCACTTGAATCGGCTGGCGGAGGTTGCGTCTCGGTGTGGTAAGGTGAACCGTGCTTTGTTTGTGACGAATGCTCTGCGCCGGTTGAGTGTGGCGTTGTGCAAGGGGAATGCTCTTGTGCTCCGTGCGGGGCTTCAATCTTTGGCTGGCATCACCGGCCGAGCTGTGGTACGTGCTCGTGCCCGGCCTAGTGCCATGACTGCGTGAGTGGATTTGCGTGTGTATTCCTGGCAACGGCTCGCTGCCCGGCCTCTGTCCTTTGTAACTACATACATACACCGCCCAGCCCAGGCCCTCCCCGAAGGTCCCGGACACCGTCCATCCGGAGTTCGGCGACGCAACGGCCGAGCTCCTCAGAGATTTCAACGATGCCAGCGACGCGTCAAACATCGACGGAGCACGACTGGCCCTGGGCCGCGTCCTCGACTTCCCTGGTAAGGTTCTGTCGCTGAAGGGAGGGGACGGCACGGCGCGCCGCGCTCGTACATGCATCACGCTGTTCATGGACGGCGAGGAGCCCAGGCTGGCGGAGCCCACTCCGAGCCAGAAGCGCAGAATGAATCAGAACCAGGATCGCCGCCTGGCGGGCTCCGTCCACAGGTCACTGAGCGACGGTAATGTCCGCAAAGGCGCGGAGAAAGTGGAGGCGCCGCCCATCGCCAGGTACACCCCGGAAGTGCATGAGACGCTGCGGCACCTGCATCCCGCAGAAGCGCTCCCCCCCGACACCCAGCCCGCCGAGCCCGCGCCCCCGCTGCAAATCGACGAGGCGACGCTCCGCGCACTGCTCGACAAGCTGCCGAAGGGCAGCGGCCCAGGCCTGTCGGGGTGGACGTATGAGCACATCCGGGCTGCTGGCACGGCCTCCACGGCCGCATTCACGGAGATTCACCGCTTCGTGAACGCGGCCCTCGCCGGCCGGCTGCCACACCTCCCGCGCTTGCTGGACTGCCGCCTCCTCCCGCAGGAGAAGCCACAGGGAGGCGTCCGCCCTATCGCCATTGCAGAGACGTGGCAGCGCCTGGTAAGCCTGTGCGCCATGACCCTGTGCAGTGGCCTGGGTGCCTCCCTCGCGCCGCTGCAGGTGGGGGTCGGGGTGCCAGGGGGCGCGCAGAACCTGGGCCATGCTGCGCGCGCCGTGCTGCAAGCGTGGGACGATGTCGTGCTTGTGCAGCTGGACTGGAAGAATGCATTCAACATGATGTCCCGTGCAGCCATCTTGGAGGCCGTTGCGTCTCACAAGCCTGCGCTGCTGCCCTTCGCCACCATGCTTTACAGGTTCCCTGCAAATCTCTACATCGAAGGCGCACCGCCCGGCACCGCTGCAATCACGTCGCAGCGCGGCGTGCGTCAAGGCGACCCCATCAGCCCGCTGCTCTTCGCCCTGGCCCTCCAGGGCCCCCTCCAGGCAGTGCAGGCCCAGCACCAGCCGCCCGGGAGGGAGGTCACGGCCGCCCTCATGGCGTATCATGACGACTGCACCATCGCCGGGCAGCGCGTGGACGCCGCCGCCGCATTCCGTGCGCTGGTCTCGGCAGCAGAGCCCCTCGGGCTGGAGCCCCAGCTGCACAAGTGCACGGCCTACTCGCGCGACCCCCAGCATGCGGGATCCGTCGCGGCCGCGCTCGGCATAACGCATGCCACGGAGGGCACCGTCATCACCGGCACGCCCATCGGCACCCCGGCGTTCGAGTCGGCGCACGCGGAAGCGACGGCCGACAAGGTGTGCGCCACCATCGAAAAGATGATGCGCTTGCCCCTGAAAGCGCAAGACCAGTTCTTGCTGCTCACGATGTCCTGCCAACGCCGTATGCTGCACTACGCCAGGGCGGTGCCGTGGGCGCACATTTCCGATCACATGCGCCGGACGGAGGCGTCCGTCCTGGCTGCGGTGAATGAAATCATGCGCGTCCCGCGGGACGACACTCGTGCGGCCGCACAAGCCGTCCTTCCAGCGCGCCTCGGAGGCCTGGGCGTCACGTCCACGCCGCAGGAGGTCGCGGACGGAGCGTACCTCGCTGCAGCGGCGGTGAGCCAAAAGGCGTTCGCAGGAGGCCCCGAGTGCATGCAGCCGTACCGGGGGCCGCACGGGCAACAATTGCAGGAAACCTGGCAGGCCCTCAACGTCGCTCAGCAGCTCCATCCGGAGCTGCCCGGGCCGGCGAGCGGCGACACCATCGCCAAGGTGTTACCTGGTATGCAGCAGCGTATCACAAAGTTGGTTGCCCTGCGCCGCCGGGCAGCTCTGCTTGCCAGCCATGACGTCGCCACGCTCGAGGGTGCATGCAACTTGGCACGGCTTCGCAGCTGTGCTTGCCGTGCAGCCACCCTTTGGTTGAGCACCCTGCCGCTCTCCCAGGCGCTGCGCATGACTGACATTGAGTTCATGCTGTGCATCAGGTATCTCCTGGGCATGTCCCCAGCCCCTCCCAATGCGGTCGGCTCGCGCTGCGAATGTGGCACTCTCATACAGCCGCATGATCTCGATCACGCGATGAATTGCACACACAATGCGGGGACCTGGACTTCGCGCCACAATATCGTTGAAAAACAATGGCGCGAGATCGGGTCCCACGCGTGTGTGGCATCCACGCGCATCCCGCGCACAGCGCCGTTCGTCCGCGCGCGGCTCGCGGCCGCATCGAGGCAGATCCATGCTGGCCCGTTGGGCCCGCCCCCCCCTGCTCCGCCCCAGCCCGCCTCTCAGGTCGCGGGCCCTTCGCGTGGGGCAGCCTTGCCCGCGGCGCCGATGCCTGCAGCCCCGCCGCCGCCGCCGACCGCGCGCGCGGACGAGGCGCCGGCACCTACGCCTGCTCCGGCCGCCGACGCCGATGCTGGACACAGCGCCCAGATGGGGCGCCACGCGCCAGACGCAGCGCAGGCTGCGGCCCTGGCGGCGGCGGCGGCGCCGGGTGGTCAGGATCCAGCGGGGCCTGGGGAGCAGGCCGCTGCCGCGCAGGCAACGGCGCTGGATGAGGTGTTCAGGGCAGTGGCCCAGGAGAAACTGGGGGACATCATGTTTATGCCGCCGGGCGACCCTTTGTGCATAGGAGATGTGTCGGTTGTGAACCCCTGTGCTGGTTCCTATTGCGGCCGTGCGGCCCGCGAGGACGGGGGTGCTGCGGAGACGCGGGACGTGCAGAAACGCACTGCTTATCGTTTGTACGACCCTGATGCGTATAGTTTCGTGCCGTTGTCGCATGAGACGCATGGTCGCTTGGGGCGGCCTGCCATGAATCACTTGAATCGGCTGGCGGAGGTTGCGTCTCGGTGTGGTAAGGTGAACCGTGCTTTGTTTGTGACGAATGCTCTGCGCCGGTTGAGTGTGGCATTGTGCAAGGGGAATGCTCTTGTGCTCCGTGCGGGGCTTCAATCTTTGGCTGGCATCACCGGCCGAGCTGTGGTACGTGCTCGTGCCCGGCCTAGTGCCATGATTGCGTGAGTGGATTTGCGTGTGTATTCCTGGCAACGGCTCGCTGCCCGGCCTCTGTCCTTTGTAACTACATACATACATACTTTTAGGGATTGCTGGCAGGTCTCATACCTACGCAGGATGACCGAGGGGCTGCTGGCCATGAGGCGCCCGCACGAGCTCTGTGGCAATCCAATGGTATGGCTGCTATACCACTGGATTGCAACAAGCTGCCAGGTGATCCTTGCTGTTTGTGGCTGGGTGATGCTCACCCTGCAGGTGTGGGCCCCATGCGAGGGCGTGGCCACCTCGTATGCAGATTCATGGCCTGTAGCCTGCAACGTGTAACCTCAGCAGAGCAAAACAGTGTTCTGGTTTGTGTAAAGTTAAGTACATCTGGATCGCCTTGGCCGTACCTAAGGAGGAAATTGACTACTCTTACTGAATGGGACCCCATGCCACAGGGATCCAGGTGGGTTGCAACCACTCAGACAACCCCCTCAGATCTGCACAACCTTGTGCACAGTAAAGTAATCTGGATATACTCGACCGCATCCTTGAGTGGACATTGACAATGCCCGGTGTGGCCCCTGCCTAGATGGGTGCTGACCTGCATCCGCAGTGCAGCAGCGTCCGCAGCGAGTGCAGTCATGTGCATGGGAGCCGTCCGCACAGCAGCAGCGGGATCGGGCCGAGAAGTTCGGAGAGAACAGGATGCGTGCAGCTGGTCGGCATGCACCAGTGCTCGATGTCTCTATAGAGACAAATATGCTTGACACCACGCTTGTCACCAGTGCTGCATGACTCCATGCTTGCCATCACGACTGTCTACAGCGTCCATCCGGGGGTAGTGGCCAAGTGGGTGGCACAATAGCGGGGGCAGGGCTGGTCAGTGTGAGCCGTGCAGCTGGACACAACAGTGTGAAAAATATTAAAGAACGGTAGGAAACGTCAGCTTGCCCGTTGGGTAATGCAGCGACGAGTTCAGCCCATTATCTCAGATACCTCAGCTACTGACGGCCCAATAGCTCGCTGCTGGTGACGCTTGACTGGTTTCTTGTGCACGCAAGCGGCCACTTCATAGGCAGCGCGACAGGTCGCGGTCCTCCGCGCCACGCCAAAAACGCTGACTGCGACAGCGCGCAGCGCTGTATTGTGTATCGATGCCATGATGCACTCAGGTAGAAGCTCGAGTATAGATCATTCTTGTCTTCAACGATCTGACATGGTGATATAGGTCCCTGCCTCAATACTATGGCATGCAGACCGTCCCGTGTGGGCCAACGTGCTCAATCACTGGGGTATGAGCGCAATCATTGCTCGAAGCGTCAACAATGCACTACATATGCTGGAAAATGCTGGCTAGTCGGCAGCGGACCCGGGTCATTAGAGCTCATGACGGTGCAGCGCCTGCTTGTCTGATACGGTATGCCGACCGATGCCAGTCGTTAGGTTCGGGGTCATTTCGCTCTGAGTATGTTGTGGCATGTTATGACCATGTCATACTGGCTGAGAGGCACTCATGTCGCCATAAGGCCTGCGATCTGTCCAGGTCAAGTCTCTCCGACTGCTGGAGCAAGCGGAGTGTGTTGTGTACGATGATCTTGCATGCCAGGAAAGCTTGTCCCAATGCAAACCCGCTACAGAAGTTGTGTACGTGGGGAAACGGGGTGGCACGCCGTCGCTCAAGCAACCAGAGATCAACCAGATTCTGATCGAGAAGTGCAACAAGTACTCTCATGTGCGCAACGGCTTGCCTGATGCTTGTTCAGCCTGACGGTGATGCCGTTCAATCAGAAACCGGACATTCTCCTTGCACTCTACATCTGATGTCGAAAGACCTCAGAAGACGCAACATGCCTCCACCTTGAGGTACATGCTCACAAGCTGTTCTTATCGACACCGTTTACTGATGTGGCAATCCAGTGGTACAGCGGTCATACTACTCCAATTCAGTGATATGACCGCTGTACCACTGGATTGCCACAACTGACTACATGCCAAATGCGATGACATGGCACAATGGTTGTCATTCTTGCGCCTGTGCACTGTCCTACATAGCTGGAGCTAGTGTGGCACACCCATATGGACAAGGCCGCAGTCTGTCCAGACTGGGTGACAGGTTTGAGGCCTGATGGCCTGAGGCGCAGCCATGCTGCTCACATGACCATTGGAGAGTACACGTACCACTGTCAGCTAGCTATTTGTGTGTACTGCCCTGACGGACGCAGCACGTCTGATTGCAAAGACGAAATCGCACCTTCATGAATGCAACCAAATGTTTTGGTACTCTGCCCACCAGGATGTTGGAAAATACATGTACCACTGGCCGCTAATATACAGTATGCTGATAGTTCAGCACGTTGCTGACTGCAGGTCTCCACCTTCACGCCTTCAATACAAACATCGATGCCCGCAGCTCCATATGCTTGCACTGTTCTCCAGCATGCAGAAAAGCTGCTTTACTGAAACAAAAGGAAAAATAAATGCCAGATAAGCTAGACCCACCTGCTCCTTCATTGCAGGTAGTGAGGCTGAAAGGTGGCTGTGTCAGCCTCTTCTCTCGAGTCGGAGATGAGATGCGTGCACTATCAGATGCGCAAATTGACTTTGAGCTCGTCCCGGGGGTGTCTTCAGCCCTGGCTGCACCAGCCATCGCAGGAATGCCACTGACCGATGCGTCCGTGGGCACCTCTGTGGCGTTTTTCAGCTCTCACGTGCCGGAGTCGGTGCCATGGCAGCGGCTGGCTCCACCGGTCATCGACACAGTGGTGCTGCTGATGGCTGGCCGCGGCTTCAAGACCACTCTGGCTCTTGCCACTGACGCAGGCTGGCCGGAGGACACCCCGGTGAGCTCCCTTCCCTGGCAAGATTCAGGTACAAAAGAAAGGCTACATTGTCTCTGCAGTTTTTTTTTTTTTTTTTTTTCCATTCGGCGAACATTTGTGGGGGCTGTCCTGTTGCCGGCAAGGCGAACCAGCCATAATAGCACACACTCCAGACACAGGTTCATCTGTCTTGACCCAAGACCCTCGAGGGCATGGAGTGGTGAAGCACCTCCGATGGCAGCGGGTATACAGGCTTCTTCACATGCTGAGTTCTGATTGCAATCAGGATGTTGAGGAAGCAGCTCGGATCGAGTGCCTTAATCCGCCTCATACACATGCAGGTCGCCGTCATCCGCGGGGCTGCACGAGGCGACCAGCAGGTCTGGCGGACGTCGCTGTCTCGAGGGGCTGAAGAGGTGTCCGAGACGAAGCTGTCGCCGTGCATCGTTGTCATCGGGAAAGTTGGTAGCCTGGGGTTGTTGCAGGGGCGTGCACTGTGATGCAGGCTTGCCATCGTGCAGGCTCCGGGCAGCTGATCAAGTCATGGCACGGTGTCTGCCCGTAGGCTGTTGGCTGGGAGACCACCATTGCTGCAGGCCTGCGGCAGGCTCAAGCTTGTTTGCCTGCCATCGTGTGAGTGCTGACAGGCTGGAAGCACGGGCGCATGTCTGGAGTCACTGGTGCATGCAGAGTTGCGATGTCTCTTCAGTGGGGCTGTGCCACTCCCGCTGTAAAGTTTTTACTTTGTGTGATGGGCCATTGCCCATTGTGGAACACTGCCATGTTTCCAGCTTGCTTTCAGTTGTGTTCGTGGTGAGGCTTCCTGTTTGTGGCGAGGCTTCCGTTCTGGCGTGTGGGTTCTTCACGGAAACATTGTTACTGCACTGCGGCGCAGTCAACATGTCAGCACAAGTGCAGGAGCCCCACTGCTGAAATATGAGGTACAGGTGATATGGACAATGGATGAATCTGCTGCTAGGTTTCTAGGCTTTGAGGCCGATTTCGTCCTGCGCCTGGTCACTCCCACGGCATCCACTGTTGATTCCACTGGCACACACACAAGCTTTATGACACATACCGAGCTACACTGAAATGCAGAAAGAGAAATCATTTCTGACAGCAACATCTACGCCGTCTGTTGCCACGACAGTTGACTGACCACCGGTATGCACCGCTGTGGCGCTGATGCAGTGAAGTGGAGGTCAGGGCAGCGGGTGCCTCAGAGTTGACAGGCGGAGTTATTACCCATCGCGTGACCCAGGCAGGCAACGTCATGCTGTGGACATGCAAGAACGAGGAGGATTGCGTATCAGCAAGGCGTAGTGTACGGTCATGTTGGTGATGTTGGACACACCTCGTCGTCATGGAGACCGTATCAGAGACTGTGACACGGACAGTTGGCGTCCGCAGCGCCTATCCAGGTCGCAGGTGCACTGGAAGCCACAATTGCACTTTTTCCCCCGTCACGACTGTGTGCAGTTCACAGATTCAGCCAGAGTGCGAAGGGCGCAAGGTAGACAAGATGGTCCAGAAGCCGGTATTGTTGCAGTTTATCAGTGTCCTGTGTTGTCGAGGTTTCAGCGTCTCTCGTGTACGTCACATAGAGAGTTGCACACGTGTGGATTGGCCACTTACAGGAGCCAGTAGGATTTCAGCCATAGAGCATAAGACATACTCTATGGTGCTCTGTGAAGCAGTTTCTGGCGCCGAATAGGTAATTGCGCTTACAATGCAGTCCCAGCGCATACCGAAAGTATTGCCCGGTGTCACCTGCACCCGTCGAGTCCGTCGCACAAATACCGTGCCAGTGTCGGACCATACGTTTGGGTCTGCGACCTTTCCAGGTGCGAGGAGTTGTTGACAACATTACTGTTTGAACTGTAGTTGCGCGCCGGCGAGAATGATAGCAAGGCTGCCGCGCACGGAATTCACAGTTAGACTAGTGAGCATATGATCAATAATGATTTATGTGTGACTCTCTGAGTGAGCAGCAGATAAGCACAGCCGCTCAATGACGGGTAACACACTGCTGCACGTCCTGCCAGTTTTGCGCTGCGCCAGGTTTCACAACGTTCCACTGCTCATGTATTGACCCGATGGCCGGCTGAAAGGTTCATGTAATGTTGTCACGTGCGCGCGACCTCGTTTATCTCAAGCTTTGTTGCTGTGACCGCCAGCGGGTGCGTCGGTGACCAGCTCTGCGCTGGCGCAAAATCAAATGCAGAGCCGACGCCAGCAAAATCACACACCCCCTTGATTGTAGATTTCACCACACGAAGGCATGCTCCTGGAGGCACTGCAGTGTCTCTCTCGGCTCAGGCCGACTCGAAGTCCAGGGTCCCTGTGGCCATCGACAGCCCGACATCTTTGAGAGCTTTTATGCAAGCCTTACAAGGCAAGGCTGACAGCCTTCGTGCACTGGCTGCTTCCTTCGCCCCGCATGCAGCAGCTGCAGATGAGGAAACACTTGCCAAGGTGCTCAGCCCATCTGCTTCTGCCACTTGCGCCGTCACTGGCCATGTCAACAACGCAGGCACACGCCCATTGCAAGATCTTGCGCCTGCAGCTGCATCTCCCACCTATGCACATGCGCCTGCCCTTTTGCCTGTTCCACCCCTTGTGCCAAAGTCCATCCCCTTGCGCAGTCCAGATTCCCAACGCGGCATCTGTGCGACAGCTGATCTACGTCTTGCAGCACGGCACGCATTCAACCACATCGCCGCCTGCACCGGTGCTGCAGAATTTCGTGCGGGCTGGCACCTGACCAAGCAGGCACTGTCTCACAAGCCAAAGTGTGTTCCGGCGCGGCATCACCCGACACTATTGCGACTCGTCACGCCCCAGCTCGGGCCGCTTCATGGCAGCTCACCAACTGGCCGCTTCATGGCAGCTCACCAACTGGCCGCTTCATGGCAGCTCACCAACTGGCCGCTTCATGGCAGCTCACCAACTGGCCGCTTCATGGCAGCTCACCAACTGGCCGCTTCATGGCAGCTCACCAACTGGCCGCTTCATGGCAGCTCACCAACTGGCCGCTTCATGGCAGCTCACCAACTGGCCGCTTCATGGCAGCTCACCAACTGGCCGCTTCATGGCAGCTCACGCACTCAGAGACGCCCAACACCGGCCTCCGCAGCAAACCGGCGGGCGCGCGTGCAGGTGGAGCAAGCTGTGAAGCGGCTGCACGCGTTTGTGTCGATCGGCAACGACCTCAGCAAGCGGTACGTCGGCAACCTCGGGCGGCTGCCGGGCGACGCCGCGACGGAGCGCGCGCTCGCAAGCCACCTCGTCCGCATCGACGTCCTCGCCTCGAGCGTGACCGCGATGAAGCGCAGCTTCGAGTGCGGTGGCGTCGAGATCGGCTCGGAGCTCACGCAGCTGCTGGTGCGCACCGCCCCTCTGACACCGCCGTTGCTGCTCGAAACAGCACCGTGATTGCCTCGATGAGTGCACGCATCGGTGGGCGCTGTGCTCCATGCGCCCGTCGTTGCGTGCGGGTTGATATGCAGTCCGCACGCAACGGGGTGGGTGCAGTCAGCCCATGCACGTAGCCGCCCGCTTGGACTCCTCTGTCTTGTCCCCTGGTCTGGGCGCCTGAGCGTTCTCAGATGCTGCTGTCGCATCGATTGAGCGGACGTGCACGGCCCCGCGCTGCCTCATGTGCCCGTGTGTGGTCGTGTGGGTTCGGCTCCGCTGGAGCGCGGGGGTGGTTGCGCATGTGCGGCTGCGAGGGTTGTGCATGTGGGTGCGGCAGGAGGGCCAGCGCTGCGGCGGGGGGCGCTGTGTAACGCAGCGCGTCACGCGGCAGAGCAGTGCCCTTCTGTGTGGCCCTGTGTTGAGTGTGGCAGCATCGCGGCTTGTGCGGCGGCGGCGGCGGCGGGCGCACCCCGCACGTCAGGGAAGAGCCACAGGCCCTCTGGGGGGGGGACTGTGCGGGCGCGGTGCAGGCACCCTGAGGCTGCTACGCGGAGCGGCTGTGCCGGCCCCGCATACCCTGTATCCCGCGGCCTGTTGTTCAGATGCTGCAGGAGTGTGGCCCGGTCGATGCCGCAGCCTGCGGTGGCGTGGTGATAGCTGTAGTGACAGTGTATTGACAGCGGCCTGCTGTTCCGGAAGGTGTGTGCTTGTGTGTCGTTCGCCCTGGCGTGCCTCTGCGCTTATCTCACCCAACTCAGGCTGGCTATGGCATGTGGCCGGGGCGCTGCGGTGTCCCTGAACGGCTGGCTATGCCGTATGCGGTTGAACCCGTGTCCACCGTGCCGTAGCCGGGCGTGTCGGCGGTGGTGGGATGCTAGCGCCGCTGTCGCTGTGTGGCAGGTCACTCTGCCCTTTGGCTGTTGGCCTCTGTGAGGCGGTGGCAGGCAGTTTTACTGAAACACCTGGAACACCGCCGCTTGTGCCACGAAGCCATGTCCGGCTGTAAGAAGCAGTCTTGGCGGGTTACCGCAACGTAGAATTCAGGATGTCACTGGGTGTGATTGTCAGGTGACAACTCGACACGATGCACACACTCGGCTCACCTCTGGTGGGAAGGGATCTGACAGGCCGGGCGCTCTGTGCTGTGTGCTGACGGCCGCGCTGTGCAGGCGAGCGTGGACGTGTTGCGGCAGACGGCGAAGGATGCGGACGCGCAGCGCAAGTACCTCCAGGAGCACCCCGACGAGGCCGCCCGCATCTCTGCCGCCGACGCCGCAGCCGCGGCGGCTGCCGCGCTGGCGGCCGCCGACGCCGCAGGCAATGGCGGAGCGGGTGACGCAGCGCCTGGCGTGGGCGGAGGCGCGACTGCGGCACCGGCCGCAGCCAGCGAGAACGGGCAGGGGGGGCCCGAGGCGGAGGTGGCGGCCGCCGAGTCCACGGGCGAGAAGCCGGCGGACGCAGGCGGGGAGGGGGCTGCTGTGGCAGAAGGGAGCAGCGCCGAGGTGGTCGCGGAAGACGCCGCCGCAGATGCGGCGGCACCGGCGAGTGATGCCGAGGCAGAGGTTGGGGCCGAGCCGGGCGGCGATGCTGGGGCTGGAGAACAAGGCCAGGCAGCTGGGCAGGGGGAGGATGGGCACAGCGGCGGGGCCGGAGAGGCGGAGGGGGAGGCTACGGCTACCAGCTCAGGTGTGGGTGCTGTGAGGGAGGCTGCCTGTGCCGGCTGCGCTTCTGCTGCGTCACCGGCACGCCTGTCTGCCGCGAAGTGGCATCTGCATGGGCTACAGCGATACAGGCGAGGAGGCGTGTAGCACCGCAGCCACAGCTGCGCTCACTGTGCATGTATCCTGATGCATCGGTCTGCATGGGCACTGCGTTTTGATAATTGGCTTCACGGAAACGCTGTGTGCTCCGAAGTCTGGCCCTCACCGTGGCCGCCCGGACAGGCAGGCTGCCTGTGGGCCTGAAGCTGCGGTACACCCATGGCAGGCCGAACCTCTGGGACTGGGCCCCAGCTGGGCTTCTGTTGATGGTGGGGTGATGGGTGATGTTGGACTCGCTGCGCTGTGGTGCGGGCCGGTGTGCAGTGGAGATAGCTGTCTGACTTGCTGGTGACAAAGTGCAGGTGAGATGGGCGCTGCTGGTGGCGCTGTCTCGGCAGGAGCTGCTACCGGGTCTGCAGGGCTGTTGCCGTACAGTGAGAGTGAGGACGAGACGGCTGGCGAGGAGGACCTCGAGAGCATCGAGGGGCTGCACCAGAGCATCACGCGGCAGCGCAGCCGCCTCGGCAAGCTCATGGGCCGCGTGGAGTCGCTGCAGAGCCTCGCAGCAAGCCTCGAGAGCGAAGACGTGCGTACCCCGATGGACACTGCTGTCACTGTAGACATCAAGCAATGACATCAGATGACTGCTTGCGCGTCAGCTCCGCCCACAACGACGGTCAGGTGTTTCGTATGATTGCTGCTTGCTGCTCCTTCTCGATGAGTTCAGATGTGCCTCCGCCGCTCGAGTGCTGCCAGCGAATGTGCATGTACCGTTGCCCGTCGGTACAACCATCCAACGCGTGCACATTTCTGAGCCTTAATTATGAATCATTGTTCGTAATCATGCTTCAGGCTCGGATTCACGGCACGTACAGGTCGTTTGACCCGTCTGTGGATGTGGCAGCGTGTTGAGGGGGCAGGGGTGACCCCCCTCGCGCTTGTGCCGTGTCGAGTCTGCTCTTGCATGCTATATATAGTTAGCATCACTACTACATTATTTACAATGTTGTGCTGAGGCTCATGCATCTGCAGTCAGTGAACAGTCCACTAACTGGTCGAAATCACCTTCCACTTAGGCCAGTCCAAACTCCTCCTCACTGTGACAGACCGACCCAACGCACAGGCATGCACATCATCATGTATATATAATTTCTGCATACTTGAGCAGTGAATCTGGATGCACAGTACTTGAGTGCATCTCCTCTGTTGTGTGCTCAATGTAATCATTGTCATAAGGAAGAGTCATGCTATGTGAACTGAGTGGATAGGGAAGGTTTATACTTGACTGACATTGATGGAGACCTCCATGGAGCTGCACTGGAGAAGGGCTCTATCACATTTGTCACTGTGCAATGTCAGCACATGAGGCTCTGATTAGCTGCCATTCACTGCGCGAGCTAGCAGTGTGTGCGCCTTGTCAGCCTGCCTTGCCTGTGTCCCAGAGGCCACAAGTGATTCCAGACATCCAATCACGCACCAGTATCTCACAACCTGAGTATTGTTCATGTCTGCTGCAAACTGTCCAATATTTACCAGTAGATTGTGATGTGATGAGCACATAGCACTGGGATGCCCTGCCTGGCTGCCTATCACGGGGCTACAGGAGATGCCAGCATCTGACATCTCACCTGTCACATCTGATGCAGCGTCTGAGAATCTGATGCAGTACTCAATGATCTGATTGCCCCGCTTTGTGGATGTGATCAGCCAGCACACTGGATCTCTTACAGGGAGCTTGTGGCTATGAACCGCATGGAATCGCAGAGCACGGTGCAGAGTGGTGGTGTGCAAGACGTGGCTATGAGTTTGCTAGATCTCTGTGCCCAGTGTCACCTGTCACTATCTTGGCCGCAGTCACATAGAGTGTTTGTCATTTCCTGGCTCTGACAGTGAAGCGATGTCACCCACCATCAGGACCGAAGCGAACCGACTCTGACCCGCTCATCTGGAGAGCCTTTCTCACTCTCCAGGATACTCCTGCGTGCTCTTCGCAGGAAGTCGTTGTGTGTACTTTGCCCTCGAAGATGTCTTGATCTTCACCAGTGTGTGCTTGTTGACTGCATGTGGTGGTGACAGCCGTGTTCGGTCGTTGCCAGTTTCGGCCATTGCCTCGGATCTGACACAGTACATAAGTGGAGAGCGCAAAGGGACCAGAATCGTGTGCGTAATGTCAGCAGTAGATGTGCGGAGTGTCTTTGAGGCATTTACTGTGGCCAGGTGGAGGGGACTGTCGGCGCCACTTTGAAAAGCAAAGCCGCAGCTCGCGAGCTGCGTGAACCGTGCTCGCTTCCGATGGAGCCTGTATCCATGCATGCTGACAAATCAAAGAGAGCGCGATCGTGGCGGGACCAAATTGGAGAGATAGGCATGCAGTCTGACATGCACCCGCGAGTGTCTGAGACAGTAGACGTGAGGATTGATGGCAGCAGCATGTGCAGGATGGACAGGGCGAGCAGAACCTCGAGGCGCTGCGCAATGCCGTCGTCGAGCTCGCGAAGCTACGTGCCCTTGTGCAGCGCGACTCCGTTGCCGCCGACGGCTTGCAGGCCTCCGCCCAGGAGGCCGCCGCCGCGGAGCAGGCCGCCCTAAGCGGCGCCGCGGCTGAGGCAGCGGCCGCGGCCGCTTCCGCGCCCGTAGACGCCGCCTCGGCAGCCCCGCCGGCGGAGCTCCCCCCGGAGGCCGCGGCTGCGGCCGCCGAGGCGGCTGCAGCCACGGAGGCTGCTTCCGTTTCCAAGACGGAGGCGGCCGCCGCCGAGGCGGAGGCGCCTAGCGCTGCTGAGCCCGACAGCAGCGCGCCAGAGGCTGAGCGGGAGGTGGAAGCGCCAGCCCCGGCAGCCGAGTCTGCCGCTGTGACGGTGCGGAAGATGCCTACTTCCGGCGCCCCCGCCACCGCGGCGGCCGGTGACACGGCACAGCGCCGCCGCAGCTTCGTGGAGAAGAGGCGCAGCACCGTGGACGCGTACGCGGCACGGCGCTCGCGCCATGGCGGCCAGGAGGAGAACGACCGGCCGCGGCACGCTGTGAAGGTGAGTGAGATCAGCAAGCGCGTGATGGAGGAGGCGGAGGCACTGCGTGAGCACTTGGCTGGGGCGCGCGCGGATCTGGAAGGCACACCGCGGCCGCCGCCACGGAGCCGTGAGGAGGTGTGGGCGGCGGCGCGGCGGCGGCGGCCTACAGGGGATTACGCGGCGCGTCGCTCGTCGTCGGCGCGGGAGGGGCCGGGTGCGGCTGCGCGGAGGCGGTCTCGCGTCCCCGCTGCGCCCCGTGTGATGCTTCGGGAGCCCGGGAGCAGGAGCCCGAGCTGGGAGGAGGAGGCACGCTCTGCGGAGCGGGACGTCGCAGTTGCGGAGAAGGCGGGGGCGCCCGGGCGTGGGGGGGCTGCGGCGGGAGACGGCGAGGGGGCCGGGGACCGCGCGGCGCAGCGGCGGCGCAGCGGGCCGTTTGTGCGGCGGCGGGCGGCGCCGAGCTACGAGGCGCGGCGCAGCGGCGGCGAGGGCCGGCGGGGCGCCGTGCGGCGCAGCGTCGACTTTTCGGCGCGGCACGCGTCGCAGCATACAGCGGTCCCGGCTGCCAAGCCGGAGCCGACACCCCCGGAGACGCCCCCACCCGCCCGGTCCCCGCTGCCAAGCACACCAGTACGGGGTGCAGACGATCCCGCCCGGGACACGCCCCGGCGGACGCCGCCGATCATGCGGCGCAAGGTGGTGAGTTACGAGGCGCGGAGGTCTGGATCGGAGGACCGGGGAAGCCGGCGTCGCTCTGCGTCCCCGGCGGGTGCTCGTGATACGTCGCCGGTGCGTCGGGCAAGCACGCATGCTGCGAACGGCAACGGAGCGGGTGCCGCGGCCAAGAGCGGCTTCTGGGGCGCGTCGGGGTCCTCGGATGCGCCTGCAGCGAGCACCGGCGGTGTCACCGCCGCAGGCTCGACCGGGGGCCGCAAGCCCTTTGTCCATCGCCGCAGCAGCGCTGGTGGCTACGCGGAGCGACGGAGCAGCGGCGGTGGTGGGGGACGGCGGGTCAGCACCGGCGGACAGCGCCGTGTTTCTGTAGGCCGCCGGGCGGCTCCTGCACGGGGGGCGCGCCAGGAGGAGCGTCAGGCGGCAGGGTCTGACGCCGGCGGGGAGGGGCGCAAGCCCTTCATCCAGCGTAAGCAGTCGGTTGACTATTCCGCACGCCGGCGTGCTTCGACGGGGGTGGTCGGAGGCGGTGCGCGCACGCGGCACACTCAGCGCATCTCCTCGTCGCCGGCCAGCGGCGACAGCGGTGGCGACGGCCGGGATGTGCATGATGCAGCGGCGACCGGGGGTGATGCGCGGGAGGGGGAGCTGGATCGGCGGCCTGAGTCGGGGGCGGGGGGGAACGGCGGTGGTGGCGGGGCCTCGTCAGGCGGAGGGGAGAGCCGTCGGCCGCTGGATGCGCTGAGGCGTCAGCGCAAGCTTCCGGACTACGCGTCGCGGCGCAGCGGCAGCACGCGCGGTGACAGCGCGCGTCGGCGGTCCGTGAGCGCCCGCAGCTCTGTTTCGATGCAGATGCCGGCGCTGGGGGGCACTGAGCGTCCGCTGGGCGCCGCGAATGGGCAGCGTGCGCCTCATGGGCGGGATACGCAGACGCGGCTCGAGCGCATGCATCATGCGCGGGCGCAGGGGGGCGACACGCCGGAGCCCCGGCGCTCGCCGTCAGAGCCGCGGCGGCGGCGCTCGCTGGGCGCCGGGCGCACGGGGCTCGTGTGGAGCGGGGACAACCGTCGCCGCCGCTCCCTCACGAGGCGGGTTTCCGCAGACTACCACCCGAAATCCCCGGCAGCGAAGCGGCGCCGCGCCGCGGCCGCGGCGGAAGCTGCAGCGGGGTTGTCGGAGGATGAAGTTGCATGCGGCGGCAAGGGGTTGGCTGAGACCGGTGGCTCCGTTGCGGGGGGGCACGCAGAGCGGCGGACGAGCGCGCCTCCGGTGCTGCGGCGGAAGGTTCCCGACTATTCCGCCCGGCGCTTGAGCAACGGCGGCGCGGCGGCGGCACAGCGGCGCCGCTCCGCACTGCAGTTCCCCCGCAGCCATCCACCGGCAAGCGTGGCGCCTCGGCATGCTGGTGCGTCAGCAGTGAGCGAGGGGCCCGCACGCAGCGCAGCACCAGAGCTGAGCACTGGTGCGTCTCTCTGTCTGCGCCTGTACACTGCCATTGCCGGTTGAGACCGTCGGCCCGCAAGTGCGGATCTGCTGCGACTTGTGGTCAGGGCCAGTTGTGATACACTTGGGATGATACACTGCTCCTGACACGGAGAAGCGTTGGCTGGACGTCCGTGGGTGTATCCCCGAACTGTTACAGCTGTCAACATGTATAGCCGCTATCCGTGCACGCCTCACCCCAATAACGTCCCCCCTGGCTTGTTAGCACACAGCACGGTCCCGACGCGCTGCTGATCACCGACTCTGACTCTGGCGGTGCAGGCGGGTTCTTTGCCGCTGCTGGCAGCAGTGGCTCCTCTAGTTCCAGCGGCACGCGAGCCAGCGCCGCCAACGCTAGCAGCAGTGGCACCTCTGGCGGCCGAGCTAGTGCCGCCAACGGGGCGTCCTCCGAGCCAGCTCCATCGTGGCGGGATCCACAGGCCGCGCGGCGCCGCAGCTCTACCGGGTTGCAGCGGCGGGCTTCCACCGGCAGCGCGTACGCATCGCGCCGCCGGGGCGTGGCAGAGGAGAACCGCCGCCGTGTGGCCATGCAGCGGAACGCGGCGGGTCCCGCACCCCCGCAGCCTGGCCGCGAGGAGGGCACTGTTGTCCATCAGACTCGCTCCAACGGCAGCAACGGCGCCGGCTCGCACGCACGGGGGCACACAAACCCGACTACGCATGAGCCCCCTGCATCCAGCAAACGCGCCGCGGACGCGGAGCATGGGCGTGGGAGTGACAGTAGCGCCGCGGAGGACGCGGGTGTGGCTACGCGGACGCCGTTTGTGCGGCGGAAGGCCCCGGATTACGCGGCCCGTCGCAATGGCGGCCAATCGGACGGCGACGGACGGAGGCGGCTGCAGCGCGCCCGGGGCTTGCGGTAGAGCAGGCGGCCGCTGATAGCTTGTGTGATAGAGCGCATGGTGTTGTGTATGCACAACGCGCTGACACAGAGCCTGCCTGGTGTGGTGGGGCCGGGCAGTGGTAGTAGACTGGTAGTAGCAGCACCGGCGAGGCCATTGCCGCAGACTCGTTGGAGCTGGCAAGCACTTGCAGGCATTTTGCAATGCGGCGTTTTTGGGTGCACGTGGCTGAGGAAAAGCCGCAGCGGCAGAGGCCTGGGGTGACGTGACTCCACAGGGGCGAAGCAGTGGGCATGTCTCATGGCAATGCGCCGTGATGGGAGAGGGCATGGCTGTGAAGGCAGTCGCCGTGATCATAGTGGAGCCTTTGTAATTAATCTGATGATGTTTCATTGAGCGGATGTTTGCATGATGTCCTGTATGGGCCAGCATTGAGCTGTTGCGGACGGAGGAGCTGTGGTGGCAATGCACACAACAGATCAGAGCGCCATCCATTGCAGCTTCCAGAGGATCACAGCCGCTGGTGGCATCGGGTGACGAAAGCGGTCGTAATTCACTCGCCTGTAAAGCAAGGCTTTGCAACCGTGTCTGTTGCAATCGTGTCTGGCGGTGCGTGCAACATCCCTTGTGCCTAAGCCGGCATTTGGAGTTTGGCGATTTACAACAACAGCGTCTCACAGAAGACGTTATGCTGCATAAGTTACGCAAAGTTAGGACCTTGATTTGATGTGCGCTCAAGCATAAACGAGACATCCATGCACTGCCTGGCAGAGCTTGCAGGTTGGGCCGCGGCCTGAGTCTGAACGTCACTGGCAGGCCTGTGCGCTTGTATTGTAAGATAATTAGCACTGATTGGCTCTGCGATGTCAGCAAGTTTGACGACCAGCTGCAGCTTGATACTAGTGCATATGTGTGGTATGGCGTGAGGTTCGTGACTCCGGCCAGCGGCGCTGAAGCGCGCTGTCTCGTATACCACGCGCCCGACTAGGCGTGGATATCGCGCAGCGTGACATACAGCTCATATGTACTCATCGAGAAAGTATACAAGAGAAGTCGAAATGCGGGGACGCATCACCAGGTTGGGGCTGCCAATGTAGGCTGATTTTCAGCACCCGCAGCCATCCTAGCCGCTTCTGCGATTAAAAGTCTACGGCACGGTTAAAATTCTTTTGCATGCCAATGGCGGCATAGATCCCGCGCGCAGACAGAGTCGTTTTAGTTTTGCCGAAGGGGTTCAGCAGCTGCTGAATCCGTACCCCGCATCGAGGTGACAGCACGCAGACATCGCATGAATGTCCATTACGTACGCTAGCATGTAGGCTTAATCATCAGATTTGACCTCACAACGCGTTTCATAAGTGACAATGCGCTTTCTCCGCCCTCGAGCTCGTCTGAGCAGCTGGCATGACCGGTCGACGATAGCGCAACGGTCGAACATTCGAATTCGCCGGTCGAACTTCCATAGAGGTGTCTTTGAGAGTTCTAGACGGTGTCGCTGTGGAACTGCCTCACGGTTCTGACGGTGGACTCTGCGAACCTGTGGAAGCACGGCCGTGCACGGACAACAGCGCAGACATGTGCTGTGCACAAGCCGCTGCAGCTGACGTGGTAGCTAGCAGCTACCGAAGACCTCCACACATATCCTGCATGACCCACCGGCTCCATGTCCGAAACTGAGAGCACGACTACCCGACCTCTTGCCGCGATGCATGCTGCAGCACAGCCCACCGTCGTCTCGTGTCTGCTCTGCTACTGACCAAGACCCCTCACACCACACAGTGAGGATGGACGTCATGACCATCGCCACGTGTGACCAAAGATCCTGAATGGCCCAGATCCAGCCGATCGAGTGCAGTGAGTACAGGTCTGCACTCACTGACGCCCTGCTGTCAGGCTTTGCCCGGCAGCTGCGCTTGCGATACACCATTCCAGTCTGCAGCGGCGCATCTATCTGCTTCAAAAGGGTTGTGGCTACTGAAATATCCTGACGAACGCGGCCAGAGGCCATCTATCCTGCAACCTGAGCGGAGCGTGACGTTGTCCGCGTCTCATGCGTCTGATGCGTCTCATGTGCTGCATGGCATGTGAGCCTGCGGACGATCGTGCGCGGATGTCGCGTGCAAAGCCTTGCATGCGAAACGGCCACTGTATCCCCAGAGTCATTACTGATGCTGCAGCGGGCGCACAAGAGGTGCCAGGCTGTGCATGTACGGCCGACCAGCAAGCATCGTCCTGAGCAACGCAGCCGCTACGCGTATACGTATACGTAGGGACCGTCGATCGAGGCTTGATGTCAAGCCTCGGATCTCGCGGTGCGCACGAAAAGGTCGAAAGGAGACCGGAAAACGATCATCACGATGTTGGACGCTGAGATGCTGACCTCAGACACACGAATCGTCGTGGCATACGACTCACGCCAGGATCTGCGCATGTGTATGAACAGGATATGATCCCGTGCGGTGGAGACTTGCTCGCAGATGATGCATCGCCATGGCGCGCCATGCATATGCATCCACCAGATTGCTTCTGACAGAGCCGTGCAAGCACGGCACATGCATGCGGACTGCATCATGCATGATGTGGAGTCACCGACGCACAGTTGCAATGCATGCGGCGGCTTGGCACGGCTGAGCGGGAGCAGACTCGATGCGTCTCATGCCGATGCATCCCGTCTACATTTCTGTACCCAGCATACGCTCATGGCCATGCATTTCCAGGGAAGGCGGTCAGGACTAATCCAACATGTGCTGCAGCCCCGTGGGGTGCTTCGGGCATGTGGCCATGGACACCCTATGCGCCACGACTCCGGATCGGCATGCGCATAGTGTGCAATTCCGGAGCACTGGCACCAGTGACAGCCACTTTTTTTTTTCTGCGTATGCGCAGCACAGCCACGCGTGGAAACATAATCTGCTGGACGCCTCGAGAGCTCCAGAGGCTCGTGTGTTGAGTTTGTCTGCAGAGTTTGTCTTCATGAACCAGCTTACTCCTTTGCAACCTAAGCAATCTGCATATGCTTAAGCAATTGACGCGTCACGATTGATTGGGCCGCGAGAGGGCGTGCGCATAAATTATGTTTACATGTAAACATAATTTGTTTCTGTACAGAAGAGAATGAATAAATGCCATGATATAGACGTCGGTACCGCGCTAGGACAGCTGGTCATGACGCGCCGCGATGTCCACCACTGCTAAGCTTTGGCGCCACGACGTTGTTTGTCTCATAATCTTGCGGCCGCCTTTGCAGATGAGGTGTCATCAACGCGAGCCAGCATGCCGCTTGCCGCTTGTGCACACTTGTTGTGTACGTGCAACCCGGGACTTTTGGATCGGATCGCCTTCAAGTTTGAACCAGTTTGCCCTCAATATACATCAACTGTGTATATATTGGTTGACTGATGACTCGGTTGTACGGCCGTCCCGACCCGGGAAGCACCTCAGGCGACGACATCATCTGTGACGATACGTCACATACATAGATATGCATGACATAGAATATTCTGGAAGCCTCCGGAATGTCCCGTCAGCATGCAAGCTTGTGGCTGACAGCACCTCAGGCGACGACATCATCACAGCTGCCACCTAGGTGACCTATTTACAATCGGGTAAACATCACCACAGGTTGGCGCACATGCGTGCACACGTTGGCGGTTGCTTGCGCGGCGACCAGTCGCTGCTATGACTTGCCAAGTGCTGTGTTTGGTTGCCATATCTCTAATGCGAGATACAACGCCCCGCGGAGATAGCCCCGGCCCGGGCGGGCCGGTATACGTATCTCGGAGATATCTGTAACTTATTAAACATGCGTGCACACAGCCACCCCGGTGCGGTTGTAGTGTGATCGTGTGTGTATGTGTTGCTGTTGATTCGGATGAGATTCGGTTTTGGTGTTTGTCTTCGAAGAGATCTCCCGTTCAAAGAGAAGTTCATTCTTTTGCAATGCGTGCACACAGCCACCCCCTCGCTGCCCTCTGTGTGCATGACAAATGTTGTCTCTGTGCATGCAAACGCGATCACTATGCATATTGCAAGCGTGCAGTGGAGCAGCTGCGGCGCGCCTGCATCCGGATCCACAATGCACGCGCATTACGTGCCACGACATTAATGTGAATATTCCTGCGGCCGCACTCATCGGTGTCCACTCTTGCTGACCGCACCTGAACGAAATCACGCTGCGCATGCACAACAGCAGCTTTGCCGGTGTTGAGAGGACACAGCGACAGCTGCTTAACTTGACTCTGTGGAGTGTGTTGATCAAACTGAGTCACTCAGTGCGTGCGGCATGAGTCATGTGCTGCGCCGTGTTTACGCCGAACTTTGCGGAGTGACGCCTTGATTGCAGTGCACATTGGAGAGGACACAGGGCAACGTGCATGGACTTCAGATGATGCAGTCACCGCACAATGGCTTATTCGGAGCAACGGCGAGCGCTGCTTGCAAGAGGATAACAGCATTGCAATCATGAGTATCAAGCTTGAGCACTTCAAGAGCTATGCATGGCGCGATAGCAAGCAGTGACACCGACCGACAGGATGCCACAGTCAATGAAGCATCAATTTGCACAGACAAACATTGAGCGCGCAATGATCCTGTATGGTGTTCGTATGGGTTACTCGCTAGAGCATTTTCACAGCACCACCTCGGGTGGGGACGCATACAGCTCTCCTGGTGCCACAGAACCCAGGGCAAGGTGCCCCAGACTCCCCCCTGCAGACAACACCACCTGCTGCCCAGCTCCACAGCACTATTCCTTATTGGACCGCCTCGCAGGCGGCCTAGTCATCAGCCAAGCCACTCAGCCGGCTGCCACAGGCCCGCAGCCACAGCACAGCAGCCTTTACCTTCAGTCATTCCCCGCCCACAGGCCGGCAGCGGCACCCCGCTGCCCTCCCTGGCACCCTACGCCCGCGGCCACACTGCACAACTCTACAAATACAATCCCAACACCTTCACACACCTGGGCAGTGCGGCCATGCATGCCTGTGAGCCCGCCGTCGTGCCGACCCCCCCTCGACGACCCCTGAAGCCCCCCTTGCACCCAGGACCACCTTTGCCGCCTGGCACAGATCGATATTGGCCGTGAGGCGGCGCTGGAGGGGAGCGGCCTGACTTGCGTGCACAGGGGCCGCCCCATCTCGACACGGAAATCACAAAAGTACAATCAGAAAACGCCTCGCGGCACATGCTGCCAATCTCACGCGAGCGCATTGCCTCGGCTGGGGGCCCGCCGCAGCGGCATCCGAAGCGCACCCTGTGGACGCCCCAGCAAGACAGAAAAATCGCAGATTCATAGATTGAAAAAAAAAACGCCGGCTGGCGCTGCGCGCGCGTGTGCCTGCGCAGGGCGTTTACGCACGCAGCCTCCCTTCACCACCTGTGGTGCGCCATCCCCCTTCCCCCGCCCGCTGCAGCACCCAGTGCTGCACACGACCAGCTAACACCCGCCCGACCCCCCCTGCGACGCTACACGGCACCATTTATTGTTCGGTTTCGATGTTCAAGCAGTATCCTGTCCGCGGCTGCATTAGCATTAGCTCCTTCCCACCCCGAGCCTGAACACATGCCCTGTCAGGTCAGGAGGAGGGTGCGGTGGATGACCCGTCAGAGGTCCATGAAGCTGGACATCTCCTCTTCGACTTCGGGGGTTGCGGCGAGCTGCGGCGTCATGCGCCGCGCCGCGCCCCGCCGGCTGCCTGGCGCGCCCACCTGCTGCGGAAGCAGGCTCGGGTAGCCGCCGCCGCCGCCGCTGCGGTGGCCGCTGGAGGCCGGCGGACCGGCCGCCGGCGGCGGCGCCGCGGCCGCGGGCTGTGGGATCAGCGGCGGCGCAGCGCCGCCGGAGCCGGAGCGTCGGTGACCGCCGGCCTGCGGCGGCGTCGCCGGCGCCTGCGCCATTGACGACCCGGACGTCGGCAGACTCGACAGAGAGTCAAACTGCGTCGAGTAGCCAGACGATGCCGAGTCAAACATGAACGACGAGTTTGTCGCAGAGGGGCCGGAGGACGCCGTGGAACGCATCATCGCAGGGTTCACTGTGGCCACTGGCGGCCGCGGCGGCGCGTGTGGCATCGGCTTCACCTTCTGGCCACGATTCGAGTCTCCCGACGTCGGCCTCGGCGGAGGCGGCGTGCGTGTCGGGGAGGGCGACTTAGTCGGGCTCTTGCTCGTGCGGCGGCTCGGCTGGCGGCCGCTGCTGCGGCGGCGGCTGCCGCTGAATGCGCGTCCCGCAGCCTGCATCGCTGCCATCATCCGCGATGACCGCCCGCGCTTCGGCTCCGCCGCGTGGCCGGGGGCTGGGGACGCGCGCTCCGGGGAGCGCTCCCGCGACGGCGGCCGGGCATCCCGTCGGCGCGTGAGGTCGGCCCCGGATTTGCTGCGGGAGTGCTTTGGCGGCTTGGCCGCGTCCTGCGCCGGCTGCCGCGAGCGCGGCTGGGACAGCCGCCGCGACGTGTCGGGGCTCCCGTAGCCGGTCCCGGACTGCCGCCGCTGCTGCGAGTAGGGCTGCATCGGACTCGACGCAGGCCGGGGCAGCGTGCGGGCAGAGCCCTGCCGCTGCGGTTGCTGCGGGGGGGCCTGGAAGGCCGAGGGCGAGAACATGTGCGAGCCGGATTGCATGAACGTCGAGTTGTTTACGGAGGCGGCGCGGTCCGAGCCGAGGGAAGAAGGCTGCAGCATGCGTGAGCCATCAGATGCCGCGTACCCGGAGGGCCCTCCGAACGGCTGCATCTGTGGCACGCGCTGAGCGGATGGCTGCCGCTGGGCCCGCCCGCCCCTGACGCTCCCGCTCGAGGCCTTTGCAAACATCGGGCCCCCGAGGGTGGGTGTCTTGGGGGTGCTGCTGGAGTGGCTACGGGGGCGGCTGCGGCTCGCGCGGCCGCCGACGCTGCCGTTGGTGCTGTCGCCGCTGCCGCCGCCGCGGCCGGTAAATACGGACGGGCCGCCGCCGCCGCGCATCAGGCTGCCGCCGCTGCGCGGCGCCTGCATGCCGGGACCCGGCGCGCCGCCGCCCATCGAGAACGTCGTCCCGCCGCCCAGCACCGAATTCGGCACTGGCACGGATCCCCCGGCCATCTGAAGATACGGCATCTGGACGGCACCGAACGCCGACATCCCCGGCTGCCCGGACAGGCCCCCCGCAGCCCCCCCCGGCACCATCATCGACGGCGGCATCCCCGACGCCGCGGCGCCGTACGGCAGCGCCGAGTCGACCGCGCCATGCATGTACGACTGCCCCGGCGTGTGGAGGGGCTTCACGAGGCCCTGATAGCCTTGCCGCTTCGCCATGCTGCGGATCATCGCGTTGACTTCGGTCGAGCCGGGGGCGGGGCCCTGGCCCTTGATGAGGGTGCCGAACATGTGGGACGCCATCTGCTGCTGCACCATGTTCATGTTGGCAAAGGTGTTGATGATCATGCGCTGGCGGTTCATCTCGACCTCGAGCGCCTTAGAGCGGTTGCGCGCTCGCGCCGCGTACGCGCGCGCCTGCAGCACACATGCCATCGGTAAGAGGGGCCAGAGTGGCTGAAGCGTGGCGGATCTGTTGGAGTATTATGAAGCATGACTACGTGTGCACAAACCTTGTCAATGGGGCTTCATCGCAATCTGAAGCTCTGAAGCTCAAGTGAGTCATGAGAGTCAAGATGTGTATTGCCAGATGCAGGGCTTGGTTTGTGGTGCTGTGTCATGGCGGGAGGCAGGTGAGCAGCTGACTGTGTGGGGGCAGCTGGCTCCAGGCTAGTCAGGCTACACTGCCCAGAGCAGAGCAGTAGCTAGCTGGCAGGTGTCGAGGCAGGGCCTCCACAGCTGCAGAGTCTGAGTCAGCCCATGCGCTCATGTGCGTGTTCGGGCGTAGGCAAACGCAGCAAAAGAATCTCTTCTGAATCAACAGGCACACACGTATGTCTATGTCTTCATGAGCGTGCATTGCCTGTGTCCGCACACCTGGCACAGGAACGAGGCCGTGCGGATATAGCATCATCAGTGCAGCCTAGAATTTGCACCTCAGCGAGTTTTGGCTACACTGTCGTAAGGGTTTGAAAGGTAGCTTCAGCTGGTGTTGTTGTGGAGAGCTGGCCCTGATCCTGATACAAGATGCTTCGAGGCATGGGGGGCTTGCCTGTGAGACGGTCACAGGGCCCACTCTCATGGTGATCATGAGGCTGTGTGGCTGCAGCCTGGCATGGCACTGCCTGACCACCATGACTGGCTGCCTGGGTCATGGCTTGTCCTGGCCTGTGTGCAAGCCCCCCTCCCCATGCTTGCAGGGCTCACACATGGCAGCCATCACAGAGCAGTGCTATCATCACTGGCTGCAGTCAGCAGCAGATGATGGCCTGAGGAAGGCACTGCCACCATGGATGAGGTCTGGGTACAGTGATGCCTTCTCTGCTTAGGCTCATGCAGCATAAACATGGCCACAGAGGCAGTGAGATTGAGCAACAACAGTCGTGTGCAACTGCATGCTGGTTCAGGAGCATTGCTTCTGTGCCACTTGCTGTTCAACCGAGAGTTAAGCCTGTGGCCTTGGGACAGATTGGGACAGATGATGGTTTGATGCTGCACAGGACAGGCATGCATGGTGATGGCATTAGTGTGTCATGTTGTGTGAGGAGGTGAGACTTGTGCAGAAGTGGTGAAAGGCTGGCATTCACATGGTGTCTAGCGCATGCTGGGTCTGTGCAGGTCTAGCTTGTTGAGCAACACCACACACAACTGGAAACCCCTCGGCAGTCCGCATCAGCAACAGTGTGGGTTCACCCATCACTGACGCAGCCCACAGCACTCACGTGCCTGCAACACAAGCCTGCAGCTTGCAATATACATATATAGACAGAACTCTCATCTGCCCACAGACGCCCTCTCACAAGCCTGCAGCTTGCCATGTGCATGCAGCTTGCTGCAACACATGACCATCAGGGCTGGTAACAGTCGCAGGATATAGTGACAGCCCAGGCCATGACAGCAAAATTACCCCAATGATGAGCAGATGGCATGAGTTATGAAAGGTTGCAGCATGCATGAGCTCATGGACTCAATCCAGATCTGAATCAGGATTTTATTACTGGTCCTGTGCCTCAGCAAGGGTGTGCACTGGTGGTCACAGGGCACCAAATGATCTGAGTGGCTTCAGGGCTCGCTGACAATCCCACTGCAAGCTGAGCAAGGGCGTACTAAGCTCTCAGTAGCAATCTTGATGCAACACCCGAGGTCATTGTCCACGAGGTGCCACAGGCCCAGCAATGCCTGGAACTCAAAGGCTGCATCCTTTGCTGAACGGTCAGCACGGACCTGTTGTGTGAACGAATCAGCAAAGACTTGCTGAAAGGTCGGGCTGGCCTTGCGGGGAGGCAAAGCGGGCAGACAGGTGGGTGCCAGCATGGAGGGAACAAGCATGCTCTCCATAGTGGAGGTGACCTCGACACGAACGGCTTTGTTTAAACAGGAGACAGAGCTATATTTGTGCAGCGGTACGTGTGTAGAGACAACGGTGCGTGGCAGCGGGTTGCTGTGGTGGCTGTGGACCGGGACAAACAGGTTGGCCCGGTAGTACCAAGGGCACTTTGCGGGCACAATGGGGGTGGGGAGCAAGCACTGGGGTAGTACTTATAGCAGCTGAATCGAGGCAACAGCGACAGCACCCCACAGGCCCCCACAAGCGCGGCCTTGTTCCCGCGTGTGTGGAATGTGTAATGCTCTCACAGCTGGCTGCAAGCTGCCTCCCGGGATGAGCCGAGAGGGCACAATCCCGGTAAATGCTGGAATTCTCAGGACTGGCTCACTAAAAAGTGGGGTGCTTGGTCATCCCCGGGTTCACACGCCATCACGCAATCAGTCATTGCCCACGAGGCTGGCCCATATATGGGCTGAGGATGTGAGGTGCAAGCCTGTGTGATGCCCAAAGACAGGCGAGATGATGTGTTTGATGAGATGTCTCATTTGAGTGTGTAATGCCACCCGCCCGCCCTGAAAGCAAGACCACAATGCAACCAGTCTGTGCTCTCAGTGCTACAAGTTACTTGTGGCTCAGCATGAGGCGGCATGGGGGCACCTACACCACGGATTTTTCACACAAGAACACACAAGAACAAATCGCTCGGTGCTTCTCACGGTACTCACGTGCCTGCGCACCGTGTTGTGAGGGGTGCCCCGCTCCCTGAACCACTCACAGCCTAATCAAGTAGTGTACGAAGAGAATTGCTCTCTGTGCAAACTATCAGCACCGCAGCATGAGGCACTAAAATAGACAGGCGTGGTGTGTGCGCGACAGACAGCATAGGGTCTGACTGATGGGCGACGAGATGACTGTATGGCAGGCGTGCTTACAGCAGGGGGTGCATGCAGGGCCGTGTGGTGCGATGGAAGAGGGGTGGGGAGAAGTGGGCGGGGGAGGTTTGATCAGTTTGTTGGATTCGTACCGCCTCGCTCCGGGAGATGGCGGCTTGGATGTGCTGCCCAGAGAGGTCGACGGCCGCGTTGGACGCGAGCTGCGTCAGCACCTTGATCACTTCAGGCTTCTGCAGCAGCTTGTCGACCTCCGCCGCCTGCGCCGTCCGCGCCTCCTCCGTCATCGGGTGGCCCTCGAGGAACATCGCGGCCGGCGGCACGCTGCTGCCCGCCGGGTCGCCGCGGCTCTGCTGCACGCGCTCTGACGCGAGCTGCCGCAGCGCACCGATAACGTCGGCCTCTGACTGTGGCGCGTCACTGGCGGCGGCTTCGCCGCCGCCGTCGCGGCTCAGCAGCCGCAGCAGCGCGCCTGTCAGCGCCTCCTGCGAGATTCCGTCGGAGCCGCCACCGCCACCGCCACCGCCACCGCGGCTGCGGCCGCCGCCGCCGACGGCGGCTGCGCCGCCGCTGTCGGAGGTGGTGCACGAGGCAACGGAGTCGGCGTGTGCGGCGCGGGCGGGGGCCACGCCGGCGAGGCCGCCGAAGCCGAAGCCCCCCGCGAATGACGGCATCGACTCCGTCACACTGCCGACCATGCCGAGCGACTCGACCGCACTCACCGGCTCGCCGCTGATCGCGCCCGGCCCAGAGTCCACCTGGAGGGCAACGCCGCTTTCGGTGCGCGCCGCGTCGGCGGCCGCCGCGAGCGCGCCCGACTCCTCAACGTCCGGGAGCGCCTCTGTGGGGATGGAGAACAGGCTCGCGGAGGACAGTGCGGTCTGGATGACGGCGCTGGCGGAGGCCGCGGGGTCGCCGTCCTCACTGGCAATGTCAAACGCGGTGGCTGTGGGGACGCCACCGTGCGGGGAGCCGCGGAGCGGGCTGCCAGCCGGGGAGGCGGCCTCCGGGTGGCGGGAGGCGAGGTGGCGGAAGGCCGGGAAGAGGGCCGAGATGAGGACGTAGAGCATGTCTGTCGCGTTGAGGTGCTCCGTGCGGTTTCGTGTCTGCAACCGCACACTCTCGCTGGTTGTGACGTCATCATCCTGCACACACATGTTGTGTTGTGGAGCCATGTTGAGCCATGTCCATCTCTCTTTGGCCCATCACCGACTCTGGATCTCCCTCCAGATGGGTTGATATTTGTCTACTTCCGTGGCCAGCTCGTGGGTGGTTTGTGAGGAGACAAGAGAGCCATAACTCATGGGCAAAATGCATGGCACTCACCACAATCTGTACACAGGAAGTGAGCAGCATGGACAGTCATGCATGTGATCAGTCATAGACCCTGGGCAGACTGTGAAAACCCTGGGGGAGGGGGGTGAGTAGTGCCTGGGAACATAAGTCTGAGTGGACACAAGCCTGACAAGGCAAGCCTGCTGAGGCAAGCCTGCTGGGCAACCTCAGGGGTGGCCACAGGCTTGCCTTGGGCATGTTTGCTGTGGGCAGCCATGCTTGCTTCTCACTTCCCACCTCATGAAGTGCACACAAGCGCCGAGCATACCACATGCGCACATGCATGGGACTTGCTCCACAACACATGCCGCGATGCATGCCTCGCAAATGCCATGCCCGGGCAAGCCTTGGCACAGCACGGACCCTTGTCCAGGGGCGACACGACGCCGCGGCATCGCCTACGGCACCCCGCACTTCAACCGGCACACACAGCTCTCGCCGGCCCCAAGCCACCCCGAGGTACCCATGCGCGCTATGCAGTGGGTTAGGGCCACGACCGCACACGGCCGCACACGGCCTTGTGACACACACACACACACACACACACACACACACACACACGCACACACAGGGTATCGGCGGATGTGCGGTGGCGCACCGCAGGCTCGCCGATGCGGTGCAGCGCCTCGAAGCGCAGCACGCTCAGCAGCGGCAGGGCCCGTGGGTCCTGCATCACCGCCGCGTGACTCCTGTCCGCGCGCTCCGACACCTCCCCGATCCACTCCGCAATCGACCGGAACACCGTCCGCGCCGCGTCGCTGTTGCTGATGCCACGCGCCCCGAACGCGGTCTGGCACGAGCCGCTCGGCAGGCCGCGCGGGCGCTCGATCGTGTTCTCCTCGATCGCCGCGAGCAGGCCGCCGATGAGGACCTCGCAGCCGGCGACGTGCGCGTTGTGCACCGCAGCGCCATACAGCGTCAGCGCGGGGTCGAACGGCGTCGGCGTCGGGCGGAGGAGCCAGTCGCGGAGCGACAGTGCCGTGACGGTCACGCTCTCCTGGATCACCTCCGCGGCGGTGAGGTGGGTGATCGTCTCGCAGACCTCGTGGGAGAGTCCGGGGAGGCCACACGAGAGGCCGAAGGAGGACTCGGTGGCCATCGGCGCGAGGTCCGCGCCGCCGGCATTGACGCCGCCGCCGGCATTCGCCGGCCCGGCGCTGCGCACCGGGCTCTCGCTGAGCGTGCCGCTCATGCTGCCGATGGTGCTGAATGCATGCGTGTCGAGGCCGGCGGACGTGAGCTCTGGCGGGAGGGGGACCTTGCGCGCGCGGTCCGAGCGGGAGCGCGCCGGCAGCCCCTGTCGCCGCCGCGTGACGGAGGACGCGGTGGAGGCGTTGGTCATGATTGCAGGAGGCGGCAGGGCCGCAGAGGCTGCCGGGGAGGAGAGGGGGGAGGAGAGGGGGTTGGAGGTGAGGCGCGGGCCGGAGAGGGAGGACCGCAACGACGCGAGGTCCTTCTGGATCGTGGTGACGGTGGAGTTGAGGGACTCGAGGTCGGCGGGGAGAGCCGCGGGCTCGCAGCCGGGCGCGTCGTCATCGTCGAGGATGTTGGTGCGGGGGGAGCGGCAGGGGGAGGCAGAGGCGGCACGGGGGGACGCGGCGGGGGAGGGCGAGCCGGCGGATGAGGCGTCAGAGAGCGCGGCAAAGGCGGCGCCGCGTTCGGTGAGGGGCGGGCGGAGGACGGGGACGAGGACACCTATGTCGCTCTGCACGCATGGGTCAGTGGTGAGAGGGGGCGCTGCAGTGGGGGCTACGGGAGGCGAGGCGGTTGCGCGCCGGCATGAGCTAATTTAGCAGCCAGGGTAGCAACATGCATCCCGGGTGTAACAAGTTCGGAGGAACACCACAATGCCGCGACGTGGGGGAGGAAGCTGTACCAGAGAGGGCATGTGTCGACGGGGAGCATGCGATCTGGGATGCGCGCGAGTGGGAGTGGGCAGGGCGATGGGATCGCCCGCAATTCAGCCGAACAAAGTGTTCAGGCAGGCAGGGCAGATGATGGAGCAGGAGAGAGTGAGATGCAGGTGGCAGGGGGATCTGCTGGGAGGTGGCTAGAGGAGTGCGGGTGGGCAGGCAGGCGGGGCCAGGCAGTGCATATGCCAAGCACAGAACTACAGCTGCTGACGTGAGCAAAGGGAAGGTGAAATGGTGAGCCCTGGCAGCGTGCATCAGCAGGCCCCTGCAGGGGGCATGATGGAGTTTTATATGCATGCATTTGTGAGGGGTAGCTAATGGTTGCAGGCAATGGCCGTTCCGCACCTCGTGCGAGTCCTGGTCACCGCTCCAGATGCATGGCTTGGGCTCAACTCCCACGACTGTAAAACTGTCCTCCGAGTCTGCCTCCCAGCCGTCCTTGTCCTTCGGCCGGACGGATGACTGACGGGGCGCCTGGCGCGAGGTGCCTCGCCGCTTGGGCGTCCTGTTGGAGTCGGAACTATGGGAAGTGGCCTTCACGTTGGGCTTGGTGGGCTGAGGACTGCGTGGGCCTGGGGTACGTGGGACGGGTGTGCGTGGAGCCGTGGTCCTCGCTGCTGGTTTCCGTGGAGCTGGCGTGCGTTGGACAGGCGTTTTCGGAGCAACGGTGCTGCGTTCGCGGCCCGCACTGCCTGGCTGCTCCTTCCTCGCCGCAGCTGCTGGAGCCTCGTCGAGAGATTGTGCGCTGGAACCGGTGAGCACGCTGTTGTTGGTGGTGCCCGTGCTGGACGAGACGGTGTCCGAGGCGTAAGCATGCAGCGTGTGTGAGCGGTTGTAGTCTGCAGGCAGCCGCGTAGGGCTCTGTGAACCTCGCTTGGTTGAATCTCGTGGCTTGACTGGGCTGGTGGATCTGCTGCTGGCGCTTCGCCCTGCGCCCACGCTCTGCCATGCCGGACGAGCGTTTAGCGCCTTCACATCCTTCGCGCCGCTGCCCACGCTCTGCCACGGGGGCCTAGACTTCGAACCAGAGCTCATAAACGCTACAAGCTATGATAATTAAATGAAGAGGAGGCCTGCAGAGCAGCCGCTGGTGTTCGAGGGGACCGCCCGTTCAGCGCACTGCGCGACCTATGCTGTACGGGAGCATGCACCGGAAATTCAGGCGAAAGGGAACTAACGCAGACGGAAGAATTGAGAATAAACCTCTCTGCAACGTGCCAGGCGCGACAGTGGAGACCAGCACTCTGCACGCAGTCATTCATGTTCGCAGTTACCACTGGACGACTAAAGCTGCGTCGTGATGATTTGTGACGGGCACGGAATGCATGGCATAGCAACACGCGCGCAAGTCCACCAAAACGATGCATCCTGTGCGACAAGATGCCGCCCGTCACCGGGAGGCTTGCGACGCAGGGCAGCCTGCAGCGCAAGCACAGCGCGCCCGAATCTGAAGTGGTCGCCACGCGCCCAGAGCGTGAACAAACGAGTATTCCTTGCAACCAGGAAGCCAGGCGGGCTCGTGGCCGGCGGGATGCTGTGAGTTGCTGCAGGCGCGATGTCAGCTGCAATCACGCAACACATGTACGTGTACACGGCCCGGCTTACTACCCGTGTGCAGGCATTCCGATCACTGCATAGTCCGTGTAAACAAGCATGGAGGAGGTATTTGGAAATCCTTCGGAATAAAGGAAATAAAAGGCGTCTAATCCCGGTTGGGCGAGGCCTCGTGGCCTTGTCGCGCGCAAAACGCTGGTGCATCCGCTGCAGCTGCGATAAACAGAACGTACCCGAGCCTTCACCGACCCAGAGCGATCCCGCCTGGACTCTCGGAAGCCAGAAATCCGGCCATTAGCGACCTCACAGTCTAATCCTGGCTGAAATCTGTCGCTGCTGAAGCTTGGTCGGCTGAATTTGCTACACCTCGGAGTCTGCCCTGCCAGTCAATTGCCAAGCAAGCGCCTGCAGCACTTGAACATGTGTCAAACAGTGCCATGGTAGCATCAATAGGACTTCATGCTGTTTCTCACCGATGTGCACCTGCTCCGGAGCTGGCCCGGGCTCGCGATTGGACCGCTCGTCCAGGCACCTGTGCGGATCGTTGTGGCTGTGATAGCCCATGCATGCGCAGGTGCGCCCACCTCCTCCACTGGCATGTCGCGATGGTTCCAAGGAGTTGGCCCAGGATGGAAAATGGCGTTCAACTCCGGGCGTTACCCCCGTGGGTCGAACAGGCGCACCGGTAACAACGCTGTCTCGGCGATCGCGAAGCCTTCAAGGCACGAGTGAACCGCCACCCACGCCCGATCGCGTGTGACTTGCGGCTTGCATACTGAGTACATAATTTGCAGTCGTGCTCATGTTATATAGACCTCAGCGGCCGTCATATGCGACTCAAGCTCGCTCGCCATGACCGCCGGCCCTGTCTCTGCACGCCACTCCAGCAACTTCCAGGCGCTTCTGACCGCCCAACATCTGCAACAATAATTATTGCCGTGTTTGAGCGACGTGTCGGCCGTCTGTGCTCGCTTCCGCGGCGACTAGACGCCGTGCACAGGGCAACCCGGCCTCGCAGCCACGGCAGCAATCTTGCGCTGTGCCCTCAGCAGCTGACTGCCCCATGGTGCTGCCTGTGCGCCCCGGCATCGCGCACAGCCTGCTCCACCACACACGCCTGGCAGGCGCACACACACTCCACTCGATCTCAGGCTGTTGGCTTCGGTTACGTTTGTGCCACGGCTACACGCGGTCCGCGCGGGCGGTGCAGGATTTCTTACCAAAGGTGGACTTTACAGTCGGGGAATTCACACATTCACACCACATGCGCGCCCGAGGCCTCGTGAGGGGATGCGCCGTGGCCACTACAGCGCCCAGCGTGAGCGTCCGAGCGCTAGTTCCCTGCAGCTGGTGATCAGTCGGGTCCGGGGTGTGGGTCGCAGCGCGCCTCGCTGCTGGGCTGTGCGTGACGTCGTGTCCGCGACGAGCCAAACTTTGCCACACCGTTCCTTTCGACCGCGGCCCCGCATGCCGGATTTGGCCCTGGTGGTGTGCCATGCTCTGCAGCTTGAAGAGGCGCTGCCTGCGAGTATGCAAGAGCTGTTTAGTGCGAGGTGCTTGTGTTGTGTTTTGTGTATAGGCCGGTTCGCTCATCTGTAAGAAGGAATGTGTCAAACCCCGCCCGTGCTTGCGCGGCTGCAGTCGCCATGTTTCCTCTCGAACAGTACACCTACCAGATCGCAGACGTCAGCGCCAAGTTCGTACGTTCGGGAGAGCGCCTCGAGGCGGTCGATGCATGAGCTCGCTCGTGACGGGTACCTAATCTGCCACATTCATGCGATGCATCGCGATGGCACGGGCCGAGGCGCGGCATCAACGCGGCCGTGCCACCCCGCCACCGCCGCGTTTGTCTGCTTTGCACACGCATTAATCCGCTGCAACATCAAAAAGAGACTTGGAAACCTTGACGCTTGGAGCCTGACGGCTGCGCGCAGTGAGTTCCGCGCAAGCTTGGGCAGCAGGCGCTGTCGTCTCAGATGCGCGCACATGTACCCCGGCTTTGCGCATGATCAAGCACTCCAGCGAATCCAGAGGTCCAGCATCCTCACCCGCGGGTGGCCATCGCTGGGGGCGCAGCAGTGCTGCCGGAGCCATGTTCACCGCCATGGTCTTCCGTTCACTCTTTTGTAAACACACATCGCCACGATATCGTGATATCATGCGCACCATGGCCAGCTGCAAGCTGCAGGCGTCGTGTGCAGTCTGCAGACGGACGTCCGTACACCGCGGCCGGGCGTCGATTGCAGCACAAGCAGCATGCTGCAACCCATCTCATAGATCATCATGCGCGCTGCTGCAGCCATGGGCTGGCATGCTGAAGTCAGGCCTGGATGCCTCGCGCGCATGCACCGGCGCCTCCGTGCGCCTCAAGTAGTCATCGGTTACGCAAACTATGTACGTATCTCGAGATAGCGATTGAGGCTGGTCGAGGTCTCGTAAAGCCGCGCGCGTTACGCAGTACGCTGCATGTGTGCATCAGCCTCACGCGTACGCGCGACCTTGAAACCTCACGATTCGCGTAGCTGTTCAAACTCATACTCACGCGGGAAAGTTTTGCATGAATTCATTGCAGCCTTACATTCCGCCTCCGCACACAGATGCACACATATCCGGAAGATCGAGCTCCAGATATAGCTGCTCGTCCAGGCTTCGTACCCTGTGGGCTTCGGCTATCCAACGTTGACCAATGCACACGAGCCGGCCATGGCTAGAGGTGTCACGATTTCGGATGCAAGCGAAGCCTCGATCCCACGAGTCTACTCAGCTCCAACATGAGCCGACACAACTTCCTCCTACGGCCATTTCTCACGGCAGCTGCATATGAGGTAACCTTCTTTTACGGATACAAACAAGGCCTCGTCATCGTACGAAGGATCCTGCTGTACCTGTTTCAACTCCGACATGAACTTGTGGCCCGGCGGGTGTGCATCCACTCGAAAATGTGGCAGAACAAGTTCACTCGCCCGGATGTCTCCACGGCCACTCCCTGGCATTGCTGCCTCCACCCATCCCAGAATCATGAAGGTAGTGACAGCAGATCTGCCTGTTGGCTGATGGAGCTTGCTTTCTGGCAGGTGATACTGACCTGTGGAGCACAAGATGCTGCAGAGTAAGGCCCCCTAAATTGGGCTCACAGTATCTGGGCCGGGCCGAGACTGAGCAGGTCAATCACCCCTGACTACCATAGGGGCTGCTGTCTTGTGTGTGGCTTCAGAGTGGCTGCTGCTGATTCCTGTCAAGTGAAACTTATGGATCAGCAGTCAATTTCGTTCTGTCTCTCGAGAGACAGAACGAAATTGAGATCTGCTTCAGCCACAGGCAGTGCGGCAACAGATGCTGGCAGGGCTGATATACTCATTCACACCCTCCAACTCAATTGTACACATGGCCTGACATAACGTGCTGCAACATAGTAGCTGCAACACCTAGGGCGAGCCTGCTGCACCCTGACCTCTGCTACCTATAGTTTGATTTGGACTAACTGTTGGACCAACTGACAGGACTTTTAATCAGGTAGAGCTGATCAGGTAGAAGGGCTACAGGCCTGAAGCCTGCTGCAGCTGCGTGGCTGATACTCCCCTGGCAGCAACTGGGGGCTTACTGTTGCATTTGCACTCACTCTGTGTAGCTACATATTGGAGCTGCAAGACTGTTTCTATCCCTGTGTCTCGGTGCCAAACATGATGCAAGGCCAGAGCCAGCAGGGCGGGGGAGAGCTGTGAGCAGTGCCAGCCTGAACGAACACACCATATGCATGTGAGACCATATGCATGAGCGCTGCTGGGGCGGGTGTGACAGCTGGCCTTGCATCCATGGTCAACGGCCCCGCAGCAGCAGGGCCACTGGCAAGAATTGCCCAAGTCATGGTCAAGTCAAGGAGATTGGAAGTAGTAGCCATATTAAATGCAGATGCGCATGCTTTCATCTCTCACCTTTGTCAGGAAACCAGACAGGCGTCACCGTGGTGCACGTGGGGCCTCTGGGCGTATGTGAAGTGCAAGGCGAGCAGCCTGCTGCACAGCATCTGCACAGCAAATGCGGAGTATGCGGTTCCCCTGGTTGCTGCCCACGGTGCTACCTGCCTTGCGTGCTTTGTCCTTGTAACACACAGCAACTGCACAGCACCGGCATGGGCAAGGCTGGTCATAACAGTACACATGCACCATTGACCACATGCGAGAATCCTGGCTGCAAAGTGGACTGCAATTTGGAGGCTGTGGGTGCATGTGCAGGCCGCACAAAAAGATAGAGTCTCCTGGGTGTCTTATAGAGAACAGGAAGCTACGGACACACCACAGCCCCCACCACAGCCCCCCCCCCCCCTTGCCCCCCCCCCCCCCTGCCCATGGCCGCCATGCATATACACTGTGATGTACACTGTAACCCCTTCCTAGATCGAATATTACACTCAGCCATCGCCATGCACTACATCTTTGTGAGTTTTTCTTATATACAGACAAACATGAGGGCAGTGTATGAAAAATTCTGGGTTTGCATGCATCCCATTGGAGGACACAGCCAAAGCCAACTTCTACAACGCAAAATGACCGATCACCTTGTGTTGTGCTGAAACACCATCATGCATGCAATGTAGCAGCCCCAGTGAGCAATTGTTTGTCTGCAATTGTGAAGCTGCCGCAGCACACACAGCACACGCAGCACACACGTGTACAGCCGCGTCCGGTGTTGCCGGCACGATTGAGTATGCAGGCCTAGGATGGCGACGGTCTTGTAATTACCACAGCATGCATGCATAGGCAGATTGTTCACTGCAGCTGGGTCTGCTTACACACCCACCTGTAGTCTCGGGCTCGGGGGGGGGGGGGGGGGGGACATACACTAGGGACATCGTTCCGGGCGTGGCGTGTGTGGCCGTTCTGATGTGCACCGGAGCCAGACGCGGGCCTGACGTATAAAGGCACCAGCTGTCAACGGTGGCCCTTCTGCGCTTGTGCATTTCCTCGGCGGTGCTACCAACATCTCCGACTGGGTCCTTGGGATGCACAGCAAGAATGGTGCCTTTGTGTTTGGTCCGGACACATGCAAGCAACTCGAATCCATATTCCTTAGCGTCCGGGGTCCCTCAGGATCGTCATGGGAATGTAGAACACATGATGCTGGAACATGCACTGCCGGCAGTCAAGCTCCAGAGTTACTGCCACCCATTGCAGCGCCTCCGCCGACAGGGCTCCGGCGGATTTGAAGCGAGCACGTCCACCTGCGCAGCTCTTCCACCGGCGTGAGCCCCTAAGGGCATCCACTGACCAGGGGGCCGTGTCAATCACGTAAACCTTGTCTGATACACATTTCATGTTCCAGCGGGTCAACCCAACTCCGGCAGCCTCAGAGTGCAATAGACCAGGGGGTCAGTGGAGTATCCTGCGGCGCGCGTGTGTACGCCGCATGTGCACACACATTGCATATTTATGCGAGCCCTGCCAATCGTTCCAGATAGGAAGCGCATGCCCAAGATGGGCTTCAGAAGGCTGGGGGGGGGGGGGGGGGGGGGGTTGTTCTTCATGTGGCCTGCATATCTCCTGAACGTCGAATTCAACTTGTGAGACCTGTTGGCCTGCGCCAGCACGTAGTGATGGTAACACAGATGGCCTCCATCCTTCCATATGGAATCCTGCAGAGTTCCATTTCGTTGGGCTGGCCACAGGTGAGCATACAAGAGGTACTCATGTTGCAGGATCCACTTTGCACTACATCAGTCCTGCATATGATATCAGGGTGGCAGTATGAGCCCCAGCATGGCAGAGGGAGCGGCCAGTTGCGCAGATCAAGCTTGGGCCAATCTGGATGGAGGGTCCACAGCACCCAGTGTTAGCATGATCCAGCTGAATGTACCACGATGTCATCGTTCAGGCTGGCGAGATCGATTCTTGCGATTGTTCGAGAGCAGGAGCACAGCTGCAGATGTTTGCAGGTATCGCATGGACTCAGAGCTGGCTGCAAACCCCCAACTGCTGCAGCTCCCTTCCTGCATTCTTCCCGAATGGCATCCAGTGACGACGGTGCGTGGGTCAAGCTTGGCGGGTGCTGCTTGGAGGGCCTGACAAGACTGCCTATGCTTGTTCGTGATTATTCTGAGACCCAGTCTTCCTGCTCACAAAGTACTTGGAAAATGGCAGAACTGGCTGCACCCGTCCCAATCCTCCCACTGTACGCATCACGAAAGCCAGGTCGTCCATTTGAGAGTGGAGAGGTTTCGCTCTGAGCCATCTCACGGTTGCTCTGCTGGTGAAGTGTGCCATGAAGAAAGAGGTGCCATCAGGACTAGATCAGGTTCAGATTTATTTCAGGTTTACTACCACAGGACAGCCTCACAGTCCTGCAATCCTGGTTTGCTTGATCACAACGACGCCAACGCCCCGATGATAAACACCAAAAAAAAAAAACAAAAAAGGGGCTGTAGGCAGGCCAAGCAGACCACAGGCAGTGCAGTGGTTGTGGTTCAGGCACAGTGCAGAAGCAGACCAGCTTACTACATGCACCATCATTTCTGCATGGCCTGCCAGTGTTGGGGTTGCAAATACATTGCAGGCTTGCATGCCAACTGCCTGCTACAACACATGGCAGTCTGCAGTCGGGTACCAGCCACAAGCTGTGAGCTTCACAGCAGATGTATACAATAAGGATACAATAAGAATCGGTGGTGGAGTTCCATCATAATCATTGACATGTAGGGAGGATGGGCAAGCCAAGAGAAGCTGCAATATTCTATACTATCGTTCCATTGATGTATCTCTGTACACATGGAGAAACTGGGTATAAACTGTGCCATGAATTTGGAGCAGAACGTACGACTTGATCACCCTGGGAACAAGCACTTTGCAGGAGCAAGTTTGACACTAGCCCAGGTGCTCATTACCCAAGGCCTTGCAAGGCTGCATCAGTGCTGATCATCAGATGCCCAGGCCTTGTCATGGCAGCTCAACAGTCCGAGGTTCCGACCGATGAAGGAGCAGATGTCCAGGCTGTATCAAACCACCTGGATCACAAAACTGCTCTTCTGCCTGATGCCTGATGCCTGATGCCGACGCGCATGCGCGGGGATACGATCTCCTTGCGCACTTTGTGTTTGTTTAGACCCACTCTGTTTTGCAACATTCCTGGTCACTGCCCTGGGGCTGCGCAGACGGCATGCCGCGGCACAGCAAGGCTGCTGTGCGTGAAGTCCATCACATCATTTACATACAAAGCTCGAACCCATGAAGCTGGACCGGATGTGCATGACGAACACTTTCACAGTGGCCTGAACTGGCCACGGCATCATTGATGGAACTCGCACCGTAAGAGTCATGTGTGGTGTGTTTGGATGAGTCTGTTCACTCTTTTGTCAGTAGATCAGATTCGCACCGTGCATCATCGGTGCACTCTCAGCAGTTGTTGAGGCACATTACCCAGCTTGCGTGCTAACTACCGCTCCCTGCAACTCAGCACTCGGCTGCGACACAAAGACAGCAGAAACGTAATTTGCGCCATGGCTGTTTGAAGCGCGGGCTTCAGCTTCTGCCCTAGTCCAGTCCAATGTGAGCGTGTGATGCCTTAACGGTACCAATGGCTGTATCGACACATGGCTCTATAGAGAGCTCTATCGCGTGTGCGCGCAGGCGACAAGGAAGCTCCACGCATATCTCAAGGCCGCTAGCAACGGCATCCTGAATCTCACAGGATGCCAGATCAGCCCAGCTGAGCCCAGCTACGCCTGGCTCGAGTACACCTCCACGGTAGACACCTGCATCTCAAGATCTGACTTGAAATTTCGTTACACCAATCATGAAAAGGTCTCCGATCGCACCTCTAGGTGGCTGCATAGGCGCTTGTTTGTCCAAGCCGATTGTTGATGCCAACAACGACCATTCAGCTCAGATGGACACACGGCTTTACTGGTGACTCAGCAGCTGCAGGCCTGATTCTTCATTCTGACGAGGGTCACCTCAGGCATGTTGAGTGGCGCTCTCCGTCGAACGGTACCTGTGAAGTGTGCACTGTGGCGGAACTGTACGGCTGGAACAGCAATACTTATCATGCTGTCGGCACAGTGTAATCGCAACGTCTCGGACATGGCACACTGATTTTGCTTATGCTATTGCTTAAGCGACACCAGTGGTGTTGGCATTGGGAATCTACTCAGCAGAGCAAATACACATTGTCTGATCTAGCGCCCAGCAGCCTAGCACTTGCACAGCAGCAACAGGAAGTTCCGATGACAGCAGTATCACTCCAAATTTTGCAGCGATCCACTACGAGTTGTTCAGGGCTCAACACTGTTGTGTTTGGGAAGTGGAGCCAAAAGCAGCCTTAGTTGTATTCAATGGTGCCTAAGGATGCACGAACTGGGGCAGCTGCCTATGGCAATTTTGGAAGGCACTGCGTGAGTGCTGCCAGGCACAGCAGAGCCAACAAAAGCAGAAATGGGGGGGGGGGGGGGGGGGGCTACAGCATGAGTCACACCCCAAACCATAGTGCATGTGTGTCTCTATGCATTGGGACATCCGCCCTGTCCTTGGCACACATTAGGACATCCACCGTTGATGTGCAGTGTGTGTTACAAGGACAAGCAAAAGGCGGAGGGGCAGGCAGGTAGCACCACCAGGACAACGAGCAGGACAAGCACGAGCAAGCACGAGCACGAGCACGAACAACAACGCAAAGCAGACAGGCAGGCAGGCAGGCGCCAGAAGAGCAACAGCCACCGAGCTCAGGGCCAAGGCACAACAAACACACGGAACACACACAAACACACACACACAGAACACACATGGCACACACATGGCACACACATGGCACATACATGGCACACGCATGGCACACGCATGGCACATGGCACCCCTCCACAGCTGTGCACAGCCCGACAGAACACGCACCCACACACCCCCACACCACACCCACCCCAACACCCGCATCCCCGCTCAACCCCCGACCACACGCACCCCCACGCCCGCACGCAACACCACCCCGCCGCCTGCGCGGCCGCGGCGGCCTAAGCTGGCAGCCCTGCCAGCGCCGGCCCCGTGCGCAAGCCACCAGGGGTTCCCCCCCCCCCCCAGCCCCCCTGACCCCAAAGCAACTCTCCAACCGCACCCGCCCCCCGCTGCAATCCCGCACCCGAACAGATCAGCCCAGAGCGGCGGAGCGGCACGGCATCTCCGTCAGCCGCCGACCCGCTCAGTACAGAGCAGCCCAAGGCCCAGCACCCGCGGAAAGTGTCAAGCAGGCGGCGCGCGGCCCGGAAAGCGCCCGAGCCGCAGCCGGCGCCAGGCCAGCGAGGGAGGGGCGGAGTCGCCGGGGGCGGCGCGCCGCTCAGGCCGGATGGCCTGTGAGCGGCGAGAGGTCATCGCATGGGACCGCCAGTCCCGTCAAGACTGCCTTGCCCGCGTGGCGGGCCATCAGCGGGGAAGCGGCGTGAATCTGACGCGCGACGGCGCCGCAGAGCGTCGTGGAGATGTCGCTTATCGCGTTCTCCAGGAACCGCCGTCAAGAGACCGCGCCCGCCCCTGCAGCCACATCGGCAAGCCTGTTGAGGAACGCAAACACAGCCGGGCCCACGCGGCCGTATGTTTCATGCGCCAGCGGGACGAGGCTGAGCCCCCCGACACCTGCGCGGCCGTACTTGTCGCACTTCAGCCAGTCGGCGGCCTCCGCCGAGGCGCCGACGCGCAGCGCCGCAGCGCAAAAGTTGGGACCTGCAAGCGGGTGAGTGACACACGCGTCGCCGATCACTGGGGCGCCCGGAACGAACGCAAGTATGTCGCCTCGCTGGGCGCCCATGCTTGACCTGGGGAGGGCGGCCGGTGGGGCGCCCTGCTCGGGGCTCACGTGCGGCTGTCCGTCGCAGGGCAGGCGAGCAGCCGGCGGCGCACAGGGGAGGTCCCCTGCAGCTGCAGCGGGGCCGGCTGGGGCCGGGGATGCCGGGAGTGGGCCCGTCGTCTCGACGTCATCCGTCGACACGATAGCAGCTGCGTAGGTGATGGGAGCGGGGACCTGGGGGCCAATAGGCGTTGCAGGCGCGGCTGAAGCCAGGGAGGCTGAGGGATCGGGAGGGGCTGCTGTAGAAGACAGTGGCAGCGGTGCCGTGGAGCGCACAGCGGGGGACCCCGGAGGGGGCTGTCGGCCGAGGACGGCGGCGCTGAGCACAGCCGCGCCTAGCACGGCGGCGGCGGCATTGCGGGCAGGCGCGGCGGAGGTGTCGCGGGAGAGGGGCGCAGTGTGTGTTGCCTAGAGGCAGCCTGCACAGCCCAGTGCTGGTCAGCGCTGCCACTTCTCGAACAAGCACCATTCACCGGACCCGCCACCATACGTCCCCAGGCAGTGTCCCCAGGCAGCGTCTCCAGGACCCGGACACGTCCCCAGGCAGCAACGCATGCCATACAAACCCACACACGCACAGCCGTACGTGGGTGTACATCTTCTGCCGGTGCATGCATTGGGGCGTTGGCATGCTCGTTCGTTGCCCCGGCAGTGCCACCGGCCGCTCCGACTTTGTCCTTGTGTCACACAGAGCCACACACCCCGTGGCAATCCAGTGATGTGGCCGCTATACCACTGGATCGTTGCATGTCGCGCAGTGCAAGGATCCAGGGAGGTATAGCTAGCCATATGTATCACTGGATTGCCACAAAAGCACAGCTGGGATTGTCACTCCCATGGCCATTTGCCTTCCCGCGGCCTGGCCTCACGCCCGCTAACGTGCCCGCTGTTCCAACCAGTCAACCCGAGGTCACTGCGGTACTGCATCAGTGTCCTGAAGATGTGCTTTGACCTGTCCTGTAGTGCTACATACACACTGCTGCACTCACGACGCAGCCATAATTCCCGCCTCATTGCCTGGTTCCTTGTAAAACACTGCTGCACTCAGTGGGAACTCAGCCTCAGCGCACGTGTAGAAGGCTGGACGAAGGTTGTCAGCCCACGCAACAGCTCACAACTGATCTCCTATGTTCATGGAATATTTGAGCCCAAATTCAAAGACCGAGCCATGGATACTCGAACTGAACTCTATGGACCCCTTGAAATTTGCAAAGTCGCTCCAGTAGATAGATCAAAGGCCCGCTTGAGCCCGCCCCTGTGTTCCCCCGAGCCACTGCTCCTATGCCTGGGGAGGTGTAGGGCTGCTAACGGGTCTGCCTTCCCCGTAGAGCCCGCAAAGACACTTGACAGATATATGTCATCGCCCTGCATGTAACAACTCACCTGTAGCAGTGGTACTTGAGGTGGAACCATCTGTACCAGGTGGAGGCAGAGGTCGAGGCATATGTTCCAGTGTTGCTGAATGCTGTCAACACACTGACGCCACCGGCCTGTGGCCTCTGACTCCGGCTGGGCCGGGTCCGATGGGTGTGCGGGATGCCTTCGTTGGCGTGTGCGGGGACTGCGGAACGGCTTGGGCGCTGCATTGTCCTGGGTGCGGTGCGGCGTGGGCCGGCGAGGCTGCGCGGCGGTGTGCCGGGCTGGCGTGGTATGCTGTGGCTTGGTGGGGTGGGGGTGGGTCTTGGGGCCGGGGCGGCCCCCGGCAATCGGGCGGCCATGATGGGCGGCCTCAGGCGGCAGTGTGTTGGGTTTGGCCCTGTCGTCCGGCGGCGGGCGTTGTGGTGCTGGTGGTTGTGGTGTTGTGTGTCGGCTGTGGGGTTTGTGCGTGCGCGTGTGTGGGTTTGGGTTTGTGGGTGTGTGGGTCTGTGCGTGTGTGTGCTGGTGTGTGGGTGTGTGCTTGGCGGTCTGCGGATCTTTGTCGCTTGCTACGCCGGTGTTGGGTGAGATGTTCGTGGGTGTCTTGGTGTTTGCTTCGTCTGCTTGCTCCTTTCGCGGTGCTGCCCGACTTGCTGCCTTTGTCCTTGTGACACACTGACGCTGAATGTAGCTGACAGCTGTGGATGTGTAGGCACGATGCAAATTGTGATGTGAGGTTGACCGCGACCACACCCTTATGGGTCAATGCACAGGTGACCCATGTTGTGCGTGGGCAATGCTCATGCAAGTGCAATGAAACGGGCTTGGCACAACTGCAGATGGGAGTCTGCCAAGTCCGCGCACGCAGTCACACTGCTCATGTAAGCATCCTGAAGTAGCCATAGCCATAGATGTAGTGAATTTCCTGGCAAGTGGGAAAGAAATTGTAGTCTTGACCAGCTCATGTGCATGTTGCTGCAAGCTCTGCTACACCAGCTCAAGCTGAAGTGATTTCAACATTGCGTACAGCAACAGCAAGGCAGACACATAGCTGGTAATCTCACTACGTCGGGAGCAGACATGCTAAGTATCTATGCTTGAGGTTGGCTGATGATGTAATGGAGAATTATCCAGGCCGCAGACCGGTGGCCTTTTGTACAGCTGGGCGGTCTAGGACGACCTCATCTGAACTGGAGGTACCGCACAGTACAGCAGGCAACACACAAGCCCTACATCACAGCGAAAGTAGCTGTGGAATCTATATGCCGTATGCTTCAAAGGACTCTACAGCCTCGACAGAGGCAGATTGTCACTGGAAGCCAGAAATAGCGACCTGCAGACTCGATCGGCGCATCGACAGCAACCAATGGCCCGCTCAAATGAAATCATACACGCGCATGCAGTGACTTTTAGCCCCGGCATAAACGCTGCGTAGGCCCTGTGGGCTCGTATTGGACTCAGAGCAGCAACCGCAATCACTGGGCCTGGCCATGTCAACTGAAGAGTTAGCAACGCCCTGCGGAATAAGCTTACTCTGTGTTGTAAGTATAGCTTACTCTGTGTACGTAAACACCATCGCAGATCGCTGTTCGCAGCGTGCTGTTCAACTTTCGTCACCTCTAAACCTTGTCCGGCCGCGGGGAACAACCGAGGAAGCCCATTCTGCTGCAAGTCACCATCGATGCATCCGTGAACAGGGACCACGCACTTCTACTATGCCACGAAAAATCGCAAGCGGTGCATGTCTACATGGTGTCTGTCTTACAGGCGCGGTGCCCGCCAATTGTATATTGTGGGTTCGCTATATGTACAGGTAGCTTGTTTTACAAAAGAGTGAATGGGAGAAGACAGATACCAGATAATAAACTAATACGAATCAACAGCCACACATGTACAGGCAGCTAGGTCTGCGTTGACCTGTACACTGTAGCTACGGCGTGCGGCCAGCGAGGCCAATTGGTTGCAACCACCAAACATTGCAATTGATGTCGTGGCAGCTGCGCCCAGACTATGTGTCCGGTCAGTTCCGCCTCACCAGACACAGCTCTTGACTGACCGGACGCAGCTCTCTGCAGGTATTATATAGTTCAGCACCCTCCTGCCCCCGCGCGAAAATCTCCGCGACCGAGGTCTGCATGTGCTCTCGAGAGCATGTATTCCGTCGAAGAGGCCGCGCCAACATCGACAACTCGATTTGTCGAGTCGAGGAATTCGAATCGAGCGTTTCGCGGCAGTTTCCTACTCGCGCCGCACACGCGCTGCCAGACGGCCCGAACCGTGATGGCGTCACGCCATATGACGCCGCATATGTGGCGTCATATATATGCAATTTAAATATGTAGACGCCTGCGCATCTGAGCGGCCCTTTGTGTTCTTCTGCAGCTAGCTGCAGCCAGTTCACCTGGCATAGACGGTCTATTGCACGCTCGAGCTCTTGGCAGATCTCGAACAATAAATGGTCTCAATCGAACATGACACATGGATATCGTATACATCGTATATATGAATTGTTAAGCAGCATGCCTGAGCTCGACAGAGTCGTGTGTATACATGCTCGTGGGACTTCGAATAGTCTGCACCTGATGTGTCCATCACACCATGAATCCCTGCAGCTGTCGGGAGCATATATTCTGTTCTATATATGCACGTCGCGACGTCGAGGTCGTCGCGGCCGTGCTGTCTGGAAACAGGGTCCGGACCCCTCGAGGGGTGGGCGCATGCGGGTCGATCGAGGTCCGACCGCAACGGTATAAGGAGTATACTCTCCCGAAGGAATTTCGCGCCCGGCCGCGACGCCGTCCCCCCGCTGCGCAGGCCCATTCAACGTTGTACAGGCGGGTTCGAGAGCGGTTCTTGTGCGGGGCAGGTCTAGACCCGTTTACTCTTCCGTGGCATTACAGGACTCCTGTGCACACAGTGCCCAGCTGGTTGGCAGCAGCTGCCTAGGGTCTGGTACCAGGCCCTCACATGCATTTTGCTGAACATTCAAGGGATTGGCGGGCCGGCCTGCCTCTGGCACGGCACGCCGCGGCATGCATGGGCGCCGGCTTAGACAAACGCCGGCCCGGGCCGGAACTGCCATGGCATGTGACCTGTCGCCTGGGAGGGGCCGAGTGGTCAGGGCGTGAGTGTGATGCATGTCGCCCGGGAGCAGCCCTGCGACGGGGCGGGTGACGAGCGATGGGACAGGGTCTGCCACCATGGGGGCCGGGGGCGGGGGCCCCCGAGGGTTGATTTGTGTTGTGGTGTCTTGACGCCCGAGCCGCGCGCGCGTTGGGGCGATGATGCCGCGGAGTGGGGTGGGCGCATGCGGGTGCGGGTGTGGGTGGGCGCTTGGCCGTGTGTGGCCATGGGTGCTGGCGTGCGTGGACAACTTTTTGGGTGCTGACCATGGCATGCATGCCCACGGCCACAGGAAGTGTTGGTGAGCAGTGGAGTCGGTGTGCTGCTCTGCGCGCCGTGGCGGCGGATGCTGGCATGTGTATGGTTGTAGGCTTAATCAATTGATTGCATGTGTGGTGTTGTTGTCCACGGCATGCGCGGGGGTGCTGCGGTGATACCTGCCTCTCCCGGGTACAACGTCGTCCTTGCAACACTTCGGCATATGTGGTCCCGTTCACTCGGAGTTGTTAATGTCCAATAGGATACGGCTCAGTAAATTTAGATTTACTTTACACCATGACAGCGGCAGGAGGCAGGCAGCACCATGGCCACAGGGGCCTCATACAGCACAACAGGAACACACCGCACCCACCGCCACCGCCAACACTTCACGCAGAGCAATCAGCCACTCAGCACATCATGATGCGCATCATGATGCAAATCCAACGTGCGTGCGTACGCAGTATACTGCCGCTTGCATGCTGCAGGCTCGGTCCAGCTAGCGCCATTCATGTATGGGAATTCCGGCATACAATTGCATTTGTGTACATTTGCGTCCACTGCATGCACATGTGCGCCCAAAGACTCTCTCAGCCTGCCAAGGGTTGTAGGCCGAAGAGCCGCTTTCCATGAAGCGGCAGGGAACTTCGCACTCACGCCCCCGGCCCGCCGTTAACAATTGAGCCAGTACTGGCACTACACGTGGCACTGCAGTGGCGCTGTGGCCAGATCCCCGGAAATCAGCCATGCAGCAGGTGCATCGTGACGGCGTGCATCGCAGCAAGGGTGTTCCAGAGCTGCAGAAAGCTGTATGAACTTCTTGAAGATCTGAAGCTGAACTCAGTCAGCCCTCGCACCAGGTCCGCAGGGCTTGATCAAGACATGGCCGGGCCAGCTCGGGGGGCAGTTCATAGATACCCGGCATGCCAGAGACCGGCGTCCGGCCAGTTTCCACAGGGTATTCTATATGTACCTACAGCCATATGTAATACCTGGCATCACTCTGCACATCGTGCACACACTTGACTTTTGATGCATCAATGATTGGCTGCCCTTCACAGCTGTCTGCCCTGATTGATCATTGGTGCATGCATGACAGCCTGCAGGCCGGGGCCATGTGCCGTTTTGACGTCAGCATGCAATTACCTGCGCGAACCACCGGTGGCAGTATTGACGTGGTAAATAGGGGTGTGGGGGGGGGGGGGGGGGGGGGCTGAGGTCTCGAGAGCTGGGACCTTGGGCGGCCGCCCGTTCCACGGCGGCACATGCGGATGCAGACAGATGGATACACATCACGGACAATGCATGTTGTCCTTATTGTGGGTGTTGGTGGTGTTGGTGGTGATGCTGGCGTGCTGGGTGTTGCCCTTCGCCCGTCCCCTCTGGCAGGGTTGGCTTGTGTTGTTGCGTTCTGTGGCGCAAGTCAGAGTCTGCGGCAGCATGTTCCTTGGATGCCTCTTTTGGTCCCGGATTTCGGAGTTGTCAGTGTCCAAATGGATATGGTTAATCATGCATGCATACATGCGGGCTGTGGTACGCACTCGTGCGCGGCCTAGTGCCATGACTGCGTGAGTGGATTTGCGTGTCAATTCCTAGCAACGGCTCGCTGCCCGGCCTCTGTCCTTTGTAGCTACATGCATGCGCAGGCGGAGGGGCTGGAGTGGGTGCTCAGGGCGGTGGCCCAAGAGAAACTGGGGGACGTCATGTTTATGCCGCCAGGTGACCCCTTGTGCATAGGGGATGTGTCGATTGTGAACCCCTGTGCTGATACCTATTGCAGCCAGGCGGCCCGGGAGGACGGGGGTGCTGCGGTGACCTGGGACATGCAGAAACGCAATGATTATCGTTTGTACGACCCTCATGCAAATAGCTTTGTGCCGTTGTCGCATGAGGCGCACGGTCCCTTGGGACAGCCTGCTATATCACTTGAATCGGCTGGCGGAGGTTGCGTCTCGGTGTGTTGTTGTGCATGGTGGTTTGTTTGTGACGAATGCTCTGCGCCGGTTGAGTGTGGTGTTGTGCAAATGGAATGCTACTGTGCACCGTGCGGGGCTTCAATCAATGGTTGGAATCTCCGGCGGGGCTGTGGGGCGTGCGCGTGCCCGGCCTAGTGCCATGGGTGAGTGAGTGGATTTGCGTGTGAATTCCTAGCAATGGCTCGATGCCCGGCCTCTGTCATTTGTAACTACATGCATGGGTGAGTGAGTGGGTTTGCGAGTGGATTCCTAGAAACGGCCCTATGCCCGGCCTCTGTCCTGCGTAACTACATACATAAGAAGACGCTTTCGTAGATTCTCATGTGCAGTGCATTTGCCCGTCGTGGGCATGCACGGAAATGGTGAATGAGTGAGTGGATTCCGAGCAACGGCTCGATGCCCTGCCTCTGTCCTGTGTAACTACCTGCATACATGTCTCCCATGCCTGGGCGCAGTGACTCGTTCTGTCATCGTCACTCAGCAGCCACAGGTTTCGCTGCCGAGCAGGTGCGCGCTGCGTGGCCAAGGCCGGCTGTTTCACTGCGCGCATGGTGGCACGATCTCCACTGAGATATCGATCAATATCAATCAAAGTCGATTGCAGCCAGACAATGATTGCATGAGCATTCAGGTGAGATGTCCTCGTGTGTGTGGTATGATACCATACAGGGTCTTACACACACATGCATGGGTGGGTGTGCACACTTGTGGAGGAACAGTGATTGGCTTTGATGCAGTAAAGTAAAGTCAATCTGAATGGCAGTGGCGATTGGCACTAGTCGAGCTAGCTAGAATACAGAACTTGATCTGAAAGCACCATGCCTGCAGCACTGCGTATTTGTGCAGCACTGCATGTTTGTGCAGCCTGCAGCGTGATGCGCTGGCAAGGTGGGCCTGCAGCTGGCGCATCTCTGTTAAAGTGCTGTTGATGTCTCAGACACAGAGGGTGCACTGGTGGCTGCGTTGAACCTCCAGCCTGTGGGGCCCAGCTGCCGGGGTGTAGCTGCCACTACAGCCTGATCACTGTTCTGCATGTGAACAGCAGCCCTACACACGGCGGCAGCTACCTTGTCCATGCTGCAACGTCCGCAGGTTTGGCTAGGTTGTGTGCTTGCACACAGCCACTGCAGCCCCATGAGCATCAACAGGATGTCAAGTCAGCGGCTGCGCAACACTGCGCAGTGTTGCGAACAGTCTCACATACCCAAAATTGCAACAACTCTGTCAGCTTTCCTGAAAGTTGGTGCATTGCAGGGAGCTCTGCAAAGTGTGAAGACACCAGACATGCCAGGCGAGGAGGGACAAGCTCAGCAGCAGACTCCTGCATTCAAAGTTTACCGAACGGCGGGAGGCAGCTCGATGCACACGATTCCTGATTAGCACTATGCAATCCTTATGCCATGTGTGGTATCCTATGTACGATATGGTATATGACTTTGCAAAGCCTGCCTAATTGAACGGATCTGAATGCCAATGCACAGAAGTGTGGTGAGCAAGAAGGGCAGGAATCCTCACACCAGCTCGCAAAAGTACATCTTCGATTTCAGCAGCTGCACTTGGCAGTTGTACTGCATCCGCTGTGGAATTGGTTCGGCCCAGCCAAACGACCCACGCACGCACGCGTTGTAGACCGTGTTGACAGGCGAGATGCCCAGGGCTGGCTCACGGGTGCGATGAACGCCATCACGGCTGCAGTAGCCTTCAATGCTCTGGCTAGGTTTCTGGCGCCGTGTGCGGCACAAGTGCAAGGCGGTGGCCAGCCAAAATATCCCGCTTACAGCTGCGCTGCGATACGGAGGGAGGCGTGGAAGCTACGGTGTACTTTGATTGATGCGCTGCTATGTTCAGTCGTTCGTGACCAACCCATTTCAGCCAGGAAGCCACGGAAGCCACGGCGAAATTGTTCGAGTTCCCAAGGCAACCAAGATGACGCCGATCGCTATATCCAACCATCGCGATAATACGGATACCAGCGAGCGCTGTCATGAATTCGAAGAACGAATCTTGAGTGGAAGTTCCCACTGCCATTGTATCAGATTATAATCATTGTGTATTTGTTGTTACTGCTGTTGGCGTTCCCGGAGACACTGCTGCTTCCACCATGATCATTTATAGTGGAGCATCGTCGCTAGACCACATGGCTAGCAGGCATTCCCCACAGGAGAATTTTGTGGCAGCGGTGTGGTGGGTGTCGTAGCTACGGTGATGCGCCGTGCTGACGGTTCCACTGTAGACCATAGTGATGCAAGGTTCTTCAATGTTGTCCCAGCAATCCCGAAATCGAATAAACTTATGGACTATACTGTACCGCGGACAGGTGATATTCCGAATTAGGCAGAGACGATGTATTGGTGTCTCGGGCTCACTTCAAAAAAACGAGTGTTTTCCTGCCCCTAGCACGTTGGTACAACCATGGTACACAACAATGACTATCGGTCCTGTTTCGTTTCGCGTCCAATAGGCCAGGCTGGCGTTGCAACGCGTTGTACTGCGCAGCATGCTGCACATCGCGCAAGCTGCTGCACGTTACCATACTATGCAGCCATCAAAGGCCCCATCAAACGCAGTTAATCATCTGACCAATATCGATAGGCGTGTTGTCCCAGCCATGCGGTTCTAACTGCGGTATTTTACTGTGCATAAGGCACATTCACTGAACTCGCTCTTAGAGACGACCTGTACGCGCTGCTCAATATCGGAATGACAAGTAACGTGACGCCAGTCCAATGAGCGCCTAGACAAAGGAACTCCAGCATAGCACGCGTCCAGCAGCGCATTGTTGTCCCTGTACGTCCCTGTCGCCATGGAAACGACAGCTCCGAAAATACAGGAGTCGATGCTTGCGTCCGTCCCCGACGGGACTGACAACGAATTTCCATTGAGATCGGTACACAAGCGCTGGAGCGCTGTGCACAGACGTGGATGTTGCACATGCATGCAAGCGTTTCTTGCAGCAAGCTCAGGCTCCTGGCCGTGGCTGGAGACTGAGCGTTTGCATCCATGCACTTGTCATATGAACAGCCTTGAGTAGACTCGCATGCGCTTGTTTATGTAGCCTCTACAACCGGCGACATGTCGGACCGTGCTGCGCACAGACACGGCACCGTCCCGGAGAGAAAGGCCAGCAAGTTTAGACCGCGTAGGAAAGAACACAGGTGTTTTTATAATCATTCTGACGCCCAGGACGGTCAGGAACAGGCAGACTGGCAGCGCTATCGGTCAGTCAGTGCCTACTTGTATTCTAAGGAGCTGGAGAACATTCGCGCTGAGATGGTGGCAATGTACATCGGTGCATGTAGACACGAGGTTCGCATAATTTTCTCTCTTTGTACCAGCAAGTATGTAAGAGTGCTTGCTGTGGCATTCTCTGGACAGGCAGCACGTCGAACAGTCGCAAACGATATGTCCACTGCGTGTCACAACGCGATTATGTGCCTTGAATAGTTGCTGTACATGTATCGCAATATCATCTGCATCGTCCTGAGATGGCGTAACGCGCAGATAGCGCACTTACGCCCAGTCCGGTCAGCCTTGCGCGTGCTTGGCATCGAGCGTGTTTGCGTCCTGCTATTCTTTCGTCGAGGACTATTGCTCCAGAGCGTCTCTGCTCAGACATCAGATATGTAGGCGGGAATCGCCACAATGGTGGAGCGCCTGGAAGACCTCCTCAACCCCTCCAAACAGCTCCTCCCGCAGCCAGCCATCCGCCCAGGCTACACAGCGGGCTCATGGAACATGCATGTGGAGCTCCAAGATGCAGCGCGCCACCTCAAGACATCCACCAGAGCCGCCCATCCACCTCCACTCGACCCCAGGGCCCCCGCCACGCAGAAAGCTGCCGCCGTCGGCCTCACCGACGCAGCCGATCCAGCACCCATGCAAACGGCAATTGATGCGCCCATGGAACAGGAAGCAGCGCAAGAGGCCGCGGCGGCGCCAGCGCCAGAGGCCCCGGACGCGGCAGCACCTGTGGCCACTGACAGCCTTGCTCCGGAGTCGCGGGCAGCGTCTGACAGCGGCCTGATCGACCTGATCAGCGGCCCGGACACGAGTGCGGCGGACGACGACTCCAGCTACTACGACCTGATCAGCGTTGCCGAGAGTGAAAATGATCTCACTGGAGGGGACGAGCCAGCAGCAGATGGCGAGGCAGACGGGCCCGCTGTTGAACAGCCGGCCGAGCATGATGACACCAAGCCAGCTGGTGCTGAGTCAGACGCGCGCGTGGCAGCCAGCAGCAGCCGGGGCGGTGGAGACGCATCCCTCGCGCGCACAGATGTGACTGGCGATGCTGCAACCGCTGCCGCTGCAGCACAGGGGCCATGCGATGGCGCGGGGGCCGGCGCGGACGGGGGGACGGAGCCGTCGGCAGATGCGGAAGCAGGGGATGCCGGCGCCGCCGCGGACGCCGGCGGCGATGCGGGTGCAGGGACCAGCGGCTGCGCGGCAGGTGCGGGGAAGCAGTCCCGCAAGGGGAAGCCGCGGCCGAAAGGCAAGGGGAGCGCGAAGAGTCTGCGCGCAACGACCGCGCGCAAAGCCGCAGCTGCGATGGCTCAGGCCGCAGAGGGCCGGCCGGCACAGGGGGGGCGGAGGGCGCGGGCCTTCGGCACACTGCAGAGGTGGCCGGGGGGGCGGATAGGGTGCCTGCCAGACCAGCCTGTGTGCAACACCGGCCAGCGCATTGGGGCCGCTGCGTTTCAACCGCTGGTCAACAACACAGGTGATGCAGCAGATGGTAGTGGCAAGGCTCTACCAAAGACGGTCGCCCTGGTGCCGCTCGACGCGGCGCCGGCACTGGGCCGGGGCCAGGTAGGCACCGCCGCTGCCGGCGGGGACGGGGTGGCTACAGGGGGCACACGGCTGGCGGCGTCGACTGCGTGCGGCACAGACAGGGTTGCACAGCAGCAGGCGAGCGTTCCCGGTGGTTCGGGTTATGAGGGAGTGGATGGTGGTGGGGACGGTCAGCCGCGGCCGCCGCGCTACCCGCTCCTGCCATCGCTGCTGCCGAGCAGCTGCCTCAAGGCCCCGCCGATGGCGCCCGAGCTGGAACATTCCACACCGGTGGAGGCAGAGCAGACGGGGGCAGACGGGCGCGGGCGGGGGCGGGGGCGCGGCCGTGGCCGCGGCGGCCGCGGGCCGCTGCGCAGCGGCATCGGTGGCGCACAGCTCTGGGCCCCCGCCCTCTCGGCGGTGGACCACGTGTACGGCCGCCGCCAGCAGGTGCTGGAGTCGCGCATCCCGCCCGCTGTGCACATCGTGCGCACCGCGGAGGAGATCCTGCGGCGGCGGGCGGACGCAGCGCCGCCGTGGTGGGCCGTGCACGCACCTGTAGCCACTGCGATCCGCGTTGACCTTGCCGAGGCGGAACTGCTGTTCGCTCACGCCGAGGGCGGATGCGTGAACCTGGTGACCGGCGTGGGCACGGCCACACCCGCGCCGCTCGCCGACCCGCCTGGTAGCCGCGGCGAAGCCGGCGCCGCGGCGCGCGCGGTGCGCGTGACGGCGAAGCCGCCGAGCAGCCCGCAGCTGCTGCGGGCACGATGGGCGACGTCGGAGTGCATCGCGGGGCTCGTGCGCAAGTGCGAGGCGCTGACCATGCAGCTCCTGCATGCGCCGGCACCGGCCGCCGTCGTCCGTGACCCCTCCACGCTCGCGCAGTCCGCACCCTCCCCAGACGTCCTGCCACCCACCCCGCCACAACCGCAGGGCTGCTCGGTGGACTTTGGCGGGACGCGGGTCAACGTCTTTGTCCCTGTGGATAGCGTCGGCCTCGCATCCCGGCGCCGCGAAGCGCCACTGCCTGGCAGCGAGCGTGTGCCTGAGCAACCGATTTACACAGCAGAGGACGCGCTGCAGCAGCGCCCGCTCGACATCCGATGCCTCCGCGGCGGCGGCTGGAGGATCCCGGCCCCAGAGCCGCCCGCGGCACACACGGACGGGCTGTGGGACTACGAGGAGGACATCGTCAGGGTTCTGACGCCGGTGGACAGGGTGCAGCTGCCGGCGGCTGCGGGGCCGGACGTACATGCCATACGCTTCCTGGCTGCCGTGTCGTGGCGCCTTCTTACACAGCCGGAGTGGCGATGGGGGGGCTGCGTGCAGCACACGCAGTGTCTTCTGTTCCATGGTGCGAGGCCTGCGCCTGACCTCGCCGCCGTGCCTGTACCTTCAGTGTCTTCCGAGAGCGCGAGACTGTGACACCGACTGTCCACGTTTCCTTTCTGCGTGTTACTGCCGGCAGGTGATTCGCCTGACCTCAGCTCCAGCAGTCGCCGTCACTCATGCTGCGTGTTCCGTTCCCTCCGCCTCGTTTACATAAAATACGTCTTTGTTGAGAATGAAGGTCTGTCCCCATCGCACGCTCACTTTGCAGCCTACGCCCCGCCTCTGGTTTCACGGCACCGAGGCGCATGCATGCCGACATGCATGCAGAGCACCGCGGGCCGCCGCAGACATTCACGGCGCTGCCGAAGGTCCTCGGGGCATCGATGGGCTTGCTGACGTGCCCGGCGCATATGCATGACACGGCGCGGCCACAGCCGCAGCTGAGCGAGGCGGTGAGGGCGTGGGTGCAGGCCGGGGGGGCCGCGCCGTTCGAGCACTACACCCCTGACCGCGACCCCGTCATCCAGGCGCGCTCCTCTCGGCTGGTGTGGGGCTGCATGGCAAGCCATGATCGCTGCTGCGGCGCGGGAACGTGCGGCGTGTCGGTCGGTCCACATAACACGTGGGTGTCAGGTTGACTGGTTTTGTGTGGACGGTCACTCACCACTGCCGCGAAGCAGCACACTTGATCCACAGCTACGCCTGTGCCGCACGCCATAGCCATGTTGTGTACGATGTGGCTTGATTTTGCCGCGTGCGTCCATCTGACGGCGCAACCGCGTCATGTACACATACATGCATGCCCGCCCGCCCCCGGTGGCGCTCCGGCGTCCCTGCAGATGTGCTACACTCGCACTCCATGCATGTGGTTGTTGCAAGCGCGGCGTTCTGTCACAGCACAGCAGCATTCCTGCCAGTTGCTACGCCTGCCGTATGCTCAGGCCGCATGCGTGGTGGCATCGTGCGGCCTGCCCAGCGCGAAGCCAGGTACAAATCATACGAGCTTGGGCCAACGCGTGCTAGAGCGCCGCAGCGGACTACAATGCATTGCAAGTAGCAGCATGCGCGGCCGGGGTGCAGGAGATGCGGGCGGAGTTTGCGGGCATGCGTGCGTACCTCGAGGCGGCGCGCGCCCTCGGCGAACCCTGGCTGCACAGCCTCAACACCGCGCACCGCCGCCTCCGCGCGCTCGTCGCCGAGACCGAGGCTCTGCTGGCCGCCCACCAGATCTTGTTCGAGGCCTACCCGGAGTACAACCCTGTCCTGGTGCGCCCAGCCTCGGCCATCGATGCGTTTGTTCGTGCAACCTGGGGTACGGCCGGGGGTTGCATGTCAGTGCGGCTGCCAGTGTGCATGGCTGCAGGCACCTGGCCACAGGCAGACGTTCAGCCGGAGTGGAGGTGTCTAGCAGGGCCGCCACTTGCACACACCCCATAAACCTGCGGCCGAGTTCTCCACAGGAGATGTAGCTGGGTGATTAGCCGCCATCTGGCGGATGTGGCACATATGCGGAGTCGTCCACACACACAATGTCTTGACATACCTGAGAATTGCAAGGCTTGTTTGTAGAATGCGACGAAGAAGCAGCGCACGACGTCGCGCACACAATACCTGCGAGTCCCGGATGAGGCGCGCCAGCTCCCCGAGTTTCTGGAGCTGCGCCGCACCGCCGCCGCCGTGGCCGCCGCCCGCGGCGGCGGCCCCGCTCCGGCGGCCGCGGCGTCAGCGGCGGCCGCTGCTTCCGACGCTGCTGCTGCTGCTGCCGCCGCTCCGCCGCACTGAGGCACTCCCCTCTCATGCATGTGCACGCAGGGGGGTCCGCAGGAGATGTGCATTTAATCTCGGCGACTGGGCCTGCTGAGATGCAGAGAGCCTTCGCCGGAGACCATAAGACTGTCCGTACGAGCGTGGTGGGGCCCAGACATTGTACCACCATCTTGAGCGTTGTCGATGTATACCAAACTTCAGTATGTATGAAGCTGAGCTATGCATGCATGGTGCCAAGGGGCTCCGTGGGCAGTCTGTGCTAGCCAGCTGGACCTGGACCGCAATCAGCGGTGGCATCGAGTGACAACGTGCCACGCCATACATCGTGACGAGCTCCTCGTGTTCATGTGGAGCACTCAAGAGCGTATGGATGTGTTGGGTGGGATATCCTGGCAGGTAGCTTCGGTTTGTTGACGTGTCAGAGGCACGTCGGGGCCTGCCATGTCCCATATGTGAGTCGGTTTCATCATGACCAGCCTTGGAAAAAATATGACTCATGCTGTTAAAACCCCGTTTTTTGCTGCATGACACGTGCCCAGATATCTGTCACATAACAGCTCATTGAGCTCAGCAGCTTGACATCTCACCCCACCGTCCCGCCAATGATCGAGGCTGCTGACTGCCTGCACGTGCACGCAGCCAACTGCTGCAGGGGACAGTGGCACCAGCTGACATGCCACGCGCTCGCCCATCTCTCTCATCTAATTACACCTCAACTCCCCTATCAGATCAATTCGTGAGCCTACACACAAACCGACGCCGCTCCTGGTGGCAGCACAAGCACCGGCAGTCTGCTGTTTGGCTTGGCGGGGCTACCGAGCACACAGGGGCTGCCCCCGTGCCGCACACAGGGACTGCCCCCATGCCGCACACAGGGACTGCCCCCATGCCGCACACAGGGATTGCCCCTGTGCCGCACACAGGGACTGCCCCCGTGCCGCACACAGGGACTGCCCCCGTGCCGCACACAGGCGAGTAACCTCCCCCTTAGTCCTCAGAAGCAATTTTCACCACTCATTTGGCGTGGTCCGTGGACGACGGCCGTCGCCAGAAGAGCCTGCCCCGAGCACCCCTTACCTCTGAACCACAATAACAGTCCCACCCACTACACAGAGTCTGAACTAGAGACGCGCCTTGCCTCTACCAAGGGCAACATGGGACAGTGCCCCCTGCCCTGCTGCACGCGACCCCTGCTGTAACAATTAAAAATCCGCAATGCAGATTTCCGCAGGTGGCTGCATGCAAGCAGGCACTGCCCTTGATGCTGTTCGCGCAAGCGGCGTCCGTAGCCTATGGGCCGCCGTACCCACACATGCAAACACCCCCCAGGCGATCCTGGGCTGTCACCCCGCGGTGAGTGCAGCATTTTGTTGGGCGCATGCAGTGCAAGCCGCCGCGACGCAGCGTCATGCATGAGCTCTGTGCATGACTGCTCGGGAGACGCAAAGCATGGCTGACGCCTGTAGACCACCGCACAAGTAGCTTATCCCCCCCCCCCCCCCCCCCCCCCCCCCGCGCCGGGGGCGAGCCCCAGCGCTCGGCCACGCTTTTGAGGACGTGTGCACAGCGAATCCCAGGATGAACGGCTGCCAGGCGCACGATGAGAACGTCCAGCAGCACCTGCCACAGGCAGCTGAAGCCTGCGGCGGCAGGTGGACGGAGGCAGTACGTTGCGCAAGCCTTGTGTCTATACACATCACCCTGCTCCGCTCATGCCCTCCCGTCTGCTACGCGGCGCACCCGCTGCTGCCCTGCATTGCGTTAGATCGTCCGAGGTCGAGCGCATGCTCGGGCTGGCAATGACCGTCCAGCACACCCCCCTGTCCAGCTCACCGCTTCTCTGGCCACCGTCTGCACACAGGGACAGCTTGCGGCGCCCCTCCGCCGCACCCGCATGCATGCCGAAGCCTTGTTTGGGCGGCGGCAGTGCCGCCGCTGCCGGCGGCTAGGGTAGGGGCTCGTGGGAGTCGCCGAGGCGGTTGAGGTGGACGTAGGCGTCGGTGCCGTAGCCCTCCATGGAGATGACCTGCAGGTCGCCGCCGAAGTAGCGCGCGTAGAGGCGGCTGAGGGGCAGGCCGTAGCCGTAGCCCGCGAGCACCGTCGGCTGCGTGTGCGCGACCTCCTCCATGTCCGGCAGCGGCACCTTGGCGGTGCTGTACATGTACGTCCAGATGCGGGCGACGCCGGAGCGCGGGATGCCCCCGCCCTCGTCCGACACCTGCACTGTTGGCGCCCACCTCAAATGTGCTGGCGTGGGGGGTGGGGGGGGCTGATGCTGGAGCGCAACGCGCTCGGGTGCGGCAGAGGGAGGCTGTGGTGCACTTGTGGACATGCCGGGCGCCGCCGGCGCGTGGGGGTGCGCTTGGGCCCGGAGCTGTGAGGGACGCCGCGGTGCTGGCCGCGGGCGACGCTCGTGTGGCGAAGAGAATCTGGGCTCGATGGGTGGACGCAGGATCAGAAGTGGGTGTCTGCTCCCCGACATGTGTCACCATGTGTCGTGCAGGCAATCGTGCAGATCCGGTACGGGGCCAGCGGTCTGCTGTTCGGAAACCCCCCGATTGCTTGGGCTCTGTGGCTGTGGGAACAGCGTGTGGAGAGCTACGTGGCACGCTGATGGCTGCATCAGATTGTGTGATACAAGGACACAGCCAGAGAGGCAGGTAGCATCAGATTGTGTGTGCCAACAGCACGAGCTGATGCCATGAGCTGAGATCTCTAGAGCCACAAGACACACGTGAGCACCGGCCACCGGGCTGCCTCACAGCCAGGAAGCTATCATCACAGCGCTTGTAGGACATGGGGTAAAGCTGTCAGGGCTGGGGCTGGGCGGGCCGCACTTTGATGGTGATGTCCTCGTCACCTTGCGAGATGACCACACGTATAGGCGGTTCCTCCTCCGTGCTATCTTCGTATCGATCCGCAACCGCCCGTAGACTGTTCTTTGTGAGCTCAAAGAGCATGTGATGTAGGTGCGTTGGGATGTAGGGGAACCGGAGTGCTGAAGAGCCAAACGTGATGACCTCGGGAGCGCTTCCATACTCCCGCAAGCATATGCTTCTGGCATCCCTGGAGCAGCCAGACTCTGCAGTCTTTGCAGATGGGAACAAGTGCAGTTACCTTGGCAGCTATGCTGCAGCACTTTACGTAGGATCTAGGTTGCTGTGCGGGAGCAAGCCCTCTCTTCAGAGCATGTGGGGGAGGGGTCGCACGCAATCGCTGCATTTGCTATTTGCACCGCGTCACACTGAGTGTTGATGGCGCCTATGTAGTTCTCCCGTGGTTCTTCATGAAGGGAGATGTGCTGGCCTATCAGAATTCGGATGCCTATCCGACTGAGATAGAAGCCATCCAAGAATGAGTGGATTTCGGGAAGCTCTGATAGGGACACTGAGTGGTCTTGCATCTGCTGCTTAAGCTGAATAATCGCACTGCAGATATTGAGAAAACATCAGAGCTGGTGATTTGGCTGAATCCAGCGGTCATGCAGCATGGGAAATTCCAAAACAGTGAAGTGGAGCACGCTCACCCAGCCATCGTGGGCACCACATGCGCATGCCGCTGATATATATGCCGCAACAAGTCCGTAAACTTGTGTTCGTCGGTTGCGTCTTTTATCGGTGGAAACGTGCGCAAGTCCTTGAATGATTCAACGTACCAATCCCGCACCTACAGGAACCTCTGACTCGAACAGAGCACGCGTCCGCATGTCAATGACGAAGCCGCGATAAATTTTCAGGCCCAGACTACGTTTGTGATGCGTGGTTCGACTCTTGCCGCGAAAAAAATGATCATGCGGACAGATGGAGCACTGCGCAATCAACACAAGTCCTCTTGCGCTCACCTTCAGTATTGGACGCATACTGGAGAGTCCAAACGGCAGATTCTCTAGCTCAGCAACTCTATGGGCGAGGCGTATGGGGAGCTCAGCCCTCAGGAACTGCGCAGAGAGAATCATCTGCTTCTCGATAGGACGCTGGCCAAAATCTAGCATGTACTTCAAGCTGACCCCCGTCTGTTTACGCATTGCATGACGAAAGATGTCGTTGACGATCGAAGACTCGTATCCGTCTTGCAGTCTCGAGGCCTTGCTTGCTGCCTCCCATGTTGCGCGCAGAGCTTGCTTGGCGCTTCCCATCAAGAAGCAACTGATTGTAGATCAGCGTGAACGGCTTCGTTTCCGGATAGCATCAGCCTTGGGCGCACAGAAGAGTAGTACAGCCGACGCCCGCACTGCACGGTGTACCCGGGCGCAGGTCAACAAAACTGGCGTCAGACGAGCGTTCACATCTCATCGCACAGTTCCTAAATGGTGTAGTTGCATGATCTAGCGGGTCATGCTGTCTGGGAGCAAGACTGAGGCGACACACAGATACCACAGCGAGCAGGTATCCTACATACATGGACAGGTGATACGGTCGCTACGCTCCAGCCTGATCCAGCATGATGAACACTGCAATATGGTGGACGACCTGTCACAACATCTCATTCCTGAGGGAGGACTTGGCCAATAAGTCGATCACTGAAGTGCTGATTCAGACGCACCACGTGGCGATTCGATATATCGAGGCTTAGATGCTCATCAGTCCCGAGCTCGGCCGAGTCGGACCCCGGTCGAGAGTTCGTGATCGAAATCACCTTGGCGCAGCGCCGCCGGAAGTGTTGAAATGCCCGATGTTGTCTCGTGCCGCATTTTGCGTACCGACGCCCTGCTTGCGCGGTCCAGGTCAGTCAATAATGCACAGTCGTTTGGCCTGACAGTTGTCCGCAACCAAGAGAGCTAGTTATAGGGCAACGTCCGCACTTGCGGACTGACTCTACTGTATATGCTGTACATGCCCAAATGTTGACACGCCTTTGTGTTTATCTGGTATAGGTTTACATTAGTGGAGCAGTTCCCGAGGCCTAGACCAGCTCAATTCTCGACTTTGCCATGGAGCCTCCGCATCCAGAAACCTGGATCAAGCTAGAGCCGGATGCGCAAGGATGGGCGCGAATCACGATGGCTCGGGAACCTGTGAATAGCATGAATCTGCCCTTCTGGCAACGGCTGTCAGAGCTGTTGCACACCTGCGAGCAGACTCCCGACATCCGAGGCGTCATTTTTTGCAGGTGAGTCTGCAATCCAGTTGAAATTACACCTGATGCTGATGCTGCATTATTTACATGTGTTGCGAACCCTGCAGTGTCATGCTTCTGTTTGCAGCGGCCTGAAGAGACCAGTATTCTCCGCTGGCAACGACATCAACGAGCTCTACGCGCCCAGCACGTCACGACAGCGGCACCGTAGATTCTGGACTGTGTCCAACGAATTCCTCTGCGCTCTTTATGAGTCTCCGTTACTGACGGTGGCTGCGATCAACGGCGCGTGCGTCCTATCACCTTCCTGACCTGGAAGCCAAGCCAATCGCAATTCGCATGCGTCATTGATTGATACGTATGCCCTGATTGGTGCAGCTGTCCGGCTGGTGGCTGCTGCATATCCCTGTGTTGTGACTATCGAGTCATGGCTGACGGGGCTCGGATCGGTCTCAATGAAGTTGAGCTAGGCATTGCTGTTCCGAAGTTCTGGGCGGCTCTCATGGCTCGCACCGTCTCGTCAGGTGTAGCAGAGAAGCTATGCGCCTTTGCGCAGATGGCAGATGCCCAGCAAGCCTTGTCCATCGGTATGGTTGACGAGGTTGTCCCGGCCTCACAGGTCGTTCAGGTGCGCTTACCACCGATCTTATACCACTGAATGAAAAACATCACTTTCACATGATGCGACCTCGTGTCCTCATGTCGTTTCACTGCTGGCTGAGCGGCAGCTGTACAGGCCGGGCTGATTTAGCTGAACAGCATTGCGTTACTCTCCAGGCCCACATGTCTCAGGGCCCAAACTGTCACGATAATTAATCATTAGGAATCGCCACATCACTTCTTGACTGTGATGGACAGTTGTAACCGAGAGGACTCCAGAGCAGGGCCCATCTGTTCAAGCTAAGCCAACACCATTCCGTGTCGCCACCAACTGGCTCAACCATGATACGTCGGTAAAGCATGCTAACGTGACCACACGGAGAAGTCACATTTTCCAGTGCATAGTGCATGTGCTGCTGCTTGAGGTCGGAAGCATTGTGCACGCCTTTCATTGCGTCAGTGTGTGTCCGTCCTATAAGTGCTCCATATGGTGGCATGTGTCCCTGCAGAACTGCTGGCGCACGGAGGTACTGGCATGGCGCCTGCCTCAGCTAGGCGCAGCCAAGCAAACCACCTCATCAGCCCACACAGCCATGCACGCCCCCGTGCCCAACACACAACGCTCACGCACAACACCTAGCTGCTTAAGCCCGCCCCCAGTGCTGCCCACCTGCAAGGCCATGCGCTGCCATTGACGCCGCACATGCCAGTCGTGGCGCCTGTCCGTCAGGGCAGCCCCCCAAGGACAGGGACTGGTGCCGTACAGCTACCCCAAGCCAGCGCGTTGCCGCCCCTCTCCACATGCATGCGTGCCCGAGAACCTGCCCACCGGCCGCCGCCAGCCACGGCATTCCCCGACTGCACCGTGCCGTCGCCACACACCCCAAGGCCTGTGGCAGTCTCCTTCCTGCCTGGCCCGCCGCTGCGCTGCATGTCAACCACCTCCATACCCACCGCGCTGATACCCCTGCCGGCACTCGCACGTGATGATGCATGCATGCAATCACGCATACACCCATCGCCCTGCTAAACCTCCCAAGGTGCCATTCTTCCACTGCTCGAACTCAGCAGCCGCCGTTCCACAGCGTGTCTGTGTGCGCCTCCGGTGCGAGGCTCGCAGGGCGGAGGCCTATGCGGCATGCAGGCGGCGGGCCCGGCCCTGTTCACAGAGCCGGACCCCGGCCCCGCTGTGACGGTGGCTTCAGGAGGCACCAGCCGTTGCTGTACAAATGAGCACATGCATGTGCGGCCAAGTCCACCTCCGGCTTCGATCCGCCGGCGGACGAGCCGGGAGCGCTCTGCTAGAGGAGTTTCGCTGGCAGTGGAGCATGGACAGTACATAGCACGGCGGTCAGTGGGCACATCTGCGAGCCGACGTCAGCTTCTGTGGTCCCGTGTAAAGTAAATTAAATCTGAATTTACCGAGCCGTATTTTATTGGACATTGACAACTCCGAATTAATGGGACCACGTATGCTGAAGGGGTAAACCGCCTGGAAATCCCTCCTCAGCCGACCGAACGCAGCTCACAGGGCCTCCTCCTGTGGTGTGCGAGGTGGTCACGCACGGCCGTTTCGATTCCCCACACCGCACGCAGAATCGAACCCACGTCCTCCTGAAACAGAGGGGGTAGCATTTATACCATCCTCAACCCATTGGACCATGTGATCATCTGATGTTGATGCTTTGCATCCTGGCTGCGGGCTCTACTGTGCAATGACGCGTGCTCATGTGCTATACGTGTGTGGCACGGCCACTGGTTGGGAGGTGCTCGTGCCACTACAGCATGGCTACGCGGGCTCTTGGGCGCCGCAGGTAGACACTACTGTGCGAGGCCTGTGGCGATGCCTCCCTCCTCGGCGCGTAGCACAGCGCATATGTGGCTTGGGTGCGTTAGGCTGGGGCTGTAGCCGCGTCCTTGCGCCGCTCGCTGCCTTCGTGGTGCTGCCGGCCTCGCCGCCTTGTGCTCTCACAACACAGCAGATATGAGCATACGGAGCAGCAGGGCGCTACCGCAGCTTGTGCTCTATTCACTATCGCATAAGTTTAAAAACTGCTCGTGCGAATGAATCACTGATCGACCGACTGATCCCCGCACCGGCGCATCGATGTACCGATCGAATCATCGGCTGCTTTGCTGATTGATTATCAGTCCGATTCGGTGGGGCACAGACAGGGCCATCGACAGTGCACTCTGCGAGATGGGCACGCACATGAATGCAGAGTGAGATCCAGAGGCGGATTGTGGCTGTGGGGTGCAGGCTGGCGAGGCGGCGATGGCCGCGATGCTGCGGCTGCCAGATGACGGCCGCATCATCACCAAGCGCCAGGCTCGCTCTGAGTTCGCGGCTGCGTGGCGCGCCTTCCTCCCCGCCGAGGCGGAGCTCTCGTTCTCAAAGCTGCAGACCCCCGAGACATCTGCGGCGCTCAAGGCGGTGCTGCAGCGGCTGTCGAGCAAGCGCTCCCGCCTGTAGCCACATCCGATCCCCCGACTTGTGGCAGCGGCCGCTCTCAGGTTGATGGGGGCGTGGGGAGGGGGGGCGTTGGAGCGCGCATGTCTGTAGTCGCACCCAAGCCCCCACTGCTGCATCGGCTGCTCTCAGACAGGCCGCCTTGCGTCCTGAGAGCGGCTTCTACGGTTGTGATAGCGGCTGGGTGCGTGGGCCGGTGACCCTGGCAGTGTGATGAGCTTCTGGGCAGTGGACTGCCCTGCGGGGGGGCCCGAGGTGACAGGGCGCATGAATGCCCGCACGGCTGCGGCTGCGGTGGCCGCGGCAGCTTGTGTTCGTTGCAATGGGCTGCATGGGTTCTGAGAGAGGGTAAAGTCAAGTAAATCTGGATTTGCCTATCCGTATCTCTCCGTAGCGGGTGTGTGCTCATGATCACGCAGCAGCTCCAGTGTTGAAGAGTGCCTTGACAAGCCTCGTGTGGCGTGTGGGGACTCCTCCAGTGTGGGCCATGTAAGCGTTGGGTCTACCCGGTGGCAGACCGTGCTGCTCCAGAATATCATCACTGCTGCAGCAGCGCCATGACAGGAATCCCTGGGCGTCATGGCAGACCTGGAAGCAATGGCTCCCCACCTCATATGACCACCCGCAGCTGCAGTACTGGAAATGAGTGTACATGATTGGAAGACAGGGAACAGTGAGCTGAGGCATCCGTGGATGTGCCAGTGTGATGGAGCCACGACCTGGGAAGAGATTGGGCATTGGAGTTGTCACGTCTAATGCCTGTGGTGGTGTTATGAGGACAGAGTAGCACTGCAGGCCTCCACGCAGCTGACACACGGTCCTTCCTCTGCAGCTGCTTGTCAGCACCGCTGGGCAAGCGCCGGTGGCAGGCTTGGCAGGGGCACCGCTGCGGGCCATCTAGAACTCTACATTCTTGCAAAACCTGCAAACACATAGCCGTGGCCAGATTTTCGGGCCTCAAGTAGTTTGTACACACAGCACATGCCGTAGTGTATTCTGTGCACACGGCAACGCTAACTTCAGATGTCGACCCTTTTCGTTTGAGGAAGGTGTTCGGTAGTTAAATGTTTGTCTCCCTACTGGGGCCTGAGCGCTCCATAGGAGGGTATGGTGGCTGGCATGAAGGGTGAGCCAGGTGGGGTATGCCGTGTTACGATCCCCTGCCAACAAAAAACGCTTTCTCTCACAGCGGTGAAGACACACCTGCGCGACACGGGTCCAATGGGTTGAGGACGGATTAAAAGCTAACCCCTCCGTTTCAGGAGATCGTGGGTTCGATTCTGCGTGCGCTTTGGGGAATCGAAACGGCCGTACGTGACCACCTCGCTTAGCACAGGAGGAGGCCCTGTGCGTTGCGTACGGTCGTCTGAGGGGGGTTTCCAGGTGGTTTACCCCTTCGGCATATGTGGTCCTGTTAATTTGGAGTTGTCAATGTCCAATAGGATACGGCTCAGTAAATTTAGATTTACTTTACTTTACTTTACACGTGGATGTGCACACAGACATACACACGCCCGGCCCTGTGAGTTGCGTACGGTTATCTGAGGGGGGTTTCCAGGTGGTTCACCCCGGCCGCATGTGGTCCTCTTGATTCGGAGTTGTCAATGTCCTCTTCAGGATACGGCTGGGTAATTCCAGCTTTACTTCACTTGACACACCCGCACAGCAATGCATGGCCTGATGCCTGAGTTTGAGGTCGGACGATAGTCCAGCGAGACAAGTAGCCTTGCAGCTGGTGTGACAAGGATGTATCGGAGAGGCAGGAAGCACCGCAGGCACGACACAGCACGCGGCGCAACACCTTGCAGCCTTGTCACATCCGCCATGCAACGGGTGTGTATACTCAGTTCGGGAAACGCTGTGTCTGGCTACCAAGCAAGTTCACAATGTTGGCGACAACGGCCCGTTTAATCTGGAAATAATGGTAGTGAATGGGATGCAGTATTGATATGGAGCGCCGGTGGCCTGAAGGCACCAATGAAGTCGGGCAGCAAAGCATTTGGACACCGACTCTCTAGAGCCGGTGTTTCGCCACAACCCGGGGAAGTGCTTTATTTTTTATGAGAAACAAGCATGTATAAGACATTCAGCAGGAGTTATATTGAGTCTGCAGCGCCGACTGGCATGGCAGACAACACACGAGTACATCATCGAAAGGTCGCGACCGCCTCAGCTTTGTTCGTGACCGTGCCACAGGCTCTGCTGCATGCTGCACATGAAAGGCACAAGCTGCTGCATGCTTGTTTCTTAGCACCTGCGGTGCTGCCTGCGTCTCCGACTGTGTCCTTGTCATACCTGGCTGCCGCGTGGCGTTCGTGGCCGGAGGACCACCGGGGCTGCGCCTCGAGGCCTGGCGGAGCGCAATGGATGGCCTGCGAGGCAGGCGAATAGATCCTTGCCATCAGAAATGTGATGTATGTGATGTACGTGTTTTATGAGTGGCAGGGAGTGGGTTGGCGCACTGAGGCCGCTGGCGTTGCTGAGTCTGCACAAGGCTATGTGGTCTATGTGAGCTGTTGCGCATATTCAGAGCTCGTTGGTGTGTAGCTGTCTGCTTTTTTGGACATTTCCTGCTAGAGATGTCGCGCCGGAAGTCGTCAAAACTCGCCTGCGTGACCAGTCCTGACTGCCTCTGCCAGTCGAATCTGCCGCTGCCGGCGCCACAGGGCAGACAACAGTCATGAAGTTATCATAAGCTCGCAGCGTTGCTTTTTCTAGCGCGACATGTTGAGTGTCGTCCCCGCGTGCCAACACTTGCACCGTTGGAATGCATTTTCACCTGAGCAACACAGCATTGCACAAGTGGACTACTTACAAGGATATGAAGTGTCATCATTCTTTGATTATATTGTGTTGCAGGGTCTTCCTCATGGCACCTGTGCTCCCAGCGTTTACCAGTGACAGCGAGCCAACAGTGGAGCAGGGCGCCATTGCGTGTGACCAAACAGGCTTCAATTATTCTGGATTTGGCACATGGGCCAGCACACAGAAGAGTTGGGCGCTCGTTTACAAGAAACCACACATCGCCTGTATCATATACTTTGTGTCTGCCATCACAGGAATAGCAGCATTTGGATGGCTCCACATTGCTGGGTTTCCCTGGATGACGCTGAAGGCACACATTCCAATCCTTCTCTTCGTGGGTGTCTCGACGGTCCAAGTCGTGGGGATGTGGCTCATGGGTCCCGCTTACGGGTCTACACAGTTCAGCAAGCCCTTCCAACTCGTGGGTGCAGGATCTGGGGTTTACACAATTGCAGCATCGTTCGCAGGGCCTCTCGACTTCACACCATTCCAAGATCGATTACTGAACGTCACAGTGACCGGCCTCTCATGCCTGCTGATGTATATCTCTTCAGCGTTCGGAGGCGTGGCAGCAGACCTCCCACCTGAGCCATACCAGGGCCTGGTGCTCCCGCTTTCAAACTCCGCCTTCACAGCCCTGAAGCTCACAGATGCGGGCACCGACCTTGGATTGATGCGAATGCTCTGGGAGCAGGTATGCCAAGCCGCTGCCTGACAGCCACAGAAATGAAATGAAATGTTGTGCACATCTCAGCAGCCGCACAGCCATCTGCACTGTTGCACAGCTAGCCCACAACCTGCTACATCAAGTTGCTTCTTTGATAGCAGATGCTGCACCACTCGCGTTCCAGCACATATGTGCACATATGTCTGCGCCTGCTGTATACAGGCACTGCACCCGCCCACCCAGTCGCTCCATCCTGCATGCGTCGAACCGTCTGTTGATGGTGCATGTTGACTTTTCGGTGGTGCAGTCCAAGCATACGCGCAACTCTGACAGCCATGCATATGAACAAAGAGCTCGCCCATGTACCGGCTACACCATGGACCCTGCTCGTCATGAACTGGCTTTCACATTCTCGTCCATCTCCTGCACCAACCCAGTGTGTACGGACCACACCAGAAGAACTGCCTATGTAACAGGTCCCTGTGCATCATGGAGCCCTTGCGGAAACGCTGTCTGTGATTCTAGCTGCGCAGGCCAATTGTCAGGTGAGGTGCCGCGGCCCATTGCAAAGGCTGACCCCGCAGTCGCGTGCAGGGTCCAGAGTGCGTGTGGTTTGAGCACGCAGTACCGTGTCGGCGGTACAAAGTGCTCGGGGTCCTGGTTGGGGTCTGCGCGTGCGCGGTGCTCGGCATCGCCAACAGCGCCGCACTCATCGACGGCCAGGCGATGATCCACGGCACCCACAGGTGCTTCCCCGCACATCCGCATATACATGCGATGCATGCATGAGCGCACGTGTGACCGCCACACCCCATCGCGGTGACGAGTGCGGCGGTGGGTCGGCGCACAAGCACAGATGGCGGGGCGTGTTGGGTCCAACGCGAGCGAGCGCGCGTGGACCAATGCATGCAAGCTTACAGTGCCATGTCGGTTGATGTGTGGCTGGGTGGTCACGGGGCGATGGCTACGGCCGCGCGAGCTGCGCAGACGCATGTGGCGCGGACACGAGTGGCCACCGGGGTGCACTGCCGTGCAGGCGCAACCCGCGGCTCGCGATTCTTGCCAAATCGTTCCTGCTTGGGTGCGAGCTCATGTCGATCGCGATTGCAATGGTGAAGGTGCTGTCGGCTGCCGGCACCCGCATCGAGGTCGCGTACATCGTGCTCTCCTGTGCCTGCACCGTCACGATGTTCTGCGTCAACCTGGTCGGCATGGCCCGCGTCACCGGGTTGCTTGTGGCGGCGGCGCACAAGGCGGTCGGCGCCTGGCGCCGCCGCTGGCACCACCACATCGACACGCTCCACCCGAGCGAGGAGTCCGTCGCGGACGGCTGCGGCGTCCGCGGTGAGGCTGCCGTGGTGGCGGTGCTTGACGTCGGAGGCCAACACGCTGGCCAGGAGAATGGAACCCTCCGTGGAGCAGAGCTATGTGCTGGAGCTGAAGGCGGTGGATGTGCCGAGGGTGGCGGGAGCGGGGGGCTGGGGGGCGTGGGTGGAGGGGACGGCGTCGAGCGCCGCGGCAGCGATGGCGACAGCGATCCGGCTGCGCCGCCTCCGCCGCTTCTATTGGAGAGCGCCGGGCGGCGGACTCTGCTGCCTCCGCTGAGCGCGGGGAGCGCTGTGCGAAGCGCGGTGCTGCCTGCTGCGCTGCCGCCGCTGCCGCCGCTGCAGCGATAGTGAGTCTCAGATGTGCTCACGGCAGCTGAGGCTGTGGCGGGGTGGCGGTCGTTGGCTTTCGGCGCGCGTGGGCTCTCATGCACACATGCCTGCGAGGCAAGCTGACCCCGTGGGGAGCTGTTGACCCACCGCCTGTCGTCAGCGTCGTGGCGCGGCGGAGATGTTTGCGTTTATGCATGCATGGCCGCGGAGGGCACCCGAGCCGAGGTGGCAGTGGTGACCCGTTTGCCGCGAGCCCGCGGCAAGGGGGCTGCTACAGGGGGCGCTTGCAAGGGGGGACGTCAAGAGAACCCTGGGGGGCTGTCTCTTTCAAGTGGCTGCCACTGGGATGCAGTGTTGGGTCGTCGGGCCCATTCGCATGGAACAACTTTGGGTAGTCGTGTTCGATTTCTGGATGTGAAGATGCTACAAGGCACGGCTGCGGCGACACAGCCAGAGCATGCATTGTAGATTTGAAGTATGCATGTAGTTACAACTTTGAAAGGATAGAGGCCGGGCATCAAGCCGTTTCTTGGAATCCAATCGCAAATCCACTCGCTCATTCACGGCACTCGGCCGGGCACGAGCGCGTACCACAGCCCTGCCACACTTGAAGTATGTAAGTATGCATGTATGCTTGATGTTTTGCTAGCATAACTACGTATATACGTAGTTGCAGTGTGGGAGGTGGGAGCTGCCCGCACTATCCCAGTTCCAGGATGCGTTCTTCCTTCAACATGGACCCGGGCCTGGCAGAAGGACAGGCCTTCGGCTCCCGCCTGAGGCTGTTGCGGCCCATGGCTGCCGCGCGCACGCAACGATGGCGCCCTGCGGTGCCCCCCCAGCTGCTGTCTACATGCATGAAGACAATGCGTATTCTATCAGCTAGCTGCGCACCTCGGTCCACAGAAGCGAAGGCTTGGCTTGTTGGAGACCTGCATGCGTTGGGAGGAGGCAACGACGCGGTGCAGCCACGTGGCTGCTTGCGTGACTGCAGACATGCATGGTTGGCCAGGATTTGTAGGAATAGGCTGCCGCGTGCTGTGAGGTATGCAGGCCGGGCAGGGGCGGCCGTGAGTGCGCTCCCGCAATTGGCACAGCCACCTTGGTGTGAGCTCTCGAGAAGGCAGCAGCAGCCCGCGTGTGTGGGTCCGTTCGGGTAAGCGCCGCCGCCACCTTGTTGTGAGGCTGGGCCACACAAGCGGGGGGGGGCTGATAGCAGCTTACAGTGTCAAAAGGGCTGGAGGGCTTCCTCTGCCGAACGATATGTACAAAAAAGGACAGTACAGAAATGGTTTCAAGCTGCTGAGGGGGTCCAGGCAGGGCAGCCTTGTGCCGCGGCGCGCAGAGATGTCGCTGTCTGGGGCCGACACCCAGGTCACTGCTGGAGCCTGGCCACGAGGAACGGGGCACGCTGGTGTGTGTGCGCGGGCCGCAGCATCTAGGGACAGCTTGAGACTGGACTGGAGGAGGGGGACAGAACTCATGCGAGTTCATGCGAACTGGTTAGGGGGCGGGCTGCAGAGGGGTTGTATGCATGTAGGGTGGGACTGTGAGGTGCTGGTAGACAGCAGAGCAGCCTAGGGCCTGCGCTGCGGCCGGCGGGTATAAAGTGCTGCTGCCGGAATGCGTGTGGCCACCAGGGTGTCAACATGCATGAAGACCTAAGAGGCCTCTTAGAGTGCTCCTCACTGTGGTTGAGCAGAGGGGTGCCGCCTTATAATTAGATGGAGGAGACATGTATGTACAGACATGTGGGACACCACATTTGGGACACCACGGATGCGATGGCTGGGTGTGGTGGCTGTGGGGGAATTGAAGTTGTGTTGCGGTGCTGCTGTTCGAAGTTTGATCAGGTTGGGCCAGCACGTGCTCCGGCGACGTGAGGATTCGTGCCAGCTTGGTCAGCTTGACCAACAGGGCAGGTGCACGCCCGTGCAAGTGCGGTCTACAGTAATGCGTCGGGAGAGCTTGCCTCACCGAATGATCATGGTGTGGCTCACCAACTGTGGCACCGGACACGCCATATGCATGCCGCTGCGCGCACCATGTGTAAACATCTTCACACACGGCGGAGGCTCGCGTTGTACAACATGTTGTGAGGCAGAATGACTTGACCAGAGTTACAGTGTTCATCCCCATAGGACATAACAGGTGATATCCTGATATATGGTCTCAAGCAAGAGTCCCGGGTACAGTCAAGTCCTCATACATGTCTCTCACTGTGTAGGGCTGACCAGATCACTCACACCGCTGTCATCATGCATACATACAAACATCCTGGCAATGGCTCGCTGCCCGGCCTCTGTCCTTTGCAAAGGATTGTAACTCCATACAAACATCTGTGCTCATGTTTATGCCGCCAGGTGACCCCTTGTGCATAGGGGATGTGTCGGTTGTGAACCCCTGTGCTGATACCTATTGCGGCCGAGCGGCCCGGGAGGACGGGGGTGCTGCGGAGACGCGGGACGTGCAGAAACGCAATGATTATCGTTTGTACGACCCTGATGCGTACAGTTTTGTGCCTTTATCGCATGAGACGCATGGTCGCTTGGGACAGCCTGCCATGAATCACTTGAATCGGCTGGCGGAGGTTTCGTCTCGGACCGAGACTCTCGGTGTGGAAATTTCACCTTAAGGTGAACTGTGCTTTGTTTGTGACGAATGCTCTGCGCCGGTTGAGTTTGGCGTTGTGCAAGGGGAATGCTCTTGTGCTCCGTACGGGGCTTCAATCTTTGGCCAAAGATGCCAGCCATGGCTGGCATCACCGGCAGGGCTGTGGTACGTGCTCGTACCCGGGCCCGGCCTAGTGCCATGTCTGCGTGAGTGTATTTGCCCGTGAATTCCTAGCAACGGCTCGCTGCCCGGCCTCTGTCCTTTGTAACTACATACATCATGCGTGCACAGTGTTCATGTTCTTTTCGAGCGCACGGGATGTGCATTGCTACCTGCCGCTCCGACTTGTTCCTTGTAACAGGCTCTTGTTCCTTGTAACAGTCTCTTGTAACGCACATTTGCACCCAGCTGCAGCAGGCTGTAGTCGGCCTCTGCAGGTGCGGAACATACAACGACACGGCCAATTAATTAACTGGCGTAGGGCTTGATGCAAATGTCACCAGAGGTGGAATGCAAGCACACCCATGGCACCACATTGACGTTCGTTTCTACAACTTGTCGAAATACTACCTGTGGACATACAGCCCGTTGCTGTGATGCTGTGTCCCTGCACGTGGGCAGTGCCTGACATACATCAAGTAAATTCAGATTTACTTTACTTTACATCACATCAGTGTGGGGTCGCGGTGCAGCATTTCCATGGCAGAGCTGCCACCCGGAAATCAAACCTGAACATTCGGAATTTTTACATGTAATCCGGCCCGACGACCCAACACTGCAACACATGGCTCTCAACTGCAGGAGATGTGGTCCAGATCAGATCATCTGGTGCATGCCACCCGCACATTCTCAGGAAATTGGCATGCGCAGCCGCTGGGCTGGGCTCTGAATCAACCTCAACCAAAACACTTGCATCATGCAAACTCCCCATATGCTCTGGTGTGCTCGCGGGGGCCCATGGACATCTGGTGTAGATGTATGCAAGCTCTTCCGGTCAAAAGTGCCGTGTGCTGGTCACAGATCCGTCGATGCGTTCTGGCAACTTGGGCTGCTCAAGCAGTGCCTTTATAGCAAGCAGTAGGTGCTCCTATTCAACTGGAGTCAGTCGGAATGTATTGCAATGAGCTGAGACCGCACGATTGCGGTCTCGAGCTGAGCTCAGCTCTCACAAATGGACCCATTCATATGTTCACCACCTTGCCAATGAGCTGAGAACACAGACATATGATTCGCACAGGCCTGGCGTATGCATTACGTGGGATGTTTGTCGATTTTCAAGGTGCCACTCTCATTGTCACCTCAAGGAAGGACACGGCTGAAAAAGTCCACGTTTACTTTTCTTTACTGTACATCTTGCGTCCATTGACATACGCCACGTTGTAGCGTCCCGGTGTCGGTACATCCGCAGGTGTATGAGCATTGTCCGCAAATTCCTGGCAACTTGTTTGCAGCGGCCTAGATCGGATGGACATGGTCATCGCGCTGCGCGCTAGCTGCCCATGTTGTTCCCAGTCGCGACACCTCGATCATGCACATGCCCGTGAACTCGATCGTGTGCTGAAGCTACGGCACTTCATCCATTGCCTGTTCTACGGAATTCCGTCCGCAGCGCACACCCGTCCACCAGAGCACGATCGCCTCGCCACAGAACTCACATCCAGCCGCAGCAGGGAGGAAGCCGCGAGACAGAGGTACTTCCAGTTCCACTTGTTTGTCTCCTTGTAGAATGAGTGGCCTGGACGCTGCCTTGTCTGGCCGTGGCGTGTTGCCTCACGGATTGCATCGCCTTGCTCTAAACAACTGATCGCGCTGCGCACCAACGTGTGTAGACGCGCCCTCGCGCTTGATGAACTACTTCCACACCAATGTAGATGGCCCGAATCGTGCTTGCTTTGTGACATCTGCAAGCAGGCGTGTACCTCTGCATCCTGCATACGTCAAGATCTAGAGCGCTCGAGCCAAGCCACCCGCGACTTCTCCCCCCGATGATGTGCACACACGTCAACAAAAACTCGTGCCTGCGGTTGCATATAGGTACAGGCTGCCGACATGCCCTGCTCACCTGGCGAGCTGCCTGACACTTTGTCGTGATTTGAGGGACATGACGCACTGTCGCGTGCATAGCATTGCACCAAATCTGCAGCTCGACTTCTGATCCAAGCTGGGCTTTGTATCGCTACTTACTTATAAAATGTGTGCTAGCGCTGCATGGATGCTGTTTGTGCCCGTGCTGAGCTCAGGTGCGGGATGTGCACGAAGCACACACGAAGCACGACGTTGCAACTGCGTGCTGACGGACGGTGACTGCAGGCACCAGCTCGGGCGTTTGCATGGCGGAGCACCAAAACACACTACCAGAAAGTGCAAGCGACGCAATCGTCCTGTGATCCCGATACTTCGACACATTCAGTACACCATTAACACCATCATGATGCATCCAGCAGACTGCCCCGGATGACTTCCTTTGGCATGTCTACTGCAGTGTTCCGATCTGATCGCACTCCCTACTGCGGCGCTGCTACGCAGGGCCAGGATGCTCTCTTTTGCCGCAGCCATCACGGCCACCCTCGCGGTCCACGCCACCGCGTCGGGCTACGGCTACGGCGACGATGACCCCGCCATGGACCCCGCTCCAGCCACACCCCCCGCCACCCCGCCCCCCACCCTCACGCCACCCCCCGCCCCCGCTGGCTGCGGCGCGGCGGACAGCTTCGAGGGCGCCGACCCCCTCGCGGCGTGGTTGCTCACGGTCGAAGAAGGCGACGAGCCCCCCCCGATCGCCGTGTTGTGTACCGGCGACCTCGACGATGAACCGGTGGACTACGGCCGCTTCTTCTCCGGGCGGACCAACACGTTCACCGATGACGTCGACGAGGCCGCGGACGGCGAGTGTGCGCTACGCGTCCGCGCCGGCTGCACGACTGGAACCGATTACGCCGGTTACGACAACAGCGTGCCCTTCACGAACACCGCGGCGCGCGCGTTCACCGTCACCAACGGCCCCGCCTGCGGCGACGCCGTGTCAGGGTTCACCCTGTCTGTCGCCGTGACGTACGACGTCAAGGACCAGTACTCTGCAGAATACCTCGATTTTTACGGGCTGATCCCCTACTTGATCAACAGCCCCGGGGACAGTGGCGCCGTTTCCGCGACCGTCGGCGGCGTGGACGTGCCGGTGGCCATGGTGACGTCTGATGGCGCGATTACTGTGTACGAGGGCGGGGGTGGCATCACGGAGGAGTTTGTGATGTTCACGGCAGACCTCGGGGACGTGGCGCCGGGGGAGAGCATTGAGGTGGTGGTGACGGTGAGCGCGACGAGTGGCCGGGACTGCGCTGCTGCAGACTACGTGTTTGATGACTCGGTGATCGTCGTCGACGACATCCGAATCGTGCCCCGCGCCTGAGCCGCTGCCTCCACGCTGTCATGGATTGCTGTGGACACATACATGCATGTAGTGCTACATAAGAAATAAGACATAGCGCTATGTCTCCAGCTGGATAGGTGTTCGGTGTCAGCAGATGCCCCACCTCCAGATTAGAGCATTGCTATCAATGCTGACATCTCTTGCGTATGATGAGCTCCTGAGCTGACCCCAATAACAGGATGCGGGCTGTTGGTCTGAACTGCGCATGAAGGAAGCACATCGGCGGGAATCCTGAGCTCCCGAGTAGATGGCTGAGGGTTGTAAAGTAAAGTAAATTTGTTGTTGTCTGGCGGCAAGGAAGGCCCCACTGTCCGCCTGCAGTGAGTCTGCAGCCTTTGACAGCTTCTGTCGCTGCCTTTCCCGAGGGTCTCTGGCGAGAGCATGGCGGGCGCGCTGCACGTGCTGTGTGGCGTGAGTGCATGACCGGCCCAGCTCATGCCGCGGCGTGTGCCGTTCGGCAGGGCCGGTGCTGGCAGCCATGCGATGTGGCCTACAGCATGCCTCGCTGCCCACATCGCGGTGCGCGTTGGTCCACCGTTTTCTAACCAGTGTTTTTCAAACTCATAAAGATAAGAATTTAAGAACGTTTTGGGTGCCTGCTGCTGGTACTCAATAGGTGACCAAACTCCAGTGTGACGTCGGATGCGGTGGTGCAACCGGCACCATGCGAGCAGCGACACTGCTGACGCACACTGAACACGAGCAATGCGTGTAGTCAACCCTCGTTCAGCAGGTGTCAGCTGAGGTGTAATCGAAGCCCGCCCGCAACGAGAGGGCACCTCCGGGTGCTAGCTGGCATGCTCGCCAAATGTGGCGCACCACATGTGGCACCGGACATACCGTGCCCCCATGTGGACACACTCACCTGCTGCTGGACCTGCTTCATCCTTGTAACACATTCACAGACATGGCGGTGGCTCGCATGTGTAGTGTGTCTGATCATCGTGTTACACGGACAAGGCGAGCAAGTCAGGCAGCACCCACCAACACACCCACGCAACCAGCAACACGCAGCACCCACCAACACACCCACGCAACCAGTCAATGTCCAATAGGATGCGGCTCAGTAAATTCAGATTTACTTTACTTTACTTTACTTTACCAGCAACACGCAGCACCCACCAACACACCCACGCAACCTGTGCATTGTTTGTGCACCGGACCCGAGGTGCCACCTGTCCCCCGAGCAAGCTTGCTTCTTTGTGGCGTGGCGTCACAGACAGACGCTGTGGGGCCGGGCTGGGGGGCGGGGTGCGAGTGGGGGTGGGCGTGCGGGTGTAAAGTAAAGTAAATCTAAATTTACTGAGCCGTATCCTATTGGACATTGACAACTCCGAATTAACGGGACCACATATGCCGGTGTGGGGTAGGCGGCCGGAGCGGGTGTGTGGCTGCGGGTCGAGCGGGTGCCGCCGTCGAGAACTCCTGGATCTAGATCTGGCATAGACCGGATCATCTGGAGCTTGCCGTATGTACGGCCTGCGGCACTTGGCACGCAAAGCTGCTTGAATTTCTTGCGGGGGCCATCGGACATCTGGTGCAGATGACATCTACTACATGCACAAGCTCTTCCGGCCGAACGTGCCGTGCGCTCGTCGAAAGGGCTGCCGGTGCTTCGTGGCGATTTGGGCTACTCAAGCAGTGCAGTTGTAGCAAGCAGTAGGTGATCCAGGAAGTGCTCCATTTGAGGGGATTGGATTCAGATAGAGTCAGTCTGAATGCATTGCAATCTAAGCTCTGGCAAGTGGACCCACTCGTATGTTTGGTTGTTGTCCGGGTTGTTTGCTGGCGTGAGCTTTGCGAACCATGGTGGCTGCTTGGGTGGCAGCCGGTCACTGCAGTGTTTGGCTTAATGTGTTTGTTTGCTGTGTCATACAATGGCCAGGTATGTGTAACCTATGGACTCATATGTGCACCACTCTGACGACTCGGATGAGCGGAGAACACCAATATGTAATCTGCAAAGGCCTAGAGTCTGCATATCACGTCACGGGATGTTGGTCAGTCATCGGTCACTCGATAGGTGCCCTCAAGCTTCCACCAGTGTTACACAGGGCTCGTGCCACTGCTGCTGCTGGGCTGGGCTGAAAACGATCCCCTTGAATCATATTGCAAGGTCCCGCCCAGCCACACGGTGCTCGGTGTTACTGACCGAAGGGCCCCACCATACTCATTGTCACCTCAACGACATGGTTGAATACTTCTAGCTATAGCTTTACTGCATTGTACATGTGGCGCCCATTGACATACCCAACCTTGTAAGCACTCGGTGTAGGGCCTACACTGTAGGCACATCCGTAGTTGTATCTCTGAGGTATGTTGAGCATGTCCGTAAATTTCTGGCAACTTGCTTGCAGCGGACTGGATCGGATGGTCATGGTCGTCGCGCTGCGCGCAGCTGCCCATGTTGTGCCCAGTCGCGACACCTCGAACATGCACATGGCCTGATCACTTGAGATCACAAGGTGAATATGCTCGTATGCTCAAGCTACGGCACTTCATCCGTTGCCTGTTCCGTCCGCAGCGCACACGCGTCCACCGGAGCACGATCGCCTCGCCGAGGAAGTCGCGTCCAGCTGCAGCAGGGAGGAAGCCGCGAGACAGAGGTACTTTCACCTCCCGTCATCCATCTGTGGACTTGTAGCATGAGTGGCCGGGATGCCACCGTAATTACCTGTCCGTGGCATGCTGCCAAACGGAACGCATCGCCTTGCACTAAACAACTGACCGCGCTGCGCATCAACGTGTTTAAACACCCTCTCGCTTGTTGTTAAACTTTCGAAGCAATGCAGATGGCCTGGCTCGTGCGTGCTTTGTGACGTCTACAAGCAGGCATGTACCTCTGTAGACTCTGCAGTGTGGAGGTACATCCTGCACGCTGCAACAGCGCTCGAGCCTAGCCACCCGCGAATCCACACCGCCATAATACGCGCATAACTCGACAACATCATGCCTGAGGCTGCATCTGCGTATAGGCTGCCGACATGCCCTGTTCCCCTGGCGTTCCGGCTGTCGCGCTGTGAGGAACATGACGCACTGTCGCGTGCATAGCGGTGCACCAACTCTGCAGCTCTACTGCTCAGCCAAGCTCGGCGATGTATCGGTAATGTCTTCACAACTGTATGGTCGCCCTGCAAGGATGCTATCTGCGCCTGTGCTGAGCTCAGCTGCGGGAATTGCACGCTTACTGACGGTAACTACAGGCACAGGCTCGGGCCTTTATTTGTAAGCAGAGCACCAGAACCCCCTACCAGGCAGTGCAACCGAAAGTCGTCATTCTACATTTGAAGATCTCACTCGTTGAGTACACCACAGACACCATCAATTGCAACATGCATGCGCAGAATGCCCCACACGACTACTTAATTAATTTGGAGTCTGCTAGCAGCTGCGACGTTCTGATATGGCTGCACCCGCCAGTGCAGCACTGCCATGCAGGGCCAAGATGATCTCGTTCGCCGCAGCCATAACCGCCACCCTCGCGGTCCGCGCCGCCGCGACAGGCTATGGCTACGGCGACGATGACCCCACCACTGCGCCCCCTCTAGCCACACCCCCCGCCACCCCGCCCCCCAACCTCACGCCACCCCCCGCCGCCGCCGGTTGCGGCGCCACGGACAGCTTCGAGGGCGCCGATCCCCTCGCGGCGTGGTCACTTGCGGTCGAGGACGGCGACATCACTCCGCCGATCGCCGTGTTCTGCACCGGCGACCTCGGCGGAGCCCCGGCCGACTATGGAAATGACTTCTTCCCGGGGCGGGTCAACACGTTCACCGACGTCGTCGACGAGGCCGCGGACGGCGAGTGTGCGCTACGCGTCCGCGCCGGCTGCGTCTTTGGCTACGATGACACCAGTTACGACTACAGCCTTTCCTTCACGAACGCCGCGGCACGGACGTTCACCGTCACCAACGGCCCGGCCTGTGGCGGCGCCACGTCAGGGTTCACCCTCTCCGTCGCCGTGACGTACGACGTCAAGGACCAGTACTCCGCAGAATACCTCGATTTTTATGGGCTGATCCCCTACTTGATCAACAGCCCCGGGGACAATGGCGCCGTCTCCGCGACCGTCGGCGGCGTTGACGTGCCGGTGGCTATGGTGACATCCGAGGACTCGATCACCGTGTACGAGGGCGGAGGGGGCATCACGGAGGTGTTTGTGCTGTTCACTGCGGACCTCGGGGATGTGGCGCCAGGGGAGAGCATCGAGGTGGTGGTGACGGTGAGCGCGACCGGCGGCGGCCGGTGCGGGCCAAATGATGTGTTTGACGCCTCGGTGATCGTCGTGGACGACATCCGAATCGAGCCCCGCACCTGAGGCGCTGCCTCACAGCTGACGTTGAGGGAAAAAAACATGAGAAAAATAAACATCGCTGTGAAAGTAATAACAAAAAATGAAACAGCTACACGTAGTAGGGTGAGACCATAGTGCTATAGCTAGAGGGTTCTTCGGCGCCGGCAGGTGCGCAGCCTCCAGGGGAGCGCATGGGCATCAGCGCAGCTCTGGAGAGCTCGCCGCGATGAGAGGACGTGTGCTGTGGGCAACGGGGGGGGGGGGGGGGGGGGGCATGTATAGTTGCAGTCCTGACCAGAGTGTGAGCGACGTTTTGCAGCCTGCCATGGCACAGCTAGCTCGTGTCGGGCCTGGTCGACAGGCCTTCAGAGGTGGAGTGCAGGCACGGCCGTGGCAAGCAACTTGACTTTCGTTCTGACACTTTCTAATTCTCTACACATAAGCAGAGTCTCTTGCGTTTGGCCTGATTCTGCTACGCCGTGTCTGCATCCCATGACTGCTCTCTAGGCTAAGCTGTGCCGGTGGCAGCAGCAGTGTGGGGGCCGCTGCCAGCATGCATACATGTATCAGGCCGCCTGCCGTACGCCTCATCAGTTTCGCCGACTCATCCAAAGAACTTCTCTGTGATCGGGCTCGACGACCCAACACTGGGAAGCAGTGGGGCTGTGGCCGGGGCGCCGTACGGGAGGGTTGTCACGGGGTCGCTGTGACCCGCCGAGACCGCCGTGACTGAGAGCTCGGTCGCTGTGACCCGCAGTGTGTTGCTGTGGAGTGCACAGACAGCCAGGAGCAGCCAGTGCTGGCATGCAAGCGATGAGGCCTACATCATGCCAAGCTGACCGCAGCCGCATGTAATCAAGCTTGCATACATGCGTTTTGGAGGCCTGCTGCCAGCGCTCACATTAATACTGCCATTCAGTCATTACATGAATCCGGATGCAGGCTGTATGGGCGCGATGTGTGCCGCAGCGCCGTAGCAGGTACTAGCAGCGCTTCAGGTGGGATCCTTGCGCATGTGGCTTGTGTTTGATCGTTGCTGATTGATGTGCGGCCGCAGTCCGTCGAGCGGCTGTTTTGCTGGCGATTTGGGCCCCTGTGCATGCGTTTGCGCACTCACAGTAGAAAGACGACGTTCGCAGCTGGCAACGGCCTGATGCCACAGCCTCTTGCCACCTGCACACAGGGCAAGCTCACACGTGCTTTACTGCCATGTGCTTCACTGCCATGTGCTATCACGTGCACTTGACTGCAATGGGCATGAAACTACATGCTGTTGATGGCCACATCATACTCTGTCCGACTCACGAGCATATGGCCAATGCATGCACCGACGCCGCCCATTCGCACAACACTCTAGCCTCAACGTCTCACGATACAGCAAACTTTGCACTGGGCGTATCCGGGTGTGGTTCTGGTGAGTACGTGGCAGGACATCACTCTCATGCCACCCTCACCAACCCCAGACGACAGGCTGCCCGGGAGCAGCGGGCCCTGCATCGTCGACCAGTTCAACAATACAACTGCATGATGTGCTTGGGCACTCACACACGCACACCTACGAGCGGGGCCAGAGACAGTGCGGATGTGCTGCGTTGCGGGGCAGCCAGGCCGCTCCAGGATGCGACACCAGCACAACAAATCTTGGCAAATCCTGCGCTACGGTGCAACAGATTGATAGCCCAGCAATGGCTGATGCTCATTACAGCATCACGCCTCGCGAGGCTGACAGGCACTGCCCACGTGTCCCACGAGTCGGCTCCGGGGGTACCTGCCAGCCTCCTCCTCCTGCTGGGGCGCACCCGGCCCTGCGCGCGCAACGGGAGCCCGCATGCATGCCAGCCAGTCACCGCGAGCAGTAGGAGGCGCGATCCCCAGCGGCCACCGATAGCGCACAGCATCATTGGCTGAAGCTCGCACGACCCCACATCGGCAATGCTCATCTTGATCCAGGCAGTTCATCACGATCCGCGGGACGTGCACGCCGCATCAGGTGCCCCGGCGGCCTCCCATCACATACGTCACATGACGTATGATATGTGCGTCGGCTGCAGAAGGCAGGTCCGATCACGGCACGGCACCTCCCCCCCCCCCCCCCCTCTCTCTCTCTCTCTGATGATGATGACGATCGCCTCTCGAGCAGCAGGATTGTCCGGTCACGCATTGATGCGTAACACATCAGGCATCACCACCGACGTAGGAACCTTGTCTCGAGCTCCAAGGAGCCGCGTCTCCCAACAGCAGCGCACCCGCCACCCTGTGACCTCACCCGGGGCGCCCAGATGTACAGGCCCCCACACGTACCTGGCATGCGACAGCACCACCAAGGCAGCAGCAGCACGCCCTCACCGCCCATGCAGCGCGCCCTCACCGCCCAGCCAGCGTGCTGCTGCTGCCGTCGACACCCATGCAGCGCCCGCCTGCAGCAGGTGCGGCCCCCTGGCGGTCACTCATCGATGCGGTCGAGCATCCACTGCGTGAGGTCATCCTTGACGCGCTTGGACACGTCCGGGGCGTCGTTGAAGAGCATGTGGCGTGCGCCGTCGTACAGCAGCAGCGTCTTGTCCTCTGAGGCCGCCGCGTCGACAAACGCCTGGCTGCCGTCGGGCGTCACGCGGACGTCCTCCGTGCCGTGCACAACCTGCACGCCGCCGCCACCACTGACACCGCTACTGTCACGTATCTGCTGCCGTCAGTAGAGCTGTCACGGATGCTGCTGCTGTGACTGGGGCCGCCGCAGTCACTGACACTGCTGCCGCCGTTGTTACGATATCTGGTGCTGTCGGTGCAACTGTCACGGTTGCTGTCGCAGCCACTGCCGCCGTTGCTGTCGTCACCGCTGTGGCATTCACTGCCACCGTCGCGGCCGATGTTTCGGTCACGATTGCTGTTGCTGGTAATGTCACGGCTGCTGCCGCTGAATCTGTTGCTGCCACGGTGTACGCATGCAAAGCCCGGCACTGTTGCCACCGCTGCCAATGCAAGTAGCAAAGGTGTGCTGCGAGCCATTCACACCTGGGCGACGACACACAGAAACAGGAAGGAGCCATCCGATGCAGAGCAGGCGCGACGTCATGCAGATGCTGTGATCGTTCAGGTAACCACCCCCAAGGACCTGCGGCTGACGTGCACACCAACAGCCATTCGAGTGTGAACAGCACAGCGCGTTCGCAGACTGCCTGTGCTCGCATGGCGACTTCACACACGGCAGCCCTGAGCAATCCAGCATCTGTGTCATAGCATTCCGCACACACGGCCGCCCTGCAGTGCTGCTAAATCGCAGTCACAAGCAGACGCTCCACCCGCCACCACCGGCATGCGGGCCCTGCTCGCATTGCGACCTACGCCGATGCACCACGGTGGCCATACATCCAGCATACACATGCATGCGTTGTCCAAACGGACACCGCTATGTAATCATGCACCGTCTTGGTGCACCGTCTGCATGTGTGGCAAGGGCACCGTGATGCGCCGAGGGACGGGAAAGAGGGGGGGGGGGGGGGGGGGGAGGGGCACCAGCAGCGGCTTGGCAAAGTCGGCGGCGTGGCGCTGTACGTGGCCGATGGCGGCGAGGCCCTGCGTGAGGACGCGCACGCGGGGGGCCTCGAAGCAGATGCGGGGGTCCCGCCGCGCCTCCGCTGCGGCGTCGCCGTCGCCGTACGCGAGCTCAAACGTCTCTGAGAGGCCGTCATCTGGCACGATGAGCCTGCGCGCAGAGCGGCAGATGCGGTGCGGGCGGGCGTGTGGGGGGAGTGCGAGGTCGCAGCTGTGGATGCAGTGTGGGGGTATGAAGTGGGATATGGCGATTTGGCTGCAGGCTGAGGAGTGGCTACGGGTCACCGAAGGCTGCGCTGCAGGTCCGGGACGGAGTGCTGTACAAGTGCATGCTGATTCAGCGCTTCACGAGCACGGCGCAGCCTGGCAAAGCTGCCTACAGCCTGTGGCTCGTTCGACTTCAGCAGATGCCCTTGACAACATCATTAGCGTGCATGCGCACAGATTCGTAGACCTCCATCTATGCATATACACAACCACATGAATGAGTACGATTGAGAGGAGGATCAGGACGAATTCTTGTGTGTGACCTGCTGGGACGGTCCGCGATGCAACGGCCCTCGCGCGCGCAGTCTGTTGGCAGTTACTAGGAGCAGCTGTTGAGATCGCACTTCGGGAAGACCCAGGAGACCGCCTTGAGGGCTGCTACTACGGGCGCTGGAGGGAGGACGCCTTCGCCAATGTTGAGTGCTGGTGCGGCCAGGAGCACGCCACGGAGGCGCTGGACGGCCTCGTTCTTGGGATGCCTGAGAAGCGCCGAGGTGACGATCAGCCCTGCAGCAAGCAACAGACAGCAAAGGATCAGCTTGGCATCTCGTGTCAGTTTTCTGTCCAATGGGTTCGTGGTATATCTCATGTACACGTTGGCATCACATCCGGTTTCACAGTGGACAAGTTGCAGCTTGAGCATGCAATAAGGTGATTTCTCTGCTGAATGCGTGCCAGACGAATTGACGAAGTATCCGCTTACCACTGTGGTCACTTACAGGAATCCGGCAGAGCACCCACCCACATCAACCCACACACAGCCACAAGCCTATCCACGTGCCACTGGAGCTCAGCCAAAATGTCTGAAACAATGGAGGACGAGTGAGAGCGGTCATGCTGTTGTTGTCGGTTCGGATATGCTGTGTCGCTCACCTCTCTAGAGACAGCATACCTAGGCATGTGATGTACATGCAGAGTCTGGAGACAGGATCTGGGATGCACAAGCCCATGGCTGATCCGCACCATAGCCATAGCGGTCTGTCGCTAGCATCACGAATGGACATAGTATCCGTTGATGAGGAGGCCAGATATTTCAATGGGACAATTGGGGCGCCACCGTGTGGGCAGGTAAGAGCAGTCAGCATCTCTGGGAAGGCACCTCCATATGATTCACCGTACACGAAGCAGGGCATGCCGACATGACGTTCCTTCGCCCATTCTAGTACAGCCAGGCAGTCTTGGACGTGGTCTTCGAAGTATGGTGTATACATGGCGATTCCATCGACCTTGCCTGACCTTCCATGGCCTCTAAGATCATACGTCACGACAGAGATCCCTGCAGAAGTAAGCAGAGTCGTGAACAGCTAGATCCCGCAGTCCAGTCGGAGGCGGAACGGTCACCGAGGTCAAGCTGCACAAGGGTGCTACCTGCCTCTGGCTGTGGCCTTGTAACAAAAGGGGGCAGCTGATGAGTGTGTTACACTGGCTAGATTGGGCAATGGTAATCCATTCAAATCCGCAATGATTGATTCACAATCTGAACAGGTTGAACATGCTGGAAGTATGCAGCAGATGCCGAGGCTGCTTTCGCGGAGTGGGGGAGAGACGCACCACTCTGTACGAGGTGGTCAATCAATGGCTGCAACACGGCGGAATAAACAGTCATGCCGTGCACCAGCACAGCGGCACCTCGAGCTGTGACCCCGGGATGAAGCAGAAACTCGCGGAGGTACAGTTCGACGCCGTCAGGCCTCTCGAAGGGCCGCACGTATGCCCCATTCTCGTCCTGCGAGTCACCCCGTGCGTTATGGCACAATGAACGCTTCAGTGTACACATTTCGTGCCGACGCAACGCCAATTGCATTAACACACCTGTGTGACGGCTGGACCTTCAGAACTGTATTCTTCTGTCGACTGTTGGATGTCGGCAAACCGTTCCGTAGCATTTGCATTTCGACAACGCACCGCCTGCAGCCGATGCAGTCCCACATGCTCCCAGGCTCAAGCATAAACATGATTGAGAATTACATGACAGCATCGGGGCACACTTCTAGTATCTTGCTTGTGACAACGGCTCCTCCAAGCACGGCAGCGAGAGGAATCAGCATTATGTCGCACCGCCAAATGAACCAATCCCAGGACAAGGCAGTAAGCAAATTACAGTGTGGTCACATGCGTTGGCTGTGATGATAGCACTCCGGGTTATGCTCGGTCTTTTGCACACAATGTCAACGCAGCGCTACACGTGCAATGCACAGTCATACACGGGATTCCCAAGCATGCAAGGTGGACGCACTACTTAGGCTCATGGCTACAAGATGTATTTCCAACTACCGTATGTTGCATCCACTCGCATCGGGATGAGCATTGCAAACGACGATGGCTTGCTCAAGTGCCGGCATGCATGCTGGTTCTGGGATTATGTGCGGACATGCAGTCGCAGTGAGCGCTGTAACACCTGAGTCGATACAGTGTAGTGTGCAGCGCCATTACATTGTATCATTTCATACCTGATCACATCGTACCACTCCCTCTTACTTCTACTGTGGTGTGTACTGCATTCATGGTGTTCGCAAGGGTCCCTGTGCAAGATCATGACCAAACCATAGGCATCGACGCTCCCGACACATTCGATCAGTTGCATGAGCTTGTGAAGCCTGTGATCTGTGAAACGCTGACCGCCACAGCAGGGCGCTGTCTGGGTTGACATACCTCTATCCGAGGGCAGGTCATACTAGTGTTGCTATGCATGTTTCTGGATGTACATTCCCTGTCTTCCCTCGGAGATGCCACCGGGACTGATGCTGGTGGTTGCACCAATCAACTGCTGACCAACCAGCTTTGTATTCGTCCCGCACACTGTGGTATTGTCGCTTATCAGACTGCTGGCCACAGATGATGACAGGACAATCCTGTGTGCCTCTCGGCATGTGTTTTCCACAGATAATTACAGGAAAAGTCTACGTACCTCGCAGCATGTGTTGGCAAGCAGACTTGACAAGCCAGGCATCCATCCAATCAGGTCGAGACGCAAGCGCCTCTCCTGGCAGACAGAACTACCACTACTTTGTGGTTGCTTGTGTGGCAACCGGTCGCTGGTTTGGCTTGTGTGGCAATCCAGCGATATGGCCGCTATACCACTGGATTGCCACAGCTTGATGTGTTTGTTTGCTTTGCCATGTAATGGCTCGATATGTGTAACTCAATGACCATACCCAAATTATCGTTAACGGACAATTGCCTTGATACGCAGCACAATTGATGGTGGAACGACGGTCACAGGGCGTCAGACACCACACTGTCGCAGTCACTCCCATGACGAGCATGGAGTACCTTCTCCATGAACCATCTGGCAAGGCGGCATCCAAACTTGAGGCCTGAGCGGCAGCAGATCAGCACAGGTGCGACAACAGCCCTGTGGCCCGATACTGCAAAACTCTACTGTAGTGATCCTGCTAGCTGCACAGACTCATCGGAGCTGCACTCTACAGGTACGGCCAGCCTGGCAACCCTCTCAAAAACGCCTGTTGAAAATCACGACATCACCAGGCGGTTCAAATGCTCGTGGGCCCTCACAGCTGTGCTCGCAGGAATCCGACGCTGAGCGACCTGAAACGCCATGCCACAACCCAACCTTAAGCAAGCTGGTACGTCGTACACACTCTCATGCCGCACAATCTCATGCCGCAAGCCGCAGGTGGGCTCCCAGACTCGTGTCCCATTCCTACACATGGCAAGAGAAAGCTGGATTGCAGTGCACTGGAAGACGCGGGACCCGTCATGGCTGCCTGTGATGCTACAGCGCCTGAGATGCAGCGTCTGGCTACTGGTTACAGTATGCGGGTTGCACTAGGACAGACCTGCCGCCGCGAGGTGCACAGGCCACTTGAGGGGCGTCAGTGCATCGCGATTGTAGATGTGCTTTTCTTCACGCATTTCGGTCGGCATGCTGTGGCGACCAGTGTTGGGTCATCGGGCCAGATCACACAGAACCATTCCGAATATTCAGATCTAGCTTCGAGGTGGCAGCCCTGGAAATGCTGCAAAGCGACCCAACCCTGGTGGCGACGTCCTTGCTGGTCACTCACCTCGACTTGGCAGGCAGCCAATGCACGGGTGGCAACGCTCCGCCGCAGCCGACGTCATGCAGCCTGCACAGCAGCAGCTGGCGAGTCAGAGCTGGGTAGCATGCGCGGAGCCAGCTGGATGGTGGGGCCGCTCGTCTATGCCCCAACAACACATCCACGTTGACAAAAGGGCACTGCCTCTCGGTTCCATCGTTGTGTTACAAGGGTCAAGGCGGGCAGCGCCGCGAAAGCAGCAAGCAGCGCAAAAACACAACCACCAAAGCACCCTCGCCACAGCCGCAACCAGCGCACGCAAAACCCACAGCGCCCCCCGCAACCGAACGCACACACACCCAGGTCGCCTCCATTGTGACACAGCCAAGGGTATGGTCGGCCGTTTGTGCGCTGAAGCGCGGTTGTGACACAGCCAAGGGTATGTTCGGCCGTTTGTGCGCTGAAGCGCGGCGAGGGCATCTCTGGCGGTAGTCCGGACCATGCAGTTGTCAGGCACATATGCTTGCTGCAGGCAGCTGATTCAATCAGCTGCGTTGCCCAGGCTGCGTGCAGGCTGAGTACTCATGCATACAAGCAAACACGCATGCAGTGGCCCGAACAGGGCCTCGTCTCCACGCACACACACACATACACTTCCGAACTCACATGCACCTGGTGCCTCACATGCACCTGGTGCCTCAGCCTCTCCCCACTGCAAGCAAACACACGCATACCACGCATCTGGCGGTACAAGATGCCTCTTGTAGCACCGACCTTCGGTGTGTGTGACACCTGGATACATCAGCCTCAGAGGACCAGGTGTATACAGCGATCGCGTGATTAGTCCACAACACCATGGGTCCCTGGCGCTGTGTGAAGGGCTAGGAAGTCGTGGTACAGCAAACAAATCACGAGACACCCACAACCATCCAGGTGGACACGCCACACCGCCACCACCTCACGCACACAGGGGCTTGCTGTACCATCAGCGCCGCGAGAACACCGAGCCCAGAACAAAAACAGCGCGAGAACCCCGCCAGGCAAGTCATGGACGCAAAGGACAAAGGCAACTGCATGTGGAGGCATGATGCAGGCAGAGATCGCACCATGGGAGGACACCGCCGCGTGCCGCCTCGCAGACGCAGTCGCCTCAAGGCAACCCCCGTTGGAGTCGCAGTGAGCATGGCGCCGCCTCGCTGAACCCAACTTCTGCAGCAGCCTGGCTGCGTGTTCATGTGAGCCAGCCCTTGCTGATGGATCGATATATTTATACCTGCGCCAGGGCTGCATATCTGTGTTTGTTGACAGCGGGCTTCGAGTGCGGCCCGTCCCTCAGCGTTCGTTCAAGGTCATCTCTGCCTGTAGAGCCCATGCATGTAAGCACATCCAGCAAGGCCTCTGCAACAGTGCCTCCCATGCCATGGCCCTTGCATGCGTGGCTGATGCAAAGAAATGGATCTTCCGTAGCTGCAGAAGAGAACTTCATCGCGGTGGTGTGTGGCTTGGCGGGGGGGGGGGGGGGAGGGGGGGCTTCATCGCAGGCGAGGCACGATCTCTTTGCGCCTTGACAAAAAAAAAGTGTGCGCCTCCAAAAAAACAGTGAGCGCCTCTCGGGGCCTCGCAGTGTGAAACTCAGCGTGGGGTCCACCAGGGGCGAGGCCCGATCATCATGCGCTCTTCTGGAGACGTGGAATCGTGTGACTCAGTGCGTGGCTTAGCACTAGAGGGGGTCAACACGGGCGCGGCCCGGCCGCAGTGTGCGGCTGTTGGGTCATCGCAGTATGTGTGACTCAGAGGGGGTCATCGCGGGCAAGGCCCGAGCCGAGACCGGCTGTGGAGGCCAGCCACGATCTGTACCTCCTCAAGTCCTTGTCCTCAGGCTCCACACCCTCCCACTTGCCTCTGCATGCCACCCATGCACATGTAGCCCCACTTGGCTGCTTGCACGCATGTTCACAGTGGAGTGGGGGCGGGAGGGTAGTGTGCCCTGACGCCACAAGTGGGCGCCTGTGGGGGATCAACGAAAGACTGCTATCTCTGCAGATGTATGTGGTGTGGGTTGGCGTGTGGTGTGAGCGGGTGGTCAAAGCCCCACGAGCGAACAACTGCGGTAACCAGCAGTGTGCGCTCACTAGCTCACTGCGGAGATTACTTTAGGGCAAATGCATGCGCTGGCGCCTCAAGCAGTGCCTGCAGAGGGGGGCAGTGACCGGTCAGCCTGCCTGCGGAGATCATCGAGACGCACGGTCAGCTACCTCCCGGCCGCGCTGACAGTGATTCCGCGGTGATTCAACAGCGACGTCGCTTCGACTCGGAGGTGGTTGAGCAGGTCAGGGTCGCACCGGCAGAAGATGAAGTACGCGTCTGACGCATACTTGCCGACGTAGCGCAGCTCCGTCGGCTGGCGCCACGGCCGCAGGTAGTCTGCACTCATAGCCGCTATTGCACGCGCGCGGAAGCGGTGGAAACCGAGGGGGTGGATGATTGACTCGAGGTGGGCCGGGTCCGCGGCTGCGCCGGCCTGAGCGTCTGGGATGGCAGCCATGAGGTCGTCCCACACCCGCCGAACCTGCAAACGCAGTCGTTCCTGTTTGCTCCAACAGCCGCAAACAGATCATCTACGCGCACACGCATCGGCACGTGCAGATCTTGCGTGGCTGACTCATGGATGGCTTTGAGGGCCCCTTGGAATCCCACTCTGTGTTACCGCGGCATATGTTCAATGGATGTAAAGGAGTAGCTGAACGTTTCGTTGTTTGTGAGAGCTGGGACGCATGCGATGGGGTGGGGATGGGGTGACGTGGGGTTGAGCGGGGAAGTGGACTCGGGGCCCATACACTGCACCGAGGGGATGTTGAGCCTGGTGTGTGTATGGAGCAGCTCCTGGGTCTGCGGTGGTGGATTGCGGCTGCTTCGAAGCATCGGAGTGGCCCAGCATTGCTGTTGGCGACACGGGTGGAATGGCCGTGTGCAAGGACTGCGAGGGGACTTGCGGCCGCAGACTCATGCAGGCGACCCTGCTTGAGTGCGCGGGTTTGATGAAAAATCCTGATGACGTTGAACCATGCGAGTATGAACGTGCCAGCACCAGCAGGCGAGTTGGTGTTGGGTCGTGGAGAAACTGACCTGTTTCTAATACTGGCTGAGCAAAACATGGGCATGGAGCGCGCCTGTGTGGCCGAGGTCCGGTTCAACAGAATGCACGCGAGGAATACCTTCCACGGATTGTGGAAGAGCTGTTCTTCTATGAGGCCGAATGGCGAAACTGGTGGCTCCCAGGTGGACTGCTGTGGAGGTGGAGAGGTGCTGCGGACCTCTTGCTCTGTGCCAGAAACCTTCTGCCTGCGCTGACAACGAACATGTCAATCATCTAGCACTTGAGAACAAAAGTGTACAATCCTACTGTCTGTCGCCTGAACTGACATGACGATGCAACAACCGTTCCTACTGCGTGCCAGCCCTGGGACTGGACACCACCCCGACATTTCATCTATACGAGCACGCGTAGCTCATGTAAGCAGCAATTGTCAGCATCCTGTCCGACTGTGCTTCCTTTGATGTCGTTTCTGTGGCATACAAGTGATGCACCGGAATGCACAAAGATGCTGGAGCGACACCTTGCGCGCTTGGATGCTCGAGGAGCGCGTTTTAGAGGAGCTTGTTTGAGCAGGGGAGACGGGCTGCGGGAGGGAGGTGTCTTCAGCTTGTCGATAAGGCGTACCGCAGGCTTGGTGTCCAGACGTGTTGGGGACGCGCCAGAAGCGGTTGAATCCAGCTGCCTCTTCAGCCGCAAACGCAACGAGCTACCCGGGCTAGGAGTTTGCTTACCATCACATTGCGATGGAGGCGTGTGCGAGATGTCCATGAGCGAAAGATTATTCTGGAAGGGTGCGTCTACCGCCGGTCGTCCGCGACAGAGGGCACGCCAACCTGGACGGAACTGCAGCTACAAGCACATTTCAGGCTCATGTGTGCCTGCTTGGTCACGTTGTTGCAACATATTGTCTACTAGGGATGAGCTGTCGAGGAAGTCGCCGAGACCGAGGCTATGTGTCTCGTTGTAATGGTCTATGAACACATTTCAGGCCGCAACAGAGTCTCAAAAGCAGTTCAAGGAGTATGTAGTCTATCCGGATGTACGTGGAGCGGGTGCAGCAGCTCGACAAGCGAGCTGTGATCATTCAGCCTCCTGCGCGTGTAGCTGCTGCGTGGCCGCTGTGCACCAGCAGTTCAAGCGGACGCACCATCGCCACGTTGCCTTCATCAAATTCCCCGTTCACGCATGTGGCCACAACGGGTCACCATGAGTCTACGAGCAAACGTGGCACGTGTAAGCGAAGGTGAAGCACGAGCATGGCAGCGTCGCTGGACGTTAGGTATCTTATTAGGTATTCATTAATTATAATAGGTTGCAAGCCATACGCCACCAGCTGTCCCATTATGGACTCCCATACGCCACCAACTTGAACCACCACATCTGAATTATCCCCCAGGCTCAACGCACAATGACACCCCAGACATCCTGCGGGCTCCACTTGGCCATTCAACCCCGCCACAACCGCCAAGAATTTGTACCATAAAGGGGGGGGGGGGGGGGGGGGGGGGGGGGGGGGGGATCAAATACGTCATTGATATTGTTGCACCCCGCTCGACCCGCACAATCATGGTGCTGCGCAGCAGTACCACTAGTCACTAGTGACTAGTGTTGGTTCGCTTTGCAGCATTTCCAGGGCTGCTAGCCAGCCAGCCAGCCAGAAATTAGACCTGGATATTCGGAATTGTTTCTTTTGACCGGCCCGACGACCCAACACTGCTGCGCAGGCCCCCAAGTACAGCCGCTACCTGTCATCGAGGTGTGCACGCAATTGCAAGCCTGCATGCCGGTGTACCGTGTATGACTCATGTCTGTGTGTGGCTTGAGCTCGTGGTGATGCCACGAGCAGGCAGGACGCCGATGTGAGGGTGAGGACACCTGAGCAGGGCTCTACGTATACATCCCACACAGCATGCATAGACGTAGATCTACGTATACATCCCGATCGGTTTCCCGAAAAAAAAAATGGAAAAGGGCAAAAAACCCGACGGTGAGCGAAGCGAGCCGTCGGTTTTCCCGACAAGCCAGGGGGGTGCAGGCGGGCGTGCCCGCAGGCCACCAATGGTGCTTTTCGGGACCGCCGACAAACGCCGACAGCTTGTCGGGATCCCGAAATTCTGTCGGCCCTGGTCCCGACAGCTTAGCGGGCCTGAAGGCACCAGATACATATTGCAATGAAAGAGTATTCACCCGTTGTGTCACAACAGTGCTGCTTGCTGCTTGCGCATTGCGAGAATGTATGGCAATCCAGTGGTATAGCGGCCATATCACTGGATTAATTGCCACAGAATGACCTTGCATTCGAATTCGTTCGGGTTCGGGTTCACTGGTCAAGGGCACGCGCACGGCCGAAACTTCTGCATCAGCTGACCTAGGCTTGGAACTATTCTGTTTGTGACTCTTATAATGCTGATACAAATCACCCGAAATTTAGTTGTGACACCCCCGACAGAACCTGATGGGGTCGTCGGGAAACCCCGACATCCAGCAGGCTGCATATCGGGGCCAACCCGACCAAAAAAGGGGTTTGGCTTCGGTGATCCCGACAGGAAAGATCGGCCTGTAGAGCCCTGCACCTGAGGCAGCCATATATAGTCGATGAGTTGTGTGCTACATGCCAGTGGCGACAGGCTGTAAAGACTGTTAGTCAAGAGACATGGAGTGTGAGATCTGTCGTCTACCCTTTGAGGTCCAGCTGCTTATACACTATAACACAGCCTGTGTATGACACCTGCCACAGTGTGCTGACTCAGCACTGCTGAGCTCAGCCCGGGCACTGTTCCCCGTACACACCAGAGCCTTCCATCGCTCAAGCCATGCTTGGCTGACATAAGCGCTCCTTCCAGAGATCTCTAGACTCGTGCTTCTAGACGGCCCGCCCTGCTGACGCAAGACGGTCTGGCGACCACTGTTGACAGAGTCCCGTACTGCCAGCCACGGTCACGTGGGCTGACGGGACATTCCGGAGGCTTCCAGAATGCTCTAAGCCATGCATCTCCATGCGTGTGACGTATCGTCACACAGGGAGGCCTCCTCACGCGACACCCAGCTGGTCACCGCGAATGTCAAATCAGCTGCAATCGAAAAATGTCGAGTCAGCTTGAGCCGTGTGTAGAACGAGGCGTGATCTTGCGGATAATTCGGATCCCCCAGATCAGAAAACCCTCGGTGGTCACACAACAGACATCTTCTCAAGTGGCGACGAGGCCTTAATGACGACATCATGAATTCAGTACGCCGCGCCGTGCGCCATGTTGCAAACTTATGTCAGCTGATCGCATCCCTGAGCTCAGGGATGCGATCAGCTGAGCGTATCACTGGATGTTCGCACATAAGATTCCGCATTGTTCTGTCCTACGTGGCCATCACCCAGCGGAGGAAAGTCAATCCAGCATGTCCCAGCCCATGGACATGGAGGCTGTGTCCACTGATTCATGTAAAGACGGCTATTACATGTCGATCTGGATATTTCAGTCTTTGTTGCCATCCGAGCAATGGTGTAGCCCACGACGATGCCGGTCGAAGCGACGTCTGCTGCAGACTGTCCGGTTGAGATCATTTTTGCAGCCTGTGCGGCGCTGCAACAACACGTCACTGAATCCAACCAAAGAAGAATTCTGCGTGCAATTGAGCGCGACCCGGCTGCTATTCACGGATGCGCAGGAGATCCCATAGTCGAGGCAGCGTTCACAGCGTTCCTTCGACATCCGTTCTCCACTCCATCGGCCGCTCAAGATGCCCGGAAACTTGGCAGAACGAATTTTTTGGGCCTTGCAATGAAGCATATGCGTAGGTACATGATGCAGCTGTCTCGGAGGGTTGCTTGTTCTGCGGAAGCTCAGTTGAACGTCGGTCCGTCGGACCTAGGTGCGGCCGGGGATAACACATTTCAAAGCTCACTCCGCAAGCCTGAAAGCGCCAACAAGGATGCCGCAAGTATTTGCTTTCTCAGGTATGAATCGTCAAGGCAACCGGTCTAAGGATCGCATTTGTCGCCCCGCTGTAGCCTGAGCAGTGACCACGGGAACAAGCCATGTCAGCGTTGCGAGAGGGCTATGCACGCTTGCATGTGCATCATAACACTTCAACCTTCACTGTATGCTGCAATCTCTTACAGGCATCCGTAAGTACAGTGACCGTTCCTAAATGAACCGTCTGTCAAGATTGCGGACCTCCAGCGTGCTCACGCGCAATAGCTGCAGAGGAAGAAACAACGCGTCAAAGCACAGGCATCCGTCTTGCACAGCATCGCTATCACTGGGAGACGGAGCTGAGTGCCTGACGTGAGTCACATGAAGTTTGGCAGGTCGAGAAGGTCCACAAGCCTGTACCCCTCGGACCACACGATCAAGCAAGGCGTCCGGCTACCTGAATGGGCTGGCCAACACTCTAGCATGCGATCATAATTTCGAGCCAGTAATCCCGTTTACTCACCGAGAGGCCACCTGTAGGTGGTGTCTGGTGTTGAAGCATGGAGCGCACACGCTGCCATGTGTGTCCTTTTGGCAATTTCTTTGCAGCATGCCACGGGTACAGACATAGGCGCTGTGAGCCGGCGATACTAGCAATAGATCCATCATTGGCATGGCAATTAGTGTAGCACGCCGGCTCTGGCAAATGTAGTTTCTGCTCTCTTTCCGATTTTCAGTGTGCCAATGGTGGTCAAGCGTAGGCAGATGTGCGTGGGCATAAGGTGCTCAAGCAGATGTGCATGCGCCTGGAGCAGGCACAGTGCACTATCAGGCAGTAACAACGAAAAGTAAGATGTTCTCAGAGTGGATGAGTTCCTCCATGCATTGCCATCTGACTGCAGCACCAGCAGTTTGGAGCAGGATCCGTGTTTCTCACAAGTGAATACCTTGCATAGTTGAGACAGGGCCTGCGTTGGCAGCCAGGAGGGTCGGCCTCCCTACCATGCCGCATGTGACAATGTCTCAATGGCTTGACTGTCATGAACGGTGCATCAGCTTGCTGGTGATCGTGATCGAGCCACATCGACAACACTTTACACTACCAGCCTGCTTCCTCCCTCTTGGGCTGCCAAGAGCTTCACAGACCCGCTGGGCCATGGCAGCACCATAACAACGTCCGCTTAGGGCTCGGCTAAGCAAATGCAATTTGAACTTGCTCTACTGGCCACAGCGAGCAGGTCAAACGGGCAGAGGCTGGCATGAGTCAGAGCAACACTTTGAGGAGCTGTGATGATGTTCCCCATGGCCACTGCTTCGCGCAACACCACAAAGCCATGGTGAATTGTGGCTGTCTGGGGCGTGCAGAGTCTGCGTTTCCATCCACCTGTGGACTATGAATCGTCGACCCTCTGGAACTTGTGACCAATCACTTCCGAGCCTCAACTACATGCCAGGCAATGGCTGCAGATATCTGTGCCGATGCATGCAAGAGCTTGCAGCGCCCACAGCGCTGAAGCTTGGGCAGCAGCAGCCACGTCCGCTCGACATGTATGGTCCTGGACATCCCGGAGTTGCCAATGCATGGTACCGAAGCGGTCACGTGATACAGATTTGCTTGGCTTGAGATCCCATGACAAAGGGGAAGAGTGCATTGGGGGGCTCCGCCTGCAGCCACTGCTCGATCCCGTATATGCATGCCATCACTCCCTGATGGCCCATCAGGCATGTCTCCTGGCCATCGCGGCGGCTCCGTGGCACCGGCAACCCGGTGCGCTTACGCCACTGCACGGCTTTGCAGAGCAGAGCTGCCCAACCACATGTGAGCACGGGACGGATCTGCAGGAGTTGTGCGCTGTTGGTGAGGTCGGACCGCGCTGACGTGGCGGTAGGTGAGGGATAGCACATGGTGCTGCCAGAGACAGGTTTTGTAATTGTGGGCCCTGCTGGTGGGCTCTATGGCGTGCGAGAGCGCCTCTGCCATTCCGCTGCGGCGCTGGCGTCACTGTGTCAGCGTGCGTCGCGACCTCTTGGCCGAGTCATGCATTTAAATTGGGGAGCCTATCTGACCCGCGCCACCTCTGAGTCACATGTACCACTGCAGTGCCACACACGCTTGCCGCGGACGAACCTGTGACACGGCCCACTGTGCACGCCGGCACATCTACTATCTAAAAACGGCCATGCGAAAGTCTGCTGCTGCTATGCATGTAGGGCATGCATGTGGGATGCAGCGGAGCCTCCTTGCAGAGAGCTTTCAGGGGGGCGCAGGCGCCCGTTATCCTCGGTTGTGACAGCGGCAAACGGGCTGGACAGCTCAAAATCTCAGTTGAACGCGGCTTCGACGGTCGTGCCGGCCTCACATGGATGCGCTGCTGGAATGTGTCACCACCTTGCCTTCGTCCAATTGATCATCCTTGGGCGGTTCACGATGGTCATATACAGGCATGCACCCTGTTACATGCATGCATCCCATGCATAGCTGCACTGTGGCCACCACTTTGCGAGACTGCACGAGAAGCCGCCAGCCGCGCTTGATGAGATCCTGCGGCTGCTGCATTGCGCTGTCGCGTGGGTGGGTTGCTTTGGTCACAACGGCGCCACACTTGATTCATTGTCGGTGCAGGCGGTGGCTGTGTAATTGCGTGTGCACATGCGCTGCTGCAAATGTATTCTAAGACTACTGTCTCCTGCCTCTATGAAGCAGATGGCGCAGACGCGTATGCCGTCTACGACATGCCCGGGATTGCTGCTGCTGTGTCCACATGACATGAGTCACTGTGTCACGGTGTCATGCGTGTGTTGTGCCAGCATGCCCTGTGCACAGCAGTCGATATATCAGAAAACAGGTTACAATCATTGTATGCATGGGTGCGCCATATCATTGTCTCTCAGCCCGACAGGGCGAGGGAGGACCATCCCCTTCAGGGCAGCTACCTCTACAAGACCTATGAAGGTAGATCTCGAGACTCCTGGCATGCATCACTCACTTCCTGTTCGTGCCTGAGCCTCTACTGCTGAGTCCCAAGCTGTACACAGCATGTGCAGAAATCGTGCTGTGAGAAAAACAGGGGTAGGCCACAGGGGACCACTGAACTTCAGCACCGATGGCGCTGTGTGGCCTCTTCGGTAATGTACATGTGAGACCACACAAAACATTGCGCGTCGGCTGAGCAGCGTGCTGCGGAGCGCGGCGGCGTGCTGTGCTGTGCCGCGCGCAGGTGTCACATCCATGCAGCTGCACGGCTAGCTGTGGTGTGTCTTGGGCACTGTGATGTTGCCGGCTGGGTACTGCAGCAGGTGAAAGTCCTTCCGATAATAGTCCTGCAGCAGCGCAGGCCCTTGTGCATGCATGCATCACCTTCAAGTTGAATTGTCTGTGGGGTGAGAGGGTGATGCCACGGGGGTTGCCCCGCCTCTCGGGAAGTGAAAGCGGGATTGCATGATGGGGACACAGCACACCATTCAGGCTTTTTGTCGCACATTTCAACTGTGACAGTTTATGCCCACAAACAGCTGATCACACCAATGGCTGAGTGGGCTATCGGCCAGGTCTTCGCTGTGGGTAAACTTACAGAGCACAAATCTTTCACCAGTAGTACACAACATCAAGCCGGGAGCTGTTCTAAAAGGTGGGCGAAACGCACATGGACGAGGCCGAGGCAGCGCAGCCCACACTTCATGAACTTCTCAATGTGGCGGCTGCTGTGGCGGCTCTGCTCGGCGACGTTGCTCGCCTGCGCTAGCGGCCCCTGCTGCTCCCACCCCACCGTGCTCTCCAGCGGCGGAAGGCCTTCGCTGCGGCGCGCATTGATCGCCTCGAGCGTCGTCGCAAAGTCCTCCTCAAGTGAATCGACCCTGCACCTTGGGTTCCTGCCAAGCCCGGACTAAAAAAGGAGTTGTTCCCGCTGCGCAAGTCTACAACCGCCACCGGGGGGGGGGGGGGGGGGGGGGGGGGGGGATTCATTCCTGTTGGCCATATGCAGGAGCCTCATCTCGACACTAGAATTATCGGTCCTCAGTAGAACTATAGCCCTGCTGTTCGCTTAAGCGCAGCCGTGGGGAAGGCCAGGCTTTCCGCTGTCACTGCGCTGAATCTGAACCCCCCTTTTGACTGGATGCAGTGCGCTATGTGTACTGGCGATTCTACATTCGTATGCCTTTACGGTCCAGCACTGCATGCAGATTGGTGGTACTACAGTGTGCGATACACGCCGGTGCACATGTTCCCCTCCTCTGGCCCGGCTCTGGGTTTCCACCGGGCCGCACGATGGGAGACCATGCACATAGAACAAATTCGTGGGCTCCTGAGACTCGGAGCTGGGCCATCATGTGGGTTGCCGCACCTGACAATGTGGTCCGCGACGAGGCGGTCGGCGTCGTCGAGGAGGCACGTGTACTGCGGCTCGACGTGGTAGAAGTCATGCACGTGATCCCCGCAGCCAAAGATCTTGTCCTGCATGCCGAGCACGTACGGGCGCGCCGCAAAGTGCTCAAACTTGGGGTCGCGGCAGTGGCCGTCTCGGCGCTGCACACAACTGATCGAGTGAGGGACTACGTGAGCATACCGCCTTGCCGTTGTGACGGCTGTGGCGCTGACGGCCGACTCGCCCGGCTGATGGATAAAGGCTCGGGGGCACATGCGCTGCCCCCACGCGCAGAGCCGCTGAGCAATCGCGCACATGACATGTATGCATGCGTATGGCGTACACCTGCCCAGGCCTGCGGCTGCCTGCGCAGAGTCCAGGTGCAGCTGCACCGCGTGTAGGCCAGTGCCTGCTTGTTCAATGCATGCATGTGAGCCATGCATGACACCTGCCCAATCGCTGCCCCTGCCTCCGGGCCCCCCAGAGCTCCATCGCATCGATTGCACGTAGCATCCTCAGGAGACACGCACGTCCTGGCGCACCGGCACATCCGCGCTGCTTCTGCTTCACTCCAACACAGGGTAGCTTGGACGCAATCAAGCAGCAATGCGTGCCGAGCACCTGCGGAATGCTATGATACATGCATGTGCACCACAGCGCCGGCATGCATGAACTCGGCGCACCTCCCGCCGGCCGAGGACGTAGTCGTACGAGGACCCTGCGCGGTCGTACGGGTTCCGGACGAGCGCCATGACCGTGTAGTCCGCCCACATCGTCTCCAGGGACTCGTAGCCCAGGTTGTGGATCCCGACACGGATGATATCTGTCACGCGCCACAGGCACGGCGGCCCGGCCTGCACAGCACTGCTGCTCGAGGCCTCGCCTCAACGGTGAGAGGACAGTTCTGTATGCATGCATGCATGCATGCACAGCTCAAAGCTCCCAGCATGATGCCAAGAGCGCTCGCCCTGGGCAAGTGAGCTGTCGCTACATGCCCATCCTCACCGCTGCGTGTGTGCTGCATGCGCGCGGACCGGTGCCACAACGGCCGGCGCACCTTGGCCTCCTCCAAGGTAATCCCAGGCTTGCAGAAGCCGCCAAAGTCAACAAACACGCTCGTGCCGGCGACCTTGGTGTTCTTGATGAGGATGAACTTGTAGATCGGGTTGAAGAGGAGCGTGCAGATCGCAGCCTTTGGGGGCACGGCCCCCCGCGGCAGCGGGTGCAGCACCCCGTCCGCCGTGCCGAGCGCGTGCTGCCACAGCCACTCGTTCAGGCTGTTCTGCATCTCGGCCGGGTCCTTCGGCGGCAGCCTGCATCGCGGACCCCCCTGAGTGCTGTCTCTGTGTTGCGATGTGCATGCATGTAGCTCAGCGCAGCATGAGCGGACGCTGCGGCTCATGGCGCACTTGCTACGCAGGCCCCTCACACCAGCTACAGCGCACGAGCCAGGCGCAGGCAGTGCAGGGTTTGCGGCATGGGGATACCACTTCCAGCCCAAACCTTCGGTCGTGGCATGCTACATTGAGGAGCCCATGCCATGGGGCCAGAAACCCTCAGCGTGGTGCATCTCTGTTGCCTGCGGGGTTCTGGGCACCTCTGGGGTCGCCGATGCTGCGTTGCGCCTCTAGTGTGGCACCATCCGGGCGTTCAGGGCCGTGCCATGATCCGTACTCCCCGTTCATGCGACGGGCATAAGCAGTAATTCACCGGCTTCATGTAGCAGTGCAGAGAGAGAGGTGCGTACCACTTGCGTGGGGGCAGCATGCCGAGCTTCTCGACCCTGCCGGCCAAGCGCGCCTCGCCCACTAGGATTGTATTCATCTCAGCCTCCTCAATGATGCGATCCTGTAAATCACACATGCTGTTGCCCTCCAGGAAACAGGCTCGCAGGCCTATTGTCTTTGTGTTATGTGTAAGTTCCAGCCGTTTTGCCTGTATTCAAGCTCTTGTGAGCTGGCGTCTGTGACAGACACATCCAGGCAGGCCACCTCGACTCAAGTGAGATACCGATTCCGAGTTGAGCATCCTGACAGGCCTCTTTCCTCTCGTCGTGCATTGTTACCTGCGTTGGACTTGCTTGGATTTGGCGAATAGTGTATTGTACCACTTCGCCGGTGCAGCTGCGATGATGGACGCCCACGACCACGCGATGCATCTGCTAAAGGCGAGACCCGTGGTTTCTCGTCCAGGCATGCGCGCTGAGTGTAGCTTGCAGAGACGTCAACCGTTATCAGAACTGGGAGGCCGCCACACAGCAGAATGCGCCAACAATTCGCATGTGCCGGGGAACAGGTGCTCACAGTGACAGCGCACGGCAGCAACGCTGGCTCAGTTTTGTAGGAGCTTTGAGCCATACGAGTAGCTTGTCGTAGCATGTCATCTGCTCCCGCAATTCTGATCTGTCCAGACTACCCAATGAGCGTAATCCAGAGGCCAACGGTGGACTGGTCACCGACGCAGATCTCTAAAGGGAATCCCCTCAATGACCACATCGTCTTACGCCATGCAGCTGCCTGCAAGGTCACACCTCTCCAGGGCATCCAGGATCTCCCCAGATCCCGCTGCACACATCTTCATCGGGCGGTGAATGTGCATCACACCCGCAGTCCACGGTGGATTCATTGTCTCCACCAAGTTTTGCCAGGAGCTTTTGAAGTAACTGCGGCAGGTCATCTTCACTGTGCGCCAGTCGCTGGAACCGCGGCGCAGCTTTTCGGGCCAGGTATGATGAAAGAGATCCTGATGGGGTGCTTTGGTTCCAAATGCGGCCGTTGGTCGGGTCTCCGCCTGTGCACCACACTTACTGCTCTATGACATACGCCATATATGCTCCTGATCATATTTTGCAACACTGCATGCTCTGCATCCACGTAGAGCATCTGCGCGCCAGGCCCTGCGAGGATGTTGGTGCACATGGTACCTAACAGAGATGCTGAGGTCACGGGCGCGCACCATTCCGCGCTTCCCAAGGCCAGATGTAGCCGCCGACAGCGATATACATACACAAGAAAGCCAAGCAGCCGATGCCGCATCCAGCGATGGCCCGGAGGATCCTGTGAGCCGGCGCATGCTCAGAAACGTGCAGCATCGTGACGCTGGTGCTATCAATACACAATATGCGCATCCTGGAATGGTCAATAAAGTTCCTGTCAAATGTCATACGGCCTTCAGACGCTTGCGTTGATGATAGACGGTCGATTACCAGGCAGCCGCATTGCAGACTAGTTCGATCATGGTGACAGGCTACGAGAGGCCCTTCATCAGGCTGACGAGAAGTGCTATAACCGCGGGCGCAGCAGAAACCAAACGCTAGTGAATCCAGAAGCTGGGTCGCGACATGACCTGCGAATCCCGAATTTCGAGAGATGCGGAAGATCTGTCTCGCAATCAAGGCACACACGTGCACAACGCAGGGATCACCATGTTATCTGCAGCTAAGGTAGTATGCTGAATCTAGCTTTCTTTCGATTGCTGTAGCTACACGTACTGCAACGTCTGTGACTTCTCCGGAGGTCGCACCACACAGGACATCCGCACCGGGTTTTCCCGAAACTACGGCCTCCCATTGACGGCATCAACATTGAATTCAGGTCAAGCCGTGTTGACAGGCAAGCTGTGTCCACCTACAATGACGTTGATTCCCAACTGGCGATCAGTCTAGGAATGCGATACCAGTCGAGCTCTAACAGTGAACGCGTAGAGTTATGATGTGAAAGACAGACAAGTGAAATGATGCTGCATGTTGCAGCAGTGCTGGTACATGCAAGCCGTGAGCAGTCATCGTGCGAACGTAGCGGCTGCTGCATGAACCACCTCGAGTGTCGAGGGCCAACCGCTGTTCGTCGGTCACACACTTGTGAACATGCGTCCCCCCCGGGTACTGAATGTCGAAGCATCAGAACTGCAAAATGAGACGACGTAGCCTTGGTAAACAGCATACATAAACATTGCCTTCACTTGATTGCCATGTGGGCACCGTTACACGGCTTTGCAGCTGTCGCATGGTGGACGACTGTGCGGCCGCGGACTTTCACGAACACACTACTGTACAAAAGATGTACACCGTCACGCCGTCGGTCTAAGCACTCGCTTGGACAAAGCGAGCTATCTATGCGCTCTCACAACATCATGTGCGCGGCCATTCTAGCTGTGCTGGCCTTGTGTTTCGCCTTGGAGCTCTGGCGGGCCTCCCTGTCCTCACCCCGCCACGTCTTTCCCTTCGGCGCATCAAAGCCCTGCAGCAGCAAAACTTTTTGATGCATATGGTGGCGGAATGAGGTGGCATCGCGCAATGTGGGCTATTGGCCATGGCCAGCATGCAACACTGTCAACATGAAGAATGCCACATTCGGCCGCATGACTTGCAGACCAAGAACACCACGCAGCTGACAGAGGATGTTTGTGTTCATTCAACTATGGATACGTGTACACGTCTTCGTACAATGTGGCTGACAGCCCACAACTCAGCAGGTTTCAGTGCATGTCTTGATGTGCATCAGGTAAGGATGTACCTCTGCAACGACCTGGCACCTCACACAACTTACTCAGGCAGCTCAAACTCCAGTACAGGGTACCGCTGTTGCGTTGCAACACTCACCTCGGTCGCCTGTACACACGTGGAAGCCATGCCGCCACCGGCACAAGCAAGCCCACACTGCTCACATTGCCTTGACACACGGTGATGCACATACCGGACGCCGGGCCTGTGAGGAAGCTCACATGACTCTGCAGACTATGCGCGGGCCACGGCTGCATCTGCCGCACGACGCCACAGCAACGGCTCCTGTCGGTCTCAGCACAGTGGCGCACCTCCATGTCCTCCAGGCCTAGCACCTCATGCAGCAGCGGGTTGGCCGCGACGTGGCCCTGCGTCGCGGAGCCGAGCACGGCGGCGAGCTCGCGGTACGCGAGGCGCGCCGCCAGCGTGCCGAGCTCGACGCGGCGGCCGCTCGCCGCCTTGAGCACAACCCCAGCCTTGGCATCACAGCCGCCGGAGCTCATGGCCGCTAGTGTTGCTGCCGCAGACTGCCGCGATGCGCGCCGGTCGGCTTTATTCCGCCGCGACGCGTCGCCCCTGTACAAATTGTCCCGTGAGACACGACATGCACACACCACCTGGCCTCCCCCCAGCCGGCCACACACACAGAGCCCATGCATCAACACGTCTTAGATTGATCACAGCGGAGACGACGGCCGAAGCCCGTGCCGACGAGTGTCACACGCATGCGCGGTCCATGTTCGATAGGGCAGCTTCACGCTCCACCTTCGTGCTTCACCACTGTGTTGAACGCACGCCTGACTGAGCTAGAAACGGCGACAGCAGCACAAGAACACAGTCTGCGATGCAGCTAGCAACACGCCAAACACACGCGCACCAGATGCGCACGCCCCCGTTGATGCTCATGGGCCCTGGGTGGCCGGAGCATAACCAAACGAACGACACGACCCACAGAGAGTCATGTACAAGGACGTTCTCTGTGACAGCTGCATGCTGTTCCTGGATCTCGCTAAGGCACGGCCGCCTCCACAGTGCGCACGCTCCCTGCACCGAAGTCTGCATTCCAGCTGACAGTACGGCACATGGGCGGATGTGAACGCCCAGTGATACGATCGCTGTGCCACTACACCCTTGCACATTGCGACGTGAGGGGGGTCCAGTGGCATAGTGGTCATATCATTCGACGTCCACAGCGTACCCGGCATGGGCGTTGACCCGCACGAGCCCGCCGTGCCACTACACCACATGCACACAACAGCTGGACCATACTTGATTTAAACCACGCACACATAAACCATGCTTGTACGCTCACTACACGCATGGTCCGTGCTGTTCGGGACCTCCATCGGACCCCGCTTCGGGCCGCCGCTGGCTCGGCAACGTGCAGACAGCCAAGCAGCGTGGACGACAGCGATAGATCGCCGGCACACACCAAACTGGGCCACAGCCTCGGCGACACGCCAAAAGTACATGTATGCATGATCACCCAGGCATATGCATTTGAACATTGACAACTCCGGACTCCATGACCAGTACATATGTATATAGAACACGCAGGGCGGGGGGCGGGCACGCACCGGTTGCGCGCGAGGTCGTCGATGCGGGAGAGCACGCCGTGGAAGCCCGTCTCGAGCGCCCCCCGGGCCTCCTCGCTGACGGTGCACGCCGAGCCGTCGAGGCTCGCGGTCGAGGCGGAGGCACCGCCGTCCGCCGGCAGGAGCTCGTCGTCGTCGTCCGGGAGGACCTCGAGGCCGCACGTCGAGTACAGAACGCCGAGCGCCTCGCACGCCGCGCTGCGCACGGCCACCTGGCTGCCCTGCACGCACGCATGGACGAGGTTCAAACAGGTACCGGCTGCACAATCGCGGTGTGACACTTTGAAGAGTCAGAGCGGTGGAATCGCCATGTGTCAGATGTGAGAGCCGGAAAGCCGAAGGTAAGTCGGCGCGAATTGTATTGATACGGTACAAACCGGCACTGAATCATTGAATGCATGGAGCCATCTGTGAGAGGGATGTGGACCTGCCGGAGGGGGTGCTGAGCGAACACGGGAGGCAGGTGGGGGGCGCACGGCGAGGTGCTGGGCGAGGTGGTGCAGGGTGGCGTCGATGAGCGGCGTGCTGAGCGTGCGCACGTCGACGGTCGTGAGCACGAGGGTCCAGCCGCGCAGCGCGGTCTCGAGGTCGGCGCCGCGGTGCGTCAGCCACAGCCCGGCGAGCGCGCGCAGGGCACGCAGGCGATCGTGGTCGGAGCCCCCTGCGGCCACTGCGCCGCAGGCAAGGGCGGTCGCGGCCGCACCCTTCGCCTTGCCCTCCCGCGCCCGCTCCTGCATGGCGCTGTGGGGTTGAGCTGTGTGATAGCGCATGGGGGCTTGGGCCAGTGCATGGTAGATGACGAGCACAGACGAACGGAACGACGGCCGGAACATTTCGATATACTTCACTTTACGGTACCTGGCATGCGCCTGTGTTGCACGGAGATAGCTGCCACAGGTAGCAGCGCCGATGAAGCACGTCAGCACCGACTGCCACGCCCGGAGCGAGTCTGAGCTCGGGTGCGAGGACTCAAAGGAGGGAGGTGAGGGGCGTGGAGGGTGTGCAAGGATGAGGCGCAGAGTATACCTGGTATCATTGGATACGGGCGGGGTCACACAGCTGCGCGGACAGATGGAATTGACACCCAGTGCAGCATTGCAAATCCGCAACCCGGTATGAGGTTGGTGCATGTGCAATTTGATGGCAAGGTGGATGTAAGCGTGAGGCACAGCGGGGGTGGACATGGCGTTTCCTGGAGATTGGACAGCTGCACCTGGGTGCATGTGCATGGGCGTCAGGTGATTCAGGCGATGTTGCATTCACGTGTCAGTTTTGAAGGGCGGGTTTTTGGAGGGCACAGTGTGCGCCCACAAGAGCAGCTATCGGGCCGGCTGTGGCATGCCATGGCGTTCGGTGCGTTGCATACAGCTGGTCTGAGCATACCTGCATCAAGTCGAACAGCGAGTCGTAAGCAGAGAGGCAGTCTCGGCCCAGCGTTAGGAAGACAAGCGATATCATCTGACAAACTGCGGTCTCCAGCGCTTTGTCCGGGCGCTTCGACGAAAATGTGGACTCGGCCAGGTCCACGAACTTCTGCTCCCTGCATGTGGCGCATGTCTCCAGCACGACCAGCCCTCGACAAGAGGCTGCGCCTGAGCTACGACGGGGAGAACGCACTGTTGATGCACAGCATCAATGCAGTAGCCCGACTGCAACATTTTGCACAGGCTTTGCACGCCCTTGACGCGCGCTGCAGCACTGCTGTCCATCGTGGCGTCCCATGCCTTCTCCCAGGGATCGATTGGCACATCGACGGCCGTCATTGAGTCAGTTGTGCATTCATCAGTCTCGCCCTGCACGTCTTTCTTGCGCCCTGCAGCGCGTGCCCTTTACGCTTGATTCTTTTGCGCACACACATCGCGCAGTGGCCACCATCAACTAGACGTGCACGTCATGAATGATGAAAGCGTAATTGAAAGTTCTGAGTATTGTTTAAGGAATGGTGCTGGCCGTGAACTCGCGTTCGCAGCGTTATGCAAGATTCGAAATGTACAGCAGATGGCACATGCCGAAGTCCTGTCAAGCAACACGCAAAGCCGTGCCTTTTTTCGCCATTACAATGGCCTTGTATCACTTCTGTACAGATCCTGGTACGAACTTGATCTTGGGTCGCCCACGGCAGTGCCGTGCCACGTCCGCAGCTGTGCGTCTCCAACCGAGCCGGAACGCAGCTGTTATCTGAAAATATCAGCAAACAAACAGCGACGAAGCCAACTTAGCTCATCTACTGACAGAGTAGCACCCATTTGACTGCAGATCAGACGGGCTGGCTGGCTTGACGCGTTTGCACGAGGACAATGCTTGGACAGTTTCTGGTATAGATGCTCCGAGGTCTTTCGCAGATCAATGAACAAGTGAAGCTCATGCTGATTTCTACGATGCCGCTTAAGCCTATCGCGCATGCTTATCTTGAGCCAGAAAGCGCATCTCGCGAGTCCTACGACATTCCCAACAGCCGCCGCACTGATCCACGTAGACACAGTATATCCGGGGGCGGCGCCGCAGATATCGAATCCGAACCATTAACGCCGTACCATGCAGGCCGCGAAACCACTGTGGACTTGCTGTGTCGAAGATCGATCCGATTGGATATGCAAGTAGGCCCCGGCCTCTGCTCGCAGGAGCATCTTTCTTGTGCTGTCAAGGTCTCCTGGCTGCCCAGGTCTAACGTGGCGCGGCGAAACTGCAGCAGGGACATGTTTATGAATTCCGTGGCACACAGGGCCTCATGGGGTGGCACAGTTAGCTGCATGCTCCCCGCAGCTCTAGCTACGTATTTACATTGCACAGACCTGCATATGTATATCCGCAGAACCGGTATACATCTGCAATTCCTGAAGCCTCCCAATTCGACACCGATCGATCCTGCATGGTGGCCGTATGATGTCATGCAAGTGGCCACTCACGTTAGTACCGATAGATGGAAATGGGCAATCACGCTCACAGACTCCCACACAGAAGAGTCCTTGCATCCCTGGACTGAGTATGTACATGGCACAACACCTAGACATCTGATGAGGCCCTTTGGCAAGACCGAAACATGTCGTGTCTGTCCGTGATTGTCATGTAACCAGCAACAACCAGTGCACATTTCTACCTCATATAGTACATGGCGCAACATATATTCCGGCATATGTTTCGGTAACAGCTAGATGTGCACACGGCCACCGGTGGCCACGTTGGAGGGCTTGCCACCGCACTGAAGGGCGATTTCAAGCAAGCCCCGTCACCAAAGCAGCCCCACACATCCAGTGGTCTCCGTGAAGTCGCCGGGGAGTGATACGCAGCGGCCACAGGAAGCTGCGGATCTCGCTTAAGAAGTGTGCATGATGCGTAGCCCTCAGTACTTTCACATCGACTGGGCTGTGCAAGCTGGTCATTGTGAACGGCAGCGGCGCGATCAGCACAGTGCGCACTGAAGCATAAACCTTGCGGATGACACTGCTGGCCTGGTTCTTTTGCAGCAGCGGCTGATCAACTATCCGTGCGGTGTCCCTGGCAGGGCCTTGTCGGGTGTGGCAGGTTGTGTGGGTTCTGCACTGGCGTCCCTGACACCAGAGCTGACTTCCATCAGTGCGGCTACACGACACAAGCGTTCTGACATAGCTATCAATTAGCTTGTCATTTAGTTTCTCAGCTAGCGACGGCAGCTAGTGTTGCATGTCAATGCTGCCAGAAGTAGAGTGAGCAGAGGAGCCTGTAAGGCACAGCATGAGAAGGCCTGGAGACCGCGGCCTCAAGAAGTAGAGAGTAGAGCGTGAGTGCAGCGTTGCCGCAGCGTTGCCAAGATAACTGGATTTGGCAGAGCTGTGATTGTGGTTGCCAAGCGCCACAGTGGCACACGGCAGCTCAAGCTCTCTGCAATGTCGCTTGCAACGTCGCTTGCCTCAAAGACTGGCTGCATAAGTGACCGTCCGAGCTGCCCCTAGCACATACGGTGTGTCATTTCAAATGGCTCCTCTGCGTGGCGTTCCAACAGCGTTTGCAGGAAACTTCTGACAGTGGAGACCATAGCCGTGCCGTTGAAGCGATCGCTCTGAAAAGCTTAGGGATATTACGGTTCCACTGTGTTGTTGCGTAGACTGCAGTAGAGATGTACACCAGTGTGCAAGGCCTCTCCACAGAGTGACACGGCAGAGCGCTGCTACGTTCTGATGGCAATGATGGATGTCAACATACACACATGAATATGGATGCGAAGCAAGGCGTTCAAATATGCGCTTGCTCGAGGTTCAGCTATCCGTACCGCGGCGCACCGCATGGCTGCGCGCGTGCTTGCGGCATGAAGCTGCGTGGCTACGGGGTTTTGTTGGATCTGGCGTAGCAAAACGCAAGCAAGACTGTGATGGATGTGCCGAGGATCGGAAGGAAGATGTCGCCAATTGGAGATCTTGATGTATTTCCGGAGGCACTCGTTTGGAAGTTCAACCGCTTTCGTTCCTGCGCTGTCGAGTATTCTGCACGACATGGCAGCCCCAGCTGCCAAGAAGCGTTTATCTCTGGCTATTGTAGGTCATCCTGGCTGCGGCAAGAGCACACTCATTGGCCATCTTCTGTATGCGCTCGGCAACATCGATGAGGAGAAATACAAAGCTACTGAAGCCAAGGCCGCAGAGCGAGACCGCAGGTCGTCCAGATACGCAATGGTGCACCAACCTCCACACAACCATGATATAGAGCTGCGAAAATAACATGACATAACTCAGCTCTTTTGATCTTGCCTTATTTCTCTCATTCCTGCAGCTTCTGGATCAAGAAGCCACTGAATGGGATGATGGAGGCACCAAGGAGTGCAAATTACGTTCAATCGACACGGATGCAGCAACACTAGCAGTTGTAGATGCTCCTGGACGGCCTGAATATCAACGAGCAGTTGTTTCTGGCCTATCTGGCGCTGACGCCATGGTGCTGGTCGTAGATGCATCAGAGAGTACGATACCCAGCAGCACTGAGAACAGCATGTTGAACAACTATTATCACAGCATGGTAGCTAGACGCAGGTGCACGTGGCAGCTCCAGAGTCTGATAGGCTGTTTTTTGCAGACAAATTTGAAGAGGGCATGTCCAAAGGCGGTCAAACGCGGACTCATGCGCTGCTGGCGTATGCCTTTGGAGTCAGAAGTGTTGTGGTTGCAATCACGCAACTCGATAATTTAGAGGTGCCTTATAGCCGAAAGCGCTATGAAACCTGTCAGGGCGAAGTTCTGCGATATTTGAAGAGGGTTGGATTCGTCCAAGACCGTGTGTCATGTGTACCAGTGTCAGGTCTGTGTGGCGACAACATTTCTGAAGTCAGCGGCAACCTCTCCTGGTATGTGTCAAGCTGGGCCCAGCTGCGAGCAGCTATTGTGCTTGGCCGTTTCCGCCGAAACTGTCCGTCATTCGTCCGGACAAGCATTGTAGCTGGTTCACCGCGATCACTTGTCAATCCTGCTGATCGAGGTAGTCCGCTGCACAAACACTGATCAATGAACATACGCTGCGTAGTGTTCATATCTTTGCGCTGCCAGGCCTGATAGTGCTATATAAATCAGCGTTGCAACGTTATGCCTCTCGACTCGTGCCTTTCATGACTGGCAAGCGTTGTGTGGACTGTACTGACTGTTGATGCAGGCATAAGGGCCTGACTCTGTTGGAGCAACTAGCCGCTGGGGAGCAGCCCAAGCGGTTACCAGAGAAGCCTCTGCGGGTGGTGCTATTCGCAGTAAAGGCCAGCGACGATGGGGCGTTGTGGGTGTGCCAGGGGCGCATCGAGTATGGCACAATGCGTCTGGGAAGCGTACGGCTCTCCTCCGCAACAGCTGATCCTATCTCAGTACCAATGTCTGAAGGCACAAACAAGTTGTTTGGAACACCTGCGATTCTGTGACAATGCCTGACTTTTTTTAGTGCATGCATGCACTTGCTGTCTGCCAATCCATACTACGGTGTTGGGCTCTTGCTGGCCATCTGAAGATGCTCCTGCGGTCTGTACATGTTTGTCCACGCATCAGTCTGGGCCAGCCCACCCCGGGAACCTGTATACTCTCGTCTGAATACGGTGACCAAAACCTGTCGCCCCCACACGCGACACTCTAGCACCATGGCTCAAGTGCAAAACAGTCGAAACAGACTGCCGGAAAGCGCCCGGTCGCGTGACGTTCGCCGGTGCGATTGCCACACTGGTGCAGCAGTGCAGTCGATCCCTACGACACCGGTGCAGAACGCTGCGAGGCGGCCGTCATCCGTGTGCGTGACATGACGGGGTGACAGCGGTGGGTGTGGTGTGCAGCAGGTGATCTTCATGCCAGGCAGCCTGTCCACCGACGTCAAGAGCCTGTCCGCGAACAGCGTCGTCGCGGCGAGCGCCCAGGCCGGCGACACCGTCATCTTCTCCGTCACCGCCCCCCCTGCCAGCGTGTGGCCCTCCCACCTCCACCGATTTGAAACGAGTTTCTCTTAATTGTCCAGTAATGCCCGCACTCTCAGCTTCCGGCAATTGCCCTCCGTCGGAAGTGCTGCATGCACTGCGGCGTTCTGGCGTGGATGATGTATGTTGCAGTATCGCTGCCATTGCTTTTGTGTAGCCTGGTGCCCGGTCTGAGCAGCGATGTAGCTGCTGCATGGTGCTATTGGCTGCATGTGCCTTGTGGTGCGCTGAAGTGACCCAGACAACGTGGGTGTGCCTATGTTCTGGGTGTCAACTGTATCTGTCTGCGTGGTTCTGCATACTGGGGTCCAACATTGGCGCTCACGCATTCACCTCCCCCCCTCCGAGTGGAGCTCGTATGCATCTTACGTAGCTGCGCCGCCTGAGCGTGGGTACGTACACTGTGAATGCTCCGATGTCATGTGTGGAGCTGTGTGCCCTGACTACGGCGGACGGTCTGCCTTTGGCGCCCGGTCGCCCCCAGCCTGCGGCCCCAGCAGTCACATGTGGTTGGGCAGGACTCCAGGTTCCCTCTTATGGCTGCACCCACGTACATGCCTCACAGGCGCACCGGCATGCATGCCTCATCGCCGCTGCATCGGACATGCCACGCAGGCGTCCCTGCAGACATGCCTCACAGGCGCACCCGCACGCGTGCCTCACAGCCACATCCCGCTGCCGGCTGCAGGTGATCGAGGCGCGGCAGGGCATGATCGTGTCGGACGCGGCCGTCAGCCCGAGCGCCGTCGCGGAGTCGTTCGTTGCGCAACTCGTGCAGCTCAACCGCGCCGCCGAGACGGTGGCGGGCAAGGAGGTCACCCTCGACATCTGCACGGCGTGCGCGCGCTGCCGCGTCGACGCGCTGCTGCAGAAGATCGACCGGCGGTCCGGCAAGGTGCTGGAGGAGGCGCCGGCGGTGCTCAAGGCCGGGGAGGTCGGCTTCTGCCGCCTCGACCCCCTGCAGCCGGTGCGCCATCCGCGACCCCCCCCCCCCTCCCTGCTTTTGGTTGCAATGGCGTGTGGTATGGTCTGGTGCTCTGCCATGCGACATCCCGAGCTGTTGATTACATTGACCGCTCTGCACTGGCAGCTGATCTGTGGCGATGTGAGTCTGAAGCTGCAGGCGGTGCAGCACCCCCGTCTGGTCCCCCTGATTTGCCCGCTGTGCGCTCGTGACGTTAATGCCCGCCTCCTTGTTGTTATTGTTAGCGGCCGCTGGATGTCCCGCCCCTGCCCCCTCAGCCCGCCCTCAGTGATGGACATGGCGCCTTCAACACCTGCGCAGGTCGAAGTCGCATTCCATTTGACACGTGTGAATCCTATGAACGACACAACACAGTAGTGGTTTCTTCGCTTGTGACTGTGTGACTTTGCAGCTGCTGCATGGCAGCATTGCGGTCGGCCCGTTGCCATGACTCGCCTGTTGCTGCGCTCAATGTGGCGCACGGTGTCGTCGGTCTGGGGCTACCTGTCCCGAATTGCAAGACCGATGTGCAGAACAGCATTGCACAACAGACTGCTGTGTCAACGTTGTCTGGCTCAGAGCCAGCCGGCATGGTCCCCTGCTCAGCATGCGCAAGTCAAGTCTGTGTGGCACATGTGCCTTTGCGGCGGTCCAGAATGTGTAACCGTGTTGATCGTGGCCCCATCACTCTTTGGCGCTAAAACTGATTTGGGTCGGTGTTGCGACAGTCCGTGGGACCCTGTGTACAGCATTGCTATGGTGAGATGCAGTTGAACTGGTACAGGGCGGTGGCATTGTGAAGAGGTGGGTGGTTGCATGCAGGTGTGCATTGAAGCTGCTGTGGACTTTCCGTTGCTCAGCCGGTTCTGCATTCGCCAAGATGATACCGTCATTGCTGTGGGCATGGTCAAGTGTGTCACAAAGAGCACGACCACCGTGCCGATATACGCGGGTGTTCACCCAGAGCCTTGATACTGGCAGGGCAAAGGGTCATTGGTTGCGAAACATGCCCCTGTTTCTAGATGTTGGATGGGCCATGAAAGAACCAGGTGGACTTGGGGCCGATCTCGAGAGCAGCAACAGATATATCCGCCTGTCTAGACATGCTGCATTTTTCATTGCATGGCGAGAATCAGGTGGAATGTCGTGCTCCAGCGTATTCAACTATCTAGTGCTGCACACGGATGTTGACTGTCGGTGTGATGATGATATCTGCTGGTATGTGCATGAACAGATTCGCCCTTGCCTCGTTGCAAATACCTTGCATTCATTCAGCATCGGTCCTGTGTCGCGCAAACAATTGTCGATGTCGACTTCACAGAGCGCCTGGAGTTGACCAGGAGTCATGACAGATTTCAAACTGTGATCGTCAGCGCCACCTGTGGCATTCAGAGTTCAGGCAACACTTTTGTGCGGTCAAACAATTTTATTTCGGAATTGCATCTTGTCGTAAGGCCGTTGACATTGCATCAGTAGCGGATCGCGTCTATGGCAAGCGTGAACGTGTTTGTGTATGGAACACTTATGGCAGATCAAATCGCGGGCAAACTTCTTGGTCGTATTCCAGCAAGCACTGGTGCCACGCTCTCCGATCACATACGATATCGTGTCAAAAGTGCAGCGTTTCCTGCAATTGTTGCAAAGCCGGGAGAGAATGTGAACGGAAAGGTGAGGGAGCTACCTGGCTTCGACCACTCCTGCTCTGCTTCACATCTCGCTGTGATGCCTGCAACATGATCAGGCCAGACTGACCGGTCTGAAGCTGATGTAGCTTCTGAAGGGGTTGAACGCTGAAGAACTGAAGATACTGGATGGTGTGTGGCCCTGGGCAAATCTCCTTCTGTCCTCGACATTGAACGATCAAGGGCTGCGAGGATCCTGACGCATTGATGCTATGTCTTTTCAAGCAGTCAGGGGCTGACACTGTGCTCACTGTCCTTATTGCATGGCATCTAGCCATGCACAATTAATACCTTAAACAGAACAAGAGAGACTGCACTCGAAAGGAATATGTCTTGTTGAATGATTCCTTGCCTGAGGCGTGAGGGCGATTATACCACGCTTAGGCACAGTCATCAACACATTGTTGCAATGTAGACTATGAAGCAGAGGAGTACAATCGCAATCAAGTGGTGGTGACAGCGGTATGGCCCTAAAATTCGTCACATTGCATCATCCCTTGATGCCACCTATTCCGGTCTAGCATGGCGAGGGCCATCCGCCATAGGTCAGTGTCAGCAATGCAAGCAGTCCTCACAGCCTGCCTGGACAGAGATCCATTTTTGATGCCCAAGTCCTGAACCTCACGAATCATTCATGTTCATCATAAAAAAATTCAAAATTACAGTGTGTTGCAAGTTGGCGTAGGAGGCTGTACGCAGCAAAACCCAATTAGCAATTTGGAGGCCTGAGCCAGACCAGGCAACCTCAGTGACGACAGACAGCTGATACATATATGATCCTGAAATCCGTGACTGTCCCTTCCTTGAGATATTTGACTAATCTGATGATTGAATGTGCAGGACTCAGGAGACCAGATGACCGCATACGTCTACGTGTGGTCTCCAGACTATGAGCACATGCTAGATCTGGAGCCTTGGGATTTCGAAAGTTTTATGCAAAATGATTTCAATACATACTGGGCAGCGGAGGTTGATATTTGATGGTGCAAGAGGTCTCAGCCACACTTTGATCATGCCTGGATCGTATGCGGAGCATCAAGTCACACTCATTCGAGCAGCAACTAACCCTACATCTCCAGAGTTTGATGCAAAGGTGTTGGGCGAGAACGAGAGAACATGCAGTCTTACTCGACTTTCACGTTGAGCTGACAGTGTCGCAGCAAGCTGCGCTGAATTACCGTGCAAGAACGTGACAAAGCGTACATCCCCTTAGTTGAGGCACCGCCATTCGGGGCATCTACGATAAAGCGTTGACGCGCTGTTGGAATTTTGTCTCAGGTTACCGTGCAGTGGCGAGCTCGAGCATTGACTGCACAAGTCACAGTCAGAACATCGGTCACTTCGAATGAATTGTTCGCGTCGCCTATCTGTAAGAATGAATATAAACCTGAAGTTTGGAAGAACGCGAATTAACTTTCGTTTCGAAGGCTGTGAATGATCTTTCGCTGCCTGGAGATCATTGCGTGGCGAGTCTTACGAATTCGCTGCTGGAAAGTCGCGTTGTCACGAGGGGTTCACATGGATGCGAGCACTGCTTTGGCAACCATTAAGCAAGACCAGGCAGGACGCCACTCAAGGCAATGAGAGTCTCAACCTCCACAACGACGTCCCATTTTGTGCAGCTACTAATGTGTCAATGGTAACAGTGCAGTGACAGCTCGCACTGCGCACATCTGTGCAATCCCGTAGTTCTTCCAGCGGCGTGACATCAGGCCCTGCTAGAGTAGCTCAAGATGTCATTCCGTATTCTTAACCTTGTTCGCCCGTTCCTTGCGGTGCTTCCTGATGTGGCGCCTCCCGAGAAGCGAGTGCCGTTCACACAGCGTGCCGGTTACACTGTCGTTTCGCTTCTCATCTACCTTGTCTGCTCTCGGCTTCCACTATTTGGGATTCGCACAACCAATCAGGCCGATCCCATGTACTGGGTCCGTGCGATCTTTGCCTCCTCTCGAGGCACCACCATGGAGCTGGGAATTTCGCCAATTATCACCTCAGGTCTTGTCATCCAACTTTTAGTTGGTAGCAAGCTGCTAGACATCGATACAAGCGTGAAGAGCGACGTGGACCTAATGTAAGCACCGTTCAACGAGCGTTTCCTGGAGGATTTCAATTGTTGCCGTACTTTGCCACCGCACCGGCAAGTGCATATCAAGCTTCGATGAGTATACAGGCACGGCGCTGAGAAGCTTCTTGGATTCTTGATTACCGTCGGACAGGCTATCGCATACGTCGTTTCCGGAATGTATGGAGACGTCCGCGAGCTCGGAATCGGAATTGCTATCCTTATCGTCATTCAGGTCCGTTACTGTGCTCGTGTGCGTGCCTGTTCAGCCGTTTCTTCCACAGCGGTGTTCAACGGAGGTCTATGTCCGAGCCCCGTGTGGGGCCGGGGCTCAGCGGGGCTGACCGGTATCACTGCGAACTATTTTGACCAAGCCCTCGAATCTGCATGCAGATGTATCGCACTCAACTTTGAACCTAACTGCTTTGTTGTTCTGCGCACTGACCAGTTTCGCGCACGAGGATGCATCGGCGAAGACTGAACATGGTTATGTGGCATGACGTCTTGGATTGACCCCTCATCACACAACAACGCTGTCACTATACATTGAAATGCTTGATCAACCTCTCGCATGTGAAACTATTCTGTCGTCACACATGTCCAGATTCAGCAGAAATCTGTTGGCTGTTATCGACATGCTCTCAGGGCCTGCACACAGTTGCACCATCTTGCATGACCGGCTAGGCAACACCGAGCTTTGAAGGGCCTTGTTTGAGTTATGGATACCTGTGTTGTTGTCAAACTGCACGTTGCAATTTGCGCTGTGTACCGTTGTGACCTGGTGCAATGTTCGTTGGCTACCTCAGTCATCGACAAAGCCGTCACAGCAAAATTCGCAGCCCATGATTCTCAGCGATACTGCGTCTACAAGTCTCTACAATCTCAATTCTGAATACACGCTTACTTGCACGGGGTTGGGTTCCTTTGACGCACCATGTTCAGCGAGCGATACGCCTAGATCGTGGCTCGGGCTTCTTTGCACAGGCTGACGAGTCAGACATACCAGCAGGCACCGATGGCCATGATACCGATGCATCACTTGTCTAGTGTCTTCGTTACTGCCTGTGATCCAAACGGAAAAAGGGCACTATTCATTCATGCAGTCTCTTAGCATGGCTCTGCAATCATCTGCTGAAAATGTCACGCGTGGCACTGTTGTCTTGCAATTGGTTCTTCAACATCACATTCACCTGCCCATTGCCTGTGCAGCTCAGCGTTGCCGGAATCATTGTGCTCTGCCTGGACGAGCTCCTCAAGAAGGGCTACGGCATGGGCTCTGCGATCTCCCTCTTCATTGCCACCAACATCTGTGAGAACATCATTTGGAAGGCCTTCTCGCCCTACACCATCCAGAGTGCCCGTGGCACAGAGTTTGAGGGCGCCATCATCGCTCTGTTCCACTTCGTGCTGACCCGGAACGACAAGCTCAAAGCGCTGAAGGATGCGTTCTACCGCAGCAACCTGCCCAACGTCTCGTCGCTGATCGCGACAGTTGTCATCTTCATGATCGTCGTCTACTTCCAGGTGAGTCACGTGGCCCTGGCACCTGTCAACGCTGCCATCGGCGATGCCTGTCGCCATGCAAGAACAGCCGTCTGGGATGATGATGCTGTTCTTACCTGGGCTGAGGCCTCAATCCGTATTTTTACGCTTTTGCGCACGGATATGTGGACATTTGTCGTGCCCCTATGGCAGCTCTTCTCTAAGGTTGTGGTGCTCAGACTTCATGGTCTGCACAGAGATTCAGTGGGACACAGTCACTCAAACCTGAGTCACAACACACAGCCGGGCGTGCCAGCTGCATGTCCGCTCGCACCACACCGCCTTTTCCTTACGGCCCCACCGCCACCGTGCAGGGCTTCCGGGTCGACCTCCCCATCCGCAGCAAGCGCAACCGCGGCCAGTCCATCAACTACCCGATCAAGCTCTTCTACACCTCGAACATGCCCATCATCCTGCAGTCCGCCCTCGTCAGCAACCTCTACTTCATCTCGCAGATGCTCTACAAGCGCTTCCCCAACTTCTTCCTCGTGCGCCTCCTCGGCCGGTGGCAGGAGTTCGAGTGCGTCCCCCCGCCCCCACGCCCTGTCGCTTTGTGCTGTGCATCATCGTGTGCTGCGTGTCACCCCTGTGGCTGATGACATGCGGGGGACAAGTCCCCTTGTTCGGCATCTAGCGCAATCGCGGCATCAAACAGGCGTTATGGACACCATGTACACAACGCCAGCACACGGTCACACAGCAAAACGGGAGTGCTCCCTACCACTCATCGTCTCGTCCATAGAAGTAGCTCCTGGCTGTGAGGGGTGAGCATGCGAGGGTCGGCACACATGGCGTTGGCGCCACCTCTTCCGGCCTCCTCTTGCCAGCCGCAGCGCCCGCTCGAAACATGCGATCCTCGTGTGTAGCAACGCTCGCTGCCGGCCACTGCGCCGTTGAATCTGACGGCCCGCAGCCTCACATCGGGTTCGCAGCTATCATCATCATCATCATTTGGCCGCGCGCATGTGCAGGATGGGCAACTACATGGCCCCCAGTGGCGGCCTTGTGTTCTACCTCTCGCCGCCGCACTCCCTCGAGGACGTCGCGGCCAACCCCCTGCACGCCATCTTCTACACCGCCTTCATGCTCGCCGCGTGCGCGCTGTTCTCCAAGACGTGGATCGAGGTCAGCGGCTCGTCTGCGAACGACGTCGCGAAGCAGCTGAAGGACCAGTCGTACTTCGTGCAGGGCCACCGCGACTCCGTCACCTCCCTCCGCAAGGTGCGTGGCCGTGCCTCCGCTTCCTGGTGCTGTGTGCCAGGAGGTTTGCTAGGCCCACATGAGCACACTGGTGGTGTTGCCTCGGGTAGTGGTCCGCGATTGCCAAGCCCTCACGTGTTGATTTTGCTGACTGTATTATGCTTTCAGCTGATGGCAGTTCCTTGTGTGCTTTGTGGGCTCTTGTGTTGATGGTGTTGGCACAAACGCTCCGCTGGTGGCCGCAGTGTGTGGCAAGTGGGCGTATGGGTCCCATGCGCCTCCTTCTGTTGTGTTGGAGTCTGTCTCGTCAGTCTGCGATGCACCGGCCCATGCTTGCGACAATCAGTCGCCCACAGGCAAAGCGACACTTGCGGTGTCCATGTCAGCAAGCTATCGTCTCAACATGCCCTCCTTCTGATAAACATCTGCCACAACACATCACTGACCGGCGATTGTTTGGCTGCAGGTGCTCAACTCGTACATCCCGACTGCTGCAGCCTTTGGCGGCATGTGCATCGGCGCGCTCACCATCATCGCTGACCTCTTTGGCGCCATCGGCTCCGGCACCGGCATCCTCCTCGCCGTGACGATCGTGTACCAGTACTTTGAGCAGTACGAGAAGGAGCGCGCCCAGGGCGGCGGCCTCTTTTAAGCTGCTGCTCCGTGAAACGCACGGTACCCGGTGCATATTTTCACATAGCCGGGTGGGGGGCACCGGCTCTCAACGAGGGCCCGCAGCTGCGCTCGAGAGACCAGCAACAGTGCAGGCTTCTGCGCGTGGGGTGTCCTTGCGCCTCGCTGCAGCAGTGGGCGAGACGCATTCAGATCACCCGCGTGCGCACGATTGCGACGGACTGTGTGACCGGGAGGCGGCGTTGTGTGAACTGCCTCGCCAAGGTTGGCACAGGCAGTTGAGGGATGCCGCGGGCAGCTGGCTGAGTCATGAGTGCATGTATGCACTTTATGGGACGATGTGTGCTGGCGGGGGTGCGGGTGTGCTTGGGGCAGCATGCGTCCAGTTCAAGAGTTGAGGGCAACGGCGAAGCATCCAGCCGCAGAGTAGTGGCCTGGGTGTTCAAGGTCATATGCCGCAGCCCCCAGACATGCATACTGCAACAAGATGTGGAAGTGCAGCATACACCAGGAGCGAGCTGGGGGTGTTGTAGTATTGAGCGCTGAGTGCCAGGCAGTGCCGAGCGAAAAGCGTCACGGAACCTGTGTGTCACACAGATGCTTGGCACAGACCATGCAATAGGCATGCAGAGTCTGCTCCACAGTGTGATCTGGTCACTTGAGATCACATAGAAGGGTGGCGGTATTGCGCCTGTGTGGTTGCAGGATCAGCTTACACAGGCCACTGACACTGTAACCTTGACAACGCAGAAGAATCGCAATATAGTGTGCTCTCCATGTCACTGTGAAGAGGTGAGGGTTGGGTGAGAACTGACGAACTTGCCAATGTGCAGTGTAGCATTTCATATGCATGAACGTCTTCATCATGCTGCTGTCTGGTCATCACAGAATACAATGAGAAGTACAGCTGACCATTCGTACCGGATCTAAATGCCAAACGGACTTCTTCACTGCAATGATGCAAAGCAAAAGAATGAGCTGCGACAGATTTCTCTTGGTGATGGGCAGACTAGACAAGGGCAGACTAGCAGCAGCCTGCTGCACAAGAAACAAGCCAGCCAGCAAGAAAGCGCAGACAGCGTGCTGGGCACAGAACAGACAAACAACTCATAACCTGCACAATGCTAGGCTGATTTTCTGTACAGGCACGCTGTATTCTCTGTGCCAAATGAAGTGACGTCAACCGCTTAGATAGGATCGCACCCGCCCACCGCCCTGCCGATCTCTGGCATCGATTGAACCAGCCGAGATGGAGGGGCCTGGAGCCGCAGCTGTAGGGACAGCACGAAGCAGGGCTAGATCGTCACTGGAGGTGTTGGGGTCTAGCAGGTTGGCAGCGGCGTGGACGCCAGGAGCAGTGGAAGAAGGGGACTGGGCGGACCTGAGCATGGTGGTTAGGACAGACGAGTAGCGGGCATCAGATGAATCAGGCATTCAAGCAGAATACAGCAGCTTGTGCTGCTGTGTTGTTGTATCACATGGCGTGTATCAGATGGCCAGCTTGTTCACAGCTGCGGCGCCGCCAAGACTATACTGGCCCTTGCCACCCGGCGCCCTGGCAGTATGAGAGCAGGTCTGCTCGTCAGACCGTGCAGACCCTGCTGGTCGAAGGCTAATGCTTACATTTGCAGCACGTCTTCTCGTGCACAAGCCGTCACAGCGCCGGCGCAGTGCAGTAACAATGTACACCGCATCCAGCCAAAGTTAAAAACTCTGGACATTTATCATCGATCGCCACAGATCACACGCCAAACACATGCCTGCGCCAGTGATCCGAAGTCGTCTGAAATGCCCAGCAGACCAGCAACGAAAATGGTCTTCAATGCATACGCCTGTGATTGCATTTGCGATCGCAGCTTGTCCAGTCACATTGCGAGGCCGAGTTCCTAGACCCTACTGCTCCACCACCAATGCAAAGATTGATTGCATGCCACAGGGCCCACAAGCGCGCCTCACAGCACAACAGCTGCTGCGTATGACCGTACTGGTCCAGATTGGCACACCCGTGGCACGCCACACACTGTATGTGGCTGTTCGAGACCGACGGAGGCCATGCAGAGCACGTGAGCTGAGCCATGCTAGCACGTGCTCTCCACAGAGTTCTGTACAGAGTTCGTCAGGCCATTTTGCAAATGCAGAATCCATTTTCGTTGCTGGTCTGGCGCCAACACAATCATCAAAGCCGCCAAAGTGTTGGCCAGTTTCGGTGCAGTCTGTGGTGCAAGTCAGAGTCTGCGGCGGCATGGAGCTTTGATGCCTCTTTCGGTCCCTGATTTTGGACATGTCAACGTCCAAGTGGAGATGTCTTTGCAGCTACGCATGCGTATACACATGCATCCACATCCACAAGCTGCCGTCCCATGTGCTCCGCTTTAACGCCAACACATGACTACTCCCACAACCACAGATCCGCATGGGGCTCTCCTCTGCTGCCCGATGACTCCACCTGCACCGTGCTATCTGGCAGACGTGCCACATATGGCGGCTGCCCGCAGCTGCCCGGGGGTGGCGGTGCGGCGCTGTCATCGACGGGGGCGACGGCAGAGCGGCGGCGCACAGCCGATGCTACACTCGCGCGCACGCTGACGGCTGCCGCCCGCAGCGTGTCAAACACGCCGCGCATGCCGAAGACGTTGGCGCAGAAGCTGGCGAGGGTGGAGGCGCAGGAGGCGACGGCAAAGGCGGCCTCGCAGCGCAGGCGCGGCGTCGCGGCGCCCTCCGGCTGCTGCAGGTCCGAGAACACCTTGAGCGCCGTGATGGTGATGCCGCCGAGCTGGCAGAGCATGATGGCCGTGTTGGCCGTGACCGCGACTCTGAACCTGCAGCGCCGGCGCTGTGGCTGTTCTGCACATGTGGCGGCGTCAGGCACACCGTATCAATGGCTGTGAGGCCACGTCACCTCAAGGTGGAATCCGGGCTCCAGGTGGCGATGCGGCTGGCCGTGGTGGTGGTCAGAGCAGGTGACACGCATGAAGACACGCATGCGTGATACAGTGCATGCATTGCAGTAATGCCGCTGCATGTGTACTTGCAGTTGGAGGCCGATAACATGCCACACACGAGTATGTATGTGGTTACAAAGGACAGAGGCCGGGCATGCTACCGGTTCTTGGAAATTGTTCGCAAACCAATTCACTCATTCATGGCACTGGGCCGGGCACACGCTCGCACCACAGCCCTACCGGCAACACCTGTCAACGAAATATGTATGTTCACATGTATGCTCAATTACATGAACAAGGTTTAGCCATATTCACAGGGACGTTGTCGACTCCAAACCTCAGGACCGAACGAGGCGTCCAAGCTACATATTGGCATGCACTCACCGCATCCAGCTACCATGTATCTGATCATGGCAGGCAAGCACTGCGCCACGAAACGCTCCAGCCAGTAGCCACCAGGCACAATCCCTGCCCACTGCAGCGCTGCAGGGGAGCGGGCGGCTGAGCTTTGCGCGCACGCGGTGGAGCCCGAGCCCTCTGATCGAAGGCATGTGACATCGCCATCGAAGGTATGTAAAATTTGTTGTCTGGCTCATCGGCTGGAGTGAGAGGTGGCAGTTGCTCCTCACATGGATGCCGGTCGTTGCTGTATGCTGGTTGATTTGAGTAGTTGCTTTGCCAAACAATGGACCGAGATGTTGTACATTGATGTGACATTGCCAAGCCCTGGCCTTGCAGGTCACGCGTGCTCTAGCATGACAGCCTCGACACAGCAGGGCAGCGATTGAGGGCAAGCTCGGGGCGCACAAGCTTCCAGCGCTGCTGATCAGCGTTGCCTGGCCCACGGCGAGGGTCACTGAGGCCAAGAGCGCCACGTTGACCGCGGCGGTGCAGCCGGCCGGTCAATGTGGCGCTGTCCGCCGGTCAATGTGCCGCCGTGTTGACCGCGACGATGCAGCCGGTGGCGACGGCGAGGCGGGTGTAGAGGGAGCAGGGCGCCGCGGCCCCAAACCACGTGCACCCCGGCCCCTGCACGCATGAGCCGCAGGTGTAACGGTATGACACTGATGTTGCATTTGTGGCCAGACTGACGGGCGCCCAAGCTCTCCACAGTCCACAAGGATGGGCTAGGATTCCCCACAGCATGGTGATTTGTCGGCACCAACACCATTGCAGCTACCACAACTGCCACACTGATCTCACAGATACCAGGCGCCAACAGCAGATGTCAGTTACGAGGTGTACTAAGGTAGAGCCAGCACTGCAGGGACTGGGATGTGGACGACTCGAGCGTGACCCGCCAAAGCACTGCACCTGATGAAATTCCTCACCGGCATGCACTCAATTCCCTGCAGCTGAGTCTCAGCAGAGACAGCTGCAATGAGTGAGGTAGAGATGAGATGTGTGGTGCGAGCTAGAGGGCGAAGGGCACGCGAGAAGCGTAGCAGTACATGCGCTTGAACAGCAGCTATATTCAGCACGCCAACATGCATGCCTGCTACTGGTGCATGCAACAAACAGTCATTGTTCGCTGTGGTCATCTTCGGCATCGTTGCTAAGCGGATGGTCACAAAGCTGCTACCTGGCTGGCTCGCATGGCAGTTTGAGAGGGGTGCAGCAGTTGAGGTGGTGGCATGGCGAGGGCGCACTTGCTGCAGGAGGATACGGACGAAGCCCACATCAGTGTCAACGCATCGGATGGTGCTGAAGGTCGCAGTCAGAAGAGGAGGGAGCAGGCTGCGATAAGGCTCAGCTGGGTGGTCAGCAGCGCTTCCGCCAAGTAGACAGGAAGCGAAGGAACAGAACATGGTGCATGCACTGCCCAAGATGTTGACAAGCCTGCTCTGGAATGGCACAAGCTCGTCGGGCCCTAAGAAAGATGTGGTTGCGAGGATGACGTTTGACGTGCCGCAAATGCCCATTGCAGCTTTACAAGCTGGGTTTCCTGCAGCCAAAGGACCGCCCCGCCATAGTAGTGCAGCCATACAAGATGCAGCCGACACAGTTATGACACACGGTATGTGCATGATCGGTGTTGCCCATGGAATTCCAACACCGTACATGACCCAGGATGAGAGGCAGAAGGTCCCAATGCCCGCAAAATAGGCTACGCAGCATCGGTGAGGCTGGATATGCACTTTAGCCCAGCCGACACGAGCGTCATCGGACATTCCCAATGCCATGCAGATTTTCGGGAACTTTCGATGTGCTTTCTTAGGCATCGTATCGTCCACGTCTTGTTTTCGGCTGTCGTGGCCCATACAACTTTCAGTACTTGCTTCGCCCGCGACGATTGCCATCAAGTACATTTACAGAATTTATGAGCATGACTCAGGCACCATCTCTCAGTTTTATAGGCAGAGCGCCAACAGCTATCGTTGATGGCTGAATGCTATGCCATTGGCACAGCCCCTGAACCACGTCGGCAGCGACTGGATCAGCCAGAAAAGTACAGTGGAATAAAAAAACTGCATTCTTCGCTGTATCTGTGAGATATTGGAGATGCCTGTGTCTAACCCAGCCCACTGCAGCGGACACCAAGCCGTCGACGACCGAGGCCGTTGCCGCAGCTTACAGTCACATTACAGAGCTAGGCTCGAGAACGCAGTGATGCGTGAAGGTACTCAATGTGGGCAGCTCTGTTCATTGCAGTGGGAGCGGCGACGAGAAGCGCGCAAAGGCTGGACAAGACTGTGGACATCTCGTCAGGGACATTCCCTCGTGAAACATGCGTAGGTTGTCTGGGAACGATGTTAATCCTCCCAGACGTGACTGGGTCAATGGCATCGTCCCCTAGCATGCTAGAAAGCGCGCTGTCCGAAGCGGACAGGTGTACATGCATTATGCAGCCGGAATCAATGATTCGGGGCCACAATAGCGACGCCACTAATTCTTTCCTCTGACCTCCGGATAATCCCAGCTCGATAAAGACAGATTCGGCCTCAATTGCGATCGGAGACCGTCTGTGTGTCAATGCAGCATCTCCAAAGGCAGACATGGCCACATATCAATGTTCCTAGTGATTCCGGATCCACTGGCAAGCTGACGTCACAATCACAGGAACCAGATCTCAACTCAGAAGTCACGTGTGCATGAGCTCCAATGTATATGTGCACCATTTCCGGAAACACTTGTGCTACTAACCTCGTCATCGTCAGCCAAGCTGGGCATTCGGGTCTGTCCATGCGCCGATTCCACTTGCCAAGCATACTAGCGAATGCAAGGAATCCTCAAGCTTCTTTTATGGTGTCTGTGACCAGTTCCAGCCACCAACGTTGCAGTTTGCAGACCGTCCGATCCAGAAGTCCACCACCATCGCTCACATACCGCAACACACCCGGTTGCCACAGGACCCACACATCTGCCACACATCTACCGCAAGTTTTGGCATGCAACGACCACATTGGCACACCTTGAAAATTCCAACGTGCGGCTGCACGGCCAAGTTGAGACCAGGGCCGCCGTTCCACATCAATCAAACATCTGCTGCGTGCCCTGTGGAGCCCCGACACCCACATCGAAGCGACCAGACCTCGAAGAGTCTCTGCGAAGAGTCTGCGACTCCAAGTGACAACCCCCATGCACCGCATGTCAACACGGCATCCAGCTGCTGCTCGGTCACTCCAGCTCGATCATGTCGTCTCATGCATGTGCAACCCCCTGCGGTGCAGTGCAGCCGCCGGGGGGTGGCTGTGCGGCGGGGGCGACGACTGAACGGCGGCCGCCGTACGCCTGCAGGCTCGCGCGCACACCCGCAGCCACACCCTGCAGCGACCCAAAGACCCGTCGCATGCCGAGGACGTTGATGCAGAAGGCGGTGAGGGTGGAGGCGCAGGAGGCGATGGCAAAGGCGGCCTCGCGGCGCAGGCGCGGCGTCGCGGCGCCCTCCGGCTGCTGCAGGTCCGAAAACACCTTGAGCGCCGCGATGGTGATGCTGCCGACCTCCATCAGCATGATGATCGTGTTGACTGTGACCGCGACTTTGAACCTGGGCAGCACAGGCACCGTGAGGGCGGTCTGAAGGTTGGCTAGACCTGGCAGATGGGGCAGACATATGGTGTACTACTGCTCGTCTGCAAAGCACCCATGCCAGGGTCGAAAGGACCGGCCTGCATGCCCTGGCAGGTGCGGCATTGGCGCCGGCACTCGTGCAGTTGTTGAGGCAACCACGAAGGCGGGCAAGGAGGTGATGCAATGTGGGAAAAGACATGTCTCAAAGGTGCGGCAGCCAGGACCTCAGAACTGCCTCAATGATTCGGCGCGGCCCGGCGAAGCTGCGATGATTTGTAGCAGCGTACCTCGCCGTTTCGGGCGCTGGTGTCGGCTATCGGCGGCTCAATCATTCTGAGCAATCTGGATGTGCAGCCTGTGGGCTGCAGCGACGCGAATGACCACATCATGCAGGCATGCAGGTGCGCTTCAAGGCAGCGCAACGCGATGAGGCTGTCGGCTGTGCAGAGCAGGGCCACCTCCGTGATTACACAGCCATGGTATCCCGCCCAGCCTGATCACATTCAACAGTTCCGGGTGTCTGGGGCTACATCACGGGCCGGACAGACTCTCCAGTCCCGCTCAAGATAGCAGCGTTGCAACGCTGGCTCCGGGCGCACCTGTTGCCGGCGCTGCTGAACAGCATCTGCTGGCCCCCGAGCATCGCGACCGCAACGGAGAGGGCCACGTTCACCGCGGCGATGCAGCCGGCGGCGATGGCAAGGCGGGTGTAGTGGGAGCAGGGCACTGCAACCTCAAACCACGTGCACTCCGGCCCCTGCATGTATGAGACATGGTCCACTGCGATGTCCCTGGTGCCATGGGAGGGCATGCACGTCTTCAGCCACCGCACCAGAGGACTGAAACTGGCTACGTGTCACGGTCATCAGCATCAACAGGATGAGGTGGCAGAGGCCTCCTGAGGGTACAGGGAAAGTAAAGTGAACCTGAGTTTACTGGGCCGTATCCTATTGGACATTGACAACTCCGGGTTAACGGGACCACATATGCCAAACAGGTGCAAGGCGCACCTGCTGCAGGAGGATGCGGACGAAGCCCAGGTCTGAGAAGGTGTCAACGAAGCGGAGGGTGCTAAATGCTGAGTTGACAAGAGGCGGAGTTAAGCTAGTGTATGGCTGGGGGGGGTGGTCCGCAGCATTGCCTCCAAATGCTCCATTGGCAAAGATTGAGAGCAAGAGGCAAGCACAGCCTAGTAGATTGGTAGGCTGGCTATTAAAAGGGACAAAGTTGTCGGGCCCGGTGAAGGAGGCGGTGATAACGAACAAGGTAGAGATGGCGCAGATGCTTCCAGCTGCTCTCCCCATCGGCTCTGCTGCAACCATAGGGCCGCCGCGCCACACCAATGCAGCCACACAGACCATCGTCGATGTGCTGATGATGAAGGGGATTTGAATGACAGGTGTTGGCCATGCAAGCCCGACAGCGTAGAGCATCGCAGCTGAGAGGCAGTAGGAGACCACAGTCATACAGAAGGCCAAGCAAATCAGGTGCGGTTGAACATGCAGCTTGGCCCACCCCGAAGGTGCTTCCTTGTTCATCCCCAGTGACGCCCATACACAAGAAATGTTGTGACACGCCTGTGTGGACTTCGTGTCTCCATGTTGTGTGCTGATTTGCGTCATTGCACTGTGGACGCTGTATTTACATCATCAGTCGCACAATGCGTCAAATTAATCTACATCCCCAGTCGATTGTGGAATTTTGCGCGCTCGACCACTGTGAGCCGCAAGGAAATCGGAGCAGAGGGAGAAAACACCGTTCGTGCAGGAGCCCATTTATGACGCATTGCGTAGCATCCGTCATGCAGAATCGCGATTTTCAATCATTGATACAAGCTCAACATTTTGAAACAGCCTGGTGCAAAACACACGTTGGCAGCGATTCCTGTCGGCTCCCTCGGTTCGCAAGCATGACGCAGCCGTGAGCTGTGGCGCTGCTATGTACACAAGTTGTAATACAACGAAAGTACCTGTATAGTTGCAATTGTGCATGGATCAGCGCGCGGGGTGGACAGCGCAAAGGCCATTTGGAATTGTTGACTCGGCCTCCTGTAAACACTACACCACTGGAACACGGCTCCCTCCCAGAGCACTTGGAGTCGACCAACTCGGAAACTAGGCCTGCCATGATGCAGCCCATTAAGACACCAGCCACATCCCATCCAGCCATGCCCCCACCTGTGTTCAGGTTCCTCAGAGATCCTGTTGGCAAGGCCAGCCACCAGGTAAAGTAAAGTAAATCTAAATACACTAAGCCGTATCCTATTGGACATGGACAACTCCGAGTTAACGGGACCACATATGCCGAACGGGTAAACCACCTGGAAACCCCCCTCAGACGACCGTACGCAACTCACAGGGCCTCCTCCTGTGCCGTTCCAGGTTGCTGTGGGCGTTGACCTGGAACGTGGGTGGTTGCTGAGCTGTATGATGCCACATGCTTTGTGCCATTCAGAGTGCAATGCCGGAGCCGGCGCCATGGAGGAGCACCAACGCAGCAACAACTTCCAAAAAGACATGGGCGTTGCAAGGCCGTCTGTGTCACAGGAAGCCGCGGGCGCTGTGTTGACATATCTCGCAGCGCCGGGCACACACAGACAAGGCGCCGCTGGAACGAGCGACGGCCCCGCCCAGAGCTGACGCGCCGATACAACCCGGTACCCACATGCAAAACTGACAGCCCGACGACTGTGAACTGTGCACGCTACAATACTGCGCAACCCCGCACAACACATACGTGCACCGCACGCTGCACATGCAACTTGCGCAAGCGTCAGCAACCCGCGCCATCAGCCGGGCGCGTGAATCGCAAACTGCACGACCAGCGACACATGATCCGACGGCAGCTCGGCGGTCGGCATGCCCCGCGCAGCCACCCGCTCCGGCGGCGGCAACAGCACCGCCGCCGCCCGCAGCCGCCACCCGCCACCGCCGCCCCCGAACCCCGCAGCCCCCCCGGAATCCTCCGCAACCCCCTCCACGTGCGCGCCTACAGGCGCCCCGGCCCTGCCGTGCTGTGCCCGCTGTGCGTCGCAGCACGGCAGCGCAGCGGGCGTGAAGAGGACGTAATCGACCGTCTTCATGCCCTGGCTCACGGAGGACGTGTACGGCGGCTCGGCGGCCGCGGCGGCGCAGTACGCAGACTGCAGTGCGAGCGGGTGGTGCAGGGTTGCGCCGCCGCCACTGCCGCCGTCGCCGTGGAGGTGGAGGCTGCCGAAGACCGTCGCGAGTTCGTCCTCCGTCCAGCTGCCCTGCAGCCCGGCCTCGCTCACGCTCCGCTGCTGTTTGCCGCGCAGAGAGTGCCCATGCTCGCGAGGTGCGTGGGATCGGCGGAACGGAATTTCGATGCGTTTGTGTGGAATGTGGCCGCAGTTCACATGATCGCGGCAGGACAGCATATTGTGTGGGGCTGCAGAGGAGCCGGGGTATGCCGTGACCATGTGGATCAAGCACCACAGCGAAACGGACATGCGCGTGGACGACTGCACGGCATCATACCTGGTATCAAGAGCAGGTCCAGAGGACATGCGGCAGTGTAAGGGGCAGTGATAAACACAGACACACACACGAACGATCCAGGGCTACTCCTCGTGCCTGTCTGTGTACACAACCACAAGTGATACCAGGGCCGGGGTTGCCCTGACACCGAGCGCCCCTAGCACACAGGCCCTTGCACGAGGCCCCAGCCTGGGGAATGCGCCAGCCATGCGGGGCCGCACCGGTGTGGAGATGAACTTCCCAGCGCCCCTCAGCCGCTTCATCCCCGCCCCCTCCCCCCGGCACCTGACCGGCATCTGCCGGGCGCCGTTCCCGGCACGCTCTGCTGTGGCTCCACCATCGCTCGGCACCGCGATGCCGGCCCCACTCAACGCGGCACGTGCTGCAGCCGCCGCCGCCGCCGCGTCTTGCCGCCCCCGCATCTCCCCCGCCCGCCCCCGCCCCGAGGCACCGACCGCATGATCATGATCACTCTCGATGCCTCGCGCCATGCCGCCGTGCCTCCCTGAGCCACGGTATCCGTAACCCCCTCCCCTCATGCCCCCGCAGTTGCCCTCATGCATGCTGCCATGCATGCCCGGAGCATCCCATCGGCCGCCGTGCTGCCTGCCCTGACGATGCGGCAGCAGATGCGCCTCATCAGGGTATCCGTCGCTGCCGTAGTGGCCGGCTCCACGCTGCGCTCCGTGCTGCGCTCTGCCATGCTGAGCCGTGCTGTGCTGCGTGGGGTTATGGTGCCCAGGGTATAGGCCTCCGAGGTGCGACTCACTGAGGAACGTGTCGCCGCATGTGCGTGGCCGATGGGCGCCCGGCCCCACCTCTCCGTGGCCCGGGGGGTAGCTGCCGTTCGCCGTACCCTGACGCCGATCGTGCGGCGGAGGCTGATCATAGGGTACAGTGTTCCGTACAGGACCGGGAAGCCCCCCCCAGCCCATGTCCTGCTGTGGCCCGGCGACGGACCCATCAGGATGCGGCCACGCTGTGGTGCGGCTGTGCCCCTGCTGCGTGCTGTGCGCTGGGTGCCCGCCACCCATGTGAGCGCCGCGCTCGAAGCCCCGGCCCTCGTCATCAAAGCGCGTGTGGCGCGGCTGAGCCGCACCCTGGCCATGGCGGATGTAGCTATCATACGCATCTGTGCCATGCATGTGCACGCGCGAAGAACGGCCACGGTTGTACCCGCCAGGCGCCACGGGCTCAGCGCAGGGGTGCCCAGGAGGCCATGCATGTGCATGACTACCCCTGTAGCCACCTCTCCCTGCTGCGGGGTCCCATGCATGCATGACCATGTCCGCGTGATGGCGGTGGTTGCGGTCGAAGCCGTGGCGCTGCCCCCGGCCGCCGCCGCGGCCTCCCCGGCCGTGGCCACCAGGTGCGTCGCGGCCGCCACGGGTGGCAGCAACCTGGCCGCTCACATCTTGCCGGTGGCAGGTGGAGAGGTCCAAGCAGCTCTCAGTGAGGAATCTGCAGCAGCGCTGATGTCACCGTGATCACGGCATGGTCGTGCTGCCGTGTCGCACAGCATCGGTTCTAACATCGCAGCACAGGTGGAGCAGTCCATGCTGCAGAGGCATGCGGAACGCCGCGCCATGAATCTCAGATATGCAGTCCAATCTGTAGACTGCTGCCATTGGGAGGGCAGGGTCGAGGCCCAGAGGCCGGCACTCCAGCCGGGTGAGAAACAGCATGGCCCAACAGCAGTGTACACCAGTGTCGAGCCGTCGGGCCCGATCACATAGAACAATTCCGAATATTCAGGTCTAATTTCCGGGTGGCAGCCCTGGAAATGCTGCAGGACGACCCAACACTGTACACGGAGGCGGGCGGCGCACTCGTAGAGCGGGGAGGCCGGCGTGGAGTTGAAGTCCCCGGCCGCGATGGCAAAGCAGCTGCCGCTGCTGTCAGCGCTCGGGGGGCGCTCCGCGCACACATGCATCGCGTCCATGAGTGTCCTCGCCTGCATGCATGTGCAACATGCATTGATCTGGAGTGCTCACAGCCTCTGTGTGAGGCGATGACAGAGTGGGTAAGCTGGACGCAGAATTCTAGCCATACTTGTACCAGAGGTTGACAACTCCGGACAACCCATGGTACGTGCCAAGGTGGCCATACATATTACAGGAGGCCGTTACATATTAGTGGTGCACCAACCGCACCATGGTGCCGTTCTTTTCTCAGGTAGAGGCGGCGGGAGGGGCGGCACCTGTCCGAGCTTGATGTCGCCTCGTTTGTGGTTGAAGAGCACGTGGATGTTGCCGATGACGAGGTCCGGCATGCGCGCCCCGCATGCATTGTCGGCGAAGCTCAGGCGCACGACCTGCGCCGCGTTGTCGCCGAGGTCGAGGTCGCGCATCACAATCGACTCCTGGCTGTGGCTGTGGAAGCTGTCGGTGTGCCTGCGGGGCGGAGGCGCCGTCTGCTCGCTCGCGTGCGAACGGTGCTTTATACATGTACCATACTAAACTAAGAGGTTTGCCAGATTGGCCTGCGTCATATGGGGTCTAGGTCTATAAATCCTAATATTTGTTGGTTCAGTCAATCCGAAAAATCATGGTAGACTATACCTGGTTGGGTACCTAGAAATCCCGGCGTTGCACGTGACATGCCTGATGCATTTGATTCAGTACGGTTTATACATGTAGGCACTGGAAGGGTCGACTGGAATCCCGGGACTGATCGAGGCGGTCAAGCGACGTACTGCTGCATGTCTCGGCCTGCGCTACAGAACGCAACGACACGACGCAGCTCTGATTCAGGGGTGAGGCAAACATACAGAGCCGGCACCTCAGAACTGCCACCAGCACCGGTGGACGGTCGACGTGCACGGCCGCGACACCCGTCCACGTAACACCAAGGCACTGCAGTGGCACCATACTATTGAGCCAGGCTGTGCTAGCAACAACTACCAGACATTGACAACGGCGGAGACATGTTGAGGACAATGTGCCAACCTCTGCTGGCAGAACTGCCCCAATGGGTACGCAGTGTATATGCGTAAGCATTTCCGTTTGGTGGGTGCGAGACAGATCCTGGCACAGATGGCGGGAGTTGTAATGTGCTGCTGTCAATGGTTTGCAAGAGTGAGCTGCAGTGAAAGTCAGCGAAGGCTCCATGCCACTGGGATAACAGCCAGGCGCTGCCCTGACAGGTGTCATGCATTGGTTGTGGCCTGTGGCGAGGCTCGCAGAGACAGAGGCCGAATTGAGGCAATCCGAACGAGAGGCGACAACTTGCCCAGGAAAGAGGAGTTTGGAAAGGAGATGTGAGGTGTGTCAACGACTGCGCATGTGGCTTGCTGTCATGGCAACGAGGTAGGCTGAGCGTACCAGAACAGAGCACAGCCATCAGGTTTTGAGCCTGTTCGACCGCAGAAGTACCCCTGGAATCCCATACCCGCGAGCTCTTCTACAAAGCTGTCCCAATGAACTTTGTCTACTTCTTGGATGCAGAGAATAGAGGGAGCGTAGTGGCGAATTTCGGTGAACAGGCGCTCAAACCGGTACCGCCATTTCAAGACACGGCTGTCGCAGCCAGTGTACAGGTAGTGGTTCTGGTAGAGCAGCGCGTCGGAAAGAATGTTGTACGACATCATGGTAAAGCTGGTACCACTGGAGTCTGCATTATTGGCATAGGCCCAGCTGCGATGTGCTACAGGTCGACCAGCCTGGCCCGCATCAGGAGCACCATAACCACTGCGATCTCGACCCATATTCACAGTATGCGCAGATATTGCGAATGGAAAGCAGCTTCGTGCGGCAGGTAGCCACTTGTCGCGCGTCAGAGACAGGGCAAGGCCGGAAGCCCAACCAACTGAGCGCGACATGGAAGCATGGTATGTACGGATGGGGTTGATCCTTCCACGCAAATGCGCCAGACGGCTGCATAAGAGGCTCCTGCGACGATATCTTTCGGCAATGTTGGAAACGCGACCACAAGCACCGCTTGCATGCACAACCCCGAAGCCGCACGGATGCAGCATGGTATGCCGAATCCATCTGAAAGGCTGAATCTGATTGGCGTTACATGACAGCCTCGCATTCAAGATTTAGTAGCGTTGCCCCATATTTCTGATCGGTCCTGGTTGAGGGGTGGCTGCTTGTCGCTTCTCTGTGATTCGTCGGAAGGATTGCAGTGGACCCTTACACCATCAACACACCAACAACATTCCCTGACAGACTCTCGTGCAGCTGGCCCAGCTTGTTGGTGCCGCATACGTTGTCTTCGATGAGAGCAGCGTGGCAGCATCGACGCTTCGTCATCGTGCCGCACGCAGAGCCACAGGCAAGCAGTTTCCATTCATGCTTTCAATGAAGCAGCTCCGTAAACACATCCAGCTCGCAGCGATTGTTGCGGCGAAGCATAATTTGAATGCGTTGTGCAAGCACCGAAGATTTTTTCTTGCTGTGCATATGCTGTGAGGCTATGGTTTCCTGTCGGCAAGGCAATGCGGCAGCGTTCCAATCGACCTTCACATCTCGCCGAAAGCCTGACGCAGCTGTCTGGTACACGTGCCCTCTGGCATGCAGTGTCGCCGGCCCGCTGACACATCCGTTTGCAACCCATTTTGCAGCATTCTACACTGCCCAAGCCTATCATTGTCCACAGAACAGTAGTGATGGTAGTTGGTGTCAATGCCAACTCAGCGATGTCCAGGATGGGTGCCTGTGTTGCTCGAAAGCAGTCATGGACCCTTGCAGCACCTGCTGAATTGCATCAGCCGCAGCTATGGACAGAGCTATCCCTGCGAGCTGGGGCGCAACTCCACAGTCTCACGCATATGGACTGAAGAGTACAACTGATTACACATGCGGCAGCTCGACAGATGTTTTGAACAGCCTGCAGCTGCTCATGCAAACAACATTCCACGGCGCACTGCGAATATGGTGGCAGCGTCTGTTCTGCGAGAACCCGAAGGTCAACATCTCGGTCCTTCCTGTCACCAGTGGTCAAAACGCTCGGGCAGCGCCGCCCGCTCATCCGCCTGCAAACCCAGACATAGCCCGGGACTCCGCATGCTGCGGCCTTGCCGTCGTGGTCAAGCATGTCGTGTGACGGAAGAGGCGCCATATCTAGCGCTCCGCACATGCAGGGTGACTGCAGTGGCTGCAGCACTGTGATGGCGAGCTCGTGGGCAAGGCTCCTGAGCCTGGAGCCTGGATCATCGGCACGCGCACCCCGCCACAGTGCCAGCGTGACGGCCACGTGAAGCTTGGGATGAGTCACAGTCTGCAGCTGTGCGAGGGAGCGGGTGCAGCGCTTCCGGATCCTCGGGCGCGAAACACAAAGCAGCATTAATGATTTGGCATTCACCGACCCTGACCTCGCCGTGACGGCGATGACAACCCATGGACCTCACCCAAAGAGAGCGCGCTGCGATGCTGGGCATTTTTCAGGCATGGCAAACCACGGGTATCGCCCAAAACGTTAGTGCTATCTGGTGTGCGCGCTGCGATGCTGCCCCTGCTCGGTCCTGCCGGCCCTGACCGTTGGCTCCGGTGCGTGCTGCATGGGTTGTGCTTGTGCAGGTGGCCGCTGCCATGTCGCCCATCCCGGACTCATGCCTTTTGGCCCAGCGGTCTGCCTTTGGGCATGTGACCGGAGCCACGTCTGGTGAGATGGCATCCTCATCTAACCGCGCCCATTGTTTCGCTGCTTGCTGTGTACATACTGAAGGCTGCATCGGGTGGAAGCTGGAGTGCAAATAGCATGCGCCGTCCGTATGTGTTACATGGCTGCGCCCCCATGGATGCATCGTGAGGACATCAAGCTGCAGTGGTGTCGATGCATGCGTGCGTGTGTTTGCAGTGGCGGGGCACTGCTGTGTCATGGGCCGGTGGGCACCGGTGCAATCCCATGGGTGCTGCGTTCGGTTGGACGGTGGCTCAACTCTTGACCGCACGCGCTAGCTGAAGGTGCCCGCATGCTTCCAAGATAAAAAGGGGCGTCATGGCTGCCACGAACCTGATTCGGCCTGAGCATGCTGATCGGTGTACATGTCTCGCTCACAGTTCCCGCGGAAAGGCGCTGCCCACAGACAAGCACGGCCCCACGAGCTTGGGAAACCGGTCGATGGCCATGGCGCGTCCTCTACAGCATGTTGCCTCTGGGTTGTGTCTCATGCATGACGCACTCCCCAGCGTGCTGACTGTGAAGATATCTGGTTGGGCCACAGCACCGAACACGGCATCGGGGCTCAGGGCAGCATGTCAGGCCGTTGCATGCAGCAATACTTTGGCATGTGCTCAGGTGGTAGCTCCACAATTTGTGCACACAGATTGTATGTGTAGAGCTGCAGCGCACTTGCAATACAGTGATGTGATTTCCATTGACTCGGAGTACTTCCACGTGGATTGGAAAATGCAGAATGCATGTTGCAACGGTGCTACATGCGCCTATGGCATTGTTGTAGCAGCCCAGATGTCATGTGGGAGACAAAGCAGTGAACACCAACAGGGGTCCTATCTCAATGGAACGGCTGCGAGGGGGCTAGCCTTCGGGGCGCGTCAGCCGGGGTCCCAGATGCGAGAGCCCCGCTCGGACCCCGGCCTCCCCCGGGATCAAACCGCGTGTACACAGTCATGACGCGCACACGTGTACAGCATGCGGTTCTCGATTCTGCGTGCGCAGCCCAGGACAACAGCAAATGAGCAGAATGAGCATCATGGTGGACATGTCCAGACTTCATTTTTAGCCTGGTGTCCTGCCGTGTTCGGACCATCGTCTGTTGAGCAGCGTACCTGAGTTCTAAACATTACCAAGGATAATTGTTCACGACACTTCCGAACACACATATATTCAATTACTCCAAATTCTACAAGTAGTTTGTCACTGAGGATCATAACCTGAAGATGTTCCGGGCTTTTGCGAGTCTTGTGGTGCTTTGCGCCGTTGTTTGCGTGGCAAACGCAGGTGCGGTTCACTTCCTCGACCACTGGCGCCCTGTGTGCTCCGTGCGTAGCGGTCATATGTGAGACGCACAGCAGTCAGAACGCACTGCTGAAGAGTAGCTTTTGCTAATGTGCGGCTCGGTCGCCTAGAACGTGCTAGCTGCCTGTCTATCCTTTCGCAACGAGGCAGCGATCGCCGGGCCTTGAGCCTTGATCAGCACCGAAGGCTAACGCCACATCCCGGTTTGACGACCTACGCTGATCACATAACTAGACTACCTAGTGTCTGTTGATGGTTGTGCTTCTTTTCTGCACGTGGTCCTGTCAACGAACACGCGACGACCTGGAGCATCGCTAGGTCACCTCCAGTGCTACATCGACACAAACATCATGATGTCACTACTGCAGGCAAGGTATCTGTGGAAGCAAGCTCCTCATCCGGCAAGGCCAGGGTCATGGTGAATGGCAAGCCCGTCGAGCCGGGTGAGAGGGACGTGGACGGCTCACACGTCAACTATCAGCACCACTCCGAATCTGGAAACAAAGGATCGTGCAGGTACAGCTCCGTCAGCGTCTCATCGTCCGGAGACGAGCCCACCAAGATCAATGTTCAGCAGGTGCGACTCGCTCGCTCACACTGCGCGCTGCTCCTGTTCACACTCGCCCACAGGATAACGCAACTCTGGTCTAATAAGTTGGTGAAAATCTCATCGCTGCAGTGCCGTGTTCTTGCCTCATCGATTCTCAATCAGCACGCACGCACGCACCAGGCTGCAGTCACGTTCAGCGCGATTCAGGTTGCACTTCCGTGGCAGCCTGATGCAACACAGCAGAACATTCCCCGCTTTGCTCCTGGATATCCGGAACACGCATCTGCCAGCCTAGACTTATTCCTCAAGTTCGCCGCCGAGGACGTGGATGTACCGAGGTATACAGCTGGACATCGTCTGAACGTTGCATTTTCTCCAGGGCCCCAAAAGCCACACCTCTTACGCCCTGGGAAATGCACACCCTGTCACGGCAGATGTGCAACAGACCCACACATAATCTCTTGACGAGTTGCAGTCTGCACCCACGACACCGGGGTGCTGTACGTGGCACCCGAAAGCAGCACAGTCTCTTGGCCATCCGGGTGCCACGAGACTGTGCTGCTTGAGCATGTGTGTCCAGCGCTTGCCAACCAGGCCGGGCACGATTTGGAGTCAGACAGCTCACCGCTGACGATTGGCATATGTGGTCCCGCTAATGTGCAGCTGCCAATGGCATCTAAGGGTATACGGCCATTGACAACTGCGGCAAGCTCAGGGCCCCTTCGTCAGAGCGTATAAAAGGGAGACCGTTTCAGAAAGCATCGGGCTACTAGCAGTCCCAGAAAAAACAATGCGAGTCCAGATTCGCTTCACTTGACCTGCAGGGCTCAGGCTGTGATGCTGACTTTGACTCTGAATTCGACGAAGATGACAACGACGACTTTGGCCGTGGCCGCGGGTTTGCCTTCTCCTCGCACAGCGGCGGCGGCCACGGCGACTTGGGCGCCTGGGCAGCCCACGGCCGCGACGTCAAGGACCGCCGCTTCTTCGACATCGACAAGATGATGGACGACCTGCGCCGCGGCGGCGACGGCGGCAACGGCGCCGATGGTGCGCCCCCTCCCCCCCCCCTTCAGCCCAAAGGTTGCCTCAGCTCCGCGCTGCTGCGTATGTTTTTGCTGTGCCGAGATGCCTCGCGTGGTCGGCGGCACCGCAGCTGCGCACGATCTCCTCTGATGATAGAAGCGCAATTTCGAGAATCGGTGGATTGGGAATTTTCACGCCACATGCCTTGGCCCGGTGCTGTACTGCCGCTGTCCCATGCTGCACCACCACTGCACGCCTGCAATACATGCACGAGGCCTCCTCCGCCGCATCGGCAACGCCCACCCCAACATCGGACATGCATCACATGTACGCCGTGTACAGATTTCCCAGACCGCGACGGCGACCAGCACCGACACAATTCCGGCCGCGGCGAGCCGGGCGAGAAGCGCGAAGTTCACGCCGACGGCGACGGCTACCACGCGCACGCACGCACCTCCGGCAACGGCCCGCACCGCGAGACGATCGACACGTCCACCCACCGCACCCCCGGCGGCGGCGTCTCCCGCTCCGTGCGCGTGTCTGCGTCCTCCTCGTCCGCCTCCGCCGGCGAGCAGGCCGACAAGTGAGCGCACACCCGGCGCAGCGTGCACAGCACACACAGCACACGCAGCGCGTTCCGGCTGCGCGAGTACATTAGGTTCCCGGGTCTCCCGCTGCCTGCTCACAGCGCAGCAGCGCGTGGTAAGTTTCAGGCCCCCGTGTGAGCGCTGCGGATACGCAGTGTCGGGATTTCCGATGTGAGGCCTGAGTCGTGACTTTGCAGGGGTGCATTCACGGCCCGTCTTGACGTTCACATGGGCAGCCCCCATCTTTTTCCGTTCTTGCGTGTGAGGTTCTGAGCGAGACACGGGCAGGAGGCTCAAGCGGGCGTGTTGGGGGTTGTGGATGGACGCCTAAGCTGCGTTGGCACGGTGAGAGGGGCCCGCTGGCATGGCCACGTGTGGCAGTCAAGCATGTATATTCTGTCTTTCCTTCAGCTGTAAGCCCTGATTTTCCTGTGCTCACAACTGCCAGGCAATGCCTCATGCATTGCCCAACGCTCGAGTAGTATCGCAGTGAATTGTACCAGGAACAGGGAGGAGCTAGTTGCCTGCCTTGCCCCGCTTGTGTTGCGCCGCACACCGTAGATTCTACTGTGGAAGTCACCTGGATTGGAGGCGGCACGGGCCCTTGCGCTCTCATCTCGGTCAATACATATACAGCTGCCCTGACTGATCACACACACATCATCTGGCAGCTGAGAGTGCACTGCCATTTACAGGCTCTTGTAGCACAGGTCACATCCTTACTTCGAGGGTTTGGCATGGACAATGTACAAGCCAAAACGATTCAACAGACGGTACAGTTTCAGTATGTTTTCGCCTCACTTGTCTCACCGGAAAACTGAGTTCAAGTATTGAATACACAAATAACAAAAACAAAATTATCTTTTCTCCAACCCTGCAGCTACCTCAAAAACGCTTCCCCCTTGTGCCAGCAACGCCTGCACGCTCAGGCTGCACTTCAGCGCATGTGGCACTGAACTGCGCTCAGCTGCCAGTTGCTGACCTCCAGACACGTAAACGGATAAGTGGGACACCAACAAACACCTCGATACCTCAGGCCTGTCAGCACAGAGCCGCCTACGACCACTTGCACCTGTGCACTAAATCTGGACATCTGCAGAGGCTGAGTCCCACATCACTTCGCTCAGCACACCAGGCCGATGTGGCGCTGTCCCGATGTTCAACTGTCCAACACCTACCAGACATTCTATGGCAACACCGCTAGCCCCATGGCCACAGGCTACAGGGCAGCACCTCCAGGGAATGGCTACGGGTACTACCTCAAAACACCATGGTGCAGCGCACTACACCACACCGGTGCCCCGTACAACCCGGGCCCCCCCTCCCCCTCGCTGCAGCCTCGGCTGCTCCGTCCCATGCATGCACAGCGTGCATACACCCTCACAGCTCCATGTGCTGCAGCAGCGGCCCGACGCGGCCCCCCCACTCCGTGCGGAAGAGGCGTGCTGCGGCATCTCCAGGTGACTCTCCTGCCGCGACGACCTCGTCAAGGGGGTCCAGGTACAGCGACTCCCCGAGGCCGCGGCGGCGGAGGCCGCCGTGTGAGATGCGCACCATCTCAGCCGCCACCTCCGAGAGCGCGATGCCGTTCACGACAGTGCGGAGGCCGGTCAGCGGGACCTGCAGCAGGAGAGGGAGGCGGGCCGTGAGATGCACGCATGCATGGGGTACATGCATCTGGTCTCTGTGACAAGCGGGGCGGGCGGCTTTGGTGGTTTGTGAGAGAGCACATGTGCAGAGATCAGGCTCTCACACGAGCGTTGCGGATCGATTGATCATGTGTGAACTCAGGCGCTTCAGCTGTACGGACTGACCATTAACTCCCCCCGGCGTTACCGGCAGTTCTGGTTGCTCCATCATGGACTCTACCCACCGTGAGCAAGAGGAGCTGGCAGTTTAGCATGCGGCCGGGGACGTCCTTTGGATACCGACGTGCCAGTGCACCTCCACGTGGACTCGGCCGAGAGATCCGGAAGTATTTCTTCAAGTTATAACGTGATAAATTGCATGCATTCCAGGCCTCCATGGTCAGTGAGGCTCACCGACTGCCGAGGTGCACATATTCTCAGGAGCATCAAATGTACAAGATGATACCCGGGGGGGGGGGGGGGGGGGGGGGGGGGGGGGGGGGGGGGGGAGGGGAGGGGTACCTGCTGTCGCAGTGCGGCCATGTCTTTGACAGTCCAGCCTCCGATAAGGCGCAGACACTCGGCGCGTGCTGTGGCATCATAAAGCACGCCCACCCACAGCGCGGGCAACGCGGCAATCAGCGCCTCCGAGCCGCAGTCCGCACCCCGCATCTCCAGAAACTGCTTCAGGCGCACCTCTGGCCACAGCGTGCCGAGGTGGTCGGCAAAGTCGCCGATCGTCGCGACCTCTCCTGCAGGCTCATGCACATGTGTCCACCCATGCATACCGCACGACACGGTCCATTGTCTCGCCAGAGTACCTTTGCAGCCTAAGCACTGAAGTGCAGGCGTCATCTTGGCAATTGGACAACCACTACTAGTACTAATACTACAGAATCGACTAGTCTGCACAGCTTCAATTGTATCTTGCAAGATACAGGCATGGCCGACAGGCAACCCATACGATGCCGGAGCGCCACATGCGCAACACGTGTGCACAACAACTGATCAGTCATGATACCCACAACTTGTTGAACAATCTGATCCGCCATGATTCCTCCTGATGATGTGCAGAGCGTGGACATTGAATGGCTCGGTCAGCAGCACTGCAAGCCACCGGACTGCGGGGAGCCGCTAGACTAGATAGTACACAGGTACCGTGCATCATGCATATCATGCATATGTGTGCATCACGCATCATGCGCACACCATGCAGCATCGGGACATCCCCAGCGGCAAAGTCCCGGAAGCGACGGCCGCTGCCGTGGCAGTCGATCTCCGCGCCGCCGCGGTGCACGAGCATCAGCGGCGCCTCCAGCGCCCAGCGCGCGTACGCATCAAACCCAAAGCCCTCGGAGAACACAAACGGCAGCATGCCGCAGCGCGCAGCATCAAGGTGGAGGTAGACCTCGCTGCGCCAGCACGCGTGCGGGCCCTCGCGGCCGTGGCGGATGGAGGAGTTGGAGAACAGCGCGGTGGCCGCGGGCTGGAGGGCGAGGCCGATGCGGAGCTTGTCGACCATGTCCGCCTCGGAGGAGTAGTCGAGGTTGACCTGCGAGGGCATAGGGGTCTCGGTGGGGCCACGGTACGGGGACCAGTACCAGAGCTCTGCGTTGTACACATGTGAATGCAGTGGTGTAGCACATGTGTCAGTACAAAATTGTTTGGACTCAAACGCCATCTGGAAATTGAGATAGCACCGCGTAAACACAGACTCCGCTGGCCTACGTTTACGTTGTGCACTATCAAGGCTGCAGGCATCCCAGAAAGCTCCGGATAGGGCTACAGGGATCGATCCCCTTGCGGTATTGGGGGACCAGTCAAGGCCAACCTTCGTGACAAGCGCAGGCTCTCCCCACCGATCGCGAGGGGCTGGAGCAGACCTGCGTCGATGCGGTGTTGAGCAGGAACTCCTGGCCGGCTGCAAACGGCTGCTCCGGCGCGGCGGCGCGGGCGAGGTGCTCTCGAGGATGCGGTAGCGCTGCATCGGCACGAACGCGACGTCCGCGGCTGGCGTCGCCGGGTCGGTGCCGCTGCCGACACACCGCACCCCGGCTTCAGCTCCGATCGCTCGCACCTACACTCCACACAGCACCTTGACAGCTACTAGGGGTTTCCCTCGGTGGCAGTTCTCCGGTAGCGGCTGGCGGCACGTGTTGTGCCTGCCGGCATACATCCGAGAGTCTGCAGGACTACATAGCTAGTCCACTACGGTGGCGCACAGTGCATGGTGCACCTGGGCGGCTCGGCTGTACAGGAACACATGTGTTCCTACGAAGTGTCTCGCCACGGAGGGCGAGCAGGTGCAACTGCATGCCTGCTATGCCAACCCGCCCGCTGCGTTGTGAAGAACCCTGGCTGAGACTGCCAATCAGGGCAGCTTGCAGTTGCGGGCCGTAAGCATGCAAGGCGTGTATGTGTGGCGCCAACCGCCCGGGCTGTGCCTGTGGGGAGCAGGAAAGGCTGATTTTTCTGTGACCACTCCGGCCAAACCGGCGATATCAGAGCAGCTGCAGTATGTGCAGTATAGGTATACACATCTGACCGAAAAACGGGCTTAAGCTTGTGATCCTGGGCCGGCGCAACGCTGTATAAGTTTCTCCTGGGCCTGTCCTGGGCTGGCGCAATGCTCATGTGGCCTATATATACCCGTTGTCGAGATGGACACAGTGTCTAGATGGGCAGTCAGCCGAATCCTTCGAACTGAGCACCATGCATGCAGAAGATGCGTGTGGGCGTGCCTGCTGCAGGTGAGTACTCAGGTACTGGTGCCGACCTCCTGCCGCACTTGGTGCAGATTGCGCAGAGGCCGCCCCGAGAGCTCCACCTGGCCGCCGCCCTCGATCGTTATGCTCTGACCGTCGAATCGGCAGCCAATGACTTGATCCCCCTGTAGCCACACTGACGCTGAAGGATTGCAGGCTCTGCAATCTGGGCACCGCCACTCTGACCTCATATGCCTGTGGCATTCAAGTTGCCTGTGGGATGTGTGTGGCCACTAGTACTACTGCAGCATGCATGCATATGACAGGTCACCACAGTGCCAACGGCAGTGAGCTGCAGTTTTCCAATTCTAGTTGACATTGCTCCTCTGAGAACTGTTCCGTCACCAGTACACGTGGATTCACATTAATATATACGTATATACCACATGCATGGTTGATCCATTTTCATTGTGGGCCAGTCAAGTGGTCGTGTGCACCAGCGAGTCTGTAACAACCAAGCGCTTAGATACGCGCGTATCTAAGCCAACAGATACCACATGTCACAACATTAGATTCTCTCCGCAGCCGAACATGTATGACTTGAACACAGGTGGGCGCCAGCAGTTGCGTGTGCCACGGAGCCACTGCAAACGCACACCTCCGTGATGGCCTCCCAGCCATGCCTCACAACGACTTGCTCCAAGATGTGGCGTATATCTTGATACGTGGCTCTGGTCGAGTCAGCCTTGTTGAAAGCGACCTTCGCGTGCTCTGTGCCGATCCTGCACACGGCACCGCCATGGAACGTTCTCAGTGTGTGCCGTGCTGTGAATTGCCATATGTAATGTGGCCGCTGCGCGCGGGAGACGGGTGCGACTGCGGAGCGGGCGGAGGACAGGAAGCGGGACCGCTTCCGGCGGGACGTGCCTGACCATGCCGCATTCCGGTTTGTTCCGTTTGCAGTCCAATCGTGTACACGTGGCTTCATGGGCAAGGCTGCCGTGAGGTTTGTCGGTCAGTTGGGGGATGTGGCCGCTGCCAGTGGGCGCATCTCCAAAGACGCGTTTGTCCAGTGGGCGCTGCGGGTGTTGTCAGTGTTGTTGCAGCGGGACAATGCGGACATGTATCGGAAGTCTGGGCTTGTCATCTCTCGAGAGCAGGGGTTATGGTCGGGTGGAATTGGGAGATGCAGCATGCTGGACATTTGGCCTTGAGGAAGCCAATTCAGACAACACATGTGTTGCAACCTCAGTGGGAATGCTATTCGGGGTGTTGCTTTTGCGTGCCAGGAAGGTTGCACAGCCCAGGCTTGCAATTGAAAATGATGATTTTTGGGGCGATTTGGAGCCGCACAGCATGACAAATAGCAGCCATCAACAACAACATTTACACGTGGCACTCCTCCAGGTGCCACACAAGCCAATGACCTGTTGCATTTCGGGGCTGGCATGGCGGACTGCCCCATGGTCAGTCTGATCAGACACCTCAAACCTGGCTGTTAACAGCCCGAATGTGTTTGCAAACTGGAGTCGACAAGCGCTAGCTAGCTGCCAAGTTTGGCATCACAGAAGTGACGACGCGGGCGCCCTCCCGGGCCCGGGCGGTCACGCTCGATGCTACTACCTCGCATCTACGTAGAGGTCCAATGGGTTGAGGACGGACTCCAATGGGTTGAGGACGGACCCCCCCCCCCCCCCCCCCCGGGTCCAATGGGTTGAGGACGGATTAAAAGCTACCCCCTCCGTTTCAGGAGGTCGTGGGTTCGATTCTGCGTGCGCTTTGGGGAATCGAAACGGCCGTACGTGACCACCTCGTTTAGCACAGGAGGCCCTGTGAGTTGCGTACGGTCGTCTGAGGGGGGTTTCCAGGTGGTTTACCCCTTCGGCATATGTGGTCCCGTTAATTCGGAGTTGTCAATGTCCAATAGGATACGGCTCAGTAAATTCAGATTTACTTTTACTTTACTTTACGTAGTAGACGGGGTTTATGAGTATCTCCTGGATCTGCGCCGGCGTCGCTGCAAGGTACCGATACCTCGATGTCGCTGCAGCTGCGACACGTATGTCTCGCCGCGGCACAGGTCGCGGCGGCGTCGTGAAGTGTGCACACCGCGAGGCAACACTCTCGGGTATCCAAACATTCCGGGATCAGCTGCAGTGCCCTTTTCGAGTCATTCCGACCGTGATCAATCATTCGAATCTCAGCAAATGCATGCCTCGGGTCCTCGACCGCACGCCCAGATTGGCCAATATTGTACATTATGAAAACGATTTCAGCCGCTGCGGCGTAACGGGGCGTGGCGTGGGCCCCGGTGTCGGAGCAAATCTCGGGAGCTTCGATGGACTAGCTGTAATAGTATACGAGGAACGCTGCGCGGGTTGCGCGGGCTGCTGCACTGCCGCCTGCGGCTGGGCGCCTCGGGAACGTGAAGGTCATCCCGGGATGCTGAGACGCGCTTGGGCGAGTCAGCTGTTGAATCAATTACTGACCCGCGGACGAGCTCGAGCTTCTACTCGCGATACGTATACGCATCGCGAGTAGTATAGTATCGCTGCCATGGCTGCCGTAGTAATAGTATCGCTGCCATGGCAGCGTTTCAAGGACCAAGCCACACAGCCAGATATACGCAGCCCCTGCAAATGGTGGTGCCTGATGACCCATGCATGGGCTTGCAGCCCGGAGAGTCCTCCCATGATAGAACAGGTCAGATTCGGAGAGGTGAGTAGCATTGCAGGGGCCGCACGCATGGCACGAATAGGAGCGCGGGGGCACGGCACAGCGTGATGAGCACCCTTCAGCACACAGGTCTGGCGCAGAACATGGCCGGGCGTGTGCACTGCACCCACAAGCCACGCCCAGACGCGACATCCGGTGGCGTTGCTGCTCTGGTGCATTTCCCCCCTGCGGAGCTATCCGCCTGTCCGACTCTGTCGTTGTATCGCACGGCAACACCCTCACCTGCGCGCATGCAAACAAAACTCCCGCGCACACACCCAGCCCAGGCTGCGGCAGCAGCGACGCAGTTGCTGGGGCTTGAACCCCACTACACGCACGGCCCGGGCGGCTGAACGCACATCATGGCCCAGCCATCGCACCCGCTGCAGCCATCTCAGCCCAGAACACACCCGGCACAAGGCAGAGCTAGCGGCCCCTGCGCGGCACGTCCTCCACCTGTAGGTCATGCTCGCGGGACGCCTGATGGCCATCCTGCGGCACCTCAAGCAGCGCCGTGATGCAGCCGAACGTGTGACAGCGGGACGACGACCTCATTAGCACATGTCGATTCCCAGGCATGATCGGCGAGGCAGTTGGCTGTGTGGTGTGCATCTGCGCGCTACTCAGTGTGCTGAGCGTTGCCGCCGTTCAACAATTTTTGGCCTGGCCCAACATCGGTGTGCACGCCCAGGACAGACCGCAGGGACAGGCGACAGATGAGCACCATCTCAGCACTGGTATGCGCCAATCCTGCAAGAAGAATGAGGCAGAGCAGGCAAGCGCTGCCCACGTCAAGCCGGCCCTTCCTGTGCTCCACGAAGATCTGATGCTCCTCCGTAGTTGTCTCCACGGTCACCTCGAAGGCCGCAGAGGGCGGCCCAGCGCCCAAGATCGAGCGCCAGCTAGTCAAGGATTTCGTACCATGTCGTGACTGTGAGCCCTGCACGTCTAAAGGTGTTTTATGGGGCCGACACCGCTACAGCAGCACGTTGTGTTGGCTTTGCACAGGCGGTGCGGTCGTGATGTGCGTCCATGCACACAGAGTCAACAATGCGCAGGGCGCAATGTCGTTCAACTTTGAATGTCATCGAGGTCAAGATCTGCCGATGCTCTGGCCCTACGAATTTCTTGTTTGCTTTCGTCAGAGCAATGCTCTCAAGTCCGATGAAAGCGAACGTGGCGTACGGGGAAAAACGCTGAACATGTACGACCGATTCGCATACGCTACGTTCGCACATTGTGGATGTGCAAATGTTGCGAGGGTAAGCAAGTGTCCTGTCAAGGCTGTTACATCGTCTCCCATGTTCTCTAAAGCATCTTGAAATGCTGGTATGAAGGAGGAGCGGCATGTGTCTGAATTCTGCTGATTTGCTGTCGTGTTCAGGGTCTGGTCCACACTGAATATTTTATGGAGTCAGCAACCTCTGTTTCAGCAGTCAGAAATGCAGGAGACCAGCCACTGCCACCATCCAATGACAGTGACTTGGATAAGCTCTTATCTGTCAACAGTAAGGCGCTTCGGCAGAATTTGCTCGGACTTCACGGGAAAGATGAAGCTGCTTTCAAGGCTGTGTTTGAGCACGCTCGCAAATTGACTGGATCCGATTGGGATGGAAACGTCGCGAGCGCTTTGGGTGCGCCTGCTCCTGGACGTTTGAAGCACTGCTCCAGCTCAGACGTAATATCACAAAACGAGATAGTTTATACGAGATGCGGTCTATGCAGAAAAGCTGTCCCAGTCGACCCTGCGAGGTGTGCCGCTCTGCGATCTTGTCTCTGGGCTATTTTCGGCCTTGCATGCAAATGAACGGCAAGCTAGCGTACGAAGTATCTACGTCACTTCTTGTGACCATTCTGGCGTTGTGCAGGAACGGATACACGCGCGCTGCTGAAAGATGAGGATCCTCCCGAACCTGACATGTTGGAAGGCCTATACAAGCTGCAGGAAGGCAGGGATAGTGGCTTGTTGCTGCCGGTTAGTGGACTACTGAAGACGTGGTTCGACGCTGCGGAGCCAGTATCAGTACAGCTCCAAGAAGAAGATAAAGCAATGTTCAGGGCAGGAAAGGCCAATGATGAAACTCTGAGCCTATGTGCTGGGCAAGCTGCCTTCGGAATGTTTCTTGACGATCTGGCAGGAGAAAGCGCGTGGATTGGTGTGCTCGATCTTCCAGATGCGTGAAGATTGTCACTGCCTGTTGTCTACTCAGTGCTGCAGGTCTCAGGGCAGTTGCCGATGTGCAGTGACGTACTGTGGCAGCTCCACATCTTCACTGACCCCATAGATCAGACGTCATTGCTCCATGTTACGCACCTGACACTGAAGGACATGTACAGGCATGTGGGACAATCTCATATCAAATCCAATGCTACACCTGCTGCTGCAAGATCAGAGAGACCACAAACCATGGAGCCGTGCTCGCGACAAGTCAGATGCATCTGTGACCACTAGTCGAGATCGGCCTGACATGGTGCTTCTGTTCTCTTCGGTCCTCCTCTTCAAGGGCGAGGAGAAGGAAAGCCCAGAGATGCAGAACGTTGCAGAATTTGAGCTACTGAGCAAGATGCAGCAGCGATGGTCCAAGTTGAGGTATGGGAACAAGGTACACACGGATTGCGGGGACAAATGCGTGTGCGTGTGGCTTGCCCAACCTGGCCAGGTGCCACCCTGTTCATTGCTGATGGTCCGTAGTGCCCTGTTTCAGGTGAAGTACATCCTCGCCTACACTGCGTGCGGCCCTCGAGTGCAATTCTGGGCAGTGCTGCGGCCCACTGTGGAGAATGGCTTCAAGCTTTCCACCCTCCGCTTAGGACAACAGATGAACATGTCTGACCCACGCCAACGCATGATCATCATCCGAAAAGCTTTGCTCAGCGCTGCAATATTGTACCGCTTGAGCAGGTGTCTTCCACCGACACAGCCACCGTTATTACTAACAGCAGGCGCCTTGCCGCACCGCTCCAAGGTGGAGGTCAAAGTGGGTGGAGCAAGGACTGTGGTGCGGAAGCACATCAGCCACGAGAGCCAGCAGCAGCTGCAATGTCCAGAAAGGCTGACAAAGCTGACGGCTCTGTACACTGAGCTGCGGAGTCGGCCGAGCATATACATCATCCATCCCGTCAACATCAAGCATTTGAACCACGGCTGGCCGGCGTACATTGATTTCACTCCGTTGGGTGTGCCCATCCATCTTTGGCTGCTTCGATGATTGCACAAATCGAGCAGTGGGAAGTTGCGCATATGTCGTCAATGCCAATGGTCATATCACATGTTGGAGGTTCTGGACTCATATTGGTTATAAATTTTCAGCTTTGTTGATTCCTAGCACGGCGCTTGTGCTTGTGACATGCCAGCTGCAATGCATAGAAACTGCAGGATTGATCGAAAGCATTGTGCAGGAACGCCAGTCATGATGATCATGGGTTGTCAGGATGAGTCGCTTGAGCTCACTTGGCACGGAATCATTTTGCATGTTTTGAAGGGCATTTGCCACTTGCACACATTGAAGTACATCCACTGTGACTTGCGATGGGACAATGTTGTGATTTGTGATCAAGACCACAATGGTGAAGGCATACAGCAGCATGCACGAATCATCGATCTAGAGCATGCTGCTCCGCTCAACTGGGAAGTGAATGATGAGGACGCGCACATTAAAGCCTGGGGAGAGGCGAACGATGCCCTATTTGGCAGCACGAAGGTGACTGTGCAAGTCGACCTGTACTGCATCGGCAACATGATCCTGTGGCTGCTGGATCGCCGCATGGGCAATGCAGACTGGCGCAGTTTTGGGAGTAGACTGGTTGCAGGTGAATATGCATCTGCGCAGGCTGCAGCCAACGCGTGGCAGGAAGAGTCCTCATAGCTGCTGTTGCAACTTGCTGGCGTGTACGTCCATGTGCTTGCATATGTTGTGTGTGCTAGTGTGGACCACCTTTACATTGACAAATCTGTGGTCGGGGATAGGTTTGGGTGCACAATGCATGTGTGCAAAGTATAATGCCGAGGGCAGGTGAGCTACTGCAAATCATCAAAGCACTATCATATGTTTGCGGAAGGCGCAGGGAAAGCACTGCCAGCCTGAGCGAGTAGTGTTGTGTCCTAGCCAAGGACCCTGCATACTAGACTTTCGCATCGGTGTCTGGCGTAGTGTGTATATTCCAGATGGCGGTGAACTACAGCACAGCGGTCGTGTCGATTGGGTGGCGCGGTTGCGCTGCTCAAGGACAGCGACATTGTCTTATGCAGCACTAATCTGCAGCGTACAGATCTCCTCGGACTCAGTTTACCCGAAAATTTTGACTTGTTTGGGGCAAGTGCAGGCAACTGTATCGGATCATCTCGCTGTAGCATGACACACAGTCTTTAATGCTTTGCGCGTGATCAGGTATGCTTGTGATGATGAAAAGAAGACAAGAAGCATAGAGCCTTGATGCTAGCACTTCTTGCGGTGTTCTTTTGCTGGAGTTGGTGCCAGCATGGTCGTGGTGCCTGTATCATTCGAGTCTAGCATATTGTGACGCCGCAGCTGTGAACAAGCTCGCCACCTGACTCCGTTTACTGCTCGACGCAGCAACCCGAGCTCCTATTCTCTGTTGGAATGCTTGGAAATCTGATGCCCACGCCTCTTCTGTTCTCACTGCAGTTTGCTGGCATGTCCAGGCCGTCTCGTCCAGCGCCCTTGGCATTCAAGCCGCTGCTGCTTCAATCTTTCAAGACCCCGACAACTCCAATGACGAAGAAGCCCCGCTTCTTGATTTACCTGCAACTGCGGCTCCATGTCCCCCTTCTCGGCTGGTGCCAATGATGCCAGTGATCATCGGGGTGGCTAGCGGGTGCGATCCTCTCTGAGCGGTTGACAGCCGTCAACTCTTTTAACAGTAAGGAAGTACGGCATTCTGGCGACGCATTCGCCAGGTCTACCAAACAATCTCGCGAGCCCCCGCCGCAATGGTGGCAAACACAACAACTGAGATCGGCCGCGGGTTATCCGCGGGTCACGTACGCCGCACTGGTACAATGGGAGATAACAAACACTGAAACCGAATCTCATCCGAATCAACATCAACATACATTCACACACACACACGAATGCTACAACCGCACTCACAACTCAGTCAGGCGGGATCGCGTCCTCCAGGCCCGCATCATACCGCAACCCCTGCTCCCGAGACATGACAATTGCTTAAGCCCAAACTTCTGATACATATCCGCAATGCCACGCTGAAATGACACCGACAACACCCGCAGCGCCCACTGGACAAACGCGCCTTTGGAGATGCGCCCACTGGCAGCGGCCACATCCCCCAACCGCCCGACGAACCTCACGGCAGCCTTGCCCATGAAGTCACACGATTCGACTGCAAACGGAACAAACCGGAACGCGGCATGGTCAGGCACGTCCCGCCGGAAGCGGTCCTGCTTCCTGTCCTCCGCCCGCTCCGTCGTTGCACCCGTCTCCCGCGCCGCAGCGGCCACGTACGAGGCCGCCGGCGCATGTGTGACCACGACGTCCACAGCCGCCATCTCCAGGCGTGGCATGACCACGACGATGTCCCCGCGGCGATTCAGCTCAACACCCGCGCCCCTCGCGAAACGGTAGAGCGACTCCAGGGCAGACTGCAGTCCGGCGTAAGGGGCGACCAGGGGCAAGGCACGAGCTTGGTTATTATGGCGCATCTGGGTCTCCTTTGCCGCCTTCTTGCAGACCATGGCATGGTCTGATTCGGCGGCAACACCTGCACTGCATTTGCACGGGGGGGGGGGGGGGGGGGGGGGGGGCATATGTGTCCGTGTCTCTCTGACCACCAGGGAGCCATCCGTCGTATGGGTTAAGCAAACATTGGTGTTAATGTACACCTTGGTGTTAAATGTGTTATCATCTGTATCGAATCAAGATTGACGTACCCTGATTAGCGCAAGATCATGTTTTTATTTCTGCACTGCAGGGCCCTTGCTCTTGTGTTGGGACCTATTGGTCTGGTCTTGGGTAACAGACCTCGATGGCAGTAAGTTGAAACGGTGATGGGTCAAGATTGCCGCAGCACGAGGGCTGTATAGGCACAAACAGAGCAGGGGTACACTCACACGCAGGGATGCGACGTGCCAGTGCAGGAATGGAAGGCGCCCCAACCAGAATACTGTAAAGCGTGCCTGGTCCCAGCAAGCGCTCGGTATAAATACCGGGGTGTGTGCGCCCAGGTCAATCCCCCTGTCAAAGCTGGCCTCGCCGAATCGTGCCGCATAACTGCCACACTGATCCCAGATCCCGCATAAGCGCGGGAGATCTTAAATTGTGGCTCACAGAGCCTGAGATGAGTGTAAGCAAGGCAGCGCACGTAATTCGTGGGCAGCTCTGGGTGGCTGTACAGATATTATCGTGCATGCCAACCCTAGAGCCCGCCGGGCGGACCCTGTGTAACGGCGGTAATGCACACAGTAAGACGTAATATGTGCAGTAACGATTCGGCTAGCCGCATAAAGCCATAATAAGCCTATGACGGGACACATTGTGCCGGGAGAAGGCTGTACACAGTGCTGATGCAATGTGCACGTAAGGCTGGTGGACGCGTGCAGTCACACGTGGCGAGTGCAGGCACGTAAGCCTACTGAGCGTACGTGTGATCATACTGTGTACAACTCGATCGGTAATTCAAAAGCTATGCGTGTGCGACCGTCCACATGGCTGGACAAGCCGCTGCGCATATAAGAAAAGGTGTTAATTGTGCCAGCATGCGCTAGTGTGAGAGATATCTCACAACACCTCCCCCCTTAACAGAGGAGCGAAGCTCCGGAAGCGAAGCACGCAAATGGTGGCAGAATACCACATCACAAGCGCAGCGACGCTATGAACACGGCAGTGCCACTGGCGCGAAGCACACAACGCAAGGTGTAAGCACAGTAAGGGCCCACGAGGTGGGGGCGAGACCGGGGCTTTGTAACAAGATCTTGTTCTAGAGCAGGTGCCGCGTCTGCCCAGCAAACGGGTTACATAAGGTCCGAGAAGGACATCACCAGATCATCCAGATAATGGCCCAACACACGGCCGTGTGAGTGGGTGACCAGCTCAATAAATTCATGCAAGCTACGCTCACGGGCGCGGGCGGCAGCGACAGCAGACCGCTCAGCCCGCACAATAGCGACAAGCTTGGCCCTAAATTCATCCCCGCTAACGCCGGAGGTGGGGGTCTTGGACACATCATTCATAAACTTCTGAACGTTAACCAGCAACCGCTTAATCTTGGAGCTGGTCAAGGCAGAGCCCTCCGACGCGGAAGGTAAGGATGCCACTGCATAGCAGCCGTATGTCAAATAATGCGGCAAATCTCACAAAGGTTGAATGTGCGTAGCCGTGTGAACGGCATGCCATAAGGTGCGGAAACACCGGCCCACATTGACAAGAATTGAACCCCATAAGTGCCTATCGAGGATGTAACTGGTGCATTCCGGTAGTGTAACACGCTATATGGCGACTAGGTGCTACCATGCCGGGGTTCCAACCCGGTGAATGACCGTGCCCAGCATGACGAGTGCTGCGGGGATGGCATAAGTGGTCTCGATGTGATCGTGCACATGGACCTAAATACCGAGAAGTATCGGCGGAGCGGGCAGGATACGGTCAAGAATATCCTGCGTCAGACCCAACTCCTCATGACCGGTAACGCCCAGGTAAGTGCTATATGGATCCAGGCGTCCCCTTCAACAAATAGCAGGGCACAGCAATCGCCTAGCACAGGCTCGCAGCACAACATGAGCAGAATTGCTGGCTGGAAACTGCTGCAGCAAGCGTTGGCTTGGACTTATGCAAGCGCGCTGATTCGCGTCGCGTCCTCGGCACTAAGCGCGGTGGCCTCGACATTGTGGCCGGTGCAGTGTCAACGCCACGTGTACTATGCGCACGCTGTAAGAGGTGTGCCAGCCGTGCGCGTGCACCGCGCGGGAACTGTGCAATCATCACCTCGCGTTGTTTCGCGGATGCATTTTGAAACAGGTACTCCGCGACCTTGTCTAAACAATTATCCAACTCACCAATAGGCAACCAGAGGTCGTGTTGAGAAGAGTATCCTTTCCACCGGACAAGATAATGCGGACCTTTGAGGGGCCCCGTGTCATGTGATTGTGCCGTCGGCGTGTGTGTGCGCCTATAATCTAAGACGGCCTCGACTTCGAAGACATTGTCAGCGTCCGTATCCGGGCCTGTCGCAGGAGAGGTGCTACACTCATGAAAATGAGCATCAACATAAGGTTTAAGGCACGAGAAATGGAATACATCATGAATCCTCAGCTCTCGCAATGTGGTAGGAAGTCGCAGCTGCGCAGCCCTTGTCCCAACCAAGGCCAAGATGCGACAAGGACCAGCCCACCTGGCGGTGAATTTGCGTCGAAGCACCGGGTGATGCAACGCAAGTTTGGACAATGACAGCAACACATCTTTGCCTACTTGGAGTTGTCGTGAGTACTCATGGTGAACTGCGGAAGACCACATGCTTTGTTTGGCCTCTGAGAGTGCTTGCTTGGCCAAATGATAATACATTCTGTGCAAAATAGACGTATGCACACGCCGTGTTTGCGGCAAGCCAAATGCTAACGCGGTAGGCGACAGTGGTGGTGTAATGCGGTTGAGTTGGAAGGGGCTGCAGCCGGTGCTTTCACTCTTTGAACTGTTAATGCTGAATTCAACATGCGGCAGGAACGAGTCCCAGTCGTCGTGCGCAGGGCCGACAAAGTGTCTGAGCGCCTCCTCAATGACTCTGTTGAGGCGCTCCACTTGGCCGTTGGCTCTAGGGTGATATGAAAACGTCAAACGGAGTTGAATGCCCATGTGCTCGCAGACCGATTTGAAAAACTTGTTATTCCACTGCACGCCCCTATCGCTGCATATGCCCAAAGGTAGACCATAGTGTGGATAGACGTGTTGGAAAAACAACTTAGCAAAACCCGGACCATCGAGTGTGCTCAGCGCAGGTATAAGCCGGACCATCTTGGAGAACTGGTCCACAAAAACAACGATACAGTCATACCCAGAGGCAGTGCGCGGTAAGTGAGTGATCATATCCAAGCTCACCACCCGCCAGCACGCCGTGGGGACAGGTAGCGGGGATAAAGTGCTATTGGAACAGCCCGGAGATTTCATTGTCTGACATGAATGACATTGTGAAATGAATGATTTAATGTCCGTGCTAATGTCAGGCCAATAGAATATGTCCATAATGAGTGCTTGTGTGCGATGAACTCCCATGTGTGCATGCCACGGGTGTACATGATGCCACAACAAAATCTGTTTTCGCAGTCCATCATGGTCCGGAATCACTAGCTTGTGGCCCCATAAATATGCTTGGAGATGTTTGTCGAACCTATACTTGTGTGGAGGTGCACGGAAGGCGGGGTCATGAGCATATCCCTGACGCAAGCGTTCCCAGAATGAGTCTATTGCAACATCAAGAGTAAGGTGTTGGTTGTGCTGCGAATTCAGGTCCGCACCGATCTCCTGGAACGTCTGGGGGTCCAGATCGATGCCCTCGTGGTCAATCACCTCTGAGGGCAGCTCGGAGCTCACGCTGCTTGGGGTCGGGCTGCTCGCCAAGTTCACGACCTTCGGCCGCGGGCTGAGGGAAGCTGAGGTGTTGGGCTGCTGACGAGACGGTGCTGCCCGGCGACTTGAGGACGGCTTGACCGGCTGAGAGGACGCTGCCGCCTGGAGAGGGGTCAGCGGCTGAGGGGGGCCCCTGATGGTGGCCGTGGGGGTGGCAGTTGCCTGCCGTAACATGTCCCGGATTACCGGGTAAGCGGGGTTGCTTGGGTTGAGCAGCCCCAACGCCCGGCGCAGATCCTGACGATCCTGTGTCCTGGGGGAAAATAAAGTCGTGGCGGCCGGTTTGTCGGCAGTATGCCATGCCGACGGGGAACCCCGGGGGGAGTCCATAATGACCGTGCCACGTGAGGGTGGCTGTGATAATGCCAGTGGTGGAAAACCCTCCGACAAGGCCGGCGCCTGGCCAGGCGACCTGCGTACTAGAAGGCTGGTGAGTGCCAACGCTCTGTAAGGTTCATGCGGCCGTTCAGCGGCCAACGTGTGACCATCATGCAGCACAACTTCCGTTGTAGGCAAGTGTGTGGCACGACTAACAGCATCAGCCACAACATTCTTGTCACCCGGAATATAAGTTATTTTCCAGTCAATGCGTGATAACGACTCAAGCCAGCGGGCATGTTTGCCCGACAGCTTTTTCTGAGTCTGTAAAAACCGAAGGGGGTTGTGGTCTGAGTGAATAAAAACCGTATGGTTATTTTCCAAATAACATCGCCACTGCCTGTATGCAAATACAATTGCCCCCAACTCTTTTTCAAGAGTATAATAATTTTCCTCGGCTCTATTCATCTTGCAGCCTATCCAAGCAACAGGACAAAGTGTGTCCTCATGTTGCTGGGTAAGTACAGCCCCGTAAGCATAGTCCGATGCGTCGGTGTAAATGTGAAATGGTTTGTTAAGGTCCGGGTGCCGCATAACTGTAGCATTGACCAGTGCATTTTTGATGTTCACAAATGCTGCATCACATTGTTTCGTCCAGGGGATGCTTTCCTTGAAGCTAATGCGCTGGAGCAAGGGTGCAGCTAGGGTTGGGAATTTTGGAACAAATCTCCTAAAGTATCCGGCTAAGCCCAGGAACGACCTAATATTGTTGGTGGACTTTTGCAAGTCTGCTACCGGCCAATCTTGCAGCACTTGAACTTTGTATGGATCAGGTTGGACCGTGTCGGCAGTGACAACATGTCCTAAGTATTTAATTTCTTGCAAGGCAAATTGACACTTGTCTATATTGCAATAAAACTTGTGTTCAGCCAAGTTGGTTAACACAAGGTCAAGGTGTTTGGCATGTTCTTCCTCAGATCGTGCTAATACGACAATGTCATCAAGGTAAGCCAAACAGATTTTTCCTATGAGCCCCTTTAGAACAACGTGCATTGCTTGCTGAAACACTGAAGGGGCATTTGACAGACCAAAAGGCATGACTTTCCATTCATACAAACCGCCGGGTGTTCGAAAAGCAGTCTTAGGTCCCGCCGCTGATGACAACCGGATTTGATGGTAACCCGAATGCAAATCGAGCGCTGAGAAAAAATTATGTCCTTGTAATTGGTCTAACAGCGTGTCAATGCGTGGTAACGGGTAGGTGTTTTTAACAGTGTGTTCATTCAGATACCTGTAATCAATGCAAAGGCGAAGCTTGCCCCGAGGCTTGGGTGCAAATAGAACACAACTCGCCCATGGAGATACAGAGGGCTGCACCCAGCCCATGGTAAGCAAGTGATTGAGCTGCTTTTCTAACTCCAGAGTCTCGCGGGGTGTGAGTCTATACTGGCGTGCGGCCCTCGGGCGGGTGCCCGGCAACAAATCAATATCCATTTCAAAACCGGACGCAGACGTGTTCGGCGGGGGAGGGCCTAAAGTGCCGCCCTCGCCTTTATGTTTGTCAACAACCGACTTAATGCAGGCAGGAATGTTCGATGTGTCTTGCGGGACATGAGCGGGAGCAACCTGCTCTGACAAATAGCCTTTCTTCTTTGTGCTAGCACAACAGATCGGGGATGTCGCGACTGTGGGCCTAATATGAGCCACATATAAGGGTTGCTGGCCATGTTTGGCCTTGCTAGTTAATGCTTTCAGCTCACGCTGCGAACAAATAAAATCATCTTGTGTGCTAGACTCACTTGTGAATTTCGAATGACCAGCATGGATAATATGGAAGTAGGGTTTGTCTTTCTTACGACGCCCGCTCCGCAGCGGGGGTACATATACGACAATGCGCGGGTGTTTGAATGTGATGGACATGTCGACTGCAGATATGACATCCAAAGCGAACAAGGCCTCGTTCGGCTGATATGATCCGGTGGCCGCGGGTAGCGAGTCCACGACAGTAAATTTCACACTAATAACACGGCGCCCAACTCGCGTATTTAGAACAACCTTGCCCAAGCATGATGCCTCAGATCCGGAGATTCCGACCGTGACACTCTGCGAAGCAGTGTATGCAATGCTATGGCGATCCAAGAATCCGCGCGTTACCATGCTATGATTTGCTGCCGTGTCGACCAGTGCTTGGGCAAAGTGGACATGAATGCGAGCCGGCATTGTGCACACCAAATCAACAAAGGCTGCTGGTTGGACAGACACCGCCGCCTTCTTCGATGGTAATATTGATAATCGCTGGTTGCTCACCATTGTGCACACATGGTATTTCTGGTGCCCGGGGACGGGAGCGCCGGATATGAATTGCAATAAGTTGCGTGCCTCATCCACACGTGTCTGCGTGTGTTGTCTTAGGAACAGTATAAAGGTGGAAGACTCAAAGATATGAGCGGGCACTACCACCGTAATTTTGTGCTGATGCATATCAATGGTGTGTATGTGCCGAATGGCAACTTGCGCTTCGGCAGTGCAAGGCAGTGTAACCACAATGTTCTCATTGAGTTTGTGCACGTCAAATAACGATGCCGAGCCTGACATGAAGGACGAATCAAAACAAGTTGCATGTGGTGGAGATAAATGAGGTGCCAGTACGTGCGGCGCTGCCGCCCATTGTGGGCACGCAATGGGAGGCTTGCCTTCGTCCCAGCGGACATGTTGCTGTGGCTGATCATTGCGTGTCCGCTTGGGGTGATTGCCAGTCCCTTTGCGGATGGGGTCATACCGGTCCCTCTTGCCATCTCGACGCCGGGCTGGCGGGCTGGTGTACTGCGGGGGCATCGGGGTAAGAGCCCGCTGCTTGTTGAATTCCTCCACGAAGAATGCCTCGCGGGCGTCCAGCGGCACGGCTGATAAGAAGGCGGCGCAATGGCTGAGCTGGTGTAACCCCGCCTGCGGGATCTGCCGCGCAGATGGGCAGAGGTAGCATTGCTTAAACGGGTGCAGGTCGTACATGCGCAACATCATGGTGGCACAATAAACAAATGTGGCCTGCACGCCCGGCGGTAAGGGGATGGTCGCCCTCGCCAAGGCACCATGAACAGAAGTGGGGCCACCCTGTAATTCTAAACTAAGTGCCTTGCGCAAATCCTGTGGTGCCGCCGCATTTCTGCAGAAGTCCTCGACCCACGGCCTAACGACTGCCTCTTCTGTGGAGTTGGCCACCTCCTTAAGCCCCGGGAAGTGTGCCGCTCTAGCCGCCTTTGGCTGGCCCGCACGGCCTGGCTGCACACCAGTGTTGCGATGAAGAGGAGGGCCGGGAAATACAGCAGCCGCCGCCTGTAACTTGGCGTCGCCGGGGGTATGTGGCTGTGGTTTGCGCTTGGAGTGCAACATGGCATAATCAATATTATAATCCGGTGTGTCACCAGCGAAGCGCTTAACTGTGTTTGCTGACTCACGCACTTGTTGTAGCTGCGTGACGGACCATGTGATAAAGTGAACAGCAGTCGCGTCCGCGCTCTGTGCACAGCCGCCCATCGCAGGTTTAAGCTCTACATTAAATTTCTCCAACAGAGTAGACAATGGCATAAACATGCGCAGAGTACCAGCCAACGCCGATGTGCACGCGGGCTGCATGAGGTGCTGAAGCTTCGTAAACAATATGCATGCAAAATCCAGGAGGCTTTGCTTGCCTTGCATGTGTGCATAATCCAGGAAAATTAATCTGATGATCACGCTTCACCGATACCTGTTGGGACCTATTGGTCTGGTCTTGGGTAACAGACCTCGATGGCAGTAAGTAGAAACGGTGATGGGTCAAGATTGCCGCAGCACGAGGGCTGTATAGGCACAAACAGAGCAGGGGTACACTCACACGCAGGGATGCGACGTGCCAGTGCAGGAATGGAAGGCGCCCCAACCAGACTACTGTAAAGCGTGCCTGGTCCCAGCAAGCGCTCGGTATAAATACCGGGGTGTGTGCGCCCAGGTGCTTTACAAAAGAGTGAACGGGAGAAAACAAACACTGAAACCGAATCTCATCCGAATCAACTGCAACATACACTCACACACACACGAACACTACAACCGCACTCACAACTCAGTCCGGCAGGATCGCGTCCTCCAGACCCGCATCATACCGCAACCCTTGCTCCCGAGAGATGACAAGCCCAGACTTCCGATACATATCCGCATTGCCGCGCTGCAATGACACCGACAACACCCGCAGCGCCCACTGGACAAACGCGCCTTTGGAGATGCGCCCACTGGCAGCGGCCACATCCCCCAACTGACCGACGAACCTCACGGCAGCCTTGCCCATGAAGCCACACGATTCGGTTGTGCGCCCAGGTCAATCCCCCTGTCAAAGCTGGCCTCGCCGAATCGTGCCGCATAACTGCCACACTGATCCTAGATCCCGCATAAGCGCGGGAGATCTTAAATTGTGGCTCACAGAGCCTGAGATGAGTGTAAGCAAGGCAGCGCACGTAATTCGTGGGCAGCTCTGGGTGGCTGTACAGATATTATCGTGCATGCCAACCCTAGAGCCCGCCGGGCGGACCCTGTGTAACGGCGGTAATGCACACAGTAAGACGTAATATGTGCAGTAACGATTCGGCTAGCCGCATAAAGCCATAATAAGCCTATGACGGGACAAATTGTGCCGGGAGAAGGCTGTACACAGTGCTGATGCAATGTGCACGTAAGGCTGGTGGACGCGTGCAGTCACACGTGGCGAGTGCAGGCACGTAAGCCTACTGAGCGTACGTGTGATCATACTGTGTACAACTCGATCGGTAATTCAAAAGCTATGCGTGTGCGACCGTCCACATGGCTGGACAAGCCGCTGCGCATATAAGAAAAGGTGTTAATTGTGCCAGCATGCGCTAGTGTGAGAGATATCTCACAACATCTTGAACCGATATTCCGCCAGCCGAGTCTTGTACTCCTTAATCTTTTTCTTCAACTCGTCACGTGCTTCTTCGTTAGCCTTCTTGTCGGCCTTGGCCTTTCGCCTCGCGATTGCGTCTTGAGACTTCTGCAGCGCGCAAGAGCTCTTCCAGCTGGCAAGGTAATGGGCGGGGCAATTATCCGCAGACAGATATCTCGGACACAAGCAGCTAGCTGGAGATGCCATACCGGTGCCACTGTCACAATGCATGAGCCTGCGGGCAGTAGTGTGGTGACAGGTGCACCATACACGGTCGATCCGCAGATCCAGTGCAGGGGTAAGCCACCAGCCGGGATTGTCTCGATGTAGTGAAAGAGAACATGCGAGGTTTTCCCGCCGTAACCTTGAGTGTTCAGTGTGCATATATGGCTGTGCACAAAGAGAGCTGTAACCTTTCTCTTTACTCTTTCACGGTATTAGCTTCTTCCTCTTTCAGTGTTCCTCGGTTGTACCCTCTGTGCGCAGCAGGTATGGAACACTGTCCTCTTGACCTGACCTGAACTGAGACTGCGCGTCTGACCTGACAAGATGTAGCATTTCTGACATGGTATCGGTGAATGTTGGCGTTATGTCTGTTTATGGTCTTGTTCAGGAAGCCGTTGGCCAAAGTCTGTGCGCAGACACGGCAGGCATTCCACTGTTCTGCCGGCGCTCAGACCACGGTCATAAGCGCAGGCATCATTTAGCTTTCTCGTAGCATATTGCTGTTAGACACAATTCGAGAAGCTCGTTTTAATGATCAGCGCTGAGAAAAGCGAACGCATACGCCTATTTTTCTCAACCTGGCTTGCGAGCCATCCCATCGGTAAGTTGCTGCGCGCGACAAACAACCGTGAGGGGGTCATCCACTCCCGCTAAAGGGTGGTCCCCCCCCCCTGACAGAAACCGTTTCAGCTTGCAGGTCAGACGCGCAGTCTCAGTTCAGGTCACATCAGGTCAGCCAGCGTTTCCATACCTGCTGCGCACAGAGGTAGAACCGAGGAAACGCGTAAGAGGAGATAAGTGCTAGTACCGTAAGACAGTAATGAGAATGGTTACAGATCTCAGTGTGCACATCCATATATGCACACTGAACACATAACACTCAAGGTTACGACGGGAAACCCTCGCGGGATCTCTCCCGCTACATCGAGACAATCCTGACTGGCGGCTTACCCCTACACTGGATCCGCGGATCGTCCGTGCATGGGTGCACCTGTCACCACACTGCTGCCCGCAGGCTCATGCATTGTGACACTCCCCCATAAACCCTGCTACGTCTCCACTAGCTGGAGTTTCTTACGAACTTCTAGCAAAGCAGGTCCAGGCAGCACTTTAGTAAACACATCTGCTAACTGATCGACAGTGCCAACCCATGCTACCTTAAGTTCATCCATCTGGACATATTCCCGCACTCGCAAGTGCCGCACACGAATGTGCTTGGATCTGTCAGAGGACACAGCATTCACTGCCAAGATATTGGCACTTTTATTATCACCCCACAGAGTTGGCTTATACGGGACGAGTTTTAGGTCGAGAAGCAACTGCTTCACCCACATCAACTCGTTGGCTGTTGCACTCATCGCAATGAGCTCAGCCTCTGTTGTATCCCCAGCCACTATACTCTGTTTCTTCGAGCGCCAGAGAACACAGTTCCCATACACTCGAAGAACCATACCAGACACACTCTTCAAATCAGCAGAGTTCGCAAAATCTGCATCAGAAAATGCCTCTAACAGGCACCCATGCCCCACAGAGCCTACAAATTGTATTCCTAAATTCTTTGTGGACTGCAGGTATCTCAGAACGTGTTGCACAGCCAACCAATGTTCCTTCAGACTACTGGACATGTGCCGGGCCAGGGCATGTGCCACGTAGCTGAGGTCAGGTCGTGTCACTCCTGCAATGTACTGGATGCTTCCTACAGCACTCATGAACCTGGAATGCTCAGCAGCACTGGCTTTCTCCAGGTCCGGGTGCTCTTTCACACTCCTCAGTTGTTGCCGCAGCACTAACGGAGTGGGAGACTTTCGACAATCAGACATACTGTACTTTTCAAGCAGGCTATGGATTTTGTTTCGCTGTGTCATGGTGATTGTCTTGGCCTTACGATCACGCATGATCTCAGTGCCAAGTGCCCATGCTAGCTCACCCAGGTCTCTGCCTTCAAATTTTGTGAGAATTGTGTCGACAAGTTCTTGCAGCCCCGCAGTGCCGCTGAATATGAACAAGTCGTCGACCCACAGGAAAATAAAACAAAGACCAGATGTTCTAACATACAGTCCGGGATCACTTTGTGCGCACACAAATCCCATCTCTGCTAAGACCTTTATTAAAGCTTTATGCCACTCGCGAGCAGCTTGCTTCAGGCCATACAGGGTTTTATGCAATCTCCATACACGTGCTGTCCCGTCAGTGAAGTACGGGGGCTGTTCAACGAACACTTCCTCCTCCAGCTCACCATTCAGAAAAGCGCATTGTATATCTATGTGTCTAATTTCTAAATCTGCCTGAGCAGCAACTGACAGCAACACACGAAGTGTCGCATAGCTCCCAACAGGTGACCAAGTCTCAAAAAAGTCTACACCCTCTACCTGAGAAAAACCCCGCGCTACATAGCGTGCCTTGTAGCGCTGAATCTCCCCCGCAGGCCCACGCTTGATCTTGAGCACCCATTTGCCCGAGATAGCCCGTTTGCCCGCAGGCAGATAGCACAACCCGAAGGTTCCGTGCTCACCCAGTGCATCTACCTCCTCCTGCATGGCACGCAGCCATGCATCCCTGTCCGGACCCGCAAGTCCTTCCTTCATAGAAGGCATATCAGGGTCGGAGGAGGCCTTCTGCTTCCTGGCGGCAGCTGCTCGGCGCGACCCACGACGCTGAACATTCTGCTGCTCACCAGATTCCACATGCTGAGGCTTCAGGCCTGCACAGGACACTCCACAGTCAGCCGCGGCTGATGTGTCCTGATCACAAGTTGAAACATCAATAGCAGCTACAACTGTCTCACTACTAGCAACGTCAGAGCCCGCAGGCTCATGCATTTGTACAGCTGCTACATCCGCAGCCAATGGAACAAGGCGTCTGCGTACAAGAGGATTGATTTTTATGCGAGGCAAGGCGGCTGGAATGGCCCTCACCTCGTCAGGCAAATCAACCCCGACTGCGGCTGAGGGGTCCGGATCCTCTCCCCCTAATTCGGACCCGGTCTCCACCTCATCTGGCTCATCCTCCCAGAAGGGCCTCGGCGCCTCAGCTCCTCGCAAGGGCTGAGCAACTGCCCCCGCGCCAGATGCTGAGGCCGCTGCCGAATTACTCCCGGAACGGACCCGCTGAGCCTCCAGATTCTGATGGGCCGCAGCCCTTTCATCATCCGAGACGGTGTAGTCCATGCGCTGTTCGTCATCGTCATCATAGATGCCAGGACTGTCATCATCCTCCTCCATGGCGTCATCAGACGCATTGACAGACACTCGAACAGGAAACGCAGCTTCTACACCAGGGTCGTGTAGTGCAGCGTTACGCGTGACTACGTAATGTGCAGTGCGAGAGGGTACGGCGACCGGGTGATGCACTTCACCACGCACACGAGAGGGGACAGGGACGTCAGGGTGGGCAACAGCTCTGGATGTCGCACGCGTGCGATGCAAAGCTGTTCTGGCTATCTCCGGTGTGGCCCGAGCAGGGTCACGCCGGATAATCTCCGCAGAGGAGCCAGCTCCAAATCGTGGAGAATACACGGCTTCACTAGGCTCAGGGTTATCCTGCCGGAAAGTCATTTCCATGACAGGGACCCTACCATGACCAGGGTGGGTGTGAAGCTGGTCACGCAGACGGCGCAACACTCCCCCGTCATAGGTGTGTTCTGCCGCGAATGGAGGCACATCGGCGTCAGTAACACGCTCACCCTCATCGTCACCCTCGAAGACAACCGTATAGGAGTTCGCAAACTCCTCAGGTTCTCTCTTGTCCACAACGGCGGACGCATCGTACTTTCGTACGTGGCGGATCATCTGATCCGCAGTGCACACAACCTGGCGCACAACAAAAACCCTACCCCCAGGAACATCCTGGGCGTATACACGCTGCATGCTGGGGCCCAGCCCAGCCCCGACCCAGTATGCGAGGACACCCCTTTGGGACAACTTCCGCAGCTTGTCATCCCTAGGGTATGCATACACCTCAACCCCCCACGGACGCTGCTGCCGCAGCAGATCTTGGAACACCTCAACGGAGGTGTCTCTGAAAAAGGACATGTAAGGAATGATATCCTTATCACAAGACCGAACTAAAAACTCATCTATGTTGTCGCAAGCAACTTGTACTTGCGTTTTTCCTCTTAAGAATTCCCTCAACCTATCGCGTTCGGCCTTTTTCATGCGCTTACCCTTCCCCAAACTCCGCTCAGCTTCGTCAACATCCGCAGACGCGTTGACAGCATGCTGGCCTTTCTGAGATTTGAGGATACTCGCCAATTTGTCATGGTACAGTGCCGAGGACGGCGTGAGATTGTGACCATGTACAACACTGGCGAGGCATTCTATCCACAGGAACAGAGGCAGGCCGCTCGCGAGCAGCACAGCACGGAGTGACTCAAAGGCAACTCCGATCCTCCGCTCAATCATGCCATTACAGCGATGAGCGGCTGTGGGGGTCAAGCGGTGAGTGATGCCACGACGCTGGAGGTAGAGTCTTAAGGCCTCGACCATGAACTCTCCCCCTTTGTCGGTGTGTAGGATGCGCACACCCGGTTCACCTGGCTTCACCACATTCACCCGAATGCGTTCGATAATATAAGAGATCATGGCCGCAGCCTCACTCTTTTTGCGCAGACCGACCACGAAAGTATAACGGGTAAAGGCACACATCACAAACAAAACATACTTCACACCACCAATTCCTACAGGAGAGACAGGACCAGCTAAATCGGCATGCAGTTGCTCACCAGGAAACTTGGCCTGGCCCATGAGCTCACGATCATTGGCAGAAAATTTGCCCGCAGGCACTTTGCCAATTCTGCAGCCATGACAACGATTCCCTAATGGCTCGGAATCAACTTTCAAATTTAAATCACCATAAAACTCAGCGTTGGCTTGCATACGCTTGAGGACCCACGTTGACTGGTGAAATGACAAATGTGCGAGAAAAGCAGGTTCCAGCAAGTACGCATCATGTGGGACCTCAGCTCCCCCAGCATTGGGTCGCTTCAGGTCAACGGCCGCGACCGCCACATGATGGCACTGCTGTTGGTCCTCAATAACTGAGGTTGGGCTGCTCTGGTTAGACCAGACTACCCCCCTATTGACCGGCGCACCGACGAGAATAGGTTTGGTCTCTACTGCCATTTTGAAAGCAAAGACAGGGTGACCATCTACATCAAGTTCCTGATACTTGACGTCGTCCTCTACGTCGGTAGCCATATCACCCAGACCAGGAACATACAAGACATTTCTACGCGTGTCTAGGAACATCTGCTCATGCCTAAGACCCATCGTACTGAGCAGGTTGTACGGACATTCAGACGCGTAATAAACACCAGGGATTTCCACATCTAACGGATGCTTGTTCCCACATTTGTCTACATAAGTACCCAGGTTCATCAGAATGGTTCCCCTACCCATGATCGAAAGCTGCCCTGGTCCCGCGAGATTGGCAACTTTCTGACACGGGCCGTACTCAGTGAACATCTCACGATTGCCTACGATATGCATGTCCGACCCACTATCTACAATGATGTTCCACGGCAGAGACGCATCTGGCTGGGGATATTTTTCAGGAATTTCAACAGTGCAAACATCTTTGGCCGCAGCCTGTTTGCGTTGGGGGCAGTTCGCACGCAGATGTCCCTTCTTCTTGCAGAAGAAACAGGTCCTGGTCTCCTCGCGAGGAGCCTGGCCAGCCGCGAGAGCGGCGACCACAGGACCGTCACCACGGGCCTGCTTGCGCCAGCCTGGTTTGCCCGCGGGCGCCCCAGACCTTGCCTGCAGCTGCCGCTGTTGTTTGAGCAGGTCAACGTGCTCGGTTAAACGTGATATAATTACATGGGGGGAAGAGTGTAGTACTTCGCCGCGCACAGCGTTGAACTCTTCCCCCACTTCTAAAAGTTTCAATCTAAGCCATCGCTGGCCCACATCGGCACCTAGTGCCTCCAGTTGAGTGTAAACACTCATCACTTCACCACAATACGTCGCAACGTCCTTGTTGTGCTGTGATAACGAATTGAACCGACTCCACAACCTGTGGATTTCGGCTTCGGTGCTAGGTCTGTACTTGGCAGTCAAGTAAGACCATGCTTCACACAGGTGTGACATGCGATAGACAGTCGTCCTATCCGCGTCAGGCAAAGACATTAGGACCTGTGTCCTCGCCCTAGCATGAACACGCTGTTCGTCCGCAGACGGAGCGTGCTGCAACAAATGGTCTAACTCAAATTGGCCTAACCACAAAAAGACTTTCTGCTCGTACGCAACGAAGCTTTCAGTCTTATAATTCCACTCAGGCAACTTCCCTTTTGTCAAATCAGGTTCGCTACGTCCTCGAGATGCGCGCAGCGCCTCAGTCAACGTTGCGAGTGAAATGAGAGACTCAGTGTGACCAGAATCGTTCACAACATGAGAGGAATGAGGCACCTGCTGGCTACTCTGCCCAGTATTGGAAGATGGTCGTGGCCGGACAATTCGTCCGCCACGGAGCAACAAGCCCGCGGGCTGTTCTCCGTCAAGGAGCTGCTGGTCAGCGTCCCTGGCGACGAGAGGCTGCTGGTCAGCATCGTCACGCCTCTCCTCGCGAGGAGAGTTGGCGTTAGAATTAGCGTTGGAGAGAGACATCCTGCATTAGGACAGACGGTTGTTTCGTCGCGCGCAGCAACTAACCGATGGGATTGGCTCGCAAGCCGACAGGTTGAAAGAAACAAGCGAACGCGTTCGCTTTTCTCAGCGCTGATCATTTGAACAAGCTTCTCGAATTGTGTCTAACAACAATATACTACGAGAGAGCTAAATGATGCCTGCGCTTTTGACCGCAGTCTGAGCGCCGGCAGAACAGTGGAATGCCCGCCGTGTCTGCGCACAGACATTGGCCGACGGCTTCCTGAACAAGACCATAAACAGACATAACGCTAACATTCATCGATACCATGACAGAAACCGTTTCAGCTTGCAGGTCAGACGCGCAGTCTCAGTTCAGGTCACATCAGGTCAGCCAGCGTTTCCATACCTGCTGCGCACAGAGGTAGAACCGAGGAAACGCGTAAGAGGAGATAAGTGCTAGTACCGTAAGACAGTAATGAGAATGGTTACAGATCTCAGTGTGCACATCCATATATGCACACTGAACACATAACACTCAAGGTTACGACGGGAAACCCTCGCGGGATCTCTCCCGCTACATCGAGACAATCCTGACTGGCGGCTTACCCCTACACTGGATCCGCGGATCGTCCGTGCATGGGTGCACCTGTCACCACACTGCTGCCCGCAGGCTCATGCATTGTGACAGAATCCAGGCAGCAATTAACTACAGCACAGCGGATGCTTGAATGTGTTACCCGGTTGTGCTGTTTAAGGACAGCGATCATGCCTAGTTACATCGCACAGCCTAGTGGGCGGTGGAGGTGCATGTACAGCACTAAGACACCGTACAGACCTGCTCAGACTCAGTGTGCACGTCAATTTTTATTTATTTGGCGTAGTGCAGCCAATTGTATCAGATCATCATGCTGTAGTACCGCAGGCCACTCTCAATGCTTTGCGCCTCATGAAGGTTTGCTTGTGATGCTGAAATGAAAGCAAGAAGTTATTCGGCAACGTCGGCCTGATGCTAGCACTTCTTTCGGTGTTATTTTGCTGGAGTTGGTTTGAACCCGGTCATGATATCTTTCAGATTCGAGTCAAGCATATTCAGTTATCTGTGTTTCCAACAGTCAACAATTAGTCAAAGAGCGCACGTACGATGAGTCAACAATCAAAATACACACAATCTGAAGAACACCAGATAACTCTGCAAGCTGAGCAATGTATTCGTGAGCAAGGCAGTGTGTTGATACCATCTGTCAGGTTTGCGCGCTGGACCACAGGGGGTGAGACTCACTTCCCATGTCATGACTAAGAGACGGGCAGCGATTTTGCTCCATCATTTCGGGAATACTAGAAAGCTGTCATGACGTTGAGTTGGAGGCAGGACGATACAAATCCATAAACAAGCCCAACAGCCCCACATGAGGGGTCAAGGAAGTACTGCATGCTTTCAACACATTCGCCATGTCTACCAAACAATTTCGACAGCCGTCACTGCAATGGTAGCAAACACAACAACTGAAAGCGGGTCACGTACGCCACAACAGTAGAATGAGTAGCACTAGCAGCGGGGTTCTGAGCAGTCGCTGCAGGGACTGCCAGGCAGCTTTTGTGGGACGGATTAGCCCCATGCAGTTGTCCGCTCCTAGAGCCGAGCGTAGCAACCAGGCTCTTTCAACGAGTCTGCCGCCCTCAGTATTCTATCATGACATTTTCATGTGCAGGAAGTACAGCTTGGGGGCACTGGACGTTGGTCACTGTAGATACTGGATCACTTCCGTTGAAGGGTCAGGCTGTCTCTCCTTCGGTCTCTATTTCGATGCTCTGGTACAAGCAAGTGACTGCCCCCGTGCCCGCCGATGCTCTAGCCTGTCGTTGACATGTGTCACCGCTGCTGATGGAGTTTCCCATTGGCAGGGGCTGTCCCACCTTGGCGCTTCTGCGGCACAGCAGCGCTGGCGAGTACAATTCTGTGGGGCACGTCTGCTACCTGTCCAGGTGGCACATTGTGCTGGGCGTGTCTCCACCTTTGCCGATTCAGTGCAGGAGTTGCTCACGCAGCCTGACCGTTTTGATAATGCTTCAGGTGTTTCGTGGTCTGGGATAGCAGACGTTCTTATTGTGAATGTTGATGATGTTCATGGTGATGCTGGGGTGCCAGGTATTACAATTCACCCGTCCTCTCTTTTGAAGTTTGAACAGATCTGGAGCTCTGTAGGCTGCATGCATGTCCACGCTGGACTCTACAGTGTTTGAGGTGATGGTTGACCCACAACGGGGCAGGTTGAGAGCGGCACACTCGCCGCCACGTGCACAGAGGCACACACGCAGAGCCTCTGGCCTGCTTGGCCACCATGTAGATGCCACACAGGAGCCACACGTCTGGTCGCGGCATCATGCGAAATATTCTGGGTGACACAGCGGACACCATGATGCCCTAACAGGACTTGGACAGGTGTGTTCCAGGCTGGTTTCCATGTGGCTTTTGGGGGCCCCATGAACAACTTCTCTAGAATTTGTGCACGGATGCGCATGTAGTCACACGGCAGTGTCCACACGTTCAGCTGGCGGCAACGGTGGAGGTGCAGACCGGAAAGCGATGCGTGGGCACCGACCAAATCAGCGGCCCCCTGCCCCCGAACTGTGCAGAGAAGGCAGGGGCTCCAGAGGGGACCTCAGCGAACTCTGCCTCCATCGCCTCGCCGCAACTCACATCCAAGCTAATGTACAGGTCTGAAGCATGGAGACTGTGACAGCTTCGGGGAGTACACGCTCTGGTTTGCAAGTCTGTGGGGGACCATCACAGAGACGGGTGATTGGACAGGGCATGCAGGTCACGTGGTCAAGGTTTTGACCGGTATGAGAGCATAGCACTTGCAGGTCTGAGGACATCTCGCTTTGACTGTCAAAAACTGTCAAACAAATCTGGTGTCATGGGAAGCCTGGACATGGCGCTCACAGAGCTGTGGCAGAGACAAGCAGAGCACATGCGCCGCAATCAGGACACAGGAACTGCTCGTCGATTGCGCAGAACCAGGATGTCACGCGATTCCGCAGAAGCAGGAACGTATTTAGGTGTAATTCCAGACGCGCTACGCAGTAGATATTCAAGAGAAACAGGGGAATGTGTGTATGCGTTGCTGCACAGTGGCAGTCCACACCGCTGCGCTTGAAAGTGAGAGTTCTTTGAGGTTCCACGATCATGCCACACTAACTTGCTGTGCTCAACATGGGCGCCACGTTCCGGCGACAATAAACGTCGGTCACAGGCTGAACGCCACGCGCAGATGCCTGCCGATTGGCAAGAAAAGCATAGAGACTGTGACGGACTGCAAACATACTCATTATCTATGATATCGTCTAGTGGGAGGAGCATGCTCGGTGTTGGTGAGCTGAATGTGTCGACCTGCATTACCGAGTCTCGCAGCAGCGCAGAACAAATGCTGCGATGCGATCTGAAGACATTCACGACGATAATGGTCATTTAAACCGAGGCATCAAAGCAGAGAGCGACACATCAAGGCGAGAGCACAAGTGGAAGAGTTAAAGCTGCCGCTTAGATGCATTGTATGAAAGCGTCCCGATAACGCGCACAGAGAAATCGTCTCAACAGCGACTGAGGCTCATTCACGCACCGTGCGAGATTTCATGTTCAGGCGCAGACATCTCTGCTTGGCACCTTGCTGTCAAGAATACTTCAGGAGCCTGTATTAATCGTTTGTTCCATGCTGCAGACTACACGGCCGCCTATACAAACGCAACTTCAACTTCCGCCCGATTCGTAAGGGGAGTGTCAAAGTACTGTTGGCAAGGATCGTGAAGGATCAAACTTGTTCTGACCGATCCCAAGCGCCACCGGCGCAGTACCGATGTTCATGCATGTTCCGCGTGCCATGTCTGTTCTTCAAGTACATACTGAGACACGTTTGTCGCGATTGGCAGTAGCGCTGGCATGAATTTGCAAGCAAGCGCCTTTGCAATGTGCTCGGCCCCTATAGACACCGCTGCAGCGGCCCCGCTGGGCACGCATGGCTTCCCGCATGCCGCCTCAATACGAGTGATTACTGCTGCAGCTGGCAGAGCGAGTGTGGAGCTCCAGCTGGAGGCCTCGATAGGATGCAGTGCCGGTGAAGGCAGAGCGCCGGTGTAATGTCTGCTATGCGTTGCGGTGTGGTGGACTTGCAATCACGGGACATATGTTACACATATCATATGTGACATATGGATTGTATGGTGTGGTGGCATGCACGTGGGAATGATTATGGGGACCCACTGTGGGCTTAGTAACATGCTATTGGGGCCACCTGTAGCCATGGCCATGTTGGCTAGCGCTACAGCCATGTTGGCCAAGTATGGAAACTGCACTCAACCTGGCGTCTAGGCTGGCATCTAGGCTGGCGTACAGGCCTGCTGTATGGAACTACAACGATTTCGACCAGACAAAAACCATCATGGCCATGGGGGCGTATACTATGCTAGCTACGTAGCAGCTGCTGCCCCTTGGCAGCGTTTCAATTGGGACCAAGCCACACAGGCAGGTATGCGCAGCCCCTTAAAATGGTGGTGCCTGTTGACCCATGCACGGGCTTGCAGCCCGGAGAGTCCTCCCATGATAGACCAGGTTGGATTTGGAGAGGTGAGAAGCATCGCATGCGGAGAGGTGAGAAGCATCGCATGCGGAGAGGTGAGAAGCATGTGCTGCAGGGGCCGCACGCATGGCAAGAATGGGAGCGCGGGGACCCGGCACAGCGTGATGAGGACCCTCCAGCACACAGGTCCGGCGCAGTACATGGCCAAGCCTGTGCACTGCACCCACAAGCCACCGCTGTAGCACAGAGTTTGCGGCAGCATGTTGCTTGGATGCCTCTCTCGGTCCCGGATTTCAGAGTTGTCAATGTCCAAATGGATACGGCTATGTCTCCCCTACTTCCGGCGCGCGCCGCGGCGGGCCAGCGGGCTGCCCTCGGCTAGCCCTCGGCTGCGACCCCGGGCCCCCGCGCACACGGAGACACGCCCAGACGCATCCTGATACTCTTCTGAGAGATATCTGAGGCACCTGGGCGCCTCGGGCGGGGCCTCGGCAGCGCTGCGGGCAGCAGCTGCGCTGGGGCGCGCGGTCGCAGCGGCGTCGTGGGCCTGGCGACGCCGCGATGCTGACCGACGCCCGCGGAAGATGTGTGATATGGTAAGTGCTGATGATGTGCGCGGGTCGCGTGATTCGTGTGCGTAGTCGAGCGCCTGGGCTGCTTTGTCCGTCCACATGACGCACACCTTGTATTGCACACCACCAACACGCAGCATCAGCGACGGCACTCTCGGTCAGCGCGACATGAGAACTATTGCTTCGTTTTGGATTTTCTGGTGGGAAATGCGTGTCAGAGCGATGATGGAGGCGGGTCGGCACCAGTAGGCTTGTTTGCCATCCTTGTACTTCCGCCATCCGCGAGGCGGCATGCGGTCCAGTCAACGCGTACAGAAAATAGCAGACAATAGATACCTAACGTAAAGGTGAAGCGTGGAAGAGTGATCGCCACTACGAGTCTGGGTCCTGAGCAGTGGATGGACACGGAAAAAATCTGCTGGGGAAACGTAAACTCTGTTGTGTGAATCTCATGTTTACAAAATGCCGGAATGGTGTATCACTAGAATTGTAGTGTGTGCCAGGCGACAACAGTACATGTCACACCCGGGAAATCTGATGCACGCGCAATCGCTCTCCTCGCGTCAGCACCATGCATCATGCTGCACGCCAAAAACAAAGCGCAACTCACTCGAACCTCGCTCACAGACCACCTATGTTTTCGATTTGAGCGCACGCCTTTGTCTTTCCCTCTTTCCCGACGCCAGTAGTCGTGGCGTCGTTCACAGCTTGCGCGTGCATGCTCCACTCACAACGAACACACTTGCTTCTACAACGAACACACTTGCTTTTGTATGTGTGATGTGTAGTACACATTGTTTACTTCTGCTCGTTTTTCGCCTGGGTCTGATAGCATGTCTGCTTGTGATGTTTGCCAGAGGCAATGAGTGTAGAAGGTGATCACATCCCTCCTCTGCATGTTTGTTCCTGCTTGTTTGTGATAGCATGGCTGGTTGTGATGTTTGCCGGAGGCAATGAGTGCAGAAGGTGATTACATCCATCCTCTGCCTGTGTGTTTCTGCTTGGTTGTGGCATGTCTGCTGGTGATGTTTGCCAGAAGCAATGAATGCAGAAGGTGATCACATCCATCCTCTGCCTGTGTGTTGCTGCTTGTTTGTGATAGCATGTCTGGTTGTGATGTTTGCCAGAGGCAATGAATGCAGAAGGTGATCACATCCATCCTCTGCCTGTGTGTTTCTGCTTGGTTGTGGCATGTCTGCTGGTGATGTTTGCCAGAAGCAATGAATGCAGAAGGTGATCACATCCATCCTCTGCCTGTGTGTTGCTGCTTGTTTGTGATAGCATGTCTGGTTGTGATGTTTGCCAGAGGCAATGAATGCAGAAGGTGATCACATCCATCCTCTGCCTGTGTGTTTCTGCTTGTTTGTGATAGCATGTCTGGTTGTGATGTTTGCCAGAGGCAATGAATGCAGAAGGTGATCACATCCATCCTCTGCCTGTGTGTTTCTGCTTGTTTGTGATAGCATGTCTGGTTGTGATGTTTGCCAGAGGCAATGAATGCAGAAGGTGATCACATCCATCCTCTGCCTGTGTGTTTCTGCTTGTTTGTGATAGCATGTCTGGTTGTGATGTTTGCCAAAGGCAATGAATGAAGAAGGTGATCACATCCCTCCTCTGCTTGTTTGTTCCTGCTTGTTTGTGATAGCATGTCTGCTCGTGTAGTTAGCCAGAGGGCAATGAATGCAGAAGGTGATCACATCCCTCCTCTGCTTGTTGGTTTCTGCTTGTTTGTGATAGCATGTCTGCTCGTGATGTTTGCCAGAGGCAATGAGTGTAGAAGGTGATCACATCCATCCTCTGCATGTTTGTTGCTGCTTGTTTGTGATAGCATGTCTGCTTGTGATGTTTGCCATGAGCAATGAATGCAGAAGGTGATCACATCCCTCCTCTGCCTGTTTGTTCCTGCTTGGTTGTGATAGCATGTCTGCTTGTGATGTTTTCCAGAGGCAATGAATGCAGAAGGTGCTCACATCCATCCTCTGCCTGTGTGTTGCTGCTTGTTTGTGATAGCATGCCTGCTTGTGATGTTTGCCAGAGGCAATGAGTGCAGAAGGTGATCACATCCCTCCTCTGCTTGTTGGTTTCTGCTTGTTTGTGATAGCATGTCTGGTTGTGATGTTTGCCAGAGGCAATGAGTGTAGAAGGTGATCACATCCATCCTCTGCTTGTTTGTTCCTGCTTGTTTGTGATAGCATGTCTGCTCGTGTAGTTAGCCAGAGGGCAATGAATGCAGAAGGTGATCACATCCCTCCTCTGCTTGTTGGTTTCTGCTTGGTTGTGATAGCATGTCTGCTTGTGATGTTTGCCAGAGGCAATGAATGCAGAAGGTGATCACATCCATCCTCTGCCTGTGTGTTTCTGCTTGGTTGTGATAGCATGTCTGGTTGTGATGTTTGCCAGAGGCAATGAATGCAGAAGGTGATCACATCCCTCCTCTGCCTGTGTGTTTCTGCTTGGTTGTGATAGCATGTCTGGTTGTGATGTTTGCCAGAGGCAATGAATGCAGAAGGTGATCACATCCCTCCTCTGCTTGTTTGTTCCTGCTTGTTTGTGATAGCATGTCTGCTCGTGTAGTTAGCCAGAGGGCAATGAATGCAGAAGGTGATCACATCCCTCCTCTGCTTGTTGGTTTCTGCTTGTTTGTGATAGCATGTCTGCTCGTGATGTTTGCCAGAGGCAATGAGTGTAGAAGGTGATCACATCCATCCTCTGCCTGTTTGTTGCTGCTTGTTTGTGATAGCATGTCTGCTTGTGATGTTTTCCAGAGGCAATGAGTGCAGAAGGTGATCACATCCCTCCTCTGCTTGTTGGTTTCTGCTTGTTTGTGATAGCATGTCTGCTCGTGATGTTTTCCAGAGGCAATGAATGCAGAAGGTGATCACATCCATCCTCTGCCTGTGTGTTTCTGCTTGTTTGTGATAGCATGTCTGGTTGTGATGTTTGCCAGAGGCAATGAATGCAGAAGGTGATCACATCCATCCTCTGCCTGTGTGTTTCTGCTTGTTTGTGATAGCATGTCTGGTTGTGATGTTTGCCAGAGGCAATGAATGCAGAAGGTGATCACATCCATCCTCTGCCTGTGTGTTTCTGCTTGTTTGTGATAGCATGTCTGGTCGTGATGTTTGCCAGAGGCAATGAATGCAGAAGGTGATCACATCCCTCCTCTGCTTGTTTGTTTCTGCTTGGTTGTGATAGCATGTCTGCTCGTGTAGTTAGCCAAAGGGCAATGAGTGTAGAAGGTGCTCACATCCCTCCTCTGCCTGTTTGTTTCTTCTTGGTTGTGATAGCATGTCTGCTTGTGATGTTTGCCAGAGGCAATGAATGCCGAAGGTGCTCACATCCCTCCTCTGCCTGTTATGTTACAGCATGCTTGGTGACTTCAGGGTGGTATATGCTGTCGCTGTGTGTCAGTAAATGCGTGTATATCGCTGAGTGTGGCTGAGCAGTTGTGTGCGTTGTGAAAGTGTCTGTTGGCAGGAAAAAGGTTCAACTCATGCAGGTCCGTCGGAAAATCCAGAAATAGGATGTTGAAGGTACACCTTGACAATAGGAGCCCATAGATGTACTTGTAGTAGATATGCCAGCAGCAGTTGGACTGCAGACTCCACTAGATCGTGTTGACGTACAGACATTGTAAAGATGCCACCCGCTCCTTTACTGTCGCTGTGATTTCATTGAGCTCAGATGATGTTTTTGGGAACTCTCACGCGTTTGACGGTGGCATGCGGGATGGTCACGACAGCAATGCATCCACAGAGCAATGATTGAAGTCGAGCAGACCGAGTCAGTACAGGGCAATGCAGCAATATTTTACACGTTGCATAGTTGTAAACACGCACACTCCAACGTGCACAAAGCACGAAACATGTTGGACACCTGACTTTGAGTAAAATCCAGTGAAGCGCCAGCAGTAATGCGTTTCATTGCCATCATCATAAAAAAACCACAGTCGACACTGCTACTTTGCGTCGGAATATTGGCTGGCTGCAGTTGCACTTCCCATTGCTGTTCCTGCATGGAATGTGTCCGTTGGTGTGCAGTGGAAAGCTGAAAAAAGAAGGTAGGTGGAGGATTTGATCACACCTGTAATTTATGCGGCAGATCCGCAGGCCGCCCATTAGCACCGATGTGTTCGCGCAACCACTCACATCCAATCCATCTGATGATAGTGGACACCGCCTTGGCCGCGATTGTAGATGTAGGTGTCAGTGAGTCAATGTACTTAATGACATGCCGTTCGCGCTCATCCTTCCAGTTGAACCTGACCTCAATGAGAGTCTGCACATGCCATGCACGAGTATGTGCTACAAGATTTAATCAGGTAGGTGAAGTCAATATGAGACACGGACACAGGGTCATGGTAGGTCATAGCTTAGACGTAGATGGCATACCCAGTGGCCATCGTCCTTCCCCATCGGCAGGTGCACAGGCACTAACACACAATCTAGCTGGGGTAGGGAACCATAAACTCTGAACATCGGCTGACCCATTGCCTTCGATGTACGCCATCGCTCGGTTTCATGGTAATCGAATCGAGCTGATGTCATATCCATCACATCTGCCAGCTTAGGAAGCAGGTGAGATGTGGTGATGTATGTGGCGCCAGCCCTCCCGGCCATACAATCCATGAAATTCCTCTCCTGAATCACACGTGAGCGGGCATACCTTGTGGATTTGGGTCATGGTGGTGGTGGAAGTCTGAGAAATACCGTACCTGGAGCAATTTTCCGTACATTTCGATCACGATGTCGTTGACTTGCCGTCCATAGGCACATGTAGCGAAGTCCTCAGGACTGATACGGATGCGTGAGCCTGGCATTCGGAGCTCGCTGAACGCATTGATCTTGACAGTGCCCCCATCAACATCAATGGGGACATCTTGACCCACAAGCCTCTCAAAAGCAATTGTGAGACTTTCGTGTAAGCACCTGCACCAAATCATGCCAAAATGGGCATGCTGAAGCCGTGATGCGTGTGAACATTACTGCATACACTATCACTCTGGTGCTGGCATTGTGTGGAGCAGTGCCTGGTGACAAGCGTACCCATCGGTTCCGTCCGTTGGCACAGCCACGCCTTGCAGTGCAGGCAGCTTCGACCATAGTAGCCCGTCTGAACAAGATGGCAAGGCAGCAGCCACGGGCTGCTCATCTGCAGTTGCATCAGAAATGGCAGCAGTGCTCGTTTTCGAAGACTGTCCCACATCACGGTGCGGATCGTGTGCAGCAGCGGCAGCACCTCCAGCAGCAGTCCTACACCAAGTGTTCGCACATGTTGGGATTCAGCAAAGTGTACTACAAAGACACAGTGGACATGCACTAGCCACAGATCGCACTTGCTTGCGAGACGCCGAGACTTCCGCTGCAAAGCGGGTTCCTCAGGGGGCAACAAATTGTGAACACGCTTCCGCACCGGAGGCTTCCGAGGCAAATCTTGCCGCTCTATTGCACCACGAGAGTCTGGTCGGCGATGCCTCCCTGTGGTAGAAGCTGTTATGCTTCGCTGATTTTTCAAGGCTGTTGTGACCAGCAGTAGCCCTTGAGATACCAGCTGGCACCTAGTGAATTGATACCAATTGCATGAGCAGTCAAGATGACTGATCCCAGTTGTGATGCGAGCATAGATGTACGCAGTGGCGTGAACAGACATGACATGTTCAGGATAGGCAGACGGCAGAAGGCCAAGGAGGAGGTCCCAATCGAATGGAACCTCTTGCTCTTGTTTCCCCTCCACATGCATGCGCAGGCCAAATCCATCTGGAGGGGGGCCCGTCATCATGCGGCAGCGATGCAGAGCAATGACATCTATGAATAGTGCTCTGGCCACTTTTACGAACTCACGAGAGCCATGCTTGTTTTGAAAGGCACCACCATCGCTGAATTTTAAGCATGGTGCTAGTGCTGACACATACTCACGGCTGTCGGTCACGGCAGCGTGAACCTGCGGGAGCTCCCGCTGAAGCCACGTGACAACATGGGGGCGACTTGCCGCTGACCCCCCCAATCCGACATGCCGGAACACCACAGGGCCACCCTCAGAGGGCACCTCAATGTTGTCATACACCATGCGCACAGCCGTGATGCACAAGTCTAGAACTTGCGCGGTGTGGATTTGATGCAAGGAGGAAGGCGAGCGCAGGAGCATGATGGAAGGATCTGATTGCAGCAGTTCACTCTCACTTGCGCAGGGGAGGATAGTTGAGACTGAGGCTGCAACCGCCGGTGCCGGAGATATTGGCAATGTTGGATAAGTGGCTGCCGCCGCTGCTGCGGAAGGCGGAGGCGCAGGTGTGGGGGTGGCAGGCGCGCCTGGAGCCGATGAACACAGCGTGGCAGCTGAGGCCACAGCCGCCGCACAGACGGCTGCCGCCGCCGGTGGAGGAGGAGGCGCAGGTGCGGGGGTGGCAGGCGCGCCTGGAGCCGTTGTACACGGCGTGGCAGCTAAGGCCACAGCCGCCGCACAGGCGGCTGCCGCCGCCGGTGGAGGAGGAGGCGCAGGTGCGGGGGTGGCAGGCGCGCCTGGAGCCGTTGAACACGGCGTGGCAGCTAAGGCCACAGCCGCCGCACAGGCGGCTGCCGCCGCCGGTGGAGGAGGAGGCGCAGGTGCGGGGGTGGCAGGCGCGGCTGGTGCAATTGAACACGGCGTGGCAGGTGAGGCCGTAGCCGGACAGGCGGCCGCCGCCGCTGCTGAAGGCGGCGGCGCTGTGGACGTCGGCGCAGCAAGGTCATCTACCGTCTCCCCAGATGCTCGGCCCGCGTTGGTGTTGTACCGCCACTGCGGCGCTGCTATCTTGATCAACCCGGCCCCGTGCTACATACACAAGAAGCCTTAGATTGAAGGTTTGATGCCTTGCTGCCTTGTGGGGAGGGACCATGCATGCAGCTGCAGACGCGCGCAATCGAAGAGGGAGACATACACTTCCTTTCATGTCCAAAGTCTTCTTGTTTGTGCCAGCATTGGAAGCAGTGTACTTGGCATACCTCGCCCACCCGGAGAGGCCCTTCCCGTCGCCCCGGGAGCTGGTATCGAAATGGTTGGCGAGGCAGAAGGCGGCGTGCTCTTGTCCTATGCTTGTGCATGACATCTTCTCTCGATCACTGTCACATGCAAGTTGTAGTCCATGGAGAGCACATTTGTGCCGACTGAGGACCCTAAAGATGGTCACCTCGTGAAACCAGACCCATAAGGCCCTGCGCGCCGCCGCAAACGACTTCGTGACCTGCGGGGCCACGCTCTTGAGCACCGGTGAGGGCACCTACAGTACACAGTGCACCCATGGGAGTCAGCTATTGTAGGCCGGACATTTACGTCGGGATTGTGAAGTACTCACCGATGCTTGGACCATGACAGCATCACCTTGGAGCTCATGAATGATGCACTTTACTTTGGTGCTGTCCACCCTATTGTGCTCCAGTTCTTGACGCACACTATTGACGGCCTGCTGGTACATCACGGAGTCAATGGATGCCTTAGCTTGGGCCGTTTGGAGGCCAAGCGGAGGAAGCTGTAGGCCATCTCTGGCCAACACGAGGCCATGAAGCACCAACCGCACTGCATCTTGTGGCTGCAATGCAACAATGCAACATCAGTCATGCTCCAGAACAAGTGTCATGTATGCGAAGCGTCATAGAGGCGAGTGCAGGCACATGACCATGAGTCAAACAGATCGCACCGAAAACCCAGCGAAACTATTGCCGAAAGATGTCACTGCCGAGGCTTGCTTGGGGCACAATTCGGTGCAACTCGATCGCTGTGGAGCCTCGGGAAGTGGGCCAGGTGTCTCGGCGGCAGATCCTCTTTTCCCGCGGCTCGCTCCACTTTGAATAAGCAAATTAGGCACAGGCGCGCCTGCCGATGCCCCGAGTGCGTTCACTTTCTGTGCAATCTCGTCCAGCCGAGCCTCGGTTTTCTGCTGATTACATTCCTGTGTCGTTTTGAGGTCAACCACCTCGCGCATTACTTCCGAGCGATGGCCAGTCAGCTGCTGTCTCAATCGATTAGTGGCATTCGTAGCCATGCGTGGATCGCCAACCTATGCACATAACTTTTGAAAAGGTGTACACTACCAGCTGATGGGTTGCCCCCAGATTGGCAACACAAGCTCCGCGGAAGTCGAATTGCCGCCACTATGTTGGTAATTTGGTGCACCCTATTGGTGTTGACAAAAACATTTGGATTGTGATGCATACAAACTTGCACACATTACTAGTTGTCCCACACATTTGGTTGTTTGCGGCATGCATGGTTAGCAGTGTGGCAGGTCGTACCATGGTGCACGGGACATCAACATGCCTGGGCCCATCATACTCCTCCAAGGCCCTGACCCACTCAGCCACTTGGGCGGCCATGTGCATGAAACGAGGCTCCTCTAGGCCTTGTGTTGGCGCAATGGCCTACACCAAATCGCGTTTGCTGCCAACACAGTTTCATGCTGGGCCACTAATCACACATAGGGACACACCTGCGTGTTCTGACATAAGGCCCGTGCTTGCTTGATGAGCCGTTGTAATGTCAACTGTTGAATCGGTATTATGGCATCGTCCGCTGTCTCAGTGTCCTCGGCCGACTGCATAAGCCAACTGCAGTTAGATCAAACTGGCCTTTGTACACAACCGTAAACGGTGACAACAACACTCACCTCTTTCAAGGCTCTCTGGCGGCACGGGTCAGAAATGCCATCGCCAAATTTGTCTGCAAATGCCCACTTGGCGTTGATCCGTGCAGCCTCCTGCGCAAGATGAGGAGCTGGTGACCAAGGCTCGGTGGCCCTTGGTTTGACGCCACATACTTTCTGCCCATCATAGTAGTTTGTAGCTGCGTTGTACACCTTGACTTGCAAGGATGCGAAGTCGTTGTAAAGTTGTTGTTGTGGATGGCCAGAATTGGTGCGGAACAAAGAGTGTTCGTGGAAGATCCACAGCGACGGCCATGTGCCACGAATGACCGGCAGAGACTACAGACACAAGGCTGGGGTCGGTCGTTAGGCGCACCATGGACGGGCAAGATTGAACGGCAGCAGATTGTGCACCTGCTATGGCACGTGAACAGATTTGGTATATTCATATGTGCTGCTACTACCACCACACCGTCGCATACAACATCGGTGGTTCACGCTGCAAGTGGTAAGGACACATGTGGAAGGTGCACACTTGAAGAAGTGCCCGAGCGAGGAAGAGCAGAACTTCGAAGAAGACGTAAGCAGGTAAGTCCTTCTCCTTGCTGGCAGAGTGATGTTCCTTGCATGCACTGATTGCCTCACTCACAGTCATACCCTCAGTATGCGATGTGATGCCAATGACCCTCACCAGCACCACGCCAAAAACAGCATCAATCAGTTCATCCGGCGGGATGAGGTAGGCGTGGGTCGGATGGAAAGCATCCAGGTCTGCAAAGCCATGGCATTGGACAGTGGCCTTTGGATTGGCACTGATAGTGTAAGCCAGCAGCCGGGCGGTCTTCAGGGTCCAGCCCCCGAGGCGGTCCACCAAAGATCCTTCCATCCTGCGTAACGAATCGCCTCAACAGACTATCATGTTCGATGCCAGATGCAACAACCCGACCACCGGACACAACGCTTGCACACTGTCAGGGCAGAAACGGAGCACACCCTTGTGCGTTCAAGCCATCCGCTTTTGATACCCTATTCAAGTGCAGCACCTTGCATATGTTGTCACGCCCATACAGGTACACATGCGATTTCGTGACCCGACGGGTCAAAGCACCAGCACTAGTGTTCCTGTCCCTCGTGTCAGCCTGAAAGTGTGTGGCGGGTAGAACGATGTCAATTACATTGAATTTCCTCCTGCAAGGTGGATCACAGCGTGAACAAAGTTGTGATAAGAGTGGTGCATGCGAAGCCCGGGACAAAATGTGCGGTGGCACTACGTACCATTCACCGCTTTCGATTGCCTCCCACCGAATAGGGCCACCATTATGGTCCACACTGAGCTTGCGAAAGAAATGCAGACCAAGGTGGGTCAACGGACATTTGTGGAGGGTACAGCCAAAAGTTAGAATTCTTTGATCAACTTTGTCGCCCAACTTATTAGACTTGGAGTGCTGCAGGTCAACCGTGATGCCTTCCATTGACAACGGATTGCTCCGCGTGCATGTGGCGCGGCCGAGTGCGACGATGGGCAAACGGTTCAATTCATCACCCCTCAATAGCAGCGGCTCCATGGCAACCATCTGATGGCTACACAACAGTCCAAGCATGTTCATGAAATGCAATGCAGAATCCTCACGCACATGGGTACCCGACAGTCAGAGAAGGGAGCCGCACTACATTGATGACATAGCTTCACAATCTGCTTCAGTTGCCAACACCTTGCCATTGGGAGTTGGCTGCGGGACTGGCTCCCGACGTTGCTCCGGATCAACGGGCAAGTAACGAAAACATCCTGCTTCAAAGCCGCGAAGGTCATACTGCCGCTGTTCTGCTTCGTTGGGCAATGATGCATGCACAACTTGACGTGAACTCGCCTTGCCGTGCTTTGCCCTGCACCCCAAGCACACTGACATAGTGTCATGTACAGCTGGGCCGCAGTAGCATAAAACATTTTTTTGGAATCAAGACATGGTGCCGAGAATGCCAGCGGCATGTTCGCACTTCTCATCGCTGATCATCTGTTTGCACACAGCAACCTGAGCTTGCCACGATGTGTTTGCGCCTAGCAGCTCGGAAAACATATAGCCCATCATCTCACGCTCTCGTCCCGCTAACGGCCTCCACATTTTGTCAAAGAGGGCTGCGATCGCAGACTGAACATGCTCCAGGAATGAAATGTCGCCCAGCTGCAACATATACTGGGCATCATGCCAAGGCTCGCATACAAGGACATCAGTGTCGTCTGCGTACAGGATCCGCACCACCATCTTCTCTGATTTGCTGATCAGTTTCTTCAGCTGGACTCCTTTGGTGCCTCCAAGCTCATCGTTCATCAAGGCCTTGCACACCCCAGGACGGCCCCGATACGTGAGGAGGTCTTCGTGCATCATGTGGTACATTCGATTTGTAGCCGCATCCTTAGTGTTCATTGCAAGTTTGTCGGCATCGCTCATACCCCCACAATGCACTGCACAACAACAAGGTCAGCTTGTGGTGTTGTGGAGAGGCCCGCCATGGAACGGCCCATACACGACAGGGACAACGCACGTAAACTTCGGGCATCCTCATCAAGTTGATCAAGCTTGGTGCGAATGCTCTGATGTTCAGCCGCGTCACCATCAGCCACTGCCGTGGTGACAAGAGCAATGAGCTCCTGCCGATCAGCAACGGCAGCAACGAAAGCAGGGAAACTTGCGCCTGACAGTTTGTCACCCGCATTTGCCCGGGCCCCCTCGGAGCCGTCGTCCGTCTCATGGGTTGCAACCCCAGCGCCAAGCACCGCTGCCTCAATGCACGAAGAATCCCGAAACGCTTCACCGATGACCTCTTGAAGAATCGTATCATCGGCAATCATGGCAGTAGTGACATCAGGCAACGCCACCATACCACGCAACTGCAGAGCGAGCAATGCCCACGCAGCGGTCTCGCGTGGCTGTACCCCTTGTAGACATGGCAAAGTTGTGTCTGCATGAAGTCGCAGCATGAAACACACAATCCGAAAGCGAGAAATTCAACAGAGGTTTCTATACAATCAGCATGATTCAACAGAAGAGATCGCACCTGCCCAGATGCGATGTTGCGCCGCACACAACCGCCAGTAGCAAAGCAAAATGGTTGCCCGCGCACTGTTCACTTCGATGACCTGACTGATGTCGTCAAGAGCTCCTTGCAGAAATTTCTGATGTACAATGCCGGCCAAAAAAGAATAGCCCGCGGCGCCTGAAATCCGGGGCAATCAGAGCCATCTCTGATATGGACTAGAGGGTTGTGCTGGGGGGTACTGACATTGCAGCTTCGATGTAATCCTGGTTTTGAAGATTCGCACCGTCACAACTGTACTGATCTCGTTTCAGGAATGGCTCCAAAACGACGACCACCTCAATTTTCTTCCTCTGTGCTCTGCTGTTCCCAACAGAGATGTGACTTGCCTCATGCGGCTTGAACAACTCCCACAACGATCGCTGCTGTTGAATGATCCGTTGTACGCATGTCTGTGACACCATGGTGATGTCAATGTAGAGTAATAAACAGTATCCCGGGCACCGAAGCATGCGGGACAAAAATATATGGAAACTAATGCAGACTTGCCAACCGTGAGATGCATTGATCAAAGCACGCATCAATGCATATATAAGAACGTACGACAGGCCTGAGTGAACTGTTGAAATGCATCAATGGACAATCCTCCTTGCAGTCGCTGAACAGTGTCTCGACAACCCTTTGCTGCGCGATAGTAATGTGTAGCCTTGCCATTTTGGCAATCCCATTCACTGCTGGTCCTGTTGGACCCAATCGCGTTTGGGCCGCAAGCACTCTATCCTGTAGCACGTTATTGGTGTAACACAGCCGCATTGCCATTCGACGTTCTTCGTAGACATCACCGAGGAACTCGGCAGCCAATTCCTTGTGGACGATGGGCACAGTAACACCGGCCTGCACACATCATACATCAAAGCTTGTAGAGAGCTCGTTGGTTAACTTGTTCAATTGTTATGCTTCGCTCACCTCCTTGGTGTGGTCAGGTCATACAAAGAGCCCACAAGCAGCTGAACACGCACAACACAAGCAGCAAAACATGTGTCTTCAATAAGCATTGACCGTACCGGCGTTGTCACGAAGCACTCTGGATGCCTGAAATGCAACCAGAACATGAACTCGTCAATGTGGCGAGTGTAGGGCTTCAAACTACTGTCCTTAACTTGAGCCTTTACATAGGCCATTGTTTGTTTCAACCTTTTCCGCAGTGGCGTAGGTTCCACATCGGTCCTGAGTGTGGCACACATGCATCAGGAAAAAAGGCACAAGCTGCGGCAACCACCGTGATGGTAGGGGACTCACTGTTGTAGGAGCGGCCCGTCAAGTTGCTTCTTGTTGATTGTTATGCCAATTTGACTGGCAAACTGTATGAGCTCCAGGTCCGTGGATTCTGCCACATCTCGGTCTGTCGTGTTGTCTGCAAATTTGGAGGATCTTGCCTTGGCGGTTGCATTGACCAGCTGTCCCCCCATGTTTTTGCCGCGCGCATCCTCAGCATCATTGACGCGTAGCAAGAGATGTAAAAGTGGAGGGAACTTCGTTTTCGGAGCCGGCCCGTTGGCTCTTTTGTCCAATTTTTGATAGAAGGCAGCCGCCTGAATTTGGTCCTCCTCAGTGACTTGAATGGCGTCATGCCTAGGCCTCAACCACTCAGGCAAGGCAGAGGAAGCTGCGTTACTAGGCTTCTGTGTTGCTTCGGAGCTGCTCTGCCCTTTCTTCCTCCGCTGTGTCACAGGGTTGACCTTGGGATGATCACCGCCTGCATCTTCGTTGGCTCCAGTCTGGCGCTCCAAAATCCCGGACGATCCTCCATCAGCCCTACACACAGAAGAATACCCATGCAACCATCTGGTCACCTCGATGTGCCAGCGCTGGGGGTGGCATGATCACTGCCTCATGACATGTAGTTTGGCCACACTAGTGATGATCCCAACATGTCCGGTAGAACGGGAAGCCAATGTGGCGCCCGGTTGTTGCTATGACTTGGTGTTGTTGGTGTCTTTGCCCGGTACACGCCTCATGTAGAGGGAGAAGCCAATGTGGCACCTCGGTGTCATGGCATGGCAGTTCAAAATTTACGTGGTATGCAGAACACCTACGATGAGTCGGCTCAAACTGCACGATGAACACTGGACTCTCAGCCAAGGCTCTTCAGTGACGACAGTTGAGGGCTGAGGCTTGCGCCTTCCTCGGAATGGTACCTCAGCACCTCCTGGCAACCCAACACTGTAACACCCCTCGATTCATGCGTGCTCTGAGGTATACATGCCCTTGCCACCAACGCGGTCAACAGCTATTGTGAATTTGCGTCTGTGGCATACGTTAACCCCACTAGTGCTTCAGTTCAGGCGTGAGCGGCAGCACTGAGTGCAAGCAACCGCAGGAGCAACACTACACGAAGAGCCACAGTAGGCTCACGCTACATGTCAGATTGATGTCAGAATGACATGCCAGCGGACGTATCGAATATGGCTGGCGAGTTCCAGTGATCTGGCGTAGCTCAATCGTCCCGCATGAGCGCAGCTGCGACCAGATCAGTGCATTCAGTAGCATATATGCGACTCAGAGACCTATGACTATGTTACATGCACAACAGCACCGAAGAACATCGAGCGGTTGTGATGCGTCGATGGGACCGTGACACATCACGACAGCCTGAACAAGACGGAGATGTCTAGATCAAGCGATCAAGGGCAGTTTTAAACTATTTGGAACGTATCCGAGATTGTTGCCACTGGCATGGCAGTGCAGGCGTGGGGCCAGGCAGCACAGGATACAACCAATCGAATGCATGCAGGTGCGAATGGTCACGACAGTACACGCGATCGACAGGGCGTAGCCGCACCCACTGGATGCCGCAAAAATCGAATCATCATCAGAGTAGCCAATACGATGCAGTTCACCGGAATCGGGCATCGCGGGGCCGCACGACACCCCCTCAACAGGTACAGACGACGTCGGACACAGCTTTCAGTCCCAGGTTACGTGAAATACCTCAAACCGCATCACAACAGTTTCACATACATCATAGCATGTTCTATCTGCCAAATGGCGTCGAGTGCTTGCTGCAAACGCACGTATCTTGCAGACGAGGGCCTATGCCGACACGCCGGCACGCCGGCTTGAACAACCCCCTTTATCTCAGCGCCGGCACCATATGATTATTGTTTATGTAATCATGCATACATACATACATGGGTGGGACACCCAGCCCGCCGAGCCCGCGCCCCCGCTGCAAATCGACGAGGCGACGCTCCGCGCACTGCTCGACAAGCTGCCTAAGGGCAGCGGCCCAGGCCTGTCGGGGTGGACGTATGAGCACATCCGGGCTGCTGGCACGGCCTCCACGGCCGCATTCACGGAGATTCACCGCTTCGTGAACGCGGCCCTCGCCGGCCGGCTGCCACACCTCCCGCGCTTGCTGGACTGCCGCCTCCTCCCGCAGGAGAAGCCACAGGGAGGCGTCCGCCCTATCGCCATTGCAGAGACGTGGCAGCGCCTGGTAAGCCTGTGCGCCATGACCCTGTGCAGTGGCCTGGGTGCCTCCCTCGCGCCGCTGCAGGTGGGGGTCGGGGTGCCAGGGGGCGCGCAGAACCTGGGCCATGCTGCGCGCGCCGTGCTGCAAGCGTGGGACGATGTCGTGCTTGTGCAGCTGGACTGGAAGAATGCATTCAACATGATGTCCCGTGCAGCCATCTTGGAGGCCGTTGCGTCTCACAAGCCTGCGCTGCTGCCCTTCGCCACCATGCTTTACAGGTTCCCCGCAAATCTCTACATCGAAGGCGCACCGCCCGGCACCGCTGCAATCACGTCGCAGCGCGGCGTGCGTCAAGGCGACCCCATCAGCCCGCTGCTCTTCGCCCTGGCCCTCCAGGGCCCCCTCCAGGCAGTGCAGGCCCAGCACCAGCCACCCGGGAGGGAGGTCACGGCCGCCCTCATGGCGTATCATGACGACTGCACCATCGCCGGGCAGCGCGTGGACGCCGCCGCCGCATTCCGTGCGCTGGTCTCGGCAGCAGAGCCCCTCGGGCTGGAGCCCCAGCTGCACAAGTGCACGGCCTACTCGCGCGACCCCCAGCATGCGGGATCCGTCGCGGCCGCGCTCGGCATAACGCATGCCACGGAGGGCACCGTCATCACCGGCACGCCCATCGGCACCCCGGCGTTCGAGTCGGCGCACGCGGAAGCGACGGCCGACAAGGTGTGCGCCACCATCGAAAAGATGATGCGCTTGCCCCTGAAAGCGCAAGACCAGTTCTTGCTGCTCACGATGTCCTGCCAACGCCGTATGCTGCACTACGCCAGGGCGGTGCCGTGGGCGCACATTTCCGATCGCATGCGCCGGACGGAGGCGTCCGTCCTGGCTGCGGTGAATGAAATCATGCGCGTCCCGCGGGACGACACTCGTGCGGCCGCACAAGCCGTCCTTCCAGCGCGCCTCGGAGGCCTGGGCGTCACGTCCACGCCGCAGGAGGTCGCGGACGGAGCGTACCTCGCTGCAGCGGCGGTGAGCCAAAAGGCGTTCGCAGGAGGCCCCGAGTGCATGCAGCCGTACCGGGGGCCGCACGGGCAACAATTGCAGGAAACTTGGCAGGCCCTCAACGTCGCTCAGCAGCTCCATCCGGGGCTGCCCGGGCCGGCGAGCGGCGACACCATCGCCAAGGTGTTACCTGGTATGCAGCAGCGTATCACAAAGTTGGTTGCCCTGCGCCGCCGGGCAGCTCTGCTTGCCAGCCATGACGTCGCCACGCTCGAGGGTGCATGCAACTTGGCACGGCTTCGCAGCTGTGCTTGCCGTGCAGCCACCCTTTGGTTGAGCACCCTGCCGCTCTCCCAGGCGCTGCGCATGACTGACATTGAGTTCATGCTGTGCATCAGGTATCTCCTGGGCATGTCCCCAGCCCCTCCCAATGCGGTCGGCTCGCGCTGCGAATGTGGCACTCTCATACAGCCGCATGATCTCGGTCACGCGATGAATTGCACACACAATGCGGGGACCTGGACTTCGCGCCACAATATCGTTGAAAAACAATGGCGCGAGATCGGGTCCCACGCGTGTGTGGCATCCACGCGCATCCCGCGCACAGCGCCGTTCGTCCGCGCGCAGCTCGCGGCCGCATCGAGGCAGATCCATGCTGGCCCGTTGGGCCCGCCCCCCCCTGCTCCGCCCCAGCCCGCCTCCCAGGTCGCGGGCCCTTCGCGTGGGGCAGCCTTGCCCGCGGCGCCGATGCCTGCAGCCCCGCCGCCGCCGCCGACCGCGCGCGCGGACGAGGCGCCGGCACCTACGCCTGCTCCGGCCGCCGACGCCGATGCTGGACACAGCGCCCACATGGGGCGCCACGCGCCAGACGCAGCGCAGGCTGCGGCCCTGGCGGCGGCGGCGGCGCCGGGTGGTCAGGGTCCAGCGGGGCCTGGGGAGCAGGCCGCTGCCGCGCAGGCAACGGCGCTGGATGAGGTGTTCAGGGCAGTGGCCCAGGAGAAACTGGGGGACATCATGTTTATGCCGCCGGGCGACCCTTTGTGCATAGGAGATGTGTCGGTTGTGAACCCCTGTGCTGGTTCCTATTGCGGCCGTGCGGCCCGCGAGGACGGGGGTGCTGCGGAGACGCGGGACGTGCAGAAACGCACTGCTTATCGTTTGTACGACCCTGATGCGTATAGTTTCGTGCCGTTGTCGCATGAGACGCATGGTCGCTTGGGGCGGCCTGCCATGAATCACTTGAATCGGCTGGCGGAGGTTGCGTCTCGGTGTGGTAAGGTGAACCGTGCTTTGTTTGTGACGAATGCTCTGCGCCGGTTGAGTGTGGCGTTGTGCAAGGGGAATGCTCTTGTGCTCCGTGCGGGGCTTCAATCTTTGGCTGGCATCACCGGCCGAGCTGTGGTACGTGCTCGTGCCCGGCCTAGTGCCATGACTGCGTGAGTGGATTTGCGTGTGTATTCCTGGCAACGGCTCGCTGCCCGGCCTCTGTCCTTTGTAACTACATACATGGGCGCCGGTTGAGTGTGGCATTGTGCAAGGGGAATGCTCTTGTGCTCCGTGCGGGGCTTCAATCTTTGGCTGGCATCACCGGCCGAGCTGTGGTACGTGCTCGTGCCCGGCCTAGTGCCATGATTGCGTGAGTGGATTTGCGTGTGTATTCCTAGCAACGGCTCGCTGCCCGGCCTCTGTCCTTTGTAACTACATACATGGGAGCCCAGGCTGGCGGAGCCCACTCCGAGCCAGAAGCGCAGAATGAATCAGAACCAGGATCGCCGCCTGGCGGGCTCCGTCCACAGGTCACTGAGCGACGGTAATGTCCGCAAAGGCGCAGAGAAAGTGGAGGCGCCGCCCATCGCCAGGTACACCCCGGAAGTGCATGAGGCGCTGCGGCACCTGCATCCCGCAGAAGCGCTCCCCCCCGACACCCAGCCCGCCGAGCCCGCGCCCCCGCTGCAAATCGACGAGGCGACGCTCCGCGCACTGCTCGACAAGCTGCCTAAGGGCAGCGGCCCAGGCCTGTCGGGGTGGACGTATGAGCACATCCGGGCTGCTGGCACGGCCTCCACGGCCGCATTCACGGAGATTCACCGCTTCGTGAACGCGGCCCTCGCCGGCCGGCTGCCACACCTCCCGCGCTTGCTGGACTGCCGCCTCCTCCCGCAGGAGAAGCCACAGGGAGGCGTCCGCCCTATCGCCATTGCAGAGACGTGGCAGCGCCTGGTAAGCCTGTGCGCCATGACCCTGTGCAGTGGCCTGGGTGCCTCCCTCGCGCCGCTGCAGGTGGGGGTCGGGGTGCCAGGGGGCGCGCAGAACCTGGGCCATGCTGCGCGCGCCGTGCTGCAAGCGTGGGACGATGTCGTGCTTGTGCAGCTGGACTGGAAGAATGCATTCAACATGATGTCCCGTGCAGCCATCTTGGAGGCCGTTGCGTCTCACAAGCCTGCGCTGCTGCCCTTTGCCACCATGCTTTACAGGTTCCCCGCAAATCTCTACATCGAAGGCGCACCGCCCGGCACCGCTGCAATCACGTCGCAGCGCGGCGTGCGTCAAGGCGACCCCATCAGCCCGCTGCTCTTCGCCCTGGCCCTCCAGGGCCCCCTCCAGGCAGTGCAGGCCCAGCACCAGCCACCCGGGAGGGAGGTCACGGCCGCCCTCATGGCGTATCATGACGACTGCACCATCGCCGGGCAGCGCGTGGACGCCGCCGCCGCATTCCGTGCGCTGGTCTCGGCAGCAGAGCCCCTCGGGCTGGAGCCCCAGCTGCACAAGTGCACGGCCTACTCGCGCGACCCCCAGCATGCGGGATCCGTCGCGGCCGCGCTCGGCATAACGCATGCCACGGAGGGCACCGTCATCACCGGCACGCCCATCGGCACCCCGGCGTTCGAGTCGGCGCACGCGGAAGCGACGGCCGACAAGGTGTGCGCCACCATCGAAAAGATGATGCGCTTGCCCCTGAAAGCGCAAGACCAGTTCTTGCTGCTCACGATGTCCTGCCAACGCCGTATGCTGCACTACGCCAGGGCGGTGCCGTGGGCGCACATTTCCGATCACATGCGCCGGACGGAGGCGTCCGTCCTGGCTGCGGTGAATGAAATCATGCGCGTCCCGCGGGACGACACTCGTGCGGCCGCACAAGCCGTCCTTCCAGCGCGCCTCGGAGGCCTGGGCGTCACGTCCACGCCGCAGGAGGTCGCGGACGGAGCGTACCTCGCTGCAGCGGCGGTGAGCCAAAAGGCGTTCGCAGGAGGCCCCGAGTGCATGCAGCCGTACCGGGGGCCGCACGGGCAACAATTGCAGGAAACCTGGCAGGCCCTCAACGTCGCTCAGCAGCTCCATCCGGAGCTGCCCGGGCCGGCGAGCGGCGACACCATCGCCAAGGTGTTACCTGGTATGCAGCAGCGTATCACAAAGTTGGTTGCCCTGCGCCGCCGGGCAGCTCTGCTTGCCAGCCATGACGTCGCCACGCTCGAGGGTGCATGCAACTTGGCACGGCTTCGCAGCTGTGCTTGCCGTGCAGCCACCCTTTGGTTGAGCACCCTGCCGCTCTCCCAGGCGCTGCGCATGACTGACATTGAGTTCATGCTGTGCATCAGGTATCTCCTGGGCATGTCCCCAGCCCCTCCCAATGCGGTCGGCTCGCGCTGCGAATGTGGCACTCTCATACAGCCGCATGATCTCGATCACGCGATGAATTGCACACACAATGCGGGGACCTGGACTTCGCGCCACAATATCGTTGAAAAACAATGGCGCGAGATCGGGTCCCACGCGTGTGTGGCATCCACGCGCATCCCGCGCACAGCGCCGTTCGTCCGCGCGCGGCTCGCGGCCGCATCGAGGCAGATCCATGCTAGCCCGTTGGGCCCGCCCCCCCCTGCTCCGCCCCAGCCCGCCTCCCAGGTCGCGGGCCCTTCGCGTGGGGCAGCCTTGCCCGCGGCGCCGATGCCTGCAGCCCCGCCGCCGCCGCCGACCGCGCGCGCGGACGAGGCGCCGGCACCTACGCCTGCTCCGGCCGCCGACGCCGATGCTGGACACAGCGCCCAGATGGGGCGCCACGCGCCAGACGCAGCGCAGGCTGCGGCCCTGGCGGCGGCGGCGGCGCCGGGTGGTCAGGATCCAGCGGGGCCTGGGGAGCAGGCCGCTGCCGCGCAGGCAACGGCGCTGGATGAGGTGTTCAGGGCAGTGGCCCAGGAGAAACTGGGGGACATCATGTTTATGCCGCCGGGTGACCCTTTGTGCATAGGAGATGTGTCGGTTGTGAACCCCTGTGCTGGTTCCTATTGCGGCCGTGCGGCCCGCGAGGACGGGGGTGCTGCGGAGACGCGAGACGTGCAGAAACGCACTGCTTATCGTTTGTACGACCCTGATGCGTATAGTTTCGTGCCGTTGTCGCATGAGACGCATGGTCGCTTGGGGCGGCCTGCCATGAATCACTTGAATCGGCTGGCGGAGGTTGCGTCTCGGTGTGGTAAGGTGCACCGTGCTTTGTTTGTGACGAATGCTCTGCGCCGGTTGAGTGTGGCATTGTGCAAGGGGAATGCTCTTGTGCTCCGTGCGGGGCTTCAATCTTTGGCTGGCATCACCGGCCGAGCTGTGGTACGTGCTCGTGCCCGGCCTAGTGCCATGATTGCGTGAGTGGATTTGCGTGTGTATTCCTAGCAACGGCTCGCTGCCCGGCCTCTGTCCTTTGTAACTACATACATACATAGCTCGCTGCCCGGCCTCTGTCCTTTGTAACTACATACATAGCTGGCCCGTTGGGCCCGCCCCCCCCTGCTCCGCCCCAGCCCGCCTCCCAGGTCGCGGGCCCTTCGCGTGGGGCAGCCTTGCCCGCGGCGCCGATGCCTGCAGCCCCGCCGCCGCCGCCGACCGCGCGCGCGGACGAGGCGCCGGCACCTACGCCTGCTCCGGCCGCCGACGCCGATGCTGGACACAGCGCCCAGATGGGGCGCCACGCGCCAGACGCAGCGCAAGCTGCGGCCCTGGCGGCGGCGGCGGCGCCGGGTGGTCAGGATCCAGCGGGGCCTGGGGAGCAGGCCGCTGCCGCGCAGGCAACGGCGCTGGATGAGGTGTTCAGGGCAGTGGCCCAGGAGAAACTGGGGGACATCATGTTTATGCTGCCGGGCGACCCTTTGTGCATAGGAGATGTGTCGGTTGTGAACCCCTGTGCTGGTTCCTATTGCGGCCGTGCGGCCCGCGAGGACGGGGGTGCTGCGGAGACGCGAGACGTGCAGAAACGCACTGCTTATCGTTTGTACGACCCTGATGCGTATAGTTTCGTGCCGTTGTCGCATGAGACGCATGGTCTCTTGGGGCGGCCTGCCATGAATCACTTGAATCGGCTGGCGGAGGTTGCGTCTCGGTGTGGTAAGGTGAACCGTGCTTTGTTTGTGACGAATGCTCTGCGCCGGTTGAGTGTGGCGTTGTGCAAGGGGAATGCTCTTGTGCTCCGTGCGGGGCTTCAATCTTTGGCTGGCATCACCGGCCGAGCTGTGGTACGTGCTCGTGCCCGGCCTAGTGCCATGACTGCGTGAGTGGATTTGCGTGTGTATTCCTGGCAACGGCTCGCTGCCCGGCCTCTGTCCTTTGTAACTACATACATACATACGCTGGCAACGGCTCGCTGCCCGGCCTCTGTCCTTTGTAACTACATACATACATACATACGCTTTTGAAGTTTCTCATATGCAGTGTACTTGCCCGTAGTGGGTGTGCACTGGCCTGGTGAATGAGTGGATTTGCCTGTGAGTTCCTAGCAATGGCTCGGTGCCCGGCCTCTGTCCTTTGTAACTACATACATACAGGAAACCTGGCAGGCCCTGAACGTCGCTCAGCAGCTCCATCCGGAGCTGCCCGGGCCGGCGAGCAGCGACACCATCGCCAAGGTGTTACCTGGTATGCAGCAGCGTATCACTAAGGTGGTTGCCCTGCGCCGCCGGGCAGCTCTGCTTGCCAGCCGTGGCGTCGCCACGCTCGAGGGTGCATGCAACTTGGCACGGCTTCGCAGCTGTGCTTGCCGTGCAGCCACCCTTTGGTTGAGCACCCTGCCGCTCTCCCAGGCGCTGCGCATGACTGACATGGAGTTCATGCTGAGCATCGATATCAGGTATCTCCTGGGCATGTCCCCAGCCCCTCCCAATGCGGTCGGCTCGCGCTGCGAATGTGGCACTCTCATACAGCCACATGATCTCGACCACGCGATGAATTGCACACACAATGCGGGGACCTGGACTTCGCGCCACAATATCGTTGAAAAACAATGGCGCGAGATCGGGTCCCACGCGTGTGTGGCATCCACGCGCATCCCGCGCACAGCGCCATTCGTCCGCGCGCGGCTCGCGGCCGCTCCGAGGCAGCCCCACGCTGGCCCGCCGTGTCCGCCCCCTGCTCCGCCCCAGCCCGCCTCCCAGATCGCGGGCCCTTCGCGCGGGGTGACCTTGCCCGCGGAGCCGATACCTGCAGCCCCGCCGCCGCCGCCGACCGCGCGCGCGGACGAGGCGCCGGCACCTACGCCTGCTCCGGCCGCCGACGCCGATGCTGGACACAGCGCCCAGATGGGGCGCCACGCGCCAGACGCAGCGCAGGCTGCGGCCCTGGCGGCGGCGGCGGCGCCGGGTGGCCAGGATCCGGCGGGGCCTGGGGAGCAGGCCGCTGCCGCGCAGGCGACGGTGTGGCGCAGGTGTTCAGGGCAGTGGCCCAGGAGAAACTGGGGGACATCATGTTTATGCCGCCGGGTGACCCTTTGTGCATAGGAGATGTGTCGGTTGTGAACCCCTGTGCTGGTTCCTATTGCGGCCGTGCGGCCCGCGAGGACGGGGCTGCTGCGGAGACGCGGGACGTGCAGAAACGCACTGCTTATCGTTTGTACGACCCTGATGCGTATAGTTTCGTGCCGTTGTCGCATGAGACGCATGGTCGCTTGGGGCGGCCTGCCATGAATCACTTTAATCGGCTGGCGGAGGTTGCGTCTCGGTGTGGTACTTACTTAAGGTGAACCGTGCTTTGTTTGTGACGAATGCTCTGCGCCGGTTGAGTGTGGCGTTGTGCAAGGGGAATGCTCTTGTGCTCCGTGCGGGGCTTCATTCTTTGGCTGGCATCACCAGCCGAGCTGTGGTACGTGCTCGTGCCCGGCCTAGTGCCATGACAACGTGAGTGGATTTGCATGTGTATTCCTGGCAACGGCTCGCTGCCCGGCCTCTGTCCTTTGTAACTACATACATACATACATTCGTTGCGCAATCACCCGGATACCCCCGGTACCAACACCACCCGGCCGCACAGCCACGCCCAGACGCGGCATCCGGTGGCGTTGCTGCTCTGGTGTATTTCCCCAGCGGAGCTATCCGCCTGTCTGACTTTTTCCTTGTATCACACGGCAACACCCTCACCTGCGCGCATGCAAACAAAACTCCCGCGCACACACCCAGCCCACGCTGCGGCAGCAGCGACGCAATTGCTGGGGCTAGAACCCCAATACAAGCACGGCCCAGGCGGCCAAATGCGAACGCACATCATGGTCCGGCCATTGCACCCGCTGCAGCCATCTGCGCACGAAACACACCCGGCACAAGGCAGGGCAGCCCCTGCGCGGCACGTGCACACCCCCGCCCCACCTCAAAGGCTGCAGACGGCTGCCCATCGCCTAAGATCCAGCGCCAGATACTCCAGAATTCATACAACATCGTGACTGTGAGCCCTGCTTGTCAAAAGCTTTCTCATTGGGCCGATACCGCTGTAGCAGCACATTGTGTTTAAATTGCACAGGCGGTGCGGACGTGATGTGCGTCCATGCACATGCATTCAACAAAGCACAGGGCGCAATGTCAGTTAACGTCGGATGTCATAGTGAAAAATATCTGCCGATGCTTAGGCCTTACTAATCTCTTGTTTTCTTTTTCGTCAGAGCAATGCTCTCCAGTCCGATGCACGCGAGCGTGGCGTACGGGGCAAAACGCTGAACGTGTACGACCGATTCGCATAAACTACGTTCGTACATTGTGGATGTGCAAATGTTGCGAGGGAAAGTAAGTGTCCTGTCAAGGCTGCTACATCGACTCCCATGTCCTCTAAAGCATCTTGAACTGCTGGTATGAAGGAGGAGTGGCATGTGTCTGAATTCTGCTGATTTGCTGTCGTGTTCAGGGTCTGGTCCACAGTGAATATTTTATGGAGTCAGCAACCTCTGTTGCAGCAGTCAGAAATGCAGGAGACCAGCCACTGCCACCATCCAATGACAGTGACTTGGATAAGCTCTTATCTGTCAGCAGTAAGGCGCTTCGGCAGAATTTGCACGAACTTTGTAAGAGAGATGAAGCTGCTTTCAAGGCTGTGTTTGAACACGCTCGCAATTTGACCGGATCCGATTGGGATGGAAACGTCGCGAGCGCTTTAGGTGCGCCTACTCCTGAACGGTTGAAGCACTGCTCCAGTTCAGACGTAATATCACAAAACGAGATAGTTTATACGAGATGCGTTCTATGCAGAAAAGCTGTCCCAGTCGACCCTGCGAGGTGTGCCGCTCTGCGATCTTGTCTCTGGGCTATTTCAGGCCTTGCATGCAAATGAACGGCAAGCTAGCGTATGAAGTATCTACGTCACTTGTTGTGACCATTCTGGCGTTGTGCAGGAACGGATACACGCGCGCTGCTGAAAGATGAGGATCCTCCCGAACCTGACATGTTGGAAGGCCTATACAAGCTGCAGGAAGGCAGGGATAGTGGCTTGTTGCTGCCGGTTATTGGACGACTGAAGACGTGGTTCGACGGTGCAGAGCCAGCCCCAGTACAGCTCCAAGAAGAAGATAAAGCAATGTTCAGGGCAGGAAAGGCCAATGATGAAACTCTGAGCCTATGTGCTGGGCAAGCTGCCTTCGGAATGTTTCTTGACGATCTGGCAGGAGAAAGCGCGTGGATTGGTGTGCTCGATCTTCCAGATGCGTGAAGATTGTCACTGCCTGTTGTCTACTCAGTGCTGCAGGTCTCAGGGAAGTTGCCGATGTGCAGTGACGTGCTGTGGCATCCTCACATCTTCACTGACCCCATAGATAAGACGTCATTGCTCCATGTTACGCACCTGACACTGAAGCACATGTACAGGCATGTGGGACAATCTCATATCAAATCCAATGTGGCAACTGCTGCTGCAAGATCAGAGAGACCACAAACCATGGAGCCGTGCGCGCGACAATTCAGATGCATCTGTGACCACTAGTCGAGATCGGCCTGACATGGTGCTTCTGTTCTCTTCGGTCCTCCTCTTTAAGGGCGAGGAGAAGGAAAGCCCAGAGATGCAGAACGTTGCAGAATTTGAGCTACTGAGCCAGATGCAGCAGCGATGGTCCAAGTTGAGGTATGGGGTAAAGGTATACACGATCTGTGGGCACAAATATGTGTGCGTGTGGCTTGCATAATCTGGCCAGGTGCCACCCTGTTCTTTCCTGATGGTCCCTGGTGCCCTGTTTCAGGTGAAATACATCCTCGCCTACAGTGCGTGCGGCCCTCGAGTGCAATTCTGGGCAGTGCTGCGGCCCACTGTGGAGAATGGCTTCAAGCTTTCCAGCCTCCGCTTAGGACAACAGATGAACATGTCTGACCCACGCCAACGCATGATCATCATCCGAAAAGCTTTGCTCAGCGCTGCAATATTGTACCGCTTGAGCAGGTGTCTTCCACCGACACAGCCACCGTTATTACTAACAGCAGGCGCCTTGCCGCACCGCTCCAAGGTGGAGGTCAAAGTGGGTGGAGCAAGGACTGTGGTGCGGAAGCACATCAGCCACGAGAGCCAGCAGCAGCTGCAATGTCCAGAAAGGCTGACAAAGCTGACGGCTCTGTACACTGAGCTGCGGAGTCGGCCGAGCATATACATCATCCATCCCGTCAGCATCAAGCATTTGAACCACGGCTGGCCGGCGTACATTGATTTCACTCCGTTGGGTGTGCCCATCCATCTTTGGCTGCTTCGATGATTGCACAAATCGAGCAGTGGGAAGTTGCGCATATGTCGTCAATGCCAATGGTCATATCACATGTTGGAGGTTCTGGACTCATATTGGTTATAAATTTTCAGCTTTGTTGATTCCTAGCACGGCGCTTGTGCTTGTGACATGCCAGCTGCAATGCATAGAAACTGCATGATTGATCGAAAGCATTGTGCAGGAACGCCAGTCATGATGATCATGGGTTGTCAGGATGAGTCGCTTGAGCTCACTTGGCACGGAATCATTTTGCATGTTTTGAAGGGCATTTGCCACTTGCACACATTGAAGTACATCCACTGTGACTTGCGATGGGACAATGTTGTGATTTGTGATCAAGACCACAATGGTGAAGGCATACAGCAGCATGCACGAATCATCGATCTAGAGCATGCTGCTCCGCTCAACTGGGAAGTGAATGATGAGGACGCGCACATTAAAGCCTGGGGAGAGGCGAACGATGCCCTATTTGGCAGCACGAAGGTGACTGTGCAAGTCGACCTGTACTGCATCGGCAACATGATCCTGTGGCTGCTGGATCGCCGCATGGGCAATGCAGACTGGCGCAGTTTTGGGAGTAGACTGGTTGCAGGTGAATATGCATCTGCGCAGGCTGCAGCCAACGCGTGGCAGGAAGAGTCCTCATAGCTGCTGTTGCGACTACTGGCGTGTACGTCCATGTGCTTGCATATGTTGTGTGTGCTAGTGTGGACCACCTTTACATTGACGAATCTGTGGTCGGGGATAGGTTTGGGTGCACAATGCATGTGTGCAAAGTATAATGCCGAGGGCAGGTGAGCTACTGCAAATCATCAAAGCACTATCATATGTTTGCGGAAGGCGCAGGGAAAGCACTGCCAGCCTGAGCGAGTAGTGTTGTGTCCTAGCCAAGGACCCTGCATACTAGACTTTCGCATCGGTGTCTGGCGTAGTGTGTATATTCCAGATGGCGGTGAACTACAGCACAGCGGTCGTGTCGATTGGGTGGCGCGGTTGCGCTGCTCAAGGACAGCGACATCGGCTTATGCAGCACTAATCTGCAGCGTACAGATCTCCTCGGACTCAGTTTACCCGAAAATTTTGACTTGTTTGGGGCAAGCGCAGGCAACTGTATCGGATCATCTCGCTGTAGCATGACACACAGTCTTTAATGCTTTGCGCGTGATCAGGTATGCTTGTGATGATGAAAAGAAGACAAGAAGCATAGAGCCTTGATGCTAGCACTTCTTGCGGTGTTCTTTTGCTGGAGTTGGTGCCAGCATGGTCGTGGTGCCTGTATCATTCGAGTCTAGCATATTGTGACGCCGCAGCTGTGAACAAGCTCGCCACCTGACTCCGTTTACTGCTCGACGCAGCAACCCGAGCTCCTATTCTCTGTTGGAATGCGTGGAAATCTGATGCCCACGCCTCTTCTGTTCTCACTGCAGTTTGCTGGCATGTCCAGGCCGTCTCGTCAAGCGCCCCTGGCATTCAAGCCACTGCCGCTTCATACTTTCAAGACCCCGACACCTGCAGTGATGACGAAGCCTCGCTTATTGATTTACCTGCAACTGCGGCTCCATGTCCCCCTTCTCGGCTGGTGCCAATGATGCCAGTGATCACCGGGGTGGCTAGCGGGTGCGATCCTCTCTGAGCGGTTGACAGCCGTCAACTCTTTTCAAGTACTGCATGCTTGCGACACATTCGTCATGTCTACCAAGCAATCTCGAGAGCCCCCGCCGCAATAGTGGCAAACACAACTGAAAACGGGTCACGTATGCGGCATAGTAGTTAAAGTAAATCTGAATTTACTGAGCCGTATGCGTTTGAACATTGACAATTCCGAGCTAACGGGACCACATATGCCAAAGGGGTGAACCACCTGTAGTGAACCGCATATCAAATATGCACAGGCTACTGATGTCTGTGCATATTTGCACATAATGCATCGCATGTGCACCCATCGGGGCAGGTCTACTACCTGTCCACGTGGCACATCGTTCGGGACATGTCTCCACCGTTGCCGATTCAGTGCAGGAGTTGCCCGTGCGGCCTGATGCTTATGACAATGCCTCTGGTGTTTCATGGTCTAATGTAGCAGTTGTGCTTGTTGTGAGTGTTGGTGATGTTGGTGGTGATGCTGGGGTGCCAGGTGTTACAATTCACCCGTCCTCTCTTCTGAAGTTTGAACAGATCTGGAGCCCTGTAGGCTGCATGCATGTCCACGCTGGACTCTACAGGGTTTGAGGTGATGGTTGACCCACCGCAGGGCAGATTGAGAGCGGCACACTCGCCGCCACGTGTACAGAGAGGCACACACGCAGAGCCTCTGGCCTGCTTGGCCACCATGTAGATGCCACACAGGAGCCACACGTCTGGCCGCGGCATCATGCAAAATGTTCTGGGTGACGCAGCGGACACCATGATGCCTTAACAGAACTTGGACAGCTGTGTTTCAGGCTGGTTTCCACGTGGCTTTTGGAGGCCCCATGAACAACTTCTCTGAAACTTGTGCACGGATGCGCATGTTCTCACATGGCAGGGTCCACACGATCAGCTGGCGGCAACGGTGGAGGTGCAGACCGGGAAGCAATCCGTGGGCACCGACCAAATCAGCGGCCCCCTGCCCCCAACCTGTGCACAGGAAGGCAGGGACTCCAGAGGGGACCTCAGCGACCTCTTCCTCCATCGCCTCGCCAAAATGCACATCCAAGCTAATGTAAAGCATGGAGACTGTGACAGTGTCGGGGCCTGCACGCTCTGACTTGCAAGTGTGTGGGGGACCATCACAGAGAGAGGGTGCTTCGAAAGGGGATGCAGGTCACGTGGTTAAGGTTTTGACCGGAATGAGAGCATAGCACTTGCAAGTCTGAGGACATCTCGCTTTGACTTCAAAAACTGTCAAACACATTTGGTGTCATGGGGAGCCTGGACAAGGCGCTCACAGAGCTGTCAGTTGGTTTCAGGCACAATCGCTCTCCTCGCGTCAGCACCATGCATCATGCCGCCCGCCGAAACTGAGCCAAAAGGTACTGAGCGTAATTATATTCAGCACGACGCGAGATCAGCGGCCATGAATTTCACGGAAACGAATAATATGTTCATTGAATTCCGGTGGTCCTCCGGATGTAACTTGGCGCGAAACGAATGAGTGATAAGGCAGCATGCACGTCGAGATGAGAGTCGAAGTCATGGGAATACGGATTTTGGGGCTGCGAGGTGATAGAGGTACTGATTGTGAAGACATGAAACACATATGCTGGTGGATTGGGCGGAGGTTGCACATGGCAGAACCGACATTGCTGCAGCCCCACAACAGCCTCAAATTAATCATACAAGTGCATTGGGTGTAGTGGTGTCGGCCATGAGTACCCAGCAGATTCTTACTGAGGCTCAACTGGTCATTTTGGACCCCACTTTTGGCACAAACAGGCCAAATATGCCTCAATTTCAAGGCACCAGCCTTTCACAGACACAAAGCAACCGTATTGGCTGCGGATTCCAGGCGCCAGGGGACCATGTATCTCACTCACCATCTACTGACACTCCCTTCAAGTCAGGCGTCGAAGGGCAAAAAAGAGACAGAAAGCAGGTGGCTGTCCGGGGCATAGACCATGTGGCTTGGGGGCCGCCAACAAGGCCCAGAACAAGATGAACTAAGTGCAACTTGTGTGCGCACATAGTTCCGCTCTCCAGGGGGGTCGGCACTCAGGTCTCATGCACGTCCAATTGAACCTGGAGCACCTCAGAAAGCTCCAGAACACAAGGAAAAGTCCTATAGACTCACAGTAACCTCTTGAATCGATTGCAAGCAGTCTGGGCGTAACAGGTGAAAACGCCCAGCGAAATCGGTGTTTTTCGTGCAAAACACCCGTTTTGCCCAGCGACGGCTAAGATGGCCTCAAACGGTGCCCAGCGTATGCCCATCGTGCTCAGTGGGCAGAGAGTACTCGAAAAACACTATAATATGATGCCTTGCTGTTCCACTGTCTGCCGACTCGAGCTCCACTTGTATCACCGGTGTTGCGGTGTTCGTGTCCGACCAGCATTATGGCGGGCGTGAACACTAGCGAGACGAATCCCAACGAGTAACATGATTTCGACGAGCTTACCGGACTATTAGCAAATATGCAGCTGTCTTGTGTGGTGAACAAAGAGCAGGTGGACGACGTGCTCCTTGCTGAGAGACTCGAATCATCGCAGCAGCTCCAGTGTTGTGAGCCTCATCTTAAGATAGCATTGTTGTCAGACTTCCTATACTTTGAATCCTGTCCACACAATACTGAGTGAACCTCCGGATCAGTCAATGTAGCATGGTACACAGCATAGCCTCCTTTGCACCTTGAGATCGCAGGGACAGCAGCACCACCGACCAGATGTATTCTTCAAAAGCGATCAGGATATGAACTTGAAATTTACATGCCTATCATCAGCATGGACTGCAAGCAAGCACCATTCTACAAAATGGGAGGCTTGCGTAGGCACATCATTGTTCGCTTGAATCCACACGAACATGCAGTAGATCCACGCACAGTGTTACAGCCTGCCATGATCTGCTGACGAGGGCGATACACTGCGTTCCAGTGGTACAGGTTTACTTTTGATTCACTTGAGATTCAGATTTACTTTACAGAGTCACAGATGTATGCAACCAGGTCGCCACACGTAAGCGGGATGGAAGGACAAGTGTCACACATGCTATCAGGACATGCCAATCTGATGTGCTGCAGAGTCTGTGCTTGGCTTTATCGTGATCAACTGTTGACAACGCCCACCGCTATGGAGTACAAAATGCAACAGCCAGCCTGCCCCAGCCAGAGCAACAGAGCGCAAGCAACAGTGTCGCCAGACCCGAAAAGCCATCTCAAATACCTTCGGTGATTATTCTGTGCACACCAGCTTCTAGCGACGCGGTCGATGGCGTCCCAGGGAAGCAAACATGGCAGAGCATGCACTGTACCGCCCGCAGCAACACAACATACAAGTTATAACGCATCAGGATGCACTACAGGCATATTAGGGTATTTTGAAGCCATTGGGCATGCTTCTGGTGCCGCTGAGCGCGTTCTCGCGCTCGCTGGGCACAATGGGGCCTTTTGCCCCGCCATGCACGCGGATTTCGGGCCAAAGGTTGATTTCGCCCAGCGACTTAAAACAAAGATGCAGCAGCATTCAGGCGGTTACTGTGAGTCCATAGACGTTCCCAGCGCTGTCTTGAGCTTTCTGAGGTGCTCGCGGTTCAATTGGACGTGCATGAGGCGTGAGTGCCGACCCCCCTCGCTGTCCAGTCCATGAGCGGCGCAGTTTCCACCCAGTAGCACCCCCTTCATGTTGAGCTTTTTTTCCAGTGGCGTGATCACATAGCAATTTGAAAAAAGTCCGCCAGCTAGCTATAGAACGTTATTTTTAATGCTTTGGGTAAGCAAAATAATGCGTAAGTCGGCCAAACGTAACACTAGCGAATTGTCAAGCAAGAGTCGATCACGACTATTCCGCCTCCGGAAAGTTCCCACCCGAGCCAATCACATGGAAATTGGCTTCATTCCAGTCTGTTGGGTGCCCGCCTTTGTCTGCGTAGTAGCCCGGAGCCAGCATCGGCCGGAAGACCTCGCCCTCTTCCGCCGCAACAACCTGCGCGGTGATGTACAAACGCCGAACAGACTGCTCAATGGAGCTCTGATTCTTCGTAGGTGTGCCATCAGGTTGGACATGGTTTCTCTTGGCACATTCCGCATGCATCACGCCGTCGTAACTTTTTGAAAGCAGTAGCGCTGGGCAGTCTAGATTCTGCTCCAGATTCCATTCTCTTAAGAATTTCAGCACAATGTGTACTACCTTCCAGACTGTTCAGATCTGAACTCGAGCAGCTTTTAGAGCCGTTTTGACGATTTATTACATCGCGAATCCGTGGCTCACCCAAGTTGCTCACCCACGGGTGAGCCACCTTCTCGTTGCTGCTGTGGGCAATTGCGACGCTTTTGTACATGCCCACTTGCATCTCGGCTGCTTGATGCAGGTCTGGCGTAGTTTTGCCAAGAGGCATCAGCTGCTCTCCGACCTGGCACAGCCATCGCGCGGGATCCTTGAAGGCCAGCTCTCGTCTAAATAGAGCCTCCCATGGTGCGTCTCTGTTCGCGTTTGCTGCTTGCATAAACTGCGCGAGCATCATGTCGTGTACGGATCTCTGCATGTACTTGCTGTGCTGACCCGAACCGCCGGAACTTTGCGTTCACCAGAAACTGTTTTGTAGACGTCTGGACGGCTTCTTTTCGTGCGCGTTCCGCTGCTTTGATCACCTTGTTTGCAGCCTTTTTGGGCTCGGTGTCCTCGCATGTTGGCAAGTTTCTCCGCGCTTCCTTCAGGCCGTCGATGTATGCTGTGAAAGTTGGAGCAGTGCCGGGGATCGTGATTCCCAGCTGCTGCTTGGCGGCAGTCAATATCGTATTGTACTCCTCGAATGGTGTCATGCGCGGAGTCAGCATCGCTACAATGGCCCCGCGATGGATGGTTGCATTGTCTAGGCTGAGTCCAAAGGGAATGTGAATGCTGTGCCACGTGATGCTCACGCCCTGAGACATGAAGTCGAAGTAGCTCTTGCTGTCACAATGCATGAGCCTGCGGGCAGCAGTGTGGTGACAGGTGCACCCATGCACGGATGATCCGCGGATCCAGTGCAGGGGTAAGCCGCCAGCCAGGATTGTCTCGATGTAGTGAGGGAGATCCTGCCAGGTTTTCCCGGCGTAACCTTGAGTGTTCAGTGTGCATATAAGGATGTGCACACTAAGATCTGTGACCATTTCTTCTTGCTGTTTCACGGTGTTAGCACTTCTCTCTCTCTCTCTCTTTAAGCGGTCCTCGGTTCTACCTCTGTGCGCAACAGGTATGGAACGCTGGCTACCATGATGTGACCTGAACTGAGACTGCGCGTCTGACCTGACAAGATGTAGCATTTCTGACATGGTATCGATGAATGTTATGTATGTTTATGGTCTTGTTCAGGAAGCCGTTGGCCAAAGTCTGTCCGCAGACACGGCAGGCATTCCACTGTTCTGCCGGCGCTCAGACTGCGGTCACAAGCGCAAGCATCATTAAGTTTTCTCGTAGCATATTGTTGTTAGACACAATTCGAGAAGCTTGTTTTAATTGTTATAAACGAGAACTTATTATGTGTGCATTAGGAGGTTAGTAGTGCCTATACCTAGAGAGCCGCCAGGTCGTACGAAAGGTCACTACACAGATCAGGGAGAATACTGCACTGGATGCAAGACAGTGCAGGAACCTATGGAAGATGTAAGAGAAAGGTTACTTCAGACTTGGACGCATACGACTATATGCGACCATTCGTGCATGTCTACCGTGGCCCAATGACAATGGCCCGGGGCGAGCCGCTCACGGAGCGCCCCAAGTATGCTCATGCATACTATCCTAACATAACACGGGTTGGGCCCTTGGCCACCATACCCATGCGCAGACTTGCGCGTCGTGCATTTCAGGTGTACCCAGACACTGATTTATGACACTCCCCTAGAAGGTCTTCTGATCTTGAATTAGATGCAGCTTCTCTCGAACGTCCTTCAATGCAGGTCCAGGAAAAACCTTAGTGAAGACATCAGCTAACTGGTCTTTGGTCCCTACCCATTGCACTTGGATCTCATCCGCCTTTACAAATTCTCGGACCTGTAGGTGCCGCACTCGAATATGTTTGGACCTATCACTAGAGATTGGATTGTTTGCAAGGATATTCGCACTTTTATTATCTCCCCAAAGCACCGGTTTTTCTGGACGAAGATGCAAGTCTAGCAACAATTGCTTGGCCCACATCACCTCGTTTGCTGCACTACTCATTGCTATCAATTCTGCCTCGGTCGTATCACCAGTTGTGATCGCGTGTCTCTTTGACCTCCAGATTACAGTATTGCCATACACCCGTAGGAGTAGGCCACTTATGCTCTTCAAACTCTTGTCATTTGCAAAATCAGCATCAGTGTATCCCTCAAGCAAACACCTCTTCTCAGACGAGCCCTGAAACACCATACAAAGTCCCTTCGTGGACTGCAGGTATCTCAGCACATGCTGCACCGCTGACCAATGCTCCTTTAAGCTACACCCCATATGCTTGGCCAAAGCATTACAGGCATAAGAAATATCAGGTCGCGTAACTACAGCCAGGTACTGGATTCCCCCTACAGCACTCATGAACTGAGCGTGCTCTGCCTGAGTGGCAACCTCAAGGTCAGGGTAGTCCTTCGCGCTCCTCAACTGTTGCCGTGGCACCAGTGGAGTCGGACTGGGTCTGCAATCTGCCATGCTAAACTTTTCTAGCAGATTCACAATTCTCTGCTCTCGGGACAACGTGATCGTTCTCTTCTTCCTGTCACGCTTGATAGAGGCGCCTCATGCCCAAGACAAATCGCCCAAGTCCCTTCCTGTGAACACTTTGAGAATTCGGTCTATCAACTCCTTCAGGCCCGTGGACCGTCCGAAGATAAACAAATCATCATCCCATAGGAAGGTGAAACATCTACTAGTTTTCCTAACATACAGTGCAGGATCTGAGTGTGAGCGAACAAAGCCCATCTCACCCAGTAGACGTGCAAGCGCCTTGTGCCATTCACGTGTTGCTTGCTTCAAGCCATACAGGGTCTTGTGCAGTTTCCACACTCGACTGGTGCCATCGTTCAAAACCTGGGGTTGTTCTACATAAACAGTCTCATTCATGACCCCATTGAGAAAGGCACACTGGATGTCTACGTGTACATCTCTAAATCTTCCACTGCAGCTATTGACAGAACAACACGAAGAGTGGCATAGCTCCCTACTGGAGCCCACGTCTCAGAGAAATCTACACCCTCCTCCTGGGTAAACCCTGTAGCAACATACCGCGCCTTGTAACGCTGGATCTCTCCTGTAGGTCCCCTCTTAATCTTCATGACCCATTTACAAGAGATGGCCTTGGCCCCTACTGGCAATTCTACCAATTCATAGGTGCCATGCTCACTCAAAGAGTTCACCTCTTCCTCCAGAGCTACCATCCACTTCTCCCTATCAGGCCCAGCCAACGCTGCCTTCCAGGGTGGATTGTCTGGATCAGCAGGCTTCTTCTTCATGACAGCAGCAACCCGGCGGGATGGACGTCGCCGGCTTGACTGACCACCGCCATGTTCCACATGCTGAGCTACCTCTGCATCAAGCAACGCACTGTCAGCCGTAGCTGCCATGCTTGAACTGTTAGAAAGGCTATGCTTTGTCAGGTCAGACACGCAGTCCTGTGTCAAGTCAGGAAACCAGCATCTCATACCTGCTGCGCACAGAGGTAGAACCGAAGAGATGCTGAGGGGAGACAAGATACAAACTAGTACCGTGAAACAGTAAGAATAATGGTTACAGCTCTCTGTGTGCACAGCAATATATGCACACTGAATAGTCAAGATTACGGCGGGAGATCCTCGCAGGATCTCCCTCACTACTCCGGGACAATCCTGCTGGCGGCTTACCCCTACACATGATCCGCGGATCATCCGTGCATGGGTGCACCTGTCATCACGCTGCTGCCCGCAGGCGCATGCATTGTGACATGAACTGCCCGCAACCTTTGGTGCTGCTGTCTGCTCACTCACATCACTATGCTCATCATCACAAGCTGCAGTATCTATCGCAGCAACATCTGCATGTGGAATCAAGCGCCTGCGTACAAGCGGGTTCCTTTTTTGTCTAACTGGACCAGACTGCGCTTCCTGCCCATGGGCATCAGCAGCAGCGTCATCATGCAAACTAATCTCCTTAGCAGGATGCATGGACTCTCCAGCGACAGGTGAGCTGGGCGGACTGACCTCTCCCCTAGGGACAAATCCGCCTCCTGAACTGAACATGAGTTCCTCCCCTGGACCCAGGCGGCTAGCCACAGCTTGGCCAAACCCGGGCATGTCAAGGGAGGGTCTCCCAACATCAGTTGCGTCACCTCGCGGCGGGGCAGCTGCTTCCGCCGCGGCAGTTGGCGGCGGATGTTGTTCCTCAACGCCGTCCATGACGCTCACCTCATCAGTCTGTGGGGCATTTGACCTCGCAGCTCTGGCGGGGCTGCCAGATTCTTGAGGTCTCCCCTGCTGGGCACGGCTCCTGGTGACGGGCCTCATGTCGATCTGAGCGCCACTCAAGTCCCGGAAGTTGTGGACGTTTGAATAGTTGAGAGCGTCCCTATTGGCATACATCTCCCCCGATTGAGGAGGGTAGCGCACTGCTGTCTGCCCCAACACTTTCGTGCGCACGACATCATGCACTCCTTCTACCACCTCAGGTGTGGACATCCTAGTTCTTCCCTGCAACTCTACCGGACCGTCCGGCGCACCGACTCTGGGCGCGATGCTTCGACCTACTTGCAATTCCTCACGCAAGTCACGCAGCTCTGGCGTGTCCTCCATATGCTGCGCGGGCGCCAGCTGGATAAAATCACTGTTATGTAATTCACCAAGTTGTCTACCTATGGCGAACCCATCGAAATCAAAAGTAGCAGCGCCATGCACGCGCATGTGCTCTTTGCGGGACTCAATCAAATCCAGATCGGGAAACGGAGGGGCACCAGACATCACACATTTATCCAGATCGGGACCAAACGTCAGCTCCTCTTCCGGGCCCATAGGCACCAGAGGCACATTTCCCCGCGTCACAGTATCTAGCGTACGCAAGTGATCACGCAACATGGCAGCACTGTATGCCATTTGCCGCACCTCCAGCACTCTGCCACCCCCGGGGCAACGCTGGAAGACTCTATTCATGTGGGGCCCTTGCCCTGGCCCCATCCACAGTACAAGTTCACCCCTGGGGTCTAACCTACGCAACTTATCAGAATCAGGTAGACGTAGACCGGCAGCCCCCATGGGAGCATCTGCGCAATCATGAGCTTGACATGCTCAGAGTCATATGTCTCTTTGTAGAACAACATATACGAGATGACATCTGCAAGATCATTGTCTATCCACTCTTTCCGTAGCATTTCGTTTTCTTTTGCTTGATCTATCTGTTGCTTAACTCGTTCTATAGTTTCTTTGCTAGGTTCGACAGCCGAAATGTCGGCAGTGGTCTTATGGACCCCCCCAGACTGCACTGTATTGATGTCCCTACCCGTCGCATTCCTATATCTACCTAAATTGGCCAAAAGGCGCTCAAGCTTGTCTGCAAGATGTTCCCTCTTCAGGCGGTTCATGATAGCAGAACTAGGAACCAGATTCCCTGCAGCGGTCCCACACAACATCCCCTCAGGCCATGCACGGCGTGTTATGTTGGTTGGACACATGAGCGCTCTCAGTCTATCAGAAGTGGCACCACATTCACGCTCAGCTATGCCATTGCCCTGATGATTGCCTGGTGCACAGTCTTCCCAAACAATGTGCTTGTCACGAAGATAGGCCTGGAAGACATGGCCCAGAAATTCTCCGCCGCGGTCACCACGCAGGAATCTAACACGTCCTGGAACAGGCGGCTGGCCTTTCTTGATGACAACTTGCCCAGGAACAACTGTAGAATTGCAGTGTTCTATGATCTCTACTAGCAATTCAGGGACTCTGGACTTTGCATCCATAGGGATAGTGAATCTAAAACGGGAAAATTCATCAACTACAATCAGCGCATACTTTGCTTTCCCAACTCCCATAGGAGTAATGGGACCTAGAACATCCGCATGCAAGCACGCCCCCGGATACGTCGCACAAGAGTGCGTGACTGTCTCGCCGTGCTGGCTACTAGACCCGGTACCATTTCTAGCAATCATACAGCCGTGGCATTTGTCTATCTCAGCGCTCACTTTTGCTGGATCAATACGCAAGCCCTGGTACATCTTGGCCTTAGCCATTAGACGCAGGTTTGTGGCTCCTGTGAGGAAACTAACATGAGACAAGAATGTAGTATTCAATTTTTCTTGTCCAGGCACATTTGGAGACCCAACTAAAGCAGCTACACGACTGTACGAGACCTCGTCATCCTCTACTTTCGCAACCGAATTGGCAGCAAACCAAACGGCGGGATTACTAACTCGCGAGCCCCATAGGACTGGCTTTCCCACATCCGTAGTCACAACAAACACTGGCCGATTCTGGTGGTCATGCGATCGAGTAATCCGACCCTCCGTGTGGCCCATGGCCTGGTCAGAAAACCCAGGTACAAAAACAAGATCACCTCCTTCTGTCGCCACACGCGTTTGCAAGGTGATGCCGACATTCTTCAACAAATGTGTAGACAAAATGTTGAAAGGACAGTGCGGCACATACAAGCAATTCGGGATCTCAATGGTCAGATCCTTGATCTCCCCATCCATCGTGACATAGGACCCCAGACGGAAACATATAGTTCCCTCCCCCAGAACTGGAATATCCTCATCCCCTATTGGGTGAATGCACTCTACATATGCAGCATGCATTGACAAGAACAGCTCGGGGTTCCTAATGACATGGACATCAGATCCGCTGTCCACCAGGAAGTTCAGGCTTTCGCCCAGGTGCGCAACATCCGTCAAGGAGAAGTCGTCGCTAGGAAATCGCACAACAGCAACAGAGTTGCCATTGCCTCGTCCTCGTCCGCGTCCTCTGCCGGCGCCTCGTCCCTGGCGGCTGGCGTTGTTGGCAGCCTGGTTCTGAAGATACTTCCTGACTTCCGGATGCAAATCCGGGCAGTCCTTGTGGAGGTGTCCAGTCTTCTTGCATACGTGGCAGGCGCGTCTCGCCATTGGCGATCGCGGCGACAGCTGCCGGTTGTCCTCGGTTCCCATTGCATCCTCTGTAGCCATGGCCTTGGCCGTGGCCTCGGCCTGCTATGCCACCACCATGTGCGGGCCCACAGGCAGCTGAAGCCTGGGCATGGTTGGTAATGGCAGCTATTTGAGTCAGGAAATCTTTTCCGCCCTGCTCACTACGCAATGATACATACTCTCGTCCGAGAGGCTCAAACAACTTGATGCTGACCTGATATGGAGCAGGCGCAGCACCGAGAGCAGTAAGCTGGTTCACCAGCGACATGATGAGTGTACAATAATCCTCAACTTGTTTTGCCCTGGCACCTCTGAGCGTGGCACGAGAGAACCTATCCCAGAGACTCCTAACCTCAGCCTCTTTGCTAGGCATATACTTGGCTCTCAAGGCAGCCCAAATATCACACAGCGTAGTATGAACCCGGACATACTCTAAGTCCTGTGCAGGCAGCTGAAAACAGACTACAGCCAACACCTTATCATGGACACTTGTCTCAGGTCCAGTGGGGAAAAAAGTGAGCAAATGGTACAGGCCATGGCCTTTCAACCATAGCTCGACACGGAACTCAAAGGTTGATATCATGTTATAAACGAGAACCTATTATGTGTGCATTAGGAGGTTAGTAGTGCCTATACCTGGAGAGCCGCCAGGTCGTACGAAAGGTCACTACACAGATCGGGGAGAATACTGCACTGGATGCAAGACAGTGCAGGAACCTATGGAAGATGTAAGAGAAAGGTTACTTCAGACTTGGACGCATACGACTATATGCGACCATTCGTGCATGTCTACCGTGGCCCAATGACAATGGCCCGGGGCTAGCCGCTCACGGAGCGCCCCAAGTATGCTCATGCATACTATCCTAACATAACACGGGTTGGGCCCTTGGCCACCATACCCATGCGCAGACTTGCGCGTCATGCATTGCAGGTGTACCTAGACACTGATTTATGACATTAATGATCAGCGCTGAGAAAAGCGACACGTTTGCTTATTTTCTCAACCTGTCGGCTTGCGAGCCATCCCATCGGTTAGTTGCTGCGCGCGACAAACAACCGTCTGTCCTACTGCAGGATGTCTTATCTCGAGTGTTCCAACGCCAACTCTCCTCGCGAGGAGAGGTAGGACGAGGCTAACCAGCAGCCAATCGTCGATAGTGATGCTGACCAGCAGCTCCCTTACGGAGAACAGCCCGCGGGTATGTTGCTCCGGGGCGGACGAGTTGTCCGACCACGTCCCTCTTCCCAAACTGGGCAGAGTAGTCAGCAGGTGCCCTTTTCCTCTCATGTAGTGAACGATGCTGGTCACACTGAGTCCCTCATCATGCTCGAAACGTTAACCGAAGCGCTGCGTGCATCTCGGGGACGTAACGAGCCTGATTTGTCAAAAGGAAAACTGCCTAAATGGAATCATAAGACCGCAAGCTTCGTTGCGTACGAGCAGAAAGTCTTCTTGTGGTTGGGTCAATTCGAGTTAGACCATTTGTTGCAGCACGCACCGTCTGCGGACAAACAACGTGTTCATGCTAGGGTGAGGACACAGGTCCTTATGTCTTTGCCTGACGCGGATAGGACCACTGTCTATCGCATGTCACACCTGTGTGATGCATGGGCCTATTTAACAGCGAAGAATAGGCCTAGCACTGACGCCAAAATCCACAGACTGTGGAGTTGGTTCAATTCCTTGTCACAGAATAATAGACGTTGGGTCTTACTGTGGTGATGTGATGAGTGTTTTCACTCAACTGGAGGCACTAGGTGCCGATGTGGGCCAGCGATGGCTCCGTTTGAAACCGATAGAAGTGGGGGAAGAGTTCAACGCCGTGCGCGGCAAAGTTCTCCATTCTTCCCCACATGTAATCATATCTCGTTTGACTGAGCATGCCGATTTGCTCAAGCAAAAACGGCTGCAGGCTAGGTCTGGGGCGCCCACGGGCAAACCAGGCCATGGCTGGCGCAAGCAGCCCCGTGGTGACGGTCTTGTGGTCGCCGCTCTCGCGGCAGGCCAGGCTCCTCGCGAGGAGATCAGGACCTGTTTTTTCTGCAAGAAGAAGGGACATTTGCGTGCGAACTGCCCCCAACCCAAACAGGCTGCGGCGAAGGATGTCTGTGCGGTAGAGATGCCCGAAAAGTATCCGCAACCTGAAGCGTCTTTGCCTTGGAATATAATCATTGATAATGGTTCGGACATTCATATTGTAGGAAATCGTGGAATTTTCACTGAGTACCAGAGTTGCATTAGTACGTTTCGTGATAAAGTACGTTAAGCAAAAATACGCGTATGATACGTTGGCTCCAATCTTGGGGGGTTGAAAAGTACGCTGTATAGGCTACATCACTGGCTTGGCGCCTGAGGCGCCAAGCCGGTCATGGCCAGACTTGGTAGCGCCACGGTCACTGTCATCTGTGCTTAGACACACTATTGCAGAGAACAATACAATATACTAACAGTCAATTAGATGACCAGGTTACTCAGGTTCATCATGCAATGCAAGGGATGTGAAAAACCTCCTTCGGCCTTGTGGCTACAGGTGCACCACAGTGCAGAGCTCTACGCTCTCTCAAAACGCGTAAGTCCGAAACGTACGCGCGTACTATACGCTGATAAAGTACGTTAGAATAAAATACGCGTATTAAACGTACCGAAATCGAAAGATACGCGTATTAATGCAACTCTGCTGAGTACGGTCCGTGTCAAAGAACTGCCAATCCCGCGGGACCAGGGCAGCTCCCTATCATGGGCAGGGGAACCATTCAAGTGAACCCGGGTACTTATGTTGATAAGCATGGGAACAAGCATCCGCTGGACGTGGAAATCCTTGATGTTTACTATGCCCCCGAATGTCCGTATGACCTGCTTAGTACAATGGGTCTGAGGCATGAGCAGATGTTCTTGGATGCGCGTAGGAGTGTATTGTATGTCCCAGGTCTCGGTGACATGGCTAGTGGTATTGAGGATAATGTCAACTACCAGGAGCTTGATGAGGAAGGTCACCTTGTCTTTGCATTCAAGATGAGTGTCGATACAAAACCTGTTCTCGTTGGTCAACCTGTCAACAGGGGGGTAGTCTGGTCTAACCAGAGCAGTCCGACCTCTGTGATAGAGGATCAACAGCAGTGGCATCATGTGACAACTGCGGCTATCGAACTGAAGCGACCCAATGCTGGGGGAGCTGAGGTCCCACATGATGCATACTTGCTGGAACCTGCTTTTCTAGCGCATTTGTCTTTCCAGCAGTCCACGTGGGTCCTGAAGCGTATGTGTCATGAATTCCGTCGAAACTAGGTCAAAGCACTCAACTGGGAGCGAGAGCTACTCGCACTTCTAACAAACACCTTGTTTGTTACAGTATGCAAGCCAATGCTGGATTTTATGGTGATTTACGTCTGAGGGTTGATTCCGAGCCAATGGGGAATCGTTGTCGTGGCTGCAGAATTGGCAAAGTGCCTGCGGGCAACTTCTTCGCCAATAATCGTGAGCTCATGGGCCAGGACAAGTACCCTGGCGAGCAACTGCATGCCGATTTAGCTGACCCTGTCACTCCAGTGGAAATTGGAGGTGTGAAATATGTTTTGTTTGTGATGTGTGCCTTTACCCGATATACTTTTGTGGTCGGTCTGCGCAAAAAGAGTGAGGCTGCGGCCATGATCTCTTATATTATTGAGTGCATTCGGGTGAATGTGGTGAAGCCAGGTATACCGGGTGTGCGCATCCTACACACCGACAAAGGGGGAGAGTTCGTGGTTGAGGCCTTAAAACTCTACCTCTGGCGTCGTGGCATCACTCACCGCACCACCCCCACAGCTGATCATCGCTATAACACCATGATCGAGCGGAGGATCGGAATTGCCTTCGAGGCACTTCGTGCTGTGCTGCTTGCGAGTGTCCTGTCTCTTTTCCTGTGGATCGAATGCCTTGCCAGTGTTGTCCATGGTCACAATCTCACGCCGTGCTCGGCGTTGTACCATGATAAACTGGCCCGAATTTTGAAGTCCCAGAAAGCTCAGCATGTTGTCAACGCATTTGTGGATGTGGAGCAGGCTGAGAAGGGCAACAAGCGCATGAAAAAGGCCGAGCGCGATAAGTTGAGGGATGAGGAAAAGCGCAAGTACCAGTTGCTTGCGATGACAGAGCCCGACGAGATTTTGTTGCGGTCTTGTGACAGGGATATCATTCCCTACATGTCTTTTTCAGAGACACCTCCGTTGAGGTTTTCCAATATCTGCTGCGGCAGCAGCGTCCATGAGGGGTTGAGGTGAATGCTGACCCCAGCGATGACATGCTGCGGAAGCTGTCTCCGTGGGGTGTCCTGGCATACTGGGTTGGGACTGGGCCCCATCATGCAGCGTGTGTACGCCCAGGATGATCCTAGGGGTAGGGTTTTTGGTGTGCGCTAGGTTATGTGCACAGCGGATCAGATGATACGCCACGTATGTAAGTACGATGCGTCCGCTGTTGTGGACAAGAGTGAGCCTGCGGAGTTTGCGAACTCTTACACGGTTGTCTTTGAGGGGGATAATGAGGGCGAGCGTGTGACTGATAGTGATGTCCCTCCTTTCTTGGCAGAGCACACGTATGATGGGGGAGTGTTGCGCCGTCTGCGTGACCAGCTTCACACCCCCCCTGGTCATGGTAGGTATCATGGAAACGACATTCCGGCAGGACAAGCCTGAGCCCAGCCCTGCTGTGTACTCTCCACGATTTGGAGCTGGCTCCTCTGCGGAGATTATCCGACGTGACCCTGCTAGGGCAACACCGGAAATAGCCAGAGCAGCTTTGCATCGCATGCGTGCGATATCCAGAGCTGCTGCTCACCCTGACGTCCCTGCCCCCCCTCGTGTGCGCGGCGAAGTGCATCACCCTGTCGCCACGCCCTCCCGCACTGCACAGTATGTTGTCACGCGCAATGCTGTGTTGCACGACCTTGGTGTAGAAGTTGCGTTCCCTGTTCAAGTGTCTGTCAGTGCGTCTGATGACGACATGGTAGGGATGACGACAGTCCTGGCATCTGTGACGACGATGACGAACAGCGCATGGATTACACCATCTCGGATGATGAAAGGGCTGCGGCTCATCAGAATCTGGAGGCTCAGCGGGTCCGTTCCGGGAGTAATTCGGCAGCGGCCTCAGCATCTGGCGCGGGGGCAGTCGCTCAGCCCTCGCGAGGAGCTGAGGCGCCGAGGCCCTTCTGGGAGGATGAGCCAGATGAGGTGGAGACCGGGTCCAAATTAGGGGGAGAGGATCCGGACCCCTCAGCCGCAGTTGCGGTCGATTTGCCTGACGAGGTGAGGGCCAATCCAGCCGCCTTGCCTCGCATAAAAATCAATCCTCTTGTCCGCAGACGCCTTGTTCCATTGGCTGCGGATGTAGCAGCTGTGCATATGCATGAGCCTGCGGGCTCTGACTTTGCTAGCAGTGAGACAGTTGTAGCTGCTATTGATGTTTCAACTTGCGATCAGGACACATCAGCCGCGGCTGACTGTGGAGTGTCCTGTGCAGGCCTGAAGCCTCAGCATGTGGAGTCTGGTGAGCAGCAGAATGCTCAGCGTCGTGGGTCGCGCAGAGCAGCTGCCGCCACGAAGCAGAAGCCCTCCGACCCTGATATGCCTTCTTTGAAGGAAGCACTCGCGAGTGCTGACAGGGATGCATGGCTGCGTGCCATGCAGGAGAAGGTAGATGCACTAGGTGAGCACGGAACCTTCGGGTTGTGCTATTTGCCTACGGGCAAACGGGCTATCTCGGGCAAATGGGTGCTTAAGATTAATCGTGGGCCTGCGGGGGAGATTCAGCGCTATAAGGCACGTTATGTAGCGCGTGGTTTTTCTCAGGTAGAAGGGATTGACTTCTTTGAGACTTGGTCTCCTGTTGGTAGTTATGCGACACTGCGTATGTTGCTGTCAGTTGCTGCTCAGGAAGATTTAGAGATTAGGCATATAGACATTCAGTGCGCTTTTCTGAATGGTGAGTTAGAAGAAGAAGTGTTCGTTGAACAGCCCCCGTTCTTCACTGACGGGACAGCACATGTGTGGAGATTACATAAAACCTTGTATGGCCTGAAGCAAGCTGCTCGCGAGTGGCATAAAGCTTTAATAAAGGTCTTAGCTTAGATGGGATTTGTGTGCGCACAAAGTGATCCCGGACTGTATGTCAGAACATCCGGTCGCTGTTTTATTTTCTTGTGGGTCGATGACTTGTTCATTTTAAGCAGCTCTGCGGGACTGCAAGAACTTGTCAACGTCATTCTCACGAAATTCGAAGGAAGAGACCTGGGTGAACTTGCATGGGCACTTGGCACAGAGATCATGCGTGATCGCAAGGCCAAAACAATCATCATGACACAACGAAACAAAATTCACAACTTGCTTGAAAAGTACTGTATGTTTGACTGTCGCAAGTCTCCCACTCTCTTAGTGCCGCGGCAACAACTAAGGAGTGCGAAAGAGCATCCTGACCTGGAAAAAGCCAGTGCTGCTGAGCATTCCAGGTTCATGAGTGCTGTAGGAAGTATCTAGTATATTGCAGGAGTGACACGACCTGACCTGAGCTATGTGGCGCATGCCCTGGCCCGGCACATGTCTAGTAGTCTGAAGGAACATTGGACTGCCGTGCAACATGTTCTGAGATACCTGCAGTCCACAAAGAATTTAGGAATAAAATTTATAGGCTCTGAGGGACACGGGTGCTTACTAGAGGCTTTTTCAGATGCAGATTTTGCGAACTCTGCTGATCTGAAAAGCGTATCTGGTATGGTTATTCGGGTGTATGGGAACTGTGTTCTCTGGCGCTCGAAGAAGCAGAGTATAGTGGCTGGGGACACAACAGAGGCTGAACTCATTGCGATGTGTGCAACAGCCAACGAGTTGATGTGGGTGAAGCAGTTGCTTCTCGATTTGAAACTCGTCCCGCATAAGCCGACTCTGTGGGGTGACAATAAGAGTGCCAATATCTTGGCTGTGAATGCTGTGTCCACTGACAGATCCAAGCACATTCGTGTGCGACACTTGCGAGTGCGGGAATATGTCCAGATGGATGAACTTAAGGTAGAATGGGTAGGCATTGTTGATCAGTTAGCGGATGTGTTTACTAAAGTGCTGCCCGGACCTGCTTTGCTAAAGGTTCGTAATAAACTCCAGCTAGTGGAGACGTAGCAGGGTTTATGGGGGAGTGTCACAATGCATGAGCCTGCGGGCAGCAGTGTGGTGACAGGTGCACCCATGCACGGACGATCCGCGGATCCAGTGCAGGGGTAAGCCGCCAGCCGAGATTGTCTCGATGTAGTATGAGAGATCCCGCGAGGGTTTCCCGCCGTAACCTTGTGTGTTCATTGTGCATATAAGCATGTGCACACTGAGATCTGTAACCATTTCTCCTTACTGTTTCCCGGTGCTAGCACTCTCCTTATAGCGTTCCTCGGTTCTACCTCTGTGCGCAGCAGGTATGGAACGCTGGCTGCCCTGACCCGACCTGTACGAAAGACTGCGCGTCTGACCTGACAAAGAGCTTCTCTGACAGACCCATAGTACTCAGTATGTTGTATGGACACTCAGGGGCATAGTACACACCCGGGATTTCCACATCCAGAGGATGCTTGTTCCCATGCTCATCCACATAAGTGCCCAGGTTCACCTGAATGGTTCCCCTGCCCATAATGGGGATCTTGCCTGGTCCCGCGGGATTGGCAGACCTCTGGCACGGACCATGTTCAGTGAACATGTCGCGATTGCCCACAATGTGAATGTCAAAACCGTTATCAATGATAAAATTCCACTGTGCCAATGCATCATGATCCGGGAACTCTTCAGGCAGTTCTACAGCACAAACATCTTTGGCCGCGGCCTGTTTGCGCGGGGGGCAGTTCGCACGCAAGTGTCCCTTCTTCTTGCAGAAGAAGCAGGTTATGGTCTCGTCGCGAGGAGCCTTGCCAGCGTCGAGCGCGGCAACCGCAGGATCGTCGCCTCGCTGCTGATTGCGCCAGCCTTGGAATGGTTTGCCCGCGGGCGTACCAGACCTAGCCTGCAGCCGCTGCTGCTTGAGCACATCAGCATGCTCAGTCAAACGTGCAATGATGACATGCGGGGAGGAGTGTTGAACTTCGCCGCGCACAGCATTGAACTCCTCCCCCACCTCTAAAAGTTTTAATCGAAGCCATCGCTGGCCCACATCGGCACCTAGTGCCTCCAGTTGAGTGTACACACTCATCACCTCACCACAGTAAGACCCAACGTCTCTATTTCGCTGTGACAATGAGTTGAAGCGACTCCACAGCCTGTGGATCTCCGCTTCAGTGCTAGGCCTATACTTTGCAATGAGATAGGCCCATGCTTCACACAGATGTAACATGCGATAGACAGTGGTCCTATCCGCGTCAGGCGAAGACATAAGGACTTGAGTCCTCGCTCTAGCGTGGACACGCTGTTCTTCCGCGGACGGTGCGTGCTGCAACAAATGATCTAACTCGAGCTGTCCTAGCCACAAAAAGACTTTCTGCTCGTACGCAACGAAGCTTTCGGTCTTAAAATTCCATTCAGGCAACTTTCCTTTTGACAGATCAGGCTCGTTACGTCCCCGAGATGCACGCAGCGCTTCGGTCAACGTCTTGAACGTAATGAACGACTCAGTGTGACCATGATCGTTCACAACATGAGAGGAAAAGGGCACCTGCTGGCTGCTTTGCCCAGTCTGGGAAGAGGGACGTGGTCGGACAACTCGTCCGCCACGAAGTAACATGCCCGCGGGCTATTCTCCTTCAGGGAGCTGCTGGTCAGCGTCCCTGTTGACGATTGGTTGCTGGTCAGCCTCGTCCTGCCTCTCCTCGCGAGGAGAGTTGGCGTTAGAGCGATCGGAGTTAGACATCCTGCAGTAGGACGGACGGTAGTTTTGTAGCACAGCAACTAAACGATGGGATGGCTCGCAAGCTGACAGGTTGAGGAAATGAGCGAACGCATTCGCTTTTCCCAGCGCTGATCATTATAAACAAGCTTCTCGAATTGTATCTAATAACAATGTGCTACGAGATCGCTTAATGATGCCTGCGCTCATGACCGCGGTCTGAGCGCTGGCAGAACAGTGGAATGCCCGCCATGTCTGCGCACAGACTTTGGCCGACGGCTTCCTGAACAAGACCATAAAAGACATAACGCAAACATTCATCAATACCATGTCAGAAAGTCTATCCTTCATCAGGTCAGACGCGCAGTCTTATGTCAAGTCAGAAGGCTAGCATCTCATACCTGCTGCGTGTCACAATGCATGCGCCTGCGGGCAGCAGCGTGGTGACAGGTGCACCCATGCACGGATGATCCGCGGACCATGTGTAGGGGTAAGCCGCCAGCGGGATTGTCCCGGAGTAGTGAGGGAGATCCTGCGAGGATCTCCCGCCGTAATCTTGACTATTCAGTGTGCATATATGGCTGTGCATACAGAGAGCTGTAACCATTCTTCTTACTGTTTCACGGTACTAGTCGTATCTTGTCTCCCCTCAGCATCTCTTCGGTTCTACCTCTGTGCGCAGCAGGTATGAGATGCTGGCTTCCTGACTTGACATAGGACTGCGTGTCTGACCTGACGAAGGATAGCCTTTCTAACACTGCGCACAGAGGTAGAATCGGAGAGATGCTGAGGGGAGACAAGATACAGCTAGTGCCGTGAAACTGTGATAAGAATGGCTACAGATTTCAGTGTGCACATGCTTATATGCACACTGAATACTCAAGGTTACGACGGGAAACCCTCGCACGATCTCTCTCACTACATCGAGTCAATCCCGGCTGGCGGCTTACCCCTGCACCTGATCCGCAGATCGTCCGTGCATGGGTGCACCTGTCACCACGCTGGTGCCCGCAGGCTCATGCATTGTGACAATTTGCACGTAGCTGCGCTGGCTCGAGCAATGTTAGCAACGAGCATGGCTCAGTTACATAGCTAGGCCACGACAGCGCCCATCGAATGCACCGAACATGGCACTTGGAATGTGACGTAAGCGCACAGTGTAATCAGCACCCTGCATCCATCTGTGCGGTGTCAATGACATGCGCACATACGGTACTTTCTTCTGTATCCCGAGCAGAAGGACCCCAAAAGGCAGTTCGCGGCATCTTTCGCCCGACTGCAGCCATTTGCAACTTGCTAACTGTGTCACCGACAGCACATAATGCAGTCCTCCAGCAAAACCAATCTACGCACTCTGGCACGCGCGACTGCGGTATCCCCACGCCGCATTTGCAACAGCCTCCTAAATACATTTCTCTCAGCATCTATAAAAGCCAGCATAAAATACTACGCAATACGGCTCCACAAACGCAGAGCCCGGCATGCTGACTGAGGCCAGGCCTATATGTCCAAGAAACATCAGCCCAGACCTGGCCACCTCCTGCAATAAGATTCAACTATCCCCGTGTTCCAGAGCCGGTTCTCAACACTACATCACAAGCATACTCTGGGCCCTGCCAGCCCCTTCAACACTCAGGCAGGTGCGGCATTCACCTGCCTTGGCATGCATACCTTGGCATGCATATTGTTTTTGCGACACCCCCTCCGACTGCGCGCCAGCGTTCCCGGGCCATCCCTGGTCCACACAGCGTACACCACCAACACATACACGTCTGCTGCTGCCGTAGCCTGGCTGCACGCCCGCGTGGCGTCACCTACACGGCGCCGTCAACAAAACACCCCGCGAGCCACGCATGGAGTGCACCCCACCGCGCCCACGCCGCGATCACATGCATGTGGCGTATGCAGGCAGCGGCAGTCACCACTTGCGGAGCTCGATCATGCGGTCCATGTCGTTGATGTCCTTCGCCCACCGGTTCCACAGCTCGCGGCGCCCGATGACATTTGATGACGAATACTGAGTCTGCGTGACCTTCAGGGTCTCGAGGAGGTCATAGTCCTGGCACATCACCATCGTCTTGACGTGCTCCTGCACAGCGCACAGAGCATTCGAATGTGGCTCGGACCTTGACTCTGCGATGCTTGCGAGTCAGGCAACTAGCACAGAGCGTCGGTGCCCACAGGAAGCGCTGCAGAGGCTGCCAACTTCACACACAGAACCAGCTAGCTGCACAGGTGTAGCGTGTAGAAAATATTGCCTTATCTGTGCCAGCATTGCAACGGCGCCGCACAAATTTATTTAAAAAATCACGTATCATCTCCACAGACTAGACTGCTCCACTCGCCGAATGTTATGCATTGATGCAAACCTATAGACGCAGCTTACCTCTGCCCTGCTTTCGTGTCGGACAGTCGCCCACCCACATACGGCAGTGGGGTGCATGATGTGAGTGGACCGGGGAGGGTCGGTGGCCATAGCAAGCTCTGCAGAGCCCGCCACGTCTCGAAACAGATGCACATCAGGTCAAATTGGTGCAGCTTGGGCCGTCCAGTATGTCTTGGACACTGCGAGGGGGGGGGGGGGGGGGGGGGGGGGGGGGGGTTGATTTTATCTGCGCTCGCATCAAAACGGCGCACAGGTCACGAACACAATCACGTGCCATCTGGATGATACATACTGCTGCAAACACCCGGCTGCACTATAAGCAGCTATACGCATGATCCACGTTCATGCAACTCATATGTCTTTGTTGTTATCGGTGCGCACCCACTCGTCCTCGAGGATGTTGACAAAGACGTCGTACAGGTTGTCGCACGGCGTGTGCCGGGGCTCGCGCTCCACCGGGCCGCGGCACAGCGCGGAGTCCATGGCGTAGAGGTAGGGGTCGTCCGAGAGGTAGTACTGCTGCGCGATGCGCGGCGCCGGCAGCGCCCTCAGGCTCTCCTCGTTCTCGATGATGAACTGCCGGTACGTCGACACCGCGTGCGCTGCACGCCAGGGCGACTGCCGTCAGCGTCTCCCACCGACTGTCTGCCTCGTGCGTGTGCGTGTGCGTGTGCGTGTGCGTGCGTGCGTGCGTGCGTGCGTGCGTGCGTGCGTGCGTGCGTGCGTGCGTGCGTGCGTGCGTGCGTGCGTGCGTGCGTGCGTGCGTGCGTGCGTGTGTGTGTGTGTGTGTGTGTGTGTGTGTGTGTCTGTGTGTGTGTGTGTGTGTGTGTGTGTGTGTGTGTGTGTGTGTGTGTGTGTGTGTGCTGGATACATGTGACCAGCACCGGGGGATGAGGCCCAGGATTCACGTGCAATCGGCGCTAAGGCAGAGGGCGGTTGGGCTGTCGAACAGAGCTCGGGGGCCCTGCACGAAGCAGGCCGCCCTAGGGCGAGTGGCAGATGCTCTGAGGCGCAGGCGAGCCACCCGAGTGGTCTATTGCACCTTGCACAGCATCGGCACGCGCCCTGTGGCGGAACGGTCTCATGAAGGGGGACATCAGCCACAGCTCGGCGACTGTGAACACATCCTCAAGTGTGAGCGAGCAGGAGGAAGCGAATAGCCATCACAGGCAGAGCAGATTACAGACAGGCTGCACGGGATTGATGCACGTGTCCTCCACAGGGAAGAGCACCATGTGCAATCGGCCCAAACAGCGGCCGAAAAGCACGAAGCGGGCAACCCAGCCTCGCAGCTACAACCACTCATACCGGGGTCGTGGACACAAGAAGAGATCCCCTATTGGGAGTGCAGACGGCACCAAAAGGCTCGATCGATCTCCCACATGAAGCGCCCGACACACAGGGGCAGCCGCTGCGCGAGTACGAGCCAGAACAACGGGCGTGAGCTATCCGGGGGTGCGGCCGAGCATGCTAGCTGATCCCACATACGTGTGCGTACAGGTGGTACATGGTGCCCGGTAGCCATGAAGCGTGGGAGGGGGGGACCAGAAGGGGCGCACTCTCGAGCATCTCGCTGAACTTGTAGCTCCACTTCGGGGAGATCAGGAAGCAGATGACGAGCGCCCAGTAGTAGAAGATGGCGGCGTGTTGGCCGAGGAAGCGGTCCTGCCACTTGCGGTCGCCCCCAAGCGCCTCCATGATGAGCACTGCACCCCACAGCCCCGCACTCTCAGCCGCTCGGCCTACGCTATCGCGTTGGTGCAGGGTACAGCCGCCAAACTGCAGTACAAATGCATGCACAGTGTACATGAGCGCGATGCAGACAGCTGTGGAAATACATGCATGTACAGGATGGACGGGGCGAGACTCGGGCAGGCAGGTGAAGCATGCGGCTGCAACCACGGTGACGTGCCGCCAAACACGGTCACGCCAGGGTTGCGGCGGCCATACACTGGTGACTGGGCCGGCGCAACCACGATGCAGCGTGGTTGCGCCCGCCCATGCCGGCGGCGACGTTCTGAGTGGCACATGCACTGCCCTGCCACCTCAGGGGGGGCTGCAGCACAGACGGAGGACAGCATGCGCAGGCGGGGGTGCCAGCACCAGCGTGGGGGGGGCAGCCCCGCCCAGGCCCGCGGCAGCAGGCAGACGCAGGGGCTGGAAAAAAGAGGTGGGGGCGCACGGTGGTGCAGCTCGTTCCACTCCTCCGCAAAGTGGATGACCCGCAGGCCGCCGGTGCGCCACCAGCCGAGGGTCTCGTAGAGATGCAGGCATGTCGTGTACGAGAAGTATGGCATGCGCGCCACCTGCAGCCACACAGTTACGATATGATCCCGGCCAAACTTTCGGATCGATGCTCGTGGTTGTGATGGCTCGAGGGCTGTTGGATGGTCGGCCTCGCAACGGCCGAGCTCGTGTGCGTTGGCCTTTCACGATGTAATGGCCGGAAGTTGCAGCCATAGCCGCACGCCGTGGTGCAACCGGGATGCCGGGTTGCGAAAATGATCCTCAACACAGGCAAGCCGCTGCGCATGCATGGTACCATGCGAGCAGACAAGTGGAACACACACACAGCCATACTCAGCAGCCCTCATCACGACGGCACGTGCCGCATTCGGCGGCTGGAAGCGCTCTGATCAATTGACACGCTCACTCAGAGCACATGCATGATGACAACGATAAACATGCAAGGGTAGCGCACCGTCTCGAGGAACCAGAAGCGCTCGATGGCCTTGCCCTCGTACACGCGGTCCACGAAGAAGAGGAGCACGTCGTACGCGACCTTGATGAAGGCCGGCGTCGGCTCACGGCCCGGTGGCGGGTGCGCCAGGTCAAACTCGTGGATCTCGTCGTTCGAGAGCGTGAAGCCGAAGGCCTCCGGGATGTCCGGCTCCTCCGGCTTCGCGATCCTCTCTAGAATGTTCACTATGAGGCCCTGTAAGTGCACACACGGCTGTCAGGGCATTGATGTGAAACAAGGAAGTACAGCACAAGCACATTGGGAAGGACGACCCAGCGGGATGGGCATCGGTGTCATTGCTGTGAGATGCAGACAGATTTCACACAGACACAGACTGTCCATCGATGCACAGTCAGCCATCGGCTCATCCTGCACAGGGCCTAGACAACATCGAAGCTGTACGCGACTGGTGTGTGAAGGTCTGTCACACCAGGGCAGTCTGAGAGCTGGACGCCCCGCTGTGCGCAGCTGCCCCTGGCCGAAAGAAACTGTGCAGCAGACGGTGCGAGGACAGGCTGCGAGTGCGTGGGATCACAGCGTCGCGCGCAGCAGACTGCAAACGCTGTGGTATGCAAAGACGCAGGTGGCGAGCAGCCAGCAAACAGAATTCGAAGGCGGAACACTCAAACGAAACAGCGCACGTGAGCACCAGGCAGAAGTCGGGTGCATGTGGCCGTACCTCTACTGGGATTAGACACAAAGTGTGAATTAGACTGGCGTAGCCTGGCCATGGGCGCAGGACACGGGAATCAGTGCGTGGTACGAGGAATCAACCATGTACTAGCTGGCCCGCACACATTCACACTTTGTTGCAGCATCGACTGGCAGGGGGCACACGCCAGCTCATGCGTTCAGCATTTCAGTGGAGGCGCCCAGAAGTCAGCTTGATCGTTGCCGTGCATCGATGCAGCAGGCTCATGTGGTTCATTGACTTCATGTGCCGCGAGAGAAGAAGCTACTGACGCAGATGACCTGAAGTCTAGGACACTCGCAGCAACAGCGCACCAGTCCAAGTTTGTGATGCTACGGGGTTCCCCAAAAATGGAAGCATTCAGTTGCACAGTGTCAAGCCAGCAGATCCAGCGTCCCTGCCTTGGACTGAAGTGGGACACCAGGTCTACCGACCCGTTGAACACAGATCACAATGCAGCTACTCTCTGCGCTTCCAACCATATGGTGTTCGCAGTGCGTGTGCTAAGACGGCAATGCTACGGTGCTGGCTGGCATACATATACATGCCAAGCGAGCACTCTGCTGCAAAGCTCAGCCGCAGCTGTTGTGTGATCATCCGCTACTCCATTCGCACCTTCAGCTCGACGACAAAGTTTCGCGCAGCTAGAGCAACCGCATTGCCTGGCCTTCTTCGATGGACTTTCGGAGTCTGGTAGCTGACCACTTGCTGGATATCGGAGGGAATTGCGTTGACCTCCAGCTCCGGATCTGGCGGAGCTGATACATCCACTTCATCTATGGTCGTTAAGGGCGCCAGTTGCTGCTTGAATACATGCTCTTCAGGCGCGTCCTTTGCGCTCTCTACGGCATTTTGTAGCGTGCCTCCATCAGGCTGAATCGGACGCACGATGTCGCCCACTTCGTCAGCAATCTGTTCGTGAGCTCCGTCTTTATGGCCGTCAGCCTCCTGGGCTTGTGGCGTCTGTGTACCGGTCAACTTGTCCGTTTCACTGGCGTGGGGAGTCAAGTTGCTGCGCGCACGTTGCCTGGCAGGTCGGATAGAGGCCTGCAACAGACAAAGTCATTACATCGCATGGGTTTCGTGGACGCTTGTAGGCAATCATCCGCATGAAAATTTGAAATGGAGGCGACACAGCCTCGCGACGAATCAGCAGGATCGGCACGCAGCCATCAAGGCAAAGAAACAGCGATTGTAGCATCGATCTATACTCGGCAGCTGCAAAACAACATTTACAGCTCCCATTATCGTCTGTTTCATGCACTCGCAGTTCCGTGCAAGTATGGCAGGCGCGAAGCAGAGCTGGTGGCATCGACAGCCCGTCGCCGAGACTTCAGCGGAGCAGCGACATGTGTAGCGCTTTCGGATAGCAGTCGCAGCTGAGGCAGCATTGTGAGTGCATAGCTGTGCTTGTCCAGCGTAGTGCGTTGCAGCTGTGTAGGTGACAGAATCCGTGTCACCTGGCAATGTACCACAAACATGCGTTCCAGAGATCTAAAGGCACGCGATGGACGCACCTGCGCCAAGCGCTGCCGCTGCATCTGGGACCCTTGCAACATGTATAACTTCTTCGTTTGCGCTCTGGGTCAATGATCTTGGTCAGCAGCTCGAGAATTTGTCGTGAATGTACAAGGCATCGACGTGACATGCAGATGCGCACACAGCGCCAGTACTCTTCGGGATGTGAAAACGACGTTCGACATATGTATGTGTCTAGGCGTTCAAGCCCTGGAAGAATCACGCATTGGCCATGAAGAATGCTCCAATCGCGCACGTTACCTCGCATGAGCGCTGGCGGATGGCTGACACTAGACCAGCTGGACGTAACGCGGTAGTATTCTCTGTCAGTGGCGCAGGTGCCCAACGGCAACGCACCGTGCAGCCTGCGGACGAGTCCGCTTTCAGCAGCAGGCCCAACCGAACCATGACGCCTGGCAGCGGCCTATGAGGCGGCAGATCGTTCGAAAGAAAGTGCAACGGTAGTGCTGTCTGCTGCGTGCAGAGGTATGCCATCTCTCTTTGGTGCGAGTGGTCGTAGGCAGGAACTACTCCTTGAGAAGTAAAATTCAATACACATTTCAGCCAAGAATATTTGTTGTTGCTGTTCGGCACTGAGGCTGTGCAGACTGTTATTGTGCTCCGCGACAGCGGTACAAGATGGACGAGATCAATCGTCGTGGCTTTCCAGGCATCACAGTACGCCCCAATCATGCCAGCGTTTCTGCTTATCAAGGCTGCCATGCAGCGCACCGCTGCACCGACAGGATCGCTCGGTGTTCCTTCTGCGCCCACGTTGATGGAGTCCGTGGCCCCACAAAACTCTGGCATGCAGTCTATTAAAGAGCTTCTGACTCGCCAAGAAGCGGCTCCACCAGGAGGGTTCCCTGCCGTCCGGTATGCCCGGCGATTGCCAAACACTGGACCCACCGGAGCTACCCTCTTCGCTGTCGGCACTGTCGTCTCTCTTTATGGATTCTATAAGATCGGAGTGATGAATTCTTTGCGCAGGTATGACCGCTGATATGTGTAAAGTTACTCAAAGACAGCGTTGTCGTTACATGGGTGCTAGCATCCCAGAATGTTGCAGGGAAAGGCGCGAAGAAGTCCTTCAAGCCCGGAAAAATGTCTTCCCGTACCTCCAAGCGGAACATGATTTGAGGTACCAGGCCCAACGAGAAGTAGTCGAGGCTTTTGAGGCAGATGTGATGAGCGATGTTGAAGGATGGGAAGTTGGCAAGTGCGTATACAAGACACGGGAATGGGTACCACCGAAGCCGAAGTACGGTGCATTCCAGTATGTTTTTGATTAGTGGCAATCGCGAGTGAGGGTGTGTGCAAGGATGTCCCTCAAGCTTTGTCTACTTCAGTCTGAGTTGGAAGGACACTGCTTAACCATTGTGTGGTGCCAATACCGGCAATGCTTGATAAGAACTACAGTACACACAATCAATTGTACTGATCAGCCGCAACTGCACTACTGATGTCTTACTGGGGTTGCTGAAATGTCAACGCTATCATGCTGGTTCAGTGCAAAGTTCTATGTTCTTGTGTATCTTGTCCACTGTGCGCCATCTAGACGCTGGCTTCTAGAGACTGCTGCAGCCAACCCTCGATCAGTGTTGTCAAGTGTGGAATGAATGCAGACATGGCATGATCCCATCCACTGCCATCATGAATCCCAACTTCTTCCTGCACAGAACATTCAGAGTTTCATGCAGCTGGCAATCACAACCACAACATCATGCGAATCTGATGCCAAAATATGCACGATGATGCTCATGTATCTTGTGTGACTGTGTGTGAAACTTGCAACGATGTGATGCTCACGTATTCAACCACTCCTAAAGATATATAATCGACGATGCTGAATGTTGGTGACAAGTGAATGTCCGGACATGCCTGGGCGGGCAAAGTCTGTGTGACACCTCAGGTTTCCAAGCAAAAGCACGTGAAAATCAACGAACTAGTTGGTTAACGGATCAGTGAGATAGGGATGTGTACAGGCACTGTACTTCTGCAGTTGTGTACCTGATTTGCACCTTTGTAATGCAATTTTGTAGCACAGCACTAGCACAATGAATCCTGATGTGTCATGTAATGTTCACAGACAGAAAGCTATCAGAGATTATCCCTACACACAGCGGGACAGTCCACACACTTGTTGGCAGAGTGGACAGGAACCCTGAGGGGGCTACCCCAACCAGACCCCCCCCCCCCCCCCCCCCCCCCCCCTGGCGACACAATTACAGAGAACTGAGGGGCCTGACCCCGCTGATTTTCTTCGGGTCGGTCAAGGGTATGCAGATTGCCACTCGTGACGCTGATGAACAGCATTCATGATGAGCAGCAACGCACGCTGATTGCCACTGCAGCCGACCAGTCTCTGAGATGCAGGGGCCACTGTGTGCCGCAGCTTCTTATTATCTTCTAAGATAATGCCGGACAGTGCATTGTACATTGTTCTGATGTTGAGTACTGGCATGCGAGGTGCAATTCGTGATGTGTTATGAAACACAGCAGAATTGGTGATCGGAGTTGCCGTGTTCGAACTTCAGCGACAATGGCAGCCCAGTACGCGGAGCAAGCATGAGCTGCGCTCATGTGCCTGTTTTCACTGCTCCCTCGTTTGGCGGCATGCCATTTGACAAAGAGCTCACACACGATGCAGACACCAGCAGAAATGGTCAGTCGAGGCACACACAAGTGCGGCGTGCGAAGATGCAGCATAGCAGCAAGTTGCTGCCAGCAACACACCATCGCAGGAAACGGGAAAGGCATCGCACCGCCAGCTGCTGGATGTCGTTCGCCAGTGCCGGATGCGAGAGGAGCTTCCATGACACGTCATAAAACGCTGAGCTGCCACCCCCACTCCCATCTGCATCACCCCCACCCTCATGGCCCTTCTCTACATCTGTCGTCAGGTCGGCAGTGAGCCGCCAGCGCGCACAACCCTGCCCAGGCTCTGCCTCATGCGTCCAACTACAGAGTTCGCACGCATCATCATCATGCATGCAGCTCAGAGCCGCGATGAGCGCGTGGCCATCCGCGTACGACACCATCGCGGCCGGAATGTCCGGGTCCTCTCGTGGCTCGGAGCCATGGTCCTCGGGGCCGTACATGAAGAACACATCTGCGCGGCTGTCGTCTTCCTCATCCTGCTCGGTGCCGTCAGCGTGGCAACAGTCGCCTGACGCGGCACTGCAGCCGGGGTGAGGGGCACTGTTCACGATTACGATACCCTGGGCACCACCGGCCTGCGCGTTCAGAACCTTCTCAAGGAATATGCATCCGCCGCGGTGCGCGACGACAACCGCGCCCTCGTATGCGCTGCTGCCCCCCTCCACAGCCCCGCTGCCGGGAGGCTGCAGCGGATGGCATGCGTCCCCGGGTGCGGCAACCACCAGCCGCCCCCTCAGCGGGGCCCCCTCACCATCAGCCCCATGAACACCGGAAGACGCATTGCCCGAGCCCGCCGCATGACAGCATCCACGAGCTGCACCGTCGCCACACATGCCACGTAGCCATGCATGCACTGGGGCGCACCCTGCGGCTGGTCCCATCGCCTGCAGAAATTGATCGCCGCGGAGCACGGCCGCTTCCCGTCCGTCTGGCTCAGCGACTGGACCACGGGGGCGTGGCAGCTCTGGGCCAAACGCTGCGCCTGCCGCCCGCAGCACGGCCAGCACATGCGCCCCCTCCCCCGCCGTGCCGCACCCTCCCTCTGCCTTGAAGGACAGCGCGACGGCTGCCGCTTTGTGGCGCGGCGTCTGGAGGGCTGCCTCTGCGATCAGTACGCGCGCTGGGAGCAGGGCTGGCAGCAGGTTCACTGGCAGGCTCGCCGCAGACACCACCGCCATCTGGGTGCAATGCAGCATGCCGCTTGAGGTCACCATCGGCCACAGCAGGCACAGCGCGTACGCGGCAACATCAGAGCCGCTGAGGCCCCCCGCTTCAGGCCCCCCAGAGCTGCAGGACCCCTCACCGTCTTCGCCGCCCATTCCGAACGGCGACGCAAGCCCTGTCTGTGGTTTGAAGCCAGGCGCAGAAGGAGCTGCACTCTGCATGCTGCCCGCTGCGGCTCCGCCGGAGGGCACAGCATGCGAGCTAGGACGCGTCGCAGGGTCTGCCGTGGGTGAGTCTGCAGCGGTATTGCACGACGAGCCTGCACAGCCATGCAGGACAAGTCAGCTGCTGAGAGCCGGGGACAAATGTTGCATCCATCGCCCACATCTGTCTTGCTTATGGCGCAAACAGCAGACCCCATGAACAGGCAGCACACAGCAGCACAAGAGGACGAACCTGCGGAGCCAGACCCACCATGCGTGCATCTGTAAGGAGCAGCCTGAACGCCGCCTCCGCTGCGACTGCATGCTATCAATGACATCAAAGACATGTCAGGCTATGGAGACGGCCCCAGATATCACAGTGCCACCCACGACACACACGTGCCCACATCCTCAGGCGGAGCACGAATCACAGAAATTGCACAGGTGGCAAGGGGCATGCCCGGGAAGTAGTGGGTCAAAGGCCACAGCTGCTGCGCGCTGAGTCACAGCGCTGCCAGCACACAGCCTGCCCGGAAGCCTAGCTGCAATTCCCGGTGCCGCCGTCCCGAAGGCCGTCCAATTCACACCAGTGTTGAGAGCAGCGCGGACCTCCTCGCGGCTTGACAGGGACCCTGTGCGACCCCTCTTCACCGCGTGCGCCACTGTGCGCAGCACCCATGGCGGGCCCAGCCGCCGGCGCGGCGCTGCATACGTCCGCCGGGGCCGCGCATTGCGGCGCAGAGGCCCCGGAAGCGTCGTCGGCACTCACGAGGGAGGCAAACGCAGCAGCCATTTTTGCCTGCAGCTTCTGAATGTCGCGCACGGCCGCCGCGAACTTCGCGCTGGCCTCTTCGGAGGTGTCGGGTGGGGGCTCCGTGCAGGGCTGGTCCAGGGGGACCCCGAGCCTTCGCGCCGCGTTGCACGGGGGCAGCGCCGGCAGTGCGGTCAGGTGTTCCTGCACCACCACGCACGCCCGGCATCGGCGCCGCCGCAGTCGCTGCGCCGCCTCCGCGTCAAACGTCAGGCTTGGAAACTCCGCCTGGGCGGTTCGCGCCTGCACATCGGCTACGCGCGTGACACGTCACGGCGGAGCGGTGTGGTCAGCACGCATGGAATGCACGTGCATCTTGCAGCAGGTGTTCACCGGTCAGCAACCGCGCTCACGGCGACTGCCACACCGGCCCCACAGCACCGCAGATTCAGCGTACAATCCGCGGCCGCTTCGTGAGTAGGTCATGTCATGAGTACAGGCACAGCAGCTGTTGACTGCAAAAGCCTCAAGAACTTGCACACGTCCCCAAATCCAAAACACAATCTCTGATGCTGCACGGGGAAGAAAGACAGACCTGCTCAATGAGCTCTGCTAGCGGAGTTTCCGCACACACGTCTCCACACGCACCCTCCGCGCGGCCCCCGCCTCCGCCGCTATCTCTTCCGCCCGCCCCTGCAGGCGGACGCAGGTCGCCCCCCGCGGAATGCCGGTGCTGCGGTTGTGGTGGTGCTGTGCTGGCCGCCTCGGCCGCCGAGGGGAGGACCGGCAGCAGATGGCCCTCAGTCGAGAATACGAAAAAGTCGTTGACGGAGGTGGCGTTGCTCAGCAAGAGGTACAGGTACTTGGATGTTTCTGCGAGGAAGAACGACTCCATTGAGTCGTCCAGCTCTCCTGCACAGCGGCAGCGCTGGTGTGATGGGCAGGGCGCGCAGCAGGCATGTGGAGGGGGCAGAACAGCGGAGACAGGGCATGGCCGCGACGGACTCAGGAGCTGCTGTGCGCTGTGGCGACACGCTGTGTGCTGGGCCACACCGCTACCATTCGGTTGTGTACTCATCAGATTCGCGTCCCAGGGTTCGGAACGAATGCCCTATTGTTGACGCGGCTTGCATGACCTCTTATTGACGTGGACACGATAAATAACACTCTGAACCTGCTGATCACTGTGGCGTGATCCAGTTATCAGGCATGGCGGCGCGGGGCGCGCACCGGAGGTGATGTTGCGAACTGCGCAGTAGCCGCAGTCGCAGCGGTTGAAGCGGCGCAGCACGCCCAGCATGCCCTCGGCGACGCGGAGGTAACGCGGCTCGCGCGTTGTGCTCCACAGCACATACGCGCTCTCGATGACCTCCGGCCGCAGCGGGTATCCGACCTCTTGGGGGTGCACCTGTGACCACTTCAAGCTCAGCATGCATGTGGCACCGTTGGCTAGAGACAGCTATATTGAGCTACGTAGGGGCCGGTTCTGCGCTGACGTTCCCCACTGTGAAAACATGCGCTTACGGCCACACGGTGGTCACCGGCCAATGGCGCATGGCATGACACTTGGCACTTGATAGCCATATCATTCACCTGCAGCACGATGACGGCGCCATGCTGTGCGACCCATGCGGCTGTGACACAGGCAGCATGCTGTGCAACCATGCAGTGCAGGGCAGGTGACGGCGGGCACCGCACACATGCTCAGCGTGGTTGGTTCAGGCGCAGCCAGTGTATAGTGCACGAGGCGGGAATTGCCACAGCATGCACAGCACACGGCAGGAGGCACGCACAGCGTCAAGATGGTAGTGAATCTGCTCCGGCAGCCAGCCATAGCGCAGCTGCGCTCTGATGTACTCGGACATGAGGCTCTGCGCCGCTTCCACCTGGCCCACACTCGCCTGCATGCATGCCGCACAGATCACGCATGCGCCCCGCCAGCACGCATGCCGGCACATTTGCGCAGCCCAGCGCGCGACAACGACATGTGCCCGCTTCGGCCCCCGCAAGGGCAGGACCATTCTAGCCCAGAAACCCCACACAGACTCCATGAAATGCGCATGAAGCGCGCTAACACGACGGGAGCAGCCGCTCCCCGGACTCACCGCCGCACCTACCCGACCGACCCCCCCCTGCACCCAGCACCCCCTGACCCTGCATATCCCTGCAGCACAGCACAGCACAGCGCACCTGCACGCCCGGCCAGAACGCCGACAACGACGACACCCACTGCTTGAGCGCCCCGAGGCCGCCCATGCTGACGTCGAGCACCCAGGCCGCGCCGCGCCAGCGCCCCGGCACGGCCATGAACCGCTGCACGCGCGTGTACTGCTCCGCAAACATGCCGAGGTACCGCTCGTCCCCAAACACGAGGTACGTCTTCAGGAGGTACTCGTAGAAGGAGTCCGCGCCGGGGCCGATGCCCGCATCGCCGCGCTCCCACTGCCCCGTGTCTGTCGATAGGGTGTTGCCGAGGAGGCCGGTGCGGGGGTGCCGCCGCGCGTACACCGCCGCGACCGCCGCGTCCACGGCAGCACCATACCGCGCGTCGCCCGTGAGGTGCGAGAGCAGCCGGAACTCCAGCGTGAGCGTCGTCGCGCACGCGAGGCACGTGCTGCGCACGGTGCCGGGCAGCTGCCCCCGCGACAGGCTGATCCAGGAGAGCGGGATGGCGGTGGGGGTGTCGAACGCCGGGAGCAGGCGGTCTGCGAGGGCGCGCGCCTGCGCTAGGAACGCGCCAGAGTACCCTGGCACAAGGCTGGGCTGCTGGGTGGTCGCGATGTGTGCGCTGAGGAGGCCCCCCATGGCACTGCACATGGCTCAGTCTGAAAGCGGGATGAGACGCGCTTTTGATGGAGCCGACGGCAACATCACACTACCAGCGCCACAGGCTTGCCACCGAGATAATTGGCAGCAGCTCTTTTCCCCCCATGCTTATTTGCACTGGACAACGATTCTGAGCATATGAAGGATCAGCATGTGATCTCAGATGACCGTGCGTGACGTGCGAACAAACACTTTCCACACAATTTCTGCTGCCAAGTTCTCGAGATGGTTCTGCAACGCCGTCGCGGTGGTCAGGCATGGGGCGCACCGGATGGTGAGCTCAAACACGTGCACCTCGCCGGAGCTGTTGAAGGCCACCTGGTGCTCCACCAGATCAGCTGCAGCCTTGAACTGATCTGCCTTTCCGAATATGAGCAGTGCGTCCAGGGAGTCCAGGAGTGTCAGGGCCACACCTCCCTGCAAAACTGCAAGCCGTCTGACTGAACGATACATCCTGCTGCAACAGCTGTACACCCAGCTCAACGCCAAGCCCAAGCTACACACTTGACAGGAACCACAAATGGGTGTGTTGCATGTCACCGAAGCCATGCTGCAGGTACATTGTTTTGTGGTGGCCGGTTGCAGACACGAGCAGTCCATCATGAACGGGTGCCATGACAGAAAGACCGGGGTTAACCGTGCGATCACCTCGCATGTTCAGTGGAAACAACATGGTCTGGCATCCCCAGTGCCAAAACAGCAGCATAACAACAATCCATTGGAATGTTGCGGGCCTCAAAATGCCACCTACGGATTTATTTGTACGTCGTTATCTCGGTCGAGTCTGGCCTGTCGACTCCTTCTTGCCTCTGCCTATGCGCTGCCGGGTCAATCTCAAGTGGGCAGTGTTCATCAGGCCCGGTGACAGGCACAGCAGCCTGCCAGGATGAAATCACCCACAACGGAGCACCACATCCCAGAGTTGATGGAAAACGTTACTTATTTACACACGCAGCTAATTCGAGCAGCAAGTCTGAGCAGCATTGGCAACACATGGCAACATGGCAACGCTGCAGCTCATCACCGCACCTGCACATCTTCGGACTGGCAGGACTTCGGCTTCACATTATCTGCAGGGTACCCGTGCTTCATGTAGCTGTTGTAAGCATGCGAGAACATGTCTGCAGCCTGGCTTGCAAGCTGTTTCCTGTGATCCGCATCGAATGGCTGGTCCCATTGCGTCAACAGCGGCCCCCAGATATCCTACAGAGTGAGCAGAAAGAGAACATTAGTGCCTGGGTGTCACCATGGAGAAAGCTACGCACTGTGGCTCCCATGGAGACCAGCACAGCAGCGAGCGAAACAGGCACCAGATTGCACCCCAGTGTTCATGTACAAGAGAGTAGACGCACAGAATAGCGCGGTAGCGCATCTTTGAAAGGAGACTTCGCAGCTACAACATGGAGATTCGCCAAGAGCGCTACCGCAGCGTTCAAGAGCCAGAGCATTGATATCAGAGCGCACGGGCAGGCCGCTCCCGCACTCGTGCGCAGACAAGCTAGGTAGCTTGCTATATCGATGTATGAGCAAGGAAGCGATTACGCAGGCCATTCCATGTGACCCTCCTATGACAGCTCAAGCTTGTGACTGTGTTGTACACCAGCCTCGTGCAGCACTGCAGGGCGACCAGTGGCGCGCTAGTGCGTGCTGAACGCCCATTTCACGCAGACCACTGGGCTGAATCCAAAGATTGTGCTTGTCTCGTGAAAATTGGTCTCCCTAGAAATAGGTTTCACACGTACCTTGCACGGTGTCATCGCAGAACCTCGCGCACCTTCGCCATGATAGCTCGGGACGATATGTACTTTCAGGGCACGAAGTCTAGCCTGCAACTGAATAGCTCGCATAGCAAGAACGTGCATATACCCCAGACAAGTTCAGTGTGCCGTATTTGAATGCCACGCCTACATCTCAGCCAGCAGAAAGAATATGGTGCACAAAACCTCTGCAGAATCGTGCCCTCGATCAAGGGCGTTACTGACATTGACACGACCGCATGGCGCGTGCTGATGTCGTGTGTTGTCCAACGAACATCCAGAATGCCTGTCTATCAGCAGATTCGTTGACTGAACAGTTCTGCCCACAACAGTGTACGTGCTGTACAGAGCCACGCATACGGCGAGGAACGACAGTTGGGAGCGTGCGCCCGATCTGTAGCTATGATGCTCAGCAGCCACTTCCTATGGGATCGGTAACAACGCCTGCCAATCAGTACTGCTGGCTGTTCTTGGAGCCTCTCAGTTCGGGCCCGAGCTAAAGATTAAGTATCTGTCCTTCTGCTCAAGGAGTCCCCAATCGAAAGTTGTTCCGGTCGCAGTTACATGGGCTACCGAGCACAAGGAGCCGCTTGAATCGACAAAAATGTACCTTGCGTCTCAAGGATGTCTGCAGCCTTCACGGCATGCAGTCACAGTCAACACCATGATTCGATTAAGAAGGTCACGGGTTCCCGATGTGTGCTCTGCCGTGCTTGCCCAGACAACCACCATCTGGAAAATGCATGCGAAGCCAAGGCGCTCAACACCTCGGTCGCCCCTCGATCAGCAGGGTCCAAAGCGGCTTGGACCCCACGCCCAGAATGAGAGCATCTGGCATCGCCGCCACCTATGTAAATGACCGATTCTGCATGCCGAGTGGACACAACATGTAAACAGTAGCTGAGGTGGACATTACGCAAAACAGCAAATCTACCACCGGTCAGATATTAGCCAACTCATGGGTCCAAGTAATGGCTGAAGGCTGCGACCCGAACCCAATCAGACTACCCCGGGCTACCCAGATGACGGAAACATTGTGTGTGAATAATCACGTACAACGAATGCGAGGTCAAACTGTCGCCAAGCCACGCCATTGCGAAACACCACTGCAGCTCCTGTCTGACACAGAGCGTTTATGCCGCTGCTCCAAGTCATGCATTCATAACGATTGTCGAGCCCCGTCCATCGCATGGCCAGATGCTTACAAGACCGTTTGTCTCAGTCCTGGCGTCCCTCCTCGCTGCCGCAAGGTCTCTGGACCCCAATTGGAGCAGGCATCGAGCAGCCTCAAAAGACAAAGTTCCATCTGGAACTTTCCGCCTCGGATAGGGCCGTGTGCAGTGCTGCCTATATCACGCGTAGATGCAACCAGCAGGGCTGGAGGCGTCCTCACCAGTTCGCCCTTGACGTCCGTTTCCGTGTACATCGTCCAGCCTGCAGCTAGATCCCCCACCGCCTACGGCAGCCTGCGCCATCTCTTCCAAGTGTCCACTACGCGACGACGGCATGGGCCGGACCCGCGTGGAGAGCCGCGAATGAACGCTCGTCAGAGCGTCCTTCACCACGCCCCACAGCCGCTGTAGGCCGACGAGGTTCGCGCAGAAGGCCGCGATGGTGCAGGCACAGGACGCGATGGTGAGCGTGGCCTCAACGCGCAGCTGGCCGACGTCCGTCGACACCGGCAGCCGCATGTCTGAGAAGAGCTTCAGCACGGCGATGAGGACCCCGCACACCTCGCAGACGAGGATGACGCCGTTCAGCACCAGCATGAAGTGGACCCTACAGAGGCGGACCCGGCGTGGGCAGCGGAGTGTGCACCTTGTTGGAGCAACAGCAAACGGGCTAACACGGCTTCAGTTTGTACAGCACCAACACGGAGGCGATGCTGTGACCCAGGTGTACCTATGGGCTGCCTTCAAATCCTGGAGGACAGCGAGCAAATGTGGCTTCATGTATGTTCAATATGTTACCTTACTTCATGTATGTGGCGCCACCATGAAGGCATGCAAGCTGAGAGCTCAGCGGCCTAGCATGCAGGTGTTCACAGAAGGTTGAGCCGTACCGTGTGCCACCAGCAAAGGCATGGCCCTGCCCAAGGACGACCACAATGAGAGCAGATAAGGCAAAGGAACATGCCGCACAGCTTCCAGCGACGGCGGCGAGCACTTTGTAGTGTGAGCGTGGCACCAGCTTGCCAAACCAGTAGCATGTTGGACCCTGCAGCAACGCGGCGGTGTGTTGCAAGTGCAAAGGCGGCTTACGTGTGTTACAAGCAGTCACAGATGCGTAACACGAGACAGAAACACGTGCATCTGCCAGGGCAAAACTCCTACAGCAAATAAGATAATAATGCCACGTGCAGTGTTGTACGTGACTTTTGGAACGATAGTCTGGTGGACATTTCAAAATGCGTTCGAGTCTGACGGTGCACCGCACTGCTGGAAGTTTGGGAGCGATTAGCGGGCCCAGTGAGCAGCATGCGATCTGGATGACAATGGGGCTCGATCGATGGCCTGTGCAACTGATGCCTCAATCGTGGCAGACAGTCAGTAACGTGCTTTGGGCCTACCATGCAGCTGAAAGCAGCAAGGGATGGTGCACCTGCCCGTGTCATTAAGAAACATCACATCCCGTGACAGCTAGCAAAGGCACCTACCTGTGATGCTAGAATTCGGACGAAGCCCAAGTCTGTCAGGGCATCGACTAGACGTAATGTGGAGAAGCAGGCGTTCGTGAAAGGGGTCAGCAAGCTTTTGTGTGGCTGAGATGGGTGATCTGCCTCCACGCCACCAGATGCTGCTGCACAGCTGAACAGTAATGCTGCAGCAGAGATAGACATGAGAGTCGTGATGCGGCTGCGATATGGGACACAGTTCATTGGTCCAGCAAAGGCGAGGACTGCCATGAACAGAACTGACACTGCCACAAACGACACCAGGGCTCTGCAAGACTTGCTTGCAGCAGCTTTCGGGCCGTTTCTCCAGAATAGACACTGGCGTAGTGTCTGAGAGATCACGAGAACCAAGACTGGTATGTGTGCTGTTGGAGTGAACCAGTGAAAGCCCGGGATGAAAAGAGCCACAAAGATCGCCATGCTTGCTGTAGTTGTGAAGAAGTAGAGAATGCAGATGATATCAGGCCTTACATACATCATGGCCCATCCTCTTGCTGCTTGTCTGGACATGCCCAATCGCATGCACACTTTGAAGAAGGGCATATCGTGGACATCGCAATCTGCGGAAGCATGACCAGCCTCATCACAGGATCCAGCATCTGTCCAGGCAACCAGAATGTGTCGCCAGATGTGTCCTTGCGCAGAGTCTAGGGACTTCGCGTTTGAATCATTCGAAGCCATGCTGACTTAACCTGCCGCCAGCACCTCTGGTTTCGGGCATGACAAAAGTCCCAGCCTGAATTCCGTGAATCATGTCGGCCAATTTCTGGGAATCGGATTGTTGGCGATGATGCAATCGCTGGTGGCGCAGGCGACCACAAGGAAGCTCATGTCGGAACGTCTCCCTCTCTGCGGTCGATCGTGACGACATGCTTCTGGGCTCCACTGAGCTGCACCATTCCTGCGGGTCAGCGATTGCAAAGTATTATGCACTGATATGCACTGCTAGTCTGTTGACTGTTGATAGCTGTGCATCTTTGCTTGCAACGGTGACTCGCACACCGCTGCAGCGTGGCCAACCCATAAAATTTTTAAAACGTCCCATATCTGATGGCTGCTGTGTTGCATGTTCAACCTATTTTGAACTTCTCAGTTTTATGAGCGTTTCCGCACTCAGAACATCTGGCATGCTTCATGTTCACAATTGCATCAAGTGTCTGCCGCTACGCTCTTCAATTTTCCAGAGCGAGTATGAAGATCACAAGGGAGGGAGATGATATCAAATGGTCAACCTATGTTAATGTGGACATTACGAAAGTTATGGAGGGGCAACATCGCTGCAATCTGCGTGTCCCTTGAGCAGTAGCGCCATGCGATGGGCCTGCTGGTTGAGCCTGCTTGCTTTCACAGGTGCTTGAACTGCAACGACCGTCAGCATGGACCGCATAAGGCGTCTTGGATCATATACTCACTGCTCCTGGTCGCTTCCCGCTGTGCTGGGAATGTTGTTGCTCAGCGAGGGCATTTCTTTGACTGTCGTGATATGTGTCCCTGTTTCCCCAGGAAGCATCCTCATAAAGATGAACCTTTGGCCCCCTGCCGCCGACAAATTTATTGGCACCGTGCCATCCGCCTCTCAGGCTGCACTTGCGGGTCTAGCAAGGCAAGTTGAAGTGTAGTGTTTCAGCAGCATGTTGCCCGGATGGCTCTAAGACTCCAGATTGCCGCAAATGCCTAGTTGTATTGCCATGATGTCTATACGTATGCGAATTTGGTACCGTACGTACACCTCAGGTGTGGATGTGGGAGCTTGATAGTGCAAAGCAGTGTGGGGGGCACACAGCTGTGGCCCGCTGTCTCTCAGCTGTTGCAGGCATATGATTGACTGACGTCATGTCAGCACTTGAGCATCTGCGCAGCCGATAGGTATTCTGGACTGTAGATACAGCATGCAGTGGCGCAGTTCTGGTGCAATGTGTTGTCATGTGTGCACTTGGAGTGCAGTCACCTTCATGCACCCGTTTCCTCTTGCAGTATGCCTCCACACATGGCAGGGTCACATGTGTCACAATGCATGAGCCTGCGGGCAGCAGTGTGGTGACAGGTGCACCCATGCACGGACGATCCGCGGATCCAGTGCAGGGGTAAGCCGCCAGCCGCGATTGTCTCGATGTAGTGAGAGAGATCCCGCGAGGGTTTCCCGCCGTAACCTCAAGTGAACAGTGTGCATATAAGGATGTGCACACTGAGATCTGTAACCATTCTCTTCACTGTTTCACGGTACTAGCAGTATCCGACTTTGTCTCCCGCATTCCTTGGTTCTACCTCTGTGCGCAGCAGGTATGGAATGCTGGTTACCTGACCTGACCCAAGACTGCGCGTCTGACCTGTAGATGCGAACGGATTTCTGACATCCTGTGCTTGCCGCCTGAGGTGGCGGCGGCTGCTGCCGCGTCTGACATCTCGGCCACTGACGTTGAGACGCGGCGGCTGTCTTATCGGCTGATGTCCCTTGTTAGGCATGGCGGGCTCGGACTGTCGATGCTGGTGGACAGCGTCGCTGACGCGGCTTTCCTGTCGGCGGCCGGCATGGCCGAGCGCAACCTCGCCGGCTGCCCGGACCTGCTCCGCCCCCTCCGCGGCCGCAGCCGGGGCGGTCTGCTGCAGCGCTGGCAGGGCTCACAGCGACTACCCGAAAGCCGCGCACCCCTGGTGCGCGACATGGGTGCGCCAGATTTGGCCGAAACTGATCAGGGCCTGGGAAGGCTTTAAACTGTCTGTAATCATAGTCAGTGGGTAGCTAGATGTATTGGGACTCCGTAGACTGTGGGATACGATGTTGCTAGTCAGAGACACAGAGACAGAGTGACAGGCAGGGACTCGGGGGAACTAAGCTTCATTCGAGTTACACACGTAGGCTTGGAAATCACACACAGACAGACGTCTCACGAGGAATAACTATAGCTCTAGTACTGGGGCGGCTCCCTGGGCAGGACAGGGCAGTACACAACACAAAGCATAGGTCTCCGGTGCAGGCTGCACCCTGGTAGACACAAACACAGTGGCTACGGGAGACCTCCTGATGGCTGTCAGTTCATCCTCTCCCTCTTGCGTTCAGAACTACGCTCGCTGTAGTGCCAACTAGACTGGGTGTTGGGCATCATAGGCAGCGATGAGGGACGGTGCTAAATCAGGATGCTTCGTGAGGAGCTCCTTCTCGGTGAGCCAGATGTCGTAGTGCGAGTCCAGATGCTTGAACCTGACGCGGTACTGGAAGCTGGGTCGTCCGTGAGAAGGAGGGCGACCTCGCGCACGAGCGCGCGCTACTAGAGTCTCTATGGGCCGGTTGGGGTCTCCGACCGGGGGAAAATCATCTTCTGCATGTCGCAGTGGAGTTGAGGACGGCTGGACATAAGGTCTCAGCAGATCAGCATTCACTAGGTCGCTAGCATGCGGGAACTTAGAACCAAAATCAATAACATACACATACGGTCTGGGCATAGCAACGATCTTGAAGGGTCCTACGAATCTGGGTTCAAATTTTGTATGCAATGCATCACGGGGCAGATGCTCAGTTGAAACAGGTACAAGATCGCCAACTTTGAACGAAGGCAAACGAGAGGGGTGTGACTGATTGCGCGCATGTCGGCGCTCGGCATCTTCTTCTAGGGCAGCATGGGCTCGCGATAACGCGTCGGCGTGGAATCGCCGGAACTCAGCGACGGCGGCGGCGTTGCCAGTCGCCGGGAACTTGGGGTCTTCTGATGGCAGATGCAGGGCTTCTATCGACGACGGGTGGAATCCGTGGAGCAGATAGAAGGGCGTGAATTCGTGGGCGGAATGGGGCGTGTTGTTGTAGGCGTAGACGACGTGGGGCAGGACTTGATCCCAAGCATGGGACTGCGACGGGTCTGCGCAGAAAGCGCGCAGCTTGTTGATGATCTCCTTGTTGAAAGCTTCTGCCTGACCGTTCCCCCAGGGACGGTAGGCGGTGGTGAGGCGGTGTGACGTGCCTTGCATCTGAGAGAGGATGCGGAAGAACTCGTTGTCCATTCGGGGGTCTCTGTCGGAGACAATGACTTGGGGGATCCCGAACCGGCAATAGATGTGCTTGAACAAGGCTTCGGCGAGCTGGGTCTTCGAAATCTTCTGGCTGCATGGAATGGCTGTGGCGAACTTGGTCAGGCGGTCGACAACATTGAGCATGAAGTCAAATCCGCTGACTGTGGCTGGGAGGGGACCGACGAAGTCGAGTGCAATCTCCTGAAAGGGGTGCTGCGGGATTGGGAAAGTTGTCCGCGGCGCTGCGGGGCTGGTTGAGGGCTTGATAAGCTGGCATTGACGACACGAACTCACGTAGGCACAAACATCTTCGTGCATGCGCGGCCAGTAGTAATGCCGGCGCAGATGCTGTGCTATCCTCTGGACACCGGGATGCCCGGCGCCAGGGGCATCGTGTGCGTCACGGAGGAGGTCTGCTTTGATGTCGAGATTGTCTGGGATGTAAAGGCGGTATGCCGCGTTGTCAATGAAGAAGAGAAGGTTGTTGATCATCCTGCAGGCTGGGTTCTGGCTGGGTCTGCTGGAGTTGCTCGGTCTGCTGGGCGACTGGGATTGCTGGGATTGGAGGATTGCGGTGACGACCGGGTCGGCTGCATAAGCGTTGCGCACACGCTGGAGGAAATCAACGTCTGGGAATGGTTAAGAGTTGAACATGGCGCACAACACAACCGTGAGGTCGGGACGGCGAGACAGCGCGTCCGGCACGGTGTTCTCACGGCCAGGCTTGTACTGGATGTCGAGGTCGAATTGCTGGAACAACTCAGTCCACCGGAGCTGGCGTTGCGATAGCTTTGGCTGGCGGTGGAAGAACTTGAGTGTGACGTGGTCCGTGAGAACTTTGACCGTGTGTTTGGCACCCTGAAGGTAGTGGCGCCAGCTGCGTACGGCGTGCACGATCGCCAGCAGCTCCTTCTCGTGGACCGGGTAATTCCTCTCTGCGTTGGCGAGTTTCCGCGAGAGGCAGGCCACTGGCTGCAAGCCGCGGCCATGGTCCTGTTGGAGCACGGCGCCCACAGCGTAGTCGGACGCGTCTGTGCCCACAACGAACTGCTTCTCCACATCTGGATAACAGAGGACAGGGGCGGCGCACAAGGCGGCCTTTAGTTTGTCGAATGCAGTTTGCTGACGTGCACTCCAATGCCATGGGACTGATGCACCAAGCAGATCAGTCAAGGGTGATGCAATTGTGCCATATTCAGGAACAAAGTGCCGATAGAATCCTGTGAGGCCGAGGAACTGGCGCAGGGACTTCACATCTTTCGGCACGGGCCACTGGGACACTGCGTCAACCTTCGACGGAAGGACGCAAACACCTTCTGGACGAATCATGTGACCCAAATACTCGACTGTCTCACGATACAGACTGCATTTCGTTGGGGGTGCATACAACTTGTGAGACCTGAGACGATTGAGCACATCACGGACATGACCATGATGCTCCTCAACATTCCTAGAAAACACTAAAATGTCGTCCATGAAGACGACCACAAAATCTAGACCTTTGAGAACTGAATTCATGAGCAGTGTGAACTGCGCGGGTGCATTGGCCAGGCCAAACGGCATGACCATGAACTCAAATGCACCGAATGCTGTAACGAACGTGGTCTTGGGAATGTCCTGTGGGTTCATCCTGATCTGGTGAAACCCGTCAGCAAGGTCGATCTTGCTGACCACTTTGTAGTCACGAAGGCGCTCGAGGAGTTGCTCGATGCGCGGCATGGGGTGTGTTGTGGTTCAGCGCACGATAGTCAATACACATTCGCAGTTTGCCGTTCTTCTTGCGTTGAAACAGCACAGGTGATCCCCACGGACTGAGTGAGGGGCGGATCCATCCTTGGTCTGTGAGCCTGGTGAGTTGTTTGTTAACCTCTTCCAGCTCATCCGCACTCATGCGATATGGCTGCTGAGACACCGGCTCGGCGCCAGGTTCCAGTGGAATGTTGTGCTCGAGAATGCGGCCATCTTCCAATCGACGGACGGGAGGTAGGCCCGCGGGACATTCACGCACAACGTCGGCATATTCTTTGCAGATTTCTTGCTCGAACTCGACGTATGATGCTGGGCGCTCATCGTCAAATGTCTGCTCAGGGGCAAGATTGATCGATTCTTTCACGTATCCTATGAAATGTTCACACTCATGCTTCGACTCGTGACGAATGATCCGAGCGAGTTTGGCACCTGAGACCACATCCACGTGATCCGTGGACATGTTGGGAAACATCGGTTGCTGCGGCGTTGACTTCACAATTGCTGGTCCCGTGGCCTTAGGGACAACAATCGATCGTTTGCGCGGCTCAACGACAATGCTATTGTGTGCGAGAAAATCCATACCGAGGACAGCGTCCATGCCATCTAGGACAGGCAGGATCTGGAAACGTTGTTTGAAAACACGCGAGGCTAGCTTGACTGTAAGCGTCTGGGTGACGCCTTTGAGCTCGACAGTCGAACCATCTGCGAGTGCAGCAGTATGTGCACCGCGTCCGGCGCATGCGATTCCTACTTCGTCGGCAAACGTGCCAGCTAGGAAGCTGGTGTCCGACCCCCTGTGTCGATCAGTGCACGGCAGGGGGCTCCGGCAATGACGACATCAATGATAATACACTTGTGAATGTTCTGTTCTGGGACAGTTGCGTGCGATAGATGACATGTCTGTGGCTCGCGGGCCACCGAGTGGACTGGTTGTGAAGGCTCGTGGGCCATGGCAGGTGCATGGACCTGCTCTGCCGGTACATGGACCGACTGCTGCGGCGCGGGGGCCGTGGTACTAGCGTGCAATGTTGACTGATGTGCATGAGATGCATATGCCGGCTCGTGGGCCGCGGGGTGATTTAGCGGCGCTGCGCGCCGCTGTTGTGAAAATTTGCCTGCGCGTGAGGCTGAGACGGCGGGAAGTTCGGGCAAGCTCTCGCGCTGTGCCCGGGCTGGCGACAACGGAAGCACAGGTTGTTGTCAATGCAACGTTGCCGCTCTGCATCGCTGAGACGAGCGAGACGCGGCTCCTCGACTTAATATGATGTATCATGCATCGGGGGCACGTATGCCGGAGGCGCGAACTGTGTGACAGGCGCGGCCATGGATACGGGTGCTGTGGCGGCTGTGGCTGCTTGCAGCTGCGGAGGCGCTACAGCGGTGTGAGGTGCGGGTGCGTACATGGTAGCTGCGTGAAGCTGCGGCCTTGGCGCTACAGCAGTACCATAATGCATGGTAGGCGGTCCCATCATGTGACTGAACGACGGGCGCGGATGGAACGGTGGCCGTTGACTAAACTGCCCATGTGGTGGGCGCAAGCCGTGTGCATGGCGACCGCCACGGCCTGGGCCTGCGTGCGGAGGGCGCATGCCTGACTTGGAATGCGGCGGCACTTGTGTGCGGGCGGGAGCATTTGAGCGCGAAGTGCGAACGGCGGTCATGGCATGACGGCGGCCGCGTATGCATCCGCGAGTGTGTCCGGGCTCTTGTCTTGCATGGCAAGCCGAACCTGTGGATCGCGAATGATTTGTCGAAGCACGGCGATCTGATCAACCGGCTTTGGCGGGTCATCGAGCGTGGACAAGAGTTCGTTCATGCGGTTGTATTGCGCTTCTAGCGACTTCAAGTTCGAGTAGTGTGCGATGTCAAAGAATGCATCGCGAATGCCGGCTTGGGCCTTACGACCGGACACATAACGTTGCTTGAACGCGGCGAGGAGGTCCTCGATCGTATGACCCGGTGATGACTGCGCGAACTGGTCGTACCACACAGACGCGCTACCACTAAACTTGCCACTAACTGACACGGCAAGTTTGTGACGGTCGGTTGAATCACTGACGTACACCAGCGCACTATTGACACTGTACATGAACTCACGGGCGGCTTCGTAGCCTTCACCGTTGAACTTAGCTACGTCGCGAATCCACTGCGGATTCAACGGCGGTGCGCTAGGGTGGGACGACTGCGCGGCAGGCACAGGGCTAGCCTCTTGCCGCGCGGAATTGGACTCTGCCAGGGCGGCTTGAAGGACTGCAACCTGAGCGGACAATTCAGCAATTTGCTGTTGCAGCTGGGATTCGTCAGCCATCCCAGTGGTTAGCACCTCGAGGAGTTCTTCGCGATCGATGGACAGCAGCCGGGGCAGAGTCGACCCGGGACGATTCTCCAAGTGAGCGGCGAACTGAGCAAGCACGTACGAAAGATTCGGTGGCATACAAGGATCTATTCCTGGATCACCGATACCAGATAGACTGTGGGATACGATGTTGCTAGACAGAGACACAGAGACAGAGTGACAGGCAGGGACTCGGGGGAACTAAGCTTCATTCGAGTTACACACGTAGGCTTGGAAATCACACACAGACAGACGTCTCACGAGGAATAACTATAGCTCTAGTACTGGGGCGGCTCCCTGGGCAGGACAGGGCAGTACACAGCACAAAGCATAGATCTCCGGTGCAGGCTGCACCCTGGTAGACACAAACACAGTGGCTACGGGAGACCTCCTGATGGCTGACAGTTCACTCCGTACGAATTGTTCCGGGCGCGATCGGACCTTTGCATGCTTCTGTAGCTGTTGCCGTGGGCCACGTCACGCGCGGGACAGATTGTGATTTGCGATACCCGAGGCCTATACTCGTGCGGGCTTGGAGCTAAGATAATATTGCATCCTAACAGCTGTTTGAGGGGTGTTCCGCGCGTGAGTGTGGTTAATAGGTGGGCTCGTGGTCTTGCGTGTCTGCCGTGGCAAAGAAGACGAATGGCGCGCTCCGCTGGCCAGAGTCCATCAGGAGTAAGGGCGGGTTACATGCAGCGGGGATATTGTGTACTATAACCATATTGAGGTTCTGTAGGGCGCGGAAATGTCATATCCGGTCCGGTTCGCCTAGCTTCGTGTCCGGATTACGTGGTGTGGCCCGAGCTGCAGTGCGTCGATTGCACGGAATGGGGGTGTCCGGACCCACTTAGCCATCACAATACGTTCACATTCCTGCTGTGATGAACTCATGGTGCTCCTGTGTGACTGTGATGTGCCTGTGCGGCTCCGAGAAGCCTGGTGCTTCAGTTAGTGATCTGATTACTCGGACCGCAAGAGTCACGTTCGGTCGCGACAAACTGACAATGTATCCCCTTGAATCAAACATAGTCATTTTCCTGCAACTCGTGGGCTTGCAGTCCTCCAACCGTGCATGCACTGGCTATGCCGGGAGGAACGCATGTACTATACTGGATATACCCACCACCGGAGCTGCAACGACATGGACTCCTTCGCAGGCAGCCGGCGTTCCAAAACATCCACACATGATCGGTCACCGTATGTTTGCTTGTATCGGCGCGTTATTGAGTGTGTTGCGCAGAGCGCAATTACCTTCCTCTCACTTGCCACCTGTGCCATCACGGTGTAAGCCGCCAGCTACCTTGATCGGTGTAATACCGATCGGATGATAGTATGTCGATGTATATCCATTATATATCGTTTATTAGCGTCTGCGGATTGAGCGTCGCGTTTGCAGTGCCGCACTGCGCACCACACTTTGCGCACTTTTTTAAAATGCGAACGCCACTGATTTTGCGCACCCATTGAGTGCGCTATTGTAGGTGCGCGCTTTGTCACATGGTGCGCTACACAGGTGCGCAACAAGGTCACTGCCGAAGTGATATATATCCTTTCAGTGCATACAATACATCAATACAGGTTGTACTCGATACTGGTATGGTAGTGATACTTGTTACACCATCGCACTGGTGGCGGGTGCACGGCTGCACCCACCATGCGCAGCTGCACCTGCCATACTCTGCCCGGGACACGCCCAAAGGCCTAACTAGGATCAGATACAGACACTACAAGAAACCTGACCGGCCCAAGGAAGGACAAGGTGCCCCTTATGACTTGGGGGCTCGTTGGCAGAGGGCTGAAGTGCCCCATGCTAGTTCAGGGGCGGTTTCAGGATTCGGCAGCTGGGGGGGGTTCCGGCTCCAGGGTCACTTTGAAAGTCAGGGGCACATATGGGCCCCACGATCAGGGGGTTTTTGCTTGGGCATTCACCAAGCTGCTCCATAAGGGGCCGTATTTGTGCCACCATGCCATGGCACATTGGTGAAACGGTGCGATGCCCTGCTATGGACAATCGGGTCGCATTGAATATTACTATCTTGACAGATAAGGCACATAATCGATTGAATGCGCGAACTGTGCACCGTGGGTGCTGATGACTGTTTCTGGCGGTTTGGTACATCGACGCACGGACATTGAGCAGGTGTCCCGTGGGTGGTGTGATGGGTCGGCTGTACAGATTCATGAATGCGTAAATCCTGGTCATGCTTCGCTTGATGTCGGCTTTCGTGGCGATCCTTGCGGCCGCCCGGAGGGAGCCAGCAGCGTTTGTAGCCGATGCATGCAGCTAACGCGGATGCGGCTTTGGGCTCGACATGATTATCGACTCGCGCAGGCCTGCACTGTGATCACGTTCCCACGGGTGCGTGTGCTCAGTCAGGTGATCCAACGGATGGCTTATGTGCCCCTAGTCTTCTTCATGCGCGGAGAACGGACTTGATTAGTCGGCGTGGATTTCGCGTTGCTGCGAGTGAATCAATTAGTGACCAGCGTGCTTCCCCAGTGCCTGCCAGACGCCAATATCCGAAGCAATGTAGTACGTTCCGGTAGGCTACATGCTCATGCTTCATCTGCCTTGGCTTGTGTGTTGCGCCACAGTTGCTCGTGACTGGTGTTCCATGATGACGCCTGCAGCAAAACGCCATTTGAGGTGTAAACAATGAAAACGATTGTTACACTGACATGCAGGTGATGATGCTCCACTGACGTATTCCTTCGGTGTATCGTGATCAGTGTTGCAGCGGCAGTTTGCTGCTACACTCCACCTAGCCCAAGGCATCATGATTATGGCAGCAGTAGAAGCTACTTGATCACAAGCTACGGAAGGCCTTCCGGTGTAGTTTACGGTGCAGTGGATAGCCCATTAACGATGAGGTAGGCTGCTGGCAAGAATTATCTGTGAGTATCCACGCTGAATTCTTGATGTGTGGAGATGCTATGTCTAGCTAGGGCATGGAACTCGTGTCGTGTCCAAGTGATACAGCAAAATGCTTTGAACACCATTTGCTGGCTGCTCATGTAGGTGCTGCATTCCTGTTGGTTGTAGGTGCTCTGTGCGATAGGCATGGACCTCTATAGAAATCACGTGTTGATATCTCGACTCATAAACTTCGTCCAGCTCGGGTAAGCCGCATTATCAGCACAAGTACCTATGGTGTTACATGGTCGTAACTTTTCAACCGAAGGTTGACAGCTTCAAAGTGGGAATGAAAAACTGCACAGTTCACTGCACATGTGAGTTGCCGAATGGATTTGCAGCTCAGGTGTGCCAGTGGCAGCCTCAGCTCCTTCACAAAAAATTCAGCATGCTCACAGAAGCGGGAAACCTGCATGCACGTGCGACGTATGCAGCCAGCACCAAACCCAGCCTTGGGCTGCTGGAGCTCAAACTGCACAGTTCACTGCACATGTGAGTTGCCGAATGGATTTGCAGCTCAGGTGTGCCAGTGGCAGCCTCAGCTCCTTCACAAAAAATCCAGCATGTTCACAGAAGCGGGAAATCAGCATGCACGTGCGCCGCAAGCAGCCAGCACCAAACCCAACCTTGAGCTGCTGGATTTCAAACTGCTCAGTTCACTGCACATGTGAGTTGATGAATGCATATGCAGCTCAGGTTTGCCAGTGGCTGCCTCAGCTCCTTCACAAAAAATTCAGCATGTTCACAGAAGCGGGAAACCAGCATGCACGTGCGACGTATGCAGCCAGCACCAAACCCAGCCTTGGGCTGCTGGAGCTCAAACTGCACAGTTCACTGCACATGTGAGTTGCCGAATGGATTTGCAGCTCAGGTGCGCCAGTGGCAGCCTCAGCTCCTTCACAAAAAAATCAGCATGTTCACAGAAGCGGGAAACCAGCATGCACGTGCGACGTATGCAGCCAGCACCAAACCCAGCCTTGGGCTGCTGGAGCTCAAACTGCACAGTTCACTGCACATGTGAGTTGCCGAATGGATTTGCAGCTCAGGCGCGCCAGTGGCAGCCTCAGCTCATTCACAAAAAAATCAGCATGCTCACAGAAGCGGGAAACCAGCATGCACGTGCGACGTATGCAGCCAGCACCAAACCCAGCCTTGGGCTGCTGGAGCTCAAACTGCACAGTTCACTGCACATGTGAGTTGTTGAATGAATAATCAGCTCAGGTGTGCCAGTGGCTGCCTCAGCTCCTTCACAAAAAATTCAGCATGTACACAGAAGCGGGAAATCAGCATGCACGTGCGCCGCAAGCAGCCAGCACCAAACCCAACCTTGAGCTGCTGGATTTCAAACTGCTCAGTTCACTGCACATGTGAGTTGATGAATGAATATGCAGCTCAGGTTTGCCAGTGGCTGCCTCAGCTCCTTCACAAATAATTCAGCATGTACACAGAAGCGGGAAACCAGCATGCACGTGCGACGTATGCAGCCAGCACCAAACCCAGCCTTGGGCTGCTGGAGCTCAAACTGCACAGTTCACTGCACATGTGAGTTGCCGAATGGATTTGCAGCTCAGGTGTGCCAGTGGCAGCCTCAGCTCCTTCACAAAAAATTCAGCATGCTCACAGAAGCGGGACACCAGCATGCACGTGCGACGTATGCAGCCAGCACCCAACCCAGCCTTGGGCTGCTGGAGCTCAAACTGCACAGTTCACTGCACATGTGAGTTGTTGAATGAATAATCAGCTCAGGTGTGCCAGTGGCTGCCTCAGCTCCTTCACAAAAAATTCAGCATGTACACAGAAGCGGGAAATCAGCATGCACGTGCGCCGCAAGCAGCCAGCACCAAACCCAACCTTGAGCTGCTGGATTTCAAACTGCTCAGTTCACTGCACATGTGAGTTGATGAATGAATATGCAGCTCAGGTTTGCCAGTGGCTGCCTCAGCTCCTTCACAAAAAATCCAGCATGCTTGTAACAGCTGCCATGCGTAACATGTACATTTGCACCCAGGGAATGGTGGGACGTGTGGTTTGTGGACATGAAAGTGAACTCTGCGTATGGCAGGTGGACAGTGGAGAGGAGTCCATGTCGGTAGAAAAGGCAAATCTGTACAGATCAGTGTCACGAGTCGCGACACGTTTGGATTTGATGCAGTTTACATCCACGACTCTTTATTCTTCCCTAGAAAACTTTATCGAAGTATGATTTGGTGTGAAACACCGCGTCAAGCTGATTTAATTCCCACATACATTTCTGACTTGCTAGCTTTCGAGGTAAGCATCAGCAAGGCTGATGTCCCCAATGCTTGAAAAACTAATATTCGTGGAGGCAACCTTACTCCCCGCTTCCCTCTTAATTTGAGACCTGACGAATGGGAAATGGCATCGATTTTGCCCCTCGGCAAATGTACAGAGAGTTGGGTTTCCACCATTTCAGATTAATATCATGCTCGGATGCACCTGGCGCCTGCAAACACAGCCACAATATATTATAATTACAGCCTCTTGACTTTTTCAGGTTAGCTGTGGCGAGACACAGGTCGTGTCATTGACGAGTGCTAAAGGGCAGCAATCACAGACACATAAAAGGAGCAGCCACCATACCGCTCGTACCATCTTTATGATGGCGTCGACGTTGACCTTTGACTTCAGCACGATGATGTGACGGCAGACATGGACCGTCGCGACTGGATGGCGGAGCTGGGGTCTGGTGCTGCCTACGCCATCGCTGTGGGGTATCCTCCCCCTACGCCACACGCACGCGGTGGCAACGCGCCTGGAGAACTTTGTCACGCCCAGCGAACGTCACTGAATCTGGCGACGGAATCCGGTCACAAGCGAGCGCATCTCCGCAGCATTGTGGTATGACCGTCTACTCGTCGAGTGTGAGTTACTCCCAGATTTGCCACCATGCAAGCCGGCCAAGACGCTCCCGGGCTCCGGCCGTATACACTGTCTATTAAGGTGATTGACATTTACTCAGATGGCAAACTCCTTGTGACAGCCGATACGTATACGAGCAAGCCACTAGGGGTGCCAGCAGATTGCCGCAGCCACGCTGAGGAAGTAATCTTGACTATATTGAGCGATGTCGGCAGGGCAGGGTCGAAGGAGTTCAGCGTGGAAGGCAGCTTGGAGAAGAAACAATTTAGTCTTCGGAAGATCATGGAACGAATCTACGCCATGAGACTCGAGGCAGCCGAGCCGGTGCACGAGGCGCTCACGCGACTGCAGAACACTACCCAGATTTAGGGCCACTACGAATTACGTCTGACGACGAAGAAGAAAGGTCGCGGCAAAAGCGGACCAAAGGTCGATGCGCAGCAGGCCAAGTACGAGGCACGCAGCCACTTTAAAGCTGGCATTTGCACCAAGCGCGTTTCACGTTCAATATTGGGCGCGCACTCGCGAGTGGTCGACAGTCGCATTCCGCGCCGTCTAACCGTTGGGTCTCTCGTAATGAATGGTTAACAGTGCCCCATATTCAACGTGCAGAATCCAGCAAGGAGGGAAGCTGGGCTGGCAACTATAGCGTACATGCCATCAAGCCTGTCCAAGGTAGCTCTCAATGCAGCATTGAAGGCCGATCCCGAATATCGCGTCAAGGTCAAGTTTCTGCCAAAGGCAGTAACATTCTGGGGACCAGAAGACCGATGGTGGCTACCGGGAATGCCTGTTGCCAGGCTTGGGCTGCGGGCCAAGCTGAGCTCTGACCTGTTTATCGAGGTCCTCACCCTAGTCTGCCTTCGCTGTATTCCACAGAATTTACATGAGCAGTACTCAGGTGATCTCTGAACAATCAACTTTAGGATGCAATGGATTGCAAATGTCAGGTGCCACTCCTTGCAGAACATTGAAGAAGACGCCATCGTTGGCTTCCAGAAGTTGCTGGCGCTCGCCTCATATGGCGAGGCAATGCGGCGCGATTTGGCCACGAAGCATCTTGATTATCAGACGAAAAAGCTGCATTTGAAAGTGCTGTCCAAGTATGACATCTTTGCCCTTTCCATGTCGGTATCCTTCGCCAATGTCACGATTCTGTCCTCTGATTACGAATATGCCTATGTAGGGCCACAGATCTCTAGAGAACATGCGCTCGAGATCCAGAGCAGCTTGTCTGATGGACTTTTTACTGTCTATTGGAGAGAAAGAAGCACTCGGTACACACCCAAGTGCATCCAAGTTGACAGGAGGGGGCCCCCTCCCGGGCACCTTCAGAGTGCAGTTCAAGGCTTTATTTGACAGCAGCTGTATCAACAGCATACAGTCTAGCTGCCATGGGTACGGCCACTGCGACGTGTGTGATGTTCTTGCCCTAGCAGCAGCCTAGTGCACGTGGCGCCATGTTTGTACCCAAGATGACATGCTTCGATGTGCAGGTGCTGACATAGAATCCAACACAGAACAGTGCAACGCAGACCCACAGCTAAGCTTGCCATGTGCCAAGGTGTGTCACCAAACGTTGCATGTCCCCACTCCCTGCCTTGCAGCATAAGGCAGTCGGGGAGCGCAATGAGCATGCTTGCTCGCATTGAATTCGCAAATTTAACCATATCCTGGTTTGCTCACTGTCAATAGATGCTGTACGTAGTCGTGAGGCACTCTCTATGTCGCATTTCTGGTTTCCATTGCAATTATGGCATTTGTTGGTGTATCCTTCCCTGGCCACATCTTTCTGCTACGGCGGTCCAGCTCTGTTGCACACAACTATATGCCAGCAGCAATGAGTTCTGATTTGGCATTTCATGCAGAGGAAGAGGACGTCAGGGCGGCAGAGGTCGAAGAAGTATTGAGGCTAGATGCAGAGGTGCAGAACAAGACCACAGCTCCAGAGAGAGGCTGCAGCACATTTGAAGATTTTGTTTTGGACCGTTTTGTGTTGCTTGCTGATTCATGTGTTGTTGTGATAGTGCAGCCCCCTCTCACCCTGCAGTGGCTTGTGCAATGGCGACCAGGTGTCATAGGAATGAGGGACGGGTATTAGCTGCCTCCAGCCTACAGATTGTAACCTTCACAAGCCATATGAGAACAGTAGGTCGCTTATCAGTACTGTACGGCTGCATGCTACATGTTTTCGAGCTCTGGAAGCACCACCATGATCTCCTCCTAGCAGTGCAGAGGAATGTGACCCTAATTGCATCAGTGGCAGATTCTGCCACCAGCTCATAATAATTGGCCCTGATACCCGAGAAACTGCCATTGGGCCAAGGGCACTTGCAGCCCCTTGGTGGTAAGGGTCACTTCTGTGCTCACATAGGAGCAGAAGCATGGTGATGTGCCACAGCCTCCTTCTGCCTACTTCTATGCCCTGAAGCACCATCTTATAGTCACAAGGAACTCAAATTACACCAATGTTTGGTTGACACGTTTGCCACGATTTACGGCATAGGTGGAAGACTTCCAGCTCGATCCCGCCACGACAAACACCACCCACCTCGTCGACTTCCAAGCATGCATCCAGCCGTCCAGTGCCGAAATCCCGTACACCACACAACGCTGCATATACTTACGCAACTACCTACATCGCCCACTGCTTTCGCATCATTTATGCGTTATAAGCATTGCGCTTAGACCGGCTAACCATATAGTTATTGCCCCACGGAGCTAGGCTCTGTATGATCCGAAGCGATCGCTGCACGCCAGAGTCGCCGCTTGCCACCACTAACGGACATGTTACGTTTCATGTACTTGATGTATTGAATGGATCTTGTTTCTGTACAGAATAACGCCACTCACGACCGCAGCCGGCTTCAGCCCCTTGCCAATGTCAGCCCCAGAGTTCAGGCAAATGTGCCCCCAGAGCTACACTCGGACTCATCCAACTGCACCAAGTGCGCCTCACAATGTGCCCCTTCTGTGAGTCTGGGCCAGTCAGGTTTCTTGTAGTGAGATACACAACATGAAGCTGAATGTACATTACCATCTGACCTTGGCTTGCCTGTAGTTTCAGTCGACATATAGTCGTCACCTGCAGGTGGAGCATGCTCTTGCCCAGAATACACATATGTCCAGGCACACAGGGCCACACACACTTACGTCTGATAAGAGCACTTACCGGTCAATGTTCTTAGCCTTTTTGGGCATCGAGTTCGCCCGTGTGTAAGGTCTCTTCGCAGGACGCTTAGTTGCCTTGGACCTTGTTGCCGAGGGACGGACGGGAGCTCGAATGGCTGCATCCTCTGATGACTGCTCATTTGTCTGCAATCATATGCATGGGGTCAACTCAGGTTCCCAGCATGGTGGTCAAAATTGCTTCTGTTGGCTGGGCATTGGACAGGCTAATGAACCATCGTTAGATCCACACATGTACTGCAGTAAAATGCATATGTAATGCATTAAAAGTGTAGACGTACATGAGTGCTGGTGTCTCCTGTTCCGGTCGCTTCCGTCTGCGTGTCAGTTTCTGACGCAGTTGTCTTGGTGGCTGGCACAATCCTGCTCTTGCGTCTCCTAGGAGCTGGAAGTGAGGGACCAGCGCCAGGAACACTGCCTTGACCAGACTCACTCCCCGCATGCTCTGTGTTGCACCTTGGCTTCTTTGCTCTCCTCTGCACACGTGCTGCTCGGCTGTTGGTGCCCGAAGTAGTCTGGTTGGCAGCAGTCGCTGGGTCAGCTTCATCTTCAGACATCAGCTCATCTCCGGAGTCGGCGGCATCATCGCCATAGTCAAAGTCGACATCGTCAAGGTGGCCTGGCCTCTGTGGTACACACGCTGCAAGCGACTCAACTGCTTGCATCAGGTTGGTAGGTGGGGGCATATTGTGCTCTTTGAATAGCTGTTCCTGCAGGCACACGGTGTTAATAAATTAGCCGGGCACACCTACAGCACAGGTAGCATAAACGTGTGCTTGATGTCACCGAGCTGTCCACACAAGGTGCGATCACGGATTGGCCCGTTTCAAGTCAAATCGCTACAAACGTAACATCATGACTGTCATTCGTGTGTGATGCGTACCACCCATGGGACTATATGCAACAGCATGAAAACCCCTGCCACATTCAGCTGTTGCCGGGGCAATGGCACTTCAACATCCGTCTCCGCTGCGACCGTCACACCAGGAAGAGTGGGATCATCTGTGGCATTTCTTTCTGTCTCGGCTGCAGCAGCCACTGGAGGGCCAGTGGTGGCATTGGTTGGGTTGGTTACTGTGTCATCCGCGGCGTCTTCATCACTATCATTCTGGGAGCCGAGGACTGCACCATCGTAAAAGTCAGCGTATGGAACAGGCCAAACAAACAGCTCATGTAAGTGTAGGTGCAGCTGGTAACCGAATGTTGTGGCTCCTCCAGCTGCAGCAAACAACCGCTTCATCGTGCACTCTCCTGGGCTTGTTATCAAGGTGATGTCCAGCTGCGAGTCCCCCTTCAGCATCTCGGGGAGGTCATGCACCCACGCCAAGGGGCTGTCGATGCTGTTGTTGCTCAGCGTACCCCAGGTTGGCGGATAGGACTTCAATTGTCGGAAGTCCACGAGGCGTGCCTTCTCGAGGCACGCACTCAGCTCAAAGCTGGGATCTTGCCGCAATGTCTCTGCGAAGAAGCTAAATAGAAAGCGAACTGCCTACACTATATTCTGATGAATGCCTATCGATGAATGCACGCCACTCGACTGCGCATGTGGAGACAACACCGTCGTGTTTGTGATGGCAGGGTCATACGTTTCATTCTGTTGAGTATTCTGTGGTAGTACACTGCAGTGTACTGCCAGCATGCTGCGGATCACGAGCGGTATTCATACCTTCTGTGTCTTCTTGGATGCAACGAGACCCATTACGTGAGCTCGGAGGTTTTCCCTGAAGGTCTTGGCCAACGTGGCAATGTCGGTCTTGGTTATTTTGGTGAAGATGTTGTCAAACTGTTTCAAGACAGCTTGGATCTCTTCCCCTGTCAAGCACTCAGACTCGTGTAGGGCCTTCTGCAGCTTCCCGTCTCCCCGCATGATGTAAGCCCAGGACAGGAACAATAGGTCTGAGGATGCCTGAGCCTTCCGCCTGTTGTCCGTGTCATACTTCTTGGAAAGGTGCTTCAGCGCACCTTTCGCATCGGCTGCGACTTCAGGCCTCTGGTCAAGAATACTGCGGCGCCTAATGTACAGGTAAACCATACGGATCACCGTGCTCTTGACCTTCTTGATAGCCCACCCATTCCGCAGCTGCGCAAGTCCCTCGTAATCCTGCATGAACACATTCGTTCGACGTCTGCATAAGTATACACAATGAACAATTATAATTCAGTGTGCGTCTATCCTGTACATATGTGGGTGGCGCAGGTATCAAGGACCCCACATCAGTGTCGTCGATATTGTCGGGCATAGCCCACGCCTTTACATCTGGTTTCATCAGCATGCTCCGGACTTTGTGGGACATGACGGCACCGATGCACAGGGACGGTGTCTTCACGATCAACGCGATGCCCAGGTGAACGACAAGGTAGATGAAAGCGGTAATGCTGATGCGCGGCATGAACATTTGGAAGCTGTCGTTCATGGTTTCTTCTGCCTGCGAAACGAAGAAATTACTAATCAGAAGCTAATCGTCGTTGTTAACGTAGGCGCCCAGAGCCCTAAATAACAACCTGCCAGACAACGTGGCCAGCGATACACGGGAGCCCGAAGAAAGAAAAGGACCTTTGATGCGAGTCTCTGTGCTTTCTGACTACTATTAGTCGACTTGCTGCTTTGATTCCGATGATCGGTGTTTGCGGAGGTCCTGGGGGACTGCAGGAATATCACCCCGGCCATCTTGTCGCGCTGGAGAAGCCAAGGATCCTCATTCTCGTAGGGAATCTGGTACACCTCCTCGAAAATGTCCTCGATGCTAGCATCTTCCAGGGCTGGGTATCAAATGACGCTGTGATATGGCCGACTTGTGCATGCACTTACTCTCCTAATGAACTCGCCGCGCACTTTGATCACAAAATCCTCAATAGACTGTTTTTTGGGCTTCCGGACAGGGAACTGACACCGCTTCCCGTCAATCACGAGCATCAATGAAGTCAACTGATGCACGCCGACGGTGTCGGCTATTGCGTCGGACATGGCTAGCAAGTTTCCAGCAAAGCGAACGATCTCGCTACTTGTGGAAAGTGCGCAGTAGCGCAATTGACGACGACAGTTGTGTTGTGAGATGTGTACATCAGCTTGGGCGCACGCCGGCAATCGGGCCTAAACCTGCGAATGCATGCATGCAATATACCCAGTGCACGTCGTAGCTGTCACAGTTGTGCTAGAAGCTCAACACAACCTTTAACTTATGAGTATGAGATGACTGTTGTTTCCCTTTTTATGTCATCCACTGTTTAATTGCCCGGTTTTCCGCAGGTAGACACATGAGAGTCACTGGTACATGTGTACAGGTGCCCCCCATGATTGCAACGGCCATGATAAAGCAAATGAAAGCCTTGGTGCATCATGTGTCACTGTATACACAATTGATATTCGTACATGGTACTGCAGTCGGTGTACTAGCTCGAAAAACAAAATATTCAGTGCTGCGTCGGTTAGTGGAATAGACAAATAAAAGAATTTACTCAGGTGTACATTGCGAAACCAAGCCGATAACTATATAAAGTTACACCGATCGGGAGATCTCCCACCTCTCCTTCTCCGCCTGTTCCACAGGCTGACCACAAATAGCCTTCCATAACAAGTCTTTTCTACCATGGTATCCCATCTTGCTGACAGTCATGAACATATCACCAGTGGGATCGGGAATGTAAACACACGGGCAATGTATTTGCCGGACAAACACAGCATGATGATAGCCCATAGCCTTCCTTGTAGGAGTGAGCTGAAGGGCTCGGGGGACACTACAAGCTCCCCTACTGGGATCGTCGTTGAACTCTACTTCCAGGCCAGCCCCACGCCTGATTGCCAGGTGGTCCCATAGCATGCCCACAGCTATACGGGCCTCCCCATTCCGCCAGCCCATACCCTTGTGTTTGATCAAGATCAAGTGCTCAACACGCATCACACACGCATTGTGACCAGACCCTGAGTGGAACGGGATGTATACATAATGATCGGTGTGCGTACGTTTGAACGAAGAACTGCCTTCCATCGTGCGGATAAGAAAGGCACCTGATTGGATGGTTGCTGTGTCCGACACCGACACGGTAGGGATAATGTCCCCTGGGTACTCCCTCTCCCCAGCTTCTGCATTCCAGGTTCCGGTGATGTGCTCAGCGGTCAGCTTGCCAGCTATAGCCAACTCGCCCTGCACCTGGTGCCCCCGGCCACTCCTGTCCTTCATAAGGCGCAGCACGCGAGCCAACCGCGTTTCCTGCATTCATCGATCGGTGAGACCAAGTATTTTTGCATAGGTACATGCACAGAACTGGAATGCTATATAGCAAGAGGGATGGTTTGCCGATGTGTTCAGGCAGATCCCAACCCAGCGCTACAACACATCAAAGTTCCGCCAGCTGCAACTGCAAATGGAACACACCTCATCATTATCTTCTCCGGTGTACGCTGGCCACAGAGAATGCAGAAGGGTCCCGTAATCGTCACCGCTGTCTTGAGGCCTTGTACTACCCTGCGGTCTGATTGCAAGCAGGGGCCCGTCCACTCCGGGATACTTCTTCTGAGTGATCCGCAGGGACATTTCGTCAAGGCAGACTCCGGCAGCTGCTCGTTCCGTCTCTTTTGTGTTGTGGCCGGTAATCCTTCCCTTCGTGTGCCGCACAAGGCGTTCTCCCCAGTCCTCTCGTAAAAACGCTCCTGGCAAAGTCCCACTCACCTGGTCAGGAATGTGGGCGAAGCACCTGTGCACAAGACACGTAAGCATCTTGCACTTCAGGTACCGTTCTGCATACTCTCCGAATTGGAACAGTTCGCGCTGGGCAGCACGGATCTGAGCCTCGGTGTGCTGCCCGGGCCTGTAATGCAAGAAGTAAAGCGTGAATCTCCGAAGGTGTGTCCACATCTTCAAGATACCGGGATGAATCTCGGCTCTTGCAACGTAAAAACATATCGCTCCTGTAATCTCGATAAATGTATTGAGCTCTTCAAAGAGCCACTTCGATATGGGTACGTCCCTGCATGCAATTGAGTCGATGCATTTGTACAAGATCGCAGACACAAAAAGTTCAGTTCACAGACAGCAGGAACTCAAACAAAAGAAAGTTACCCAGTGAATATCGGAGGGCGACGGTTGTAGGCAGAGATGTACTCCAGCTTCTCGGCGAAGATGTCCAGCTTGATTTGCAGTTTGAAATCAAGGGAAAACATCTGTCCGCCCACGATGAAACCATTCCTGGGGTGGGAGATCAGCTCCAAAAACGTTCTGGCCAAGGAGTACAAGATGGAGTGAGACATCGGATCCACAAAGGTGAGCTGGTAACTACACAAACCACCACCACATGCAACATTGCGCAAGAGGCACCCGAATGTATGCACCGCGTATGGTATAAGAGGCAAACAACTTACTGGTAAGAGCGAAGACCACTGGACTGGAACGGGTTGACGCCGCGACATCCAGTCTTCTTGTGCTCTTCATTGGCGCCCTTGTAACGCTCCTCCCACTTCTGAGCACACTCTGCACATGTAACCATTTCACTGGACACCGTTCACCCCAGTAATGGCAGTTGTGGCAAATACACTCTGACCCACGGACGGTGAGTTCAAGCATACCTATGCATGATTCGTGAACACCATGGGGTCAATGCGCAGCGTAGTAATCAACCTAATGAGACAAGCAGGGGTCACGCAGCACCTCGTGTCAGCCGCCTTTGTTCCTTGGTGTTCGGATTCACTGAAGGCTGCCCCCCTCCCTGCGCTTGCCATGGCAATTGGACCTTATTGCTCCATAGCCTGGTGATGGCCTCGGCATCGTCGCTCCTCTGGCGATGTTGCTCATCAGAGACCACCAGACGAGCTACAACTGCCAAGTCCGGCTGACCGTTGGCGCCCAGTTTCACTTTGGTTCTCATCGCGCGGAGGCGACCTGGGAGCTGCATAGCATTTCCATTATGTCTGTCCATTCAGGTTACACATGCCAGCACTGTTGAGAGGAGCCGCAGAGTACACTATGCCAAACGTCTGGCGTTGCAAGCAGCGCATATCACATCATCTTGAATCTCCTCAAACAAGGCATTGCTACACATAGCATGCGGAGAGACTTACCACGGGATCGGGCTCCAGGTATACCGCTGGGCACTCGCGGTAATACCCACAGAAGGCGCTACATCAAAGAGGTGTACCATCGGGAAGTTCTCGCACCCCACGAATGAAGCACTTATCACAGCCCGAGTTCCCCGAATGGCCAGTTGTGAGTGCCCAGGTTCGTCTGGCGGGGGTGTCGGCGAATGCAAATACGAGAATTGGGAACACTTTCCGTTCTACCTGCATGTGACTGTCCCACAGTGATGGGCTCGCCTCGTACAACAAAGTTCCCTGCAGACGAGGGACAGTGAGAAGCCATAAGGTCTATAGCAACAAGCAGAGATATCCCAGCTATCAAACATAAAGTCAGATCATGCCACAGAGTCTGCGCATCGCACATGCAGGCACCACCTACACAAGCAATAATGGCAATCACTGTAGGGGACATATACCTTTGTCATCCCTCTCACCCACAGGTTCGTGATCTTTGAACTGCTTCAGAATAATGCTCATGATCTCGGACAGATTGCTGGGCTCCTTGGGACCGCCAATGAAGGCGAGGGCATAACATGCAAGGTCAGTGTTGGCCAAGAATCCAGGCAAATCTAGACACTTGATGCCGATCACGGTAGTTGTGCCTCTACCCTGTTGCTGCAGTTGGACTCCATCCACAAACACCGCAAACATGAGTGTCAAAGAGTCACCAGCACCTGTCATGACCTCATCAGTTGGATCTGCGTCGACTTCATCCTCTGCCAGGGCTGCCAAAGGAGTGTCACGAGATGGGCCAGCATCAGAGGCGTGAGACGATGGAGATGCACCGGTCTGTGGAAAAGGTGCTGGATTTGTGGAGGTGGCGGCAGATGTTGCGTCAACGGTCCGTCCCTCAACAGCCTCACCACACGTCGCAGCGGGTGGTGTCCCACACGCGAGACCAAATACAGCGTGGCCATGCAGCTGATCAATGTGCTGGTAAAAGGGTGAGTTCAGCAATGCCTCGGTCCGTGTCCCAGCAAACTTTGCAAACATTGGAACACCAAAGAGGTGGCGTACTACATCCCCAAGCTTTAAAATGTAGGCACTGCAGCAACAAACGTGCCGATATGCTACATCAGTTGACATGCATGCGTACACACATATGTCACCAGAGATCCGTACCTGCGGGCAGGCTGAATCTGGCGCCCACGCTTCCGGAACCGCAGGTTCCCACAGCGCTGGCAGCGCTCCCCTTGCCTGCTCCAGCGTTCTGGCATTGGCAGCCGCGGTCCATACACGGTAGGACACTGACCGTTATCACACATGTCCCACCCATAAGCATCTGGCTTCTGAAGGCCCAATATCCCTTTGACTATATGCTCCGACCTGCACACGTGGCGGGGGATGGGGGTTCCCTACAAGTACGTACGAACTTGGGTAGCCAGTAAACAAAAGCACACAACACAACTCATCACTGCAGGGAGCATATGCAAACCTTGGCATGATGTTGGCTTCGGGATGTAAAAATCCACCACAAGCCAGTAAGCGGCACATAGTGTCAACGGCAGACACAGTGATGCCTCCGTGCAATTTAAGAGCTGCGATACAAAAGCAAGCCTGCCTGACCGTAACCGGCACGCCGGCAGCAATAGGCTCGTCTGCATTTTGCTGATACCAACGCACCGTGCCCTTCTGGGGCTCGCGCATAACCGAGGCTGAATCGGAACCTTGCGACGATTCCATTTGACTCTCAAGCTCAGCTCGTAGAACTTCCATGCTGATGTCAGGTGCAACATTGAGGCCAGCCCCCCTGGCCGCTTGCATGAGGGCATCCACATCGACACCACCTCTGGCACGGCAATCATCAAGCCCGAATTGCACCAGGTCATCAATGTCCTGGAGCACATACCAATCAGGGACAGAGGGAGGCGAGAATAAGTATAAAAACTTGATTGGCGGTGCATATCGCTGGCCACTGAAACAAGGCGGTGAGTTTGCTACAACGCAATCAAGGCGTTGTGGGTTGATCAACAGCTCAACCGGATGAACGCACCGCGTATGTATCCAATCCATCGGCAATATCCCAGGCTTCGGCTACTTCGGGCTCATTCGCTGCATCGCAGTCCCCTTCCCAAGACAAGGGCACATCTTCATTCCGGTCATCAAGACAGTCTCCTAGAAGCTCGGGCAGCTGGGGAAGATCTGGCCCAACATTTGGACCATCCTCGGACTCGTCTTGTTGTCAGAAAAGCTATCTTTGTGCAGGGCGGACGCGCAGTCCTCATTCAAGTCAGGTCAGGACAGCCAACATCTCATACCTGCTGCGCACAGAGGTAGAACCGAGAGATGTTGAAGGGAAGTGCTAGTACCGGGAAACAGTAGAGAGAATGGTTACAGATCTCAGTGTGCACATGCTTATATGCACACTGAACACTCAATACTCAAGGTTACGGCGGGAAACCCTCGCACGATCTCTCTCACTACATCGAGACGATCCTAGCTGGCGGCTTACCCCTACACTGGATCCGCGGATCGTTCGTGCATGGGTGCACCTGTCACCACACTGCTGCCCGCAGGCTCATGCATTGTGACACTCCCCCATAAACCCTGCTATGTCTCCACTAGCTGGAGTTTATTACGAACTTCTAACAAAGCAGGTCCGGGCAGCACTTTGGTAAACACATCCGCTAACTGATCAACAGTGCCCACCCATGCTACCTTAAGTTCATCCATCTGGACATATTCCCGCACTCGCAAGTGCCGCACACGAATGTGCTTGGATCTGTCAGTGGACACAGCATTCACTGCCAAGATATTGGCACTTTTATTATCACCCCACAGAGTTGGCTTATACGGGACGAGTTTCAGGTCGAGAAGCAACTGCTTCACCCACATCAGCTCGTTGGCTGTTGCACTCATCGCAATGAGCTCAGCCTCTGTTGTATCCCCAGCCACTATACTCTGCTTCTTCGAACGCCAGAGAACACAGTTCCCATACACCCGAATAACCATACCAGACACGCTTTTCAGATCAGCAGAGTTCACAAAATCTGCATCTGAATAAGCCTCTAACAAACACCCGTGTCCCTCAGAGCCTACAAATTTTATTCCTAAGTTCTTTGTGGACTGCAGGTATCTCAGAACGTGTTGCACAGCCAACCAATGTTCCTTCAGACTACTGGACATGTGCCGGGCCAGGGCATGTGCCACGTAGCTGAGGTCAGGTCGTGTCACTCCTGCAATGTACTGGATGCTTCCTACAGCACTCATGAACCTGGAATGCTCAGCAGCACTGGCTTTCTCCAGGTCCGGGTGCTCTTTCACACTCCTCAGTTGTTGCCGCGGCACTAACGGAGTGGGAGACTTTCGACAATCAGACATGCTATACTTTTCAAGCAGGCTATGGATTTTGTTTCGCTGTGTCATGGTGATTGTCTTGGCCTTACGATCACGCATGATCTCAGTGCCAAGTGCCCATGCTAGTTCACCCAGGTCTCTACCTTCAAATTTTGTGAGAATTATGTCGACAAGTTCTTGCAGCCCCGCAGTGCCGCTGAATATGAACAGGTCGTCGACCCACAGAAAGATAAAACAAAGACCAGATGTTCTAACATACAGTCCGGGATCACTCTGTGCGCACACAAATCCCATCTCTGCTAAGACCTTTACTAAAGCTTTATGCCACTCGCGAGCAGCTTGCTTCAGGCCATACAGGGTTTTATGCAATCTCCATACACGTGCTGTCCCGTCAGTGAAGTACGGGGGCTGTTCAACGAACACTTCCTCCTCCAGCTCACCATTCAGAAAAGCACACTGTATATCTATGTGTCTAATTTCTAAATCTGCCTGAGCAGCAACTGACAGCAACACACGAAGTGTCGCATAGCTCCCAACAGGTGACCAAGTCTCAAAAAAATCTACACCCTCTACCTGAGAAAAACCCCGCGCTACATAGCGTGCCTTGTAGCGCTGAATCTCCCCCGCAGGCCCACGCTTGATCTTGAGCACCCATTTGCCCGAGATAGCCCGTTTGCCCGCAGGCAGATAGCACAACCCGAAGGTTCCGTGCTCACCCAGTGCATCTACCTCCTCCTGCATGGCACGCAGCCACGCATCCCTGTCCGGACCCGCAAGTCCTTCCTTCATAGAAGGCATATCAGGGTCGGAGGAGGCCTTCTGCTTCCTGGCGGCAGCTGCTCGGCGCGACCCACGACGCTGAGCACTCTGCTGCTCACCAGACTCCACATGCTGAGGCTTCAGGCCTGCACAGGACACTCCACAGTCAGCCGCGGCTGATGTGTCCTGATCGCAAGCTGAAGCATCAATAGCAGCTACAACTGTTTCACTACTAGCAATGTCAGAGCCCGCAGGCTCATGCATTTGTACAGCTGCTACATCCGCAGCCAATGGAACAAGGCGTCTGCGTACAAGAGGATTGATTTTAATACGAGGCAAGGCGGCTGGAATGGCCCTCACCTCGTCAGGCAAATCAACCCCAACTGCGGCTGAGGGGTCCGGATCCTCTCCCCCTAATTCGGACCCGGTCTCCACCTCATCTGGCTCATCCTCCCAGAAGGGCCTCGGCGCCTCAGCTCCTCGCAAGGGCTGAGCAACTGCCCCCGCGCCAGATGCTGAGGCCGCTGCCGAATTACTCCCAGAACGGACCCGCTGAGCCTCCAGATTCTGATGAGCCGCAGCTCTTTCATCATCTGAGACGGTGTAGTCCATGCGCTGTTCGTCATCGTCATCATAGATGCCGGGACCGTCGTCATCCTCATCCATGTCCTCGTCAGACGCACTGACAGACATTTGAATGGGGAACGCAGCTTCTACACCAGGGTCGTGCAACACAGCATTGCGCGTGACAACATAACGCGCAGTGCGAGAGGGCGTGGCGACAGGGTGATGCACTTCGCTGTGAACACGAGGGGGAGCAGGGACGGCGGGGTGAGCAGCAGCTCTGGACATTGCACGCGTGCGATGCAAAGCTGCTCTGGCTATTTCCGGTGTTGCCCCAGCAGGGTCACGCCGGATAATCTCCGCAGAGGAGCCAGCTCCAAATCGTGGAGAATACACAGCCTCACTAGGCTCAGGGTTATCCTGCCGGAAAGTCATTTCCATGACAGGAACCCTACCATGACCAGGGGGGGTGTGAAGCTGGTCACGCAGACGGCGCAACACTCCCCCGTCATAGGTGTGCTCTGCCGCGAATGGAGGCACATCAGCGTCAGTAACACGCTCACCCTCATCGTCCCCCTCGAAAGCAACCGTGTAGGAGTTCGCAAACTCCTTAGGTTCCCTCTTGTCCACAACGGCGGACGCATCGTACTTGCGTACGTGCCGGATCATCTGATCCGCAGTGCACATCACCTGACGCACAACAAAAACCCTACCCCCAGGAACGTCCTGGGCGTACACACGCTGCATGCTGGGGCCCAACCCAGCCCCGACCCAGTATGCAGGCACACCCCGCGGGGACAACTTCCGCAGCTTGTCATCCCTAGGGTATGCATACACTTCAACCCCCCATGGACGCTGCTGCCGCAGCAGATCGTGGAACACCTCAACGGAGGTGTCTCGGAAAAAGGCCATATAAGGAATGATATCCTTATCACAAGACCGCACTAAAAAATCATCTAATTCTGTCGTCGCAAGCAACTTGTACTTGCGTTTCTCCTCATCCCTCAACTTATCGCGCTCGGCCTTTTTCATGCGCTTACCCTTCCCCAGGCTCTGTTCAGCTTCGTCAACGTCCGCAGACGCATTGACAGCATGCTGAGCTTTCAGGCCCTTGAGGATGCTCGCCAGTTTGTCATGGTACAATGCCGACGATGGCGTGAGATTGTGACCATGGACAACGCTGGCGAGGCATTCTATCCACAGGAACAGAGGCAGGCCGCTCGCGAGCAGCACAGCACGGAGTGACTCGAAGGCCACTCCGATCCTCCTCTCGATCATGCCATTACAGCGATGAGCGGCTGTGGGGGTCAAGCGGTGAGTAATGCCACGACGCTGGAGGTAGAGCTTTAAGGCCGCGACCATAAACTCTCCCCCTTTGTCGGTGTGTAGGATGCGCACACCCGGTTCACCTGGCTTCACCACATTCACCCGAATGCGTTCGATAATATAAGAGATCATGGCCGCAGCCTCACTCTTTTTGCGCAGACCTACCACGAAAGTATAACGGGTAAAGGCACACATCACAAACAAAACATATTTCACACCACCAATTCCTACCGGAGAGACAGGACCAGCTAAATCGGCATGCAGTTGCTCACCAGGCCACTTGGCCTGACCCATGAGCTCACGATCATTGGCAGAGAAGTTACCCGCAGGCACCTTGCCAATTCTGCAGCCGTGACACCGATTCCCCAATGGCTCGGAATCGACATCTAAATTCAAATGACCATAAAATTCACTGTTAGATTGCATACGTTTCAGAACCCAATTAGACTGATGAAAAGACAAGTGTGCTAGAAAAGCAGGTTCCAGCAAGTATGCATCATGTGGGACCTCAGCTCCCCCAGCATTGGGTCGCTTCAGGTCAACGGCCGCAACCGCCACATGATGCCACTGCTGTTGATCCTCAATAACTGAGGTCGGACTGCTCTGGTTAGACCAGACTACCCCACTATTGACAGGCGCACCGACGAGAATGGGTTTCGTATCTACCGCCATTTTAAAAGCAAAAACAGGATGACCGTCTACATCTAATTCCTGATATTTGACGTCATCTTCCACGCCGGTAGCCATATCGCCCAGACCAGGGACATACAACACATTCCTACGCGTGTCTAGGAACATCTGCTCTGATCTAAGACCCATCGTGCTGAGCAGGTTGTACGGACATTCAGGGGCATAGTAAACACCAGGGATTTCCACATCCAGTGGATGCGTGTTCCCATGCTTGTCCACATAAGCACCTAGGTTCACCTGAATGGTTCCCCTACCCATGATAGAAAGCTGCCCTGGTCCCGCGAGATTGGCAACTTTCTGACACGGGCCGTACTCAGTGAACATTTCCCGATTTCCTACTATATGCATGTCCGACCCACTATCAACAATGATGTTCCACGGCATGGACGCGTCCGGCTGTGGGTACTTGGCAGGCATTTCAATAGTGCAAACATCTCTGGCCGCAGCCTGTTTGCGTTGGGGGCAGTTCGCACGCAAATGTCCCTTCTTCTTGCAGAAGAAACAGGTCCTGGTCTCCTCGCGAGGAGCCTGGCCAGCTGCGAGAGCAGCGACCACAGGGCCGTCACCACGGTGCTGCTTGCGCCAGCCATGACCTGGTTTGCCCGCGGGCGTACCAGACCTAGCCTGCAGCGACCGCTGTTGTTTGAGCAAATCAGCATGCTCAGTCAAACGGGCTATTATAACATGAGGGGAGGAGTGTTGAACTTCGCCGCGCACAGCGTTGAACTCCTCCCCCACCTCTAACAGTTTCAATCGAAGCCATCGCTGGCCCACATTGGCACCTAGTGCCTCCAATTGAGTGTAAACACTCATCACTTCACCACAATACGTCGCAACGTCCTTGTTGTGCTGTGATAACGAATTGAACCGACTCCACAACCTGTGGATTTCGGCTTCGGTGCTAGGTCTGTACTTAGCAGTCAAGTAAGACCATGCTTCACACAAATGTGACATGCGATAGACAGTCGTCCTATCCGCGTCAGGCAAAGACATTAGGACCTGTGTCCTCGCCCTAGCATGAACACGCTGTTCGTCCGCAGACGGTGCGTGCTGCAACAAATGATCTAATTCGAACTGACCTAACCACAAAAAGACTTTCTGTTCGTACGCAACGAAACTTTCAGTCTTGTAATTCCAATCAGGCAGTTTCCCTTTAGTCAAATCAGGTTCGCTACGACCCCGAGATGCGCGCAGCGCCTCGGTTAACGTCTCGAGTGATATGAGTGACTCAGTGTGACCAGGATCGTTCACAACATGAGAGGAAAAAGGCACCTGCTGACTGCTCTGCCCAGTGTGGGAAGAGGGTCGTGGCCGGACAATTCGGCCGCCCCGGAGCAACATACCCGCAGGCTGTTCTCCGTCAGGGAGCTGCTGGTCAGCGTCCCTGTCGACGAGAGGCTGCTGGTCAGCATCGTCACGCCTCTCCTCGCGAGGAGAGTTGGCGTTGGAGTTGGCGTTCGAAAGAGACATCCTGCATCAGGACAGATGGTTGTTTGTCGCGCGCAGCAACTAACCAGTGGGATTGCTCGCGAGCAAACAGGTTGAGAGAACAAGCGAACGCGTTCGCTTTTCTCAGCGCTGATCATAAAAACAAGCTTCTCGAATTGTGTCTAACAACAATATGCTACGAGAAAGCTAAATGATGCCTGCGCTTTTGACCGCAGTCTGAGCGCCGGCAGAATAGTGGAATGCCCGCCGTGTCTGCGCACAGACATTGGCCGACGGCTTTCCTGAACAAGACCATAAACAGACATAAACGCTAACATCACCGATACCATGTCAGAAAAGCTATCTTTGTGCAGGGCGGACGCGCAGTCCTCATTCAAGTCAGGTCAGGACAGCCAACATCTCATACCTGCTGCGCACAGAGGTAGAACCGAGAGATGTTGAAGGGAAGTGCTAGTACCGGGAAACAGTAGAGAGAATGGTTACAGATCTCAGTGTGCACATGCTTATATGCACACTGAACACTCAATACTCAAGGTTACGGCGGGAAACCCTCGCACGATCTCTCTCACTACATCGAGACGATCCTAGCTGGCGGCTTACCCCTACACTGGATCCGCGGATCGTTCGTGCATGGGTGCACCTGTCACCACACTGCTGCCCGCAGGCTCATGCATTGTGACACTTGTTTCGGTAAATCAGGAGGTTCATGGTGTGCATGGAGCACGGGCAGACCCTCTGCTACATCTTTTGAACATTGCTCAGTGACTGCCGCAGCTTGGCCGCGCGGGGGGAGATCATGTATACGAACGGGTACACGCAACAGCTGTAACAATGTCGGGTTCAGGACATAAAAGGTCTGGACGGTTGCGAGCCTCGAGAGCCGCAGTGATGTGCTGATCACTTCCCAGATGTCGTCGGAGGTGATCACTGCGTTGCCAACTGCCGTCGCATTTGTTGCAAAATTTCCACCCGTGTGCTAATTGAATGTATTCGGATGAACTAGGGACAGTTGTCTTAGCACGCTTGCGGGGCATCTGCTGAAAATCACCGAGAAGTATCCATAGCCAGGTCACACGATCAATGCACGAGGCCCCATTGCCGTGTAGGCAACACTAGAATTTGCACGTTGCATCAACCACGGTGCCACGAAGCCGTTCTGGTCTTGCATGCGCAGCTGCAGACGACGGCGCTAATTATAAGGTGGTGCGTGAAAACCTCCTACACTCATCCACCGACGCCACAATGGCAGGTACTCACGTACTTTCCCGTCATGGACACACACTTAGTCGCCCCCCATCTCCAAGCCTCGCAACGTCTCAAAGTGCTCTGAAGTTAATCATGCTAGCGTGTGCTGCATGAACTGCAACAAAACGTCTCGAAAAGGCAGTCGGCAGTACACTGATCGCCTGGATTTAGCGCACCCGTAGCCGTCGCGCACCGGCTTGGTGCGCAGCGTCCAAACAAGATCTCCCCACAACGTCTCTAGAGACCATAAATACGAACCAAAATCACATTAATCCTCACAATACACCTAAATACAGCTAGCTAAGGCCTTGAAAGGCGTTTTAGCTCAAACCCGCAGAAGTGAGCCAAAACTTGCGTAGTCGCTGTGTAGAGTTTTAAGGCCTCGACCATGAACTCTCCCCCTTTGTCGGTGGGTAGGATGCGCACACCCGGTTCACCTGGCTTCACCACATTCACCCGAATGCGTTCAATAATATAAGAGATCATGGCCGCAGCCTCACTCTTTTTGCGCAGACCGACCACGAAAGTATAACGGGTAAAGGCACACATCACAAACAAAACATACTTCACACCACCAATTCCTACAGGAGAGACAGGACCAGCTAATGCCTACAGGAGAGACAGGACCAGCTAATGCAGTTGCTCACCAGGAAACTTGGCCTGGCCCATGAGCTCACGATCATTGGCAGAAAATTTGCCCGTAGGCACTTTGCCAATTCTGCAGCCATGACAACGATTCCCCATTGGCTCGGAATCAACTTTTAAATTTAACTCACCATAAAACTCAGCGTTGGCTTGCATACGCTTTAGGACCCACGTTGACTGGTGAAATGACAAGTGTGCAAGAAAAGCAGGCTCCAGCAAGTATGCATCATGTGGGACCTCAGCTCCCCCAGCATTGGGTCGCTTCAGGTCAACGGCCGCGACCGCCACATGATGCCACTGCTGTTGGTCCTCAATAACTGAGGTGGGGCTGCTCTGGTCAGACCAGACTACCCCCCTATTGACCAGCGCACCGACGAGAATAGGTTTGGTCTCTACTGCCATTTTGAAAGCAAAGACAGGGTGACCATCTACATCAAGTTCCTGGTATTTCACGTCATCCTCTACGTCGGTAGCCATATCACCCAGACCAGGAACATACAACACATTTCTACGCGTGTCTAGGAACATCTGTTCATGTCTAAGACCCATCGTACTGAGCAGGTTGTACGGACATTCAGGCGCGTAGTAAACACCAGGGATTTCCACATCTAACGGATGCTTGTTCCCACACTTGTCTACATAAGTACCCAAGTTCACCAGAATGGTTCCCCTACCCATGATCGAAAGCTGCCCTGGTCCCGCGAGATTGGCAACTTTCTGACACGGGCCGTACTCAGTGAACATCTCACGATTGCCTACGATATGCATGTCCGACCCACTATCTACAATGATGTTCCATGGCAGAGACGCGTCTGGCTGGGGATACTTTTCAGGCATTTAAACGGTGCAAACATCTTTGGCCGCAGCCTGTTTGCGTTGGGGGCAGTTCGCACGCAGATGTCCCTTCTTCTTGCAGAAGATGCAGGTCCTGGTCTCCTCGCGAGGAGCCTGGCCGGCCGCGAGAGCGGCGACCACAGGACCATCACCACGGGCCTGCTTGCGCCAGCCTGGTTTGCCCGCGGGCGCCCCAGACCTTGCCTGCAGCTGCCGCTGTTGTTTGAGCAGGTCAGCGTGCTCGGTTAAACGTGATATAATTACATGGGGGAAGGAGTGTAGTACTTCGCCGCGCACAGCGTTGAACTTCTCCCCCACTTCTAAAAGTTTCAATCTAAGCCATCGCTGGCCCACATCGGCACCTAGTGCCTCCAGTTGAGTGTAAACACTCATCACTTCACCACAATACGTCGCAACGTCTTTGTTGTGCTGTGATAAAGAATTGAACCGACTCCACAACCTGTGGATTTCGGCTTCGGTGCTAGGTCTGTACTTAGCAGTCAAGTAAGATCATGCTTCACACAGGTGTGACATGCGATAGACAGTCGTCCTATCCGCGTCAGGCAAAGACATTAGGACCTGTGTCCTCGCCCTAGCATGAACACGCTGTTCGTCCGCAGACGGTGCGTGCTGCAATAAATGGTCTAACTCGAATTGACCTAACCACAAAAAAACTTTCTGCTCGTACGCAACGAAGCTTTCAGTCTTATAATTCCATTCAGGCAACTTTCCTTTTGTCAAATCAGGTTCGCTACGTCCTCGAGATGCGCGCAGCGCCCCAGTCAACGTTGCGAGTGATATGAGAGACTCAGTGTGACTAGGATCGTTCACAACATGAGAGGAATGAGGCACCTGTTGGCTGCTCTGCCCAGTATGGGAAGAGGGTCGTGGCCGGACAATTCGTCCGCCCCGGAGCAACATACCCGCGGGCTGTTCTCCGTCAGGGAGCTGCTGGTCAGCGTCCCTTTCGACGAGAGTCTGCTGATCAGCATCGTCACGCCTCTCCTCGCGAGGAGAGTTGGCGTTGGAGTTGGCGTTAGAAAGAGACATCCTGCATTAGGACAGACGGTTGTTTGTCGCGCGCAGCAACTAACCGGTGGGATTGCTCGCAAGCAGACAGGTTGAGGAAAATAAGCGAACGCGTTCGCTTTTCTCAGCGCTGATCATTAAAACAAGCTTCTCGAATTGTGTCTAACAACAATATACTACGAGAAAGCTAAATGATGCCTGCGTTTTTGACCGCAGTCTGAGCGCCGGCAGAACAGTGGAATGCCCGCCGTGTCTGCGCACAGACATTGGCCGACGGCTTCCTGAACAAGACCATAAACAGACATAAACGCTAACATCATCGATACCATGTCAGAAACCGTTTCAGCTTGCAGGTCAGACGCGCAGTCTCAGTTCAGGTCACATCAGGTCAGCCAGCGTTTCCATACCTGCTGCGCACAGAGGTAGAACCGAGGAAACGCTTAAGAGGAGATAAGTGCTAGTACCGTAAGACAGTAATGAGAATGGTTACAGATCTCAGTGTGCACATCCATATATGCACACTGAACACACAACACTCAAGGTTACGACGGGAAACCCTCGCGGGATCTCTCCCGCTACATCGAGACAATCCCGACTGGCGGCTTACCCCTACACTGGATCCGCGGATCATCCGTGCATGGGTGCACCTGTCACCACACTACTGCCCGCAGGCTCAAGCATTGTGACAATTTCCCCGTGGCTCGGAATCAACATCCAAATTCAAATGACCATAAACTTCACCGTTGGATTGCATGCGCTTGAGAACCCAATTAGACTGGTGAAAAGACAAGTGTGCAAGAAAAGCAGGTTCCAGCAAGTATGCATCATGCGGGACCTCAGCTCCCCCAGCATTGGGTCGCTGCAGGTCAATGGCCGCGACCGCCACATGATGCCACTGCCGTTGATCCTCAATCACTGAGGTCGGACTGCTCTGGTTAGACCAGACTACCCCCCTATTGACAGGCGCACCGACGAGAATTGGTTTGGTCTCTACGGCCATTTTGAACACGAAGACAGGGTGACCATCCACATCTAGTTCCTGATATTTGACGTCATCCTCCACGTCGGTAGCCATATCACCCAGACCAGGAACGTACAACACATTTCTACGCGTATCAAGGAACATCTGCTTATGTCTAAGACCCATTGTGCTGAGCAGGTTGTACGGACATTCAGGCGCATAGTAAACACCAGGGATTTCCACATCCAGCGGATGCTTGTATGTATGTATGTAGTTACAAAGGACAGAGGCCGGGCAGCGAGCCGTTGCTAGGAATACACACGCAAATCCACTCACGCAATCATGGCACTAGGCCGGGCACGAGCACGTACCACAGCTCGGCCGGTGATGCCAGCCAAAGATTGAAGCCCCGCACGGAGCACAAGAGCATTCCCCTTGCACAATGCCACACTCAACCGGCGCAGAGCATTCGTCACAAACAAAGCACGGTTCACCTTACCACACCGAGACGCAACCTCCGCCAGCCGATTCAAGTGATTCATGGCAGGCCGCCCCAAGCGACCATGCGTCTCATGCGACAACGGCACGAAACTATACGCATCAGGGTCGTACAAACGATAAGCAGTGCGTTTCTGCACGTCCCGCGTCTCCGCAGCACCCCCGTCCTCGCGGGCCGCACGGCCGCAATAGGAACCAGCACAGGGGTTCACAACCGACACATCTCCTATGCACAAAGGGTCGCCCGGCGGCATAAACATGATGTCCCCCAGTTTCTCCTGGGCCACTGCCCTGAACACCTCATCCAGCGCCGTTGCCTGCGCGGCAGCGGCCTGCTCCCCAGGCCCCGCTGGATCCTGACCACCCGGCGCCGCCGCCGCCGCCAGGGCCGCAGCCTGCGCTGCGTCTGGCGCGTGGCGCCCCATCTGGGCGCTGTGTCCAGCATCGGCGTCGGCGGCCGGAGCAGGCGTAGGTGCCGGCGCCTCGTCCGCGCGCGCGGTCGGCGGCGGCGGCGGGGCTGCAGGCATCGGCGCCGCGGGCAAGGCTGCCCCACGCGAAGGGCCCGCGACCTGGGAGGCGGGCTGGGGCGGAGCAGGGGGGGGCGGGCCCAACGGGCCAGCATGGATCTGCCTCGATGCGGCCGCGAGCCGCGCGCGGACGAACGGCGCTGTGCGCGGGATGCGCGTGGATGCCACACACGCGTGGGACCCGATCTCGCGCCATTGTTTTTCAACGATATTGTGGCGCGAAGTCCAGGTCCCCGCATTGTGTGTGCAATTCATCGCGTGATCGAGATCATGCGGCTGTATGAGAGTGCCACATTCGCAGCGCGAGCCGACCGCATTGGGAGGGGCTGGGGACATGCCCAGGAGATACCTGATGCACAGCATGAACTCAATGTCAGTCATGCGCAGCGCCTGGGAGAGCGGCAGGGTGCTCAACCAAAGGGTGGCTGCACGGCAAGCACAGCTGCGAAGCCGTGCCAAGTTGCATGCACCCTCGAGCGTGGCGACGTCATGGCTGGCAAGCAGAGCTGCCCGGCGGCGCAGGGCAACCAACTTTGTGATACGCTGCTGCATACCAGGTAACACCTTGGCGATGGTGTCGCCGCTCGCCGGCCCGGGCAGCTCCGGATGGAGCTGCTGAGCGACGTTGAGGGCCTGCCAGGTTTCCTGCAATTGTTGCCCGTGCGGCCCCCGGTACGGCTGCATGCACTCGGGGCCTCCTGCGAACGCCTTTTGGCTCACCGCCGCTGCAGCGAGGTACGCTCCGTCCGCGACCTCCTGCGGCGTGGACGTGACGCCCAGGCCTCCGAGGCGCGCTGGAAGGACGGCTTGTGCGGCCGCACGAGTGTCGTCCCGCGGGACGCGCATGATTTCATTCACCGCAGCCAGGACGGACGCCTCCGTCCGGCGCATGTGATCGGAAATGTGCGCCCACGGCACCGCCCTGGCGTAGTGCAGCATACGGCGTTGGCAGGACATCGTGAGCAGCAAGAACTGGTCTTGCGCTTTCAGGGGCAAGCGCATCATCTTTTCGATGGTGGCGCACACCTTGTCGGCCGTCGCTTCCGCGTGCGCCGACTCGAACGCCGGGGTGCCGATGGGCGTGCCGGTGATGACGGTGCCCTCCGTGGCATGCGTTATGCCGAGCGCGGCCGCGACGGATCCCGCATGCTGGGGGTCGCGCGAGTAGGCCGTGCACTTGTGCAGCTGGGGCTCCAGCCCGAGGGGCTCTGCTGCCGAGACCAGCGCACGGAATGCGGCAGCGGCGTCCACGCGCTGCCCGGCGATGGTGCAGTCGTCATGATACGCCATGAGGGCGGTCGTGACCTCCCTCCCGGGTGGCTGGTGCTGGGCCTGCACTGCCTGGAGGGGGCCCTGGAGGGCCAGGGCGAAGAGCAGCGGGCTGATGGGGTCGCCTTGACGCACGCCGCGCTGCGACGTGATTGCAGCGGTGCCGGGCGGTGCGCCTTCGATGTAGAGATTTGCGGGGAACCTGTAAAGCATGGTGGCGAAGGGCAGCAGCGCAGGCTTGTGAGACGCAACGGCCTCCAAGATGGCTGCACGGGACATCATGTTGAATGCATTCTTCCAGTCCAGCTGCACAAGCACGACATCGTCCCACGCTTGCAGCACGGCGCGCGCAGCATGGCCCAGGTTCTGCGCGCCCCCTGGCACCCCGACCCCCACCTGCAGCGGCGCGAGGGAGGCACCCAGGCCACTGCACAGGGTCATGGCGCACAGGCTTACCAGGCGCTGCCACGTCTCTGCAATGGCGATAGGGCGGACGCCTCCCTGTGGCTTCTCCTGCGGGAGGAGGCGGCAGTCCATCAAGCGCGGGAGGTGTGGCAGCCGGCCGGCGAGGGCCGCGTTCACGAAGCGGTGAATCTCCGTGAATGCGGCCGTGGAGGCCGTGCCAGCAGCCCGGATGTGCTCATACGTCCACCCCGACAGGCCTGGGCCGCTGCCCTTAGGCAGCTTGTCGAGCAGTGCGCGGAGCGTCGCCTCGTCGATTTGCAGCGGGGGCGCGGGCTCGGCGGGCTGGGTGTCGGGGGGGAGCGCTTCTGCGGGATGCAGGTGCCGCAGCGCCTCATGCACTTCCGGGGTGTACCTGGCGATGGGCGGCGCCTCCACTTTCTCTGCGCCTTTGCGGACATTACCGTCGCTCAGTGACCTGTGGACGGAGCCCGCCAGGCGGCGATCCTGGTTCTGATTCATTCTGCGCTTCTGGCTCGGAGTGGGCTCCGCCAGCCTGGGCTCCTCGCCGTCCATGAACAGCGTGATGCATGTACGAGCGCGGCGCGCCGTGCCGTCCCCTCCCTTCAGCGACAGAACCTTACCAGGGAAGTCGAGGACGCGGCCCAGGGCCAGTCGTGCTCCGTCGATGTTTGACGCGTCGCTGGCATCGTTGAAATCTCTGAGGAGCTCGGCCGTTGCGTCGCCGAACTCCGGATGGACGGTGTCCGGGACCTTCGGGGAGGGCCTGGGCTGGGCGGTGTTGTGGGCGGCGGCGGGGGCTTCGGTGAAGTGACGGGGTGGCTGATGGGGGTGCGGCTGGGCAGGCTGGGCAGGCTGCGGCTGGGCGGGCTGCGGCTGGGCGGGCTGGGCTGGGGCGGGTTGGGCTGGGGCGGGCTGTCGGGCCGGATGTGTGGCGGGCAGCACGCAGTGACCTGACCTCAAGCTCCTGTTCTGACCTCCCACACATTTATGCGCCTTAGGGGTCTTGGTGGAGCCGAATATGCCACAGTGAGAGCAGTACGCGGCATTGAGTTCGTGCAGCTTCGCAGTAGGCAGCCTCGGCCCGTCGCGATGTATTCCTCGGATGTGGGTGAACAGACTTGAATGGGAGGAGAGACTAGCGCTGCATCCGTCATATGGACACTGAAAGCTCATACGCAGGGACTCGTTCCGCTGAAAGCGGACACACTAACGGTGCAGTCTAACGGGCCATTGAACCGGCCAGACGGCACAAAACTAAAACAACAAACACACAACACTTTTAACGAATCAAATCTGCAGATCACCTGCGGCTAGTCCGCAGGATTGCCAGTGGGACTGCCGGACAACGGCACGCGGGCAGCCAGCGGCCCGCGCCGACATGACGGCTGCACAGCCAAGCGGGTCACCAGGAAGGCCAGGCGAAACATAGAACAGACATCTAGGTGTTCCAAATGGGCAAGGCTGCAGGCCACTGGCGGTCAGTCCGCTGGCATTCTAGTGGGGCTGCAGAACGACGGAACACTGGCAGCTGGCGCGCGTATTCGTTGCAGCTGCACGACAGCGGACGACAGAACACAACTAAGGGCCTATTCGTTTTCTTTTTGCTGCCTCCCGCAGCCGGGTTCTTTTGGCATGCGTCTACATCGGGACCACGACACAGCACAGACGACAGACCAGGCATGATTACATACATAGCCGTATCCATTTGGACATTGACAACTCCGAAATCCGGGACCGAAAGAGGCATCCAAGCAACATGCTGCCGCAAACTCTGACTTGCGCCACAGAATGCAACAACACGAGCCAATTCACCGAGAGGGGACGGGCGATTTGCAACACCCGACACCCCAGCATCACCACCAACACCATCAACACCGACAATAAGAACAACCGCTACATCAGACCACGAGACACCAGAGGCACTGTCATAAGGACCTGGCCGTGCGAGCAACTGCCGCACTAAAACCGCAACGGCGGAGACATGCCGATCACGATGTGCCACTGGGACAGGTGGCAGAACTGCCCCGATGGGTGCACGTGCGATGTAGGATGTGAAGACATCAGCAGCACGTGAATATTCCAAATGCTTTTCACTACGGTGCCTACACAAGAAAGGAGACAGACCAGAACGAGCACACATTAGCACACGCACAAGACCGGGCTCAACGGAGTCCATAAACGGGGCTAGTGACCCTAGTTCGTGTGTTATCACACCACGCAACCACTCTCCAGTGACCTTATTGTCGCGACCACGCTTCTCAAATCGTTGTTCAAGGTATGCCAACCACATGACAGCCACGACCTTCTCACGGGTAAGATTTGAGTACGTGATTGTGAGAGGGCTTTGTTTGGACGGCTGATCATGCATGCCGAGACGTTTGGACACCCTGGGTGGCCCACGTCGGCGGCGATGCTCAGGCTCGGGTGGAGCCTGTAAGGCAAGTCTGATGTGCGCATATCGTTTCAGTTCTGCCGCAATGGCCGTGATGCGGGAATGAAAGTCCCCGCCCACCCCCGGCCCCCGTTGAGAGTGACCCCGAATCGCGGTGGATTCCACCGCAACCGGGAATCGCTCCGCCCCCATGTGTGTCAGCTTTGCGTACCAGCAAAGTTTAGCTGCCTTGATCATTGAGCTCACAGGCAGGAGGCCCGTGTCGGAAAAAAGAATCTCCTCCCTGCAATCGAACTGGTGCAGACCAAACACCATGCAGATTGCCTTTTTACAGATGGTATCAAGTTTGTCGAATTCAGTTTTTGGGCCAATCCAGACCTCAGCCCCATACAAAGCAGGAGTATATATGAACGCATAAACAAGGCGGAGCCGGGCGGTCACCGGGAGGTAGTGGCAACGCAGCACTGGCCGCCACGCGCCAAGTGCCTTGTTCATCTTTGCGCGTACATGATGCATATGTTCAGACCAAGAGCCATTTGACTGGAAGAAAACACCCAAGTATTTGTAGGTGTGAACAGTCTCCAACTGCGACCCCCGCAGCTGGAAGACAACTGGTGCGCCGCCCTGCGGCTGATTGAACACCATAGTTTTAGACTTCAACACATTTGGTAAGGAGCGCCATTGAAACAACCATTTATCGATTGTATCAATATGCCCCTGAAGCCCTGCCGGTGTCAAGGACATTGCATTGACATCATCTGCATAAGTGAGTCCGGAAATTTTATCGGTGTCTGGTGAGTCAAGGGGAATGCAGAGTTCTTTTGGACGGGTGTGCAGTGTTGCAAGCAGATCATCAATGAACACATCAAAGAGAATGGTTGACAGGGGGTCGCCTTGGCCGACCCCGAGGGTGATGGGGAAGTATGGTGATTCCTGGTCTTGGAAGCGCACCCTTGATTTCGTGTTTGAGAGCATGTGTGCGATGACCCGACCGAGGCGGCCTGTCACTCCTTTCTGGAGTAGTTTGTACAACGGACCGTCGCGCCACACAGTATCATATGCTTTCCGGATGTCCAGGAAGAAAGCATAAAGTGGAGTGTCCGCCGCGGCGGCCGCCCGGACAATGCGTGCAAAGGTGTGGACATGGTCTACACAGCCGCGATCCTCGCGGAATGCGGCTTGGGACTCATGGAGGGTTATATTGTTTTGGAGGCGGGACCTGAGTAGTGTGCTGAAAAGCTTCCGGAATATTGAAAGCAGTGTGATACCCCGGTAGTTGGAGGGGTCTGTTGCATCCCCGGCTTTGTGGAGGCTTACAATTGTTCCGAGTGACCACGCATTGGGAATGGTTTCGTGCGTCCAGCAGAAATTGAGGAGCTGCAGGACGACGGTTTGCAATTGCGGCCCCCCGGCCTTCAATAGTTCGCAGATGATATCATCGTGGTCTGCGGCTTTCCAGTTGTGCATTGTAGCAAGTGCTTGTTGACGTTCGTGAAGTGTGAAGGCATCATCCATCTCTTGGTTGTGTTCAGGCTCATTTTGGCGCCATGCGTGCAATGTGTCTCTGACATGTGCATCAGTTTGCTCGCAGAATGTGGCATGTGGGACCGGGTTCATTTCAGATTGGTAGTGATTCGAGAAAACCTGCATCACTGTGTCTATATTATCAGTGGGGACTCTCCCATACATAACAGAAGGCACGGGGTGCTCGGCCGTCGAGCCACCCCTGGTTAGCAGTTTCAACAAACGTTTCGCTGACACCCATGAAACTTTAGACTCAAGTCCTGGCGTGCACGTTTTAGAGACATGGTTGGCTTGCTGTTTGGTGTATGCACGTTTGAGATCGCGTTTCAGCTGGTTCTTTGCACCTCGGCGTTGCTGGAATGCTAGCTTGTCAGTGTCGCTGCCGGTCCGGCAATGTGTCTCATGAAGGGTCCAGCATTCGCGTCTGAGGTCTGCATATTCTTTGTTCCACCATTGCACGCGATGGGTCCGTACCTGGTGTTTCCCAAAGCATTGCTCTCCTGCGGTACGTAGGATGTTTGCCAAGGCAGATGTGAAAGTGTTGGCAGCTTCAGCATGCGGCATGCTACATGAGTCCATGTCGTGCAGCAACTGCGCAAGGGGCTCTTGCAGGGCTGTTTCAAAGTTTGCGACTGTCTCCTCGTTTTGCATTGCTTTTCTATTCCACCGTTTTGTGTGTGATCGGGCGCATTTGCGCTTGCTTCTGTGTGTGGCATGTGGCAGTGACAGTGATAGTGTGAGCAGCGCGTGGTCAGAGAGACACTGCCCAGCAGAGTGGATTGCAGGTGCACTGCAACGGTCCCTACATGCAGAGCTCGTCAGACAGTAGTCAACAACAGAGGTGCCGCCGGCATGCATGCATGTCGGCGAAAAGGCAGTGTGGTTGTGCATGACATGCATGTTGCATTGTTCTACCATGTTTATTAGGCGACAGCCCTGTGAGTTACGGAACGTTTCATTATGTAGTGGAATATGATGTGAGTTTTGTGCATTCCCAATCCTGGCGTTGAAGTCCCCGCACACAATGATGTGGAATCCCTTGTCAGTCAAGTAGTGTATGTCATGTGTGAGAGCTTCCAGCTCAGCAGCAAACCTGTCGCTGTCTGCAGGACGGGTGTGTGCCACCGGCCGTATGTATACACTTCCGATTGCAGTCTTGGTTGTGTGTCTGCCGGCGCACAATTGTACCCAGGTCGTCTGATGATTTTTCTTGGAACCCCAGGATAGTGTGTGTGTAAGGTGTGACAGTGTGTCTTTCACAATGATGCCTGTGCCGCCGCCGGTCCTTGTTTGAGTTGTGTATCCCGGAGCACCATATGCAGTATACCCGTGCACGGCAAGCATAGAAGTTTTCTCTGTGTCCGACAAATCGCACCAGGTTTCTTGGACTGAACAAATGTCCACATGTTTTGATGACAGAAATGCACAAACATCCACATGTTTTGATGACAAGGATTGTGTAAACATACCATTCACATTTAAGCTTCCAAGCGTGACACATGATGGTGCTTTAGATATACCCGCCTGGTTGTCATGTGCAGAGGCAAGAGGTGCTTGTTCCCATGCTTGTCCACATAAGTACCCAGGTTCACCTGAATAATTCCCCTGCCCATGATAGAAAGTTGCCCTGGTCCCGCGAGATTGGCAACTTTCTGACACGGACCGTACTCAGTGAACAATTCACGATTTCCTACTATATGCATGTCCGACCCACTATCGACAATAATGTTCCACGACAGAGACGCGTCCGGTTGCGGATACTTGGCAGGCATTTCTATAGCGCAAACATCCTTGGCCGCAGCCTGTTTTCGTTGGGGGCAGTTCGCACGCAAATGTCCCTTCTTCTTGCAGAAGAAACAGGTCCTTGTTTCCTCGCGAGGAGCCTGGCCGGCTGCGAGAGCGGCGACCACAGGACCATCACCACGGTGCTGTTTGCGCCAGCCATGGCTTGGTTTGCCCGCGGGCGCCCCAGGCCTAGCATGCAGCTGTCGCTGTTGTTTGAGCAAGTCAGCATGCTCAGTCAAACGTGATATGATCACATGAGGGGAGGAGTGTTGAACTTCGCCGCGCACAGCGTTGAACTCCTCCCCCACTTCTAACAGTTTCAAACGGAGCCATCGCTGGCCCACATCGGCACCTAGTGCCTCCAGTTGAGTGTATACACTCATCACATCACCACAATATGTCGCAACATCTCTATTGCTTTGTGATAAAGAATTAAACTGACTCCACAGTCTGTGGATTTCGGCTTCGGTGCTAGGTCTGTACTTTGCAGTCAAGTAAGACCATGCTTCACACAGGTGTGACATGCGATAGACAGTCGCCCTATCCGCGTCAGGCAAAGACATCAGGACCTGTGTCCTCGCCCTAGCATGAACACGCTGTTCGTCCGCAGACGGTGCGTGTTGCAACAGATGATCTAACTCAAATTGGCCTAACCACAAAAAGACTTTCTGTTCGTACGCAACGAAACTTTCAGTCTTAAAATTCCATTCAGGGAGTGTTCCTTTAGTCAAATCAGGTTCGCTATGTCCCCGAGATGCACGCAGCGCCTCGGTCAACGTTTCGAGTGATATGAAAGACTCAGTGTGACCAGGATCGTTCACAACATGAGAGGAAAAAGGCACCTGCTAACTGCTCTGCCCAGTATGGGAAGAGGGTCGTGGCCGGACAATTCGTCCGCCCCGGAGCAACATACCCGCGGGCTGTTCTCCGTCAGGGAGCTGCTGGTCAGCGTCCCTGTCGACGAGAGTCTGCTGATCAGCATCGTCACGCCTCTCCTCGCGAGGAGAGTTGGCGTTGGAGTTGGCGTTAGAAAGAGACATCCTGCAGTAGGAACAGACGGTTGTTTGTTGCGCGCAGCAACTAACCGATGGGATTGCTCGCAAGCAGACAGGTTGAGAAAAATAAGCGAATGCGTTCGCTTTGCTCAGCGCTGATCATTGAAACAAACTTCTTGAATTGTGTCTAACAATAATATACTACGAGAAAGCTGAATGATGCCTGCGCTTTTGACCGCAGTCTGAGCGCCGGCAGAACAGTGGAATGCCCGCCGTGTCTGCGCAGACATTGGCTGACGGCTTCCTGAACAAGACCATAAACAGGCATAACGCTAACATTCACCGATACCATGTCAGAAAGTGCAACTTGTCAGGTCAGACGCGCAGTCTTATGTCAGGTCAGGTCAGGAGGCCAGTGTTCCATACCTGCTGCGCACAGAGGTAGAACCGAGGAACACTGATGGGGAGACAGGATACAGCTAGAACCGTGAAACAGTAAGAAGAATGGTTACAGATCTCAGTGTGCACATTCTTATATGCACACTGAACACTCAAGGTTACGGCGGGAAACCCTCGCGGGATCTCTCTCACTACATCGAGACAATCTCGGCTGGCGGCTTACCTCTGCACTGGATCCGCGGATCGTCCGTGCATGGGTGCACCTGTCACCACACTGCTGCCTGCAGGCTCATGCATTGTGACAGTGATGTCAGCAACACCGCGTCCTCTACCCCCGCACGCGGTGCAGAGGGTGTGACAGCAATGCTATCCAGAGCTGCCACAACGGCACTTAGTGTTTCTGGCCTAGTCTGCCATCTGCCCCCACACGCGGTGCAGAGGGTGTGACAGTAATGCTGTCCATCGCAGCCACAGCGCAGCAGCACTTGGTGTTTCTGTGCTGTTGTGGCCTCTGCCCCCGCACGCGGTGCAGATGGTGTGACAGCAATGCTGTCCATCGCAGCCACAGCACAGCGGCACTTGGTGTTCCTGTGCTGCTGTGCCATCTGCCCCCGCACGCGGTGCAGAGCCTCTGACGGGGTGGAAGTGATGCTGCCCATCACAGCCGCAGCAGATTGAAATTGGCATCGGGTGTTTCTGTGTTGTGCCCTCTGCCCCCCTCGCGCATTGCAGAGGGGGTGATGATGATGCTACACGCATCAGCCGCCTGGTCGATGTGCACATGTGCGTCCAGGGCATTGTGCGTGGCGATGACGACGTATCACATCCATGGTTATAGCAACATCCACTGGGGCATTGACACCACCCACCTCGATGGTACAGGGCTGCAGGCCCCTTGCATCAGTCGGGCCTACTGAGACCACAACCAGCCGCATCTACACAGAGCAGCTGCTTGTTGCTGCAATTTCAAAAGACTACGTAATGTCCATTGGGCTTTGCAATTGTGTCCAAGAATTCCTGCTGATACCAGACAGTGTACGTACAGCGCTACCTGGACGAGCTTGGTGATGCGGCCTCCCAGTGCTCACCGAGTCCTCAGCTACACTCGCAGACTATATTGGTGTTTCTGTTACCCTCTCGGCTATCCTGAAGCTAAACTGGCGACGAGTCAGCAGCCATTACCCGCTCGGCAACAGTTGTTCCTCTGATGGGGCGCCATCCGTGCAGGCTCACTGAACAAAGGGCCGAGTCTGGATCACATGGATGTTATAGGACTACCTGCAATTTCATCATGACCAGGCCGTCCAAGCGTGTCCTCGTGCGCTGCTCACGCCTGTACATGTTCTCCCGCGCGTGAGTGATCCCCGCCACCATGGCCATGGCGTCGCGAAGCAGACTTGTATACGGAGTGACCAATGATTATGCCAAGCCTCGCACGTTACTGCGGATGCCTCTTCTGTCGAGCCGGGCGCCTGGGTGTCCACATGCAGATGCAAAGCCTCACTCTGTGTCATGCCTGCCATAGCTACGAGTCACTTGCAAGTTGATCATCAAAGCAATTGCATGTCGACCACGATCTATGTTCAGTAGGGCAGGCTGAGCATCGCGGTGCTCAAGTGTCGTGCTTGGGTAGCTTGTCCAAGTTCGTGTTGGCGGAACGTGCTCATAGTGTTTTGTGGCGTTAACTAATTACCTTCCGTTGAGCGGATTCCAATTATTCAAAGTCCTCAGCACTTCCGGCACCTCGCATCCGATGACATCGGAATTCTGTGGAGAGGTGACGGAGAGGTGACGGAGAGGTAACGGGCTTTCGAAATCTGTCGGACGATATCCGGATCCGTCTCGTAATGTTGCCATTCTCCTAGTGGGGGGGGGGGGGGGGGGGGGGGGGGGGGGGGGGTGGGGGGGGGGGGGGGTCAGGTGTGCTGAGTACGCCCTCCACATGTAGGTCATGCTCGCGGGCCGCCTGATCGCCACCTCCAGCAGCACCTCCAGCGGCACCTCCAGCAGCGCCGTGATGCAGCCGAACGTGTGACAGCGGGACGACGACCTCATTAGTACATGTCAATTCCCTGGCATGAGCGGCTAGGCGGTTGGCTGCGTGGCGTGCATCTGCCGCTACTGCGTGTGCGTTGCCGGTGTTCAGCAGTTGTTGGCCTGGCCGAACGTCGGTGTGCCCGCCACGGGGCGGATGCAGAGACCGGGGCACACCGCCGGGACAGGCGACAGATGAGCATGCACCATCTCAGCACTGGTACGCGCCAATCCGGCATAGAGCATGAGGCAAAGCAGGCAAGCGCTACCCATATTTAGCCGCCCCTTCCTATGCTCCAGAAACATGTGACGCCCCTCCGTAGCCATCTCCACGGTCACTTCGAAGGCCGCAGAAGGCGGCCCAGCGCCTGAGATCGAGCGCCAGCTAGTCCAGAAGTTCGTACCACGTCGTGACTGTGAGCCCTGCACGCGTAAAGGTGTTTTATGGGGCCGATACCGCTACAGCAGAACATTGTTTTTGCTTTGCACAGGCGGTGGTGTCGTGATGTGCGTTCATGCAAAGTCAAGGGGGTCATGCACTCCCGCTACATGGAGGGACCCCGGTGGGCGCGCAAAATCCACCGCGAATTTGACACATTGGGGAAGGTTTCCACTATTGTCTCAGTCGATTAGGCAATCGTAGTGTACGATCTCGGCGTTGGGGAGCCTCCCCAACAGAAGCAGGCCTTTCGGCGGAAAAGCCAGATTCTCCCCAAAGCCGTTCAGATGCCCCCCAACGCTACGGCAACATGCCCAATGCACGCAAGACATCAAGAATAAGACCCAACACATCTCATGTTGTTCTCCTTGCATATGGTAGCTGGTTGTGATTTCGCGAGGACTCGACGGTGATTGGCGGTAGACTGCACAATTGGGCAGACAGATTCAACACAGCACAGGGCGCAATGTCGCTCCACGTCGGATGTCATCGTGGAAAATATCTGCCGATGCTCAGGCCTTACTGATCTCTTGTTTGCTTTTTCGTCCGAGCAATGCTGTAGCGGCTCTTGAGTCCGAAGCACGCCAGCGTGGCTTACGGGGGAAAACATGTAACGTGTATGACCGATCCGCATACGCTACGTTCGCACATTGTGGATGTGCAAATGTTGCGAGGGTAGGTAAGTGTCCTGTCAAGCCTGCTACATCGACTCCCATGTCCTCTAAGGCATCTTGAAATTCTGGTATGAAGGAGGAGCGGCATTTGTCTGAATTCTGCTGATTTGCTGTCGTGTTCAGGGTCTGGTCCACACTGAATATTTTATGGAGTCAGCAACCTCTGTTGCAGCAGTTAGAAATGCAGGAGACCAGCCACTGCCACCATCCAATGACAATGACTTGGATAAGCTCGAATCTGTCAGCAGTAAGGCGCTTCGGCAGAATTTGCTCGATCTTGTCGTAAACGATAAAGCTGCTTTCAAGGCGGTGTTTGAACAAGCTCGCAATTTGACCGGATCCGATTGGGATGGAAACGTCGCGCGCGCTTTTGGTGCGCCTGCTCCTGAACGTTTGAAGCACTGCTCCAGAGACATATTCACCTAAAAACGAGATAGTTCATACGAGATGCGTTCTATGCAGAAAAGCTTTCCCAGTCGACCCTGAGAGGTGTGCCGCTCCGTGGTCTTGTCTCTGGGCTATTTTCTGCCTTGCATGTAAATCAACTGCAAGCTAACGTATGAGATGTGAACGGCAATTCATGTAACCATTCTGGCGTTGCGCAGGAACGGATACACGCGCGCTGCTGAAGGATGAGGATCCTCCCGAACTTGACATGTTGGAAGGCCTATATAAGCTGCAGGAAGGCAGGGATAGTGGCTTGTTGCTGCCGGTTATTGGACTACTGAAGACGTGGTTCGACGGTGCAGAGCCAGCCCCAGTACAGCTCCAGGAAGAAGATAAAGCATTGTTCAGGACAGAAACCGTTCATGATGCAATTCTGAGCGTATGTGCTGCGAAAGCTGCCTTCGGTGGACAATCAGTATTCCTTAGAGCAGGAGAAAGCGCGTGGATTGGTGTGCTCGATCTTTGAGATGCGTGGGCATTGTCACTGCCTGTTGTCTACTCAGTGCTGTAGGTCTCAGGGAAGTTGCCGATGTGCAGTGACGTACTGTGGCAGCCCCACATTATCACTGACCCCATAAATAAGACGTCATTGCTCCATGTTGCGCCTAATGCTGAGGCACGTACAGGCAAGTGGGACAATCTCATATAAAATCCAATGGTAAACCTGCTGCTGCAAGATTCTAGACTGCACAAGCCATGGGGCCTTACGCGCGACAAGTCAGATGCATCTGTGACCACCGGACGAGATCGGCCTGACATGGCACTTCTGTTCTCTTCGGTGCTCCTCTTCAAGGGCGAGGAGAAGGAAAGCCCAGAGATGCAGAAGGTTGCAGAGGATGAGCTCCTGAGCAACATGCAGCAGCGATGGTCCAAGTTGAGATATGGGAACAAGGTAAGCACGATCTGCGGATACAAATATGTGTGCTTGTGGCTTGCACATCCTGGCCACCCTGTTCTTTGCTGATGGTCCCTGGTGCCCTGTTTCAGGTAAAATACATCCTCGCCTACACTGCATGTGGACCTCAAGTGCAGTTCTGGGCAATACCGCGGCCGACTGAGACGAATGGCTTCAAGGTGTCTGTCTGCCCCTTGGGACAGCAGATGAACATGTCTGACCCACGCCAATGCATGGTCATCATCCGAAAGGCTTTGCTCAGCGCTGCGATATTGCACCGTTTGAGCAGGTGTCTTCCAGAGACACAGCCACCGCTATTGCTGAAACCGGGTACCTTGCCACACCATTCCAAGGTGGAGGTCAAAGTGGGTGGAGCAAGGACTGTGGTGCGGAAGTACATCAGCCACGAGAGCTAAGAGCAGCTGCAGTGTCCAAAAAGGATGACTGAGCTGAGGTCCCTGTACACTGAGCTGCAGAGTCGGTGGAGCACATACATCATCCATCCCGTCAGCATCAAGCATTTGGACCAATACTGGCAGGCGTATGTTGATTTCACTCCTTTAGGTGTGTACAACAAGCCCATCCATGTTTGGCTGCTTTGCGCATTGCACAACCTGAGTAGGGGGAACTAGCACAGAGCGCCTCTGTCGTCAATGCCAATGCTGATTTCATATGTTGGAGGTTCTGGACTCATACTGCTATACATTTTAGCTCTGCTGATCCCTAGCAGGGAGCTTGTGCTTGTGACATGCCAGCTCAGGCGCCCTGTTGTGCACAGAACCTGCACGATCGAATGAAATCATTGTGCAGGCACGCCAGTCAGGATGATAGGTTCTCAGGATGAGTCGCTGGAGCTCACTTGGCACGAAATTATCCTGCACACGCCGAACGCCCACACCATCGCAAACACAAACAGCATCTCAAACAGCGCGGCGCCTTGTTTGAGATCGCACCGTCAAGCATCAGGCACCCCTCGAGCACGTTGGTCAGTGATGTCACAAAGTTCATCGTGTTCAGCGGGGTGATGTGATCATACGCCTTCTTCATCTCAAAGATCGCAGTGCCGCAGTACTTCTCGACGAGCTCCATCACCCACTTACCCGGCTGCGTCGGGTCCTTCCACTTCGCCTTTGCCGCATACTCCGGCATCACCCGCGCGACCCAAGAGTACACCATGTTGCTCCACTGCTGCCCTATCCTGGAGGGCGCTAGCCATTTGCACACATTGAAGTACGTCCACTGCGACTTGAGGTGGGAAAATGTTGTGATTTGTGATCAAGACCACAATGGTGAAGGCATAGAGCAGCATGCAAGAATCATCGATCTAGAGCATGCTGTGCCGCTCAACTGGGAGGTGAATGATGACGATGAGCACATCAAAGCCTGGGGAGAGGCGAATGATGCCCTGTTTGGCAGCAAGACGGTGACCGTGCAAGTCGACCTGTACTGCATCGGCAACATGATCCTGTGGCTGCTGGATCGCCGCAAGGGCAATGCAGACTGGCGCAGTTTTGGAAGTAGACTGGTTGCAGGTGAATATGCATCTGCACAGGCTACAGCCGACGCGTGGCAGGAAGAGTCCTCGTAGCTGCTTTTGGAACGTTTTCTTTTCATGTTTTTTCAACATCCTTTCAGAGCCCATTTTCTGGCGAGTGCGTCTATGTGCTTGCATATGTTCGGTGTGCTAGTGTAGACCACCTGTTCATTGTCACGTCTGTGTGGGGGGATAGCCCAGGGTGCACAGTTCATGTGTGCAAGAGTATGCTATCGAGGGCAGGTGAACTACTGCAGCTCATTCAAGAACTATCATGTGCTGGTGGAAGGCACAGCGAAAGCACTGCCAGCCTGAGCGAGTAGTGCTGTGTTGTACCCCGAGGACCGTGCATACTAGACTTTCGCATCGGTGTCTGGCGTAGTGTGTATATTCCAGATGGCGGTGAACTACAGCACAGCAGTTGTGTCGATTGCCGCGGTTGCGCCGCTGAAGGACAGCGATCATTCCAAGGTATAAAGCACAGCCTTGTCGGCGGTGGAGGAGCATGTATAGCACTCGGCTGCAGTGTACAGATGTGCTCGGACCTAGCGAGTACGAGATTTTTGGTCAGTGTGGCGCAGTCAACAATGTTGAATCTGCTGCTGGTAGAATTGTGCTCACGCCTCACAGTTTTGGGCCTTTCAACAGCATGCTTATGATGCTGATGATAGGACAGGGAGCATGGAGGTTGATTGCTAGCACGTTTTTCTGTGTTCTCTGTTTCTCGAGTTTGTTTGAGTGTGATCATGGTAACTCTTTGATTCCAAGCGTCTGCTAATCTGTTTTCAACCAGTCGACTAGTCATGGAGCGCATGCATCATCGAGTCTACAAGCAAATAACACTAGATCTTACATGGACATATCAATTTGCATGCTGGGCAATACCATAGTGAGCAGTGCGCACAAGCAGTGTATCGATGAGGTCTGCCTTCTGCACCACAGGGAATGAGGCCCACTTTGAAAATGATGACTTTGAGACGGCAACCGATGTTGCTCCATTTTACGCAGGGCTACTAGAAGCAGTCACTACATCGGCTAGGAGGCAGAACCATGAACAACCCACAAGTATGCCACCTGGCACACACCGCATCGCTTAGATTCACAAACGCATGCTAGGCAGGCAAACGCCTCGTGCCGCAGGGGCTACAATCACCCCCCTCCGTCACACGCTCGGCTGCATTAGGGCCTCTTGAGGCACAGGGATCGGGAAGAGCCACACCGCGCGGGAGGAGCTCATGGGCTGCGGGCACCGAGGCAACGCGGACGCCCCTTGTCGGGAGTCTGCACGGGAACGTGGCAGGTGTAGCTGGGCTGGGTTGTTGGTGGGGCTACACCTGCAGTGCTTGTGGCCCGCTGCGGCAGTGTCTTACCATGTCTACGGATCGTGATTGTTTTTTTGGACGCTGGCGAGGGGGAACAGCAACGCTCGTAGCACACTGCTTCATAAATTTTCCCCAAGCGGGGGTTTTCTATGCGTGTGTACACATCTCATACCTCACACATGCGAACGACCACGCTGCAGCTGCGATCTCCGCTGGCTTTTCTGTCCGCCTTTTCTGTTTCGGCGGGGGTGGCTCGTGATCAAGCTGGTGTCTGGCAGCCCCATGCATGCTGGGAACATGGCTGTGGTCCACTCAAGCACGTCAATGGAGACTGATGCCAGGGCCATATCGCTGCGGCATCCGGCCGGCTGTGCGGCATAGCCATGCCACCGCAGCAGCGCGTCGTCCTCCTCGCAGCGCACGTGAAGGGGGGCAATGCAAGCAAAGGTGCCTGCGGGATTTTCTCGAACTACTGCATGGATCTCCGTATAACACGATGAGGAAGGCAGCTTGATTCCAGTGAAGGCTCAAGCAATTGCAGCTGTCCTGATCGAGCTGATCGAGCTGTTTCTGGTGTGACGTTCCTGGGCGAACACCGTGTGGCAGCGTTCAGCGAGGCCTAGGGGTGTCTTAGGAGGTGTGCCTACCGCACGCTGGACGCGCTGAGAGATCCCCGGCTCTATGCTTATGAGGCCTGTCGCACCATTTTAGGCTGCACGTGTGGGTGTGCGATCTGTTCGTGTCTCGGGGTGCAGGGGTCGAGGCCGCACGGGGTGCGACATGATGCTGGAGATGCCGTCTTTGTGCTTTTGGACGAGTCCACTGCCGCCCAAGTTGGGCTGCCTCAGTGGTACTAGTGGCCTGAGGGTTTTTGTCCGGGTGTGCACAATGGTCGGGCCCACAGCGGGCATGGAGGGGATCCATGGGCACGTCATGACCTCGTTGCAGCGTGACTGTTTTAGCCATTTGTTTCCAGGGGCATGCGACCCAGCACCCAGACGGAGCCTCCGCGGGAGCACCATCATGTGTGTGTTACACGGACAAAGCAAGCGAGGCAGGTAGCACCGCGGGCAACAACCAGGAGAACTGCACACCCACGCAACCAGCAACACGCATCACACACCACCACACCCAACCATCTGTGCATGTCGCAAGGAGAGACAGGCAGCACCGCGGAATCAGCAACTAGCATATGTGGTCCCGTCTCACTCTGAGTTGTCAACGTCGAATAGCATACAGCTCAGTAAATGCAGATTTACTGTGCTTGACTAGCTATTGCCAGGATACAACGGAGGGATGTGGCATCTTAGATTCTGTACAGCCCACAGGCCAATGATTGGTAAATGACCCAAGTGAATGCAGTTGAGTGTATGCATGTCACGGACGGTCTGCACTTTCAAAGTTGCTTCCAAAGCCAGAGCCAGGAGGGGTGCCGAGACACTCTGGCACCGCAACAGGAACTGCAGTCAGGGATCATGATGACACTGCAGGTAACATAGATACGCGATGGCAATGCAGTGTGATGGCGCTTCTGTTTGGTTATTGTTTGTTGGTTCAACTGTGAGGATGCCAATGCTAATGCATGTGTGGCTCGACGGAGTCCATTGTATCTGAGTGCATCTGAGTGCAGTGTGGCTAGCTTTGGACGCAGCTTCATCTGGTAGCATCATCGTGCCGGACATCTGGCAGACCACAGTTATTGTCTGCAGAATGCAAACAGTCTGCATGGACTGTGTGTGAATTTGTCTACCTCTGGTGTCTACCGCTGGTGGGGTCACCGCTTGTCGAGTCCCGGATTTCGGAGCTGTCAATGTCCAAATGGATACGGCTATATATGTCATGTGTAATCATGCATACATACATACGGCTCGCTGCCCGGCCTCTGTCCTTTGTGACTACATACATACTGCAGCCCCGCCGCCGCCGGTCGCACGTGCGGACGCGGCGCCGGCACCTGCGACTGCTCCGGCCGCCGACGCCGATGCCGGGCACAGCGCCCAGCCGGGGCGCCACACGCCAGACGCAGCGCAGGATGCGGACCTGGCGGCGGCAGCGGCGCCGGGTGGCCAGGATCCGGCGGGGCCTGGGGAGCAGGCCGCTGCCGCGCAGGCAACGGCGCTGGCGCAGGTGTTCAGGGCAGTGGCCCACGAGACACTGGGGGACATCATGTTTATGCCGCCGGGTGACCCTTTGTGCATAGGAGATGTGTCGGTTGTGAACCCCTGTGCTGGTTCCTATTGCGGCCGTGCGGCCCGCGAGGACGGGGGTGCTGCGGAGACGCGGGACATGCAGAAACGCACTGCTTATCGTTTGTACGACCCTGATGCGTATACTTTTGTGCCGTTATCGCATGAGACGCATGGTTGCTTGGGACGGCCTGCCATGAATCACTTGAATCGGCTGGCGAAGGTTGCGTCTCGGTGTGGTAAGGTGAACCGTGCTTTGTTCGCGACGAATGCTCTGCGCCGGTTGAGTGTGGCGTTGTGCAAGGGGAATGCTCTTGTGCTCCGTGCGGGGCTTCAATCTTTGGCTGGCATCACCGGCCGAGCTGTGGTACGTGCTCGTACCCGGCCTAGTGCCATGACTGCGTGAATGGATTTGCGTGTGTATTCCTGGCAACGGCTCGCTGCCCGGCCTCTGTCCTGTGTAACTACATACATACTCTTGCAGACATGAATTGTGCACCCTGGCCTATCCCCAACCACAGATGTGTCAAAGTAAAGGTGGTCCACACTAGCACACGCAACATATGCAAGCACATGGACGTACACGCCAGCAAATTAGCACTGAAAGGATGTTGAAAAAATATGATGAAGTTGCAACAGCTATGAGGACTCTTCCTGCCACGCGTCGGCTGCAGCCTGTGCAGATGCATATTCACCTGCAACCAGTCTGAGCCCAAAACTGCGCCAGTCTGCATTGCCCTTGCGGAGATCCAGCAGCCACAGGATCATGTTGCCGATGCAGTACAGGTCGACTTGCACGGTCACCGCCTTGCTGCCAAACAGGGCATCATTCGCCTCTCCCCAGGCTTTGATGTGCTCATCGTCATCATTCACCTCCCAGTTGAGCGGCACAGCATGCTCTAGATCGATGATTCTTGCATGCTGCTCTATGCCTTCACCATTGTGGTTTTGATCACAAATCACAACATTTTCCCACCTCAAGTCGCAGTGGACGTACTTCAATGTGTGCAAGTGGCAAATGCCCTTCAAAACATGAAGGATAATTTTGTGCCAAGTGAGCTCCAGCGAACCATCCTGAGAACCCATCATCGTGACTGGCGTGCCTGCACAATGCTTTCATTCGATCATAAAGGTTCTGTGCACAACGGGGAGCCTGCGCTGGCATGTCACAAGCACAAGCGTCCTGCGAGGAATCGGCAGAGCTAAAATGCATAGCAGTATGATTCCGGAACCTCCAACACATGAAATTAGCATTGGCATCGACGACATAGGCGCTCCTTGCTAGTTCCCACTACTCAGATTGTGCAATGCGCAAAGCAGCCAAACATGGATGGGCTTGTTGTACACACCTAACGGAGTGAAATCAATATACGCCTGCCAGTGTTGGTCCAAATGCTTGATGCTGACGGGATGGATGATGTATGTGCTCCACCGAATCTGCAGCTCAGTGTACAGGGACCTTAGCTCAGTCATCCTTTTTGGACATTGCAGCTGCTGCTGGCTCTCGTGGCTGATGTACTTCCGCACCACAGTCCTTGCTCCACCCACTTTGACCTCCACCTTGGAATGGTGTGGCAAGGTACCCGGTTTCAGCAATAGCGGTGGCTGTGTCTCTGGAAGACACCTGCTCAAACGGTGCAATATCGCAGCGCTGTGCAAAGCCTTACAGATGATGACCATGCATTGGCGTGGGTCAGACATGTTCATCTGCTGTCCCAAGGGGCAGACAGACACCTTGAAGCCATTCGTCTCAGTCGGCCGCGGTATTGCCCAGAACTGCACTTGAGGTCCACATGCAGTGTAGGCGAGGATGTATTTTACCTGAAACAGGGCACCAGGGACCATCAGCAAAGAACAGGGTGGCCAGGTTGTGCAAGCCACAAGCACACATATTTGTACCCCCAGATCGTGCATACCTTGTTCCCATACCTCAACTTGGACCATCGCTGCTGCATGTTGCTCAGGAGCTCATCCTCTGCAACCTTCTACATCTGTGGGCTTTCCTTCTCCTCGCCCTTGAAGAGGAGCACCGAAGAGAACAGAAGTGCCATGTCAGGCCGATCTCGTCCGGTCGTCATAGATGCATCTGACTTGTCGCGTGCACGCCTCCATGGCTTGTGCTCTTTAGGATCTTGCAGCAGCAGGTGTAGCATTGGACTTGATATGAGATTGTCCCATATGCCTGTACCTGTCCTTCAGTGTCAGGGGCGCAACATGGAGCAATGACGTCTTATCTATGGGGTCAGTGAAGATGTGGGGCTGCCACAGTACGTCACTGCACATCGGCAACTTCCCTGAGACCTACAGCACTGAGTAGACAACAGGCAGTGACAATGCCCACGCATCTCAAAGATCGAGCACACCAATCCACGCGCTTTCTCCTGCCAGATCGTCAAGAAACATTCCGAAGGCAGCTTGCCCAGCACATAGGCTCAGAGTTTCATCATTAACCGTTCCTGTCCTGAACATTGTTTTATCTTCTTCTTGGAGCTGTACTGGTACTGGCTCTGCATCGTCGAACCAGGTCTGCAGTGCTCCTCTAACCGGCAGCAACAAGCCACTATCCCTGCCTTCCTGCAGCTTGTATAGGCCTTCCAACATGTCAGGTTCGGGAGGATCCTCATCTCTTAGCAGCGCGCGTGTATCCGTTCCTGCACAACGCCAGAATTGTCAAAAGAAGTGACGTAGATACTGCATGCGCTAGCTTGCAGTCGATTTACAAGCAAGGCCGGAAATAGCGCAGAGACAAGATCGCAGAGCGGCACACCTCGCAGGGTCGACTGGGATAGCTTTTCTGCATAGACCGCATCTCGTATAAACTATCTCATTTTGTGAGAATATGTCCGAACTGGAGCAGTGCTTTAAACGTTCAGGAGCAGGTGCACCCAAAGCGCTCGCGGCGTTTCCATCCCAATCGGACCCGGTCAAATTGCGAGCCTCCTAAAAACACCGCCTTGAAAACAGCTCCATCTTTCCCGTGAAGTTCAAACTAGTCACTCTGTAGGGCCAGGTTCCTGATGGAAAGGAGATTAGCCAAGTCACTGTCATTGGCTGGTGGCAGTGGCTGGTCTCCTGCATTTCTGACCGCTGAAACGGGGGATGTTGACTCCATAAAATAATCAGTGTGGACCAGACCCTGACCACGACAGCAAATCAGCAGAATTCAGACACATGCCGCTCCTCCTTCTTACCATCATTTCAAGATGCTTTAGAGAACATGGGAGTCGATGTAACAGCCTTGACAGGACACTTACTTACCCTCGCAACATTTGCACATCCACAATGTGCGAACGTAGCGTATGCGAAATGGTCGTACACGTTCAGCGTTTTGCCCCGTACGCCACGTTCGCGTGCATCGGACTTAAGAGCATTGCTCTGACGAAAAAGCAAACAATAGATTCGTAGCGCCTGAGCATCGGCAGATCTTGACCTCGATGACATTTGAAGTTGAGCGACATTGCGCCCTGTGCATTGTTAACTCTGCGTGCATGGACGCACATCACGACCGCACCGCCTGTGCAAAGCAAACACAACGTGCTGCTGTAGCGGTATCGGCCCCATAAAACACCTTTAGACGTGCAGGGCTCACAGTTACGACATGGTACGAAATTCTTGACTAGCTGGCGCTCGATCTTGGGCGCTGGGCCGCCCTCTGCGGCCTTCGAGGTGACCGTGGAGACGACTACGGAGGAGCATCAGATCTTCGTGGAGCACAGGAAGGCCCGGCTCGACGTGGGTAGCGCATGCCTGCTTTGCCTCATTCTTCTTGCAGGATTGGCGCGTACCAGTGCTGAGATGGTGCTCATCTGTCGCCTGTCCCGGCGGTGCGGCCCGGTCTCTGCATCCGCCCCTTGGCGGGCACATCGACGTTGGGCCAGGCCAAAAACTGTTGAGCGGCGGCAACGCTCAGCACACTCAGTAGCGCGCAGATGCACGCCACGCAGCCAACCGCCTCGCCGCTCATGCCAGGCAATTGACATGTACTAACGAGGTCGTCGTCCCGCTGTCACACGTACGGCTGCATCATGGTGCTGCTTGAGGTGCCGCTGGGTGGCGGTCAGGCGGCCCGCGAGCATGACCTACAGGTGGAGGGCGTCCTCAGCAAATCTTGCCCCCCCCCCCCCCCCGACTTCAGGACGCAAGGACTACTCATACATACAAGCTCTGCTAGACCACAAGGCATGCGTAGGCGACCTTTTGCGCACATGCTGTACTTGTTGCCGGGTCTTCCTGCTCACACTGTGGCCGCGTGTTGGGTCGACGGCCCGATCGCGTTGAACAGTTCTGAGTAGCAGCTATAATTTCTGGGTGGCATTGCCGGAAACGCTGCAAAGCAACCCAACACTGGCCCAGGCACGTGCGCGCCGCCGCTCAATCTACCGCTGTGGCGTGCACTGAGTGATGCATCCAGTTGGGGCGGGGGTGTGCACGTGCCGCGCAGGGGCTGCTCTGCCTTGAGCTGGGTGTGTTCCAGGCGCAGATGGCTGCAGCGGGTTCGATGGCCGGGCCATTATGCATTCGACCACCTAGGCTGCGCGTACAATGAGGTTCAAGCGCCAGCAGATGCATTGGGTTGTGTCGCAGCATGGGCTGGGTGCACGCGTGTGTGCGCGGGAGATTTGTTTGCATGCGCGCAGGTGAGGGTGTTGCCGTACGATACAAGGACAAAGTCGGACAGGCGGATAGCTCCGCTGGGGAAATGCACCAGAGCAGCAATGCCACCGGATGCCGCGTCTGGGCGTGGCCGTGCGGCCGCGTGTGCTCGGGTTGCGTTGGTGACCGGGGTATCCGGGTGATTTCGCAACGTGTGTGTCACGGCGGTGGCTTGCGGGTGCAGGGCACAGGCCCGGCCATGTACTGCGCCAGACCTGTGTATGTATGTAGTTACAAAGGACAGAGGCCGGGCAGCGAGCCGTTGCCAGGAATACACACGCAAATCCACTCACGCAGTCATGGCACTAGGCCGGGAACGGGCACGTACCACAGCCCTACCGGTGATGCCAGCCAAAGATTGAAGCCCCGCACGGAGCACAAGAGCATTCCCCTTGCACAACGCCACACTCAACCAGTGCAGAGCATTCGTCACCAACAAAGCACGGTTCACCTAACCACACCGAGACGCAACCTCCGCCAGCCGATTCAAGTGATTCATGGCAGGCCGTCCCAAGCGACCATGCGGAGTGACAACGGCACAAACCTGTACGCATCGGGGTCGTACCAACGATAATCATTGCGTTTCTGCACGTCCCGTGTCTCCGCAGCACCCCCGTCCTCTCGGGCCGCAATAGGAACCAGCACAGGGGTTCACAACCGACACATGTCCTACGCACAAAGGGTCACCCGGCGGCATAAAAATGATGTCCCCCAGCTTCTCCTGGGCCACTGATCTGAACACCTGCGCCAGCGCCGCTGCCTGCGCGGCAGCGGCCCGCTCCCCGGGCCCCGCCGGGTCCTGGCCACCCGCTGCCGCCTCCAGGGCCGTAGCCTGCGCTGCGTCTGGCGCGTGGCGCCCCGTCTGGGCGTTGTGTCCGGCATCGGTGTCGGCGGCCGGAGCAGTTGCAACTTCTCTGAAATTTGTGCACGGATGCGCATGTAGTCACACGGCAGTGTCCACGCGCTCAGCTGGCAGCAACGGTGGAGATGCACACCGGGAAGCAATGCGTGGGCACCGACCAAATCAGTGGCCCCCTGCCCCCAAACTGTGCAGAGGAAGGCAGGGGCTCCAGAGGGGACCTCAGTGACCTCTGCCTCCATCGCCTCGCCGAAATTCACATCCAAGCTAATGTACAGGTCTGAAGCATGGAGGCTGTGGCAGCTCCGGGGACTGCACGCTCTGGTTTGCAAGTCTGTGGGGGACCATCACAGTGACGGGTGCTTGGAAAGGGGATGTAGAGTACGTGGTCAAGGTCTTGACCGGAATAAGAGCATAACACTTGCAGGTCTGAGGACATCTCGCTTTGACTGTCAAAACCTGTCAAAAAAATCTGGTGTCATGGCGCTCACAGAGCTGTGGCAGAGACAAGCAGAGCACACGCACCGCAATCACGACACAGAAACTGCTCGTCGATTGCGCAGAAGCAGGATGTCACGCGATTGCGCAGAAGCAGGAACGTATCTAGGTGTAATCCCAAACGCGCTACGCAGTAGATATGCAAGAGAAACAGGGGAATGTGGTGTGTATATGTGTTGCTGCACAGTGGCAGTCCACACCGCTGCGCTTGAAAGTGAGAGTTCTTTGAGGTTCAACGATCATGCCACACTACCTTGCTGTGCTCAACGTGGGCGCCACGTTCCGGCGACAATAAACGTCGGTCACAGGCTGAACGCCACGCGCAGATGCCTGCCGATTGGCAAGAAAAGCATAGAGACTGTGACGGACTGCAAACATACTCATTATCTATGATATCGTCTACTGGGAGGAGCATGCTCGGTGTTGGTGAGATGAATGTGTCGACCTGCATTACCGAGTCTCGCAGCAGCGCAAAACAAATGCAGCGATGCGATCTGAAGACATTCACGACGATAATAGTCATTCAAATCGAGGCATCAAAGCAGAGAGCGACACATCAAGGCGAGAGCACAAGTGGAAGCGTTGAAGCTGCCGCTTAGATGCATTGAATGAAAGCGTCCGGATAACGCGCACAGAGAAATCGTCTCAACAGCGACTGAGGATCATTCACGCACCGTGCGAGATTTCATGTTCAGGCGCAGACATCTCTGCTTGACACCTTGCTGTCAAGAATACTTCAGGAGCCTGTATCAATCGTTTGTTACATGCTGCAGACTACACGGCCGCCCAAACAATCGCAATTTGAACTTCCGCCCGATTCGAGAGGGGAGTGTCAAAGTACTGTTGGCAAGTATCGTGGAGGATCAAATTTGTTATGGCCGATCCCAAGCGCCACCGGCGCGGTACCGATGTTCATGCATGTTCCACGTGCCATGTCTGTTATGCAAGGACATACTGAGACAGGTTCGTCGCGAATCGCAGTAGCAATGGCATGGATTTTCAAGCAAGCGCCTTTGCAATGTGCGCGGCCCCTATAGACACCGCTGCAGCGCTCCCCCTGGGCACGCAAGGCTTCCCCCATGCCTCCTCAATTCGGGTAACTGCTGCAGCTGGCAGATCGAGGGTCCAGCTCCGGCTGGAGGCCTCAATAGGATGCAGTGCCGGTGGAGGCAGAGCAACTGTGCAATCTCTGCGATGCGTTGCAGTGTGGTGGACTTACAGTCACGGAACACATGTTACACATATGGTATGTATAGTATGTTGGCACGCACGTGGGAATGGTTATGGGGACCCACCGTTGGCGGGGGAGGGTTGAGTTGACACATGCAACTGGGGCCACCAGCCCAGCTGTAGCCATGGCCATGTTGCCTAGCGTTACAACCATGTTGGCCAAGCATGGAAACTGCACGCAACCTGGCATATAGGCTAGCGTACAGGCCTGTTGTATGGAACCACGACGATTTCGACCTGACATAAACTATGATGGCCATGGGGGTGTAGCAGCTGCTGCACACTGGCAGCGTTTCAAGGACCAAGCCACACAGCCAGATATACGCAGCCCCTGCAAATGGTGGTGCCTGCTGATCCGCAGGGACCGCACGCATGGCAATAATAGGAGCGCGGGGGCCCGGCACAGCGTGATGAGCACCCTCCTCTGGCGCAGTACATGGCCGGGCGTGTGCACCCACAAGCCACCGCTGTAACACACACATTGCGCAATCAAGATCTGCCGATGCTTTGGCCCTACGAATCGCTTGTTTGCTTTGTCGTCAGAGCAATGCTCTCAAGTCCGATGCACGCGAGCATGGCGTACGGGGCAAAACGCTGAACGTGTACGACCGATTCGCATACGCTACGTTCGCACATTGTAGATGTGCAAATGTTGGTTAAGTAAGTGTCCTGTCAAGGCTGCTACATCTCCCATGTCCTCTAAAGCATCTTGAACTGCTGGTATGGAGGAGCGGCATGTGTCTGAATTCTGCTGATTTGCTGTCGTGTTCAGGGTCTGGTCCACACTGAATATTTTATGGAGTCAGCAACCTCTGTTGCAGCAGTCAGAAATGCAGGAGACCAGCCACTGCCACCATCCAATGACAGTGCCTTGGATAAGCTCTTATCTGTCAACAGTAAGGCGCTTCGGCAGAATTTGCTCGAACTTTACGGGAAAGATGAAGCTGCTTTCAAGGCTGTGTTTGAACAAGCTAGCAAGTTGACCGGATCCGATTGGGATGGAAACGTCGCGAGCGCTTTGGGTGCGCCTGCTCCTGAACGTGTGAGGGACTGCTCTAGCTCTGACATACTGTCAAAAAACGAGACAGGTTAAACGGGGTGCCTTCCATGCAGAACAGCTATCCCAGTCGACCCTGCGAGGTGTGCCGCTCCGCGGTCTGGTCTCTCAGGAACCTCTTGTGTGGCATTGGGCTGTTTCCGGCCTTGCATGCAAGTGGACTGCAAATTCTGTGACGACGGAAGCGTTCATATTTGTCTGAATCCTGATCGCCGGCTCTCGTTATCAGTGTCCGGTCCATACTGTATTCTACATGCAATCGACAAACTTGGCTTCAGCAGTCGAAACTGCAGGGGACCAATCATTCCGACCATCCAATAACTTGCATAAGCTCGAATCCATCAGGAATACGGCGCTCCGGATCAACTTGTTTGAACTCTACGGGGACGATAAAGCTGCTTTCGAGTTTTTGTTTGAACAGGTTAAGGATTCATCAGACTCTGATTGGGAACAAAACGTTGCGAGCGCTTTCGGTGCGCTTGCTGCTGATCGGTTGAAGCTATGCTCCATTATTATTATTATTAGTCTTCTCAACACAAGAAACAATTTCAATGAGAGCTCTTCCATGCAGAAAAGCTATCCCAGTCGACCCTGCGAGGTGTGCCGCTCTGCGATCCTGTCTCTGGGCTATTTCCGGCCTTGCATGTAAATCGACTGCGAGCTAGCGCATGAAATATCTATGGCACTTGTTTTGGCTATTCTGGCGTTGTGCAGGAACGGATACACGCGCGCTGCTGAAAGATGAGGATCCTCCCGAACCTGACATGTTGGAAGGCCTGTACAAGCTGCAGGAAGGCAGGAATAGTGGCTTGTTGTTGCCGGTAACTGGACCACTGCAGACCTGGTTCGACGGTGCAGAGCCAGTACCAATACAGCTCCAAGAAGAAGATAAAGCAATGTTCAGGACAGGAACGCTTGATGATGCAATTCTGAGCGTATGTGCTCTAAAAGGTGCCTTCAGTGGAATACTTCTTGACTTTAACGAAGGAGAAAGCGCGTGGATTGGTGTGCTCGATCTTCGAGATGCGTGGGGATTGTCACTGCCTGTTGTCTACTCAGTGCTGCAGGTCTCGGGGAAGTTGCCGATGTGCAGTGACGTACTGTGGCATCCTCACATCTTCACAAACCCATGAAAAAGATGTCATTGCTCCATTGTTGCGCGCCTGACACTGAACGACATGTACAGGCATGTGGGACAATCTCATATCAGATCCAATGCTACACCTGCTGCTGCAAGATCCCAAAGAGCAGAAGCCTTGGAGCCGTGCTCGCGACAAGTCAGATGCATCTGTGACCACTAGTCGAGATCGGCCTGACATGGTGCTTCTGTTCTCTTCGGTCCTCCTCTTCAAGGGCGAGGAGAAGGAAAGCCCACACATGCAGAAGGTTGCAGAGGATGAGCTACTGAGCAAGATGCAGCAGCGGTGGGCCAAGTTGAGATATGGGAACAAGGTGGGTATGATTGCGGGGACAAATGCGTGTGTGTGTGTGGCTTGCATAGTCTGGCCAGGTGCCACCCTGTTCTTTGCTGATGGTCCCTGGTGCCCTGTTTCAGGTGAAGTACATCCTCGCCTACACTGCGTGCGGCCCTCGAGTGCAATTCTGGGCAGTGCTGCGGCCCACTGTGGAGAATGGCTTCAAGCTTTCCACCCTCCGCTTAGGACAACAGATGAACATGTCTGACCCACGCCAACGCATGATCATCATCCGAAAAGCTTTGCTCAGCGCTGCAATATTGTACCGCTTGAGCAGGTGTCTTCCACCGACACAGCCACCGTTATTACTAACAGCAGGCGCCTTGCCGCACCGCTCCAAGGTGGAGGTCAAAGTGGGTGGAGCAAGGACTGTGGTGCGGAAGCACATCAGCCACGAGAGCCAGCAGCAGCTGCAATGTCCAGAAAGGCTGACAAAGCTGATGGCTCTGTACACTGAGCTGCGGAGTCGGCCGAGCATATACATCATCCATCCCGTCAGCATCAAGCATTTGAACCACGGCTGGCCGGCGTACATTGATTTCACTCCGTTGGGTGTGCCCATCCATCTTTGGCTGCTTCGATGATTGCACAAATCGAGCAGTGGGAAGTTGCGCACATGTCGTCAATGCCAATGGTCATATGATGTGTTGGAGGTTCTGGACTCATATTGGTAATAAGTTTTCAGCTTTGTTGATTGCTAGCACGGCGCTTGTGCATGTGACATGCCAGCTGCAATGCATAGAAACTGCATGATTGATCGAAAGCATTGTGCAGGAACTCCAGTCATGATGATCATGGGTTGTCAGGATGAGTCGCTTGAGCTCACTTGGCACGGAATCATTTTGCATGTATTGAAGGGCATTTGCCACTTGCACACATTGAAGTACATCCACTGTGACTTGCGATGGGACAATGTTGTGATTTGTGATCAAGACCACAATGGTGAAGGCATACAGCAGCATGCACGAATCATCGATCTAGAGCATGCTGTTCCGCTCAACTCGGAAGTGAATGAGGAGGATGAGCACATCAAAGCCTGGGGAGAGGCGAACGATGCCCTATTTGGCGGCATGAAGGTGACCGTGCAAGTCGACCTGTACTGCATCGGCAACATGATTCTGTGGCTGCTGGATCGCAGAATGGGCAATGCAAGCTGGCGTGGTTTTGGGCTCAGACTGGTTGCAGGTGAATATGCATCTGCACAGGCTGCAGCCGACGTGTGGCAGGAAGAGTCCTCATAGCTGCTGTAACTTCATCATATTTTTTCAACACCCTTTCAGTGCTAATTTGCTGGCGTGTACGTCCATGTGCTTGCATATGTTGCGTGTGCTAGTGTGGACCTCCTTTACATTGACACATCTGTGGTCGGGGATAGGCCGGTGTGCACAATTCATGTCTGCAAGAGTATGTATGTAGTTACAAAGGACAGAGGCCGGGAAGCGAGCCGTTGCCAGAAATACACCCGCAAATCCACTCACGCGGTCATGGCACTAGGCCGGGTATGAGCACGTACCACAGCTCGGCCGGTGATGCCAGCCAAAGATTGAAGCTGTCATGATCTTACAAAGGCCCTGAACCAGGATGGTTCCAAGGCAGCTAGGCATGTGGGTGGCCTAGACAACACAAGCTTATGGGCTCAAGTAATAGGGAGTAAGCTGAACTAACTGTCACCATGCGAATTGATGCAGTTTTGAGTGCTAATACAATGCCCTAAAGTACCTAGGAGAACGCCAGTCTTGCTTGATCTTGACTTGGTACTACTTGACTCGAACTCGAATCTTGTATCTTGATATCTTAATTAGTTTTAATGCACCATCTTGCACTCCCTTTACACACTGCTCCGCACCGACGCCTTTGCTTCCCCTTACATGCTCATAACACAGCGCACTGCCTATTCTTCACTGTCAGCTCGGCACGTCACAACATAGAGGCCGTTCATCCCGATGTAATTGATAGCATTTTAATTTCGTTCTTAGCCTCAATCGGCCGAGCTTCCTCAAGGATGAGAAGGCTTATGAGCACTGCAACTACACCAAGCAGTGCAGAGACAAGCGTGCATCAGAGCTGATGGCACGGCTGAGCGCACAGTCGCGCATGCATGCATGTGCAGATGTATGCACGCAGCGTGAGTGCATTTGCGCGCAGCTGCGCTGGCTCGAGCAATGCTAGCAACGAGCATCGCTCAGCTACATAGCTAGGCCACGACATTCATGTCATGATCTTACAAAGGCGCCGATGGGGCCAGCGTGCGCTAGCTCGTGAGCTGCGCCGCCGCGTGATCGGACGGTGGCCACATCGACATGCCTGCGGCGTGCAAGAGCTTCTCTAACACGTCCGTCACAATCGTGCATCGGGCCTCACGTTCTAAGTGTATTGGAAAGTGGCGCACTTCCTGACCTGGCACTTGCGGCGTTGTACGCAGGACAGCGTGATTTTCAGATATGCTTTCGAAAACAAATGGGCCTGTGACCGCATTTTTCTTGCCTAGTCCGCGTTCTAGGACATAAGCAAGGTCTCCAGCTTGCAATTTCCTCCCCCTCCTAGGCTTGCGAATGGCCAGAAGGTGGGCTTGCCTGTCAGCATTACGTTGCTGTGAACGGAGGATGCGATCGTATACGCGCGCAGCCACACGCTTTGCGCGGGCGTCGCGCTCACGCACATAATTGTCCTCGGGCATGGCAGAAATCTCGACGGCTGCCATGCGGGGGCGCGCATCGCGCGCGCCCACCGGTGGCGGCGTGCCAATATCAACTCATTCGGCGCATGACCGGTCACTGTATGCCGGCATTGCATGTATTCCATGCGTGTCTGTGGAAGCAGCGCGGGCCAGTCATGGATGGCACCGGCAACTTTTGCCGCCAACATGGTCTTCATTGTGCGCACGAGTCGCTCAACGGCGCCGTTGGACTGGGGATGGTACGCAGAGGTCTGGACGTGGTCAATGCCAAACCGTTCTAGTTGGTGCCGGAAGGCCCCGGCAAACTCTGTCCCGTTATCCGTGGTCACTCATTCCGGGATGCCGTAGCGCATGAACCAGAAGTCATGCACGGCACGAGCGACTGTGTCGGCACTCTTGTCTCGCAGCGGTGCGAATTCCGTTGCCTTTGTGAAATAATCCACCATCAGGCACACATACCCTTGGCCGGTCTAGACCACAGCTGTGCTGTGGACAAGGTGGATTTGGTGCGCCCTGCCTTGCCACACAATCTGGGTGGTGCGGATCTCCACGCCGCGCAAACAAGATTGGGTCGCTGCGGCGGAGTTCGTCGACGTTGGAATACGCCTCATCGCATTGATGGCAGTGCCACGCTCCATCAGGTACCACAGACCGTCGGGGGTGCATACACTGCAGGTGGTATGGCCGGTTGCAGGTATCACATAACACCTGTTATGAACGAGAACCTATTATGTGTGCATTAGGAGGTTAGTAGTGCCTATACCTGGAGAGCCGCCACGTCGTACGAAAGGTCACTACACAGATCAGGGAGTACACTGCACTGGATGCAAGACAGTGCAGGAACCTATGGAAGATGTAAGAGAAAGGTTACTTCAGACTTGGACGCATACAACTATATGCGACCATGCGTGCATGTCTACCGTGGCCCAATGACAATGGCCCGGGGCGAGGCGCTCACGGAGCGCCCCATGTATGCTCATGCATACTATCCTAACATAACACGGGTTGGGCCCTTGGCCACCATACCCATGCGCAGACTTGCGCGTCATGCATTGCATGTGTACCTAGACACTGATTTATGACAACACCATGTGAGCGTCACCCTCTGCAGCACCGCAAATGGTGCAGGGTTGCTTGTTCTTTGCTTGTGTGTCGCCCGATGACCACAGCTCTTGCAGGCTATGCATGCACCATGACTGGGGATCGAACACATCATGGCCCTCGTCTTCAATATCAAGAACGTGGCCCTCGGTAGCAAAGGCCAGGTGACCAGCAACTGCGGTCACACTGCCCGCTTCCATGTGGGAGTAGTGTCTCGACAGGTGGTCGGCCACAACATTCTGATCTCCCGGCCGGTACTCAACTTCATAGTCGAATTCCTGTAGGCGCATCGCCCATCGCTCTAGCTTAGAATTTCCGAAGCGAGCCGTGGACAACCATTTCAAGGCCGCATGGTCAGTGCGAACACGAAATTTGTAGCCGTGTAAATGCGGTCTGAATTTTCTGGTGTCCCATACAAGGGCCAGGCACTCTCCTTCCGTGGGAGCATAATGGCTCTCAGCTTGGTTCAGACATCTGCTAGAGTACGCTATGACATACTCTTTCTCTGCAGAGTCCGGATCTGCAAGATCCTCTGGCCGGATCTGGCTCAAAACCGCACCAACAGCTAGTTTGGACCAGTCTGTGGTGAGAATGAACGGTCGTTCTGGGTCTGGCATGCGTAAGCACGCCGGAGACACGAGATCTGCTTCTAGCTGCTCAAAGGCAGTATATTTATTAGTTGAATGGCGTTCGCGTTATTGAAGTCTATCCCGTATTGGGCTGGATCGCGCAGTTGATCGCATCTGCCCCATGCCAGGAGCAGCCCAAGGGCGCTAGAATTAGTGCCCATATATCTAGACAGATCTGTCCCACACGTCCAAGATCAGCACCAAGCTCCCAGTCAAACATTGCCCCAACTGCACGCTCAGGGCAGTCGAGATTCTTGTAGTGTCGAGATACTATATATAGTATACGCGTATATATACGCGTATACTATAGTCCTAATTAGGATCATATGAGCGTTCGCGGGCAGTAGGGCTGAACTCAACTGTGCTGTGGGAGCGCGTGGCAGCAGTGACCGAAGCATGGCTTGGCTTTGCTGCCGGCTCCACGCTCGCTGCCAACATCTCCCAATGGTCTTTAAGCGGCCACACGGTGGACCCAACGGCGGGGGAGCGGCCATGCTGGAGGGCATGCGAATTCACCGCTGCCACGACTGCCATGGACATGTGCGCGCTTAGAGCATTGGTGTTGACTGACATCTGTGGATCAGATGCCATAAGCATGTCAGGGGAGAAATCTTGCTGGACCGGTTGGTTCGCTTTTGGCTGGTCCCAACGCGGGCTAGGGTCGCGATCACCACGACCACCGCCACGGCCACGGCCGCGACCGTTGCCGCGCCCGGTGGGAGTGCCCCGATCTGTCGGAGCTGCACCACTCGCGGCGACAGCCGCAGACGCAGCTACCGAAGGAGCACGCCGGGGCTGTGCTGAATGTTCGGCTTGCTCACGATCAAGCATATGGCACAACGCGCGAATGGGCTCTAGATCCCCCAAGTTATACTCGTCGGATGTCTCCGTGATGCCCTGCTCAAGCAAGTGTTTGCGAGCCACAGTATGGAAACCGCGACCGAGCGTGTCGGCGTGATGTGTACCCCAAAATAACGTTAATGTACAGCGCTGGGCACTAGGAGAATGGTGACGTGGTGGTGAGGAAGGTGCGAGGACGGCTCGCGGAAGAGGGGCGGAGGCGTGGCGGAGCCCCCGGATCGGCGAAAGGACTGTTGGCGGAGCGTCCGGAAGGCAGCCCGGAGTGTGGGAGGAAGTTCCGCGAGCGTTCCGACCGGGTGGCTTCCAAGTGCACTCCACGTGGGTGTACCGCCGGAACGTTTTCGAAGTGGTGCCGGAACGCGCGAAGGATCCGCAATGCATCCCGAGGACTGTTTGAGGAAGAATGCTTAAAATATCGGAATGGTGACGGATCCGGGAACGTTCCGGCAGAGCCTTGCGGAAGCCGTCCGGAAGCCTGGACGAACATGATGGTTCATGAGGGGTTACTCTCTGACCGATCGTGCCGGAGGCAGATTACATACGTGGTGAGGTCAGCGAGGCCTCCTTTACATGTGTGCCACGTGTATGTTGCCGTTGATACGGATGAGGCTTGGTATCGGTGTTTGTTCTCTCCCATTCACTCTATTGTAACATACTCGAATGCAAGCGCTAGTGGAAGCGTCATACCGTAAGTTTAGTTGGGCGAAATGTTAAGTATGTGTGCGGAGTACTTAGCACATGACGCCTGAGATCTGGGATCACACCTGCATGGTCAGTATATGAGTCAGATACTTGAGCCATGACCTTGTTCGACCTATACAGAGAGCTGGAATGTGTCTTCTCATTCGCGGGCTGGTGACTGCCACGTGTCACCCCGTGCGTGCATTCGCATGTGCACCTGCCTTGTGCGCTACGAAGCACTTTCACAACATAACAGGTGTACCACGTTTTCGACAGAGAATCGCGATTGGCGCACACCACATGACATACGGTCCTGCGGGAAAGGCAATTTTGCGTGCATATATATATACACAAGCAGCATGTACACCGTGGTTCCGGAACAAGACAGCTTTGTTGATGTGTTCACACGAGTTCGTAGTCAGGTGGTCATGGCTTGCATAGGCAATCATAGACTATCATAGACATTGCTTACATTGAGATCTCGTCACCTTGTGACCTCTGCATGTCCATACGGAACGACATTACTACTATGACAGGTAGTGCCACCTCAACATGTCATATACTCCACTCATGCACTCAGTCACGAGCACCGCCTGTGTTCATCGACAGCTTCTTCTAAGCCCACGTTGGTATACAACTAATCGACAGACTTCTTCCGGGTCATCTTGAACCTGAGTCTTCACCCCACTCACGTCAGCATCTCAATCAAGGTCTGCTGAAGGGCCCGGCTCTCCTCCTGCACGCCCCACCGCTGTATCATACCGCTGACACTACACACATATTGCATGCACATCCGTCGTCGGTCCAAATCGTTGAGATTCACGGTGGCATACCGTGTCCTGTTTAATGGATTCTTCGAGTTGCTTTACCTGCTGACCCTTCCGGCCGCGGGCGGGGCCGGATGCCAGCTTCGCTAATTCGTCCTGAGACTTGGCTATTTTTTCATTGAGAACCTTGCATGCAATCGTGAGAGACTCTCTGTCTGCGTCTGCCTGGCGCTTCTCCAGAGCCGGATGCGTATCCTTCTTCTTTGCCTTCTGCGGAACAACGTTGCTGTCGCACGTTCTGAAACAACAGGTGCAGCATGCATACGATATTGATGCGCATCAGCAAGCGCACTGCATCATCATGAAAGCGCGTACATGAGCTTGGGCTTATGCAAGCACAGTTTATGTCAACCCGGTGGAGGTATGTACAGATCAAGGCGTACCGGTTCATCCTCTTGTATGTCCATGTCTGCTGTGTTGCTTTTACGAGTCTTGGGCTGGGGCATCTCGTTGTCCGCAACATCCGGGGCGGCTGCCATTGTGTGGGGTAGAACCTCAAGTTCATGGTCGTCGCTGTCGGTAGGAGTTGAATCCTTCCGTGTTCGGGTGAGGATCGGAGGTGAAGGTGGGAGATCGGCGATTGACCTGTCGCTGCCTCTCTTGCGGGCGCGTCTCCCGCCGTTGCTGGTCTGGACTGCGTAGCAAGGCACGTCGCGATTCTGTGTCGGCGCGACTTCCACGACTGACATCACATTCATGTCCCTGCCTCATGTACAGCATGGCCGCGAACACGTATCCGGCCACCCTTTTGGCTCTTCCGGTGGGTGGGATGCAACGGAGATTCCGCTGTCTGTTCCCTTTTTAGCTTGCCCTGGATGAACTTCCTAAAGGGCTCGTTGTGCCAATTGTTTGAAAGAGGCTGCACAGCGTTTCATTGAGTGTGCGGTAATTGCACCCTGGCATCACGGTGGGACCAGGTACTAAAGTTGTAATTCCACAGTATGGGGACAGAAAAATGAACCACAGATGTGCAAACAGCATGCACAACGCATGTGCAGCGTGCATGTATGAGGTGTGTTTGTGTGCGTGGCATGGCGACGCCCTGCAGGGCAGAGATGCTGAGTAGAGAATAACCGGATTACGCACATCAATGGGGAGGAGTTCCATTGCACTGATGGCAACTGGGTGCCGGGTAAATGCCATGGTTGATGACGAGAGGTGGAGGTGTTCTGTGCTGGGGTGTGCTAGCTGTGGCTGTTTTTGTGTGTGTCACCGAGGCGTCGACCCTCCAGCACAGCTAGCTTTTCCCCTCAGTGTCAAGTAAACCATCTGACCCAGCATGAAGACTCTTCAACACCTTGGTAAATCGACATCCGCGTGGCATTGGCATTGGTAACCTGGTTGTGCAGATATTGCAATTTGAGATACGTGTCGATATGCATGCCCTCCGCTGGTGCAGCACGGTGGGGCCAGGTACCAAAGTTATAATTTTATTAACAGAATCGACTACATTTCGTGAGGATGACCTCCACCCAGGCAAACCTGAATGCCCTGAGTCACAAAGACATGCCTCATCTACCACATGCTCCGCTAACAAAGCTGAAACTTTTGCCCGGGATGCTGTGCGCCCAGCTGCCCGCCTACGCCTAGCCATGCCTCGGCAGACAGTGGCTGACCTCCAATCACCAGCACACCTGCAAATCGCAGCACAGTTGTCATGATCGGCAGGCAGTTGTATGATGTTGTAGCTGTCAAACTCTCGCCGGTACTTGCTGACGTACCAGCGTTGCAGAGCGTGCCACGCCCGCGGCCGCTGCCCCTCCGAAATCCGCTACAGACACGAAATTACCTCTCGCATGGCATGGAATTAACGGTTTTGATCAGCGGCACACTACAGACATGCCGCTGGTGTCTGCTACCAGGACAACAGTCGTGCACAGCTCAGCCAGCCCTGCACCTCACGACCCATGCAAAGAGTCTACGAGATCAGCACAAATCTGCCGGTTTTCACATGACCTCCGCTCCGGCTATTCTCTACGCAGCATCTCTGCCCTGCATGGCGTCGCCATGCCACGCACACAAACACACCTCATACATGCACGCTGCACATGCGTTGTGCATGCTGTTTGCACATCTGTGGTTCATTTTCTGTCCCCATACTGTGGAATTACAACTTTAGTACCTAGTCCCACCGCCTGGTGCTCCACCAGATCAGCTGCAGCCTTGAACTGATCTGCCTTTCCGAATATGAGCAGTGCGTCCAGGGAGTCCAGGAGTGTCAGGGCCACACCTCCCTGCAAAACTGCAAGTCGTCTGACTGAACGATACATCCTGCTGCGACAGCTGTACACCCAGCTCTACGCCAAGCCCAAGCTACACACTTGACAGGAACCACAAACGGGTGTGTTGCATGTCACCGAAGCCATGCTGCAGGTACATTGTTTTGTGATGGCCGGTTGCAGACACGAGCACTCCATCATGAACGGGCGCCATGACAGAAACACCAGGGTTGTCCGTGTGATCACCTCGCATGTTCAGTGGAACCAATATGGTCTGGCATCCCCAGTGCCAAAACAGGAGCATAACAACAATCCATGGGAATGTTGCGGGCCTCAAAATGCCACCTACGGGTTTCTTTGTACGTCGTTATCTCGGTCGAGCCTGGCCTGTCTACGCCTTCTTGCCTCTGCCTATGCGCTGCCGGGTCAATCTCAAGTGGGCAGTGTTCATCACGCCCGGTGACAGGCGCAGCAGCCTCCCAGGATGAAATCACCCACGCCGGAGCACCACATCCCAGACTTGATGGAAAACTTTACCTCTTTACACACGCAGCTAATTCGAGCAGCAAGTCAGAGCAGCATTGGCAACACATGGCAATATGGCAACGCTGCAGCTCATCACCGCACCTGCACATCTTCGGACTGGCAGGACTTCGGCTTCACATTATCTGCAGGGTACCCGTGCTTCATGTAGCTGTTGTAAGCATGCGAGAACATGTCTGCAGCCTGGCTTGCAAGCTGTTTCCTGTGATCCGCATCGAATGGCTGGTCCCATTGCGTCAACAGCGGCCCCCAGATATCCTACAGAGTGAGCAGAAAGAGAACATTAGTGCCTGGGTGTCACCATGGAGAAAGCTACGCACTGTGGCTCCCATGGAGACCAGCACAGCAGCGAGCGAAACAGGCACCAGATTGCACCCCAGTGTTCATGTACAAGAGAGTAGACGCACAGAATAGCGCGGTAGCGCATCTTTGAAAGGAGACTTCGCAGCTACAACATGGAGATTCGCCAAGAGCGCTACCGCAGCGTTCAAGAGCCAGAGCATTGATATCAGAGCGCACGGGCAGGCCGCTCCCGCACTCGTGCGCAGACAAGCTAGGTAGCTTGCTATATCGATGTATGAGCAAGGAAGCGATTACGCAGGCCATTCCATGTGACCCTCCTATGACAGCTCAAGCTTGTGACTGTGTTGTACACCAGCCTCGTGCAGCACTGCAGGGCGACCAGTGGCGCGCTAGTGCGTGCTGAACGCCCATTTCACGCAGACCACTGGGCTGAATCCAAAGATTGTGCTTGTCTCGTGAAAATTGGTCTCCCTAGAAATAGGTTTCACACGTACCTGGCACGGTGTCATCGCAGAACCTCGCGCACCTTCGCCATGATAGCTCGGGACGATGTGTACTCAGGGCACGAACTCTAGCCCGCAACTGAATACCTCGCATAGCAAGAACGTGCACATGCCCCACACAAGTTCAGTGTGCCGTAGTTGAATGCCACGTCTACACCTCAGCCAGCAGAAAGGATACGGTGCACAAAACCTCTGCAGAATCGTGCCCTCGATCAAGGGCGTTACTGACATTGACACGACCGCATGGCGCGTGCTGATGTCGTGTGTTGTCCAACGAACATCCAGAATGCCTGTCTATCAGCAGATTCGTTGACTGAACAGTTCTGCCCACAACAGTGTACGTGCTGTACAGAGCCACGCCCGATCTGTAGCTGTGATGCTCAGCAGCCACGTCCTATGGGATCGGTAACAACGCCTACCAATCAGTACTGCTGGCTGTTCTTGGAGCCTCTCAGTTCAGGCCCGGGCTAAAGTTTAAGTGTCTGCCCAGGAGCCCCCAATCGAAAGTTGTTCCGGTCGCAGTTGCATGGGCTACCGAGCACAAGGAGCCGCTTTAATCGACACAAATGTACCTTACATCTCAAGGGTGTCTGCAGCCTTCACGGCATGCAGTCAAAGTCAACACCATGATTCAATTAAGAAGGTCACGGGTCCCCAACGTGTGCTCTGCCGTGCTTCACCGGATAACCACCATCTGGATGATGCATGCGAAGCCAAGGCGCTCAACACCTCAGTCGCCCCTCGATCAGCAGGGTCCAAAGCGGCTTAGACCCCGCGCCCAGAACGAGAGCATCTGGCATCGCCGCCACCTGTGTAAATGACCGATTCTTCATGCCGAGTGGACACAACATGTAAACAGTAGCTGAGGTAGACATTACGCAGAACAGCAAATCTACCACCGGTCAGATATTAGCCAACTCATGGGTCCAAGTAATGGCTGAAGGCTGCGGCCCGAACCCAGTCAGACTGCCCCGGGCTACCCAGATGACGGAAACATTGTGTATGAATATTCACGTACAACGAATGCGAGATCAAAGTGCCGCCAAGCCACGCCATTGCTACATACCGCTGCAGCTCCTGTCTGACACAGAGCGTTTATGCCGCTGCTCCAAGTCATGCATTCATACCGATTGTCGAGCCCTGTCCATAGCATGGCCAGATGCTTACAAGACCGTTTGTCTCAGTCCTGGCATCCCTGCTCGCTGCAGCAAGGTCTGTGGACCCCAATTGGAGCAGGCATCGAGCAGCCTTAAACGACCAAGTTCCATCTGGAACTTTCCGCCTCGGACAGGGCCGTGTGCAGTGCCGACTACATCACGTGTAAATACAACCAGCAGGACTGGAGCCGTCCCCACCAGTTTGCCCTTTACGTCCGTTTCCGTGTGCATCGTCCACCGTGCAGCTAGATCCCCCACCGCCTACGGCAGCCTGCGCCATCTCTTCCAAGTGTCCACTGCGCGAGGACGGCATGGGCCGGACCCGCGTGGAGAGGCGCGAATGAACGCTCGTCAGAGCGTCCTTCACCACGCCCCACAGCCGCTGTAGGCCGACGAGGTTCGCGCAGAACGCCGCGATGGTGCAGGCACAGGACGCGATGGTGAGCGTGGCCTCAACGCGCAGCTGGCCGACGTCCGTCGACACCGGCAGCCGCATGTCTGAGAAGAGCTTCAGCACGGCGATGAGGACCCCGCACACCTCGCAGACGAGGATGACGCCGTTCAGCACCAGCATGAAGTGGACCCTGCAGAGGCGGACCCGGCGTGGGCAGCGGAGTGTGCACCTTGTTGGAGCAACAGCATACGGGCTACCACGGCTTCAGTTTGTACAGCACCAACACGGAGGCGATGCTGTGACCCAGGTGTACCTATGGGCTGCCTTCAAATCCTGGAGGACAGCGAGCAAATGTGGCTTCATGTATGTTCAAAACGTTACCTTACTTCATGTATGTGGCGCCACCATGAAGGCATGCAAGCTGAGAGCTCAGCGGCCTAGCATGCAGGTGTTCACAGAAGGTTGAGCCGTACCGTGTGCCACCAGCAAAGGCATGGCCCTGCCCAAGGACGACCACAATGAGAGCAGATAAGGCAAAGGAACATGCCGCACAGCTTCCAGCGACGGCGGCGAGCACTTTGTAGTGTGAGCGTGGCACCAGCTTGCCAAACCAGTAGCATGTTGGACCCTGCAGCAATGCGGCGGTGTGTTATAAGGGCAAAGGCGGCTTACATGTGTTACAAGCAGTCACAGATGCGCAACACGAGACAGAAACACGTGCATCTGCCAGGGCAAAACTCCTACAGCAAATAAGATAATATTGCCACGTGCAGTGTTGTATGTGACTTTTGGGACGATAGTTTGGTGGACGTCCACCAAACTGTCGTATGTACATTTCAAAATGCAGTTGAGTCTGACGGTGCACCGCACTGCTGGAAGTTTGGGAGCGATTAGCGTGCCCTGTGAGCAGCATGCGATCCGGATGACAATGGGGCTCGATCGATGGCCTGTGCAACTGATGCCTCAATCGTGGCAGACAGTCAGTAACGTGCTTTGGCCCTACCATGCAGCTGAAAGCAGCAAGGGATGGTGCACCTGCCCGTGTCATTAAGAAACATCACATCCCGTAACAGCTAGCAAAGGCACCTACCTGTGATGCTAGAATTCGGACGAAGCCCAAGTCTGTCAGGGCATCGACCAGACGTAATGTGGAGAAGCAGGCGTTCGTGAAAGGGGTCAGCAAGCGTTTGTGTGGCTGAGATGGGTGATCTGCCTCCACGCCACCAGATGCTGCTGCACAGCTGAACAGTAATGCTGCAGCAGAGATAGACATGAGAGTCGTGATGCGGCTGCGATATGGGACACAGTTCATTGGTCCAGCAAAGGCGAGGACTGCCATGAACAGCACTGATACTGCCACAAACGACACCAGGGCTCTGCAAGACTTGCTTGCAGAAGCTTTCGGGCCGTTTCTCCAGAATAGGCACTGGCGTAGTGTCTAAGAGATCACGAGAACCAAGACTGGTATGTGTGCTGTTGGAGTGAACCAGTGAAAGCCCGGGATGAAAAGAGCCACAAAGATCGCCATGCTTGCTGTGGTTGTGAAGAAGTAGAGAATGCAGATGATGTCAGGCCTTACATACATCATGGCCCATCCTCTTGCTGCTTGTCTGGACATGCCCAATCGCATGCACACTTTGAAGAAGGGCATATCGTGGACATCGCAATCTGCGGAAGCATGACCAGCCTCATCACAGGATCCAGTATCTGTCCAGGCAACCAGAATGTGTCGCCAGATGTGTCCTTGCGCAGAGTCTAGGGACTTCGCGTTTGAATCATTCGAAGCCATGCTGACTTAACCTGCCGCCAGCACCTCTGGTTTCGGGCATGACAAAAGTCCCAGCCTGAATTCCGTGAATCATGTCGGCCAATTTCTGGGAATCGGATTGTTGGCGATGATGCAATCGCTGGTGGCGCAGGCGACCACAAGGAAGCTCATGTCGGAACGTCGCCTCCCTCTCTGCGGTCGATCGTGACGACATGCTTCTGGGCTCCACTGAGCTGCACCATTCCTGCGGGTCAGCGATTGCAAAGTATTATGCACTGATATGCACTGCTAGTCTGTTGACTGTTGATAGCTGTGCATCTGTGCTTGCAACGGTGACCTCGCACACCGCTGCAGCGTGGCCAACCCATAAAATTTTTAAAACGTCCCATATCTGATGGCTGCTGTGTTGCATGTTCAACCTATTTTGAACTTCTCAGTTTTATGAGCGTTTCCGCACTCAGAACATCTGGCATGCTTCATGTTCACAATTCGATCAAGTGTCTGCCGCTACGCTCTTCAGTTTTCCGGAGCGATTATGAAGATCACAAGGGAGGGACATGACATCAAATGGTCAACCTATATTAATGTGGACATTACGAAAGTTATGGAGGGGCAGCATCGCTGCAATCTGCGTGTTCCTTGAGCAGTAGCGCCATGCGATGGGCCTGCTGGTTGAGCCTGCTTGCTTTCACAGGTGCTTGAACTGCAACGACCGTCAGCATGGACCGCATAAGGCGTCTTGGATCATATACTCACTGCTCCTGGTCGCTTCCCGCTGTGCTGGGAATGTTGTTGCTCAGCGAGGGCATTTCTTTGACTGTCGTGATATGTGTCCCTGTTTCCCCAGGAAGCATCCTAATGAAGATGAACCTTTGGCCCCCTGCCGCCGACAAATTTATTGGCACCGTGCCATCCGCCTCTCAGGCTGCACTTGCGGGTCTAGCAAGGCAAGTTGAAGTGTAGTGTTTCAGCAGCATGTTGCCCGGATGGCTCTAAGACTCCAGGTTGCCGCAAATGCCTAGTTGTATTGCCATGATGTCTATACGTATGCGAATTTGGTACCGTACGTACACCTCAGGTGTGGATGTGGGAGCTTGATAGTGCAAAGCAGTGTGGGGGGCACACAGCTGTGGCCCGCTGTCTCTCAGCTGTTGCAGGCATATGATTGACTGACGTCATGTCAGCACTTGAGCATCTGCGCAGCCGATAGGTATTCTGGACTGTAGATACAGCATGCAGTGGCGCAGTTCTGGTGCAATGTGTTGTCATGTGTGCACTTGGAGTGCAGTCACCTTCATGCACCCGTTTCCTCTTGCAGTATGCCTCCACACATGGCAGGGTCACATGTGCGTATGTGGAAAATACAGGCTGCAAACTGTCCATTGTTTCATTGTCCTCCAGCACAGACCGTGCATGCTCGCACCGGAAAGGGACAGGGCAAATTGAAAGCCGGTGCAACCACAACTAGTGTTGATCAGATCAGATAGGTTTACAGATCTGGTCATTCAGCTGATCGAGCCGTTCTGTCAGACTGGTGACCGAGTTGAATTGTGTAGGGCGAGGCTGTGAGGCATTGGCATCGCGGCACCTGTCATCGGTCGCACACCATGTCCAGATTTTCTTTGACGCTGCATACACAGGTGAGCCAGCGGCGCCTTCTCTAGCCTGCACTGCAAAATTGTTGCCTTTAAGATCACACGGGTACCACTGGCAACTTGGGATGCTACATCAGACGACCTCCGTTGTTTGTAGGATCCCCTTCATCATACCTGGGAAGAGTTCCTGATTGTGAGTACAGCGATTGGGACGTCAGAGATGGTGCTGACGATCTGTCCCCCACAACACTATGGCAGTGGCTTGGGGGTGACCTTGGCTACACATGCAACCAAGGCTCAGAGTCAGACCTGAACGCAATGGCAAGCCAGAACATCGTGGCATTACATCTTCAGGTGTGCTTCAAGGCCGTGTCACTGGTGGACGTTCACCATTAGTGGATGCATCGGAAACTTACGTGTTCTCAAGTCGAGTGACACCTGCCTGTGGAAAACCTGCAGCAACGGACACATGTACGCCGTGAGATAGAAGACTTTACAAGTCTGGAGGAAGTATGCACAGCGCCCGGCACACCCGGAACACGCATTCCGGTCACATGACCGTTCCCTATACTATATTGCTAGGGCACACTCCTGTGACAAGCACTGAGCTTCGCTAGAGTCCGGTGGCGGAGAGCCTGTACTTCACGAATCTAGAACATCATGGCTTCATGCAGCAACGACCGGTTGTGAACCACAACATCATACGTGCACTCGGCCCATTCAAACAATCGCACATGTAGGCATGTACTGTATCAGGAAATTATGCATTTATGCATTTGCAGCAGGGAGAGACTGATACAGCATTTGCCAGCAGTGCCGAAACCCACACGTAGCGGACTGTTATTCAAGGATCTGACTGGTAATTTGAATGCCTGCCCCCTGTCTCATCGATTTGGCATTGGTCAGCATCATGCACTCCCGGTGCGATTACATGGCAGCATGATGACATGGCTTTTGCTATAGCATTGTGGCAAGGTCGATGCAATAATAGTCTGGCTGTAGTGCACTGCGAGCAGTTGTGCACATGTGGGCGCTGAGACCAGCATTTGCACACTGACATGCTGGAATAGGCCAGCGGCTAGTTCCCAGTGGTGACAAGGTCATTAATGTGCAGGCGCAGGTGACAGCTCCTAATGGATATCTGATCAGCTGCGTGGCCTACCTTGTGTCCAGTAATTATGCTGTTTCAGTGCGCCAGAGTGATGGAACATACTCGTTCTCCGAGGCGTCACTGGCTTCCCCCGCCATGCTCCACACCGGCTGCCAGGATGCCGACCCCGTGGTGGTGGTCAACATCCAAGCAATTGTCAAGTCTGAAGCTGGCCCTGCCGCTAGATTCGTGCTTGGCTACACCGTTGAAACTGTGCCAGCCAGTGCGCCCCCATCACCAGTCGTGTTGCACTACATGATCTATATCACCGAGCAGCGCAGCAGATGTCACCACCCAAAGCTCATCAGGCGAGAGCAGTGACCCAAGAGACAAGCCAAACGGATTTTCATGAGTGTACATTGTCCTGGTGTGACATGAACAATACCTACACAACCACGTGAGCGCCTACAGCCAGAACGCTGCGCATGTGCACGTCTTGATCACATGCAGCACTCTGTCCAACCGAAGAGGAAGCCTCTCCTGATGCTGGTGCCCTCGCTCTATAGCCATGGCATGGGTCGCCTGTGCAACATGTCCCTTGGCAACATCTACGGACCCATAGGCTCAGCTTGAGGACAATGCGACTCGTGTAGATGTGGCCTGTAAATTGACTGAGCATCGTTACGATTCGCAGCATGCTCCACAGAATGCTTTAGCAGATGCCATACCGCCTTCATCTTGCCTCTGATGTTGACCCTGGGCCCTGTGCATATTGTGTCTGTCATGGAGGCCTTCTCGGCGTACGAATTACGCGAGTGCATGCAGGTGGGCCGAATGATGCAATTGTATTTGTCAGTGCCCCGGACGGTGGCGCATGCTTCCATGAAGGCCGCTCATACGGCCTGCAGACCAGCGCAGATGACGCCATGGTCCAGCCAACTTACATCCGCTTCCAGTACACAACTGTGAAGACCAGGATCAGTGCACAGCTCAGAAAGGTCATGAACCTCTCAACTAACGGAGGCTTCACTGCGTTTGCCCACTTTCAAGTCCAGGGTGACCAGACAACTCAGTCCGCAAGCATCACAATCTTCTTGTGTTCGGTCGTCACCAGGCTCTCCATCGTCATCCTCGTGGATGGGCGCCTGGTTGTCAAACTGACAACCCCCGGTGTTGATGTGCAATCCAGCAGCACACGAGTTGTAGGCGACCGCACAGATGAGCTGTTTGCCATCCTGTACTCGCAGGCAACGTCGACCCTGATGCTGTTCTGGGGGCCAACTGCCGTCAACGTGACTCTTGTTAACCAGCAGGTACGAAACCGCCGATCACCTCCTATCAGTCTTGATGACACCTTCGTTCACTCTCACTTCTTGCTTACACTACAACAGTGCACATGTGCCGTCCTCGGCCAGTGTGCTGCTGGCTTGAGACCTGAATTCACACAGAGCCTTGCAGCTTTTCTGCCTTTGAATTGGCTTTACCGGCACCCTGCTGAATGCACACGTCAACAGTCGCACAATATCATCGCGCATCTCTTGATTGTCACTACCGCGACTGAGTTGAGAGCCAGACAATGCATGCAAATGCTACATCCGTATGCCACACAGTGTGTTGCTCCGGCAAGCATGCATGCATATGTACCCATGTTGAACTGGTTCAGTGTGATTGGTACATATTTTGTTCCTAGCCTATCTCCGTGCGCCTGCGTACATAAGGATGTATCCTGCAAGCCCTGCATCGGGTGGCTCGCACAACAGTTATGACCGCATTGAAAGCCGCAAGTGTGTTCATCCAGGTGGTGCCTGCAAACATGCGTTGCCTGCTCTCCCAAGGTGAATATCTGTGCCTACTGAGCAGCATTTTTAGCCTGTCGTTTGTGTGCAGGGCAATGCTCCTGATGAGCTGTTCCACACTTGTCGCGTGGGGGATTCCCATCTCGGATCACTGGAGGTTCACCTGAAGGCCTTCGCCTTGCTGGATGGCGCAATGGAAATGGATCAAGTGGAGCTTATGATGCAGACCTTAAGCACGTCTTCCACCCCATGCCGCGACCTGCAGAACAGTGTGCTCCCTCTTGAGATCTTTATCACCTCCAGCTGACTCCAATGCAGCTCTGCCTCAGCGGCCGTGGCAGTACTACAGTACACACGTGACTTACGTAACCAAAGCTTTGCGCCATTTCATGCGGATGGCATAGCCCGCAGCGAGGCTGGCTGCACGACCAGCATGCTGCTCAGTAGCTGTAGCACACTTGGAATGCACACTGCTTGTGACGTGCCGCTGAAGCACAGAATTGTGATGGCACTGGAGTGCAACAGTACAGCGACTGTCACGTTTCAGACGTGCGACCTCGCTCCAGAACTTGATCTGAGAGTGCTCTGGGACTTGCCACCGTCAGCATTGGTGAGGCAAATCCAGTTTTTTTAATCCCCACTCCTGCAAAACACTTGCCTTGGTGCGCGGCCTGGCACACAGGGCACGCTGCCAGCGTGTTCCATTGTTGCACAGTGACCAGTGGAGCAAACGGTTGTGTCTGCTGACCTGTGACTGGTGCCTGCAGTGCGGAATGTTGTCGTGGCCATGGGCCCCGACGGGGGCACTGCCAACGATGGCATCTGTAACAGGCCCGAGTCACCGCTCATGGCCATGTCTCGCCCCGCCTCCCCTAGCATCATAGCCGCCAAACCTACAGTCAGCGCCGACGGCTTCGTCATCCGCCCCACCGATCCTCACCTGCTGACCCTGACTCGACCCCTCCATCTGCACGCGCAGTCAGGCTCCGGCTTCACCGTTACGCTGATTGTGCAGCTGGCTATAGCTAGCAGCAGCTCCGCTCCAAGCGACTCTGACGACGCCGCAGCAGCAGCCACATACACGTTCCTGTTTGCCATCGAGGCCAGCAGTGATGTCGGCGCTCTCACTGCATTTGTCTTGACCGAAGGGTCTTCCACACCTACCTTGCACTTCTGTGCACAGGGCGTGTGTGCAACGTGGCCTGTTCTATCACTGTACGGCAGTACGGTGGCGTTTGCTTTCCGCTACACGTCGCTGCTCAAGAAGCTGGAGATCTGGGAAGACGCGACGAGGGTGGCGATCTCTGCAGTGCGCTTCCGCCGATGAATGCTCTAATTAGGCTTAAGGATCCGTATGCTCCAGCAGCTCGTTGATGTTGCAGCAGTGGTGCCCACCGTGGTTGCTGCTCTGCCAGCTGCAGAAGCAGCCACTACAGCCCCCTCCACGCGCATGTGGTATCATAGAATCGTAAAGCTCAGAAATTCATACCAGATTGCAGTAATGCAATTTGCGCGGTTGTGTGGGGACACATGCTTCGGATTTGTGCCAGTGTTGCACTCACTGCTAGCTTAGCGGGGGCCCTGTGCTGAGATGTCACAGTGGCAGCAGCCACTCAGGGTCACGCGCAACACAACCAGTGCCAGGATGTGGCGATGACCTGCTCAGCCGGTGCTGCTGTGGTATGCAATATTGTCTCCGGCGCGTTTTTGCCATTCACCATTCACGCATGCAGTCTGGACTGTTATGCAATGGCAATCCCGTGCACATCCCCCTTTGCTGGCGACCTGCGTAAGATGTCAGTCGGTCTGAGCATTGTAATGTCACTCTCTCATGTCTTGTGCACCTGCAGCACCCAATCTGCTGATGGCCGTGTCTGGCTGCCTCCGTTTGTGTTATCATGGAACGCCTGATGTCCGGAAACTTTCTATGCACTGTCAGCAAGTTCACCATGTCACATCCACACATTCGCGGATCCGTATGCAGGAGGTGAGCATCCCAGACCACTGGGTGCAGGGCATGGTGCTCGGCGGGCTACTTCTTGAGGACGCATTTGAACATGTCATGGATGGCACAGTGCAGTATTTTGCAGTGTTTGACCGCTCGCTGTCCCCTTCTGAGATCTCAAGCATGGCTTCTCTGAGTGGCGCCATGTGCGCACAGCAAGAGCGAGGTACAACTCAAATGCCCGTGAATTGTATGCGTGTGTGAAGCAAATTGATCTGAGTTTGCTTGCCTTGGAACTCTACTGTCAGGTGTGGTAGCTCCCCTTACGCCCGCGGGCAGGTCCGTGTACAAGCTGCGCCCCCAGAAGCAAATGGCGGTTTGTGTTTGCGTCCACTACCCAGCAACGAGCACTGCGCTCCTTCATTGGCGCCTGCCTGACAGCATCCCCCAAAACCAACCTCCCCGATCGTGCAGACCAGCTGACACATCGTATTAGTCAGGCTATCGCATTGTATTGGCTACACTGGAGGTAGTCAGTGCACGGATTGCGTGCACGTGTTCTCGCGAGCGCGCTCAACAAGGCAGCGGTGTGCTGGTGCAGATGGCCGGGTGTCAGCGCTGGGAGTGCTGAGCAGCCGCGATGAAGGCCTCTGTCACACACCCATACCCGCCATCACCGAGTTCCCCTCCGCCAGCCATCGCCCAACAAAAACTGGCTTCCTTTGGACCTTTGACGGGACTAATCCACAAGGCTTCCTGATTCCCGCTCAAACCTTCAGGCACGCCAATTCCGGCGGATTCAGTGTGATGATGAAAATCGTTGTGGACGTTGACTCCAACACTGGAGCACCTCCTGCAGACGCCACGCTGCTCTCGCTATCTAGCGCCGATGATGAGGTCTCTTGGCGCATTCAGAGTGATGTGGCTGGGACCATGACGGTTGTCCTGTGCCTGAACGGCATCTGCGCCAGCGCGACCACAACGAACAACGGTGCATTCTCGCTGTCCCGCTATGTGGGTATGCGATACAGCGCACATGGGCACAGGGTGGACATATTTGAGAATGGACACTTGATGAGAACCACGAATTCAGCGGGCATGCTTGCTCTGGTGTGGCCCCCCTGTACTCGCTCGTCTGGTGTCCTGTCTCCTGAATCATTGCTTGCCTATGTGGGTCGGACCATGCCTGATGAGGTCCACCACAACGCGACATCAAAGTGGCTTATCACTTGGTGAGATACATCACCAACAAGGCAGCCCAATAGCGCGGCAATCTTGGTGCACCAGCCTTGCATCCAAGCCCTTGGATCGTTGGCCTGGACGTATTCTGAATCATGCCACATCTGTACGGCTGGATGTTGTAACAAAGGCTGGGATGTCAAGCTGCATGCTGGCGCCATCCTGCGAGCGCTGTTGCGGCAGAAAAGTAAACTAATCTGAATTTACTGAGCCGACTCCTGAAGAGGACATTGATCTACAACTCCAAATTGAAGGGACCACATATGCAATCATATTGACCGTCAGTGCCCAGGGGCTGCGGCCGTGGGCACCTCTGTGTACAAAGCCAGTGGCATGCAGCTGGCACTTGCGGTGACCTATGCCCCAAGCCGCATGATTGGCTGTGGGCGGCTGCACCTGCGCTCAGCCCAGCAGCCCCTCTTCCAGAAGGAGCACCCTTGTCTCATTTCGGGCGGCCGGGTCTCAACAGCACACCGCACACGACGGCGCTGCAGCCTGCATGAGCGCAAGCAGATCATTCAAACCAACACATTGACTCTCGAGGGGCTTTCGATTTGACATAACCCAGGGCGGCTATGCAGATATCGGCGGCAGGGGGCGTGCCAGAGGAGGTGATGATGGGGGCCTTTGGGACATCCGTTTCTTGGTCCGTCCCTGAAACTCCTCAACCTGGTGCCACCTTCCTGGGGCGGTTCCAGTATGCGTCCATCCACGATGAGGCCCTGAGCGATCGTCAGATGAACTGGCTGCGGGGAGAGTACAGCTCAAGATCAGCCACTTGCAGCACACATTTCTACCCCCATGGTGCGAAGCAAGCCACTTTCGTCCAGATACCTCGAAAGAGGCACTGTGAGATCAGCTCCTTGCCAGAGACGACCTGACGTGGATCCTCAGTTGCTTTGCCGCATTGTGTCTGCCTGGCCGGCGCTGAGTCAGCCGGTGCAGGCCTGGTTGCCGAGCGCATCCTCTCCCATCAAAGCATGGGTTAGGCGTACATGATGGCGCCTTGATGCGCTCAATATGTAGCGCGCCAGGTGTGCGTTTCTGTGTGTGGGCCCCACGCAACACCTGCACCAGCATATGCACCGCGCCTGCATGTAGGTGCACGCTGTGTCCACCCTGCGCATGCTCGGTCATCTCGAGTGCATCCCCTCCATGCGTGAGAGCCACGGTGCCTGCAGACATAGTGTCAGGCAGCAAATTGGTGTCGGCGCTGGACTATCCACCACCCCCATGGCCACCGCCCCCCTCGCCACCCCCGTCACCACCTCCGTCACCGCCCCCCTTTCCACCCCCTGCACCTCCGCCCTCACCGCCCCCCTCGCCACCCCCCTGGCCACCCCCGTCACCACCCCCATCACCGCCTCCGTCACCACCCCCATCACCGCCTCCGTTTCCACCCCCGTCGCCGCCTCCGTTTCCACCCCCTTCCCCACCCCCTTCCCCACCCCCCTTCCCCACCTCCTTACCCACCCCCTTCCCCACCCCCTTACCCACCCCCTTCCCCACCCCCATCACCGCCCCCATCTCCATCCCCTTCACCGCCCCCATTTTCACCCCCTTCGCCCCCACCCGCGCCGCCCCCGTCACCACCCCCCCCGCTACCACCACCCCCTTTCCCGCCAGACCCACCGCCTCCGCCTCCCTCCCCTCCCCCATTTATGCTGCGTAGACCTCCGCCACCACCCCCTCCACCTCCCGCTCTGCCGCCCCCGGCCCCTCAGCCACCCCAGTCATCCAAAGATGCCCTCTTTGCAGCCCCGCCTCCACCAGCCCTCGCAGCTGCCCCAGACGCCGGCCCCGCACCACCACCACCCACGCCTGATGGCACGGTGGTCAACCAGCCGCCGGTTCTCAAGCTGCTCGCACCATCTGCCATTCTCTACCCCGGTGCCCTCATGCCGCCGCAGCTGTTTGTCCATGACTTTGAGACCCCCCTCGACGTGACGGTCACGGCCGAGGGCATGGCCGCAGCTCTGCCATACATGCGGGACCACTCCCTGCTGCCTGCGCTGCCTTATGACACCTCCACCGACCTCTACGGCCCGCTCGCCGTGAGGTACAGCGCGTCAGACCCTCAGGGGCGCTCATCAGCACCAGCCACGCAGCTCCTCTACTTTGCTGGCTCCGGCGTGCTGTGCCCCGGCCCTGAAGTTGCATGCGCCGGTGACGTGTGTAGCGTCGACGGCCTCTGCTTTCCGCCGGGCCTAGCTTCGCTTGCTTCCCCCAATGCAGGCGGCGGCCAGGCCTCGCAGCAGAATGCTCTTTCCGCTGCTGCCGCAGTCGATGCGACACCTCCGGTGATCAAACTGCTCGGTGCGGCACCCATGCACCGTGTGGTAGCCACAGGGGGTGCAGGAAGGGTCATGGAAACCCGGGTGACGGCCGGGGAGGCGTACACGGACCCGGGCGCAACTGCGTTTGACGACATAGATGGGTACCTCACGGACCGTGTGTCGGCACGTGGCGCCGCCGCAGTGGACACGACAAACCCAACCCCCCCAGATGCCCCGCTCCGCATTGTCTACGCTGTCGCCGACGGCGCCGGGAACGAGGCTGCGCGTGCCGAGCGCCGCATCATCGTCGGCTGCCCTGACGGCAGGCCTGCATGCGAGGGCGATACAGGGTGGTTCTGCAGCGTGCAGGCGGCGGCGTGTGTTGGCGCGCCCCTGCCAAGTCCCCCCCGTCCCGCCCCAGTGACCACCATCCAGTTGGTCGGTCCGGCAGTCGTTACGGTGGCACAGTTTGAGCCGTATGGCCGGTGCGGCGCCACGTGGCTACAGGAGCTCCCGTGCGACCGCGGAGTGGCTGCGCGTGACCCTGTGGAAGGAGACGTCTCTGCCTTTGTCGACGCCTGCGTTCCAGGGTACTCCTTTGCGCTTTACGGCCTGACGCTCTGTGGCATTGACACTAGTGTGCCGGAAGAGTACACCGTCACGTTCTCCATCGTGGACTCGGCATCATCGCAACGCGTGGCGGTGTCGCGGACGGTCGCGGTGATCGCGCTGGACGAAGGGGGCCCGGCAGCAGAGGCAGCGTCCACGGGGGGCCTGGGGCTTCGCCTGCTGCCTGTTCCTGGTATGGGGAGCGAACAGCTGGCACTGGTGCCTCGTGGCCAGGAGTACAACGCTTGCACTGCTGACCTGCTGCAGCGTGGCACCCTGTGTGAGCCAGGTGTGACACACCCTACCTCTCAACGCTCTCCATGTGGTTGGATAGATGCTGTGCTTGACAGCACGTCTGCTGTGCACGGCACGAGGCAGGTATGTCTCCTGCATGCATCTGCCCCAGGGAAACAGAAAGCCGGGCTTGACTTGAGCAACGGCAATGCAGGGGCATTCGCAGTGTCAATCGACGGCAGCCCCTCCAGCGCCGTCGTGCTTGCATGCCCGCCGCAGGACTGCCTGCCGCTCGGCTGCCCGGGTCATGAGTTTGTGCGGAAGGGCCTCCGCGGCTGTGGTGTCACAAGCATGACCAGCCCCATAGGCACCTCCTTCACCGTCACCTTCCTCGCCTTTGATCCGGCCGCTCCGGGCCGCTCCGTCAGCGCCACCCGCACAGTCACAGTCGTGTCTCCGTGCCTGACAGGCCAGCTCTACTGCCCTGACCTTCCGGGAGAACCCTGCGGCACCTCCCCGTGCTCAGTCCGCAGCCTTTTGGTGGGCCAGGGGGCGATTCAGGGACTAGGCACACCAGATGAAGCACAGCCTCTGCCGAGAGTCAGATTTGCCGCGGCCATCATTCCAGCGCTGACAGGGGTTACCGCGCAGCCTGGGAAGCTGTGGCCACAGGTGTCCCTTGATGTGACGGTGCCCTGCGGCATGCCGTCGCCGGTGCCGTTGCAGCTCTGCACCGCCGCCTCTGCCGCTAGCAGCTGTGGAGTTGTGGCAGAGGTTCTGCAAGCAGGCACGGTGGTACAACCACAGGCGCCGCTGCAGCTGTATCAAACGGCGGGTTATGCGCCAGAGCAAGCGTGCAGCGCAGTCAGCATCGCCGCCGGCACATGCATGCTATGCTCTGCAGATGCTATCAGCCGAGGGCTGTGCATGGCGGGCTGGCACGAGCTCACCTACACAGCGCGCTCGCCCGGCGGTAAGCTATCCAATGCGGCTGTGATCCGTGTGACTGTGATGCAGCGGCTTGCGGCCGCACAGGTGGCTGTGGTGTGCACGGTGAGGGTGCCTGGAGCCGCTGACGCAACTCTTTCGGTGGACGGACTTGTGGATGCCATGGCGGGGGGTAGCACGACCACAAACGAGGCGCTCTGGGCTGCCCGGGAGGTCTTGCAGGAGAGCATGCAGGCGGCGCTTGGCTCCGCGGAGTGTGCAGCCATGCAGAGCATCACCGGCTCGTCTGTGCCTCTGGTGATGGATTTCACGCGGACAAGCACGCCGATATCGTCAATACTTTGGACCGACCCAGCGTCTGGCATTCTAGCGATAGAGGTGTGACGTCTCGCCTGCGTTGCTCATGGCAGTGTTTCTTGTGGCCCAACTCCGTGCAACAAGTGATGCAATTTAACTAAGCTGCACAAGGGCACCTGTAGATACCAGGCCCGTCGCCAAAATATCGCATCTGTCCTGACAATCGGCACATTCGGTCTCAGATGAACATGATTGGAGATGTGGTTGGGGGCGGGGTCGTCAGCTCTGAGGCTTCTAGGGCTGCTTGAGTGCGTGTAGCACAGGTGCCTACAGGGAGCATGGGCAATTTCTCTGCATGGGCAATTTCTCTGCATGGGCAATCTGCATGGGCAATTTCTCTGCTCTCATGACTGGCTCAGCATGCTGGCTGCTGCTGCAGGCCAGGATTCCCGCTTCGCTTTCCTTCATGATCAACAGCACCGCCATAGCGTCTGAAGTGCATGCGTCCGGCGCAGCCATCGCGGATGTGCTGCGCTGCGCAAATGCCACTCTCGCAGCTGCTGCGGGGGATCGCCGCAGCGTGACGCGCGTGCTGGAGCTGCTCGCCTCCCGCGGCGGCCCCCTCTTGCCAGCGAATGAGGCCTTTGTGGCTGTCGAAGTGGCCGCTGCCGGCTACCCACAACCTGACACCTGCCCATCTCCAGACGTGGAGACTGTCGTGTTGAGCATGCTTGAGAGCGCCCTGGACAGCGCCGCTGAGTCAGACTCGGCAGGCTTTGCTGCTGTCCAAGCAAGTCTGGAGCGGGGCGCATCCGGTGAGCAGGTGCTGTACTGGACTGTACTCGGCCTTGACGGCCCTGGATGAAAGAAATGGGCCCATGAGTATGGGCGTGTGGACGTTCCTCTGAGAGCCACGGCAAACTTACCGTATGGGTTCTTTGTTTTATTGGTCAAGCATTGAAAGCAGCCAATGAATGATTTGTGTGTGCAAGAGGCACCTGAGCTTCGATGCAGCCGATCTGCACACAGCCTGGAACAACGGCCGGCGCCTGGCATACAGGCCTTGGAGGAGAACTCGGCGGCGCTAGCAGTGGCATCACGCTACTGCAATCTTGTCAATGCCCTGCTCACATCCATCGAGGCAGAAGCGGCTGTGGTTGAGAAGATCGGCTTGGCGCAGGCTGAGTCTGAGGCACCTGCTGCTGTGCTGCTGGAGCTCAGGCTGCAGGGAGTTGCCTCCTCCACGTGTGCCTATGCGTTGCGGGACCTCGAGACCACCGCAGCCTCCGCTGTTGCCTCTCAGTCAGGTCCAGCAGGAGGTGGTGTTCTATCTGAGACACGGACCGCCTCTCTGATTGAAGTTGTGCGGGTTCTGAGCGCTTCGTTCGCTGCCAACGGATTGCGCCGCCTGCAATTGCAGCCGGGCCGCCAGGCACATAGCAGATCCCTGCGTTCTGGCACACCTCCTACTGCTGATTCGTCCACAGAGGATCGGCAAGCGCACTCGCGGCAGCAAACAAGGCTGTTTGGGGGCGGCAACCAGGTGCGCTAATACGGCCTATGTTCACTCGTTCAGAGGAGGCTCGGGGCCGCCATGTGGCCGTGGTGGGAACTCATGTTGGCTGAAAACGCGGTGCCGTTGCAGGTCCTGAATGGAGTGCTGCTGCACCAAACGCGGCACAGCCCCCCGATCGGTTCGGGCAGGTGTTGGACGCGATTCCAGAGGTTGGACCGCCAATGCACCCTGCCGCTAGGCGTGCCGATGGCACAAGCCGATGGTGATGCTACAGGCGGCGGCCCTGCGCCCTTCGGCAGCGACCCAATGTTCAATCCGCGGTCCGACCTGTTCAACCCCCAGCTGCAGGGCCGGGCCTCATCCTTCTACAACACCTCCGCTGCGGCCGGCGAGGTCACCAGCGTCGGCATGCCCCGCGGATTCTTCCCCCGGCCGGCGCACGGGCTTCCGCCCGGCTTCCCCGTTGTGTTTGAGGCGCGCCCGATGACACACCTTACAGCTCTTGTGCTTTGCAGCGCCCATGAGAGGTGCTCTGGCACACTGCACTGGGAAGAGTTGTGCATCCACGCAAACGCGGTTTCATCGTGCAGGTGTCGCAGGCCCGAGGGCCGGTGGTCCGCCTCCTGCGTGTGCTCTCCGAAGGTGGCTTCCTGGATGGCAGAACACAGCAGCTGATGGTTCAGTTTGGCACCTTCAATGCGGCGCGGCGGGTTGTTGGTGTTGTGACTCTTCTGTTCCGCAACACGCTTGGTGGCAGGTACAGCATGCACACCAACGTCCAGGCGGCTAGCTCAACTTTGGACATGGCCAGCGCTGCTGGCGTCCGACAGTTTGTGGCTGATGCGGTGGTGATTGCAATGGCGGTGCTGTGTGTCTTGTTGGCGTGCGGCGGTGGGGTGAGGCTGCAGCGCGGGAGGCCAGCCAGGACAGGACGGGGGGGTATGCGCAGGGACGAGGAGTTGCCAATGATGCGGGGTCTTGGGGACCTTGGGTCTACCTGGGCGAGTGCGTTGGCTGCATGCATTGCGGGTGCGCAAGCAGCGGCGGCATGCATGCTTGTCGCTGCCATGGTGCAGCGGAACCTCCTGCCCGACGCTGGGCAGCCTGGCCGGGAGATGCATGCTGACATCGCGGCAGAGGCACGCGTGACCATGCCAGCCAAAGCGGGGGCTTTCAGCATGTTGCATGAGGACATTGTGAAGGTTGCACAGCTGGCGGCCTCCGCCGATGTGCCGATGTGCCCCTCCGGTGCTGCCTTTGCCGTGTGGGACATGCCGCTGTGGGCCAGGCCGGACGACAACTCCGGCCTCAATGGCATGCTGCGTGACAAGGTGCGCGTGCCTGATCACCTGAACCTTGCTCACTTAAACCACAGTCTGCAGGCATGAGGCCACTTGTAATCGTCATTCCTAAAACCAGCCTTGGGTGGCTTTACCAGTTCGGGCTCACAGTCAGAACCAAGGACTAACAGTCACACATGCTAGCGCGTCCGCTCTGTCTGGCATGAGACCGGCTAATGGTATATCGCTGTGCAGGCTGCGCTGGCACGTGCACTCACCACTGATGACACCTACGCCATGCTCCAGGCCATGAGCGCTGCTCTCATGCTGCTGCAGTGGGTTTTGCTGGTGGCCTCCGTGCCCCGCCTAGCGCCTGTGCTGCATGCCGTCGTGGCTGTGGGAGGGGACCTGCTGGCGTGCCTGGCCACGGCAGCCGCCGTGTGTGTCCCACTGGCCGTGCTGATTCTGCTGCTGGCGGGAGACAAGGGGACAGCATGGCACAGCACGCTGCGAGGCGTGCTTGCCCTCCCATGGGAGATGGCCGCTGCGGGTGCGTGCATGGCCGACACTTCTGGCTTGCGCTACTGCCGGGTGACAGCAGCTGGCTAGCTCCCATTGCGCGTGCTGTGTAGGCTCTGTTCGCCCGCTGCGCGACGCCCTGTATCCAATTGGCTTTGAGAGGGGCCCTCTCGAGGCGTTCTTGGCCGTGGCGGCTGCGCTCGCCGCAGCTGCACTCGCAGCAGCCTTCACAGCATCCGTCATCGCTACAGCTGTGCGCGGCTGGCGGCACCCGCAGATGTTGGACAACCGCGCGGACACCGCACCTGACGCAGAGCACGTGTTTTGGAAGGTGGGTCGATTCCAGCTGAGTACTCACCGAGGGAGCCTTACCCGTTCGTAACGTAGGACTGGTCACATCCAACGGGAGCAGAGCACACCTTCGTCTGTTCGATTAATAATGCATCATGCACACGGTAGTTCGATGGGCTAGATACCCAGCCCCTGCTGGAATGAAGCTACCCAGCACATTACATGTGTGACATGTGTGATGGAGCCGCGATGTGTTGCTGTGCTGTATGCTGTGCTGCCTGCCGTTCCCAATATGGCTCTGTGACACAGCACACACATGCACCACCCGATAGCGCTTGCCTGACGGAAGCTGAGGCCGCTGCAGTGGTCGCGCCCTCGCACGGAGAACAGGAGCCTAGCTGCTCACGAAAGCCTGCTTCAGCACCTCAGCCACCGCGGACGCACGGGAGCGCGGCCGGTGTACGGCCGGTCTGCTGGCGGACTCGACCTTGGCCCAGGCCCTGCCCCATCTAGCCGCGGCAACATCATGCGTGGATACGTGCGCTCCAGGCTCACTGTGCACACGCCATATTCCTGAAATTCATGCACGCCGCGGTTCATGGATCTCGATCATAGACTTCTGTGTAGGGCGATGGATGTGGAGCAAGCGGCCGCGCACTGCCGATGGATGCACATGGGGTGATGTATACTCGCCGAACGGCGACCTACCTCCTGACCATTGCAATGCTCGCCACCACCCGCGCCGCACGACTCCACAGCCACGACGCCGCCGCCGGCCCTGCCGGACCCTGGTCAGGACGAGGGGAGATGCCCGGACCCATCCGGAGCACGTGGCTGTGGTGGGTGCTCAAGCGCTTGCTTGGCTCCTCAGCGCACAGCGTGCTGAGATTGGCTAGCCTGCCCAGATTATCCAGCATGCGAAGGCCGCACACGCCGGTAGCTTGCGAGCCACTGGTAACGGACGTTGAGCGACAGGATGAAGAGCATGCATATGCTGAGGCGGGGCTGCCGTCTCGAATCGCCCGACGAGTCCGCGCTGGTCCTGTCTCAGAGTCTGCAGAAGTCCATCATGCTAGCCGCACAGCCTCCATCGCTGGCAGTGATGTCAGCCCAACAGGAAGCGGTTGCGTGGCCCCGCCGACAGCAGTCTGGGGACACGGGCTCAGCTCCAGGCCAGAGATGGATCAGCGTTCAGGCATGACGGTCAGCGACGTGTGGACCTGGCTGGTGGCTGAGTCAGTGCTTTCGTGCGATGGCCTGCAGCATGCTCTGCATCATGATGACTCCCCGGCCCTGGCCTGTGTTGGAGGGCTCAGCGAGAGACCCAGCAGTGTGAAGCTCACACGCATGGGAGCCCTGCTGGACTGGCGGCGGCGGGCTGGAGCCACAATATGGTCGCTGTGTGGAATCTCTCTGCCACAGTCAAGCATAGGGCCTGCAGCGGGCTGCGAACGGGAGCCGATTCAGCCGGCGACTAGTACCAGGAGTGAGGGGGTTGGCAGAATGCCACGGACGGGCATTGACTGGGATATCTTTCAGAGCAGTCGCGACACAGAGCGGTTTCTGGCTGCCTGGAATCAGGTGCGCTGGAGTCCCATCGTTTAGGAGGCTGCACATCCAGATGCACATGGTAGAAAGTGTCCTGCTGCCACGGCTTGTGTACAGCGGCTTGTGCAGCACAGTCGCAGAGCTGTCCTGCATGTCTGCACCTCGATGTGCATGGAGCTTCATCAAGCTGCAGCCTCCGACTGTGGAGTCCATCCGACACGCCTTTCTCGTTGGTTGGGACATGCCTGCAGCGCACCTTAGCTGAAGCATTCTGGGCCCTGGTCATTCACGGCAGAGCCTCAGACGTAGGCACAGATTGTGGCCGCTTGCATGCTGCACAAGGAGCTGATCCTTTGCTGCTGTGGTATGGAGTAATGTATGTGGATTGTGGCGCACTATAGCCTACCATTCATAGCCTAAGGTCCCATCCAAGACGTATCAACGAATGACTTGGTCGTGCATACCATGTGATTTATGCTTTGCGGTCTACGGTTGAGGGTAGTGCTGATGTGAGCGGGTTCAAGTTGCGCTGTGAGGCTGTGCACTGTGGCTCTCACATATGTGCAATGCATTGCCTGCGGTGGTATCCGCCTCTCCAGCTCTGCCCTGATGACTCACGTGCTTTACAAGATGGGATGACACATGTGATGGATCTACTGGCAGGATGACAGTGGCATGAAAACGAGCTTTGAAAGCTACCGCACGAGCATGAAGACGTGCCGTGCACATGGTCATGGTCTGCCTACAGGTTGAGCAGGCTGTTGTACGGCAGCGCTTGTGGGACCTTGAGCAGAGCATCCGCGGCCACAGGAAGGCGAAGAGGCGGTGCGCGTCGGCTGTTGCTCTCTGCGGGCACTGGCTACGCCGCTTGAGCCACACCTGGCGCTTGCGCTGCCAGGGTAGATACAAGCGCTACTCCCCCATCCGCACGCGGACTGAGCTAGACACGGGCCTGACGTTCGACTTGAGCGACCCCTCCTCGCTCGGTAGCTTCGGCTACGAGTCCAGCATATGTATGCAAAGCTCATTCGTGTCCCGGGCCGCGAGTGTGGCTGAGATCAGTGGAGACATTCCAGCCTGTCGGCGTGCTGGCCTGTCGGCCGGGGGCGGGTTTTCTTTTGCCAGGCAGGTGCGGCAGAACGGGCATGCAGAGGATGCGGAGGACGAGCTGCTGGGGGAGCTGCTGCACGATGATGCGCTGCAGGCGGCCCTCAGGGCGACAGGGGAGCGGCTGCAGACGGTGTTCCTGACGTGCTCCGCGCTGGTGGGGCGCCTGCTGCCTCGCCTCGGGTGCAGGATACCCTCCGTGCGACGCCCTGCTGTACCTCTGCATCTTCCTTTCATCAGTCTCACATACCCTCGCTACATGCAGCTTGCCATTGCCGATTGGGTGTGATTGCCGCCACATGCATGTGCATTGCGCAAGAGTTTACGGACGCAGACAAATACAGCGAAAGACATTCTGCCGCCAGGTACCCTTGGCAGGGAGATGCATGCGTAAAGTGACGTCAGTCACTGTGGCAATGCAGTGATATACCGGGTGTGTAATTATATAACGGCACCCTTGCACGTGGAGACGTGCACGGTTCCCGTGGTGCACCGGTGCTCCGAGCGGTGGGAGTCCCGCCGGACTTCCACAGGCACCACCTGCCCGCCTGCGCACGCCTGCATCTAGCTTCACCTGTGCACCTAGCTGTCTGGCACAATGGCCACGGTACCGTGCATCATAATGCATGCAGCCACGCGCACGCCCACAGCACTGGTCGTGCGGATGTACACGTCTCGTATGCATGTCCCGCATGCAGGGGCCCTGCCCGCCGCCGGCCTCCCGCCTCGCCTTGGTAGATGCGCTCCAAGGCCGCATGCACACCGCGTGCCCACCCGGTGCAGATGCGGAAGGCGCAGCCAGGGCTCACAGGCGCCAGTCACAGCGGCGGGCGATCGCGGTGAGAGTGCGGTTCGTGCGTGACCTCCGGGCCGCCGCCGCACTGTGTGACCGCCTCACCGCACACAGCCGTGCAGCCCTGCAGGTGCTCTTCTGCTCATAGCTATTTTGTTCAGCCTAGGCTGGGTCATAGCACATCTCCCTGCACAAGGCGATGCTACCTTCTCATTGCAGCATTCTCATCCGTTGTGTAAGCGCTTGCCATTCCCTGGGATCGGCACAGCATGTGTGGCTGGCCGCCGGAACTGTCTTCACACACACATGTGTGTGCATGGCGTTCATGCAAACGTGCCAAGGGCTCAACCAGCGCAGTAGCTTATGTCACAGGTGGTGTCAATGTTGATGGATCCGGTTATTGACTGCTCACTGGTGCGTCTGAAACGTGATTTTCTGCTGATCAGCACATGACAATGAATCCAGTGTAGTCCCTACCTGGTTGCTATAAGCAAGGCTGTGAACGTGGCATCGTAACCATGAGAGATTACAATCTTTTCAGCAGTAGCAGCAAAAGAGGCATCGCACCACTACCTGATCGAGCGGCCGCTCGGTCGCTCTGAGAGGGGGAACATCAGGAGTCTTATGCATCTAGAATCATATACTTCAGGCGACATATGTGCCTGAGGAATCTGATCAGCGTAACGCCTGCATTGGCTTCGTGTGCAAAGTTGTATTGTCTGAACGAAGCAGGAGGGCTGAGGACTGGCCACCCTTGACCTCAGTCAAGCCAGCTTCTGTAGCAATCTAAGACGTGATTGCTGTTCTGCTGGGATTCCACAAGAGCAGATGTGGATCTGTGCTGAGGCATCAGGCATTGTGCAGCAGTGAATTGCTGCCACGGTGATCAGCTGTATGTATGTATGTAGTTACAAAGGACAGAGGCCGGGCAGCGAGCCGTTGCCAGGAATACACACGCAAATCCACTCACGCAGTCATGGCACTAGGCCGTAGCTGTATGTATGCATGATTACAATGGCCGTATCCATTTGGACATTGACAACTCCGAAATCCGGGACCGAAAGAGGCATCCAAGCAACATGCTGCCGCAAACTCTGACTTGCGCCACAGAATGCAACAACACGAGCCAATTCACCGAGAGGGGACGGGCGATTTGCAACACCCGACACCCCAGCATCACCACCAACACCATCAACACCGACAATAAGAACAACCGCTACATCAGACCACGAAACACCAGAGGCACAGTCATAAGGACCTGGCCGAGCGAGCAACTGCCGCACCAAAACCGCAACGGCGGAGACATGCCGATCACGATGTGCCACTGGGACAGGTGGCAGAACTGCCCCGATGGTTGCACGTGCGATGTAGGACGTGAAGACATCAGCAGCACGTGAATATTCCAGATGCTTTTCACTACGGTGCCTACACAAGAAAGGAGACAGACCAGAACGAGCAGACATTAGCACGCTGTTCAAGATTTTCCCTGTACAGGTATCTCCTTGCAAAACAGACTGCCATGACTTGTGCAGGAGATTTGGGCCGCGCATGCAAAGCTGGCCGGAGGTGACGAGGAGGTGCAGGCAATTGGGGCGGCGATGGCAATGTTGGTGAGCTCCCCGGAGGAGCTGCATGCCATTGTTCAAGCGCATCTGTGACAGTCGCTGCTTTACCATATGCGTCATCGCCAATTATGGAATTGATCAGCAGTCAACGTGTGGAACGGGCCGCGCTCGAGGTGTCTCGTAGTGGACTAGCCTGCTGCTGCAATTTTGTTGCAATTTGGAAGATACCACAACTTGAGATCTGCAGCCCAGACAAGCACAGGGGCACGCTAAAGCTACACTCTCAATGCGTACTGATGTCGTAGTATGGCTGTGAGTGTACATCTTGAGTAGCACAGGTCCTCACCGGCACCTGGCACTGTTGTGCAGCTGCACGATAGCTGCCCTCTTGTACCAACGTACCAGGCACCCATCGCCGTGCGTCTTAAAGCTTCAAACCAGGCTGTGTAATTTTGAGTCACCGAATCACGTGTAATCAGCCATGCATAAATTCGCTGCTTGCCTGGCAGGGAAATTGCGGAACAGGCAGCGAAGGGAGAGGCGATTTGTGCTGTGACGAAATATCCAGCTATGGCAATATCGCGTGTAAGTCTATGTTTTGTGTTCATAGCAGGCACTCGCAGCATGGCCATGCGACATGTTGCTGCGTGGCTGAACGGGCACACCGCTATGTCACAGATGTAGTGCATTGTCTATATCGCCAATACATAGACGACAGCCTACCCATGCAGTGGCGCGACGACCTGGTTCGCGCCACCAAAGAAACCGAAGCAAGCATTGCATTGTGGCATTTTCGAATCCTGGCTTCGACCTGCGTATTGAGAGCCCTGACTGACGTTGTCAAGCTACAGACGAGATGCGCGCACACGTAATTTAGAAGATATCAAAGCGATCACACGACTCACCAAGGTTACCTATCTGTTTTAGGTGGGTGGCTGGCGCTCAAGGTGGACAGAATGATGATTTACAGCCGTTGGAATTTTAAAGTCTATTTCAGACCGGCTAACTAGCAAAAACTGTTCCCAATTTTCAAGCGATGGTCCAGGGAACATCGAGTTGCTTGTGCCAAAAACCTGCGAAGTTTCAGTAACACACTGATTCACGGCTATATACATCGAGTGCCGCAGATTCACAATCGCCACAGCTTAGTTGAAACGTGAATGAAGCGAATTCTCTTGAGGTGAGGCAGCAGCTTCGTCACAAATTCGCTTGAACAGTGGCATGCAGCCCCTCCGTGAGCTCACCAACATTGCTATTGCAGCGCCAACTCCCTGCACCTCGTCTTCAGCGCAGGCCAGCTGTGCATGCGCACCCCAGATCTCCTGCACAAATCTTGGCAGTCAGGAGATGCTTTGTAAGGAGGCACCTGTGCAGAGGCACCTGTGCAGAGGCAAGCTTCAGCAAGAGCCGGTCACTGCGAAAGCAGCCAGAGACGATCGCAGACTGACATCTCAGCGAGAATCCCAAAATAATATCCTATACAATGACTCAGCAACCTCAGGCACTGAAAAGGCCTCACAGGCACTTGACTGTGTGAAACAAATTTGGGCTCTGGCGCTGAAGTTGGCCATACGGGGCCCGTCTGTGACCTGCCATCAGATGAGCTCTAGTGCATTCTAGGCTTTCACTCGGCGGGTTGTGACATTCAGAGACATCCAGCTGGGCTGCTGCGGATCGCCCTCTGACAGCCACGCTGAGAGACCATAAACTGCATGCTGCAGGCCAAAGGTGCGTTGCCCCTCCTGCTGCAGCTGCGGAAATGGTCTTGAACCCTTGCGATCACAGGTCCATTTTCAGGGGCTACATTTCCCAAAACGATGTTGAACTCTCTCTCGAGCGCCGATCAGCGACATGCGCGCGTGTCAGCTGCAGCAGTTGCCAGTCAAGCAGCAGGATCCATCAACGTTGACACCGCCGGATGCTGTGCGTAAGACTTTGTGCTAATATAGACCTTGGCATGCTTGCATAAAAGGGAGTATGTTACAAGGACAAAGCAAGCAAGGCAGGTAGCACCGCGAGCAGCAACCAGGGGAACCGCAATGGCAGTGTGTATGTGTGCACGTCGCAGGCAACTCCCCGCAACCAGCCCCTGATGCTGTGCCGATCCCAGGCAACAGTAACAGTGCACACAGCGAATGAGAATAATCACAAGGCAACGCTGCCTTGTGCTGGTAAGACTGCCAGGAGTGGAAGAGCACCTGCAGGGCTGCACGGCTGTGTGCGGTGAGGCGGTCACACAGTGCGGCGGCGGCCCGGAGGTCACGCACGAACCGCACTCTCACGGCGATCGCCCGCCGCCATGACTGGCGCCTGTCAGCCCTGGCCGCGCCTTCCGCATCTGCACCGGGTGGGCACGCGGTTGGTGTGTGGACTTGGAGTGTGTCCACCAAGGCGAGGCGGGAAGCCGGCGGGTGGCAGAGCCCCTACATGAACGACATGTGGCGATTACATGCATCTGCACCGCTGGCGTCAAGTGCTACTGTATGCGGCTGTGCCCATCATGATGCGCGGCCCCGTGTTATGCCGGACAGATGCAAACCTTTCGCACTGTGGAGGCGCATACACAGCTACAAACCGTGACGGCTGTGATTGTACAATTACATGTTTAGGTAGGGATGCATGTGCGTGTGCCCGCATGCCAAGCCATCTGGCGGCAGACACACGCAACCATGGTGCAGCAATGGCAAGGTGCATGTGGCATTCGGTGGGACTCTTCAAGTGGGTACACGAGATCGATGATGCAGAAGACACAGAGGTACAACAGGGCGTCGCACGGTGTCTATCCTGAGCTCGAGGCGAGGCAGCAGGCACTCCAGCAGCGTGGAGCACGGCAGGAACACCGTCTGCAGCCGCTCCCCTGTCGCCCCGAGGGCCGCCTGCAGTGCATTATCGTGCAGCAGCTCCCCCAGCAGCACTTTCTCCGCATCCTCTGCATGCCCGTTCTGCCGCAGCCGCCTGGAGAGACTGCCGCCGCCCGCAGCTGACAGGCTAGCTCGCCGACAGGCTGGCACGACTCTTCTGGTCTCAGCAAAACTCGCGGCCCGGGATGCGAAGGAGCTTTGTATGCTGGACTCATAGCTGAAGCTGCTGATCAAGGAGGGGCCGCTCAAGTCGAATGACAGGCCCGTGTCTAGCTCATTCCGCGTGCGGACGGGGAGTAGCGCTTGTATCTACCCCGGCAGCGCGAGGGCCAGGAGCGGCTCAAGCGGCTCAGCCAGTGCCCGCAAAGAGCAACAGCCGACGCGCACCGCCTTTTTGCCTTCCTGTGGCCGCGGATGCTCTGCTGAAGGTCCCACAAGTGCTGCCGTACAGCAGCCTGTTCCACCTGCAGGCGTACACCTGATGACATGTGCACAGTGTAGTCTCTGTGGTTTAGGCCATCTGGCAGCTTTTCTTGTTTGGTCGAATGCCACCAAATTGTGTGAGGAAAGCCATGTCATTCAGCTTTGTGGAGCATGTGTATTACCACAGAGGTAAAGAGGCGGACAGCATCACAAACATCGCACAGCATTGCAGCTCAACCCGTTTTTTTCATCAGCCCTGCCCCCAGAAGTGGACTACAGGGCATGGACTACAGGGCATGCTACCCATGATTCACGACTGAGCCATTTGTCGCCAAGCCTTGGCGGGGGGAGAGGGGGGAGGGCTATGCCAAGTTCCGCATCCAATCACCCAATCTAATTCAGCGAATCCTTTAGTCACAGCTCCATGTATGCGGGCAAAGCCAGTGCCTGAGGTCTTGCTGTGAGTGACCGGGAAATCAAGAAGAGTTGTGCATGGATGGGCCTATTTAGCTCAGGTGCGCTGCAATTGTTTAAGCACATTCCAACCCGTGTGACTTGGCAGCGGGCAGGTGCAATGCAGTGGAAAGCAGCTCTGAGACTCAACTGAACTTCTGAGTGAACCCAGTGGCAACGCTTGAATATGTGATCATCGAGGCAGCAGGCCGTAATAAGTGCAACCTGTTCACAGCCTTCGGTTCATATCACCTGCCAATCGTGGTGGTGGGCAGAAGTAGTAGCAGATTGCTGCATCTGCCAAACTCTATGAATTCCCCGCCCACACAACATTACCTAGCCGGGCAGCCCACCAAATCATACCAGAATACACACTGCGGCAGCGCATTCTGAGGCAACACGCATGCCATCGCTGAAGATCGCATCTACAAACCTCCACAACCGCAAGCACTTGTATGTGCTGTCCTACACGTACAGCTGCAACACGACTGCAGCAACATAGTTGGAGCAGGTGCCTGCTTCCAACATGCAGATTCCCAGCTGTAGAATGACGCGTCGTTGCCGCTGCACAAGCCAGCAGGCGTCCGTGCCACTCCTGGCATCTCAGCGGGCCTTCATCTTGCAGCCCAGTTCCATACCAACACTGCTTGCCTCAGGCCAGCCACTGTGCACACAGCTGCAGTGCCTCTACAAACACGATGCTGTACCACGACAGCGTGACAACGAATCTACTGTGTATGATACAAAGCACCGCTACCTCATCGTGCCAACAGGAGCAAACCCTCGTCGCCGTTTCCAACGACCGTGTGATGCCATGCACTGTCACCTAGGCAAGCACGTACATGCTGGTGTGCCGGCCAAGGGCCGCAGATGGTGGGTCCCAGCCAAGGCTGAAACTTTCAGCCGACAGGTGGACAAAAGGCCACAATGAGATGTCCCCAGTCACGGCGGTCACCCCAGGCAGGATCTTCTTCACCACCTTCTTTGACAGAAGTAGTATGTAATGCTGTACACTCGAGCTTGAGGTGGCTAGATGAGGTAAGGCTGGTGCTCGATGCAATTGTGCGACAGCATGCAGATGGAATGCAGGCGCAGATCCATGGACGTGGACCATGCAGCCGCCTAGTAGTACCCACGGTAGCCACCACTGTCTGAGCTGGTATACCCGTCTTCAGAATCTTCTGCATGGCACCCGATGTTATGCCGGGCATGCACACAGAGAAGCATGGGTTTGCATTGAACATGCGTGGATCAAGCTACTTTGTTGCATGTGCAAGCCTGTCACTTTGGTCTCTGCGTGTGAGGGGGACGACTCTGGCATCACAATGTATGCAGGTTCAGAGATTTGTAAGTAGGAAGTGGAAGTCAGGCGGCTTTTGCTAACTCAAAACAGGTTTGAAATACCCACAGCACAGGTTTTGACTGTCGGTCAAGGCTCCGTCCGGAAGCTCTTGCCGGTCAGACCATGACATGGAGCCACGTGCAGGCATATTGTTTTCAGGTGTAAGCTATCAGGTGATGGTGGCGGGGAGGGGGGAATCGCACCATCATACTCTCCAATTGCGGGCATTAGCATGTTGCGTCCTACCGGATTGTGTGCACGCAGCATCAGCCCGGTGCTTGCCATGGCACTGGTGCCTTGTCGAGTCTTGACGTTAGTGCTACGACCGCGGGGGATATGCCAGCTTGAGTCGCAGAATTGGTTGCATCTGTGTTGGCTGAAAAAGGCCAACATGCCTTCACGGCCAAGATCGGTGGGCCCAAATCGGCGTGAGTTGGACATGACGACTGGATCAGTGAGCGCAATACCCTTGTTGAATTTTCCGCCTTGCAGATCGCACAGCAAAAATTGTCCACCGCTGATGTGATATGAGAAATGGCTCAGCGCTTGCGCTGCCAGCACCCGATGTGCTTCCGAATTCGGAACCCACCCGCTGTTGGAATTGTACTTCTCAAAGTTCCGTATGTATGGCTCAATGAGGCAAGGCTCGTCGCCGCGAGTTCTCCATACCTCTGAAAGGTTCAAGTAGAATCGCATCCTACAGGCACCGGCAAGGTTGAATCGCTCAACGAACTGCAAAGCCTTTTCATTGATCTCTGTCTCGCTGTCACACAGCTCGTTCGCACTCATAGACCCAGGCCGAACCCGTTTCTCAACGCAGGGCTGGTTCGAGCGTGGCCCTTTGGTATAACGCCCCCTGTACACGTCCTTGAACGAGCCCGAGCCGACTATGTCGTCATAATCCATAGATACCTTATCTCCTAAATTCCGCCTGCCGAACATTGTTGTTGGAGTGCCTGGCTTGTCGAGAGCAACTGGAGACAATGCCCATGCACTTCCAGCGAAGAGAATTGTAGCTGTGCTGCACCTCACGGCCAAGCGGAAGCATTTGCGTGCTTGAACGGCGACGACTGTGCCGTGACTTCGGGGGCCATGCGATTCTGAACCGCACGAGGTTACACCGGTGGAGCATGCATGTCGCGACCGACCAGCCGACATCAGCGGATGTGGCGTCGATGCCTCAGGAAGCCCTAACCCGGCATCGCGTCACGTCTGCAGATGTTGAGTTGTGCGAGCCTGGGCCCAAATGGCAAAACTGCGACGCGACCCCAGTGCCTCGAACCGCAGCAGATGTGCTAAACCCCAATTCATGCACACTGCACCATGCGTCGGCATTCAACCTCCGTGCGTCAAAACGAATTATAGGTCCGCCGGTATGCCGTCTGCAATCGCAGCAGGGTCGGATTATCACAGGCTACAACGCAACCGTGGCCTCACGCCACCAATGACTTCACATGTGCATCAGGCGGACAGGCAGCTCAAGCCCAGGCCAGCACGCAGCACACGCCGCTTGCTGCATTGAACAAGCAGCACACGCCACCTATAAAAGCTATTCCTTCCTTTTCAGGAGGTCGTGGGGTCGCTTATGCAGAACACATGTGCGCGCTTTGGGGAATTGAAGCGGCCGTGCGTGACCACCTCGCTTAGCACAGGAGGAGGCCCTGGGAGTTTCGTACGGTCGTCTGAGGGGGATTTCCAGGTGGTTTACCCCTTCGGCATGTGGTCCCGTCAACTCGGAGGTGTCAACGTCCAGGATGCTGGTCAGTCAATCCAGATTTACTTTACTTGACCTATCCATGTAGCCAGTGTATGACCATGTCTCGAGAATATGGCTCAGTGATCCAGATTTGCTTTACTTACACAGAATCTCAATGACAGGCCGATGACGGGGAGAGGAGCCTGTCAGTCACGCTGGATATCATATGGCCTGCATGAATTTTACACAAATATGCAATTACACTTGAATTTATGCTAGTCCACTTGAGTGATAGGGATGGCACAAAGTCGGTCATCTCGTCTCAAGGTCGAGGTTGATCTCACACGAGATGCCCCGACATGACCTTGGAACCGTGCATGCTAGGGAGGGCGTGCCGGGGGGTGCCTACGTGCCATGCGTTCTGACCGGCGGGCTCTGCGCCTGGCAGGCTCGCAATGCCGGCTGTGCTGAGTTCAGCAGGAGCAGCTGGACGGGTGTCTGAGGGGGCGCAGGGCGTGGCACGTGAGAGGATGTGGGCATGCGAGAGGCCGGGGTGGCTGAGGGTGTGGCGGGGGGGTTGATAGCTGAGCTGCCGCTGTGGGCAATGGCCGGCCTCATCAGAGACCGCTGGGGACGCGCCTCCAGTGCTGCGGTAGCGCCGGGCAGATGCCGCAGAGCCCAATCACACGCCCTGTCTCAAGGAGCAGATGTGGCGGCCAATGACAATGCCCCGGGGCCACAGCGGCGTATCAGAGAGTGGGTGGGTGCCTGGTGCTGACGAAACGGCCGCACGAGGTGGGCATCACACCTCCCGGCCCCGGCATCCTGACGGCTGTCCACCAGTGTTGGGGCGCTTTACAGCAATTCCAGGGCTGCCACCCAGAAAGTACACCTGAACATTCGGAATTGTTACATATGATCGGGCCCGACGACCCAACACTCGTGGACACACTACACACACAAAGTATCACCTGGGCCGAACCACAATCATCCACAACAGCCTCTTGAATGTGGCTGCAAAGGGGGCACAGGACCAGGGCGCATGCGTCCCAGGCCGAAGGCGTTCACACTGAGAAAGCCTGCCACACACTGCCATGTTTGCACAACCTTTTTTTTTCAAAACACAAGCGTGTCCAGCTGAGCACGCAGGAGCTGCAGAAGCTTCCGTGCACCGCATGTTTTGTTGTTCTGTCTTTGTGCACTTCATCGAATCAGGTGCCCTATGTGGCAGTTTTTTTGGATCACTGTAGCAGATAGATCACACAATCACCGAAAGCAGATTTCAACTGGTGCTGTGCTTTTTTGTGGGCGCAGCGGCTCCCATCGGTCCGGAACTCAGAGAATGATTGGATCATCACAAGCTCATTAACAGTGCAGTGTGATATCCCTCCAGGGATGACTGTCAGGACAGTTTCGCATTTGATTCGCATAACGACATGTTCGAAGAGTGCTGCAGCTGTAGCCAGAAACATGGTTGTGTAGAGAGCAGTTGACCCTGATTGTGACTGCAAGCATCAGCGCCGTCGCTGAGCCAATGACCAATCGAATGCAGTAAGGTATGGAATCAACACAACTCAATCATCGAATCAGGACGCATAGTAGAAAAATGAATCATTGAATGGCTGGCAGCTGCAGCAGATATGCGACAATGCACCACACCGCTGCCACACACGTCTCTTCTCACCGGACCCACATCACACAGATGCGCACAACGATCCATGTGATGCCGGCGCAGTTCATCACGCTGAGGCTTCAATTTCTGCCACCGCCAAGAGAGCGTGCAAAGCAGATGTCCGCCTCATGCCACGGCCCCTGATCCCTGCTGCCTCCGCCAGCACTCAGAGCTGAGTCGCATGTGTGCTTGTTCAGGGCGATCACCTCATCATTGGAACCAAGAAATAAGAATGAGTAGGTCACCGTGCTAGATGACCCAACATGACCAGCTATGGGTCCTGTGTTCTAGTACTCTGACGGATCCGCTCAGCCAGGGCAGCGCCCCGCCGCGCGGCCCGCGCCAGCAGCGTTTCGCTGCTATGCTGCGTCGTCGAGTCGAGACTCCGCCGCCCGCTCTCGCCGACCGTGCGGCCGCTGCTGCGGCGCCCAACGCTGGACGCATTCCTTAGACCTCCCGGCAGCGCCCCGTCCCCATCTTCCCCGCGTCCGTAGAACCGCAGTCGCGCGTCGCGGGGGTCCAGAGCCGCTTGCGGCACGGACGACACGTGGTGCATGCCGATCTGCGCGTCTGAGCGCGGGCTGTCCGGCATGGCCGCGAACGCAGAGCGCACCGAGTTGGGGGGACTCACTGCCGAGTGTGGTGAGCTCGGGGCCCCCGGCCATGGAGCGGCAACAATCGTCGGGGTTCCGGCCGGCTCCTCGCTCTCAACCTCTGACGGCGGCCGGTCTACGCGGACAGCTCCAGAACTGACCGGCGGTGGGGGCATGCTGACGTCCTCGGCCACGGTGCTGATCTTGCTGCGCGCGATGCTCTCAGCCGCGTCCACGGCGGCCACGGCGGCCGCCGCCGACGAAGCCGCCGCGGCGTGGTTGAAGCTGCCCATTGCGCTGTGGCGCTGCAGGGACGGCCGCTCCGGCACAGACCGCAGCGCCCCGGCCGCTGCGCTGTGGCGCTGCAGCTGCGGCCGGGGCCTCGGTGTGGCCAGGCCGGTGCCGATTGCGGTGTTGCTGCCGGTGCGCGACATCGCGGGGCCGAGTGAGGGCCGCTGCAGCGCGGAGCTGTTGATGCGGGACGTCACCTGCTCGAGCATTGAGACGGCGGAGCGGCGGGCGAGGGGCAGGAGGTCGACCTGCTCCTTCGCGAGCTTCGTGTCGCGCTCGTCTTGCACGACGTTGAAGACTCGGCCGTTGAGGGAGTGGTCGCGGGCCTCGATCAGGCGGTCCGCCAGAAGCAGCTGCACATGCGCACACTGCGTCGACCGGCAGGTGCTACTTTTCAAAAGCGCCTGCCATTGTACGGCAGAACACACATCATTCAACCAATCAAGATACCCGGCCGGTTTTCACCAGCGGCACGGGCTCCCGAAAGCCCGAGCTCAGCTATCACTGATCCAGTCACAAATGCATGTAAGCTTCATACGCTTCATGCGCGATATGAGCACTCATGGCTCCACACGAGCTCTGGCGCAGTGCCCATCGAGTGCGAGGTGTGGCGTTGTTGTGTCCCAAGGAATACTAGAGCATCGCAGCGTACTAGGCAGGCTTGATGCAGTGGACATGTCACAGACCTGCCACAAGAAGCTTTCAGCGGGCTCTGCTGCACTGGGCAAGACGTGGAGATGGCCTCCATGAGCACACCTGTAGGTTGACAATCTGAGTGCAGTCCCTGAGAGCTGTGTCAGCGATAGCTGCTAGCGGGAGCAGCGAGAACGGCTCCTCGACATCGATTCCGATCTCGTTGATGCCAGACAGAAGGAGACTGATGAGGGGGGCAACAATCAGTGTCACCCAGTCAAAAGTCGACCACAGGGCATAGGGCAGGATGGTGAGCCAGATGATAAGGAACCGGTGGGTATGGCGCGAGTATGCGAGGGGGATGGGAGTCTTGAAGATGCGTTCACAGGCCCCGAGCATGTCTTCAAGCTTGGTCAGATTCTCGTGCATCTGCCAGCGCTGCATTGCAGTGATGGGTGCAGCCTCAATCAGCTCTGATAGAACCTGTAAGCATTTGGGAAGGGGTCAGAATGGATACCATGGACGAGGCACAGCTGCGTAATATGTGATTATGATCCCATAGCACACCTGGAGGCACATGACGACCGGGTGCTCGGCGGCCAACAGAATTTGGATCTCCTCCTTGCTCAGCACTTCGGAGACCTCATCTCTGAGGGAGCTGTATGGCCGCAGGTGGCACAACAAGCACTTGCTAAAAGATATGGTCCAACGGACGAAAGTTGCCTTGCCGTTCCATTCACTGGTCGGGTAAAAAGACACGCATTGCCTTGCCAAGTCACGAGAGCGGTTCAGGACCATGCCCCATAGAGATCGCGCTTCCGCAAATCGAGCGTACGAAGAATTTGTTCGGAAAACTAGCAGAAGTGACAGGGCAAACGACGTGATTGTGAGGGGCTCCTGAACTGCATAGCATCGCCGGAGTCTGCGAGGCACGAGGCACGCCTCAAGAGACGAACAAACATCATACAGTCATGCTGATGGCAGAGCCCCATCGCACGCTGAGCGCACCTATTTCCGTTATTCTTTCGACACGAAACCATGATGGAATGACATCCCGCTCCTCCAGCTCGTCTTTGATGCCTACAAGTATGGACACAAAGAGGACCCACAGCACGGGAACTGCGCACGATCTGAGAACATGCGAGGTCGGAAGTGTTTTTACTGCGATCCAGTACTTCCATAGCGATCGATGTTTGACCCACTTTTCGAAGTCAAAGACCTGCACGAATGGCCTCAGCAGTGCTCAACAGCGCCATCATGCTTTCGATGCCGTGGAGTACATGCTTGAAGCAGCAAAAGCATTTATTGATGGCAGATGTATTGCTTTGACAGCCGTGCCTGTGCTGTGCCAGCAGCGGCGAGTGCGCGTCTTCGCTCCTGCCAGCTTGGATCGACAGTCGGGACTGATGGGGGCATGGTAAACTGAATACGCACGCACGCCTCCCCCAGACAAAGAGACAGGTACTACAATGTGGACTAAAATGTCCGAATTATGGTATACTTAGCTTCACCCATTCGGGGCTAGGCGCTGCGCACTTGACAATCACCGCCATACACGTGGTTTAGTGCAATGCATTGCATTCACAGTCTGGTAAGCGTGCCACTTGGTCGAACCGCTTGGAAAACGGAGATTGACCAGAATGGCCGCATCATCACGTAGTCAGAATGTTCATCAACGTCCATTTGAACCATCCGGCGCGCCATGCTGAAGAATGCATTGTAGCCGACCGAATTCCTGAAGCCCGGCATGCAGGTCACGTGGCTCCGTTGGTGACATGACAGACAGTGTCGGAGGAAGCCAGCGCTCCCTCACATGAAAGCACACCTGTCCAGGCTGCCAAAAACAACTAACACATCTGCATGGTGCGCTGCATTATTTCCTGATGGAGCTGACCACCTGCTTCTTGAAGATGCATGCAGCTGCGGCCAGATCTGGAGAGAGCATCTTGCCTCATCGCGGACAAGTGCAACGTACAGCACAAGCAGGCTTGCCATCGGGGCGGTTAGATACTGAATACAGCGAATTCACGCGAGCCCCGCGGCGCTGTGTGGTGTAGATCTTCGCTGCGTTCAGTTAGAGTTGTAGGCGTGTTATTGGAGTCCCTTCGCTCCGTAGCTGTGGCCCGTCCGATCCGATGATGCATAAGCGGCACAATTGCGATGAATCAGCATCAGATCAATTGTGACTTCCAGGAGGTGGTGGCTGCCTGCACAGGGGCGAAGAGAGCGTCTGGTGTCTGCAGATGCTGTACGTGCTGGGTCAGGTACCGGTACGTCCCGCTCCAGCAGAGTGCGCACATTCAATGTGACCTTTACTATCCGCGACCCTGCCCTTGATGGAGCTGTGTGGGTGAGAAACTCCCGTTCAGGAAGTCCATGTTCATGCTGATCTGTGGTTCAATGTGTCGACCTTCAACTGCATTGGTGCTGCTGAACTGAAAGTAGCGCAGTGAATCCCGCAGGCTTCCTGCACTCGCAAGTGATAGATTCACACATTTGCTGGAGTCTGATTTATAGAGCTGGATCTCTCGCGCCAGGCACCATTAGATAACCTCTCTTGATGTGCCACGCCGTACCGCTTGGTCCACCAGCACCAGAGAAAGGCAAATGCTGCAGTGGAAAAGGCACTGCTACTCCAGCACTGTCCGCATCAGCAGCCGGCCTTGGCTCTGTACGGCAGCAGTACCCATGTGACTTCTGTCACTGCACATTGGCATGCGTCCATGCCTTTCCAAACAAGCCCACAACACAATTAACACGACACAAGCAGTGCCTGAACTCAGTCACTGCGACGTGGTGCTGGCATGTCAGAGTTTTCTGCAGTCAAAATGTATGTGGTCCACTCCTGGTAAATACAGAAGCCATGCATGTGAAGGACCAACATTTACAGGCACTGTGTTGCGCACCCATGCTCACACACATTTTGCTCCACTGGCATCCCACATCATGTCGATTACTGCATATATCGTCAAATTACCCACTGATTTGGCTGCCTAATACGCCCCTCCCAGAGACATATGTATATGCTCCAAACCACAACATGCCGAAGCCAGTGTTTGAACCACAGGTTTGGCGCGTTATGCCTGATACCAAAGTGGATAATCATGTGAAAGTCTGAGTACACCCTTGTGATCATGTTCCAAGCAACTTGTTTTCCTGTGGCGTCGTCTATCTGAAGGGTCCTCGTCGTTCAAGTGGTTTTCGTATCTGCTCGTCGGGACCCATGTCCGCAGTGTCAACTCGGCTGGCCCTCGTGCAAAAGTTGCACAGTTTGAGCGCCAACCGCCACAATGGTACTCTCAGCCAGGCGACCAACCTCCCAACAGCTGCCTCAAGTTACTTCGTCCTGTGTAGTATTTGTGCTACTTTTTGTCCAAAGTCCTCAACAGAACACTGGCAGTTTCCACAGTCAGCGCATTCCGACACCCGCCAGAATCCCTCCACCCAGGCGCTCCCAGGAGCCCGACAGACCAATGTTGCAGATGATGAGTGATGTACCCACTCACACTCACCATTGATCGCACATTACGCAGGTAGCCCGCTGTGCATGGACACCAGCCGAGCGAGGGAATCGTCGCCGTCGCGTCCATAGTACCTGCGCCGCACCGCAGCCACAGGATGCACGTTCCCGGCTGTGCTCGCCTCAGCAACAGCCTGCGTGGTGGTACTGGCCTGCCGCACGTCCTCCGCACAGATGCGCGGGCTCTCTGTCGCGTCGCCGTTTGCGCTCTGAGGCTTGCCCCCAAGCACCTTCCGACCCGGAGAAAATGGCAGGCTGGGGGTGTTTGTGCGGGCAACCTGCGGGACGCTGCGTGTCATGCTGACGCCGAGGTCCTGTCGCGAGTCTTGAAACGCCGCGCTCAGAGCGGGGACGTTCTGCGCGATGCCGTCTGCGATGCCGGTGCGGCCGTTGCGGCGCGTCAGCGGCACGAGGTCATGCTCCGCCGCGAGCCGGGTCTGGTATTCGTCGAGAACGATGCGGAAGACGTGGCCGTTGAGGGCCTCTTCCCTGGCCTCCGTCAGCCGGTCAGCCAACAGCAACTGCAGGGCACGCGCACCATTCTCAGCTGCACCTGTGAGTTGCACCTTACTTATGTGCCTGCGGAGCGGCGCGGACCCATGTCTGCAGCAGTCCGGTGCGTGCCCATCTCCAGGAAGCATAGAGGACATAAGCTCACAGCAGGGTCTCGGCGCAAAACCGCTGGGGCGATAATCAATCCTGGGCCGGTCCGATATTGCTCGGTAACTTGCAGCTACGAAAGTGGAATAATCTCATTGTGATCAGGACCAACATGCGGCATCACCATTTATCATGGGCCACGATTCATGGCACAGCAACACAGCACCATGGACCCTCGCGGCCTCAAGCAGAGAGAACCCGGCCTCGTCAGCATGCACGTATACCTTTCTACAGCCAAAAGAAGAGTCAGCACATCAATCACGCCTAAATGGAAAGTCTGTAGAATACAGTACAGCTTCACGTCCGCTGGCGAAGCTGCAAGAGGTCGTCCACAGCTACAGCGAGGGCGGAAGTGGCCAAGCTGGCTGTGCAGGCGGGTAACGGGGTGCACCTGCATGCTCACGATCTCCTGACAGTCTGTCTTCGCCCGATCGGAAATGGCCTCAAGCGGGAGCAGTGAGAATGGCTCCTCAACGTCGATGCCAATCTCGTTGATGCCCGCAAGGAGGAAGCTGATGAGGGGGGCAACGACCAGCGTCGCCCAGCCGAGGTTGCCCCATAGGGCATATGGCATGACTGTAAGCCAGATGATGAGGCAGCGGGTGGTGTGGCGGGTGTAAGCAACAGGGATGGGCGTCCTCAAGATGCGCTCGCACGCGCCCAGCAGGTCATGCAGTTGTGTCAAGTTGTCGTGCATCTGCCACCGCTGCATTGGAGATATGGGTGCGGCCTCGACCAGCTCCGATAGGGCCTACATGTAGTGGCACTAATCTTGTGGGGATGACATGGGGGCAGCAGGACACGAACGCGCATGTGTGACCGTACGAGTCCTGTTGTGAAAACACAACGATAGCAGCTCCTGTGCCATGGGTCTACAAAAATGCAGCTGTAATGGGCATCACCGCAAACACCAACAGTGCAGTGAAACCAGATTGCCTTGGAAGGTCCCTGAGAGCAAAGATTCGAGGCAGACGGATGTGAGGGTGTTCCTGTGGGCCTGAGACGATCGCCATCAGATAGAAACCAATACCATATTCCCACACATGAAGCGTAGCAAACCGGTGGAAGGCGATGATTGAATCACAGGTGACCATATCCTAGCAACCCATGCAAGATCTACATCAGATCGCTCCTCAAGTTCTGACAGTCCCATTGTGAGCAGCGATGCATGTCAGTTGGCAAAGCCAGCCTTCAGGTGCACACTTTGACCCAGATCAAAGATAACCTCAATACAGTGAAAATTCTATGTATTAGTCTTGCGCCCCAAGTGTCACATTTCATGCGCCAGGTCTTGCCGTACAGTCACACCTGGATGCACATAACTACAGGATGCTCTGCAGCAAGGAGGATCTGCAGCTCTTCTCGGCCGAGAACTTCAGCAACTTCATCACGCAAACATAGATGTGGCCGCAAGTGGATTAGCAAGCACTTGCTAAATGCAGTGGTCCAGCGAACGAAAGTAGCCTTGGCATCCCAGTTTGCAGTGGGGAAGAATGACACTGACTGTCTAGCAAGGTTACGTGAACGGTTGAGAACCATGCCCCAGATTGACCGAGCCTCTGCGAAACGAGCATACGACGAATTTGTTCGGAAGACAAGGAGGAGTGACAGGGCAAAGGATGTGATCGTCAGAGGCTGTTGCACTGCAGGAACACCAACACTTCAATGAAAAGGGATGTGGCATGAATGCAGGTGCAAATATGCAGCTTCAGACTGAGTCTGTCCAGCCTGCAAAGAAATAAATCTATACAGAAGCATTCAAAATCACATCTGCTTATATGTCATCAGTCATACAGTGTGCGTGAGATTGATGCCCGTCATGCAGCAGACATACAGTGGCACAGGATGCCCAGCCTGTGTACTAAAAGTGAAGTAGTATGATGGTCATGGGAACTGGCGGTAAGTAACATCGGCATCAGAATTTGGAATACTTTTACCTGTGTCCAAATGTTGAATCTGAAGCCAACTGGGCAGCATGCCCTTCTGGGTCATATCCTGATTTATACCGATGACCAGACTGATGGCGAAGACCCATACAGACGGGATGACACATGACCGCAGCGTGTGAGACGTTGGTATGGTCAGGACTTCCCTCCAGTACTTCAGAAGGGAACGATGATGTTCCCACTTTCCGAAGTCAAACACCTACACTCCATTTGTAAGGGCGAAATTGATGCTTGAAGCACACTTTGGCAAGTATGAAGCCTTCGAACCTGTTCTGCGCCTGCAGCGGCCATTGCTCTCCTACGTTCAGCAGGATTCATTTCCGCTGGCTGTTGCAGCAGCGACGCTCTACGTTCTAGAGACATCGTACTGCCAGCTGCTGAGTCAATTGCAGGGTTCTCTGGACACTGAAGTGGTGACTCGTGAGTCCAACGATCAAATGTGCCTCGTGATGACAGTGGCAGTGCGTTCAGGTCTTGTCGAATGCAGCGGAGTAAAGCTTCGGCGTGATCCGCTTCAGCATTCAGTTTAGTCAAATTGTCGCCAGTCCTGTCAAAGCGCAGGTGCGACAGAGTTGAAAGTTGACGTGTTGTGGCTCGAGCTTGTCGCCGAAGGTAAAAGGCATGTGTAAGCAAACCTTTCTATGTAGCTGGCTACAATATCCGGTTGTGACAGGTAGCCGAGGAGCATGTCGTGATGGATCAGGAGAATGTCAGGACCCGCAGGGCGACAAAACAGAAGACTCTCAACCCCGACTCACCGTAGATGCATGCGCTCCGCCCGGCTACTCCCGCCGTGTACATACAACATTCTGTTGGAAAAACACACGCTCGGCCAACACTATCATATTGTGAAGGCCATAACGTACACAGATGATCTTCTCAAGGGGGTGCATTCTGGCCAAACGAAACGAAGCATGGTCACTAACTCTCCGAGACTCGACTGTGCCGTGTAATGCAGCCAATGCGCTGCATAAAAAACGCACAGTCACTACTCGCTTCATACATACCTCGGGGACATGTTTATCAGTGTGATCATCAGAAAGTATGGCTTGGATCACAAGCCCTGATTGTTTTCTCCCACGACCGGTTTCCCCACAAGATCCCGTGCTGCAGACAACCAGTGGCGATGCAGCGGGGCCACAATTGACGACCCATGCATTTGGGTGCGGGTGATGTTTGTGGCATGCATGGCATGCCCTTGCGGTCCTTGGAGACCGTGTGTGAAATTCGTTGGATGGAACCGACCGCGGTATACCGAGACCTGACCTCACCGAATGCCGGAAGCATCACCTGAATCCTCCCACACGTGTGCGCCAGACTGAAGGCGGTATGTATAAACCCGAATCCTCAACGCAATATCTGTTTGCAAAGCTGAGTTCTGATCAGTCGCAGATTGGCCTTGTCGTGCACACCAGTCTCCAGTAGCGCTGCCTCGCGAACGCCTCTAGGCCACATCGTCCCCCTTTGGCTGTGATTCAGATGTCTAGAATGCACACAGCGGGTTACAAGGTGCGTATTCACGTGCAATCCGTGTCGTGCCCCAACTGCTAATGCCGTTTGTGGTATGTGGCGGGCTCTGTCGCTCAGAACGCTTTCCTGGCACGACTTGCGACCTCGCTGTCTGTAGACCTTAGCAGTGGAAGCAATCTTACTGAGTGGATTCGGTAACTGCTGGCTGCGTTGCTGTGTATAGTATTCTTTTGTGGCGTTTTTCACGTGTCTGGCTGTGTACACGCATCTCGTCCAGTCAACAGTCAGCCTGTTGATTGCAAACATACTCGCAATGACACATATGACTTTACGGTAGCTTCATAAGTCTTGCGGTCGGCGTAGCGATGCAGTATATGCATCGGTCATGGCGCATTCATTGCCTTGTACTGGCGGCATACTCACCAAGCATTTGCACATTGCGCCCATGTACGTACTGTAGCCATATGTGAATAGTGGTATCCGAGAGCGCCATCCATGTAGTAACCAGATCGAGCAGTGCCGGTGTACTTGTCCCCCGGTGTTCTGGCATGCCGTGTCGCTGTATGGCGCCCATGCAAAACCCGAACACAACACGAATTCGCGTGACATTCTTAGATGATCGTTTCTGTGCAGGTGCCGAGCGTTACCGGAGCTCGCGGTCCCGGTTTCCAGATCAAACCTCCTACACCTCGCCTCACTAGTGCTGCCGCTGTGCCAGCAGATGTACCTGCTTTCATCTGCACCCAGCAGAGTGGTGTAGTGACATGCACAGATGAAGCCGGCTCTCCTGTGCAAGGAGAGCAGCTCAGGCAGCTGCAGGCCTTGCTGAAACCCATTGCTGATGCACCTGCTCTGGTAGATGAGCCTGTGAAAGCCCAGGTAAGCTCCGGCTGTGATCAACGCTGCTGCAGCCTACAAGCCTAGCATGTTCCGAGATCTGCATTGTCTTGCGGTGTCTCGTATCCATGATATTGTCCATGTGCAGCCGGTCTTGGCGCCTCACATTTATATGTTCAGGTTCAGCAGCACCGGTGTGCTTGATCACCAACTTCGTCAGCAATACTGCCATTCATGTAGGCCCAGTCGATGCCGCCAGCAGTGGCAAAAGATGCCAAGATGATCGCTCAAACGCTCGAGAGTGTCAAGCCAGCAGCACCTACTCCACCGCAAGTGTCTGCTTCTGTTGAAGGCAAGGCTGCTGCACCCTCCACTGCAAATATGCCAGCACCTAGCCCAGCACCCACAGGTGCACCCGTAAAGTCTGTTAGTCAATCAGCCACCCCTCCGGCCCCTGTATCTGAGCCACAGGCCGCGATTCCGGCTGTCACATCAGAACAGTCTGCTCGTTCCACCCCAAAGAAGACAAATCCACCGGTCACCCTGGCCACGCCTGATTTGTCTGCTAAGTCCCCGGGATCTGATGTCCGGGCCTATGCAGTGTCCTCTCGAGGCAACGAGGAAGCAGTCAACTTCTCTGCGCCTGCACCTGCACCCCCCGCCCCAGCCCCCTCTGCCCCTGCTGCCCGCACCAGCAACGCTGGCCTGATCCCAGGCAACTCATCCGCTGGGGTGAGTCCACCTGCCCCCTCCGCACCAGCGGCCAAGACTGTATCACGGCCGTCCGGTAGTTTCCCGGGTAATGTCGATCCAGCTGACTTCCTGCCAGAGGAGGAATTTGGCAAGGCCAAGGTCACAGTCGCCTCTGCAGCGGCAGTGGATGCCAAGTCTGGCGGTGAGGCGAAGAAGCTGAAGATCGTTAATGACAAGGGCTTGATTCCTGGCAACCTGCAGATGGAGCTCGGAGAGATTGTGAACCTCCTGCAGGCCGTGAATGACGAGCCGATCAAGTACCTGAACTACAAGATCTACCCAGGGAATGTGCCTCCTGATGCGCCCCAGGGCACGCCGGTGTCAACGGTGCTCGAGTTCAGCCCTGGCAATGCGGCGCCCAAGGGAGGGGACATGAAGGCAGTTAAAATGGAGCTGCCCCCAGGAAACATCCCACCTGACCTGGGTGACATGCTCGAGTTCCTCAAGGGCAGCGAGTCTTAGTCGGTGTATGTGGCCATCCGGTCCATTTGCTCCGGACAGTGGGGTATTGGCTGCGATGGGATTGCTGGGATGGCATGGTTGATGCTCGATGCAATGGGTTGGGGAGGGTGTGTTAATGGTTGCTACAAGTTTGAGTCCTTTTTCTAGTTGATGTGGGTTGCCCGAGTATGCACGGTTTTGCTCGACATGGCTTGTCACATGCAGTGTGGTACAGTATGCAGGAGTCCAGTGTACGGTCAAGTGACAGATCTGAGGTAGCATGCGATCATGGTAGTTGGCAGTAACACTGTGCAGTGTTTGATCAATGTGCACAGTTCCTTTCCCGTGTGCAGCAAGATAGCATAGAACAGTTCTCACAACATGACAATAGGACCATTATCATGATGTGAGCCGTTGTGTTGTATTGGATAATATGTTGTTGATCCTACCTGTTTTGCTCGAAGTGTCTTTTGAGTTGTGCTTGAAGATGGGACCGTACATAACATACACATCATACAATATCGACGAATAAATATAATTGTGTATGCAACAATTCAATGTCGACAATTACATATCATGATGTAACACAGCCGACATGGCCACTTTGCACTCACTACAACAGTGTTCATGCTGGTGCGTTCAGCCCGCACTCTCCCATGCCTGGCCACATCGTCCCGCGTACATGATAAGACGCTAAGACTGCATGTTACTCCTGCCCATTCCATGAGTGTGTGCAGTGACCATTGACCACTGATTGACAGTGAGTTGGCTTCTTCTGACAGTCCTCAAAAACCACTGAAGTACCATTGTCTCCTCCTATCACAGGCATCCACATGCAGAGGTGAACAGTGCACAGTCCTTGTGGGACTGAAAGGTACAAAAGGTGTGACTAAGCTAGCTCCACAGCCGTTGCAGAGGCATGGGGCTCATCGAACTATTCTCCGAGTCGCCCAGCTGGGGTGCTGAGCGTTTCCAGTTGTGGATTCCTTTCCCAACACCTCGCGTGCTGTTCATTCATACATTGCAAGCGCACGTGTAAGTGGACACAGGCAGGTGCAGGCCGGATTTCTGGAGGATGCAAGTGTCAGAGGCGGCGATTTCTGGAATTTATTTCAAGAACACCATGACTGTGTGGAATGATCAGCTGAGCCTGTCAATGAAGTACCACCAGTCAGATGGTCTATATCATCCCACTTGCTTTCAATACACAAAGCTCATGACCATGCGTACCGCTTGAACCCATCGTCGTTGAGTCTCTCGATGATGGAGCCTGTTTACAATGGAGACCATCAGCGCTGCCTAGCTGCTTCAGTGGCTGACATCAGAGTCTCATCTGTCTCATACTTACCGACGCCGTGTGTCAGATGCAACAGTGAAGCAAGCAGGCTCACAGTCAATGCCATCAGGGCTGTTGCAGGTGATCTCTGGTCATGTGTCCTCCCCACAACGCGTACGTGCTGATCGCACTTGGAATTTGGGGCAGTGGTGATTAGGTGGGTGCGCCCTGGTCCCAAACAGGCACTGTGATTGAAAAAACTAGATGGATTCCTGCTTCAAGCGCCAACAATGAAAAGAGGTAAAGGAGGCAGTGGGCAGGGAGATGACGTTGCCACATATGGGCCCCTTACATTCTGCAGCATGTCGAATTGGTACAGCGCGATGAAGCTAAAGCACAGCAAAGTAAGTCACTCGTCGTCTGGCAACATGCTTCATATGCATTGAAACCTCTGCTGCCTCCACCAATTGTGTGCTGCGCTCCCGGCAAGCATCCAGCCCCAGCGTCACTTGACAGCACATCCCATTTGCCCTCATCCTGTGAGTGGTGGAGTTGCATCAGCCATTATTACATACTTTGGCATCATGAATCATGACTATCACAGCCAACAATGCACACAGCGCTGGCCACTTGGCATCAGACTGTTAGTAAAGTTTGATCAAGTATACCTAGAGATCCCTTGTCAGAACACCCACCATTGATGCAATGTCTGCTCCAATCGCACAAAGAAACTCTGCTGTGAACGTCAACCAAACTTCATCAACAGCCTAGACACGAGATCTTCAGCTGGCAAAAGTGTGGTTGAAGCAGCGCATGAAGCACATGCCCATCGCTGAAGCAAAAGCCAAGCAGAAACAGCTTTGCAGCCTTGGCCACACACACCATAGCAAATCAAGAAGCCACACGAAATTGCGCCCCAACAATTCTGGCCTCAACTGGACGTCCGATGCCAAACAGCAGTTGTCTGATGCAAGGACTTGAGGTCAAGTCATTTTTTTCTTTGAGCTGTGGAGCTGTGCATTCTTGTTGCTGTGCGCAGATGCTGGGGCAGCTCAGTCGGCTTTAGTCGTGTTGAATGCTCGGGTGCTACGCGGACACAGCCTGCACAGTCTGCAGACCAACACCAACACAGGCCAGTCACAGCCTCCAATCACCAAGGCCACCCCTTGCAGCGGTCAGCTCCGGGGCCACCCGCATATGCACAGCAGTGTTTGGTCGCCTGGAGCGGTTTTTGGGGGCTGCCATCCAGAAAAGTAGAGAATTATACTGAATATTCCTATGTAGTCGGGCTCGAAGGCCCTACACTGATACCCAGCCACAGGCAAGCATGCAAGCATGCAATGCACAACCCCCGATCCCCAGGACATGTGATATGTCCTCTCCCATGCTTGCTGAGACAGTTATCACTTTAAGTATGGCGTCACACCCAATTGGAAATACTAGTCAACTATGTGGATATTGTGTCATGTTGGCCTGGGTTGTGTCACACAGAGAAAGTGTGGCAGTCCAGCGATATGGCGGTGTCACCATGGGACTACCATAGATTGTATAGCTATGAATCCACGCATTTGCAAAGTCAAAGAGCATCTGGATTTACTGAGCCTGACTCTTTAGACGACATTGACAAACCCAGACGCACGAGACCACATGCCAGCCACACGAACAGGAAGCTATCAGCTGGTTGCAGTGCCACAGCTGGTTGCACAGGCACACGCCAGCAAGCAAGCTTTCACACTGTTGCTAGCCTGGACTGCAAACTGGCATCGCACACAGAGGCAGAAATTCATGAACGCCACTCACCGCCACACCCCCGCTCACAGCCACATTGCATTGTGCAGCGGGACAGAAGTGGGTCTTGTGATGATGCGGATCTGGGGGGGCTGTTAGACAGTGTGAAGTAAAGTAAAGTAAATCTGGGTGTACTTAGCCGGGTCCTGAAGAGGACATTGACAACTCCGAATGAACGGGACCACATGTGCCGAAGGGGTGTGCCTCTGCGGATGATGGGGTTTAAGAGTATGCTCTGTGTATGGGGCTCGTTTAGGTCATGAGGACTTGGTGAGGCCATTGCTGCCAGCAACGCTATGGCATTTCCATCCTGTTTACGCCCATTTGGCCAGAACTGTTCTTCGCTTGTTCCTGAGAGCAACATGGACATATGCGAGGGAAGCAGAATAAACACAGGGGAAGGCACGTTACTGCAGTCAGAACAGGCATGCGCATCCTCGATCCTCGACCGAAGGGAGATGTACTTTTGGGGTCGGGCATGACACTGGACTGGTTCGAATGTCCGGAGAGGTGTCAGCAGTGGCTGTTGTCCACAATCGGCAAAGCACCTGATTGGCTGATGCATCGTGCGACAAGATGATCAACAAGACATGCACAAGGCTTGTGGCTGATGCGTGAGGTAAGCCTCCGTGTATACTATACGTATAGTAGGAACTCTTGATCTGTAACGTAGTTGCTTGGCTTGAGCTCGCGCGGTACAAAGCATTGCAAGGCCAAAGACCCTTCTCCACCTGCTATGGCACAGTGACAGATTCCTCTCATCTGAGCTCCGGCCATCAATCTTCCGGGAGGCTGCAGCGCGGCGCGGACGCCTGCGTGTCAGTTTATGGCCAGAGGGAGCCGCGAGTGTGTAAACGTTTTTTGGGGCCCATTTCCAAGAGATCTGAGACAAGGCCTTTGCGAGGCAAAGGTGTAAGCAAAGCGGTAGATTGTGATGAATTTTGCCACATTTCAAGGTGAATCGGAGCTGGCACCGCCTGCTCTGAGAGTCACCACGTAGGCGATTGGCGCATTTGCGAGACGATCTCCCGAGTCCAAGAATCCTTTTGACCCCCGAGAGGTGGCAATCTCGAATATAGACTCTGACATGCGGATATGTAGGCAATTTTGCTTCAGGCGTCGGCGATTTGAAAGATCAAATATGCAGCAGTGATACAACAAAGCAGATGTGCCCGACACGGAACCTCCTCGAAGACTTCGGGACTGAGGCGGCTTCACGTCGAGAAGCGCCATCCTTCGTTCAAACGGCCTTAAATGTGTCTGCGCATAGGTATGACGACGAGCGGCTCGTTCCGGACGTCTTCAATCGTCTGACACGAGGCTCCGGTGGGACGAATTCTGCTCAGGTGCGCTTCAGGGAAATATTATACACATATACTATGGAAGGCGCTGTCTTGCGATTTTGAATCCGCTGCGACCTGGGGGATGGTGGGTTCACTGTCCTCCGCTTGCTGGTACACAGCGTCGGTCCACGGCCGTTGCGTGGGCCCTGTCAAGCGAGTCTCCGACATTGCTATCTGGCCGCAGGTGAGACTGGCAACAGCTGAACGTCCGGTGGGGGACGATGCTAGCTTTTTCTTGGTTCCTGGTGCCCAGCCCGAACACCCCCCCAGCAGCAGCCATCGTGTCCTCGTCCGGAACTCAACCGGCAGGCAGGTGCGCACCTTCAACGATTTTTTCGCATGCGGAATGATTTCTATCGTGCCGCGCTGCCTTTCATTTGCGGCCACGTGCACGCGTCCGATGTCTTTAAACGATGACTTGAAATCGAGAATGCTGTACAGGAGCGAGGAAGGTTGGCAACTGTCAATGATTCCAGTATAGAGCCATGTCAAGATCCTGGTGCCTCCAGTACAACTCACTTCCAACCGCCTTCGGCTGCACCATGTCGGACACAGCCACCAGGGGCAGATTTCCCTCACGGCCAACAATATATCACAGCTCCAACAGCTAGCCATTCCAGCATATCGTTTACGTGCCCTTCATTCGTCCCTGTGCCGAACATGATGGGGCTTGGCCCATGGCAGCCGCTTCATGCACTTCCGTCAACGGGCTTCCTGCCCATGGGCGTTGGGGTTCACATGCAAGCTGCCCCTAACACCATACCATATCCTCAGCAGCAGATCCAGCTTTTGCGGAACCAAGGTGCTTTCCAAGCACCAGCAGCGCCTCAAGCATGCGCCCACGGTAGAGCCACTGCCATTGCAGACCATGATCGCTCGCATGTGCCACTTGATGGCCCTACCTCAACGCCAAGCAGCCTGAGCGACTGCACACACTACTTGCCTTTGGGCCTTCGATCACACATCGCGATGCGTATCAAGGCTTCTTCAGGTCATCGCCAGGAATGCCTGGAGCGATTCCGCAAGAAGAAGATACAAAGCATGGCTGCCAAAGCGGGCCCGCGCTACATGAGCCGCAAGAAGCGCGCCGAACAACGAGCTCGAGTAGGAGGCCGTTTTGTGCGCACAGAGGGGCCACAAGGGGATGGCCGAGCTACTGAACAGGGCAGCCGAGCTGGTCAAGGGAGTACCCGAGCTGATGCTTCGGCGGCTCCATCCACCTCGGATCCGGCTGTGGCATCAGATCATGCCGCCCCGACGTGACGGCTGTGCATCAACCCAACGCTTCACTGAGAGAAAGGGCCTCCAAATAGAATGGCAGCAGCCGTGGGCTGCTGCTGCGGATATCATGTGCATGTCGCACGGTGTCCATGACCTGGCCGCTTTACCGCGTGTGAAAGGCTGCGGTCATGCAGCCTGTGTTCACGGCGGACATCATCGAGTCGGCCTCTACTGTGCGGCAGCAGCCGGCGGGGTCCGACTGTGTGCTCATGGGTGCATCGTGAGTGTCCGTCGTGGGTGGGTTTTGGTCTCGGGTCAGATGTGAGCTGGGCCCCATGTCGCGCCCTCAGGTCAGCTCCGCTGTGATCAGGCATGACCGTTCTATGCGACTGGCCGTGGTGTGTCAGCAGCTGTGCAGTCGGTGGGTCATGTTTGGTCTGCGCGGCATATGATCGGCCAGTGCGTGCTGTGTCCTGCCGGGGCACTTCCATCATGAGCTCTGCCGGCCTGCTGCTGAAGCGAAAGAAGAACAGAGTTACATGGCCCTTCAGCAGGGAGGCCCGTGGGGTTCCTACTTGTTGTGCTGTAGAAGGTGATGTGGGGCGTGTTGCTGGCTGAACCGTCGTGTGGCCACTGTCGTACTGGGGTCTGTGTGCATTGCTAGTCATTCAGCAGCTCGGTGGCGGTGCGAGTGATGATGGCGTGCATCCGTGACACTTATGTCGGCTAGAGGACGTGGGCTGTGCTGCGTGCTTCCGCACCGCAGCCCCAATCCGTTCATTAGGAAGCCACATAATTGGGCCTGGTGTGAGGCTCAGTGGTTCGTGTGCGATGCATCATATCTTGGGTTCGTGGTTGGGTGTTGCGGAGTGCAGGGAAGCATCCCACTGGTCATGGTGTCAGGCAGGCACGTGTGGGCGTGCTCTGAATTGCACTGTGGTGTGCCATTGAAGTGATCGAGGACGCGAATGGTATGAGCCTCATAGCAGTGGCTACCGGTTCGATGTCGAAGCTCATGGAGGTGCAATACTTTGGGATTGAAAAGCAGTTCATGTTCAACAGACTGATGTGGAACAGGGCACCGCCTGGATGTTCGTGTGGCTTTTCAAGGTTTTGACTGCTGTGGTGCATTCGGTCGTCGCTGTGTTGGCTCTTTTTTATATATATCAAATCTGTCGCCACAGCCTACCCACAGCACCACTGTGACACTTGATGCAGTAGTGTCCTGAAACAGTAATGCATCCAGCAGACCTGGCCTGTGAGTGTCCTGCCAATGCATGTATAAGACCAGTATTTACAGTTGCAATACATCTCCAGCCTGTGTAGTGCAGCAGATCTGTGACGAGGTCAATCGCTGACAGTGTGCTGATGTGTGTCACAGACAGATCTTGGCAGTCGTGCTAATTGCCGGCCAGACAGCCCTGGTGCATGTGTGTGACTGTGCAAAATTGTTCATGAGGGCGAACGAGATAATGCATCAAGACGTACTGCTGTGCACGAACGTTGTCATTTTCGTCTTTTAAGTGTGCGGTCTTCTGGTATGGTGGTGTGCGGCTTGTTCAATAAGTGAGTAGCCTTGGCGAGAACATGGTGTACGTATTTGAAATAGCACTGTTCACGCTGCCTTGTGACACGGCCCTCAACCACACAAACTTGAGCAACACCCCGCAGGAAACTCCACTGCGTGCATGTTTCTACATATTTGTAGATACCGTGAGTGTGCAAGATCGCATGAGCGAGTAGACGTCCTCACACTCCACCAGCGCGCTAGCGGAGAGCGCTCACTGTCAGGTGTGCAATGCCAAACTGATTGTCAGTGCAGACCTGCAGATTGGGCTGCCTACCACCCTAGATACCTGTGGCAATCTAGTGATGGCCGCTGTATCACTGGATTGCCAAAATATCTCTGGACTCCCGAGTAGTCTGGAAGCAGGTCCCATTTTCTGGCGTCTGATCGGCATGATGCAGCCCAGAACATGCCGACGGCGGAGCTTCAGCGGGAGATCACGTGGGGAACGTCTTTGCGTGCATCGTTCGGGCGGGGCTTGCTTCGTTGCGGAGGTTGGTCTGTGAGGGGACGCAGGCTGTCGGGACGTGCATGCATGCTTCTCTTGTGCCCCCATATGCACATGTACAGCCCGCCCCGTGTGGGGGCCTCCTTCGGGACCCTGCTTCGCTTACCATATGCGTGCTGCTGTAAGCTGGCATCCCGGATGCTGCGACCCATTGTTCCAAGGGCAATCGCAGCCCCTGACTGCTCACCGCGGCAAGGGCACCGGCGCTTCACACCATTATCGGAATGCGCATGCAGGAGGGTGAGAATCCTTGAGTTTTAGAGTAAAGTAGGGTACGTCTGGAGCGACTGATCAGCTGGAGCCGTGTCCTCGGGAGGACATTGGCCACCATGCGGGGTGGTCCGGGCAGTCGGGACCGCATGCCGTCGTGTTGCATGTGCACGGATGAAGGCAGCGAGGGGGGCAGCACCGCGCAAGTAGCGGGCATCACAAGAACACAACCGCCAACCCTGTCCGACGCACGCACGCCACAGCCACAACCAGCGCACGCACAACCCATAGCCCCCCCAACGAAAGAGACAAATTTGTCAACACCCAGACCTCCACACACACCACCACACACACCCTCACCGCACCCGCTCCCCGTAATTCCCCCCCCCCCCCCCCCGCGTACCCCCTAAGCCATATGCATGCCCCCGTCCCAGCCACCAGCGTGGGTCCACGGCACGTGCTGTGCAGCCATGTTGTGCATGCGGCACATCTCAGCCCCAGCCTCGGCTGCTGATGGGTCGCTCATGCATGCCACCAGAGCGGTACCTGATGTGCATCTCGAGCAGTGGTGGACCCCTTGCAGCATTTTCAGGGCTGGCATCCAGAAATCAGGCCTAAGTCTCGGAACTGTTGCCATGGATGTGATCGTGCGGGGCGAACCAACACTGAGGCCTGGATTCGTGCTACAGGATGATCAAAACTGTCTCTACACTGTAGACTCTACAGCACGTGGCGGCTGCCATGCATCCATGCATATGCACCCATGCATATGCATCCATGCGTTTGTGCGAATGTGCAATCTGAGTCAGGAGCTGCGGGACTTCTCCCTGATGTGGGCGAAGGGCTCCCTGCCAGGAATGCCAGGCAATGTTGGGAAATCCCATCCGATCACACAGAACAATTCCGGTTGTTTACATCTGATGTCCGGTCGGCAGTGCTGATTCCCAGATGATCGTCGGCGAGCGCACGCCCCACTGCGCAAACACGCACTTCGCTGCGGCAATATCTGTTGAGATGTGAGGTAGAGCGAGCAGAGATATTGACAAAGGGTAGTTACTGAGATATCATCGATCGATATAAGGCAGTCAACCAGCCACTGCCGTTGGGCCAGTCCGCTGTATGTCGAGGACATGCATGGCCAGTCACTATATTCCTGACAATATCCCCCAGCTGGCCGATGAATCGTACGGCGGCCTTCCCCATGTACCAACACGCGGCTCCACAGTAAACGCAGTGAAGCGGGAGGCTGCATGATTGACCATATCCTCCCGGGACTGGGCCGCCTAGAGCTCTTGTTGTCTGCGCCCGCTGTGCCCCAGCGCGCCCCCCGCCCGCGAGGTGGCGGGGCCGCCAGTGCATGTGTGCTCACTATGTCCACCATGGTGGCCACAGCCATCGATGATATCTCCAGCCGTGACATGCCAAAATCATATCCTCGGGAGTATGCTCCGCGACTCCCGTGCCCCCTGCGCAAGTTGGGTTTGCTAGTCCGGCCGGGCCGCCGTCCTGCAGCTGGGTGCATGGTGATCGTGTCGTCGGGGTTGCGGGTTTCCCTGTACAGGGAACATGTGTGGAGTTGCTGCGCAGGTGTGTGGTGATGCATGCTGATCATGAGCGTAGTCGGGAATCCCGACTCGGGATAGTCGGGATGCTGCTAGTGCGCGTTCTGGTGGTGCATGTCTCACCTCAGGCGTGATCGAGAAGCCCGATGGTATTTGTGCTGTTGATTGTTATGGCTTGGCTCACGCACGTCGTCACATTCCATAAACAATGGGCAACTGTAACTGCTGTGTAACATGTCCATTTGCAAATTTGAGCAATCTTGGATTGACGTCAGACTCGAGCGAGCGCATCCACCATAGCGCAACCATCGCACATGAAGTCTAGGGAACTCTGCGGCTCACAGGGTGGCTACTACCGACACGATTGCGAGTGTGTTCACGGAGTTTCATGCTTCACAGAGCTCTGCAAAGGCAAGGCGTACGTTCCTGCACTGTTTCGACCACTACAAGGTGACACGGCTTTCTTGCCAGGACACCGAAATGCTGCCTCGCTGCCCTATGCTACTATGCTGCAGCACAAATCCAGCATCTGAGGGCGCCGCAGATGATGAGCTGGACGTACATAGACGTCACAATGCCGATTGCCAATATCCCTGCCACATGGATGTGCAAGAACGTGCGAGGTGCTTGCTTGCCGTACGTTGCGTCTGATGCTCGCTGAATGGCAGTCTTAGCTTAGGAGAGATTTACCGTGTCCACAGTAAATGCGTGTTGCTGTTTGAGCTTACAGGCACCATACCGCCCGTTTCAAGGTCTGCGCGAATGGGCTTGCGCTTTCCTTTCACGGTCAGCTTAGACAGCTCGCACAAGCGAGCTACATGCAGCTGTGAACAGCGTTCAGTAATTTCACTGCACAAGTTTACGCCACATCCTCTTCTTTTTCCGACCCGGCGCTAGTAACCTCTGCGGGCTGCTGCTCGCAGCGGCAACTCTCGCGACACGTACGACCTCATATTCGTGCACTGTCAGTTCTTGCGCTGTTCGCAGAGTGGCTGCATGCGTATCTGTGATGTCGGTTGAAAGGTTGGCGTGCTGTGGGTGTCGCAACTGCGTGTGGCCGCTTCGCGGCGGTACGTATACATTGGTCGCGCCCTACATTGGCGTTGCACGAACGCGCAAAGGGTAGTCTGGGCGTGCGCCGCAGGCAGACTAAAAGAAGATTATGCTGCTGAGGCGAATGGCAGCTCCGGCTTTGAAGCAGGAACAGCGGGTCGCCGCTCAGGTCGCTGCACGGCCTTCCGGACTCTGCTCGACGTTGACGATATGGAGGCTGTGCCTGGGGCTGCTCCTGCCTTTCACCCTGGCCCTTGGTTACTGCTCCCAAATATGGGTAAGCAAATTCATGCAAGCGAAACCAGTCACCGTCATCGAATCGGTGCAATCATCGACAGCAATGGTCACGAGTGAAAGCGATTCACGAAGGGTCGCAGTGTGCTTCTTCGGGCTGACCAGATCCTTAAACCACACGATAGCGTCCATAAAGGAGAACGTAATTGGCCCACTTGTACAGCAAGGGTACGAAGCTGATGTGTTCGTCCACACCTACAATGACATCCGCCATCTAATCAACACAAGAACTGGGGAAGACACGGACTTAGACACCGAGCAATGGCGTCTCCTTCAGCCCTACGACGTGTCTCTGACGTCACAGGAAGATTTTCTGCAATCGGTGGAGTGCGATGCCCGATCCCTTTAGGCAACAACCGCCTGTACCTCATCTGCATGATACGCGCAAGGTCTCTGTGCACCGCATGCGTACCAATCTTGCCCTCGTCCTAGCTACTGATGGCCCTATCCACATGCTCTGAGAGGGAGACCTCTTGTGCTGCCAACTGTTATTGCTCTGATCCTGTAACTTCAGGTCTCCTGTGGCTGGTGTAGAATTTGTATGGAACAACGTCAGAGGATGCACATGTCACGATGACCCGGCTCGCAGCGCTCCTGTGCTCAGGCCTCACCTGCTGTGCAGCCGGAAAATGAGGAGATGCCTACAGCGCGGCACGGGGTGGCCTCGGGAGGCTCTCGACGTGCAAGTGTCCAACGTGCGCAACCTGCTGGCACAGCTCAACAGCGTGCTGCAGGTCGGCAAGCTGTGGGAGAGAAAGCACTCCGAGCGGAAGTACTCCGCGGTCCTCTTTGCCCGCCCGGATGTCAACTTCACCTGCCCGTTTCCAGCGCACATGCTCGACAACCTGCAGGTACGGACCCATGCCTGGCTGTTTCCGGGATGCCGCATGGCCTTTCACTCAGGCCACTGCGGCGCAAGAACGCGTCAACTTGCTGATGCGGATGCGCATGTTCTATAACTGGTCTGTTGAGTGACGTGAAGTATGCCAGTTCCACTGCAGAGCACTCCGGATCACATCTTCTGTGACACCAGGCTGTCCAGCTGGGATGTTCAACACTGCTGGGGCTTGAGGAGGTGAGCATGTCCACCGGAAGCCAGCACATCTTTGAAAAAAAACATACCATACCATTTCAAAAAACAGTACATCTGCAGCTGGTTCGAACACTCAGGGTTTTACGATTCGATTGACACAAGCCGATTACGATATGATGCTCGCTCCACAAAAGACTTCTCCAAAAAGTAAAGCATACATACGAATCGATCGACAGAGGCCGGGTATCTCTTCGGAGGTACTTTATGTTGCCTGCTCCAGAAATGCCCGCTCCGAGAGAGTGACGTGGCCGTTTGTACAGGACGAAACCGTCTACGCGCCCGACTTTGCGCTGTGGAGGGGCATCAACGACCGCTTCGCATTGCTCCGCCCCGCGGCCGCCGCCGTCTGGAAGCGCAGGGTGTTCTTCAGCCTCCACGCCTGCCGCTTCCGCCCGATCCATGCCGAGATCTTCGCCAGCGACTTTGCCGCCGCCACCGGCCTCTCCTACCTCCCAATAAAGCGCTTCGGGTTTGTCCGCATGCGCAGCACCGGCGTCGTCGCGGCCCTCGACGAGACGTATCCCGACCTCTGCGCCGGGGGTGCCTCCTCACGACATGCATGAGAGCTGAGTCGGCACGCGCGGTGACGCGGCCGGGCACGATGCGGGGAGTGGCCACCAGCGCTGCGGGGGTCTGCGGCACAGAACGGGCGTGCCCATAGCACACGTGTCTTTCTGTTTCCATCGTCTCCTTGGTGGCGTGCCTTGATGGTCGGTCCACATGCTGCGCCACACATGCTCATGCCTGCATCTTGTGAGCTCTGTCTCCTCACAACAAAATGGTGCCTGCGCAGTCATGACCGAGGTGTAGGGGCATTAGAGCGTGTTGATATGCCAATTGCATGGTTCACCCCCGGGAGTGCACACCATGGGCAGCTGTGGGAGTAGGCAGGGGGGAATCGAGCTCGGGCAAGCCTCGTATGTGCAAGGACAGTGCAGTCGAGTTGTTGGCTTCCGGGCTTGGCCAACAAATCCCGGTGCGAAGCCACACGCATGACGACTTGCGTGTGTGCCGACACTGTGTGCCTCGAGAGCAATAAGTCTAGCCATTGATGGCTCTGGGGATGTCCCCATATACACGTGGGGCCATGCAGATTGAGATGCCACCTCACAGGCACCCCACGATAGTCTGTATACTGAGATCAAACTTGCCGTGAAACATGAGATCGCAACCGATGGCGACTTGTAAAAGTGCACAGGAACTTGTGAGCACCCCCACCAGGCCGTGGGCTGTGTGCCCTGTGGAGCATGCCAAATGCTTGTCAGAAAGAGCCCACTCTGAACAGTTACAACATCTGTGTGTCAGCCGCATTACTGGATTTGCTATTGGATGATCAACACCCGTGTGCTGGTGCTGGCTATGGAGAAGCGCCGGCGAGATATCGTGTGGACTTTGTGCTGTTGTGCTCCAGCACAGATCGCGGTGCAGTGTTTCGTTCATGGAACCTTGATGTTGTAGCAACCCATTCTTCCACTGTTTAACGACAGAAAACGGCTTTAGCTATATGCAAACTCTGGATGCACTGTTCAGCAGCCCGGCTCCAGATATGCAGTGCCAGTGCAAAAGCATGTCAGATGCAAAATATTCAGGTCGACCCCGGACGAGCTATGTCGAAGAATGACATTTGGAAGGCACGCGAGCCATCCCAACAAGCAGCTGCACTGACAGATTGTACATGCATCCCTTTGCAATCATTGCCCATGGCGCTGCAAGACGCTCGATTGCAGCCTCTTGTTTTTTCCTGGGGGGTTTTGTTTTTTAACATATACAACTTTGAATTCTTGGAACATGCAACAGTCAGTTGTGTGCACAGTGAATGTCCATGTCCATAGCAACGCACGCGCCGACAGGAATGATGACAAGCGTACAGGAATCTGAAACTCCAGCAAGAGTGACTCAGACCAGACGGTGGCCGGAAAGGGTGCAATGAAAGCAGCGTGGGTGAATTCCTTGGCACGGTATTGCCACAATGAGTTGAGGCAGCCCCCATATGTTTGTGTGCAATACAAGTTCTCGTCACAGAGCCAGGGATTAGCGTGAAAGAAACACTCCGAGAAAACCGTTTCATCGTGTTATAAGCAGTGTACCTGCGGAAAGCTGCAGTGATGCTCCACAAGCATGTCGAAGTAGCACGGATCAACCTCCGTTTGAAGAGAGGCGGGTCCACCAACGATGGTCGTTTCGCGGGGCAGCAACAGCTCTGAATACTGCACGGAATAGCATAGACATGCAGCTGGACAGTGAGGGGGACGCACGCACAAGAAGCATGCGCACCGTGCCGTGCACGTCATAGGAGCGATGTGCGCGTGCTGCCTCTGACGGTACCGTTGCACACGGGCGTAGCGACCAGATACCAACAGGCAGCAGTCAGTGTGACTCTGTGCGCCACAGGCGGAGAAGGGAAAATCATACGATGCTGTGGACCAAGTTCTTGTCAGCCATGTCAGATCGAAACGGGTCCCTGTTGATGTGCTATCGCTCGCGCGTTACGGGTGTGGGGAGGCATAACCGTAACCTCAAGGCTTGTGATTGCGACAATGCGCAGTGCACTTCATGTTCCACAGAACATTTCAAGCCTGTTTGTCCGGAAGTCGTACCGGCAGCGCTCACCTGTGGTACCGGTGACGTACTTCACTATACGGTGTTGCCCTGAGCTGGCCTAAGAGAGGACTATGCTGGTACAAACAATACATGATATAGCGTGGCGTGGTGTAATTGCTGAAATCTCGTGAACTTCGGTGCGCATGAGGTAGCGATGTGGCGCCTGCCTGTCGAGTGGCATCTGAACACGAGCAGAACTCCGTACGCGAGCCCAAGTTCTTAAAATCACCAACATTTGATGTATACATTCGCGTTCGTCTGCATAAGCGAGACTCTACCAAAGCAGCCTGCATAGATTGCACCATAGGTCTCCACAAGACTCCGACACGTTCACGGAGACATCTTGGCCATCAACAAATGCGTCAGAAGATAGGGTGCCCTAAACAATATGTATCACATCATAGCGACCATGGACTAGTGTCGCAGTTGCACGCGTCTTTCCCAGCCTGCTGGATTTGTGCCGAAATCTGCATCCAGTGCCCAGCGTGCTCGAGGCTGCAGGAGAGTGCTGCGGGCATTCAAAGCATTCCGTTTGCCACATGCTGTTGGAGCCACAGTGCATGCACAATGCAGTCTCAACAACAGTTTGCTCAACATTCACTTCTCAACTTGTCGCAGCAGGTGGTGTATCTGAGAGCAATAGGGCGGATCCAATTCAGTGCTGCCGGCGGATGGCCGGAATCGTGATAGGACCGCATGTTGACGGACAAATGTGTAAAAGACTACAGTTGTGAATACTGTGACTCTTAGGCGTCGTGGTGGGGTGTTAGGCGATACAGTAGCTTGTAAATCGTGGGGGACACGGCTCACGTCTGATGCCTGCTAAGGCGCAGGCGCAGGTGAAGCGTTCGCTTTTCGTGTGTCCTCATGGACGTTTCATCAGATGTACCGTACGTGGGGGTTGTCCTGCCGCTCGAAAGTTTGAGCCATCGTTGGCACCCGTTCAAAAGCCAACCGTTCGAGTCAGATTAAGTGTGCCGTTCCGAGTTCCCCGGCGCCAGATGCTATGCGTCGGCGGAGATAAGCTACCATTTGGATGGTCGTTCATGTCCATTGCACATGTGCCCATGACCTGGAATCCAGGGGACATATGGACTGTTGAGGTGTGCACCGTGCCTGAGATGCTCGTGCCGGCCATGCTCCATCCCGTTCTGCGAAGTACAACATCATGCGTTATGATCAGGTTGATCTTGAGGTCGGAGAACGCATTCAGTACAAGTATGTGATTCTGGAGGAGCAGGTGCGTCCTGAACTGCTTGTCGCACCTGCGAAACATTCTGATGCACCCGCGGTGCCTGAGCCGTTCCATGCAACTACGGCAGGGACCACATTAGTCTTCTGTGCGGCGCTAGTGGCTGTCCGTGCACACCTCATGGGCGTGGGCGTATGGCCTGTCAGCTCCAGCCCTCGGGTCCAGTCATTTGGCCAAGGTCTTGGCCTACAGAGTTGCAGCCCGCACTAACACTACTGGAAGGGCTGATACCATTGTGGATTCCCGCCATCGGGTTCATGCGATCCGCGCGCCCGGAGGCCCAGCGCTGTTCGGTGATCTGGTCGTACACGCTGCAGCCGATCGAGTCTGCGTGTGCAGGAGTGGACAAAAATCTCCAACCCGAATGCACAAGGAATCGTTAAGAAGCATCGATCTGGTCAGCTGCCTGAGACTCCCCCAGATAACCAAACCATCCAGCTGCAGATGGCCATTGTATCGTGGCAGCCTGGTCCCAATCGAGTACTGGAAGTCCCTTCACAGGTGAGATTCCTCTGTCATGCTGCATGTGTACTCCAGCACCTCGCAGCTTTGATCATGCTGCCAATTTCTGTCACTTCGCTACCGTGGCTCTCACAGCCTGGCCAGCCACAGCAAGTGAGACCTGTGAAACCGCCGTCCCGATCCCCCACACCAGGCACCTATTCAGTAGTGTTAGCCATGACAACATGCCTGATCGCGAGGCATCACTGTCTCCTGCTCCGATCAGCAACCGCCGCTGCACGTGCGCCGCTTGCGCACCTGAGGCCACACCAGCAAGACTACAGCAACCTCGCCTTACCTCCCCAAAGTAAGGTTTGGCTGCTGAGGCGACGCAGCAGTTGCACGTCTTTCACCTTTCCACCACGGGACGCAGCTCTGGGGCTCACGAACCGATTGCTGCATTGCGGCAAGCACCACGCACAGACAATCCGATCGCGCCATTACATGGGAGAGTGTCGGCATGCGTGTGCGGGCGGGCCGCCAGACTGCGTGCTGCTACATTCACCAACAAGCACCCACTCCAGCACATGCGTCGCACATGTGCATCAGCCCCACCCCTGTGTGTGTCCCACCGCCTGGCCATGCATCGGCACACCGCTCCTGCCATATCTGCTGTCTCCTGCTGGGCACCCTTTGCGTCTTGAAACAACAACAGCGACGCTCATCTGCCCCATATCACGGATTGGGATACTACTGCAAGGCATGGGTCACCTCATGCACATTCATGTTTCCACCCTTCAGACACCTTGCGGCGCAGGCAGACAGACACGGTCGCCCGTGCATGCACACTCTGCGCTTTGTCCACGGTTACACCATTCTCCAGACGAGGCAGCAGCTGGAACGCCCTTGCTCCTCCAGTGCGTATGTGGATGCATATTGCTCCTCCAGTGCGTATGTGGATGCATATTGCTCCTCCAGTGCGTATGTGGATGCATATTGCTCCTCCAGTGCACATCACGGTGCTTTGTCACACAGCGGCCCGTGCGTGTGGGATGCATGCCTGCGATGCGTGCTGGCGGACGGTGCACCGTCTCCCGGCCCGCCTCTCGCCACCCCACAGCCACCAAGTGACTGCCCCCCCCCCCCCCCCCCCACCACCACCACCGCTGCAGCATGTCCATCGCTGTGATCCCCCTCTCTCCTCTGCCCCAAGCAGCAGCCACCTTCATGCCTTGTGCTGGGCAGCTCTGAGCAATCTGCAGGCAGCCGCGGATGGTGACCACCGCTTGCAAGGTAGCCCCGGCTGCGTGCCCTCGCTCCAAGCCTTGGTCAGCATGGGCATGCCTCATTGTGCAATCATGCAAGGCAGCGCATTCACTGCAGCACAAGTCAGCAAGCCGCGCAGCCTGTGTAGCAGCATTGGTTCGCCGGGTAGCATTGTTAGGACCGCCATCCAGAAATTAGAGCTGTTTATTCGCGATTGCTCCATTTGAACCGGGCCCGACGACCCAACACTGTGCAGGATGAGATCGACTTGTTGAAGAAGGGCGCCCGCAAGGACCGCATCCCCGGCAAGCCGCGCATCGACTTCATCACGCAGGCCTCCGGCGAGCGCGTCCAGCTGCCGGACATCAGCCAGGGTACGACCGAGCAGCTCGTGCGTCAGGAGGACTCTGGGGAGGTGTTTCTTGACCGGCGGGACGTGTGGGCTGCCGATGGCTGGGACGCCGACCCGATGCTCTTCCGGCGGCCGTAGCCGGCGGCCCCTCTCCAGTGGCGGTCGCCGGTTGCCCTCCTCCGGCGGCGGTACGCTGGCGGCGCTGCTTTGCTGGCCACACTTGGAGGCAACCCGTTATGGCCGTTGCCGGTGGCCCACCTCCGGCGGGAGCAGCCGGTGGCCTGTCTCTTGCGGCCGTGCCCCACTCGCCAACAGGCCGCAGCTGTACGGCGAGCACCCCTTGCGGCGACGATAAGCGCGCAGTGGCGCATGTGCGATAGAGCCGCCTCATCAGGGGGGGGGGGGGGGGGGGGGGGTGCATGTAGGATGCGCGGGCCTCCGGCTGGACTGCACCGCACCGCACGCTCTGAGGGCCTGCGGTCTGCAGCTGCTTCACAGCGAAGAGCAGCTGGCCCCCGGGCAGGCGGTTGTGTCAGAGTGCGGAGGCGGCCCGCGCTCATGTCCCTGGTGGAGGATAGTTTTGGGGGCCGTATGACACGTGTGGCTTCGACCATGTCACGCAAGCGTCGCATGCATGCAGCCGCATGTGCTCAAGGTCTGGACGCCTGATTCCGGATATGTGAGCTGCGGCATGTCCTCCCAGCCTCGTGCGCAGTTGACGGGCATACGTGCCGGGATCTGCAGCTTCCATGTATGCACGCAGGCGGCCATGACAGAAACCGTGCGTCGTCTACTTGCTGCGCCTCTGTTGTGCCTCTGCTGGAGCATGTGCTTGTGCTGTGGCGGCTGTGGGTGCCACATTCCCTGTCGTGGGCCCATGCATGCTGGACCTTCCCTGGCAGACTTGTGACAGGCTGTGGCAGGCTCTGTGGTGTCACATGTCAAATCACAAGTGTACCGGCATGTACCAGCGCCATGTAAATGGCGCTGCTGGGGGATGGGGGCATGGCTGCAGTGAGAGTTTCTGCACTTGGACACATGCATGCGGCTGCTGCTCAGGCGGGGCGCAGTGCTCAGGCGGGAGGGGTGTTGTCAGGTGTCAGTAAGGAGCAGGGTTAGCAGAGGCAACGCGGCGTGGTTTCATGTGGAGGTGTCTGCGCTGTCACAGTGTGCAGAAAGAACCCCGGCGCGATTTGAGGGGTTCTTCTTTCCAAAGCAGGTGATCTACCTGCTTGGAGCCTATTTGTGTATGATTGTTTTTGCGCGAACATCCGTCCATGTGACGATAGATCCTGCAGTGTGATTGAACCAGTACCAGCGAGAAGCGTGGCGTTGACAACTAGCTACCATGCATGATGAGTGCAATGGCCCGTCCTAATCTTCCGAGTTGTAAACATTGCAGATTATTCATGTGGAAAGCTGACAGCTGGCTTGCGGCTGGATTTTTCAGGTGTATATCCATCCCATCAAGTTGATGCCATCGAGCTGCTGTTCACCACATTGTGCAGTGAGAAGGAGCCTCTACAGAGATGTAGTGTAGTGGTAGCTGTACATGTGGTGTTTGTGCATTAATGCCGCTCATTTCGTTACATTTCAACTGTTCTGGCTGTGGAGAATTGTTGTATACATGATTCAACATCGGCATGATAACCTTTCAGAGGTGTGAACCGGCCATCATACACACTCACAGTCCATACAATTGATCCACTGTTTGCTCCATTCCCTCAACTCCAATACGTCTGTCCTTAACATCTTCAATCTGTTCCAGCATGCATGTGTTCAATTCAATATCTACCTCGTCGAAATCCTTCATTACTTACCGCATAAACGCATGTCTTTTCAGAATCATGCCCGCTCCTGATTCACTCTTCGGGCGCCATACCAGCAGGGGGCATGACAAGGTAAGCTGCCCTCGCCACAGAGACTCCTTGTATGGTGTCATCCCTAGCTGTCATCGCAGAGGCTACTGCGGATGCGACACCCTGCACAACACAGAGTGTGTACACGTGGCGGTGATAAGTCCTGACCATGACCATGCCAGGCACAGTCAGCACGCGGAAGGGTAGAGCCCACACTACACAGCCTACACTTTCGACAAGGCTCGCTCTGAAGGGCATTCTGTCTACACATTGCCACTGAAATGGATTTATACCATGTGCTCAGCAGCCAGTGTGATGGATTGGTCAGGCCCGGTGATCAATTCAGCTTCTGGGCTGCCTGCAGTGCGAGGGCCTGCTGTGGTGCTGCGTCCAATAGCTTCCCCTGTTATCTGACGTGGGAAGTAGACCAGATCCTGAGCGCTGTACATGTTGAGCGGGTCGTCCTCATCCAGATGATCCGCTGCGTAGGTACCACCTGATGTCCAATTTGGTTCCTGACGGGCCTCCACTGCACGGGTGTAGGGAGATCCAAGGTTGATGATTCCAGAGGTGTTTTGAGCTGGGGACGGGCGGCAATGCTGCATCTGGCTCAGTGGGAGGACAGGCCACTGTCGCCGTTCCTGGTGCGCTGGGACAGGAGCAGCTGTGGTGATGGTGACCTGACAGGCACTTGGTGAGGCTGGCATCACATGATTCAGGCCTCTAGCCAGCGGTTGGACTCTCTCAGTGTACCTGCACTTAGTACACGTGGCGTCTTGTGTGGTGTGTTGCGAAACGCTGGCATCGTGAGTGTTCCATGTGCATCTCACGGATATGTCAGCCTGCGAAAGCCAGAGTGTCTATACCTCGTGGGCACTCTTCCTCGTGGTTCCGCTGTGCACAGTCCTGCTGTAGCATCCTGTGGTACCTGTGACAGAAGACTTCCAGGAGCAGCCACGCGAGGGGGAGAGCATGACAGTGCACGCATACCAAGCCTTTCCTGCAGCATCGAGCCTGGGCAGGGCTGGGAGCGGCCGGGGGGAGCAGATGGTGCGCGCTGTGTTGACAGGTGGCCCAAGTGCATACACAAACGATCCATGTCGGAGCTGCCAAGGCTGAGTAGGTTTCGCAGCCTGTCAGATTCCAGTTTTGTTGTTGCAGCTGACTCCATTGAGATGAAACTGCGAGCATGAGGAAGGGCTGGCTGGTGTTGGACCTCAGGGGAAGGTGCGGGCGCAAGGGGAGTTGTGGGCATGGCGGTTTGGAGGGTCCGGTCACTTGGCGATGTCATCAAGACCTCAGACGGCTGCAGATCTCGGGACCTGACAGCACAAATCCGTCTCAGCGCTGTGCAATCCATAGTATTCTGTGCAGGAGACATCTGAGACGCGTCCAGAGAGCTTAAATGAGGAACAGGGACCAAGTGCTCCTTTGACGGGGGCGAAACTGGCTGACGGGCGGACACAGGAGACAGCAACTGGCGATGGGGGCCAGTTAGTGCAGCCGCATTGTTTGTTGATGGAAGATGAGGTGGCAAGATCCTGCCTTCATCAACAGTCTCATCGCCCAAGCACTCCCGTATCGCAGGCTCCCAGGCACCCAAGGCCTTCGAAGCAGGCGCCACTATGGAAGCACCTCCGATGGTGTACGCAACATCTAGTGATTGGCAAGTAGCTGGTAGATGCGGAGGTGTCATTGCATCTGGAGCCGGTGAGCGAGCAGGGGCCTTAAACGGCACTGTAGCTGGAGTGGCTGATCCGCCATACAAAGGGAAGGTGCTCCGTGGCGTGTCCGTTCGGTTGGGATAGCCATAGCCTCGGGGAGTTGACGGACGGATGAGCGCCTGCAGTCGAGCGTCCTTCGTGGACACACAGCTGGCCAATGAACTGGCACAGGTTCCCTCCTTCCTGGTGTAATCGGCTGGCAGCAGCCGGTTACAGACTCTTGTGGTTCGTTTGCTGCCGCGAATGGTCTTGAACGCTGTAGACGTGGATGCGTCGGCAGAGGGCATTGTCTCGAACTTCGGCAGGGGCGTGAACGATGCGCCCGATGAAGGTGATAATTGAGATCTACACGTCATCCCGATAGCAGTGCTGAGATTACTGTCATCATTGTTAGCCTTGTTGTTGCCTGGGAGGCATAGCTGGCGAGGAGCAGCGTGATGCACTTCGACGCCGTCCAAGCGACGCCTCTTAACTGAAATCGTATCTGGTTCCTGCAAGCAGCTTCAGTGAAAAGCTTGACCGAGTGTGTGGTTGTGCTGTCAAGCGGAGATCTCACCTTGTCCATGCCCATGGAAACTTTGGTCGGCCAAAGGTACTCCGAACAGAGGACTCGATGACACCGATACTGACAGTTGAAGTGAAAGAGGTAAAGGTTGCTGTATTTATCAATACGGAAGGACAACGGGCTGAACTCCCTGTGATCTTATTAAGCGGGTCGACCAGTCGCGACCCTGCTGAGCGAACTTTTCCGCGCGTTATTGTTTGCAGGCAAAGCAATGCGCTGATGTCAGGAGTGAATGTGAGATCATATATGAATCAACCCGTCAAGATTCTGCTGCAGGAGCAAACCGTGATCATCGACAGTCGAGCGACTTGAGTGTCTGCACCAATGCATGGGAAGTGACGAAGGGGAAACCGGACGTCCCCCGCCGCAGCTGTACAGGCCTGCCTGCTTTCATGGCTTGTTGGAGCATGGGCTGGTGTGATCGAGAGCGTTCGAGTTTTCGGTCCATGTCCTGATGTTCTGCAGTTTGTACACGTGTTGGTTTTCTGCTCTCCAATGACCTTGGTCCATGGCCATGTCTGCAATTGACACAGGCCCACATCTCCGACAAGACGAAGCTCATGGATGTGTCTTCTCATTGATAATTCCAAGTGTCCTGAACTTATGGAGCGGTCAGCCGATGCTGACACGACAGGCCAACCTCCGAAACTCGGCCTTCTGCATGTGAAGTAAAGTGAACTTACATTTACTGAGCCGTGTATGTGAAACCATCTTGAGCCCACTTCGCGATGCACGGTTCAGTGTGCAATGACTCGGTCCACTGCAGCTGATTGAGCGAGGTGAACGGCCTATCACACACATGTCAGAAGCTGCTGCCGCCGCTGGCCGCTTCTTTCAATCATGTTTGTGGTTCAGTTTGTCTATCTTAAAGCTGTACCTTCATTGGGGTAGTCTAGGCTATGCCTCGTGTCTAATGCTGACACTGTCTGCATGCAATGTCTCTTCACTTGCTCGCTGATCATTCGGTTTGATCGTGACTGTGTGCACTTGCGACAGGGCACGTCGAGGTCATTCGTGATGTGTGGCTTCAGTGGCTTCTACAGCGTCCAGAAAAAGTGTCTGTTGTGTTGGAAGTCGACACATCCAGTGACAGGCACGTCACAGTGCTCATCGTCTATGAGCTGTGACTCCAGGCAAAGTGCCATGGTCTGCGAAATGAGGTGAGTATTTGTGTGTATGCGTTACAATGCCGATGTGCAGGCACGGAGACATACACAATCAGCCATAAGCCATGTCCGTGGAGTTTACAGCGACTCCCGCCATGTCCATAGGGACAATGGCGGTGCTCCGGAAGACCTACATCAGTGTGAGCACAGATCCATACTGCTCAGTGATGTTTACAGAACGTTCCTGTTCCTATCAGAAACAGCGTACACTTGTGCAGAGGAACTGTAAAACCTGAAAACGAAAGCCTCCAACGATTACAGTATGAACAACAGCCCTAGCATAACACTCGTAATCGAGGTTCTAATCTTCACAACTGTGCACATCAATATCGATGTCTGTTTTGATTCGATGGTGGGCAACGCAGCCCTCAAGCTTCCAGGCATGCCTGTGTGAGCGAGTCACGAAAACACTTCAACATGCGAAGGCTTGTACGCGGCATGATGGTGTGATGTGGCCGCCATGCCAATGCATTGCCACTGAACTGTGTACATTTCCCTGGCCTGACACGACCTCTTCAAGCACGAAGCTCCTGAATCGTCATAAATCAAACCAGCACATCAGAGTCTACACTAGCAGGCCATAGCAACCTGCCGGCGAGCATTGACAGGCATTCACTGCCATGACCGCTCTGCAAGCCGCAGTCGTGCCAGAATACCAGCGTTGAGTCGTCAGGCTCAGCCACATGGGAAACTTCCGGATAGAGAACACGCTGGCATACTTTCTGTAGATGGCAGCCTAAAGCATGCTGCAAGGCGGCCCAACGCTGCTCGGGGCACTACAGCATGTCCTGCAGGTTGTCGGCAGCATGCACTATGTCCTTGACGTCCGTCTGGAGGTCCCGGGAGCCCCCGAGTGTGACCGGCGGCATCGTCGCCTGCGGGAACATGCGGCTGCGCACCGCCTCGCTCGCCGAGTCCGAGAAGCCCTGGAACATGCGGTCCAGGGAGAGCTGGGGGCTGCCGTCGGGCGCTGCACCCATTGCGGCGGGGCCCATCAGCGTGAGAGGCAGGAACTGCACAAACACAAACACACACCTGTGGCGGTCTGAATGTAATGTGAGCTCGTTGAAGCATGGGAGAGTGGCGGTGCTGCGAGATGGGCTGACCGTGTCTGTGTTGCGTGGCACACCGATGCATTCACCTGTGCGGTGCATATGGGGTGTGTGGGCTCCGTCAGAGGCCCTGGCACGTGAAAGCACTCCTGCAACATTCATTCACAACCATCGCAGATGACCACACTCGCACGCTTGAATGACCCTGGCGGAAGCAGAGGCACATGTATCCTGAACGACTTCTGTAGGTGTGGGCCCTACGCGACAGCTGCCCAGTGCCGCAGTGGCCACCAGCCCTCTGCATATGGGGTGTATCTGGCGAGGGAACCGACGCCTCTCTCCGCTCGCCCTTGAACAACTATTTTTAACGTTTTTAACGTCGGTTTCTGCACGCTTCACACAGCGAGGCGGGGTGGTAGCAGGCACACCTGCAGCAGTAGAGGCACGACCGCGAAGCCAAAGGTGCCGAGGACAAAGGCGGGGTCAGTGAGCAGGAGGCGGGCGAGGTCGCGGCGGCTGCTGACGCCCCCGCCCGCCAGCACCGCCTGCAGGCTCGGCTGGTCTATGCTCACCTCCCGCAGCGTAACCTGCTCGTCATCTGGGATGTCTGCCTGGCGTTTCACGAGCGCGATCGCGTTGTCGATGCCTCCGAGGTGGTCGACAAGGCTGCACAGGCATGCCCCGGCTGAGTTGCCTGCGCACAGCCCGCATAGGAGGCCTCAGAATTGATGTTCGGCGAAGCGCGCATACGGACGGAGCATACAAGCGGGACCTTTGATCAAATGTTCAATTCTCAGAGCACCCAATTCCCAGAACACCCGCAGAACAGGCTGATCGCGTGGACGAGCCAGCCCGGAAGACTATGGCCCTGACGCCAGCAGGCCGCCTATTGTGGCCCAGGTACACATGCCCTGTGCAGCGATGATGGAATCAAGGCGGTGTTGAGCTCAACAACAATCACACGGATTCGGCCGTGTCTTGGAAAAGCAGCTAAGGCCTGTCAGAAATGACATCATGCATGTGCGGCCGCCGTACTTGCGACTGCGGGCATCGCTGCCGATCCAGACGCGGCCCTGCGCGAGCTCCTGCATCTTCTCCGGCTCCATGCCTCGGCTCGCGGCCGCTTTGTCACGGAAGGAGCGGTACGCAAACTCTGCGGACTCGTCAAACAGCGCCTGCTCCCTCTCGGTGAACGACCGGTTGTCTGCGAGGATCTCGGCAAACTCGCCGCGGCTCAGGATGGTCTTGCTGAATCCGATCTGCAAGCATGCACATCATGTATCTGATCTTGCAGGCTGCGCCGCCACGGCTAGACGCCTAGGGAGGAGGGCGGGAGCAGTGCGCAAGTGTGGTGAATCATACCATGTTCCCTAGACACCTCTCAAAAGGATAAGGCAAGACTGAGATGCAGATGCTCATAGACAGGTGCACCCCATGTGGCTGTGCAGAGCAGGACGGGGGCCCTTTAGCGGGGGCCCATAGGCACCTCGGCTGCGGACACGGCCGATCGATTGAGCACCGTTGAACAAACAGGTGCCTGCTGTCTGCGCGTATCTATGAAGAAGCACGCACCGCATCAAGCCTGTGCATTATTCAGTCCATGTGTCTAATGAGTAAACAGGATGCTCCTGCAGAAGCTGGCATGCATTACTGCCTGTGCAACAGCAGTGTGCGTCCACGCCTGATCTGGTGCAGGGCAGCCGTGTCGTGCATGCTGCAGCAGGGCAGCATTGCCAATTGCCCCAAACCACAAATGTCTGCCCCAAAGTCTCTAGTCCCTGGTCTTGCAACATGCAGCACTCAGCTGTGCCACAGCCCCCAAAACCTGCTGCAAATACGTACGTCGCAGACAGCATGCATGCATGCGCACCTTCTCATACAGCCCCTCCAGGTTGAACTTCCCAGTCACGACGCCGATGCTCCCGGTGATGGTGAGCGGGTGCGCCAGCAGCTGCGGCGCGGCCATGCCCATGTAGTACCCGCCCGACGCCGCAACATCACCCATTGTGGCTACCAGGGGCTTCTTCTCGGCCGCGCGGCAGATCTCCCGCCACATCAGGTCGCTCGCCAGCGCATCGCCACCTGTACCGCAGGCGAGGGGTGAGAGGGTTCCGGTTGAGCGAGCCGGGGTAGGCTCGCTGAGCTGAGTAACAGGCACGAGCGCGTGTTCAAGCACCACCGGTCACGTCAAAGCACATGGACCAGGGGCAACAGCACACGCCACAGATCGCGGCTCTGCTGGTGTTGGCTGAGCCAGGACGCGTGTCGGTATGCATCCGTGGCCGTCACGTATGTGTATGTGTGTATGTGGCATGTAGTCCCGTTGATTACGAGTCGTCAATGTGCTCTTCAGGACACGGCTCAGTAAAATCACAATTTTTTACTTCAGTTTACGTACGGTGGCGCACCTGGCGAGTCGATACGGAGGACGATGCCGGCGATGCTCGAGTCCTCGGATAGACGCCGCAGCTGCGCGATGAGCGGCTCGGCGGTGATCTGGCCGGACTGGGGCTTGCTGCCGCCGGTGATATTGCCCTGCGCACGCACGACGGCGATCGACTTCTTGCCCGTCAGCCCAAACGCGGCCGGCGACACTGCATGTTTGCACACGAACTTGCTCGTTGTTCTGTCCACATGTGAGAATTGCTGGCAAGCGGGGTGCCGTGGAGGCGAGCCGCACTGACAGTGTTGGGACCGGCCGCAGCGAGGCTGACTGTGGCTGCTACGATGTAAGCAGGCAGGTCGGCCCATGGCAGGATGAAACCTGATCACGCCCACCTCCGGGCCTCTGCATTGGTGCTCGTGAAGTTAGGAGATTGGTAGTGTTTGCAATCAGACGCAAAACAGGATCTCTGGCACGCCTTGTATGGCACATGATGGGGTAAGATGAGAAGCCCATATTTTCACTGCTGATTATGACACAGCTGCTGTGAAAACGGGCAGAAACGCAGCCGCAACATGGCACCATGCAGTCTACAGACCCTCAAATGAGAGCCATTGAGTCTCATTCTTGCAACACAACTTTGACTCACAGCATACCATTCTTGTACTGCCTGAAGGTGACGGCAGTGAGCTTCTTCTCCAGCTCCTTCGACACTGCGGCACCATTTCCGGAAGCTGAGCCTGTCGTCTTTGCCTCCTTCTTCTTCTTTTCATCCTCCTTCTTCTTCTTCACAGGCTCGTTGCCGTAGCGCTTGGACAGCATATCGATGACCTCATCCCCGTATAACAGGCCTGTCACCCAGCCTCCATCCTTGAACTTCTGCATGTCGTAGATGCCTTCGTTCATCATCGCCTCAACCTCCTCCGGTGTCTTCTTTCGAGCCTGCACAGTGCACAATGGTGCATGTGTTTCTGGGTGTGGCGGAAGGGCTGATCTGGTTGCTTATGTGTCTCTGTGGCTTGAGATACAAGCGATTGACGACACAGGGAGATCTCGTCGAAAGGTGCATTTGGAGAGTACCGGCTGCTCCCAGGCACATTCCAGCATACACGCAGCACACGTGCACGAGTGGTGTCGGTCGTGAGACTTCTGACGTGTGCAACGCCCTGCTACCTCGAGGGAAAACAACTCTTTCCGGGACATACGGAAGCCACTCTACCCTCATCGGGTCAAACGGATACTCGATGAGTGGCCATGTCTGCATGAGCATTGACGTGTGAAGTAGAGCAGTTTCTACTTGGGCCAAATTCTCGCATCAGCGGAATCACAGATTCCACAAGGTCAGTATTGTAGAGTAAATCAGTGTGTACTTGGTAATGTTTTGGGCGGAAACGGACAACTCAGGATCAAAAGGATCACGAATGCCACACATGGACTGACCTGAGATACGACTGCCAGAAAGGAGCCATACAGGCCGTCCAGCAGGGCGTCCAGCTGCTCCTTCTGCGCCTCTGACATGTCGCTGCGCAGGAGCTGGTCTCCCGCAGACTTGTACTTCCCGATCCGCTTGATCTGCACCCATTCCGCTGTCAACATGGCAGCATTCACACGCTGTGGCAGAGGTTCAGGCCACGGGCATGCGCTCAGGCACGCCATACAGCACTGCAATGGGACACTACAGTATCCTAGATCTAGAACTTTACTCCGCAATATCCTCTTCGGAAAATGATAACTCCTGGGCCCAGGGACGCCATATGCGGGCGGTGCCAGGTTACAAGATGATGATGTATGATCATGTACGGCGGGGGCTGCACAGTTCAGCGTCTGGAGTATCCCAGGATGGTCTCTGCTGGTCGGGGCTGTGCCTGGTCGGCAGAGGCACTGATATCGGCGATGGGTGCAAGCAGGAATGCTCGGACGATGTAACGACGAGAGGAAATGCACAGCCATACAAGGGAGGGTCAAGAAAAAGTACACAGGAGGTCCCACTGCATTGTGGCGGGCATGCTGTAGTGCGCTGTTGGGTGCATGTCATGGCAGGGACGTTGCAGCTGCCGAGTGCTAGGGACGTTGCAGCTGCTGAGTGCTAGGGATGTTGCAGAGTGCTTCGTACCTGGGGCTCCACCCCGACCTTGTCCAGAATGCCTCGCAAAAACTGGCCTTGCACAGAGAGACCTCGCAGAGACAGCTGTGCAACAGGAGGGATGTAGATCTCGTCACATGCGGTGGCCAGGAAGTACTCTTTCTCTCCACCACGTTTCATGTAGGCGACTGTGGGCTTGTTTGAGGCCTTGAAGAACTCGATGTGGGATCTGATCTCCTGAACCTTTGCCCATCCACAATCCAGGAGGTCGATGTTCAGGTACAGGCCTGCGACACGAGGGTCATACGCTGCCTTCCGTAAGGATTCACACAACGCCGGCATACTGATGGCGGTAGAGAAACGGGGCTGCTTCTTCTCTGCAATGGCTCCTGCAACACACCTCACATCAGCAACAGCAAGGCACAGTACTGGGTGGATCATGCAGCCACGTCCAGCATCAGACAAGATCCGGCAGGACCGAACGAGGCAGCCTCTCATACCCTCTAACTTGATAGACAGGAATGAGCCTTTCTTGAAGCGTCGCCATGGGAGAGCCAGAGCAAGCTTGCAGCTAGTCTGGAATCGCTGCTGTGCATCGGGCTCCTTGAAGTTCAGAATTGTTGGCAGAGGGTCGTCAGTGCTGCCGCCAGTGCCAGTGGGAGACTGGGACATGGCAGTGTCGGTGGCGGGAGCCTCTTGCGGAGCACAATGGACTGTTGCATTGCGAACGCGACCGCTTGACCTAGCGTGCATGCACGACACACCCCCTGCAACACGAAAATCATCACAGGGCTGTGAGGGCGTTTACGTTTGGCTCGGGAATCTGAGCGGAGTGTCAGATCAAACGCTGAGCGGGCGCAGTGTTCGCGAACCGCAGATTACGCTGGCCCCAGGTCGGCAAAATCAATCACACCAAACATTCGAGCTTGAGCTCCTGACCGCAGTGATGTGTAAAATTGATCAGGTGTTGCTGTTGCTACCTGCTCGAGTGCATCCGTGCTGCGTGGTACACAGGAATCCACGGCCAGACTGCACGGCAGGACAAGGAAAGCACAGGCCGCAGATCCACATAGTCAGGAGACACGTTTGGCTCAAATATACTTCAGACGACATCTGAACATATGTGGCACACTTAGAGAAACACCTGACGCGACAGGCCTTTGGACCGCACGACCTGATTGGCCGCTCCGCGTAGGGCAGGAGCTCACGGCACGCGATGATGACATGATTCCAATGGGGAAATATCACTGAGCCTCAGCAGTTCTCCGAATCACAATTGCGCAGACCCAATCTGGCTACAGCTGGTGAGCACTGCTACGACGGTTCATACGACACGGATAATCGATATGGCACTGGCAGCAATGTGAACGCTTGCAGCTGTTGTAGATTGTCTTCGTCAGGCTGTGCGCAACGACCAGGAGGTAACGCCTCATCGACTTGCGAATACAACGCTAAGCAGGCTGTGGACGAGCACAGCTACCCCTGTGGTCACCATCGTTTGAGGCTAGATGCGACTCTACAGAGCTCACGGCAAACCTGTGCGATCAGCTGAGCATGTCCAACCTGCAGCAGAGGACCGACCCAATGTACAAATTCCGCTAGTCACTAACAACCTCTGGCTCCATTCGCCACAGCCCGAGGCTTCTGTCCAGCGCTCCGGCAAGACAAAACTGTCGACTGCGGGTGTCGATGTCGCTGCTGCTGACGTCGCGTCCCGTTCACAATGCAGCTTTCAGTCGCTCGAGCACTTATTCAGAGGATTGCTTCTCAACGTCGAGCGCTAGCCTGTTACATGCCGCCAAACGGCACCCGGAGGTTGAGTCATGCCTTGCAAGGCGTATGTCGCATGCGAATCCAATATACAGTCAATGGTGTAGCCCAGTGTGCACTGGATGCTGCTGCGACGGCCCGTTGCGTTTTATCGTCAGTCATTTCAGTTCATGACCCCGTTCTTTGGCAGTGCATCCATTGTCGGCAGCCCCGTGGCTACACTGCCAGGCAGCCACGCCACATGCCGGGCGGACCTTCCCCAACGGTTGCAGCGCATACCTGCCAGTCCAGGAGATATTTTAGCTGCTCGCTGTCGTTTTGGTTCGGCCAAGCTCTGATATTCCCCATATGGCCGGTCCAGTCCATACAAGCTCTGCTGGATGTGTCCTGTCCTGTTTACTTCTGCTGCTTGCCGTCTGCTCAGTCCATCAAGGCCGGCCCTGCGCTCTGTGGCACCTGAACCAAGTCATGAGAGTAGGGATTGCCCCACTGCGTGTCATGCTTGTGCAGTCACATGTGAGGTGATGAGGAACACTGTGGATCCAAGATGCATGCGCACAGCAAGTCATAGGCACCGCACCGAATCTACACCTCTGTGAGAGATGCCTGGAGCACAACGCAGCGTGCGATGAACCCGGAGCAGATGACTGCTGATGGTGCGTTTGTCGACAAAGGTGCCCACAATTCTGCTGGTCTGGTGGAAAGGCTGCTTCAGAGGCTGTCGCAGGTTGCAATGCGGCTCTTCAGGCACACCTCCACAGTGACAGTTCAAGTCAAGACAACGTGCAGAAAAAGGCTCCACAGTTACAGTTCATGTCAAGACAACGTGCAGAAAAAAGCTCCACAGTGACAGTTCATGTCAAGACAACGTGCAGAAAAAGGCAGCAAGACCACAGCCAGCGAGTACTGTGCGGTGTGCAGCTGTCAAGCCTGCGCCCGCCTGAGTTTCGAGACCCACTACGAAGGCCAAGCGCACATGTGGCCATGGAATGCTTTACAGCCTGTTCAGCGGCGTCCTCGTGTTCCTATGGTCATCTGTAACATCTCAACCGATGTTGCTGTACCTGATTAATGTCGTTATCATTGCATGAACTGCGGCAATTCCACAGACATCATACTTTGGTGTGGAGGCCATCATGGCAATCGAAGTGCAGCTGTACCACCCCGACGCATGAACGCCAGCGCCCGTGCTGTGAGACGCATGCATGTTGATGAGGGCGCCATACCCGGAGGGTTGATTGTCAACTGATAAGGATGGGATGTACATATATGGGGTGCTACTTGAGTGACGGCCTCACTCGTAACAAAGCAACAGTGCTGCTGACAGTGTCTGAGCAAAGTTACACAGGGCCCGACACGGACCGGACGGGTCTCACCAGTACAACCCAGCATCGACAGTCTGTGAGGAGATGCAGGGGAGCACCCACCCGTTGGGACGCCTGTGCATGGCCATCATGATCACATCAGTGCGCCGTGCAACAGCTCCGATCATACAATTACACCGTCCGCCAGCTCACGGCCCGCTGCTCACGTCCCCACACAACCAGGGACCTGCAGCGTTCTCCTATCCAATACCATGCGGGTTCTCTGTCATACACGACGATTTCGAAGGTGTGGACTACCATTCGCACTCAGGCTGCCTCGCCGGACCCGACACACAGACAAGCACACCACCTGCCGGCCCGTCATGCACATACACAGACACATGAACACACACAGACACACACGTCTGCACACTCAGCAGATCATCGGCCGCCACGGTCACATCAGGACCGAAATTGTCGCCTGCTTCTCTTCCGTCCTTCTTTTCACTGCATCTCATCATGCATCACCGCCCGCCACGCATCAACAGGCGCAGCGCCACCCACCAGGCCAAGCCTCACGTTGGACACTTGCGCGGCTCGGCCTCAGGTTGCGGACTCACACGCCAGGACACCATGCATCTGAGATGCCACATTCGCGCAGCCTGGCAGGGCCCACCACCCACTGCACATCTGCCCGCCAGGATAGAGCTCCCGGGTTGCACGCGATGAGAAGCCACCCTCGCCTCAAACCAGGTAGGGGGGCCGCACTCCAGCACACATCCCAGCACACACCACGACCTTGAAGTTGGCCCGCCGTGCCGCGCCGCCCAGTTTGACACTGCCACCGACGCCGGTGAACCCCGGCGCTGGTGCAGACAGCATGTTAGTGCATGCCGGCTTCGGCGCGATACGACTGACCTGATATCGGCCTGATTTTTATGGCTACGGCACTGGCACACTAACACCCGCCCTCATATTTCCCCCCCTGCAGCGAATCTTGCAGAGACCTCATGCACACAACCGGCATGAACCCAGCCTGCCCCGCGCAGCGCACAGCGCGCACAGCATGAGGCCCCCCCCCCCCCCCCCCCCCCCCCCCCCCCCCCCCCGCACTCCCCCCCCCACAAACCCGAATGCCGATGATTCTGGCAGAGGAGGCATCGCGAAGACTCGGGTATGGTTCAACACGATACACGTATGCCGACAGATGTCACCCCTGCCGGTGCGGGGCGCGACCCATCGGCTGCTCGCAATGCGGGGGGCCACGGGGCCGCCCCTCCGCATACACACATGCATGCCTCTGCCCCTGGACAGCCGCAGGCGCACCATGCACAACGGCATGCCGCACGGCCGCCAGCAAGCCGAGCTTGTGGCCCCTTACTGGCTGCTGGTGCTGTCCTTTCGGATGAACCGGCCGTTGATGCGGGGGCGATTGTCCGCGTACACTTTGCGGCTGATGTAGCGCACCCCGTTGGCGCGGCGCTGTGCCTGCAGAGACTTCTTCTGCCTGAAGCGCTCGCGCCTGGCGTGCAGGGCCTCGCGTGCGACGATGCGGTCGTGGTGTGACTTGGGCTGTAGCGAGGCCGGCATGTACGCCATGCATGGGTCCACAGCCGGGAAAGCAGCCATCAGCACTGGGATGCCGTTCTGCATCATCGCAGCTGCTGGCATTGGAGCAAAGGTGGTAGGGGGGGTGATGGCTGGTGCAGGCGGAGTGTCGTCTGGCGCAGTTTGCCGTGTGTCGTTGCCAGGCGGGGCTCCGTCAGCGTGGGATGCTGCACGTAGCGTGACGAGGCTGGACGCGCTGGACGTGGACGTGCCTCCCGCGCCGCTTTCCATTGGCTTTGCATAGGTCTCCTGTTGGTCTGGCTGCTGTTGGGCGACGGCCTGATCTGCGGTGGTATCTGCAGCGTCTGTTGGAGACGAAGCTGGCTCGCGGGCTGCTGGCCGGGCCGCTTCTTGGGCGCGCGGAGGAACATCGGGCAGAGTTCCAGTCATGATGTCGAAGCTGGGCATCAATGGAAGATTCAGAAGCTGCACAGGTGCATAGATTTTCAACAAATCTGAGCCTCGGCGTCTGCAACCGAATATTTGCTCCACCTACTATCAGCGGATCCAGAACATATGCAGTCCCGGGAAGCAGAAATTGACCACGTCCATCGTTACAGGCGCAAGGATGGCGTTGATAATGATGCGTGCGGGATCCGAAAAGCGCACATCAAGCGAGCCAGCATCGAATGCCCTCCCCGCTAACATGTTGATATCGAAAGAATCGCCGGCAGTCTTGAAATCATCAACCAGTTTGTTGATGTCAAACGAGAGTGCGGCGCCGTTCTCGATGTCCGACATGAATGGTGCCTCAGCGCTCGGCAGGTTGGGGCGTTGAGTGCTGGGTTGCTCGTCCTACACATCATCTACACGGTCGTGGCGGTGTACAATGACGCGAGCCACTGAACCTAGTAAAACAAACAATCAATCCTTGTTAAAACAGTAGTGAAACGCCACACGCTAGTCCCGCTGTGCGCACCACGGGCATGTGACCTTGAGGAGCCTGCAGCATCGACGCTTCGTCACTCCGCAATGCGTCCTTGTTGGCCGGAGGCTGCGATGATCCAGATTCATGTGCACACTGCATGTATGGAGCGCCAGAGCCGAGCCGAGTGCGCCTGTGCTTCCAGGCGAGCGGCCCAGCCGAATGCACAGCCTGGTCGCAAGCCAGGCACAACGCTGCTTCGTCGTTGTGGCACCACACCACAGCAGGCTCATGGCACACTACGCACAGCATGTCGCCAAGTCGAGCCGCTGTTGATGAATCTTTCAGATGAGCCGTCGTTGCTGTGGCACTCGGCCCGGCGGACTGTGACGCTCTTCCCGCTGCCTTGGCCCCGCGATGGGCTACACGATTTCCTTACTTCGATCGCCAGAGCTTGAAACATCAAGTTTCGCATCATACAGCAGAACATCGGGACATAGCGCTGTCATCGGCATGGAAGCGTTCAGGCCTTGAGAAAGTCGAGGCATCTCCGAGATAAGGCGGCAGCACCAGTGGGCACCATATGTCTCAGTATACGGTGCACTGCAGCGCACCGTGCCTTGAGACTGAGCCTGCTGTCCACCCGGACAAGCCTCAAAACTGCATCAACATCGAAGCGCATGCACTATGTGGCACGTTTAAGCTGAGAGTTCCGGTATGCGGAACGTATCTGGCACGTAGCCGGAGTAGGCGACAGCGCAGGAGCGAACTGGATACTCAGGATGCGTGGTGCGGCTATCGTCAACTTGTGGCGATGGATGCAAAGCTCTCAGATCCACGAACGGCGGATAGAGGCCGCCACATGTACATACCACACGGTCTGGTATAGTGTAGCCGAACCCCAACAACGAAACGCACTGTCACTGATGTGTTGTATGCGTGACTTCCAAGCAACGCCCGTGGCGAGCTGTATGGCACTGCCTAGGGCTGTGCGTCCGAAGTGTGAGCTAGCAATCCACTGCAATTGGAATGCCGATGCCAATGCACAGGAGCCCTGCTGTCATCCGTGGATGGTACTAACATATGAAAGAGTTCCACACCTGAGGCCAGCAATTGGCACCAGTATGTGTGACAGCTGATAAACGCCCAACGGCTCAGTAAATTCAGATTTACTTTACTTTGCTTTACACGTGGCCACCAGCTGCTGTTGTTGTTGTTGGTTGTTCTGGAGGCTCGGCACTTCGCCCCGAGAGACAAGCACACATCGCCCCTTCTGCCATCAACGCCTGTAGCTACTATAGTGTCTGGCGTGTGCGGCAGGAGTCAGCCCAGATCCAGGCCGCCGCACGCAGCAGGGAGCGCGGAACCGTCTCCCTGCACAGCCCTATCATCACTCCCTGAAGCGATACTTTACTCCACTGGATTCACCCCTGTGCACATGCATGCTGTTCCCTACGGTCAGGAAAATGCTAATGGGGCCATTCAACTCTGTGAATCATCAGGCCCCACCCGCAGACTGCCTGGCGGAATGCACAGCAATCAAGCCCTGTAGACTCTAAAGCAAACTGTGCTGTTTGCATCCAAAGGACAGGATTGTTGCGCAGCTGTGGCCCGTGCGGCGGGGGTGTCAGAGCGGTGTATGGGGGCTGTGCTGCACCCCCGGGTGGCAGCCAAGCCTACTGAGAGCGCAATCAGGCCCAACCACACAGATCGCCTGATTTATCTCTGAAAGTTTTACAGACAACAGATCACCCACTGCCTTATGTCTCCACAAACTCTCGCCGGTACAAGACTCCGTACCAGCCCGGTGGCATATCAGACTCTCTACAGTCGCCCGGTCCACAGCGGCGTTCGAAAACTAATCCAGCACCATCTTGCTATCATGGATCCGAGATCTGGCCAGCGAACCCACCACAGGCTGCGCGATAATGGTTGTTCTCAGGGCAGTCAACCCGCCATGCCGGCCCGCACAGTGCACCATATGACCTGTGCGAGCGTCATGAGACTCACAAAAACGCCCTCTACTCAACTATGCCATCCACGCCTGCTCTCGTGCACTACAGATGCCTGTCATTCTGGGCGTCGCTCTCCCATGCATACGTGCACATGCACATCGTGCGTGCTGGTGCGCCGCTTGTGCAAGCTTAGCCCACCTTGGATGCTACTTACAGTGTCGTCTACAGCGAATGGCCCCATTAGCGATTTTCTGACCGTGTTCTCATTTCTAAATTCCATATTAAGCGTCCGTTGCAGCCGCCGCCTCTTCAGGTACATCGGGGATGCTGTGCATTGCGCAATTCGGTGTTCAGGTGGCGCCGCACCCGGCGCAAACCCGGCCGCACGGCCAACCCCGCGCCCGCGCCTGTTGGAGGCGTGTCACCTCAGCCACATTCGTGCACAGTTTCGGCTCGCTGTCCGGCATCGGCGAACTAGACAGCGATTGACGAATATGTTCGTGACGAGACAGCAGCAGTTGTATGTTCCATGCACGCTGGGATGATTTCGCGCAGGCTATCACCGTGTCCATTGCGCCTGTCGCACATGACCTGCTCGGAATAGTTGATGATTCTTCACATGTGTGTGATCATGCGCGTAGTTGCTACACCGATGCTTCTGTTGTTTCTCGTGGAACGTCTCTGGCTAGTGCGGTCTACCCGAGTTCACAACGGCCTGCAAGCGCGACCCGGTGCTGTCCGTGGCAAGCAAGCGCTTCATCAGCGAGCAGTGTCTAGATGGCCGCACGATCGGCCCAGTCCGCACCTACATCCCAATTTCATTCACGTATTTACTACATGGCCGCTCGTAATCGTGCTCTCCGGGTCGCAAGTGCTTAAAGGCTTGCATAAAGGTCTTGTTGCTGAAGGCCCGCAGCTGACAATGCTATCGGGCTCCAGTCCACCACAGCTGCAGCTCTGTAACACATCAGAGCACGTACAAGCCTTTCATGTGTTCAGCGACTCACAAAGCATCAGTTTTCACCTCCAGCATGCTGCATGAGTGGCTCATGGAGCACGTGCCAGCAATATGGTACAGCCCCGACCACTGCAAGGTCACATATGCAGCCAGCTCGCTGCCGCAGTACACCAGCTCGCTGCCACAGTACACTGGAGGTGGCATGCGATATTTTACTACTGGCTGTTGCCTGCCTGGGCGTCCTGTCCTGTCATTTTTGTCTCTGTGTGTCCTCTTGCTGGAATGAGCAGCATGCACAGCTCAATGGAGCTTGAGAGCTGAGACAGCTTGTGCATGATGAGAAGGGTGTATCCTACACTTATCTGTTTCCTTGATCATGTGTGCTGCGTGCGTTCCTCACATTTGAGCCAGCAGCACGGCCCACATTCGCACGCTGAGTCAGGTGTGAACACGGTCAGGAAAATGCTAATGGGGCCATTCAACTCTGTGAATCATCAGGCCCCACCCGCAGACTGCCTGGCGGAATGCACAGCAATCAAGCCCTGTAGACTCTAAAGCAAACTGTGCTGTTTGCATCCAAAGGACAGGATTGTTGCGCAGCTGTGGCCCGTGCGGCGGGGGTGTCAGAGCGGTGTATGGGGGCTGTGCTGCACCCCCGGGTGGCAGCCAAGCCTACTGAGAGCGCAATCAGGCCCAACCACACAGATCGCCTGATTTATCTCTGAAAGTTTTACAGACAACAGATCACCCACTGCCTTATGTCTCCACAAACTCTCGCCGGTACAAGACTCCGTACCAGCCCGGTGGCATATCAGACTCTCTACAGTCGCCCGGTCCACAGCGGCGTTCGAAAACTAATCCAGCACCATCTTGCTATCATGGATCCGAGATCTGGCCAGCGAACCCACCACAGGCTGCGCGATAATGGTTGTTCTCAGGGCAGTCAACCCGCCATGCCGGCCCGCACAGTGCACCATATGACCTGTGCGAGCGTCATGAGACTCACAAAAACGCCCTCTACTCAACTATGCCATCCACGCCTGCTCTCGTGCACTACAGATGCCTGTCATTCTGGGCGTCGCTCTCCCATGCATACGTGCACATGCACATCGTGCGTGCTGGTGCGCCGCTTGTGCAAGCTTAGCCCACCTTGGATGCTACTTACAGTGTCGTCTACAGCGAATGGCCCCATTAGCGATTTTCTGACCGTGTTCTCATTTCTAAATTCCATATTAAGCGTCCGTTGCAGCCGCCGCCTCTTCAGGTACATCGGGGATGCTGTGCATTGCGCAATTCGGTGTTCAGGTGGCGCCGCACCCGGCGCAAACCCGGCCGCACGGCCAACCCCGCGCCCGCGCCTGTTGGAGGCGTGTCACCTCAGCCACATTCGTGCACAGTTTCGGCTCGCTGTCCGGCATCGGCGAACTAGACAGCGATTGACGAATATGTTCGTGACGAGACAGCAGCAGTTGTATGTTCCATGCACGCTGGGATGATTTCGCGCAGGCTATCACCGTGTCCATTGCGCCTGTCGCACATGACCTGCTCGGAATAGTTGATGATTCTTCACATGTGTGTGATCATGCGCGTAGTTGCTACACCGATGCTTCTGTTGTTTCTCGTGGAACGTCTCTGGCTAGTGCGGTCTACCCGAGTTCACAACGGCCTGCAAGCGCGACCCGGTGCTGTCCGTGGCAAGCAAGCGCTTCATCAGCGAGCAGTGTCTAGATGGCCGCACGATCGGCCCAGTCCGCACCTACATCCCAATTTCATTCACGTATTTACTACATGGCCGCTCGTAATCGTGCTCTCCGGGTCGCAAGTGCTTAAAGGCTTGCATAAAGGTCTTGTTGCTGAAGGCCCGCAGCTGACAATGCTATCGGGCTCCAGTCCACCACAGCTGCAGCTCTGTAACACATCAGAGCACGTACAAGCCTTTCATGTGTTCAGCGACTCACAAAGCATCAGTTTTCACCTCCAGCATGCTGCATGAGTGGCTCATGGAGCACGTGCCAGCAATATGGTACAGCCCCGACCACTGCAAGGTCACATATGCAGCCAGCTCGCTGCCGCAGTACACCAGCTCGCTGCCACAGTACACTGGAGGTGGCATGCGATATTTTACTACTGGCTGTTGCCTGCCTGGGCGTCCTGTCCTGTCATTTTTGTCTCTGTGTGTCCTCTTGCTGGAATGAGCAGCATGCACAGCTCAATGGAGCTTGAGAGCTGAGACAGCTTGTGCATGATGAGAAGGGTGTATCCTACACTTATCTGTTTCCTTGATCATGTGTGCTGCGTGCGTTCCTCACATTTGAGCCAGCAGCACGGCCCACATTCGCACGCTGAGTCAGGTGTGAACACGTGTTCTCATTTCTAAATTCCATATTAAGCGTCCGTTGCAGCCGCCGCCTCTTCAGGTACATCGGGGATGCTGTGCATTGCGCAATTCGGTGTTCAGGTGGCGCCGCACCCGGCGCAAACCCGGCCGCACGGCCAACCCCGCGCCCGCGCCTGTTGGAGGCGTGTCACCTCAGCCACATTCGTGCACAGTTTCGGCTCGCTGTCCGGCATCGGCGAACTAGACAGCGATTGACGAATATGTTCGTGACGAGACAGCAGCAGTTGTATGTTCCATGCACGCTGGGATGATTTCGCGCAGGCTATCACCGTGTCCATTGCGCCTGTCGCACATGACCTGCTCGGAATAGTTGATGATTCTTCACATGTGTGTGATCATGCGCGTAGTTGCTACACCGATGCTTCTGTTGTTTCTCGTGGAACGTCTCTGGCTAGTGCGGTCTACCCGAGTTCACAACGGCCTGCAAGCGCGACCCGGTGCTGTCCGTGGCAAGCAAGCGCTTCATCAGCGAGCAGTGTCTAGATGGCCGCACGATCGGCCCAGTCCGCACCTACATCCCAATTTCATTCACGTATTTACTACATGGCCGCTCGTAATCGTGCTCTCCGGGTCGCAAGTGCTTAAAGGCTTGCATAAAGGTCTTGTTGCTGAAGGCCCGCAGCTGACAATGCTATCGGGCTCCAGTCCACCACAGCTGCAGCTCTGTAACACATCAGAGCACGTACAAGCCTTTCATGTGTTCAGCGACTCACAAAGCATCAGTTTTCACCTCCAGCATGCTGCATGAGTGGCTCATGGAGCACGTGCCAGCAATATGGTACAGCCCCGACCACTGCAAGGTCACATATGCAGCCAGCTCGCTGCCGCAGTACACCAGCTCGCTGCCACAGTACACTGGAGGTGGCATGCGATATTTTACTACTGGCTGTTGCCTGCCTGGGCGTCCTGTCCTGTCATTTTTGTCTCTGTGTGTCCTCTTGCTGGAATGAGCAGCATGCACAGCTCAATGGAGCTTGAGAGCTGAGACAGCTTGTGCATGATGAGAAGGGTGTATCCTACACTTATCTGTTTCCTTGATCATGTGTGCTGTTTGCATCCAAAGGACAGGATTGTTGCGCAGCTGTGGCCCGTGCGGCGGGGGTGTCAGAGCGGTGTATGGGGGCTGTGCTGCACCCCCGGGTGGCAGCCAAGCCTACTGAGAGCGCAATCAGGCCCAACCACACAGATCGCCTGATTTATCTCTGAAAGTTTTACAGACAACAGATCACCCACTGCCTTATGTCTCCACAAACTCTCGCCGGTACAAGACTCCGTACCAGCCCGGTGGCATATCAGACTCTCTACAGTCGCCCGGTCCACAGCGGCGTTCGAAAACTAATCCAGCACCATCTTGCTATCATGGATCCGAGATCTGGCCAGCGAACCCACCACAGGCTGCGCGATAATGGTTGTTCTCAGGGCAGTCAACCCGCCATGCCGGCCCGCACAGTGCACCATATGACCTGTGCGAGCGTCATGAGACTCACAAAAACGCCCTCTACTCAACTATGCCATCCACGCCTGCTCTCGTGCACTACAGATGCCTGTCATTCTGGGCGTCGCTCTCCCATGCATACGTGCACATGCACATCGTGCGTGCTGGTGCGCCGCTTGTGCAAGCTTAGCCCACCTTGGATGCTACTTACAGTGTCGTCTACAGCGAATGGCCCCATTAGCGATTTTCTGACCGTGTTCTCATTTCTAAATTCCATATTAAGCGTCCGTTGCAGCCGCCGCCTCTTCAGGTACATCGGGGATGCTGTGCATTGCGCAATTCGGTGTTCAGGTGGCGCCGCACCCGGCGCAAACCCGGCCGCACGGCCAACCCCGCGCCCGCGCCTGTTGGAGGCGTGTCACCTCAGCCACATTCGTGCACAGTTTCGGCTCGCTGTCCGGCATCGGCGAACTAGACAGCGATTGACGAATATGTTCGTGACGAGACAGCAGCAGTTGTATGTTCCATGCACGCTGGGATGATTTCGCGCAGGCTATCACCGTGTCCATTGCGCCTGTCGCACATGACCTGCTCGGAATAGTTGATGATTCTTCACATGTGTGTGATCATGCGCGTAGTTGCTACACCGATGCTTCTGTTGTTTCTCGTGGAACGTCTCTGGCTAGTGCGGTCTACCCGAGTTCACAACGGCCTGCAAGCGCGACCCGGTGCTGTCCGTGGCAAGCAAGCGCTTCATCAGCGAGCAGTGTCTAGATGGCCGCACGATCGGCCCAGTCCGCACCTACATCCCAATTTCATTCACGTATTTACTACATGGCCGCTCGTAATCGTGCTCTCCGGGTCGCAAGTGCTTAAAGGCTTGCATAAAGGTCTTGTTGCTGAAGGCCCGCAGCTGACAATGCTATCGGGCTCCAGTCCACCACAGCTGCAGCTCTGTAACACATCAGAGCACGTACAAGCCTTTCATGTGTTCAGCGACTCACAAAGCATCAGTTTTCACCTCCAGCATGCTGCATGAGTGGCTCATGGAGCACGTGCCAGCAATATGGTACAGCCCCGACCACTGCAAGGTCACATATGCAGCCAGCTCGCTGCCGCAGTACACCAGCTCGCTGCCACAGTACACTGGAGGTGGCATGCGATATTTTACTACTGGCTGTTGCCTGCCTGGGCGTCCTGTCCTGTCATTTTTGTCTCTGTGTGTCCTCTTGCTGGAATGAGCAGCATGCACAGCTCAATGGAGCTTGAGAGCTGAGACAGCTTGTGCATGATGAGAAGGGTGTATCCTACACTTATCTGTTTCCTTGATCATGTGTGCTGCGTGCGTTCCTCACATTTGAGCCAGCAGCACGGCCCACATTCGCACGCTGAGTCAGGTGTGAACACGTGTTCTCATTTCTAAATTCCATATTAAGCGTCCGTTGCAGCCGCCGCCTCTTCAGGTACATCGGGGATGCTGTGCATTGCGCAATTCGGTGTTCAGGTGGCGCCGCACCCGGCGCAAACCCGGCCGCACGGCCAACCCCGCGCCCGCGCCTGTTGGAGGCGTGTCACCTCAGCCACATTCGTGCACAGTTTCGGCTCGCTGTCCGGCATCGGCGAACTAGACAGCGATTGACGAATATGTTCGTGACGAGACAGCAGCAGTTGTATGTTCCATGCACGCTGGGATGATTTCGCGCAGGCTATCACCGTGTCCATTGCGCCTGTCGCACATGACCTGCTCGGAATAGTTGATGATTCTTCACATGTGTGTGATCATGCGCGTAGTTGCTACACCGATGCTTCTGTTGTTTCTCGTGGAACGTCTCTGGCTAGTGCGGTCTACCCGAGTTCACAACGGCCTGCAAGCGCGACCCGGTGCTGTCCGTGGCAAGCAAGCGCTTCATCAGCGAGCAGTGTCTAGATGGCCGCACGATCGGCCCAGTCCGCACCTACATCCCAATTTCATTCACGTATTTACTACATGGCCGCTCGTAATCGTGCTCTCCGGGTCGCAAGTGCTTAAAGGCTTGCATAAAGGTCTTGTTGCTGAAGGCCCGCAGCTGACAATGCTATCGGGCTCCAGTCCACCACAGCTGCAGCTCTGTAACACATCAGAGCACGTACAAGCCTTTCATGTGTTCAGCGACTCACAAAGCATCAGTTTTCACCTCCAGCATGCTGCATGAGTGGCTCATGGAGCACGTGCCAGCAATATGGTACAGCCCCGACCACTGCAAGGTCACATATGCAGCCAGCTCGCTGCCGCAGTACACCAGCTCGCTGCCACAGTACACTGGAGGTGGCATGCGATATTTTACTACTGGCTGTTGCCTGCCTGGGCGTCCTGTCCTGTCATTTTTGTCTCTGTGTGTCCTCTTGCTGGAATGAGCAGCATGCACAGCTCAATGGAGCTTGAGAGCTGAGACAGCTTGTGCATGATGAGAAGGGTGTATCCTACACTTATCTGTTTCCTTGATCATGTGTGCTGCGTGCGTTCCTCACATTTGAGCCAGCAGCACGGCCCACATTCGCACGCTGAGTCAGGTGTGAACACGGTCAGGAAAATGCTAATGGGGCCATTCAACTCTGTGAATCATCAGGCCCCACCCGCAGACTGCCTGGCGGAATGCACAGCAATCAAGCCCTGTAGACTCTAAAGCAAACTGTGCTGTTTGCATCCAAAGGACAGGATTGTTGCGCAGCTGTGGCCCGTGCGGCGGGGGTGTCAGAGCGGTGTATGGGGGCTGTGCTGCACCCCCGGGTGGCAGCCAAGCCTACTGAGAGCGCAATCAGGCCCAACCACACAGATCGCCTGATTTATCTCTGAAAGTTTTACAGACAACAGATCACCCACTGCCTTATGTCTCCACAAACTCTCGCCGGTACAAGACTCCGTACCAGCCCGGTGGCATATCAGACTCTCTACAGTCGCCCGGTCCACAGCGGCGTTCGAAAACTAATCCAGCACCATCTTGCTATCATGGATCCGAGATCTGGCCAGCGAACCCACCACAGGCTGCGCGATAATGGTTGTTCTCAGGGCAGTCAACCCGCCATGCCGGCCCGCACAGTGCACCATATGACCTGTGCGAGCGTCATGAGACTCACAAAAACGCCCTCTACTCAACTATGCCATCCACGCCTGCTCTCGTGCACTACAGATGCCTGTCATTCTGGGCGTCGCTCTCCCATGCATACGTGCACATGCACATCGTGCGTGCTGGTGCGCCGCTTGTGCAAGCTTAGCCCACCTTGGATGCTACTTACAGTGTCGTCTACAGCGAATGGCCCCATTAGCGATTTTCTGACCGTGTTCTCATTTCTAAATTCCATATTAAGCGTCCGTTGCAGCCGCCGCCTCTTCAGGTACATCGGGGATGCTGTGCATTGCGCAATTCGGTGTTCAGGTGGCGCCGCACCCGGCGCAAACCCGGCCGCACGGCCAACCCCGCGCCCGCGCCTGTTGGAGGCGTGTCACCTCAGCCACATTCGTGCACAGTTTCGGCTCGCTGTCCGGCATCGGCGAACTAGACAGCGATTGACGAATATGTTCGTGACGAGACAGCAGCAGTTGTATGTTCCATGCACGCTGGGATGATTTCGCGCAGGCTATCACCGTGTCCATTGCGCCTGTCGCACATGACCTGCTCGGAATAGTTGATGATTCTTCACATGTGTGTGATCATGCGCGTAGTTGCTACACCGATGCTTCTGTTGTTTCTCGTGGAACGTCTCTGGCTAGTGCGGTCTACCCGAGTTCACAACGGCCTGCAAGCGCGACCCGGTGCTGTCCGTGGCAAGCAAGCGCTTCATCAGCGAGCAGTGTCTAGATGGCCGCACGATCGGCCCAGTCCGCACCTACATCCCAATTTCATTCACGTATTTACTACATGGCCGCTCGTAATCGTGCTCTCCGGGTCGCAAGTGCTTAAAGGCTTGCATAAAGGTCTTGTTGCTGAAGGCCCGCAGCTGACAATGCTATCGGGCTCCAGTCCACCACAGCTGCAGCTCTGTAACACATCAGAGCACGTACAAGCCTTTCATGTGTTCAGCGACTCACAAAGCATCAGTTTTCACCTCCAGCATGCTGCATGAGTGGCTCATGGAGCACGTGCCAGCAATATGGTACAGCCCCGACCACTGCAAGGTCACATATGCAGCCAGCTCGCTGCCGCAGTACACCAGCTCGCTGCCACAGTACACTGGAGGTGGCATGCGATATTTTACTACTGGCTGTTGCCTGCCTGGGCGTCCTGTCCTGTCATTTTTGTCTCTGTGTGTCCTCTTGCTGGAATGAGCAGCATGCACAGCTCAATGGAGCTTGAGAGCTGAGACAGCTTGTGCATGATGAGAAGGGTGTATCCTACACTTATCTGTTTCCTTGATCATGTGTGCTGCGTGCGTTCCTCACATTTGAGCCAGCAGCACGGCCCACATTCGCACGCTGAGTCAGGTGTGAACACGGTCAGGAAAATGCTAATGGGGCCATTCAACTCTGTGAATCATCAGGCCCCACCCGCAGACTGCCTGGCGGAATGCACAGCAATCAAGCCCTGTAGACTCTAAAGCAAACTGTGCTGTTTGCATCCAAAGGACAGGATTGTTGCGCAGCTGTGGCCCGTGCGGCGGGGGTGTCAGAGCGGTGTATGGGGGCTGTGCTGCACCCCCGGGTGGCAGCCAAGCCTACTGAGAGCGCAATCAGGCCCAACCACACAGATCGCCTGATTTATCTCTGAAAGTTTTACAGACAACAGATCACCCACTGCCTTATGTCTCCACAAACTCTCGCCGGTACAAGACTCCGTACCAGCCCGGTGGCATATCAGACTCTCTACAGTCGCCCGGTCCACAGCGGCGTTCGAAAACTAATCCAGCACCATCTTGCTATCATGGATCCGAGATCTGGCCAGCGAACCCACCACAGGCTGCGCGATAATGGTTGTTCTCAGGGCAGTCAACCCGCCATGCCGGCCCGCACAGTGCACCATATGACCTGTGCGAGCGTCATGAGACTCACAAAAACGCCCTCTACTCAACTATGCCATCCACGCCTGCTCTCGTGCACTACAGATGCCTGTCATTCTGGGCGTCGCTCTCCCATGCATACGTGCACATGCACATCGTGCGTGCTGGTGCGCCGCTTGTGCAAGCTTAGCCCACCTTGGATGCTACTTACAGTGTCGTCTACAGCGAATGGCCCCATTAGCGATTTTCTGACCGTGTTCTCATTTCTAAATTCCATATTAAGCGTCCGTTGCAGCCGCCGCCTCTTCAGGTACATCGGGGATGCTGTGCATTGCGCAATTCGGTGTTCAGGTGGCGCCGCACCCGGCGCAAACCCGGCCGCACGGCCAACCCCGCGCCCGCGCCTGTTGGAGGCGTGTCACCTCAGCCACATTCGTGCACAGTTTCGGCTCGCTGTCCGGCATCGGCGAACTAGACAGCGATTGACGAATATGTTCGTGACGAGACAGCAGCAGTTGTATGTTCCATGCACGCTGGGATGATTTCGCGCAGGCTATCACCGTGTCCATTGCGCCTGTCGCACATGACCTGCTCGGAATAGTTGATGATTCTTCACATGTGTGTGATCATGCGCGTAGTTGCTACACCGATGCTTCTGTTGTTTCTCGTGGAACGTCTCTGGCTAGTGCGGTCTACCCGAGTTCACAACGGCCTGCAAGCGCGACCCGGTGCTGTCCGTGGCAAGCAAGCGCTTCATCAGCGAGCAGTGTCTAGATGGCCGCACGATCGGCCCAGTCCGCACCTACATCCCAATTTCATTCACGTATTTACTACATGGCCGCTCGTAATCGTGCTCTCCGGGTCGCAAGTGCTTAAAGGCTTGCATAAAGGTCTTGTTGCTGAAGGCCCGCAGCTGACAATGCTATCGGGCTCCAGTCCACCACAGCTGCAGCTCTGTAACACATCAGAGCACGTACAAGCCTTTCATGTGTTCAGCGACTCACAAAGCATCAGTTTTCACCTCCAGCATGCTGCATGAGTGGCTCATGGAGCACGTGCCAGCAATATGGTACAGCCCCGACCACTGCAAGGTCACATATGCAGCCAGCTCGCTGCCGCAGTACACCAGCTCGCTGCCACAGTACACTGGAGGTGGCATGCGATATTTTACTACTGGCTGTTGCCTGCCTGGGCGTCCTGTCCTGTCATTTTTGTCTCTGTGTGTCCTCTTGCTGGAATGAGCAGCATGCACAGCTCAATGGAGCTTGAGAGCTGAGACAGCTTGTGCATGATGAGAAGGGTGTATCCTACACTTATCTGTTTCCTTGATCATGTGTGCTGCGTGCGTTCCTCACATTTGAGCCAGCAGCACGGCCCACATTCGCACGCTGAGTCAGGTGTGAACACGGTCAGGAAAATGCTAATGGGGCCATTCAACTCTGTGAATCATCAGGCCCCACCCGCAGACTGCCTGGCGGAATGCACAGCAATCAAGCCCTGTAGACTCTAAAGCAAACTGTGCTGTTTGCATCCAAAGGACAGGATTGTTGCGCAGCTGTGGCCCGTGCGGCGGGGGTGTCAGAGCGGTGTATGGGGGCTGTGCTGCACCCCCGGGTGGCAGCCAAGCCTACTGAGAGCGCAATCAGGCCCAACCACACAGATCGCCTGATTTATCTCTGAAAGTTTTACAGACAACAGATCACCCACTGCCTTATGTCTCCACAAACTCTCGCCGGTACAAGACTCCGTACCAGCCCGGTGGCATATCAGACTCTCTACAGTCGCCCGGTCCACAGCGGCGTTCGAAAACTAATCCAGCACCATCTTGCTATCATGGATCCGAGATCTGGCCAGCGAACCCACCACAGGCTGCGCGATAATGGTTGTTCTCAGGGCAGTCAACCCGCCATGCCGGCCCGCACAGTGCACCATATGACCTGTGCGAGCGTCATGAGACTCACAAAAACGCCCTCTACTCAACTATGCCATCCACGCCTGCTCTCGTGCACTACAGATGCCTGTCATTCTGGGCGTCGCTCTCCCATGCATACGTGCACATGCACATCGTGCGTGCTGGTGCGCCGCTTGTGCAAGCTTAGCCCACCTTGGATGCTACTTACAGTGTCGTCTACAGCGAATGGCCCCATTAGCGATTTTCTGACCGTGTTCTCATTTCTAAATTCCATATTAAGCGTCCGTTGCAGCCGCCGCCTCTTCAGGTACATCGGGGATGCTGTGCATTGCGCAATTCGGTGTTCAGGTGGCGCCGCACCCGGCGCAAACCCGGCCGCACGGCCAACCCCGCGCCCGCGCCTGTTGGAGGCGTGTCACCTCAGCCACATTCGTGCACAGTTTCGGCTCGCTGTCCGGCATCGGCGAACTAGACAGCGATTGACGAATATGTTCGTGACGAGACAGCAGCAGTTGTATGTTCCATGCACGCTGGGATGATTTCGCGCAGGCTATCACCGTGTCCATTGCGCCTGTCGCACATGACCTGCTCGGAATAGTTGATGATTCTTCACATGTGTGTGATCATGCGCGTAGTTGCTACACCGATGCTTCTGTTGTTTCTCGTGGAACGTCTCTGGCTAGTGCGGTCTACCCGAGTTCACAACGGCCTGCAAGCGCGACCCGGTGCTGTCCGTGGCAAGCAAGCGCTTCATCAGCGAGCAGTGTCTAGATGGCCGCACGATCGGCCCAGTCCGCACCTACATCCCAATTTCATTCACGTATTTACTACATGGCCGCTCGTAATCGTGCTCTCCGGGTCGCAAGTGCTTAAAGGCTTGCATAAAGGTCTTGTTGCTGAAGGCCCGCAGCTGACAATGCTATCGGGCTCCAGTCCACCACAGCTGCAGCTCTGTAACACATCAGAGCACGTACAAGCCTTTCATGTGTTCAGCGACTCACAAAGCATCAGTTTTCACCTCCAGCATGCTGCATGAGTGGCTCATGGAGCACGTGCCAGCAATATGGTACAGCCCCGACCACTGCAAGGTCACATATGCAGCCAGCTCGCTGCCGCAGTACACCAGCTCGCTGCCACAGTACACTGGAGGTGGCATGCGATATTTTACTACTGGCTGTTGCCTGCCTGGGCGTCCTGTCCTGTCATTTTTGTCTCTGTGTGTCCTCTTGCTGGAATGAGCAGCATGCACAGCTCAATGGAGCTTGAGAGCTGAGACAGCTTGTGCATGATGAGAAGGGTGTATCCTACACTTATCTGTTTCCTTGATCATGTGTGCTGCGTGCGTTCCTCACATTTGAGCCAGCAGCACGGCCCACATTCGCACGCTGAGTCAGGTGTGAACACGGTCAGGAAAATGCTAATGGGGCCATTCAACTCTGTGAATCATCAGGCCCCACCCGCAGACTGCCTGGCGGAATGCACAGCAATCAAGCCCTGTAGACTCTAAAGCAAACTGTGCTGTTTGCATCCAAAGGACAGGATTGTTGCGCAGCTGTGGCCCGTGCGGCGGGGGTGTCAGAGCGGTGTATGGGGGCTGTGCTGCACCCCCGGGTGGCAGCCAAGCCTACTGAGAGCGCAATCAGGCCCAACCACACAGATCGCCTGATTTATCTCTGAAAGTTTTACAGACAACAGATCACCCACTGCCTTATGTCTCCACAAACTCTCGCCGGTACAAGACTCCGTACCAGCCCGGTGGCATATCAGACTCTCTACAGTCGCCCGGTCCACAGCGGCGTTCGAAAACTAATCCAGCACCATCTTGCTATCATGGATCCGAGATCTGGCCAGCGAACCCACCACAGGCTGCGCGATAATGGTTGTTCTCAGGGCAGTCAACCCGCCATGCCGGCCCGCACAGTGCACCATATGACCTGTGCGAGCGTCATGAGACTCACAAAAACGCCCTCTACTCAACTATGCCATCCACGCCTGCTCTCGTGCACTACAGATGCCTGTCATTCTGGGCGTCGCTCTCCCATGCATACGTGCACATGCACATCGTGCGTGCTGGTGCGCCGCTTGTGCAAGCTTAGCCCACCTTGGATGCTACTTACAGTGTCGTCTACAGCGAATGGCCCCATTAGCGATTTTCTGACCGTGTTCTCATTTCTAAATTCCATATTAAGCGTCCGTTGCAGCCGCCGCCTCTTCAGGTACATCGGGGATGCTGTGCATTGCGCAATTCGGTGTTCAGGTGGCGCCGCACCCGGCGCAAACCCGGCCGCACGGCCAACCCCGCGCCCGCGCCTGTTGGAGGCGTGTCACCTCAGCCACATTCGTGCACAGTTTCGGCTCGCTGTCCGGCATCGGCGAACTAGACAGCGATTGACGAATATGTTCGTGACGAGACAGCAGCAGTTGTATGTTCCATGCACGCTGGGATGATTTCGCGCAGGCTATCACCGTGTCCATTGCGCCTGTCGCACATGACCTGCTCGGAATAGTTGATGATTCTTCACATGTGTGTGATCATGCGCGTAGTTGCTACACCGATGCTTCTGTTGTTTCTCGTGGAACGTCTCTGGCTAGTGCGGTCTACCCGAGTTCACAACGGCCTGCAAGCGCGACCCGGTGCTGTCCGTGGCAAGCAAGCGCTTCATCAGCGAGCAGTGTCTAGATGGCCGCACGATCGGCCCAGTCCGCACCTACATCCCAATTTCATTCACGTATTTACTACATGGCCGCTCGTAATCGTGCTCTCCGGGTCGCAAGTGCTTAAAGGCTTGCATAAAGGTCTTGTTGCTGAAGGCCCGCAGCTGACAATGCTATCGGGCTCCAGTCCACCACAGCTGCAGCTCTGTAACACATCAGAGCACGTACAAGCCTTTCATGTGTTCAGCGACTCACAAAGCATCAGTTTTCACCTCCAGCATGCTGCATGAGTGGCTCATGGAGCACGTGCCAGCAATATGGTACAGCCCCGACCACTGCAAGGTCACATATGCAGCCAGCTCGCTGCCGCAGTACACCAGCTCGCTGCCACAGTACACTGGAGGTGGCATGCGATATTTTACTACTGGCTGTTGCCTGCCTGGGCGTCCTGTCCTGTCATTTTTGTCTCTGTGTGTCCTCTTGCTGGAATGAGCAGCATGCACAGCTCAATGGAGCTTGAGAGCTGAGACAGCTTGTGCATGATGAGAAGGGTGTATCCTACACTTATCTGTTTCCTTGATCATGTGTGCTGCGTGCGTTCCTCACATTTGAGCCAGCAGCACGGCCCACATTCGCACGCTGAGTCAGGTGTGAACACGGTCAGGAAAATGCTAATGGGGCCATTCAACTCTGTGAATCATCAGGCCCCACCCGCAGACTGCCTGGCGGAATGCACAGCAATCAAGCCCTGTAGACTCTAAAGCAAACTGTGCTGTTTGCATCCAAAGGACAGGATTGTTGCGCAGCTGTGGCCCGTGCGGCGGGGGTGTCAGAGCGGTGTATGGGGGCTGTGCTGCACCCCCGGGTGGCAGCCAAGCCTACTGAGAGCGCAATCAGGCCCAACCACACAGATCGCCTGATTTATCTCTGAAAGTTTTACAGACAACAGATCACCCACTGCCTTATGTCTCCACAAACTCTCGCCGGTACAAGACTCCGTACCAGCCCGGTGGCATATCAGACTCTCTACAGTCGCCCGGTCCACAGCGGCGTTCGAAAACTAATCCAGCACCATCTTGCTATCATGGATCCGAGATCTGGCCAGCGAACCCACCACAGGCTGCGCGATAATGGTTGTTCTCAGGGCAGTCAACCCGCCATGCCGGCCCGCACAGTGCACCATATGACCTGTGCGAGCGTCATGAGACTCACAAAAACGCCCTCTACTCAACTATGCCATCCACGCCTGCTCTCGTGCACTACAGATGCCTGTCATTCTGGGCGTCGCTCTCCCATGCATACGTGCACATGCACATCGTGCGTGCTGGTGCGCCGCTTGTGCAAGCTTAGCCCACCTTGGATGCTACTTACAGTGTCGTCTACAGCGAATGGCCCCATTAGCGATTTTCTGACCGTGTTCTCATTTCTAAATTCCATATTAAGCGTCCGTTGCAGCCGCCGCCTCTTCAGGTACATCGGGGATGCTGTGCATTGCGCAATTCGGTGTTCAGGTGGCGCCGCACCCGGCGCAAACCCGGCCGCACGGCCAACCCCGCGCCCGCGCCTGTTGGAGGCGTGTCACCTCAGCCACATTCGTGCACAGTTTCGGCTCGCTGTCCGGCATCGGCGAACTAGACAGCGATTGACGAATATGTTCGTGACGAGACAGCAGCAGTTGTATGTTCCATGCACGCTGGGATGATTTCGCGCAGGCTATCACCGTGTCCATTGCGCCTGTCGCACATGACCTGCTCGGAATAGTTGATGATTCTTCACATGTGTGTGATCATGCGCGTAGTTGCTACACCGATGCTTCTGTTGTTTCTCGTGGAACGTCTCTGGCTAGTGCGGTCTACCCGAGTTCACAACGGCCTGCAAGCGCGACCCGGTGCTGTCCGTGGCAAGCAAGCGCTTCATCAGCGAGCAGTGTCTAGATGGCCGCACGATCGGCCCAGTCCGCACCTACATCCCAATTTCATTCACGTATTTACTACATGGCCGCTCGTAATCGTGCTCTCCGGGTCGCAAGTGCTTAAAGGCTTGCATAAAGGTCTTGTTGCTGAAGGCCCGCAGCTGACAATGCTATCGGGCTCCAGTCCACCACAGCTGCAGCTCTGTAACACATCAGAGCACGTACAAGCCTTTCATGTGTTCAGCGACTCACAAAGCATCAGTTTTCACCTCCAGCATGCTGCATGAGTGGCTCATGGAGCACGTGCCAGCAATATGGTACAGCCCCGACCACTGCAAGGTCACATATGCAGCCAGCTCGCTGCCGCAGTACACCAGCTCGCTGCCACAGTACACTGGAGGTGGCATGCGATATTTTACTACTGGCTGTTGCCTGCCTGGGCGTCCTGTCCTGTCATTTTTGTCTCTGTGTGTCCTCTTGCTGGAATGAGCAGCATGCACAGCTCAATGGAGCTTGAGAGCTGAGACAGCTTGTGCATGATGAGAAGGGTGTATCCTACACTTATCTGTTTCCTTGATCATGTGTGCTGCGTGCGTTCCTCACATTTGAGCCAGCAGCACGGCCCACATTCGCACGCTGAGTCAGGTGTGAACACGGTCAGGAAAATGCTAATGGGGCCATTCAACTCTGTGAATCATCAGGCCCCACCCGCAGACTGCCTGGCGGAATGCACAGCAATCAAGCCCTGTAGACTCTAAAGCAAACTGTGCTGTTTGCATCCAAAGGACAGGATTGTTGCGCAGCTGTGGCCCGTGCGGCGGGGGTGTCAGAGCGGTGTATGGGGGCTGTGCTGCACCCCCGGGTGGCAGCCAAGCCTACTGAGAGCGCAATCAGGCCCAACCACACAGATCGCCTGATTTATCTCTGAAAGTTTTACAGACAACAGATCACCCACTGCCTTATGTCTCCACAAACTCTCGCCGGTACAAGACTCCGTACCAGCCCGGTGGCATATCAGACTCTCTACAGTCGCCCGGTCCACAGCGGCGTTCGAAAACTAATCCAGCACCATCTTGCTATCATGGATCCGAGATCTGGCCAGCGAACCCACCACAGGCTGCGCGATAATGGTTGTTCTCAGGGCAGTCAACCCGCCATGCCGGCCCGCACAGTGCACCATATGACCTGTGCGAGCGTCATGAGACTCACAAAAACGCCCTCTACTCAACTATGCCATCCACGCCTGCTCTCGTGCACTACAGATGCCTGTCATTCTGGGCGTCGCTCTCCCATGCATACGTGCACATGCACATCGTGCGTGCTGGTGCGCCGCTTGTGCAAGCTTAGCCCACCTTGGATGCTACTTACAGTGTCGTCTACAGCGAATGGCCCCATTAGCGATTTTCTGACCGTGTTCTCATTTCTAAATTCCATATTAAGCGTCCGTTGCAGCCGCCGCCTCTTCAGGTACATCGGGGATGCTGTGCATTGCGCAATTCGGTGTTCAGGTGGCGCCGCACCCGGCGCAAACCCGGCCGCACGGCCAACCCCGCGCCCGCGCCTGTTGGAGGCGTGTCACCTCAGCCACATTCGTGCACAGTTTCGGCTCGCTGTCCGGCATCGGCGAACTAGACAGCGATTGACGAATATGTTCGTGACGAGACAGCAGCAGTTGTATGTTCCATGCACGCTGGGATGATTTCGCGCAGGCTATCACCGTGTCCATTGCGCCTGTCGCACATGACCTGCTCGGAATAGTTGATGATTCTTCACATGTGTGTGATCATGCGCGTAGTTGCTACACCGATGCTTCTGTTGTTTCTCGTGGAACGTCTCTGGCTAGTGCGGTCTACCCGAGTTCACAACGGCCTGCAAGCGCGACCCGGTGCTGTCCGTGGCAAGCAAGCGCTTCATCAGCGAGCAGTGTCTAGATGGCCGCACGATCGGCCCAGTCCGCACCTACATCCCAATTTCATTCACGTATTTACTACATGGCCGCTCGTAATCGTGCTCTCCGGGTCGCAAGTGCTTAAAGGCTTGCATAAAGGTCTTGTTGCTGAAGGCCCGCAGCTGACAATGCTATCGGGCTCCAGTCCACCACAGCTGCAGCTCTGTAACACATCAGAGCACGTACAAGCCTTTCATGTGTTCAGCGACTCACAAAGCATCAGTTTTCACCTCCAGCATGCTGCATGAGTGGCTCATGGAGCACGTGCCAGCAATATGGTACAGCCCCGACCACTGCAAGGTCACATATGCAGCCAGCTCGCTGCCGCAGTACACCAGCTCGCTGCCACAGTACACTGGAGGTGGCATGCGATATTTTACTACTGGCTGTTGCCTGCCTGGGCGTCCTGTCCTGTCATTTTTGTCTCTGTGTGTCCTCTTGCTGGAATGAGCAGCATGCACAGCTCAATGGAGCTTGAGAGCTGAGACAGCTTGTGCATGATGAGAAGGGTGTATCCTACACTTATCTGTTTCCTTGATCATGTGTGCTGCGTGCGTTCCTCACATTTGAGCCAGCAGCACGGCCCACATTCGCACGCTGAGTCAGGTGTGAACACGGTCAGGAAAATGCTAATGGGGCCATTCAACTCTGTGAATCATCAGGCCCCACCCGCAGACTGCCTGGCGGAATGCACAGCAATCAAGCCCTGTAGACTCTAAAGCAAACTGTGCTGTTTGCATCCAAAGGACAGGATTGTTGCGCAGCTGTGGCCCGTGCGGCGGGGGTGTCAGAGCGGTGTATGGGGGCTGTGCTGCACCCCCGGGTGGCAGCCAAGCCTACTGAGAGCGCAATCAGGCCCAACCACACAGATCGCCTGATTTATCTCTGAAAGTTTTACAGACAACAGATCACCCACTGCCTTATGTCTCCACAAACTCTCGCCGGTACAAGACTCCGTACCAGCCCGGTGGCATATCAGACTCTCTACAGTCGCCCGGTCCACAGCGGCGTTCGAAAACTAATCCAGCACCATCTTGCTATCATGGATCCGAGATCTGGCCAGCGAACCCACCACAGGCTGCGCGATAATGGTTGTTCTCAGGGCAGTCAACCCGCCATGCCGGCCCGCACAGTGCACCATATGACCTGTGCGAGCGTCATGAGACTCACAAAAACGCCCTCTACTCAACTATGCCATCCACGCCTGCTCTCGTGCACTACAGATGCCTGTCATTCTGGGCGTCGCTCTCCCATGCATACGTGCACATGCACATCGTGCGTGCTGGTGCGCCGCTTGTGCAAGCTTAGCCCACCTTGGATGCTACTTACAGTGTCGTCTACAGCGAATGGCCCCATTAGCGATTTTCTGACCGTGTTCTCATTTCTAAATTCCATATTAAGCGTCCGTTGCAGCCGCCGCCTCTTCAGGTACATCGGGGATGCTGTGCATTGCGCAATTCGGTGTTCAGGTGGCGCCGCACCCGGCGCAAACCCGGCCGCACGGCCAACCCCGCGCCCGCGCCTGTTGGAGGCGTGTCACCTCAGCCACATTCGTGCACAGTTTCGGCTCGCTGTCCGGCATCGGCGAACTAGACAGCGATTGACGAATATGTTCGTGACGAGACAGCAGCAGTTGTATGTTCCATGCACGCTGGGATGATTTCGCGCAGGCTATCACCGTGTCCATTGCGCCTGTCGCACATGACCTGCTCGGAATAGTTGATGATTCTTCACATGTGTGTGATCATGCGCGTAGTTGCTACACCGATGCTTCTGTTGTTTCTCGTGGAACGTCTCTGGCTAGTGCGGTCTACCCGAGTTCACAACGGCCTGCAAGCGCGACCCGGTGCTGTCCGTGGCAAGCAAGCGCTTCATCAGCGAGCAGTGTCTAGATGGCCGCACGATCGGCCCAGTCCGCACCTACATCCCAATTTCATTCACGTATTTACTACATGGCCGCTCGTAATCGTGCTCTCCGGGTCGCAAGTGCTTAAAGGCTTGCATAAAGGTCTTGTTGCTGAAGGCCCGCAGCTGACAATGCTATCGGGCTCCAGTCCACCACAGCTGCAGCTCTGTAACACATCAGAGCACGTACAAGCCTTTCATGTGTTCAGCGACTCACAAAGCATCAGTTTTCACCTCCAGCATGCTGCATGAGTGGCTCATGGAGCACGTGCCAGCAATATGGTACAGCCCCGACCACTGCAAGGTCACATATGCAGCCAGCTCGCTGCCGCAGTACACCAGCTCGCTGCCACAGTACACTGGAGGTGGCATGCGATATTTTACTACTGGCTGTTGCCTGCCTGGGCGTCCTGTCCTGTCATTTTTGTCTCTGTGTGTCCTCTTGCTGGAATGAGCAGCATGCACAGCTCAATGGAGCTTGAGAGCTGAGACAGCTTGTGCATGATGAGAAGGGTGTATCCTACACTTATCTGTTTCCTTGATCATGTGTGCTGCGTGCGTTCCTCACATTTGAGCCAGCAGCACGGCCCACATTCGCACGCTGAGTCAGGTGTGAACACGGTCAGGAAAATGCTAATGGGGCCATTCAACTCTGTGAATCATCAGGCCCCACCCGCAGACTGCCTGGCGGAATGCACAGCAATCAAGCCCTGTAGACTCTAAAGCAAACTGTGCTGTTTGCATCCAAAGGACAGGATTGTTGCGCAGCTGTGGCCCGTGCGGCGGGGGTGTCAGAGCGGTGTATGGGGGCTGTGCTGCACCCCCGGGTGGCAGCCAAGCCTACTGAGAGCGCAATCAGGCCCAACCACACAGATCGCCTGATTTATCTCTGAAAGTTTTACAGACAACAGATCACCCACTGCCTTATGTCTCCACAAACTCTCGCCGGTACAAGACTCCGTACCAGCCCGGTGGCATATCAGACTCTCTACAGTCGCCCGGTCCACAGCGGCGTTCGAAAACTAATCCAGCACCATCTTGCTATCATGGATCCGAGATCTGGCCAGCGAACCCACCACAGGCTGCGCGATAATGGTTGTTCTCAGGGCAGTCAACCCGCCATGCCGGCCCGCACAGTGCACCATATGACCTGTGCGAGCGTCATGAGACTCACAAAAACGCCCTCTACTCAACTATGCCATCCACGCCTGCTCTCGTGCACTACAGATGCCTGTCATTCTGGGCGTCGCTCTCCCATGCATACGTGCACATGCACATCGTGCGTGCTGGTGCGCCGCTTGTGCAAGCTTAGCCCACCTTGGATGCTACTTACAGTGTCGTCTACAGCGAATGGCCCCATTAGCGATTTTCTGACCGTGTTCTCATTTCTAAATTCCATATTAAGCGTCCGTTGCAGCCGCCGCCTCTTCAGGTACATCGGGGATGCTGTGCATTGCGCAATTCGGTGTTCAGGTGGCGCCGCACCCGGCGCAAACCCGGCCGCACGGCCAACCCCGCGCCCGCGCCTGTTGGAGGCGTGTCACCTCAGCCACATTCGTGCACAGTTTCGGCTCGCTGTCCGGCATCGGCGAACTAGACAGCGATTGACGAATATGTTCGTGACGAGACAGCAGCAGTTGTATGTTCCATGCACGCTGGGATGATTTCGCGCAGGCTATCACCGTGTCCATTGCGCCTGTCGCACATGACCTGCTCGGAATAGTTGATGATTCTTCACATGTGTGTGATCATGCGCGTAGTTGCTACACCGATGCTTCTGTTGTTTCTCGTGGAACGTCTCTGGCTAGTGCGGTCTACCCGAGTTCACAACGGCCTGCAAGCGCGACCCGGTGCTGTCCGTGGCAAGCAAGCGCTTCATCAGCGAGCAGTGTCTAGATGGCCGCACGATCGGCCCAGTCCGCACCTACATCCCAATTTCATTCACGTATTTACTACATGGCCGCTCGTAATCGTGCTCTCCGGGTCGCAAGTGCTTAAAGGCTTGCATAAAGGTCTTGTTGCTGAAGGCCCGCAGCTGACAATGCTATCGGGCTCCAGTCCACCACAGCTGCAGCTCTGTAACACATCAGAGCACGTACAAGCCTTTCATGTGTTCAGCGACTCACAAAGCATCAGTTTTCACCTCCAGCATGCTGCATGAGTGGCTCATGGAGCACGTGCCAGCAATATGGTACAGCCCCGACCACTGCAAGGTCACATATGCAGCCAGCTCGCTGCCGCAGTACACCAGCTCGCTGCCACAGTACACTGGAGGTGGCATGCGATATTTTACTACTGGCTGTTGCCTGCCTGGGCGTCCTGTCCTGTCATTTTTGTCTCTGTGTGTCCTCTTGCTGGAATGAGCAGCATGCACAGCTCAATGGAGCTTGAGAGCTGAGACAGCTTGTGCATGATGAGAAGGGTGTATCCTACACTTATCTGTTTCCTTGATCATGTGTGCTGCGTGCGTTCCTCACATTTGAGCCAGCAGCACGGCCCACATTCGCACGCTGAGTCAGGTGTGAACACGGTCAGGAAAATGCTAATGGGGCCATTCAACTCTGTGAATCATCAGGCCCCACCCGCAGACTGCCTGGCGGAATGCACAGCAATCAAGCCCTGTAGACTCTAAAGCAAACTGTGCTGTTTGCATCCAAAGGACAGGATTGTTGCGCAGCTGTGGCCCGTGCGGCGGGGGTGTCAGAGCGGTGTATGGGGGCTGTGCTGCACCCCCGGGTGGCAGCCAAGCCTACTGAGAGCGCAATCAGGCCCAACCACACAGATCGCCTGATTTATCTCTGAAAGTTTTACAGACAACAGATCACCCACTGCCTTATGTCTCCACAAACTCTCGCCGGTACAAGACTCCGTACCAGCCCGGTGGCATATCAGACTCTCTACAGTCGCCCGGTCCACAGCGGCGTTCGAAAACTAATCCAGCACCATCTTGCTATCATGGATCCGAGATCTGGCCAGCGAACCCACCACAGGCTGCGCGATAATGGTTGTTCTCAGGGCAGTCAACCCGCCATGCCGGCCCGCACAGTGCACCATATGACCTGTGCGAGCGTCATGAGACTCACAAAAACGCCCTCTACTCAACTATGCCATCCACGCCTGCTCTCGTGCACTACAGATGCCTGTCATTCTGGGCGTCGCTCTCCCATGCATACGTGCACATGCACATCGTGCGTGCTGGTGCGCCGCTTGTGCAAGCTTAGCCCACCTTGGATGCTACTTACAGTGTCGTCTACAGCGAATGGCCCCATTAGCGATTTTCTGACCGTGTTCTCATTTCTAAATTCCATATTAAGCGTCCGTTGCAGCCGCCGCCTCTTCAGGTACATCGGGGATGCTGTGCATTGCGCAATTCGGTGTTCAGGTGGCGCCGCACCCGGCGCAAACCCGGCCGCACGGCCAACCCCGCGCCCGCGCCTGTTGGAGGCGTGTCACCTCAGCCACATTCGTGCACAGTTTCGGCTCGCTGTCCGGCATCGGCGAACTAGACAGCGATTGACGAATATGTTCGTGACGAGACAGCAGCAGTTGTATGTTCCATGCACGCTGGGATGATTTCGCGCAGGCTATCACCGTGTCCATTGCGCCTGTCGCACATGACCTGCTCGGAATAGTTGATGATTCTTCACATGTGTGTGATCATGCGCGTAGTTGCTACACCGATGCTTCTGTTGTTTCTCGTGGAACGTCTCTGGCTAGTGCGGTCTACCCGAGTTCACAACGGCCTGCAAGCGCGACCCGGTGCTGTCCGTGGCAAGCAAGCGCTTCATCAGCGAGCAGTGTCTAGATGGCCGCACGATCGGCCCAGTCCGCACCTACATCCCAATTTCATTCACGTATTTACTACATGGCCGCTCGTAATCGTGCTCTCCGGGTCGCAAGTGCTTAAAGGCTTGCATAAAGGTCTTGTTGCTGAAGGCCCGCAGCTGACAATGCTATCGGGCTCCAGTCCACCACAGCTGCAGCTCTGTAACACATCAGAGCACGTACAAGCCTTTCATGTGTTCAGCGACTCACAAAGCATCAGTTTTCACCTCCAGCATGCTGCATGAGTGGCTCATGGAGCACGTGCCAGCAATATGGTACAGCCCCGACCACTGCAAGGTCACATATGCAGCCAGCTCGCTGCCGCAGTACACCAGCTCGCTGCCACAGTACACTGGAGGTGGCATGCGATATTTTACTACTGGCTGTTGCCTGCCTGGGCGTCCTGTCCTGTCATTTTTGTCTCTGTGTGTCCTCTTGCTGGAATGAGCAGCATGCACAGCTCAATGGAGCTTGAGAGCTGAGACAGCTTGTGCATGATGAGAAGGGTGTATCCTACACTTATCTGTTTCCTTGATCATGTGTGCTGCGTGCGTTCCTCACATTTGAGCCAGCAGCACGGCCCACATTCGCACGCTGAGTCAGGTGTGAACACGGTCAGGAAAATGCTAATGGGGCCATTCAACTCTGTGAATCATCAGGCCCCACCCGCAGACTGCCTGGCGGAATGCACAGCAATCAAGCCCTGTAGACTCTAAAGCAAACTGTGCTGTTTGCATCCAAAGGACAGGATTGTTGCGCAGCTGTGGCCCGTGCGGCGGGGGTGTCAGAGCGGTGTATGGGGGCTGTGCTGCACCCCCGGGTGGCAGCCAAGCCTACTGAGAGCGCAATCAGGCCCAACCACACAGATCGCCTGATTTATCTCTGAAAGTTTTACAGACAACAGATCACCCACTGCCTTATGTCTCCACAAACTCTCGCCGGTACAAGACTCCGTACCAGCCCGGTGGCATATCAGACTCTCTACAGTCGCCCGGTCCACAGCGGCGTTCGAAAACTAATCCAGCACCATCTTGCTATCATGGATCCGAGATCTGGCCAGCGAACCCACCACAGGCTGCGCGATAATGGTTGTTCTCAGGGCAGTCAACCCGCCATGCCGGCCCGCACAGTGCACCATATGACCTGTGCGAGCGTCATGAGACTCACAAAAACGCCCTCTACTCAACTATGCCATCCACGCCTGCTCTCGTGCACTACAGATGCCTGTCATTCTGGGCGTCGCTCTCCCATGCATACGTGCACATGCACATCGTGCGTGCTGGTGCGCCGCTTGTGCAAGCTTAGCCCACCTTGGATGCTACTTACAGTGTCGTCTACAGCGAATGGCCCCATTAGCGATTTTCTGACCGTGTTCTCATTTCTAAATTCCATATTAAGCGTCCGTTGCAGCCGCCGCCTCTTCAGGTACATCGGGGATGCTGTGCATTGCGCAATTCGGTGTTCAGGTGGCGCCGCACCCGGCGCAAACCCGGCCGCACGGCCAACCCCGCGCCCGCGCCTGTTGGAGGCGTGTCACCTCAGCCACATTCGTGCACAGTTTCGGCTCGCTGTCCGGCATCGGCGAACTAGACAGCGATTGACGAATATGTTCGTGACGAGACAGCAGCAGTTGTATGTTCCATGCACGCTGGGATGATTTCGCGCAGGCTATCACCGTGTCCATTGCGCCTGTCGCACATGACCTGCTCGGAATAGTTGATGATTCTTCACATGTGTGTGATCATGCGCGTAGTTGCTACACCGATGCTTCTGTTGTTTCTCGTGGAACGTCTCTGGCTAGTGCGGTCTACCCGAGTTCACAACGGCCTGCAAGCGCGACCCGGTGCTGTCCGTGGCAAGCAAGCGCTTCATCAGCGAGCAGTGTCTAGATGGCCGCACGATCGGCCCAGTCCGCACCTACATCCCAATTTCATTCACGTATTTACTACATGGCCGCTCGTAATCGTGCTCTCCGGGTCGCAAGTGCTTAAAGGCTTGCATAAAGGTCTTGTTGCTGAAGGCCCGCAGCTGACAATGCTATCGGGCTCCAGTCCACCACAGCTGCAGCTCTGTAACACATCAGAGCACGTACAAGCCTTTCATGTGTTCAGCGACTCACAAAGCATCAGTTTTCACCTCCAGCATGCTGCATGAGTGGCTCATGGAGCACGTGCCAGCAATATGGTACAGCCCCGACCACTGCAAGGTCACATATGCAGCCAGCTCGCTGCCGCAGTACACCAGCTCGCTGCCACAGTACACTGGAGGTGGCATGCGATATTTTACTACTGGCTGTTGCCTGCCTGGGCGTCCTGTCCTGTCATTTTTGTCTCTGTGTGTCCTCTTGCTGGAATGAGCAGCATGCACAGCTCAATGGAGCTTGAGAGCTGAGACAGCTTGTGCATGATGAGAAGGGTGTATCCTACACTTATCTGTTTCCTTGATCATGTGTGCTGCGTGCGTTCCTCACATTTGAGCCAGCAGCACGGCCCACATTCGCACGCTGAGTCAGGTGTGAACACGTCATCCAAAGGACAGGATTGTTGCGCAGCTGTGGCCCGTGCGGCGGGGGTGTCAGAGCGGTGTATGGGGGCTGTGCTGCACCCCCGGGTGGCAGCCAAGCCTACTGAGAGCGCAATCAGGCCCAACCACACAGATCGCCTGATTTATCTCTGAAAGTTTTACAGACAACAGATCACCCACTGCCTTATGTCTCCACAAACTCTCGCCGGTACAAGACTCCGTACCAGCCCGGTGGCATATCAGACTCTCTACAGTCGCCCGGTCCACAGCGGCGTTCGAAAACTAATCCAGCACCATCTTGCTATCATGGATCCGAGATCTGGCCAGCGAACCCACCACAGGCTGCGCGATAATGGTTGTTCTCAGGGCAGTCAACCCGCCATGCCGGCCCGCACAGTGCACCATATGACCTGTGCGAGCGTCATGAGACTCACAAAAACGCCCTCTACTCAACTATGCCATCCACGCCTGCTCTCGTGCACTACAGATGCCTGTCATTCTGGGCGTCGCTCTCCCATGCATACGTGCACATGCACATCGTGCGTGCTGGTGCGCCGCTGTGCAAGCTTAGCCCACCTTGGATGCTACTTACAGTGTCGTCTACAGCGAATGGCCCCATTAGCGATTTTCTTGACCGTGTTCTCATTTCTAAATTCCATATTAAGCGTCCGTTGCAGCCGCCGCCTCTTCAGGTACATCGGGGATGCTGTGCATTGCGCAATTCGGTGTTCAGGTGGCGCCGCACCCGGCGCAAACCCGGCCGCACGGCCAACCCCGCGCCCGCGCCTGTTGGAGGCGTGTCACCTCAGCCACATTCGTGCACAGTTTCGGCTCGCTGTCCGGCATCGGCGAACTAGACAGCGATTGACGAATATGTTCGTGACGAGACAGCAGCAGTTGTATGTTCCATGCACGCTGGGATGATTTCGCGCAGGCTATCACCGTGTCCATTGCGCCTGTCGCACATGACCTGCTCGGAATAGTTGATGATTCTTCACATGTGTGTGATCATGCGCGTAGTTGCTACACCGATGCTTCTGTTGTTTCTCGTGGAACGTCTCTGGCTAGTGCGGTCTACCCGAGTTCACAACGGCCTGCAAGCGCGACCCGGTGCTGTCCGTGGCAAGCAAGCGCTTCATCAGCGAGCAGTGTCTAGATGGCCGCACGATCGGCCCAGTCCGCACCTACATCCCAATTTCATTCACGTATTTACTACATGGCCGCTCGTAATCGTGCTCTCCGGGTCGCAAGTGCTTAAAGGCTTGCATAAAGGTCTTGTTGCTGAAGGCCCGCAGCTGACAATGCTATCGGGCTCCAGTCCACCACAGCTGCAGCTCTGTAACACATCAGAGCACGTACAAGCCTTTCATGTGTTCAGCGACTCACAAAGCATCAGTTTTCACCTCCAGCATGCTGCATGAGTGGCTCATGGAGCACGTGCCAGCAATATGGTACAGCCCCGACCACTGCAAGGTCACATATGCAGCCAGCTCGCTGCCGCAGTACACCAGCTCGCTGCCACAGTACACTGGAGGTGGCATGCGATATTTTACTACTGGCTGTTGCCTGCCTGGGCGTCCTGTCCTGTCATTTTTGTCTCTGTGTGTCCTCTTGCTGGAATGAGCAGCATGCACAGCTCAATGGAGCTTGAGAGCTGAGACAGCTTGTGCATGATGAGAAGGGTGTATCCTACACTTATCTGTTTCCTTGATCATGTGTGCTGCGTGCGTTCCTCACATTTGAGCCAGCAGCACGGCCCACATTCGCACGCTGAGTCAGGTGTGAACACGTGTTCTCATTTCTAAATTCCATATTAAGCGTCCGTTGCAGCCGCCGCCTCTTCAGGTACATCGGGGATGCTGTGCATTGCGCAATTCGGTGTTCAGGTGGCGCCGCACCCGGCGCAAACCCGGCCGCACGGCCAACCCCGCGCCCGCGCCTGTTGGAGGCGTGTCACCTCAGCCACATTCGTGCACAGTTTCGGCTCGCTGTCCGGCATCGGCGAACTAGACAGCGATTGACGAATATGTTCGTGACGAGACAGCAGCAGTTGTATGTTCCATGCACGCTGGGATGATTTCGCGCAGGCTATCACCGTGTCCATTGCGCCTGTCGCACATGACCTGCTCGGAATAGTTGATGATTCTTCACATGTGTGTGATCATGCGCGTAGTTGCTACACCGATGCTTCTGTTGTTTCTCGTGGAACGTCTCTGGCTAGTGCGGTCTACCCGAGTTCACAACGGCCTGCAAGCGCGACCCGGTGCTGTCCGTGGCAAGCAAGCGCTTCATCAGCGAGCAGTGTCTAGATGGCCGCACGATCGGCCCAGTCCGCACCTACATCCCAATTTCATTCACGTATTTACTACATGGCCGCTCGTAATCGTGCTCTCCGGGTCGCAAGTGCTTAAAGGCTTGCATAAAGGTCTTGTTGCTGAAGGCCCGCAGCTGACAATGCTATCGGGCTCCAGTCCACCACAGCTGCAGCTCTGTAACACATCAGAGCACGTACAAGCCTTTCATGTGTTCAGCGACTCACAAAGCATCAGTTTTCACCTCCAGCATGCTGCATGAGTGGCTCATGGAGCACGTGCCAGCAATATGGTACAGCCCCGACCACTGCAAGGTCACATATGCAGCCAGCTCGCTGCCGCAGTACACCAGCTCGCTGCCACAGTACACTGGAGGTGGCATGCGATATTTTACTACTGGCTGTTGCCTGCCTGGGCGTCCTGTCCTGTCATTTTTGTCTCTGTGTGTCCTCTTGCTGGAATGAGCAGCATGCACAGCTCAATGGAGCTTGAGAGCTGAGACAGCTTGTGCATGATGAGAAGGGTGTATCCTACACTTATCTGTTTCCTTGATCATGTGTGCTGCGTGCGTTCCTCACATTTGAGCCAGCAGCACGGCCCACATTCGCACGCTGAGTCAGGTGTGAACACGGTCAGGAAAATGCTAATGGGGCCATTCAACTCTGTGAATCATCAGGCCCCACCCGCAGACTGCCTGGCGGAATGCACAGCAATCAAGCCCTGTAGACTCTAAAGCAAACTGTGCTGTTTGCATCCAAAGGACAGGATTGTTGCGCAGCTGTGGCCCGTGCGGCGGGGGTGTCAGAGCGGTGTATGGGGGCTGTGCTGCACCCCCGGGTGGCAGCCAAGCCTACTGAGAGCGCAATCAGGCCCAACCACACAGATCGCCTGATTTATCTCTGAAAGTTTTACAGACAACAGATCACCCACTGCCTTATGTCTCCACAAACTCTCGCCGGTACAAGACTCCGTACCAGCCCGGTGGCATATCAGACTCTCTACAGTCGCCCGGTCCACAGCGGCGTTCGAAAACTAATCCAGCACCATCTTGCTATCATGGATCCGAGATCTGGCCAGCGAACCCACCACAGGCTGCGCGATAATGGTTGTTCTCAGGGCAGTCAACCCGCCATGCCGGCCCGCACAGTGCACCATATGACCTGTGCGAGCGTCATGAGACTCACAAAAACGCCCTCTACTCAACTATGCCATCCACGCCTGCTCTCGTGCACTACAGATGCCTGTCATTCTGGGCGTCGCTCTCCCATGCATACGTGCACATGCACATCGTGCGTGCTGGTGCGCCGCTTGTGCAAGCTTAGCCCACCTTGGATGCTACTTACAGTGTCGTCTACAGCGAATGGCCCCATTAGCGATTTTCTGACCGTGTTCTCATTTCTAAATTCCATATTAAGCGTCCGTTGCAGCCGCCGCCTCTTCAGGTACATCGGGGATGCTGTGCATTGCGCAATTCGGTGTTCAGGTGGCGCCGCACCCGGCGCAAACCCGGCCGCACGGCCAACCCCGCGCCCGCGCCTGTTGGAGGCGTGTCACCTCAGCCACATTCGTGCACAGTTTCGGCTCGCTGTCCGGCATCGGCGAACTAGACAGCGATTGACGAATATGTTCGTGACGAGACAGCAGCAGTTGTATGTTCCATGCACGCTGGGATGATTTCGCGCAGGCTATCACCGTGTCCATTGCGCCTGTCGCACATGACCTGCTCGGAATAGTTGATGATTCTTCACATGTGTGTGATCATGCGCGTAGTTGCTACACCGATGCTTCTGTTGTTTCTCGTGGAACGTCTCTGGCTAGTGCGGTCTACCCGAGTTCACAACGGCCTGCAAGCGCGACCCGGTGCTGTCCGTGGCAAGCAAGCGCTTCATCAGCGAGCAGTGTCTAGATGGCCGCACGATCGGCCCAGTCCGCACCTACATCCCAATTTCATTCACGTATTTACTACATGGCCGCTCGTAATCGTGCTCTCCGGGTCGCAAGTGCTTAAAGGCTTGCATAAAGGTCTTGTTGCTGAAGGCCCGCAGCTGACAATGCTATCGGGCTCCAGTCCACCACAGCTGCAGCTCTGTAACACATCAGAGCACGTACAAGCCTTTCATGTGTTCAGCGACTCACAAAGCATCAGTTTTCACCTCCAGCATGCTGCATGAGTGGCTCATGGAGCACGTGCCAGCAATATGGTACAGCCCCGACCACTGCAAGGTCACATATGCAGCCAGCTCGCTGCCGCAGTACACCAGCTCGCTGCCACAGTACACTGGAGGTGGCATGCGATATTTTACTACTGGCTGTTGCCTGCCTGGGCGTCCTGTCCTGTCATTTTTGTCTCTGTGTGTCCTCTTGCTGGAATGAGCAGCATGCACAGCTCAATGGAGCTTGAGAGCTGAGACAGCTTGTGCATGATGAGAAGGGTGTATCCTACACTTATCTGTTTCCTTGATCATGTGTGCTGCGTGCGTTCCTCACATTTGAGCCAGCAGCACGGCCCACATTCGCACGCTGAGTCAGGTGTGAACACGTGTTCTCATTTCTAAATTCCATATTAAGCGTCCGTTGCAGCCGCCGCCTCTTCAGGTACATCGGGGATGCTGTGCATTGCGCAATTCGGTGTTCAGGTGGCGCCGCACCCGGCGCAAACCCGGCCGCACGGCCAACCCCGCGCCCGCGCCTGTTGGAGGCGTGTCACCTCAGCCACATTCGTGCACAGTTTCGGCTCGCTGTCCGGCATCGGCGAACTAGACAGCGATTGACGAATATGTTCGTGACGAGACAGCAGCAGTTGTATGTTCCATGCACGCTGGGATGATTTCGCGCAGGCTATCACCGTGTCCATTGCGCCTGTCGCACATGACCTGCTCGGAATAGTTGATGATTCTTCACATGTGTGTGATCATGCGCGTAGTTGCTACACCGATGCTTCTGTTGTTTCTCGTGGAACGTCTCTGGCTAGTGCGGTCTACCCGAGTTCACAACGGCCTGCAAGCGCGACCCGGTGCTGTCCGTGGCAAGCAAGCGCTTCATCAGCGAGCAGTGTCTAGATGGCCGCACGATCGGCCCAGTCCGCACCTACATCCCAATTTCATTCACGTATTTACTACATGGCCGCTCGTAATCGTGCTCTCCGGGTCGCAAGTGCTTAAAGGCTTGCATAAAGGTCTTGTTGCTGAAGGCCCGCAGCTGACAATGCTATCGGGCTCCAGTCCACCACAGCTGCAGCTCTGTAACACATCAGAGCACGTACAAGCCTTTCATGTGTTCAGCGACTCACAAAGCATCAGTTTTCACCTCCAGCATGCTGCATGAGTGGCTCATGGAGCACGTGCCAGCAATATGGTACAGCCCCGACCACTGCAAGGTCACATATGCAGCCAGCTCGCTGCCGCAGTACACCAGCTCGCTGCCACAGTACACTGGAGGTGGCATGCGATATTTTACTACTGGCTGTTGCCTGCCTGGGCGTCCTGTCCTGTCATTTTTGTCTCTGTGTGTCCTCTTGCTGGAATGAGCAGCATGCACAGCTCAATGGAGCTTGAGAGCTGAGACAGCTTGTGCATGATGAGAAGGGTGTATCCTACACTTATCTGTTTCCTTGATCATGTGTGCTGCGTGCGTTCCTCACATTTGAGCCAGCAGCACGGCCCACATTCGCACGCTGAGTCAGGTGTGAACACGTGTTCTCATTTCTAAATTCCATATTAAGCGTCCGTTGCAGCCGCCGCCTCTTCAGGTACATCGGGGATGCTGTGCATTGCGCAATTCGGTGTTCAGGTGGCGCCGCACCCGGCGCAAACCCGGCCGCACGGCCAACCCCGCGCCCGCGCCTGTTGGAGGCGTGTCACCTCAGCCACATTCGTGCACAGTTTCGGCTCGCTGTCCGGCATCGGCGAACTAGACAGCGATTGACGAATATGTTCGTGACGAGACAGCAGCAGTTGTATGTTCCATGCACGCTGGGATGATTTCGCGCAGGCTATCACCGTGTCCATTGCGCCTGTCGCACATGACCTGCTCGGAATAGTTGATGATTCTTCACATGTGTGTGATCATGCGCGTAGTTGCTACACCGATGCTTCTGTTGTTTCTCGTGGAACGTCTCTGGCTAGTGCGGTCTACCCGAGTTCACAACGGCCTGCAAGCGCGACCCGGTGCTGTCCGTGGCAAGCAAGCGCTTCATCAGCGAGCAGTGTCTAGATGGCCGCACGATCGGCCCAGTCCGCACCTACATCCCAATTTCATTCACGTATTTACTACATGGCCGCTCGTAATCGTGCTCTCCGGGTCGCAAGTGCTTAAAGGCTTGCATAAAGGTCTTGTTGCTGAAGGCCCGCAGCTGACAATGCTATCGGGCTCCAGTCCACCACAGCTGCAGCTCTGTAACACATCAGAGCACGTACAAGCCTTTCATGTGTTCAGCGACTCACAAAGCATCAGTTTTCACCTCCAGCATGCTGCATGAGTGGCTCATGGAGCACGTGCCAGCAATATGGTACAGCCCCGACCACTGCAAGGTCACATATGCAGCCAGCTCGCTGCCGCAGTACACCAGCTCGCTGCCACAGTACACTGGAGGTGGCATGCGATATTTTACTACTGGCTGTTGCCTGCCTGGGCGTCCTGTCCTGTCATTTTTGTCTCTGTGTGTCCTCTTGCTGGAATGAGCAGCATGCACAGCTCAATGGAGCTTGAGAGCTGAGACAGCTTGTGCATGATGAGAAGGGTGTATCCTACACTTATCTGTTTCCTTGATCATGTGTGCTGCGTGCGTTCCTCACATTTGAGCCAGCAGCACGGCCCACATTCGCACGCTGAGTCAGGTGTGAACACGGTCAGGAAAATGCTAATGGGGCCATTCAACTCTGTGAATCATCAGGCCCCACCCGCAGACTGCCTGGCGGAATGCACAGCAATCAAGCCCTGTAGACTCTAAAGCAAACTGTGCTGTTTGCATCCAAAGGACAGGATTGTTGCGCAGCTGTGGCCCGTGCGGCGGGGGTGTCAGAGCGGTGTATGGGGGCTGTGCTGCACCCCCGGGTGGCAGCCAAGCCTACTGAGAGCGCAATCAGGCCCAACCACACAGATCGCCTGATTTATCTCTGAAAGTTTTACAGACAACAGATCACCCACTGCCTTATGTCTCCACAAACTCTCGCCGGTACAAGACTCCGTACCAGCCCGGTGGCATATCAGACTCTCTACAGTCGCCCGGTCCACAGCGGCGTTCGAAAACTAATCCAGCACCATCTTGCTATCATGGATCCGAGATCTGGCCAGCGAACCCACCACAGGCTGCGCGATAATGGTTGTTCTCAGGGCAGTCAACCCGCCATGCCGGCCCGCACAGTGCACCATATGACCTGTGCGAGCGTCATGAGACTCACAAAAACGCCCTCTACTCAACTATGCCATCCACGCCTGCTCTCGTGCACTACAGATGCCTGTCATTCTGGGCGTCGCTCTCCCATGCATACGTGCACATGCACATCGTGCGTGCTGGTGCGCCGCTTGTGCAAGCTTAGCCCACCTTGGATGCTACTTACAGTGTCGTCTACAGCGAATGGCCCCATTAGCGATTTTCTGACCGTGTTCTCATTTCTAAATTCCATATTAAGCGTCCGTTGCAGCCGCCGCCTCTTCAGGTACATCGGGGATGCTGTGCATTGCGCAATTCGGTGTTCAGGTGGCGCCGCACCCGGCGCAAACCCGGCCGCACGGCCAACCCCGCGCCCGCGCCTGTTGGAGGCGTGTCACCTCAGCCACATTCGTGCACAGTTTCGGCTCGCTGTCCGGCATCGGCGAACTAGACAGCGATTGACGAATATGTTCGTGACGAGACAGCAGCAGTTGTATGTTCCATGCACGCTGGGATGATTTCGCGCAGGCTATCACCGTGTCCATTGCGCCTGTCGCACATGACCTGCTCGGAATAGTTGATGATTCTTCACATGTGTGTGATCATGCGCGTAGTTGCTACACCGATGCTTCTGTTGTTTCTCGTGGAACGTCTCTGGCTAGTGCGGTCTACCCGAGTTCACAACGGCCTGCAAGCGCGACCCGGTGCTGTCCGTGGCAAGCAAGCGCTTCATCAGCGAGCAGTGTCTAGATGGCCGCACGATCGGCCCAGTCCGCACCTACATCCCAATTTCATTCACGTATTTACTACATGGCCGCTCGTAATCGTGCTCTCCGGGTCGCAAGTGCTTAAAGGCTTGCATAAAGGTCTTGTTGCTGAAGGCCCGCAGCTGACAATGCTATCGGGCTCCAGTCCACCACAGCTGCAGCTCTGTAACACATCAGAGCACGTACAAGCCTTTCATGTGTTCAGCGACTCACAAAGCATCAGTTTTCACCTCCAGCATGCTGCATGAGTGGCTCATGGAGCACGTGCCAGCAATATGGTACAGCCCCGACCACTGCAAGGTCACATATGCAGCCAGCTCGCTGCCGCAGTACACCAGCTCGCTGCCACAGTACACTGGAGGTGGCATGCGATATTTTACTACTGGCTGTTGCCTGCCTGGGCGTCCTGTCCTGTCATTTTTGTCTCTGTGTGTCCTCTTGCTGGAATGAGCAGCATGCACAGCTCAATGGAGCTTGAGAGCTGAGACAGCTTGTGCATGATGAGAAGGGTGTATCCTACACTTATCTGTTTCCTTGATCATGTGTGCTGCGTGCGTTCCTCACATTTGAGCCAGCAGCACGGCCCACATTCGCACGCTGAGTCAGGTGTGAACACGTGTTCTCATTTCTAAATTCCATATTAAGCGTCCGTTGCAGCCGCCGCCTCTTCAGGTACATCGGGGATGCTGTGCATTGCGCAATTCGGTGTTCAGGTGGCGCCGCACCCGGCGCAAACCCGGCCGCACGGCCAACCCCGCGCCCGCGCCTGTTGGAGGCGTGTCACCTCAGCCACATTCGTGCACAGTTTCGGCTCGCTGTCCGGCATCGGCGAACTAGACAGCGATTGACGAATATGTTCGTGACGAGACAGCAGCAGTTGTATGTTCCATGCACGCTGGGATGATTTCGCGCAGGCTATCACCGTGTCCATTGCGCCTGTCGCACATGACCTGCTCGGAATAGTTGATGATTCTTCACATGTGTGTGATCATGCGCGTAGTTGCTACACCGATGCTTCTGTTGTTTCTCGTGGAACGTCTCTGGCTAGTGCGGTCTACCCGAGTTCACAACGGCCTGCAAGCGCGACCCGGTGCTGTCCGTGGCAAGCAAGCGCTTCATCAGCGAGCAGTGTCTAGATGGCCGCACGATCGGCCCAGTCCGCACCTACATCCCAATTTCATTCACGTATTTACTACATGGCCGCTCGTAATCGTGCTCTCCGGGTCGCAAGTGCTTAAAGGCTTGCATAAAGGTCTTGTTGCTGAAGGCCCGCAGCTGACAATGCTATCGGGCTCCAGTCCACCACAGCTGCAGCTCTGTAACACATCAGAGCACGTACAAGCCTTTCATGTGTTCAGCGACTCACAAAGCATCAGTTTTCACCTCCAGCATGCTGCATGAGTGGCTCATGGAGCACGTGCCAGCAATATGGTACAGCCCCGACCACTGCAAGGTCACATATGCAGCCAGCTCGCTGCCGCAGTACACCAGCTCGCTGCCACAGTACACTGGAGGTGGCATGCGATATTTTACTACTGGCTGTTGCCTGCCTGGGCGTCCTGTCCTGTCATTTTTGTCTCTGTGTGTCCTCTTGCTGGAATGAGCAGCATGCACAGCTCAATGGAGCTTGAGAGCTGAGACAGCTTGTGCATGATGAGAAGGGTGTATCCTACACTTATCTGTTTCCTTGATCATGTGTGCTGCGTGCGTTCCTCACATTTGAGCCAGCAGCACGGCCCACATTCGCACGCTGAGTCAGGTGTGAACACGTGTTCTCATTTCTAAATTCCATATTAAGCGTCCGTTGCAGCCGCCGCCTCTTCAGGTACATCGGGGATGCTGTGCATTGCGCAATTCGGTGTTCAGGTGGCGCCGCACCCGGCGCAAACCCGGCCGCACGGCCAACCCCGCGCCCGCGCCTGTTGGAGGCGTGTCACCTCAGCCACATTCGTGCACAGTTTCGGCTCGCTGTCCGGCATCGGCGAACTAGACAGCGATTGACGAATATGTTCGTGACGAGACAGCAGCAGTTGTATGTTCCATGCACGCTGGGATGATTTCGCGCAGGCTATCACCGTGTCCATTGCGCCTGTCGCACATGACCTGCTCGGAATAGTTGATGATTCTTCACATGTGTGTGATCATGCGCGTAGTTGCTACACCGATGCTTCTGTTGTTTCTCGTGGAACGTCTCTGGCTAGTGCGGTCTACCCGAGTTCACAACGGCCTGCAAGCGCGACCCGGTGCTGTCCGTGGCAAGCAAGCGCTTCATCAGCGAGCAGTGTCTAGATGGCCGCACGATCGGCCCAGTCCGCACCTACATCCCAATTTCATTCACGTATTTACTACATGGCCGCTCGTAATCGTGCTCTCCGGGTCGCAAGTGCTTAAAGGCTTGCATAAAGGTCTTGTTGCTGAAGGCCCGCAGCTGACAATGCTATCGGGCTCCAGTCCACCACAGCTGCAGCTCTGTAACACATCAGAGCACGTACAAGCCTTTCATGTGTTCAGCGACTCACAAAGCATCAGTTTTCACCTCCAGCATGCTGCATGAGTGGCTCATGGAGCACGTGCCAGCAATATGGTACAGCCCCGACCACTGCAAGGTCACATATGCAGCCAGCTCGCTGCCGCAGTACACCAGCTCGCTGCCACAGTACACTGGAGGTGGCATGCGATATTTTACTACTGGCTGTTGCCTGCCTGGGCGTCCTGTCCTGTCATTTTTGTCTCTGTGTGTCCTCTTGCTGGAATGAGCAGCATGCACAGCTCAATGGAGCTTGAGAGCTGAGACAGCTTGTGCATGATGAGAAGGGTGTATCCTACACTTATCTGTTTCCTTGATCATGTGTGCTGCGTGCGTTCCTCACATTTGAGCCAGCAGCACGGCCCACATTCGCACGCTGAGTCAGGTGTGAACACGTGTTCTCATTTCTAAATTCCATATTAAGCGTCCGTTGCAGCCGCCGCCTCTTCAGGTACATCGGGGATGCTGTGCATTGCGCAATTCGGTGTTCAGGTGGCGCCGCACCCGGCGCAAACCCGGCCGCACGGCCAACCCCGCGCCCGCGCCTGTTGGAGGCGTGTCACCTCAGCCACATTCGTGCACAGTTTCGGCTCGCTGTCCGGCATCGGCGAACTAGACAGCGATTGACGAATATGTTCGTGACGAGACAGCAGCAGTTGTATGTTCCATGCACGCTGGGATGATTTCGCGCAGGCTATCACCGTGTCCATTGCGCCTGTCGCACATGACCTGCTCGGAATAGTTGATGATTCTTCACATGTGTGTGATCATGCGCGTAGTTGCTACACCGATGCTTCTGTTGTTTCTCGTGGAACGTCTCTGGCTAGTGCGGTCTACCCGAGTTCACAACGGCCTGCAAGCGCGACCCGGTGCTGTCCGTGGCAAGCAAGCGCTTCATCAGCGAGCAGTGTCTAGATGGCCGCACGATCGGCCCAGTCCGCACCTACATCCCAATTTCATTCACGTATTTACTACATGGCCGCTCGTAATCGTGCTCTCCGGGTCGCAAGTGCTTAAAGGCTTGCATAAAGGTCTTGTTGCTGAAGGCCCGCAGCTGACAATGCTATCGGGCTCCAGTCCACCACAGCTGCAGCTCTGTAACACATCAGAGCACGTACAAGCCTTTCATGTGTTCAGCGACTCACAAAGCATCAGTTTTCACCTCCAGCATGCTGCATGAGTGGCTCATGGAGCACGTGCCAGCAATATGGTACAGCCCCGACCACTGCAAGGTCACATATGCAGCCAGCTCGCTGCCGCAGTACACCAGCTCGCTGCCACAGTACACTGGAGGTGGCATGCGATATTTTACTACTGGCTGTTGCCTGCCTGGGCGTCCTGTCCTGTCATTTTTGTCTCTGTGTGTCCTCTTGCTGGAATGAGCAGCATGCACAGCTCAATGGAGCTTGAGAGCTGAGACAGCTTGTGCATGATGAGAAGGGTGTATCCTACACTTATCTGTTTCCTTGATCATGTGTGCTGCGTGCGTTCCTCACATTTGAGCCAGCAGCACGGCCCACATTCGCACGCTGAGTCAGGTGTGAACACGTGTTCTCATTTCTAAATTCCATATTAAGCGTCCGTTGCAGCCGCCGCCTCTTCAGGTACATCGGGGATGCTGTGCATTGCGCAATTCGGTGTTCAGGTGGCGCCGCACCCGGCGCAAACCCGGCCGCACGGCCAACCCCGCGCCCGCGCCTGTTGGAGGCGTGTCACCTCAGCCACATTCGTGCACAGTTTCGGCTCGCTGTCCGGCATCGGCGAACTAGACAGCGATTGACGAATATGTTCGTGACGAGACAGCAGCAGTTGTATGTTCCATGCACGCTGGGATGATTTCGCGCAGGCTATCACCGTGTCCATTGCGCCTGTCGCACATGACCTGCTCGGAATAGTTGATGATTCTTCACATGTGTGTGATCATGCGCGTAGTTGCTACACCGATGCTTCTGTTGTTTCTCGTGGAACGTCTCTGGCTAGTGCGGTCTACCCGAGTTCACAACGGCCTGCAAGCGCGACCCGGTGCTGTCCGTGGCAAGCAAGCGCTTCATCAGCGAGCAGTGTCTAGATGGCCGCACGATCGGCCCAGTCCGCACCTACATCCCAATTTCATTCACGTATTTACTACATGGCCGCTCGTAATCGTGCTCTCCGGGTCGCAAGTGCTTAAAGGCTTGCATAAAGGTCTTGTTGCTGAAGGCCCGCAGCTGACAATGCTATCGGGCTCCAGTCCACCACAGCTGCAGCTCTGTAACACATCAGAGCACGTACAAGCCTTTCATGTGTTCAGCGACTCACAAAGCATCAGTTTTCACCTCCAGCATGCTGCATGAGTGGCTCATGGAGCACGTGCCAGCAATATGGTACAGCCCCGACCACTGCAAGGTCACATATGCAGCCAGCTCGCTGCCGCAGTACACCAGCTCGCTGCCACAGTACACTGGAGGTGGCATGCGATATTTTACTACTGGCTGTTGCCTGCCTGGGCGTCCTGTCCTGTCATTTTTGTCTCTGTGTGTCCTCTTGCTGGAATGAGCAGCATGCACAGCTCAATGGAGCTTGAGAGCTGAGACAGCTTGTGCATGATGAGAAGGGTGTATCCTACACTTATCTGTTTCCTTGATCATGTGTGCTGCGTGCGTTCCTCACATTTGAGCCAGCAGCACGGCCCACATTCGCACGCTGAGTCAGGTGTGAACACGTGTTCTCATTTCTAAATTCCATATTAAGCGTCCGTTGCAGCCGCCGCCTCTTCAGGTACATCGGGGATGCTGTGCATTGCGCAATTCGGTGTTCAGGTGGCGCCGCACCCGGCGCAAACCCGGCCGCACGGCCAACCCCGCGCCCGCGCCTGTTGGAGGCGTGTCACCTCAGCCACATTCGTGCACAGTTTCGGCTCGCTGTCCGGCATCGGCGAACTAGACAGCGATTGACGAATATGTTCGTGACGAGACAGCAGCAGTTGTATGTTCCATGCACGCTGGGATGATTTCGCGCAGGCTATCACCGTGTCCATTGCGCCTGTCGCACATGACCTGCTCGGAATAGTTGATGATTCTTCACATGTGTGTGATCATGCGCGTAGTTGCTACACCGATGCTTCTGTTGTTTCTCGTGGAACGTCTCTGGCTAGTGCGGTCTACCCGAGTTCACAACGGCCTGCAAGCGCGACCCGGTGCTGTCCGTGGCAAGCAAGCGCTTCATCAGCGAGCAGTGTCTAGATGGCCGCACGATCGGCCCAGTCCGCACCTACATCCCAATTTCATTCACGTATTTACTACATGGCCGCTCGTAATCGTGCTCTCCGGGTCGCAAGTGCTTAAAGGCTTGCATAAAGGTCTTGTTGCTGAAGGCCCGCAGCTGACAATGCTATCGGGCTCCAGTCCACCACAGCTGCAGCTCTGTAACACATCAGAGCACGTACAAGCCTTTCATGTGTTCAGCGACTCACAAAGCATCAGTTTTCACCTCCAGCATGCTGCATGAGTGGCTCATGGAGCACGTGCCAGCAATATGGTACAGCCCCGACCACTGCAAGGTCACATATGCAGCCAGCTCGCTGCCGCAGTACACCAGCTCGCTGCCACAGTACACTGGAGGTGGCATGCGATATTTTACTACTGGCTGTTGCCTGCCTGGGCGTCCTGTCCTGTCATTTTTGTCTCTGTGTGTCCTCTTGCTGGAATGAGCAGCATGCACAGCTCAATGGAGCTTGAGAGCTGAGACAGCTTGTGCATGATGAGAAGGGTGTATCCTACACTTATCTGTTTCCTTGATCATGTGTGCTGCGTGCGTTCCTCACATTTGAGCCAGCAGCACGGCCCACATTCGCACGCTGAGTCAGGTGTGAACACGTGTTCTCATTTCTAAATTCCATATTAAGCGTCCGTTGCAGCCGCCGCCTCTTCAGGTACATCGGGGATGCTGTGCATTGCGCAATTCGGTGTTCAGGTGGCGCCGCACCCGGCGCAAACCCGGCCGCACGGCCAACCCCGCGCCCGCGCCTGTTGGAGGCGTGTCACCTCAGCCACATTCGTGCACAGTTTCGGCTCGCTGTCCGGCATCGGCGAACTAGACAGCGATTGACGAATATGTTCGTGACGAGACAGCAGCAGTTGTATGTTCCATGCACGCTGGGATGATTTCGCGCAGGCTATCACCGTGTCCATTGCGCCTGTCGCACATGACCTGCTCGGAATAGTTGATGATTCTTCACATGTGTGTGATCATGCGCGTAGTTGCTACACCGATGCTTCTGTTGTTTCTCGTGGAACGTCTCTGGCTAGTGCGGTCTACCCGAGTTCACAACGGCCTGCAAGCGCGACCCGGTGCTGTCCGTGGCAAGCAAGCGCTTCATCAGCGAGCAGTGTCTAGATGGCCGCACGATCGGCCCAGTCCGCACCTACATCCCAATTTCATTCACGTATTTACTACATGGCCGCTCGTAATCGTGCTCTCCGGGTCGCAAGTGCTTAAAGGCTTGCATAAAGGTCTTGTTGCTGAAGGCCCGCAGCTGACAATGCTATCGGGCTCCAGTCCACCACAGCTGCAGCTCTGTAACACATCAGAGCACGTACAAGCCTTTCATGTGTTCAGCGACTCACAAAGCATCAGTTTTCACCTCCAGCATGCTGCATGAGTGGCTCATGGAGCACGTGCCAGCAATATGGTACAGCCCCGACCACTGCAAGGTCACATATGCAGCCAGCTCGCTGCCGCAGTACACCAGCTCGCTGCCACAGTACACTGGAGGTGGCATGCGATATTTTACTACTGGCTGTTGCCTGCCTGGGCGTCCTGTCCTGTCATTTTTGTCTCTGTGTGTCCTCTTGCTGGAATGAGCAGCATGCACAGCTCAATGGAGCTTGAGAGCTGAGACAGCTTGTGCATGATGAGAAGGGTGTATCCTACACTTATCTGTTTCCTTGATCATGTGTGCTGCGTGCGTTCCTCACATTTGAGCCAGCAGCACGGCCCACATTCGCACGCTGAGTCAGGTGTGAACACGTGTTCTCATTTCTAAATTCCATATTAAGCGTCCGTTGCAGCCGCCGCCTCTTCAGGTACATCGGGGATGCTGTGCATTGCGCAATTCGGTGTTCAGGTGGCGCCGCACCCGGCGCAAACCCGGCCGCACGGCCAACCCCGCGCCCGCGCCTGTTGGAGGCGTGTCACCTCAGCCACATTCGTGCACAGTTTCGGCTCGCTGTCCGGCATCGGCGAACTAGACAGCGATTGACGAATATGTTCGTGACGAGACAGCAGCAGTTGTATGTTCCATGCACGCTGGGATGATTTCGCGCAGGCTATCACCGTGTCCATTGCGCCTGTCGCACATGACCTGCTCGGAATAGTTGATGATTCTTCACATGTGTGTGATCATGCGCGTAGTTGCTACACCGATGCTTCTGTTGTTTCTCGTGGAACGTCTCTGGCTAGTGCGGTCTACCCGAGTTCACAACGGCCTGCAAGCGCGACCCGGTGCTGTCCGTGGCAAGCAAGCGCTTCATCAGCGAGCAGTGTCTAGATGGCCGCACGATCGGCCCAGTCCGCACCTACATCCCAATTTCATTCACGTATTTACTACATGGCCGCTCGTAATCGTGCTCTCCGGGTCGCAAGTGCTTAAAGGCTTGCATAAAGGTCTTGTTGCTGAAGGCCCGCAGCTGACAATGCTATCGGGCTCCAGTCCACCACAGCTGCAGCTCTGTAACACATCAGAGCACGTACAAGCCTTTCATGTGTTCAGCGACTCACAAAGCATCAGTTTTCACCTCCAGCATGCTGCATGAGTGGCTCATGGAGCACGTGCCAGCAATATGGTACAGCCCCGACCACTGCAAGGTCACATATGCAGCCAGCTCGCTGCCGCAGTACACCAGCTCGCTGCCACAGTACACTGGAGGTGGCATGCGATATTTTACTACTGGCTGTTGCCTGCCTGGGCGTCCTGTCCTGTCATTTTTGTCTCTGTGTGTCCTCTTGCTGGAATGAGCAGCATGCACAGCTCAATGGAGCTTGAGAGCTGAGACAGCTTGTGCATGATGAGAAGGGTGTATCCTACACTTATCTGTTTCCTTGATCATGTGTGCTGCGTGCGTTCCTCACATTTGAGCCAGCAGCACGGCCCACATTCGCACGCTGAGTCAGGTGTGAACACGTGTTCTCATTTCTAAATTCCATATTAAGCGTCCGTTGCAGCCGCCGCCTCTTCAGGTACATCGGGGATGCTGTGCATTGCGCAATTCGGTGTTCAGGTGGCGCCGCACCCGGCGCAAACCCGGCCGCACGGCCAACCCCGCGCCCGCGCCTGTTGGAGGCGTGTCACCTCAGCCACATTCGTGCACAGTTTCGGCTCGCTGTCCGGCATCGGCGAACTAGACAGCGATTGACGAATATGTTCGTGACGAGACAGCAGCAGTTGTATGTTCCATGCACGCTGGGATGATTTCGCGCAGGCTATCACCGTGTCCATTGCGCCTGTCGCACATGACCTGCTCGGAATAGTTGATGATTCTTCACATGTGTGTGATCATGCGCGTAGTTGCTACACCGATGCTTCTGTTGTTTCTCGTGGAACGTCTCTGGCTAGTGCGGTCTACCCGAGTTCACAACGGCCTGCAAGCGCGACCCGGTGCTGTCCGTGGCAAGCAAGCGCTTCATCAGCGAGCAGTGTCTAGATGGCCGCACGATCGGCCCAGTCCGCACCTACATCCCAATTTCATTCACGTATTTACTACATGGCCGCTCGTAATCGTGCTCTCCGGGTCGCAAGTGCTTAAAGGCTTGCATAAAGGTCTTGTTGCTGAAGGCCCGCAGCTGACAATGCTATCGGGCTCCAGTCCACCACAGCTGCAGCTCTGTAACACATCAGAGCACGTACAAGCCTTTCATGTGTTCAGCGACTCACAAAGCATCAGTTTTCACCTCCAGCATGCTGCATGAGTGGCTCATGGAGCACGTGCCAGCAATATGGTACAGCCCCGACCACTGCAAGGTCACATATGCAGCCAGCTCGCTGCCGCAGTACACCAGCTCGCTGCCACAGTACACTGGAGGTGGCATGCGATATTTTACTACTGGCTGTTGCCTGCCTGGGCGTCCTGTCCTGTCATTTTTGTCTCTGTGTGTCCTCTTGCTGGAATGAGCAGCATGCACAGCTCAATGGAGCTTGAGAGCTGAGACAGCTTGTGCATGATGAGAAGGGTGTATCCTACACTTATCTGTTTCCTTGATCATGTGTGCTGCGTGCGTTCCTCACATTTGAGCCAGCAGCACGGCCCACATTCGCACGCTGAGTCAGGTGTGAACACGTGTTCTCATTTCTAAATTCCATATTAAGCGTCCGTTGCAGCCGCCGCCTCTTCAGGTACATCGGGGATGCTGTGCATTGCGCAATTCGGTGTTCAGGTGGCGCCGCACCCGGCGCAAACCCGGCCGCACGGCCAACCCCGCGCCCGCGCCTGTTGGAGGCGTGTCACCTCAGCCACATTCGTGCACAGTTTCGGCTCGCTGTCCGGCATCGGCGAACTAGACAGCGATTGACGAATATGTTCGTGACGAGACAGCAGCAGTTGTATGTTCCATGCACGCTGGGATGATTTCGCGCAGGCTATCACCGTGTCCATTGCGCCTGTCGCACATGACCTGCTCGGAATAGTTGATGATTCTTCACATGTGTGTGATCATGCGCGTAGTTGCTACACCGATGCTTCTGTTGTTTCTCGTGGAACGTCTCTGGCTAGTGCGGTCTACCCGAGTTCACAACGGCCTGCAAGCGCGACCCGGTGCTGTCCGTGGCAAGCAAGCGCTTCATCAGCGAGCAGTGTCTAGATGGCCGCACGATCGGCCCAGTCCGCACCTACATCCCAATTTCATTCACGTATTTACTACATGGCCGCTCGTAATCGTGCTCTCCGGGTCGCAAGTGCTTAAAGGCTTGCATAAAGGTCTTGTTGCTGAAGGCCCGCAGCTGACAATGCTATCGGGCTCCAGTCCACCACAGCTGCAGCTCTGTAACACATCAGAGCACGTACAAGCCTTTCATGTGTTCAGCGACTCACAAAGCATCAGTTTTCACCTCCAGCATGCTGCATGAGTGGCTCATGGAGCACGTGCCAGCAATATGGTACAGCCCCGACCACTGCAAGGTCACATATGCAGCCAGCTCGCTGCCGCAGTACACCAGCTCGCTGCCACAGTACACTGGAGGTGGCATGCGATATTTTACTACTGGCTGTTGCCTGCCTGGGCGTCCTGTCCTGTCATTTTTGTCTCTGTGTGTCCTCTTGCTGGAATGAGCAGCATGCACAGCTCAATGGAGCTTGAGAGCTGAGACAGCTTGTGCATGATGAGAAGGGTGTATCCTACACTTATCTGTTTCCTTGATCATGTGTGCTGCGTGCGTTCCTCACATTTGAGCCAGCAGCACGGCCCACATTCGCACGCTGAGTCAGGTGTGAACACGTGTTCTCATTTCTAAATTCCATATTAAGCGTCCGTTGCAGCCGCCGCCTCTTCAGGTACATCGGGGATGCTGTGCATTGCGCAATTCGGTGTTCAGGTGGCGCCGCACCCGGCGCAAACCCGGCCGCACGGCCAACCCCGCGCCCGCGCCTGTTGGAGGCGTGTCACCTCAGCCACATTCGTGCACAGTTTCGGCTCGCTGTCCGGCATCGGCGAACTAGACAGCGATTGACGAATATGTTCGTGACGAGACAGCAGCAGTTGTATGTTCCATGCACGCTGGGATGATTTCGCGCAGGCTATCACCGTGTCCATTGCGCCTGTCGCACATGACCTGCTCGGAATAGTTGATGATTCTTCACATGTGTGTGATCATGCGCGTAGTTGCTACACCGATGCTTCTGTTGTTTCTCGTGGAACGTCTCTGGCTAGTGCGGTCTACCCGAGTTCACAACGGCCTGCAAGCGCGACCCGGTGCTGTCCGTGGCAAGCAAGCGCTTCATCAGCGAGCAGTGTCTAGATGGCCGCACGATCGGCCCAGTCCGCACCTACATCCCAATTTCATTCACGTATTTACTACATGGCCGCTCGTAATCGTGCTCTCCGGGTCGCAAGTGCTTAAAGGCTTGCATAAAGGTCTTGTTGCTGAAGGCCCGCAGCTGACAATGCTATCGGGCTCCAGTCCACCACAGCTGCAGCTCTGTAACACATCAGAGCACGTACAAGCCTTTCATGTGTTCAGCGACTCACAAAGCATCAGTTTTCACCTCCAGCATGCTGCATGAGTGGCTCATGGAGCACGTGCCAGCAATATGGTACAGCCCCGACCACTGCAAGGTCACATATGCAGCCAGCTCGCTGCCGCAGTACACCAGCTCGCTGCCACAGTACACTGGAGGTGGCATGCGATATTTTACTACTGGCTGTTGCCTGCCTGGGCGTCCTGTCCTGTCATTTTTGTCTCTGTGTGTCCTCTTGCTGGAATGAGCAGCATGCACAGCTCAATGGAGCTTGAGAGCTGAGACAGCTTGTGCATGATGAGAAGGGTGTATCCTACACTTATCTGTTTCCTTGATCATGTGTGCTGCGTGCGTTCCTCACATTTGAGCCAGCAGCACGGCCCACATTCGCACGCTGAGTCAGGTGTGAACACGGTCAGGAAAATGCTAATGGGGCCATTCAACTCTGTGAATCATCAGGCCCCACCCGCAGACTGCCTGGCGGAATGCACAGCAATCAAGCCCTGTAGACTCTAAAGCAAACTGTGCTGTTTGCATCCAAAGGACAGGATTGTTGCGCAGCTGTGGCCCGTGCGGCGGGGGTGTCAGAGCGGTGTATGGGGGCTGTGCTGCACCCCCGGGTGGCAGCCAAGCCTACTGAGAGCGCAATCAGGCCCAACCACACAGATCGCCTGATTTATCTCTGAAAGTTTTACAGACAACAGATCACCCACTGCCTTATGTCTCCACAAACTCTCGCCGGTACAAGACTCCGTACCAGCCCGGTGGCATATCAGACTCTCTACAGTCGCCCGGTCCACAGCGGCGTTCGAAAACTAATCCAGCACCATCTTGCTATCATGGATCCGAGATCTGGCCAGCGAACCCACCACAGGCTGCGCGATAATGGTTGTTCTCAGGGCAGTCAACCCGCCATGCCGGCCCGCACAGTGCACCATATGACCTGTGCGAGCGTCATGAGACTCACAAAAACGCCCTCTACTCAACTATGCCATCCACGCCTGCTCTCGTGCACTACAGATGCCTGTCATTCTGGGCGTCGCTCTCCCATGCATACGTGCACATGCACATCGTGCGTGCTGGTGCGCCGCTTGTGCAAGCTTAGCCCACCTTGGATGCTACTTACAGTGTCGTCTACAGCGAATGGCCCCATTAGCGATTTTCTGACCGCCTATACTACAGATATGTGTGCCCCCTGACCTTGGCATGGTCGCCTTGCTGTTTTATCCATGAGGAGGTGTGAACTCCAGTCTGTACATGTGAGTATGCAAGAACATCGCAGACAGCCCCAGTGGGGTATGTAGTTACAAAGGACAGAGGCCGGGCATCGAGCCATTGCTAGAAATTCACACGCAAATCCACTCATTCACCAGTTCAGTGCACGCCCAGTACGGGCAAGTGCACTGCACATGAGAAACTACAAAGTGGGGTATGTGTGTGTTACAAAGGAAAAAGCCGGAGGGGCCGGTAGCACCGCCAGGACCAAAAGGGAGAGCACAAGAAACTACAAAGTGGGGTATGTGTGTGACCCCGGTGGTCATGCTGGCTTCGTGATGTACGAGGGGTGATGGATTCCGCGGCAGGAAGGAGTTGCCTGCAGGCAGGAGGACCCCAGCAGTTTGATGATGTGCTCCCCGTGCATAGATAAGGTTCATCTGAGAACGATATGATGAGCTCGAGCTGCTGGCTGCTGCAGTCCAAAACTGAGGGTTGTGCACGTGGCTTTGGTTTTGTGGCAATCCACTGATATGGCCGCTATACCACTGGATTACCACATGAATCAGTTGTTGAGCTGCCGTAATTTATGTGTGCCGTACAAAATGAAGTCGATCGACATTGAGGACATATGTTGAGGCCAGCGTTATTAATATTGAGGCCAGCGTTACATGGGCCCGGGTCTAGGTAAAAAAACTTTAATCTTTGTTGGTTCAGTCACCCCAAAAGATCATGATACACGATACCCGAGTGAGTACCTAGAAATCCCAGCGTTATGCGATGCATGCCGATGAATTTAAAATTAGTACGGTATATGCCAACACATGTCCCGGCCATGGCCTGTGCACAGGTGTGGAGCATCCAGTACACGGCACACGGCACACGCACACCCTGCCGAAACTCGTCGAACAGCACCCTGACCAGGGCTCTGCAGAGCTGAGCAAAGCGCCAACAACGGACAGCCCCCCTTGCTGCGCCAGCAGCAGCAAAGCACACACAGCAGCACCCGCCAGCTTCCCGTCTACGTCATTCTCAGCCATACAGGCTCGGCAGCGACCCACAGATCCCGTGCCGAGACGCCCGGCAGGTCCCCGCCGCGTATTGGACACACAGGACACACGGCTGCTGTGAGGAGTGGCTGCCAAGGCTTGGGTGTTCTGGTACGCGAGGTAGTCTTCTGCGGGGCGCCCTGACTCCGCGGCCTGGTCATTTTGACACAGATTCCATGCCGTGGCGAGTGCGTCCCACCCACCAAGCCCCCACTCGCAAGGCATGCGAAGGGGTAACCAGGATCACGGCCCAGCACATTGGCACACAGCTGGCAACAGCTGGCTGGCCCTACAGCACAGATTGACCGAGCGCCACCGTGTGGTCACTGCAGCTCGAGCACCTCTGATCAACCGCCGGCGCAAGATCCACACGTTGCGTGTGCACACACCACAACACAGAGCTTGTGCGTTGCCCTGGCGGTGCTACCGGCCTCTCTGCCTGTGTCCATGCCCAACACATGCATGCATGCATACAGCGACGTTGTCCATAACCCATTGCAACACATAGGTGTGCTCATGCATTGCCCTGGCGGTGCCACTGGCCTCTCTGACTATATCCTTGCAACAAACCACAGCGCGGAGTCTGTGGCAGCATGTTGCGTGCATGCCCGGGTTGATCCCGGATGCTAGGGTTGTCAACGTCCCAATGGATCTGGTCTAGTGATCGTACATGCATATGCACCATAAGCGCATCGCGAGGACAGGGAGAGGGCAGCTGCACATGCTCCGGGGGTCTTTTGAGGGCGTACCCCCCTGCACAAGGGGGCTTGGCCGGGAGTCAATCCCTGAGTTTATGAAACAGCCCACCTCTGCTTGTGCCACCAAGCCCGCTGTGGTGAGATCAGATGTGAGTACACTCCCGGTGCTGTCTGTGTTGACTAGTTTCGTGTTTGCAGCATCAAGAAATCAACAAAGCAACTGCTGCAAAGCATCTGCCACCGCCACATCGTCGTTACAGTTGGCCACGCGCCTCGCATCTGCTCGCGCAAGCGCCAGAATACCAGCCACCCCGGACCCCCTGAAGCCACGCACAGCACAGCGCAGCACAGCATCACATAGGCTATGCGTGGCGCGCGCACCCTGGGTGCGCGTGCCGGGTGCGCGCTGAAAGGTGAAATCTCAAGATCACCACAAACTCCTCTAAATCACCTCAACTTAACTGCTGAAGATAGCCTGTTGTCTTGGGATCTCAGTGAACTTGTTCCCAACACGATCGGTGAGGTACTCGCATTCCCACAGGTGTTTCCGCGAAGCAGGTCACTGGGGTCGTCGAGCCCCTACAGGTGATACCGCATGCCTACAAGCCAACACCACGACATGGTATCGCTGATATGCTATTAAATTGAAGTTTGGGCTTCCGTCACAACCTGCCCGGGTTGTTCTCGGAGCGGAAGTGCGTTGTATAGGTTGCTCTCCCTGTCGCGCATCGTTGGCGTAAGTCCTTCAGAGTAACTTGAATTTGCGCGCCGGCGCTCGTGTAAGCTAAACATATGTTTTTCTGAGGTTCCTGTTTGCGGTCTGCGCTGCGGTGCGCCGAGTTGGGTGGTACAGCTATGAAGTCGGTGAGCTGCCCCGGGGGTCACTGACCGAAATTGAGGTGCTTCGGTGCTTTAAAAGGAATGTCACCGTTCCATAGCATTTTAATAAGCCAATGTGAAATGCTTACGTGCGACTTACGATGTTGGCGTGCGTGCTCGCACACTTATTCGAGTTGTATGTGCACCAGAGGCTTACGCCGAGCCCAGTGCCCTGCACTCGTCCGGGCACGGTGTGACGCGGAACCGAAGTAGTGAGATAATTGACAATTTCTTGGCATTACGATGCGATTTGCGCGTCGCTATCTTCCGTAATCGCGTACATACAGTGTTCAGTAGCAGGCGAGGCTCGTGGACTTCCTCATCACTCTAGGCGTCAGCATTGCAGGTTCCGCGTCGGCCAAACAGTCCATATAACGTCTTAGACTCTGTTACTGCATATCCTTTAATGTCGGTGGGAGTTGGGCTGTGATCGTATCTCCTGAGCTGTTGTTTCGTCGTATCCGGCTTGCTCCATGCCACGCCAGGGCTCCGCCGCTTTGGCCCTTCCCGGGGATTAACCTATATATGTTCAGAGAGTATATACGCCTCTCTGCGAGCCTCGCAGCGATCCTGCGCTCTTCAAGGGTTCCGTCGCGCACCTGGTGGCGCGCACTTGCTAGCTTGCGCCGCCTCACTTTATCGGCGCACCTGGGGGGTGCGCCTGTATGTGCGCCTACCTGGTGCGCAAGCAGCCGCGGCATGCGCCGATTAGGTGCGCAGACAAGACCACAGGGATCGATATCACGGGCAATCATCGCTATCATTGTATAGAACTGTCCCATGTCGTATCTGGTTGATTACTGTTCATGTTTACAATCATATACATCCTGCTAGCTAGGCACTTGTCACAATGCGCTGCGAAACTGCAAGCACTCACCAACACAGAAAGAGAAGTCAAGTGGACGAAGTAAACTAAATAAACTTCGAACTCTGTATTGTATCAGCGTGGCCTTCCCTTGGTCTTGCTAGTTGGCCAGCCTGTATAACAACACAATGGTCAGTGGTTGTACTGCAACAGTACACTTGAGTCAACCTTCCAGGTACCAAGTTCACCAGGCGGTCCGCAACAGTAGTAACGCTGTGTTGCACAAGTCTTCGGGCATGCGAAACTCTAGCAGGAGGGTGAATACACACCTGTCATGCTAAGCAAGTACATCATGTTGTCTGAATGAAGTTTAGGCAACCCTGACCTGCACTCAAGAGTTTGGCTGAGTGTGCTAGAACATGGAAGCAGCACAACAATCGCAATAACGGCTCAGCATCTTACCAGCCCGCCTCACAGACAGAGTACACCACAATGCCACAGGCTGACTGGGAAACTTGCGGCCACAGCAAAGCATGCTTCTTGCATGACCATTGCGATGCGGATGCTGCAGACCTGCAAGAACGTGATACGGTAAGGGCTCATGGTCGGACAGCCATGGCAAGCATTGTGGTACACTGCATGATGGCAGCATCAGATCTGAAACGATGCATACATTGGTGTAACAGTCGCCGTACCTTGTGATACCTGACCATCTGTGCATATCGTCTTGTTTGTGTAATGACCATTGTCACCATGGCTTTTAGTCTCGATGTACGCTTCTCCTGAAATGCCTGCATGCTGCATAGGCACAGCTGCATAAGTTGCTATCAGCGTTTGATAGATCCAATGCACTGCCAAATCACATTGTTCAAGCACAGATTCACATTGCTTGGTAATCTCTGTGACAACGACGCTGTGAACGGTCAACATCAGGCGTAACAGACTAAGCTACGAATCTAGATAGTCGCACGTCCACAACATAAGGAGTTCCTGACTTGCATGACGGCTGCCTTTGCATATGGAGCCACACAAGTGACGCAAAACTGTACAGCACCAGCCCCCGACACAGTGCAACGGCAAGGTTTCAATTCGTGCGTATTCGCTGTACTGTATCAACTATTTGCGAAGTTTACCCATAACTATTGGTAAAACTTCAAGCATGAAGCTATGGTCTTTGTGAGGCCCGCGGGCCTGCTCGCGAGACTCGCGAATCACCAACGCGAACTTGTATGAAGTGCCTTGACCCAGAACTGGAAGAGAGAGCATACCATGTAGGAAGATTATCTTTCTGGCGCGGAGTCGTGAGCGTGAGCGCTAGATCCAGGACTTATGTTTGCGTGGTGCCGATAGTTGCAGGCACCGTTGCAGATGCCGAGCCTGGACAGCTGCTAGTGGCATGATACTATCGGGTAAACAGAGCGATGCGTATCAAGATAGCTTGAGCCAAGGCACGGCTGCCTCGTGCCACAACAAAGGAAGTGCAAGACATCGACGACGTTGCGAGAGTACTTCAGCGTCTCGCAATCAATACGATACTAATTGTCGCCCTGACATGACATGTCACCCCTGCTTAAAAATACAAGAGGACAATCTTCAGCTGCCCTTGACTTGTGATCTGCGTCACAGCGTTGCAGAGTGGCAACAAGGGGCAACTGGTCACTGCCGCAGCGACTGACATGCACAACTTCCGGGCTCGGGCATCAGTATGGGTAAAGCGGATAACCTCAAGTCAACAGTGAGATATGAATCGTATTGTATGGCTCAGAAGAAGCATGGCGGGAATGGCTAAGCTTAAGCCAAACACGTCGTCGATTTGGACAATTCAGCGACTCTACATGCCCGTCGGCAAGCTCCGGGAAGAAGCAAGCAAGCTACAAGTCAGCAGTAGTTACACAGTGGCCATGCATTACATTGGGCACGCGCATTGATGAATATAGCTTGCCGCGTCCCAGTGCGCAACTCCAAGCGGTGGGTGCATGCACAATCATCCGTCATCACGCAACGTATATATAGCACAGCGCTTATCCCTCTCTAGTATGTATCCCCAGCAGATGAGGTGCTGCGTAGGCACGCACTGGAGGCACGCACTGGAGGCACGCACTGGACAACAACAACATCTGCGGTGACCAGGACAGTCACGGCAATCTCGCACGAAAAAAAAACCAGCAAAACCACGGCTCATAACGTTTGGAGACATGGGTATCGCGAGACGCGCACACCAGTGCCAGACAAGCGCTCGCGGGGGGCGCACCTGTCACGATTGCGCACCCACCCAGGTGCGCCAGCTGGAAGGCTGCAAGCTGCATCATTGCTTTCACGGACCCAAATCACTCGACAAAACCCGTCTACACACCTTCTTACATGTTAGCCCTAAAACGACGTCGTTCCCTTCCAGTATAACATTGTTCACAACAACGCGCACGTGCACCGTGCGCACCTGTATCTCGAGATACCTGTGCGCACCCCTCAAGGTGCGCAGGGAAGCTCTGTGCAGTATTGCCGCGGGTCGTATATGCCGCCAATCTTCATTCTCGGCATGTCTTAAGACGGTATGCACCTCAATAAATACTATAAAGGCCTTTAGATCGAAATCCGAGCGATTTTTGGTTTCACATGGCTATGCGCACCCACTTCATGCGCACCCTGTTTCCTGGAGCACCCGGGTGCTCCTATCTTGCTGTAGCCTATGTGATGCTCCGAGCACTGTGGGCCTTAGCGCATCAACAGTACACCAGCACAACGCGCTCCCTTCAGCACGCCCGGCATTGCTGTGGACTCTAATGATCGAGCTTAACCGTCGCCCATATCCCACACCTGCAACCAGCTAGGCCGCATGGCACACACAACAGTGACCCGGGCGCCTCCGACCCGCAGGGCCCGCCCGCTGGGAAACGCCTAAGCGTTTTGGTCCGCTCTCTTTCAGCACAGCATGCACAGCATGCACAGCATGCACAGCATGCCCCCGCAGCAACGTGGCGCGTAGCCACCTCAACACCTCCCTCTCGTGTCCACGGCCACTCTTCACAGGCCGGAGCCGCCGGCGGCCAACAGCTCCTGTTCTGCGGGGCTGAGTTCAACGACTGCAGCCCTGACACAGGCCATGCAATAAAACCCTGGTCCTTCTCGCCATAAGGCCGAGGCGCGCAAAAGTGCACACCTTCTCCAGCCAAATCTTTCAATCTCATTCTACTTCATGGCAACACACACTGCTTGCCGACGCGCCAGACGCACAGCTACGAACCATGCTGGCGCGCCCACGCATGCATGGGGCGTCGGCGGCCCTCGTATGCATGCGCCTTCTACCCCAACAGTTGCCTCTCATCAACACCCCAACGGAGGCTGCTTTGTCAGCTTTTCATGTCTAATTCATCTACATGCACAGCGCGCGGAGCACGCGCAAGATGACGCGGTTGCAACATCCTACAGGGACAGCAACGCTGACCATGCGGCCTTCCAGTGCAAGCATGCATGTACCACATGCATGCGACCACCCGCCGCAGGAGCTCAAACAGAGCTCCCTGAAAGCCCGAATTCGGGCTTGCTTAAGCAAGCACGCGCTTCGGTAGCACGATTCGTGCGGTGCAACACACCCTAAGTAGCATCCTTCGATTGCCCCTGGCCGCTGTGCCAGTGGCCTCAGGGGCTCCCAATTCTTCACAGGCTAACAATCGGCTCTTCTGCGGCTGTGAAGCTCATGCGCTGGACTCACACACCGAAACAGTCCCACCTACGGCCCCAACGCACGGACAGAGGCCGGGAACATTGTTCCATTCGACTACCCCCCCCACCTCAGTGGCAGCTGCCGCCCGGACAGCATGGCAGCAGGGTGCGGAGACCAGGGGTCACAGGCCGGCCGATTCTCACGGCGCATGCATGTGCGCATGCTGCGGCACCGGGCAGCCGCCGGGGCCGCCGCCGGTGCGCACAAAGCGGCCGTTGACACGCGGCCGAGAGTCCGCATACCGCTTGCGGCCCTTGTACCGGACGACGGTCTTCGTCGCGAGCATACGATGCTTCTTCTCGCGGAAGCGGCGCAGCTGCTCAGCGTGCGCTGCGCGTGCTGCGGCGCGCGAGCGGCTCGAGCGCGGCCGCAGGGAGTGCGGCACGTATGCGGAGAACGCGTCAGCCACCGGGGCCGGCGCTGGGGAACCCCGCTCGGAGGGGGGATTGTGCATGGGGCAGCGGGGCTGCTGTGTCAATGGAGCAGACGCGTACACGTCCGCAAGCGCGCTGCCCCGCTGGGATGAGATGCTCGGGGACGGCGCTGGATCCTCGAGGAATGCTTGTGGATAGGTGTCCGCAGGTGAAGCACAGTGATCGTGTTCAGTCAGCATCGAGGCTAGCACGTGGCGCTCGTCCCCACGCAGAGGAGCGTGTGCATGAGCGGCTGGCTTTGCGAGGGCCGACCGCAACGGTCGAGGGAAGTCCGCAGAAGCATTGCTGTCGGACGATTGCTGGGGGGTCAGTGCAGCGGGGAGCCGCTGGAGGGGATGCGGCGCATGCTGTGCATGCTGGGGAGCGAGGAGCGCCGGCGCGGGCCCGTGTGTTAGGGCGGCGCAGCCGTGCGAATATGCATGGGCTGCGAGCATTCTGCTTTTCACGGACGCGGCCGCCATGCGGAGCGCTGCACGCAGCGTGAGGGTTGGCGGAGGGGAGTGGCTAGCAGGGTGGGGGGCTGGGTTCGGGCTGCCTGGGGGGCCTGCTGGCATGCATGCTCGCGGCTGTGACACGTCATCTTCGCGTGTCAGCTTCGCCAGCAGCCCTTCAAGCTCGGGCCCTAGGAACGTCACACTGGCCTGCAAGAAGCGAGAATATCATTATTTGAGTGTGCAGGAGCAGAAGTGAAGTAAAGCAGGTTGAGTTATGCTTAGCCAGACGTCTGCTAGACCTTGGCAAATCGGGATGAGGACCAGGACCACATGCCGACGTCTGGGCCACCAGGAAGATTTCGAGGCCACCCGGAACACCCCTTTAGGCAAGTGTGAGCAGTACAGGCTTCCCGAACTGTCCAGAAAGGATGTGGCTAGCTGATGGACTTGCATCGAGATGACTTCACATGAGACATGTGGTCCTGTTCATTCGGAGTTGTCAATGACCTCCTAAAAATACGGCTCAATAACCCCATGTGCAGGTCTATGTAACTTTTAAATGAGGAAGGGGTTTGACACTGGTGGTGCTCAAGTTCTTGAGGGGCAGTCATGCATGCATGCAACACGAGCTCGCAGTCGAGCATCGGCAGCATGCACACGAAAACACGGCGGCAGCAGCCTGCTCCTGTGCCCAACCCCACACGCCACACAAGCGCGCAGGATTCTGGGACTGCGCCAGAACAGTTGTTTTCAGAGTTGCAAGATTATATGGGAGCAGCAGGCGTGCGTCACAGAATCCTGGACGGGCAGGGTGCAGGGTGCAGGACTCCGGCGGCTGCGCGCAGGCGGAGGGGCGATTTGTCCGCCTCTCCGCCTGCGCGCAGCCGCCGGACAAATCGCGGCATGTGGAGAACGCATGCAGACCCGCGCTGAACAACGACCCGGGCGAAACCGCATCACATCAGGGGCACGCAAGCCTTCGCCATCGGCGGGTCCACAACCAGATAGGCGTGCAAAGACAAGGATGGCATCTACTGTTGCACATGCGTTTGTTGTACTGTCGCCTGGCTCGCGACATGCATGCATGAGGCGATAGCATTGTCCACTGTACATTGCGCAGTGTTGGGGGTGGATGCATATGTAAAGAACACCACACAGGTGCACACGCAAGTAAAGTAAAGTAAATCTGAATTCACTGAGCCATATCATATTGGACATTGACAACTCCGAGTTAATGGGACCACATATGCGGAAGGGGTAAACCACCTGGAAACCCCCCTCAGACGACCGTACGCAACTCACAGGGCCTCCTCCTGTGCTAAGCGAGGTGGTCACGCACGGCCGTTTCGAGGCCCCAATCTGCATGCAGAATCGAACCCACGACCTCCTGAAACAGAGGAGGTAGCTTTTATACCGTCCTCAACCCACTGGTTAAGTCAACCAGAATCCCAATTAGAGCCACATCTGCTCTCGCAGTGGTCCCCCACATGCAAGGGGGAACCATGCGTGCGCCCTCATGAGGGTGTGCAACACCGGGGGATGCCATATGATATCATGTGAAAGTGCAAGCGTATCTTTGGAGCAGTGCTGGGGTTAGTGCTGCTGCAGTGCGCTGTTAGACTGAAAGTTGACTAGAAGCCAAGGTTGACGGCAGCAAACCTGGAAGATGGATGCCTTCCTCTGCTGCCATACACCAGTCAACGTCGTCGCGAACAGTCGAGTTGACTGTGCGTGCACGGACAGCAAATGTGGACTTGGTGCCTCATGAAGCCGTGGTTCGTAACAAATGAGTCATTTGAAATGACGACCCAGCACATACACTGTTCGCTTCGGAGGCGTGCGGAAACAGCGGACGATGAACGCCATGGCGCGCCAGCGCTTGCAGTATGCTAATCGGCATCTCGCATACACACGCTGCCGATGCAGAAGCAGATGTAGCATGATTTAGGTAATGTAACACAACAATCCGCACTTCACGGTGCCCTACAGCTACAGTTCGTGCGCCTAGTCAGCAGGACAGCGGGGTAGCGGGGAAGCGCAGTTCTAGAGACTGGGAAGCAGTACTCGTCCGGTGGTCCCAACGGAGCATCTGCACACATCATGGGACGATGACACAGCGAATCGAGTAGCCCACGCAGCTGTCAAGTCAAATCAGGCTGCGTGCAGGGCCACGCAGCGACAGACACTCCTGCACAATGTGGCAGCAACAACGATAAGTTGGTGTCACCGGTGCTGCACATCTGTCTGGCATAAGCTGATTGCGGCATCAATTGCAATTTGCTTGTGTAATAGCAGGGCCGGGACCTGTGGACGGCGTTGACAACATGCTGTTGCCGTGTGACGGACCAGTGACGGGCACTATAACTACCGATCGAAATGACAGCAGCAATCCCAGAGTGCAATGGCACCCAGGAGCAAATTACACAATATTGGATCACGGTGAGCCGGGTAGTGGTTGGGCACACGACTGCCTCACAGGGCAGGGCATCGATCTGTCCGGACAAGGATGTTGTCGTGCTGCACACATGTCGAATGTACGACGGCATGGACATTCCAAAGATGACATGTTGTCGATATATGTATACTAATCCGCGAAAGTCCAGGCTACAATGAAGCTCCGCAGAGCCTGATGTCCAATCGTCAACATCGGCACGTGAACAGCGGACTTGATAAACGCTATGCGCGGAAGATTCGGAATGCGATCGAACGAGGATTGAAAAACATTGAAGGCTGTGATGGCTGGCTGCCCGGCTTCACGATTTACGCCGATGGTGAAGACCACGCGTACGCCGCGCTCATCGTATTGCCCGCACCAGCGCATACGTGTCACAAGAACACGGTGAAAGCCGAAAACGAAGAGCAGGCTTGTTATGCTTGCGTTCAGTTTTCGTCGCGGCACATCTCGCCGTCATGGCTTTTTCTTTGGACACCGCAACACGCGTGATGTTTCATGTTTGCGCCACGTGCACGGGATGTGTTTCATGTCGTCAGTGCACCCGGCTTGAGTTTGCTTTAAATTTGCGAGGCCCTTTTTGTCCGTCGTCTATAGCTGGATCCTCGAGCTGCACACATGGGCAGACGACACGCGCTTTTGCCTACATGGATCTCAGGCTTGGTCACGGACTGCGCGCAATTAAGGCACCTGTCTCGCGGCCTCGGATGCTGTTATCACCGAGCCGGGTTCCGATATCGGCGCTGGGACGGGCTACTATTCCTACCTGCGACGATCGAGCTTCATGGCATGCACTGTGCCTACGCAGCACGGGTTGGACGCGTTCGGGAGGTTGCAAGCAACAGCTGCGCACCTGCTGTTGCCGACCGTGCTGCACGGCTCCGTTGTGCGACTCTCGACGGCCCAGGCCGTGATGAAAACCACACGCACACGATTCTTCATCTGATTCACTGCCTCGGCCCGTTGAGCTGCCTGTGCACTGGAGCTGGGCTGTTGGATCGGGGACCGTCAGATCGTGGTGCTGCCATCGATAGGCCAGCACGCGCCGTACGGCGTCGGCTGCTTGCGGCGACCCGCGCCCGTGATCCCAGACCGGCCTGTCAAAGGACCCTTGGTGTGTATAGATGTCCATGCTGTACCTATTCAGTCGAGGCTCTGCCTGAATCCGACCGTGTCTAAACATGTGTGCCAATTGCTTAAGCTCCCAGAACAGTCGTCGAGGAGCGCTGGGGAAGATGTCTACAGCTGATGTCACAGGTGAACCTGGGATGAAGTCCTGTTTATATGGAGCGCTGGGTGATGTGCGCATGCTGAGTGGGGGGGGGGGGGGGGGGGGGGGGGGGTGTCGCTGTGCCGGCATGGAGCCTTGGCTTGAACCAGCGACAGGTTTGTGTTGACCCATCGCAGGTAAGTTTGACAAGGCCAGTGAGTTCACGCGGGTTGTCCAGGCGCCGCGGCGCGTGATGATGCAGTTCTCGGCCGTCGAGATCGATCCGAGATGTGAATGCTGACCTTGCGCACGTTGACGTGGCATGTCGACGTGGCAGCACCCATGCACTGTCCAGCCGCCACAGCAGCATGATGTATGCAGCACGAAACGCATGCTGCACCCACAAGCTACCCGCATGTCCAAAAGCAACATCTTCTGCATAATGTTGCACATCATGTCTCAAATGCGCTTGTTAGGGGCGTCCCTGAGCGCACATGTGCATGCTCGATTCGCCGTCATGCACCAGCCTGAGCCCGGATCATCATTCCCTGGGCTCGTTCTTACCGAGAATCAACGATTCGCGACGTACGTGAGCTCAGGGCTTCGCACAGCGCGGGTGCACGCGGGCGCAGGAGGTGGGAGATGAACCTACAAAAAACAAGTCCGGCATCATAAGAGCCTGTCCAAGGATCTGCAGCGCCACAGGCAGGATCGACAAATGAGCAAACGGGAGGTAGCACGGTGGTAAAGTGGCATCGCTGGTAGTACCGTGTTGTGCCCGGCACCTCAGAGCCGGAGTTACCGGGCTGTGCGGGCTCATACGAGGGCCTTTACCCAATTTGCCCCAGTTACCATCGACATACCACGCTCTGCCGCGGTAGGTAAATGCGTCAAAAGGCACAGAGCAACAGATCGCCGCTGCACCGCTCCTACGCCCACGCATGTGATGTCATTGTTACAAAGATGTTTATTGCGGGTCAAACAGTCGTCGGTGTGGCCTTTTTGCAAAGTCATTACCAGCCGCTGTGCCGCAGCGTACTGCTGAATACCATACGGTACGAATGCGCACGGCCAGGCCTCCCGACAGGAAACATCACCGCACCAGACCAACTTGCAGCACATAGTCTTCGTTATAGTCATCCGTTTCATTCTGTACATGAGTATGTGGCTGCTCGAGCGGTCCAGAAGATGTGCCAGCTATGCACACATCTGCGCCTGAGGTACGTTGACATATTTTCCAGCTGCTGAAGTCGCTGCATAGTTGTACACACATGACCTGCGGCTTATGAAATGATTTATTCCGGCAGTTCATCAGGCTGCCGCTCTGCTGCCTCAGGTTGGTCTGGGGACGCTGTGCTGATCAGTCTTGTGATGAAGCCGGCCGCTGACAAGACGTATCTCTCCAGAATGATTGCTGCATGGCTTGCAACTATGTCCGGCGCATCTTTGTGCGCGTGCCTGTGTGGCCTGCAATTATGATTGCTGTGAGATGCAATTGCTTGCCAAGAATTGCCGGGAACAATCAGAGGCCTGTCCGGAGGTGCATGACGCCAGCATCATACAGTCGGGTTGAAGCACCTAATTTGCAGCTTCTTACTCTCATCATCGGGTATACGCCCAGTTCGATAATGTGATGTGATGTCGGGGAGCCGGTGTGCTTGACCGTGTTGACGTGCTCATCCCGTCGCAACCAACACAGTGTCCACGGACGTCCTCGAGTTTGCAGCTTATTGCGGGTATAAATCCCCATGTGCAAGCCGTCATGATCTCATGGCAGTTGAGTTTGAGTATCCACCAATGACTGCTGTGTCGAATTCATAGGTGCATTAGTGGTCACATTGCAAGTAGAAGTCTTCTAAGACCTGCATCATGTACAGTATAAACCGCATGCCTGCATCATGTGCCTAGTAAGATAACTCCATTGCTCAGGCATGCACCATTGTTGAATGTACTGGCGCCGACCTGTATGTGCAGGCTACTCGATAGTCCAAGGAAAACGCCCTGTCGTGTTGCTTGTAGCGATTGTCTGTGTTCCACGCTGGTCGCCATGACTCTGTCCAATGTATTCCAATGGCTCATTGAGCTGCACAGGGGGATCACCTATTCAATATGGGAGTTTCCGTGCTGCATGCCTCCACGATCCACATGTCGCAGTCTGCTTCCTCACCTTGTGCTCATGTGTCAACAATACTGTCCTTGAGCAGGGCGTAGAGCGGCACAGAACAACACTGGTAGCACATCTGAAGTGAATGCTTCAGAGGATTTTGCTGCTTCTACGGTTGCCGCGAGCGGCTTTGTGCTCGAGTGCGTCTAGCTGCTTCACTAATTCAGCCTTCACTTCCAGCATTCCTCACAGAATTCGAAACAAGCAGCAGTTTGCATCTGTGCGACGAAGATGCAATCAAATCGTCGAAAAACTAAGCTCGAGGTCATGCTGACCTTTCGCAGCGCGAAAAGAATGCTGTGGCGCTAAATTCCGAGGGGCCTTGGGCTATCATATCGACGCAAAGCAAATAGGTACAGAATACTACGTAATGGACAGGGCGAGGTGGGGGCGCGACTGGGTACAAACAGCTATCGCGAAGCGTTTCAGCAGTGCACGGTCGAACAGGGTCAGTGTGTCTTAATAAAACTATCACGTTCAGCAGCGCTTTTGAAGTTCATTTGTGCATCTTGGTGTGTAGTTGTGTTGAAATATCTACGGAGCGCTTGATCGGCCGCTACCGCAGCGACATGCTGTGGCTACGAGGGTGTGCAATAACCAGCGACCAAAATTTCTGCCGGGGCCTCATAGGACTGCAGCTCCAAGAGCACCCTGCTCATCAACCGGTCGCGCTCGGAGGAGCGGCACGGATGCCAACATCATCTATGTGGAAGTGTCTCAGTGCTTTGAGTGGTTGCTTCGGGGTTGTGACAGAAGCATCTGGGTTTGGTGTGAGGCAGTGTCATGCTCAATCGCATTCCAAGAGTTGAGTGTTGAGTTCTCGACTCCCGTTTGCTTTGAAGAAAAACAAGGAACTACTGAACAACGCCAGTGTCCACACCATTGGCATTCATGGCTCTGTGCGGCGTGGCAAAAGGGCAGAAAAGCATTCTTGGTGTGAAAGTGCTCAGGCTGGATCTGGCTCACGCCATGGTCACGACCACATGGTCAGATGTTGTCCTGCACAAAATTCTGAGCACATCCCTGGATTCATATGTTCCCTTTTCAGCTCTTTACGAGCGGCCTCACGTACTTTCAGAGTAACGCCGTGTACGTGGACAAGACCCGAGCAGTCCAAGCTGCCGCTCATAGGCCCTAAAACTAGACAGAATCACAGCTGAAGTTATATCGAAAGCAAATGTGGATGGCTTTCGTCAAAGAGATGCCCAATCAGGCTGGCCAAAGGCCTGATCGAGCTCTGTCGACGTAATTCAGCGGTACGGACGGGTAAGCGGGCACACTTGCAATACACCGCCACAACATACCAAGGCTCCAATTAGAGCACAACCAACGCAATTGAGCACTCAACAGCAACAGCGATCCATTCGACCCGGTGTCACAATGAACCGGGGCGCTTGCACACTCTCCGGTGTACTCGAGCGGTAACCCGACGTAAAGCGGCGTTCTCCATGACAGAGAAATTCATCGGGCTGCGTGCACAGACCTCACCTGAAGCCCGAAAAAACACCAATGTGAAGCGCAGAAGATATGGACTTGAATGCAAGTGGTTTTGCAGCGTTTCGTGTTTTTGCCGAAAATACCTAGGCTGCCATCGAAATACCTCCAGTCTGCTCATTTGTCGATCCTGCCTGTGCGCAGCGCTGGGTGGCATCTGCATAGCTGCAGTTATTGCGCAACATTGTGCAATATGCCGCAGGCAGCAGCTACGCAGGTAGCAGGTAGCAGGTAGCAGGTAGTAAAAAAGTATTCACGAGTGTCACGTTGACGGTGAACGGAGTCACCAGCTATAGCTATAGTCTAAACGCATTCCGCAGCGGTCCTCATGATCAGATGTTGATTTGTGGTATCGATTCAACACAGACTGTAGATATCTACAGTGTATGTTTGACAGATATCTGGCTACAACTCTTGTTTTTATATCTAGACATGCGTTCATATCGCGCGCACATTGTGATCTGCAGAGCGTCGTGCCCATCGATCGATCAACTCGCGATCGTGCCGGACAACGGTCAGCAGAACCACCGGCCCACGACGCAGGCACATATGTGCATGCATGCTTGAGCTGGACAGGCATCATGGCACCTGTCCTGGTGCTCGTGATATCACGAGCACTGGCAATGTGGAACACCCTCCGTACAAGGACAAAGGTCTTGGTCTAAGACGGTGGAGGTCGCAGGTACGTGTCTCACCACAGGACCAGGTGCAGCATAAGGACAGGAGTAGGTGCACGCTATAGCATGCTGTAGCAGCTTTCATTTGAGTTACCTCGATTAAAAGGGCAACTGCTACAGCATGCTATAGCAACTGAATTCAAACTCACAGCATCACACTGTCAAACAGTGTACTACTAGTAACCACCCGCCTGCCCAGACTTGGATGCAACATGTTGACACATAGCAATTGTTAACTACATATTGGAAACGTGCAATTGCACATCTTCATGTTGCGCAGGCCTGGGAGCAGAGAAAGCTTAAGTGTACACGTGTACATCCAAGCCACAGCCAACATGTAAAGTAAAGTAAATTTACTAAATTTCTAAATTTACTGAGCCGTATTTTATTGGACATTGACAACTCTGAGTTAACGGGACCACATATGCCGAAGGGGTAAACCACCTGGAAACCCCCCTCAGACGACCGTACGCAACTCACAGGGCCTCCTCCTGTGCTAAGCGAGGTGGTCACGTCCGGCCATTTCGAGTCCCCAAAGCGCACGCAGAATCGAACCCACGATCTCCTGAAACGGAGGGGGTAGCGTTTATTCCGTCCTCAACCCATTGGACCCTTGTGTGCACCATGGGCCAAGCAGAAGTTGAACAATCAGCCGCCATAGTTACAAACGCGTGGCTGCAGCCTTACCCCTGAGCAAACAACTCGATGAACCCCGCAACCTGACAGCAAGAAACCCAGGGCTATACTATAGTAGCTATACTATAGTAGCTACACGCATCACCCATGGAGGTGCTAGCATACAACGATCCCCCCCCCCCCCCCCCCCCCCCCCCCCCCTCCTCACACAGGGGCTTGTGTGTGGGGGTTTTTGTGTGGCTGTGTAGCTGTGGCCAGCGCAGGTGTGGACATTGCGTGGGTGTGCTGATATGTGCTGCGTGTTGCTGGATGCTGGTTGCGTGGGTGTGCGGTTCCTCTGGTTGCTGCTCGCGGTGCTACCTGCCTTGCTTGCTTTGTCCTTGTATCACCCCCCCCCCCCCCCCCCCCCCCCCGCCCCCCCCTGTCCTTGTGACACACCCCCTCACAAACAACCCGCATGCCCCGCAAGAAGGAGGTGCCCCGCAAGAAGGAGGCACACACTGCCAGCAGGTGGCCACTAGTATCCTACGTATACGTACGTGTACTATAGTACACCCCGCGCACGCTCCCCCGATACCGACCGAGCCCGTATACATTCTATAGAACCTCAATTCAAGTTGACTCTACTTGACTTTACCTCGGCTGCAGCCGAGGTGGCTGCAGGGGGCCCCAGGTATTATCCCTAACAGCAGCAGTATTAGCCCTGACAGCTCCAGTCGCGTCCCCAATGCAGCATTTTCGTGGCAATCCAGTGACATGGCCGCTATATATCACTGGATTGCCACAAGACTCATTGTGGCTTCGCCACCCCCCTTGACATTGAACAGTCGGCCTGCCCTGCCATTGCTCATTCGATGCGTTACAAGGACAACGCGAGTGAGGCGGGTCGCATGCATGCTACGCGCGGGCCCTGCGCGGGCAACAACCAGGCCCGGGGATCATTTGATGTGTGTTACAAGGACAAAGCCGGAGGGGCGCTAGTGAGACACATTTGATATGTGTCACATTAGGCACCTAGTGTGTGATTGTGGTATCAACTGACTGCCATGCATTGAGCTCCGGTACCTGGATCAATGCATGGCCGCCAGGGGACAGCACAATTGAAATTGAGTGGTACCAATGGCAGTCCATTCTATGAAGGCTTGATGTGTATGATGGAATGTTCCACAGGATATTAAGAAATCTTGAATATCATTGTACTGGTTAAGAATAACTGTCATTACACACAACTGCAGCATACCTCCGGTCTGCGGCTAGCTGTGGACCTTTGAAGTCAATTGAGCTCACATTGCCCGCTCGAGCTCACAGTACACTAGTACCTACGTGGCACAATCTGCTCCAGTATACTAGCACCTACGTGGCACAAGCACAGGCACATGCGCAGCAGTGTCACATGACAGGATTGCCATTCACCCCTGTCATGCACAGTTTCTTGTGTTGGGCAATGCTGCTCAGCCACAGGCCAGGTGTGGCCCAATCAATCACCGTTGTTGTGAGCATCTGTGGAGGATTGCCATGCGCACGCAGCAAGCAAGACACCAGTGGGCCTGTCGTACGGGGACAGGCGTTGTGGTGTGGGGTGTTGTGTGGGTGTGTGTGGGGCAGTGTGTGTTGCAAGGGGCAAAGCCGGAGGTGCCGGTGGGGTGGTTGTTGTCTGTTTGGGTGTGGGTGTGTAGCGGAGGGTGTGTAGCGGTTGGAGGTTCTAGGTGCGACGTCGATTTCTGGGCGCGTGGTGGGTTCTGTGTGTGTTTCGTGGGTGTCTGGGTTTGTGCTTGCTCTGCTTGCTCCTGTCACGGTGCTGCCCGCCTCGCCGCACTTATCCTTGTCACACCAGCGGGCCTGCAGCAGTGCCCGCCTTGTCCGTCTCCTGGATTTGAAGGTTGTCTGGGGTCCTCGAGTTTGACCGCGGGCACTGCAGCCTACACCAGCGATACATGCGTGCTAGGGTGCTAGGGGCCTGGTGTCTGGTCTTACCCTGTTGATGCTGTCCTTGACCACACTAGCAGTACGGTACCCAAGCACCACCTGTCACGAAGCTTCGGTCAGTGCTGCATGCATGCAATGTTGTGCCAGGTCTGTGTCTGTGATGGGCCATGCTGGCAGGTGTATGAGAGATGGCACAGATCCATATGGAGCTATGATGAGGAGCTATGTGCCATGTTTGATGCCCTGCACATCGTATGGAACAGTGATCTCCGTACATATTGAGAGCTTTGCAGTCTGGAATTTCATGGGCAATGGGGGCAAGCTTGGCAATTGCAATGAAAGCTTGTCACAAGGTCGGAGGCCATTTGACGGGCAGCACTGCCAGCTTGATGAAAGTGTGGGTTGTAGCCTGCAACGCAATGCAATCTTGTGCCTGCAGGCCAGGGATGATGCAGTTTGACATGGACACACTCAAAGCAGCAGGTAGCATCGCGGGCAATCACCTGGGTCAACAACTCAAGACATCCGAACCGGACCACGACCAGGTGCCTGCAGGATAGAGAGGATGCAGTGCCTCGGGAGGCCCTTGGACCATTTCATGCATGGCGTCAGTGTCAGCAGGTGCATCTGGCCTTGCTTCACTTCCCTCGTGGACACTTGTCAGCTGCCCTTGCAGCCACCAAAATGCAGGATGGAGCTCCAAGGCTCGCCCGGCGCATTGCTGCTCGCGAAACACACGTCGAAAGCGGCATAGAAGTGCAGACGTTTCACGACTCTGGCTGTGGACATTTTCGGAAGGTCAGCAACACATTCGGACTGGAACGACGAACATTGCCAAATACATCTACTGTTGCAGAGATCCAGCGTTTGCTGACTATTCACTAGAGCTGTCTGTCACGTATTGCAACCGCAGGCTCGTTTAGCTAGGATTCCCAACCTGTCTCGCCATGACGACGACGGTTCAACTTGATTCACGTCCTGAGGCAGATGTGACAGGCACAAGTGATCTTGGAAAGCTCGTCTCTGCGATGGAATCTCTGGGTGCGGAATTCGAACCTTCGTGCCCTGGGATCGTGTGTCGAACCGGCACAAAACAATCGGCAGCGAACAATCAAGCTCTAGCGCTGCGACATTGTTTCGCAACATGTGGCTTGCAGTCGAGCGTATATTTCTGCCAGCATGGATGTGTGCACTTCTTGCTATTCTGCAGAGGAGGCCGTGCGCTGTCGGGAGCTCAAGGTCCAGGAAATGCAAGAGAAGACAAGTGCAGCCCATTCTCGCGCGCTGTCCGCGAAAGAGAATGAGAGGTCATCTGCAACTGAACTAGCATGTACCCAAAAGCAGCTTTCAGTCAAGCAGCAGTCATTGAGCATACTCAAGGACAAACGTCTACAGCTTACGCAAGAGCTTACAGACCTGCGCCAGGCCGAGGCCGAAACCCGGAAAGAGCTCAACGTGTGCAGGTGTGCTCCAGCTTTGGTACTGAGGGCGTGTGAAAACCGTACAGTGACCACCATGTAGCTTTCGCTCCATCGGCTCCGTTGTGGACTCTATCATGATCTTCTGTCTGTTGTTTGCAGACAGAAATTTGCTGAGGACTTGGACCAGAAGACTCAGCTGCTGAGGTAGTGAATATACTTGCTCGGGCTGTGAACAAACAGTTGTCCACTGGCGTTCCACTGGAAAGCACCATCCAAACAGATCGTTGCTCCACATTGGACACATGCCATATGGAATGCGTGCATCAGTGTGACAACTTGCAGGCAGAAGTGTGGATTGGAACAGGCTAGCTCATCTGGACCAGGAGGATCTGCGGAGGCGTAAATCCCTGCTGTGTTGCGTGATGCTAGGCCTCTCACATGACATAATTCGCAAGGGGAAGCCGCTGCAACAGGATGCTGTTGCAATGCCGTTATTCACAGGCGTGGATACATACCTGCCATCAGAGATTACAGACGAAGGCATCGGGCCTGCCCTGCAAGAGCTCTCAAATTGTGACACTTTCAGCGCAAATTGGTGACATGAGGGGTGCACGTGCATACGCATGTGGCAGCCACTGCTGGCACTGCTGCTCTTGTGCGTGCAGTTATGGTTGGCGTTCGTGTCAGACTGACAGCTGAAGTCCAGGAGCGTCTGAACGCAAGTGACTGTATACAGAAGAATAAACGGGTGCAAAGCAAAGCCAAACCATAAATTCTTCATCCTACATAGCTCACACACTTCACGTTTCATACACTGCATCCATCAGGAGGCAAAGCGTCTAGCACGGCCACCACGAGCACGCCCAGTCCGGCAAGCAAAAGGGACACATGCATGTCGTATCCAGATGCCGTAGCTTGCCAATCAATCTGCGGAGCCGCTTGCACCGACTATACATCAGCACAAAATATCATCCGAGGCCTTGGGCAAGCCTCATGTTGTTCTGGGATTGTGAATGTGGCTCTATGTATGCTGTGCACCCCCGGGACGGGGAATCCGTTGGCGAACGATCTCCTGTCGAAAGCGATACATTTCAACTCGATAATGCTGATTGATTCCGATGTCGTAGATACGTTGCACCCGGATCGTGAAGAGTAGCCATGTCTGCTTCAGCAGAGCACCGCACACTGTTGAGCAGTGTGTCACCTGGCAGCGACGTCACCGCCTGGTGTCAAGGATCTTTCTTCGCGGTACTCTCCTGCATCTGCCCGTTTAAGTAACTGGCATATCACTACTTAGACCTTGCGGTTGCCGCTATAATGTCACGCCGCAGAAGCTGCGCCCGCTTCCCAGACCTGTCCGACGCAGCTACTTCTGCGTTGCATGGCAGTCTACACAACAGCGCTTGCAGTGTCATGTACTCGTGAGCTGCACCCCACACTTGACACTTGCCTACTTCTCTTGTGGATGGTCGACCACGGATCGATGCAAAGTAGAAGGATGTGCTGCGCAGTTCGGGAGCGATGACGCCTGCCTCATATACAACGACATCCTCATTGTCGCGCCGACAAGCAAGGTAGGAGATCCTCAGGCTCGACTGGAACAGCCTCTAGGTAGCCCAGCCAACGACGCATGCACCCTCAAGTGCCCTTTAGGTAAGCAGTCCGCAGCCCACACTCTGCTGCGTCTCTGTCAGACAACGACTGCGCAAGTTCTCCGCAGTTACCTGCAAAAGAGCTCACACGATGTTTATCACTCTCCTGGTTCAACGATTTGCAAGGCCTAGCACGGTCGATGACTCAAGCCGGCGACCCCGCTGGCAGCAGTTTCTCCTAGAGGCCACCAATTTGTCGCATCCACTGTTCTGCACAACCTGGCCAGACCTTCCTTTACAGCCACGAAGGTTGTGCTGTGTGACCGCCAACAGGGTGCCTGCATGCCACATGCACGTCTGCACAACCCCACTGCTACCCCACATCACAATGCAACCAAGCCCTATCTCTCACCCCATCACACCCACCAAACCCCGTCTGCTCTCGCAGAACGCCTGCGGATGCCCTTACAATGCACCGCCAGCATGCAGGCATCGGCGCGGCAGATGCACTGGTCACGTGCCATCGCTGCGGCACCCTCGCAGTCCTCCGCTACAGCCAGCGGGCCGCACGCTTCATCGCCGTACAGCGCATCACCGTCTCGAGCGCGCCCGGCGCGACGGGCCGCGCGCAGCCCGCGCCCCGCCCTGACGACCCCACCACCCTCGTCGGCACGACCGCGGCGTCGGACCCCCGGGGCCGCGCGATCGCGCTGGCGGCGCCGCGGCACCGCGTCGCCGTGTTTTTCGCGGCGGCGTATGCCACGCCGAACGAGCCAGACGCCTTCGAGGAAGCCTTGAAGGTACGCCCGACTTTGTGCCCGAATCAGTCCCCCTACTGCCATTCGCTGCAAACAACATGTGCGACATACACGTGTTTGTGTCACATGGACAGCGGGCCGGGTGCGGGTGGGGGTGGGCGTGTGGGAGTGCTTGTGGGTGTTGGGTGGGAGGCTTGTGTGTGCTGCCGTGTGGGTGTGGTCGTGTGTGTGGCTGTGTGGCTGTGGCCGGCGCGGGTGCTGACGTTGCGTGGATGTGTTGGGGCGTGCTGCGTGTGGCTTGTTGCATGGTGTGCGGTTCCCCTGGTTGCTGCTCGCGGTGCTACCTGCCTTGCTTGCTTTGTCCTTGTAACAATCGACAGCGGTGCCAAGGCAGGTACCGCCGCTAGACCCAGGGTCTTTGCACAATGGTGTCAATGTCCAAATGGATACGGCTATGTAACCATGCATACATACACACACATGGCGTTGTGCAAGGGGAATGCTCTTGTGCTCCGTGCGGGGCTTCAATCTTTGGCTGGCATCACCGGCCGAGCTGTGGTACGTGCTCGTGCCCGGCCTAGTGCCATGACTGCGTGAGTGGATTTGCGTGTGTATTCCTGGCAACGGCTCGCTGCCCGGCCTCTGTCCTTTGTAACTACATACACACACATGGATTTGCGTGTGTATTCCTGGCAACGGCTCGCTGCCCGGCCTCTGTCCTTTGTAACTACATACACACACATGCGGGCAACCTCTGTCACTGTGCACGGAATGCTCTCAAGGCTCTGCGGCGCGCGAACATCACCTGCGTACACCGGCAACCCCATGCACCCACTCCTGCGTGTATGTGTATGGTGATGATCCAGACAGGCCGTGCTGAGAGCCGCTCGTGTGCGCAGGTGTGGCAGGCGGACCCAGCCACCCAAGCCACGCAGTCGACAGCTCGCGAAACACCCGCGCCAAGAAAAGACGAGGATGATGATGATGAAGCCACAACATCCGCAATCGTCCTGCAAGCCCTGCTCGGCGAGGGCTCCACGTTCGGCACCCCCGCCGAACGTGGTGCGGAAGATTCCGCCATGCATGACGTGAGCGGCGACGGCGGCGGGGCCGTCGAGGCTGCGACCCCGGCGCTCATGCATTCGGAGGACACGCCGATGATGGACAGCGGCGCCGCAGACTCGCTGGCACGTCTGAGCCTGAGCGGGAGCGGCGGCACGGCCGGCATGGCGCTGAGGGGCGCCGGAGCGGCGCCGAGCGCCGGCGCCCTGCGGCGCCAGCGGCAGGGCCTGTTCCTGCTGCAGGAGCCGGTGACGTGGAACGCGCTGCAGCACTCATGGGCGGACGCTTCGTTTTCGTCAGACGTGGAGCCGCGCAGCCACCCGGCGCTCGCGAAGAAGCAAGGTGTGCTGTGTGCTGGGCAATCGCATGCATCAATGCTGCGGAGCTACCTGCCACTGCCCCGAAGTCCCCAGCCCTGGCTGCGCAACTGTGTTTCATTGCAGACGATGCGTGTTGAGAACAAGGAGATCTGTGACAACGCGGTGTCTGCACGTGATCAGCTCTGCTCTTTCTAGAGGGGCGCCCTCCTGAGGTCCCTGGTGTTCCGCGGGGCACTCGATCCTGAGTCCGGAACGGTGAATGCATCACGATGTGAGCGGGCCGGCCCTGACACTTTTCCGAGGAGTCCATGCGCTCGGGCGTGACGCCGCACCCCTGGTGTGCAGCGATCATGCGTGCGGCAGGGTTCACCGACATCTCCCCGCACGTCGACGACCCCGATCAGGCCGACACCACCGGCGCCGCGCCGCGGCCATTCCGCGTCGCGGACATCGAGGACGTCACGTTCCTCGACTTCCCGGACCCCCGCAGCATGCAGCCGTCGCAGCGTGGGGGGCCCCCCGGCAGCCGCGGCGGCAGCATGCATGGCAGCCTCCGCGGCGGCGGCAGCAGCGGCGTGCTGCGTGGCAGCGGCAGCTCTGCCGCGGCGCTGGGCAGCGGGATCCCGGAGGTGAGCCCGCGCGACGCGGGCACCGCGGAGGCGGGCGTGGGCGGCAGCGTGGCCAGTGGCGGCAGCGCGGGCGGCGGCCTCGCGGCAGCTGTCGCCAGCCAGCCGCCGGCGGCCACGGGCGCCGTGGAGGAGCCCAGCTGGGGGCGCATCCATCTGGTAATGTTGACAGGCGGCGTGACCTGTAGCAGCGACGCGGATAGGATCGCGGGCGCAAACATCGCTGGTGTGGCCCTCTCTCGATCGTCCTGCATTGTCCTGCGTTGCAGAGTGCTTTGTTGCTGTGCCATGCGACAGCCCGAGCTGTTGATTACATTGACCGCTGTGCACTGGCAGCCGATCTGTGGCGATGTGAATCTGCAACTGCAGCCGGTAACAGCCCGAGCTCTAGCATTCACTCCATCTCACAAAAGATCACACTCAAGCTGTGTGCCAGAGTGCCGTATTGGGCCGCACGCTGCTGCCCTGCTCCTTAGACACATGACAGCCCCTGCCTGACCTCGGATCTGTCATGTCACGAAGTATGAGGCATCAATTGAGGGCAGCCCCAAGCCCATGTTCCCCGCCGTGCATGCCTCGCTGCCCTGATGCAGCAGAAGGCCTCCGGGTGGGTCTCCACGCGCAGCTCACACCCATGCACGCGCAGCTCACACCCATGCACGCGCAGCTCACACCCATGCACGCGCTTGCAGATGATTCCGCGGCGCCCGCCGTGCAGCAGGAGTGCGCGCTGCTCTGCTTTGATCTGCGCAGCCGCGCGGTGGAGGAACTGCGGCGCTGCGATGTGAACAGCGCGGACATGAGCTCCTCCCGTGGCCCCTTCAACGTCGTACGCCTGCCCCCGCCCCTTCTCCCCGTCCTCGATGCATTTAGTCGTGTGTGTGTGTGTGTGTGTGTGTGTGTGTGTGTGTGTGTGTGTGTGTGTGTGTGTGTGTGTGTGTGTGTGTGTGTGTGTGTGTGTGTGTGTGTGTGTGTGTGTGTGTGTGAAGTGTGTTAGTTGCTCAGGTTGAGGGCCTCTCGCCTTGCACCGGGCCGCCCGTCCAACCTGTGTGCCCCCCAGATTCCTCTTGGTTGGTTTTAGTGTGGTTGTTCTGCCATGCATTGGCCGTGTACAGTGGGATGTTTTAAGTGGCCTCCCCGTAATCCTGCGAACGACACCGCCGTCTGGAGTACTGTCAACAAGTGGGTGCTCAAGACACCACCGACGCTCCGCAACATTGCCACATCACCCTGTTCTCAGCCGGGCCCGTCATGCTGCCCGGCGTGCTTCCCGCCACCCTAACCCCGCCAGCACCTGTAGGGTGCAGCGCACACCGTGCTGCCGGTGCCCGGCGCTCCGTCGTCAGTCGCGCTGCTCACACCGCGCTTCGCGCTGCTGCGCGACTTCTGCACCGCCGACTGGACGGCGGGCGAGGTCGGCTGCTGGACGTGCGCCGTGTCGCCGACGGCCCCGATGTGGACGGCCCCCGGCATCGTGCCGATCTCGGCGGCGGCCCCGCAGTCGAAGAAGCTCCGCCGCGTGCCGTCGGTGCGGGCCCTGGCTTTTTGCTGCACTCATCCCCCCTCGCCCCACAAAAAACTGCTTTCCGATGAGTCGTTGTGCGTGCAGCAAGGCGCCATGTGGCTGCGTCTACAATGACGAGTTCTGAATGTGCACACAACACATTGTCAACCCTCCAGCTCCGCAGACTGACCACTGCGGTGGACCTTTGTCAGGTGGTGACTGCTGGACACAGGCAGCATCCTGTGATTGGTAGCCGCACACATCCCCGGCAGCATCATCGGGCCGCTCCCATCTAAGCACGCGCGACTTGCGTGCAACAGCTGGATCGCGTAGCACTAAAGACACAGCGCGAAATGTGCACGAGCGTGAGCGCCGCTCGCCTCGACCCACACAGCTCGCAGCATGCAGATGGTGCCCTCTCACATGCTCCCAGCAGGCGCGTTCGACATGTCCGACGGCTTCAGCACGGACAGCGACAGCGGCAACAGCGACATCGCGCCGGCGGGGGCGCTCCACTCGGACCCTGACGGCGCCGCGCGCCACCGCTTCCGCCGCGACGCGGCCCCCCCGCCCTCCGCGCCGCCCCCGGCCGCCGGCCGCGTCACCGCCGCGGCGTGGCTCCGAGGCGACACCGAGCTCGCGGCGGTCGGCAGCACGCGGGGGGGCGCGCTCGGCGGCGGGACCCTGATGGGCCTCTCCGGCTCCCGCGCGAACCTCCTCGCCGGCTTGGACCGCGGCAGCCTTGAACACGGCAGCCTGGAGCGCGGCCTCGGAATGGACGATGTCGGGAGCGCGGACAGCATGCGTGCGCAGCGGCGCAAGCGCACTTACACGAGTGCGATGCAGTCTGACCGTCCGCCGCGGCAGGCCCTCTCCAGGGTTCCCGGAACATCGATCATCAAAGCCACCCTCGCGGCCAAAATCCCGCGATCCTCCAGCGCCCCGGTCACCGCGATCCAGCTGTTTGTCAGCGCGTGCACGCAGGAGCCGTGCTCGCTGGTCGCGGTCACAGCATGCATTGCGGCGCGGCCGTCCGTGCGGCCGGCGGACGGGCACGTCTCGGGGCGTGCAAGTGGCCGTAACGCCGCGGCGGCTGCGGCGGAGGCCGCTGCGGCGCGAGTTGCAGCGGCGCTCGGCGGGGAAGCCGGGGTGCAGTGTGTGCGGAACGTGTTTGCAGTGGATGCGCTCGCGGCCCCTTTCAAGCCAGGTTTGGCTGCCGGGGCCGCGCCGGAGCGGCAGCGGCCGGGGCACGGTGGGGCTCGCATGGCAGGGCTTGACGAGGCGCCACCGATGGACGATGCACGTTCCGCGCTCGACGTGATAGCGTCGATAGCCGCCGAGAGCGCCGACCCGACACAACCCTGCGCGACCCGGCTGCCGGCCCCCGTGCCCTGGCCGATCTGCCTCATCTCGAGCACATCAGGGTTTGTGATGACCGCGTCGGCGTCAGGGTCGATTCTTGCGTACCGCCCGAGCATGGTCGCGCGGCCGCAGTCGCTCAGCAGCCGTGTCCGCTCGGCTGATAAGGCTGCGATGCATGTGCACCACTACCGGCTGCTCCAGGAGTACCCGACCACGCCCCACGCGGTTGCGATCGGAACCCTGATGCGCCCGAGCGAGGCCGCGCAATCCACGCCGCCTCAGTCGTTCCGCCTGCCAATCGCAGCGCTAGCCGCAGCTTCTGGCCAGCTGCTCACCCTCTCGCAGGCGGCCGAGCTTGTGCCGAGCACAGCGCTGCGCCTGCCAAGCGTCGTGCATGACCTGCATGCATGCGGCGGCGGTGGCAACACTGTCATCGTCTCGTCCGCGATGCACGCAGCGACGGTGCAGCTGCCGCCGCGGCGGCCCTCGGTCGACCACGACCACGCGGCGGAAGCATCTCCAGCACGCTTCTCGGAGGTCGCAGGCGGTGCGTGCGCCGCGGCCGCAAGCGTTCCGGACGTTGGCCTCCGCTCCGCCTCCTCTCAGCTCTTCCTCTACTCAGATCGCCTCGACGTGTACGTCCCCGGCCGACACCCGATCGACGAGGTGCCGCTGACACAAACGGCCGGCTTTGCCGGCCAGTGCGGCACAGCATGGCGCTGTGAAGCCGGGGAGGCCCTTGTCGCGTCGGCCGCAGCGTGCGGCGGCATCGCCGCAGCGGTGATCGTCGGGGAGGGCAGCACGATGGCGACGCTGGCGGTGTGGAGCGTGGCCGTGGAGGAGGGGCCGTCGGCGGACGCGGGGCTCAGGAGGGGCGCGCAGTCTTCGCGGGGGCCGCTGGCTCCCGGCACGCAGCTGGCGCAGCAGGAGGTGCTGATGTCCTGTCAGGGTTCTGACCAGCCCGACCGCTCCGTATGCCGCCCCCGTTCAACCGCGTTCCTATGTTCATTACGGTGTCCGCATTGAACCCAGACGGCATGTCTCATGGGTGTGGTATTACAGAACTAGTCAAAAGAGAAGTTCAGTATGCTTGTTACCATGCGGTCACATCCCATGCTATCATGCATGCCATGCTAGGCATTCTGTGCGGATCTGAGCGTGTCTCGTCGTAATCTGTGGTCAGCTTGACCCCCGGCATCGCATGCCCTGATAATGCGCCATTCTCACTCCACCACTCTGCTGCAGATGGTTCGCGCTGCGATGACATGCATGGCCGTTGAGGGGTCCGCGAGCTGCGTCGCGCTGTGCCCCTCCCCCTCCCCCCTCACCGTCCCCTCCGCCTCCGCAGCCTCCAGCTTCTCCCACTCCGAGGTCACCACCACCTCCCAGCAGCTCCCCGTGGGCACCGCGCTGCAGTGGCTCTGTGCGATCATCAGCTGGGATGCCTCGGCCACCATTTCATGCATTTCGGTCGACGCGCCCGGCCGCAGGCCCGCTGTGCATGTGCTCCAGACGTTTGATCTCGCGGCGGCAGTCACGCTCCACTTCCCGGCCCTCACAGACGTCCCCCGGCCGAATAGCGCCGCCCTCTGGGCTCCGCCGCAGCCCCCGTCCAACCCTGCCACGGCCACCCCGGACCTCTCTGCCCTCAACATCATCGCAGTGCTCGCAGTCGGCATGCGCGGCGGGCAGCTGTCCGTCGTGTCGCTCCGCGGCGCAGCCCCCGCAGGCGCACCAGAGGACTCCGCATTCCACCGCCCGATGATGCATGGCCGCCGTGTCGCAGGGTTCGCGCGGATCGACAGCATGCGGACGATTCAGGGCATGCTCACGGCCGGGCAGATCGTGCCGGAGTGTTCCGCCGCTCTCGGCGTGCTGCCGGTGGCCCTCCAGCCACTGAACTCAGACCCGTTCTTGCACGGTGGCACCATCGCGCGGCGCGTGCTGCCGCGCACCGTGCCGAGCGTCGCATCCCTGGACCGCCTGAACGCGCACGGCGGTGACACGGTCGCAGGTTGCGGCTCCTGCGGCAACGCGGACGCGGCCGCAGCGATCATGCCCGCTCTCCACTGTCTCGCGGCCTGCGACACGATGCACACGCTCAACCTCGAGGTCGCGCCCGGCGGCTCCCTCGGGGTGTCGATATGCCCGATCGCGACGTCCGAGGCTGCGGACGGTGCCGCCGCGGCCTGCGCGGCCGTGCTCTCGAGCACCACTAGCCACACCAAAACCGGCCGTTGCACGGTGGAGTACGGGCTCGCGGTCGCGCGGAACCTTCCGGACGCGTCCGCACAGATCACGCTCCACACGCTCGCATGGCCGCACTGCGCGGCCATCGCGGCCGACGCGCCGCAGGGGCTCCACCCCGCGACCCTGCCGCGCATGCATGCGTTCCTCCGCATCGTGGAGTGCACGCCGAAGCCGGCGGCGGCGCCAGCTGCAGCCGCGTCGCGCGCAGGCCTGCGCGCCGGCGCCGCCCGGGAGGAGTCCCCGCAGCGCTTCACGCACCTCACGCATGTGCGCGTGTACTCCCAGACGCACGCGCTCGCGTTCTCGGAGCCCCCCGACGATCCTCACGCCATTGGCCGCATCACCTCAGACCACCACCCCCGCTCCTCCGAGCTCCACGCGCTCACGTTCCCGGCCCCGGCGCCCGGCGCCGGCGACGCGGAACTCCCGCGCACGGCCGTCGCGGCGCAAACGCTCTGGTCGGCCCCCCGCGGCCACACTCTCTCAACCCTGACGGCGTGGGCCCCGTTCCCAACGCACGACCCGGCGGCATACGCGGCGGCATGCGTGAGCCACCACACATCGACCGCCGCGAGCGTGCGCGCCGCGGCGCACCGCGGCCTCCTCGCGCCGCTCTTCCTCGTCGTCGGCACGTCGAACCGGTACCTCGGCAGCGCGAACCACCTCCTCAGCATGCCGGAGCTCGTGCACTCGTTCGGCGCGTACTCTGCGGTCTCGAAGCTCCACATCCTCGCCCTTCACATGCAGCACACGGCGGGGGTGGCGCACGAGCCTGTGCCGTTTGCGCCGGCGGCGGCGGCCGCGGCGCGGCGGGACGCGCACGGCGCGCGCGCCGACGGCCGCGCGGAGCTCTACCCGCCTTTTGACCCCGACGCGCTCGAGATCCGCGCCGCGCACACCGTCGCCGTGCACACGATCCGCAACGGCGCGCTGTGCGCGCTGTGTGCGCACCAGAGCCACCTCTTTGCGGCGTGCGGGACCGCGATCTGGACGTACCGCTTCCCGACGCGGGTGCCGTCGCTGCTGCGCGGAGACTCGCCGAAGGCGGCGAACATGGCCCTCGCGGAGCTGCCGGAGCCGTCGAGCGTGAAGGTGCTGCAGCCGGTGCTCTCGATGAGCGTCGACGTCGCCGCGCAGCTGCTCATCGTCGTTGACTGCCTGCACGGCGTGCAGCTCTTCAGGTGCGCCCCTGACGGCCTTCACGGTGGATTTCCTTCATGCGTCTCGGAATTGGGGTAGAGCTAGGAAGGTTGCAAACCATACCGTGACAAGATACTGTGTGTCTATTTGAAGCTATCCGTCCCCGTGTGATCCACAGGCAAAGTCGGTCAGAGGCCCGCATGTGCTGTGCAGTTTGCCACAGAAGAAGGCGAACGGCCGCAGCATGGAACCGATCCAGTGCATCGCCGGGAGCGCAGTCATGCGGAGCCTCTCGAGCGCATTCCCCTGGCCCCCCCCTCCGGCGCCGCCGCAGGCCCCTCACCTCCACGCAGCCCTCCGCCCCTGCACATCCTACATGTTCCGCTGCGAACCCCCGGACGACGGCTCCCCGCTCCTCCTCCCGTGGGACGTCCGCATCGTCGCTGCGATGGCTACAGGCGTCCTCCGCCCGCGGCTCTCTCCATACCAGGCCGCGTGGCTGCGCGGCCTCGCCGGCACCTCCCCCTGCGGCGGCACCTCGGACTCCCCAACGGCAACCGCGCAGCAGCGGCTCGAGCGGGTGGTGGTGACCGCGTCGCGACCGTCGCGGGCGGTGTCCGCAGCTTGCCGACAGGCCGAGGTCATTGCTGCGGCGGTCGCCGCATGCTGCAGCTGCGGCCCGCCTCCGGCTGACCCTATCCCCCTCGAGGCCGCGCTGCAGGTGCTGCTCCTCGCGGAACTCCGCACCGGCGCCGATGCGGCGGTCGCGGCCGCGGCGGCGGCTGGGGCTACGCCGCTGCCGCCGACGCGCCCGGTCGACGTGGGGGTGCTGGAGCACACCCTCACCTCCTCCATCCCCCGCCTCGCGGAGGCCCTCAATGACGAGTTTATCCCGAGCTGGCCCCCCGCCGTAACCCTAAACACCGTCGCGGCGGACGAGGCGGAGGACCTGATGCTCGCGCTGTTTGCGCTGTACAGCAGCTGCGTGCCCCAGGACGCGGCGGCGGCTGCCGCGGCGTACCCTAAGCAGACGTACCTCGGTGTTGAGCTCGCGCCGACGGCGGGGGCAACCCCGGCGGCCGCTGCGGCCGGCGCGGACGCCGTGGCCGCCGCGTTCCGTGCCGCCGTACACGTGCCGGAGCGGCCCGTTGTGTGCGCGCTCGTCGACGCGCTTGACAGGGTCCGCCGCAAGTGGTCGGAGCGGCCGCGTTCCGCGACTCCGTGCTCGCTCGCATTCATGTTCCTCATGCATGTGACCCTCAACCACTACGTCGCCGGCGCGGACAGCCGCCCGACCGCCCCTCTCTTCGCCTCCTCCGCACAGCACGAAGCACAGCAGCTGCGCCACATCAGCCGCATCGTTCACGACGCCGAGGAGGCGCTGACAGCGTTCCTGGATTACGAGGACGCGACCGCGGGGGGCACGGGTGGATTCGATGGCGCGGTGCCAGAGCTCATGCATGGGACGCAGGGGTGGCTTCGGGGGCACGGATACCCCGCGGACGACTCCGGGGGAATGCACTTGTCCGGCGACACGCCCCGCTGCATCACCGCAGACCCTACTGGCCAGGCCTGGGTGCGCAAGGTGATGGAGGACGTGCCGGGGTCGGAACATATCGAGGCGTTTCTGGTGTGGTGGTACATTGTGTGTACCGGCGGCGGGTGGCCCGTCGACGCGGCCGGGGACATGCATGCCGGAGAGGGGTACAAGGCCGACGGGTCAGGGTACCCTGACGCGCACCCGTTCGCCGGATCGACCGAATCTCTCAGCACGGCAGGCCATGGCGGTGCGGAGGTGAAGCAGAGCGGGGAGGTGTTTGCGCTCGGGCAGCAGGGGGCGGTGGTGCGCCTGCGTTGGGACCGCGCCGAGTGGGTGGGGGAGGACCCCCCGAGTGCGCTCGCGGAGACGGTGGACGCATGCATGCCGGAGGCGGTCGATGCGGCGGCGATGTGTTGCACCCCGGCGAGAACGGGCGGCGTGCTTGCGAGCATGGGGGGTGGCGCGGTGGCGCAGATCGTGCCGCTGTCGGCCGCGGCGCGGGCCGACGTGGCCGGGGGGTCCATCGTTGCGCTCGACGCGATGCTGCGGCGGCTGCAGCGCGCGCTGCTCCAGGACCCAGCGACGGCGCCGCCGGGGGCGTGGCAGGCCGGCGGCTGCGGCGGTGCCGGCGGCAGCGCGCTGTGGGCGGGCCTCCTCCGGCAGTTTGCCACCGCGCCACTGCACCTGCAGCTGCAACTCACGGCCGCCGTGCTGCGTGACGCGCGCGCTGCGCCGGCTGCGGCGCACACGGGGGCGGTGCCGAGCGGCGGGGCTGTGGAGGCGCAGGAGGGCGCGGGGGGGGCGCTGCGCGGCAGCAGTGGCATGCTGGGTGCGCTGTCAGCCGCGCTGCCGGCCGCGCCGGGCGCGGCCGCGGCCGCAGCGCAGCAGGAGATGCTGAGGCAGGTTTTGCGGGCGCGCAGCGTGCTGCTGTGTGCTGTGCAGGCGGTGCTGTAGACTCGCAGGCGGCCGCGCTGCTGTGTGCTGTGCAGGCGGTGCTGGAGGACTGCTGTGTGCTGTGGCTGGGGTTGACTCCCAATCCCAGCGTATTTTAGACATGTTGTTGCTTGCGGCATCGATGATTTGGTTGAGGCATCTGTTAGTTACAATTCAATAGCGAGGAGAGGGATGAGTTGATCAAATCCGGCAATGGCGAGTCTGGGTGCTTTTTTTGTAAATCCCTTTGGTGAGAAAAGCCACAATGAGAGAACTTCATCAGCGAGATGTGTGAGCATCGGGATCGCCGGTGTGCGAGTCTCAGATCCTTAGGAGGTTCCGTCGCGGCTCGATGTGTGCTGTGCGCTGTGCTTTGACATGTACCGTGGTGGCTTGCAATTTTGTTTGTTTTATCTGCAGCTGACCACAGGACCGGACTGTAGCACCCACTCGACCTGGCTCCAAGGCTGTGCAAATGCGATTCGGGCATGAGACTATCACTGACCGAAAGGTGGTGTGGAAACTACAAACTCCGGGGCCAGTGTATGGCAGAGCACCAGCACAAACCACAACATACTGCCACCGACAACAGTGGCACGAGGAGCAGTCAAAGTACAATCACAGGCACCTGAGGGAAGGGGTGTGGGCATGGGGGGCATGCATGCTGAGCTGCAATTTTGACCGAGTCCGCGTCAGCAACCGTGGCCACGCTAGTACACTGGGACCGACCAGACGGCCTGCAGCTGCACTGCTGACGACGTCGGCTGCCTCCACCTGCGAAGCTCGCTGGGGCGTTCGCACAGTAGGTCTGGACTGGAGCTGCTTGTGTTGGTTACCTCGGCCTGTTTCAACCACAAAAAGCAGCATGCTTGGATGATGCATCGACAGGCACAGTCACATGCCTGCCCGGGTTTGTATGGTCAGCCCCGACACAATTTTGTTTTCACATGTACATGCAGCTGAACGTATACTCGCGATCGAGCCCATGGCCTGAACAAGGACATCTAGGCTGCATTTCTGGTTCAACAAATTGTTAATTACTGCTTCGATCGAACAGACACGTTTTTGGAGCGCTAGCGGCTAGAGCACGAAACGGAGACTTGGTCAATATTGAATTGATTTCGTCGACGCCTCCATGGCCCGCTGAACGGAGTAGTCAGCCGTACGCTGTGTCAAATGAATACGCAATGGCTGTTGCTGCTGCACACAGGGCTGCAGGTTGCAGCGGGGCGGGGACTGAGCGTGGTCGCCGAAGATGGTGTCGACTTGCGACTGGACCTTTCCTCGCAAGCGAGGGAGCTTACGCAACGCCCGGCTCCGCAACGGACAATTGTGCAGTGCCTGGGCACGGTGACCCTTACCAGGGCGTGCCATTTTGAAAACGTGTACTATGAATTGAAGAGCTCGCGCTTCGTGCACTTTGGCGTTGCAGGCGCGACCGCCGATGTCTTTGGCGATGACACACAGTCTGGCGACCCATGGCTACGGCTGATCCGGTGCGCCATCTCAGTCCAAACGCAGATAGCTCAATAATCTCTATTAGATTAGAGGAAATATGAGTTGCGTGAACACGACTCCGAGCTCATGTGCCGATGCCCTGTCAGATATACTTGCTGACCGACATGCCACCTGCTCTACCTGCACACGTTTGCGAGGCGCGGTCTGCGTCGAACACATTTCGCCGCACAGCTTGGTGGTGTTTCATTTGATGTTTTTCCCAACGCCCGTACGCTCTTTTGTAATACATATGCCGCACAGCTCGTTGCAAGCGGGCGAGGAACAGAATTGCAATACAGGTCACCAGGTGCCCTGCTCGGGGCCTTGCAGCTGTCGTGCATTGTGTGCCACGCGATGATAGGAGCAATGCGAACTAGAGTGCGTGTAGAGTAGTTCCAGAGTGGTTCGCGCTCGGGATAACACGCTGAGCGGCAACAATTGCAGCTGCAATGCAAGCTCGAGCTCGAGCTCGCGCTGACGTCTGTCTACTGCACGTGTCATTCTGACCGATCTGCACGGCACAGGCCGTGCTGTGCGTCCTGAGTCCTGCTGTGTGGCTTCTGCGACCAAAGGTCGTGCTTTGACCCGCTAAGCCTGAGAGTCTCCGTCCTAGCCTGAGCCCGCCTGGGCACTGCCGAGTCGACGTCGAGGCCAAGCCCCAGTTCCATCGCGGAGTCCATCGACGGGCCACGCGGCTGTGCGTTGACAGATTTCCGCAGTTGTGGGCTGAGTCTCGCAGGCACTGTACAATGGATAGCCAGCATGGCTACCCGAATTAAAAATCGCGGGCCGACTGCATGTATTTGATGCCTGTTATACGCTTCTTCACATTAACGTGCCTCCAGTGAAGACAGGCTTGAAGTACTGTCACCTCGATGGATTGCCCATTGCTGCTGTGGCAGCTGCCGAGCTAGCCCTGAAGGGAGCTTCATCGATGGCGTTGTGCTGTAAACGTACACGCCATCTGTCCTCAGATTGTCTATCCCACGTGGGCCTCAAGGTCGTGCACCGTCCAGCCTGTGTCACCACGGCCAGCCCAAGTTTCACCTGTTCACCACATTGGGTTCATATGCCATGATCCAGAGCCAATCTACCCTTGAAACACACAGATCTTTCTCTTGCTTCCTCCTCGGGGATACACCAGAGACAGTTCTTCGAGACGGTCCTTTCCTTGCGTCAGCAGCGATCACTCGACAGGCATATCGGTCACTCGACGTGCATCTCCGTCACTCGAAATGCATCTCGGTCACGCTGCACAGCTGCTGCGCAACCTCACCATGACGCCACACAGTCCCATCTGCATGCAGGGGCAGCTCACAGTGGCAGCCAGGCCAGCCCGAGGCGGAGCGCCAATTCCACCTCGACTGGCAGCCCGGCGCCCCGCTGCCGCCGGCGCGACAGGTCGCCACGCACACGCAGCCGCTCCACCTCCGCAGCCCGTACAACACAGTCAGCCTCGGCCACCTGCTGCGGGACAACCTGCAGTTCCTTGTGGAGCTGCCGGTCCGCTTTGGCCGCGACCCCGCCGCCTTTGACTGGGTGTGCCTCCGCGCGCGGCCCTGCAGCCGCATGCATGCGCCCCACAGGATCTCACAGCGTTCTATTTGGACACTGCTGCAGCTCTCTTTGGCTGCTTTGGCACCATTGCCACAGCCATATATGTGCATACATGTTTCCAGGTTGAAGTGCGATTGCCGGTGATATAACAGATTCAAAGAATTGGTGCCGTTTGGGAGGCATGCGGCGGTTCTCGGTTGTTGGGGTTTCCGGGGCTTCAAGACCCGATTCCAAGGTTAGTAAGGCTGCTAGCCGCATCCGCTGATGGGGCAGTGACATGGGCCAATGCGTCTGCAGCCTTCCACTAGTTGTTTGTTGGTTAGAGTCGCGGCGGCGCTCGGCGGGGAAGCCGGGGTGCAGTGTGAGCGGAACGTGTTTGCAGTGGACGCGCTCGCGGCCCCGGTAAAGCCGAAGTTTTGTGCTTTAACGCACAAAAAACAATTGAGGCGTTGCCTCCGCGTACAGGTGAGGTGGCCCAACGACATGCACTACGGCGACTGGGAGGTGGAGACGCCGACGGCGGAGCACTACCGGGGGCTGTTCAACAAGCGCCCCTCTGTGACGTGGCCGCAGGTGCTCGACTCTGCACTCCAGGGTCACGACCGCTCCGGTGCGATCCTCCACCCCCCTGCCGTGCAGTGCTGCGTCGAGCTGCAGCATTTCAATACCGCAGGCTACCGTTCGGAGATTAGGCGTATTGAACATACGGAACTGTTCTATGTGATCGGGTCCAACGACCCAGCGCGTCGCCGCTGACCAGCGTCGCTGCATTGGTATGTGTGACACGAGCAACGCCGGAGATGCTGCGGTTGCTTGTGTGTGCCGTGGGTGTTCATGCACTTGGCGGCGGCTGTCAATGTCCCAAGGCACACGCCTGTGTCATCATGCATGCGTACACACATACGTGCAGAAACGCAATGCTTATCGCTTGCACGACCCTGATGCACATAGCTTTGTGTCGTTGTCGCATGAGACGCACGGTCGCTTGGGACAGCCTGCTATGGATCACTTGAATCGGCTGGCGGCGGTCGCGTCTCGGTGTGGTACGGTGAAGCGTGCTTTATTTGTGACAAATGCTCTGCCGGTTGAGTGTGGCGTTATGCAAGGGGAATGCTCTTGTGCTCCGTGCGGGGCTTCAATGTTTGGCTGGCATCACCGGCAGGGCTGTGGTACGTGCTCGTACCCGGCGTAGTGCCATGAATGAGTGAGTGGATTTGCGGATGGATTCCTAGAAATGGCCCGTTGCCCGGCCGCTCTCCGATGTAACGACATGTGCAGTTCTCGGGGTGGCTGCATGCAGAGGTGAAATTCATCCAGTTTGCGGAGCTCATCGTCGGCCAGGGGCCGGCGGACATCGCGTCGCAGGTGCTTTCGCTGGAGTGGGCGGTCAACACGACGATGATGGCGTCGTGGGCCCACATGTGCGACCCCTTCGCCTTCACGGAGATGCGGCGCGTCGCGTACCGCAACTACAACCTCCAAGTGCGCACCTCCAAACAGGAACTTTGAATCTCAACACCATCAGATCTGCAGCCGAGTATATGCATGTTTGTACAACTACAACCAAGCATCTGTGTTCATGTATGCATCATTAGAATGTGTAAGGGAGCGTCTATGTGTATGTAGCTGTGTGCCCGGCTGCGGCCCGGTCCGGCCTCGGAGGTTTCGCGGGTTCCATGGGCGGCACGTGTGGACACTCGCTCTGCTGCGTTACGGGCTCACGTCGGTTGTTCAAATGTACATCTGCAGGGCGTCCGCATCGTAATGATGTGTCTCCAGGACCCGGACCAGGTGGCTGCCTGGATTCGTGTACAATGATTCATGTAAATAGTAAAAAACTTGTGGTGGGTAGTGCCATGGACACTAGGAAGGAGCCGGTTCCGATGCCCCCAGCACTGGCAGCCACCACATCCACTCCCCAGATCCACACCTCCAGATCTGTGGGCACTCCCACCACAGTCCCACCGCGAACCGGTTATATCTGAAAACGGCGCATGATCACACAGGGGGGGGTGATGCACATACACGGCCATCGGTCATCAGTGGATCACACGTCAGTGACATCACGGAGGCGCAGATGCCGCCGCGCATCCGTGTTGAGTCGCTTTGCAGCATGTTAGAGGGCTACCGTCCGGAAGAAATTACCAATGAATCATCCGCATTCTGTTTGGTCGGGCCGGACAACCCGACGCTGCCGTGTAGGTGGCTTCCGTCCATGAGCTGGAGCCGTTTGTCCTGTTCCTCGGGGGACAGCCAGGGGAGCGCCGCCACCTCACCAACGCACAGCAGATCTTGCCAAGCCTCAAGAAGCAATTCCCAGGTGCCCGACCTGCCTCGGTCGTTCCGCAGATATCTATTGATACTGTATATATAGCAGTGCAAAATTGTCAGTGCCTCCCCCGCGTCCTCAAGGTGTGCAGCTGGAGAGAGGCAGTTGTGAATGCATTCGGACCATGCATGCAGGCGTGCGCATCGAGTACACGCAGATCTCGACGCACCCCCTCGAGGAGCAGCTGCAGCTGCTGTCGCAGGCGACGGTGCTCGTGTCCAACATTGGCAGCCGCAGCTTCCGCCTCATCTACCTGCCCAACGGCGCCACCACCATCCTCGTCGGGCCCCCCGAGTGCGCCCCCAAGGCCCCCCTCCCCCCTCCACCTCGGTGGTAATTCGGTAGTCATAACATAGCATATGGTTCGTATCATGATATGATCGACACACCACCGGACCCTTGCACGCCGCATAATATACTTCGAAACATGCCTCTTTTGGAAACGTCAGCAGCATCACACGTACCGTGTGCATCTCCTCATGTTGCATACCAAAAATGTTGCGCAAAGTCAGCATCACCAACGTGCCTGCTAGTAGTACCGAAGCGCGGCAGTCTTGGGTCGCCTTGCGGCATTTCCCGGCTGCTGACCAGAGATTAGATCTAAATAATATCAGAATTGTTCTGTGTGATCGCACGCGGCGATCCGACACTGCCAGGGTGCAGGTACACCTTCGACCTCGTGCCGCCGCCGCCCGGCGCCACGGACCCGAAGCACAACCGCCACCCTGCCGTGCGCGAGGTGACACCCTACACGATCACCCACCCCTTCATCGAGATCGACTGGTGCTGGGGTTACCTCGGGTACGTGAACATGCTGCGCTACCGCGTCGCGACGCCGGCCGAGGCCGTGGCCGCGCCGTGGCACCGCTGGACGGACGCGCGCAACGCGGACATCGTGCTGGACGAGCGCAAGCTCGCGCGGCTCATGCGCATCGCGCTGCAGCGCGCGCAGCGCAGCACAGCACACCGCGGCGCCGGGACGCTGTCGGCGTTCACGCCGTGAGCTCCAGCGCGCGGGTATCATCAGTTGGTGCGATTGGCCATGGGGATGCGGATCGAGCACGGCGCCACTTTGTGCTGTGGTGTGCAAGTCGCACGGTGTGTGTATGTGTTTCAAGAACAAAGGCAGGGAGGCTGGTGTGTGTATGTGTGTGTGGAGGTGGGCGGCCCCCAGTTGGCTCGTGGACGATGGTTCGGCAGCTAGCTCTTTCTGTGCATGAGGCCTTGTTTAGCAAGATGGCAGCAGCGCGCGGACGGCACGATGTGGTCCGCCAGTATATGGCGCGCTGCAGCCAACAGCCTTGGTGGAGATGGTGGACACGTATGGTATGCAGCCGGCAGCCTGCGAGGACATATGACATGCCCGAGGGCGTCTTTGAGCTTTGTCCCATGATGGCTGGCTGCTTGTGCAATTGCACGTTTTCGTTTCTACAGCCGCGGGGCTGTTTTTCGTCACAAAACGTATCTGTGGCCAGACCCGGAGAGGCTCCGGTGCGCCGTGGCGAGCCCAATTACATAGGCGGATCAGATGCGCCCCATCGATCTGAAGGCCTGATTCCGGCTCTTACATTCCAGCACCAGGCTTCTGGTTTAACACGCTTGGTGCAGTCAGGCTGTTTTTCGAGCAGCACGCTGCTACTGTCTGTGGCAGATGCTCGTAGGAGAAATGGAAAGTAGATTTACTCAGCCGTATGGACATTCACAACCAGTCAACGGGGCCACATTTTTGTGCATGACATGCCAGTGCATTTGAATCGAGGCTCTGCCCCTGGGATGTTCGTTTGAGCCGCAAGCATGTCGGCACCGCGAGGAACGAGGACAGTAGCTTATGTCTCGGACTGCTGGAGCTTGATCAAGCATCGTGAGATATGTTGGCTCGCCTTGGTATGCCTCATGCGGGCGGTGCGTGCGGGCAGGCGGCTGCAAAAGATGCCGCCCAGTACACTGCAGTACCCAGTAGAGCTGTGTCGGCCTGTGCGCCCGACTGCTGCACGTCCGCACACGCGGTCGATGTAATCAACGATATCAAAAAATAACACGCGATGTACGGGTGCAAATTGCATCTCCTGCGAGAGCCCCGGCGCAGTCGCACAGGCAGTGAGCATCTCCTGCGGCACCTCCTGCGGGCAAACCGCATCTCCCGGCTCAGTTGCACTAGCAGTGAGCTTGATAGCCGACTCCGGCCGCAGGCTGCACACTGGCCTGTCAGCGCATCTATACTCCCACACACCTCCACACACGGCCGAGTCTACAACGCTGTTCGGCGCTCCTGCAGTCGCAAGCGGGGCTCTCATCACGCATAGGAGTGGGCGATGCGGAGGTGGGCCTCGGTTCCAAACACGCGGGGGTGTTTGCAAGGCAGCCACGGCGGCAGCGGCGCACGTGCTCCGACATCGACAACGCGGCAGCAGCCCTAATAACTCAATGCCAAGCAATGCCCGTGCGTCTCTCCCGAATTCCGCATGTCAGCTGCGGTCCAACACCGACCGCGCTTAGCCCTCGACACGGTAGTGGCCCTCATCGAGAGCACACGCACGCGGACCTGCAGTGCCGCACCCTCCACGCTCAGCTCACCACGCTCAACACCCTCCGCGCCGCCCCTGCCCACCATGCACCCCCACACCGCCGGGCCCCGGCAGCAGGCCAGGCTATGCTCCGGCCGCAGGCAGCACGCGGCGGGGGTGGCGAATCGCCAGTACGCTCTCGGTTGTTGCCAAACAGCAAACAAACAGATCAACACGAGGAGACGGCCAGAGCGGCGGGGGGTTGTAGCATCACGACGTCCGGGGCCGCTCTGCCGGGACGGGCACCGTGCCGGCTCCGCGCGGGCGCTGCTCACCAGCCGGCCTTGACGCAGACGCGCGACGGGAGGAAGCTGAACTGGTCGGCCCACTGCGGGTTCGGCAGGGCGCGGGGGTAGTTGACCTCGCCGCTGACGTGCAGGCACATGCGGTCGCCGAGCTGCAGGCGCTGGTTGCTCAGCTCGATGCGGTCCGGGCTCACGATGATCTCGTTCTCGCCGGTGCGCCCCAGCGCGATGTTCCACGCGCCTGCACGCACGCAGAGGGTCTTCATTCCGCGGAATTCCGCTCAGACCTTTGGTTTGCAAAACCCTGTTTCGATGTGTTCACACGAACGTGCAGCTTCACGGTCGATGCAGCACCGACCGATGCAGCATGTGGTGCCCAGGGGCCTCTGCGATCGCGAGATGGGCGCCCCGCGTCTGCGAGGCACACGCGTAGATCATACCACATGAGCTCAGGCCATTGCATGTCAGAGTACCAGCACGGGCTGCAAGGCATTGCAGCCAGAAAAACTCGTTCTGGAGACCCGTCCAGCACACATGTGGGACGCACCAGCACCGGCAGATCACCCGCGACTGCTCACTTTGGTTCTAGAGTACGTGTGCAAGAGAGGGGGGGGGGGGGGGGGGGGGGGGGGGGGCGCACCAGACTTGCCGATGGTGCGGAGGGAGGCGCCGTGGAGGGGCTGCACGTAGGCGGCGTGCAGGCAGAGGCCGGTGTTGAAGATGGGGAAGGAGTGCTTGAGCTTGAAGATGGGCTGGGGCGCGAGGTACATGCGCACCGCGCTGATCAGCTTCAGCCGAAGCTGCACCGCGGCTCGCGTAGCTGAGTCGAGCTGGTAGATGGCGAGTCGAGCCAGATTGAACATGGCAGAAGCGCAGCACAGATCATGGCGATATCGTTCCGCCCGACAAGGTGCTGAAGTTGAGCGTGTTTCTAGCCCTGTAGCTCAGGATTGATGCACAAAACCAGGCGGGCCATCGCCACCGTCTTGGGTGGTCGGGCCCGCTCACAAACAGTATTCGATACTGATGAATCTTTAGCTGCAGCTGTGAGGTGACTCCCCAAACCAACCGTGGAATCAATCCTGCTCTGCCGTGTCAGATCGCAGGATCATGTATGCGCCGTGCAGGTAATGCATGCGTACCATGCATGCAGAATCAGGAGGGGCCGCACCACCGGCTGCACGCCCGCGCCGGCGAGGTCGAGGTTGAGCCCGAGGCCCGCATCAAACATCCGGCGGTCGCAGTCCGGCAGCGGCACTGGCGGCCCGGCTGCCATACACCGCATCACCTTCACCCGCGCCCCTGCATGCGAGAATCGACCAATCACGAGAAGTAAAGCGCGATGGATTGCAGCCATGACTGAGCGCCGCCACCATCTGTAGCGCGGGCGCACTGAGTGCTCTGTGGCGCGACGGTGATATCTGTTCTATGTAATCTTTTCGTCCGCGACTCCATGGATGCCTGACAAGCCATTATGGTGTTGCAGTCCGTGGTTTTCTGGAGAAGCCCTTGCCACGCGCTCGAATCTCTCGCAGCTGATGAGCAAAAACTGAGTACCGTACAAACCTGCCAGCCTGGACCTGACAGAGGCCCAAGCCGTCAGCGCCCCTGTGTAGAGTCCTCCCCAGCGTAGGCGCTGCTCCCTCCACACTGTCCCTGTAAACTGCCAAGACACCCAAGACACTGCAGACACGCGCAGCCCTACCCTTATCAGACCTCGACAACTCCGGAGCACCGGGACGACGTGCCGAAGGAGTAAACCACCTGGAACCTCCCTTTGACAACCGTATTCAACGTGGTTCTGGCCAAGGAGCTGCCGCAGCACGCCAGCGATGGTGCAGCACTTTAAAAACAAGGTTAATAACTGCAGCCGGGTCGGTTATGAGAACCGGGGGCAGTGTGGCATGGGGGAGGTGCTGCTGGCGTACCGTGGATGAGGCTGGAGGGCTCTTGGAACGTCGTGCGGTGGCCTCGCATGCCCATGGCCGACATCGCAGCTGCCCGCTCATGCACGGGCTGCCCATACACGTTGTACGTGCCTTTCGGCTGCACCCTCTGGCTGCCTCTCGGGGCTTGCTGGACTCTCCACCTACAGGAGACAGGTATGGCTTCATGCAGGCGGTTTTTTACAGCCGATGACGAACATGAACATGAAGGGGTCAATGTCCAGGAACAGGTGTCTCGAGTGAAGTGTGAGGGGACAGTGGCATGATACTTGAAGGAAGGACTGCATGCAGCCGCAGTGGAGCAGTGGTTGCGTTGGGGCATCACGTGAAGCATGCACAGGTGCCGTCAGGTTCATGGGTAATGTGTTGATCTGACCTTGACAGTGCACGTGATGGGTGCAAAGGATCGGAGATTGTGGCAGATTATGGCAGCTGTGGCACAATGGGATGGAAGCTACGTGTTGAAGGGTTTTGAATTGACCGTGAAGTAGCTACTGAGTGTCACTGCAATGAGTATCTGATGATCATGTTTGCGGGAAGGGAGGCATGCGCTGTCTGTTGAGGCAGGTTGCGGGTGGCGATGCTGTGTTCGCAGGGAAGCACTCTGAGACAGGGACCGATTTTTGGAGGCAGGAGACACACGTTGGGCGGGTCAAATCCACTCTGAGAGAACCGTATGTCACCCTGGATAGGAAGCTAGTGAGGCGTCTGACCTGCATGGAATGGCATGCCATCAGATTGACATCATTGACCTAGCCAATACAATGATCCACGTTGACGAAAGTAGCAGCTTACCCAAGGCTGCATCTCGATGGGGGGTGGTGCAATCATAGGCTCCGGAGGGTGGAAATGATCCCGTGTTGATACATGGACGGGAGGGCCTGGGGAATAGTGGCCTGGTGCAAGACTGGGTCCAGGCGGGACCGGCGGAGCCGGGTGTGATTCTGTATACGGGTTCATTAAATGCAGAACGAATTCACCATCAATGTACGCACACCCTCCTCTGGAGCTACGTGTTCGCTGGGGAGGTGCGCTTCAACATGGTACCGAGCTCGAGTCATCGCAGCAATTGAAAAGATCAGACATGGCCTTCTAGAGACGTCATGGTACTCAAAAAAAACCCTTGAGCCTGCTGAGAAGTATTTACAATGTTACGCATTGTTCCTGTTTGCATCCACAGGCGAACGGCATTGCGCATGGCCCTGCTGTGGTTGCACCAATGGACACCCAGTGCAACAGTGGAGCATGCGTCGACGCAGAAGAAAACGTGATCAGCGGACAAAGCGATGAGGCACGACTGATTTGTTCATTCACAAAGTCGACAATGTCGGGCGGAACTGCGCTCGAAGTGTGTGCATTGCTACAGCCAAAGCGGACTCGACGGTGCTTTACAACCGAGTCGCTTGCTGCTCCGTCGCTGCAATGCAGTACAGTATATATTCGAACGCCCTACGTGGGCCCTGTTACAGCATCAAATGTTGCTTGCAAGACGCTCACTCTCATGTGTTGTGCTACTCGCTCCGATAGCCCGTGCAACTCCACTGCAGCGAGATGGAGACGCATGAATCAAGCGAAGCGTGTGATTCGAAAGCTGGAGCTCCACAGCGACGCTTGCATGCGTTTCAGCCGCCCTTGCATCCCTTGCAGGTGCGGTACGTCGTGTTTCGGAATGCCACGAGTGCATCGAGAAAGCTGACTCCATTGTTGACGTTCAGGTGGGGGCGGTCGTCGCGTTTTGCGTGATCTCTTTCATAAACTTCAGCCTGACGCTGCCACTGATCGCTGAACCAAACATCTTCTCCATCCTGGTAACTATTGAAGCAGTTCTGACAGCTGCCAATGTGGCCATTTACTTGTGGACGTCGCTGATAGACACTGCAGATCCTGCTCTGAACAGCGACGATACTAGTCTTCCACTGTACTGTGACACTTGCCAGGTGGGTGCACACACAGGCCTGTTCACTGCGGGAAGTGGACCTGTGCTATCATTTGTACCCAGCTTTGCACTGATGAATTTTCCTCGACACACATGCATATCTGAAAGACCTGATCCCTGTTGGCTTTGCCCACGCTCAGTGCACTGCACTCATAGCTGATCATCACATGTGATAAGTTCTCGAGTTGCCCTGCCATCTCAAGACACACTTCAGACACATCAACTTTGCTTGCAACCTGACAGTCTCAGCATGCCAATGTTTCCATCAACATGCCCTCCCCGCTCGGCTCAAATCTGTGCTGCTGCAGAGCCATGTCGACTTGAGCAGCAAGCACTGCCAGGTCTGCAAGAAGTGTGTCATCGGCTTTGACCACCACTGCCTGTGGCTCAACTGCTGCATCGGCAGCCGAAACTACCCGCCCTTCATCTTGCTGCTGTCCCTCAGCATCCTCCTATTCTCCATGCATCTCACCGTCGCCGTTGTCCACCTGATCGACAGCTGCACTGAGCCTGAAGCATCTGCGGAGTCACGTCTGGGCGACATGCCCATGGCTGCGATGCGAGTGCGATCCTGTCAGCCAGAGTCTCTCCTGTCCCCAGAATCCCTGCTAGCAGCTCGCAAATACTTGCTTTCGAGCTGCCATGCGCATCCACGCACAGTCACAAAACAATCCGCCATCGCTTACCCACTGTGGGGGCCTTGATGCCATGACTTGCACTCACGTCCAACTCTCCGATCTCTCATATGTACACAAAGCTGGAAGGGGCCTGTCGTGCTTGTCCACACCCTCCCCCTCACCCACGCTATCACGCATGCTGTTGCATTCCTCATGCATTACTGGCCGTCGCCGCAACGCACTGCATGCACATCCACCTCTCTTGCCTCACCCCTGCCATTGCGTACCCTCACATTTTCACAATAGCCCTGCTTTGCCACTCCCACCAGCACACATGCCATGCCCCTCTCCATTGCACACCGCCATTCGTATAGTGGTTTCTCCCTGATCCAATCGCCCGTATCACGGAGTTTGTGCCAGACAGCGTACACGACTGGACGGGGCTGACATTAGAAGGGAAACCTCGGCCTGCGCCTTCAGGTCCCAACAGTTGTGGGTGACTACTGGGTACGTGGACACCGGACATGTGTGAGTCCACTGAGGTCAACCAGAATGGGGCTAGATCACCGGCCGTGCAGGTGCTGCTCGCGCTCACGGCCGCCGTCACTGCCGCTGCGCTCTGTCTGACCGCCGACCTCCTCCTCTTCCACGCCATCCTCCACGCCAAAGGCCTCTCCACCTACGATTACATCCTCGCCGCCAAAGACACCTTTGCAGCCGACGCAGACGGCGGCGGCGGCCGCTTAGCGGCGGCCTGCCGCGGCCTGCCGCTGTGCGACAGCTGCACGGCGCTGCAGCGTGTGCGCAGCGCGCCGCCGCCGCGGCGCGCCGGCGTGAGCGTGTGCCGGGCGCTCGGGACGTCGATGGCGGCCGGGCGGCGGGCGCGGGCGCGGCGCGTGGACACGCGGAGGGTCGTGCCGCTGCCGCAGAGGTGCGGCGACGGCGCGGCCGTCCCTGTGGATGATGACGCAGGCGCACCTGCAGCCCCGCCGAGCGATACGGCTGTGCGTATGGCGGAGGCAGGGTCAGATCAAAGTCCCGTTGAGGTGCAGTGTGAGGGCGGTGTTGGAGGCAGCGTGGCGGTGGTCGATGGGTTGGCCTGGGAGCAGAACGTTGGATCGCCTGAAGCCGCATGAGAGGCCACCACAGTGGATTTGATGAGGGAAACGAGACCTTGAAGGCTGTACTGTCGCTGGTGACTTGGCAGTTGATGCGCTAGTCGCGGCGTGACTGAACTTGGATGGATGTGTTGCGTGGATCCAGGCAGGATCGCCTGCTCTCTTGATCAATTGGGAGTCCCATTTTGGGGCACCAGCAGCTGTGCAGCACTCGGCGCCTCATGTGGTAGCTCCTGCAGCGGACTCGTGGTTGATCGGGATACAAGCCTGCACCTGGCATGCGAGATGGAAGCACTCAATGTTGATTCTGTGATATTGCTCTCAGAGGACTGGCAACCGATAGACTGGCAAGTTGTTGGAATCGCTGTGAAACCCGTCCAGGGGACATTTTGAACAACAGGGGGCTGGGCGGCGTGTGTGGATAGGCCAGTCCGTTCTCCTGTGCCAGAGATGGCACCTGCTCCAGAAGCACTGGTGCATCACATCATGATGAGCTGCAGTCGGTTCTATTTAGCATGTGTCTCTGTGTGACAGGTGCCAAGGCAGGATGTCCTAGCAGGGAAGGGCCATTCCACATGGCGGGCAGCCATTTGTTGCACCCCCATTGCATGCATGCTCTGGGTGCTATGCAGCACAGGAAGCGGCTGTCTGTCAGAAAGATGGTGTTCCGGACGTGTGCATGGGAAGTGATGTCCAGGAGAAGCCGCAGCTCGTCACCACCCACAGGCACAACCTGTATTGTTGCCACAGTGTGGTGGACCATCGTCCGACTGGCTGTTGCTGTTGGAGTCAGCATTTTGTGCCTTTCGAGAGCACTCGCAGTCACAGTTCCTGGAGACACCCATGAGCTCACGCACAGCTGCATGCCTCGATCACGTTCGTAGTGTTTTGACTGGCCCTGATTTGGTATCGCGCTGATTGAGTGGCAGAATCATTGGATCCTTATTATTGCTGCGATGCCTGGTACTTTCTTTCAGTGCGCTGCCATACAATAGCTCAAGTCCTTGTACAGGCAGTGTGCATGTGAAGTTCAACCACATGCGCGTGCTGATCCAAACATGACATGTCAGTCCAGGATTGACTATCCTTCCAGGTCAGTACATTCTGCAGGTTGCAGATGCCCAAACATCGACGTCGGTTTTCGTCATAGATTGGATGAGGCTGCAATTAGCTATCGCAGATATCCCAGCGCGAGACCACTGTCGCAGATGTGCCACTATGGTTCCTGTCCACAGCTGGCGATGGTGCACCCACTCTGGACTGAAAGTAATGTTGTTGTTCAGTCGTCCAAGAACAAAATTACATCCAGTACAACAAGTCCCAAATTAAAATGCACATCAGCAAGATGGCGGTTCCGCGGCCACGCCAGTCTCTTGAAGCACAGCAGAAATTCTCGGGCTATCTGCGTCTGACTCTTGCCCACTTTCTGGGATACATGGCAGCTGGTCCTTCTCATCTGGCAAATTGGCGAAGTCGGCATTCATCAGGAGTTGTAGTTCGAGCATCTCTTTCTGGAGACGCATTTTGTCGGTCTCCAACTTGGAAGCAATGTCTTTCGCATCCTGTGGCACCCCGATATCAAACATGCGCCCTGGTATGCCCCAGAGGTCCTAAAACTGTTGTAAGAAAGACACGCGCAAGAGATGGGCACACATTGAGAGCGGACAGCAGATCCTCCAGATCAGTGTCTGCCTCGGACTTCTCAGCCGCGTACAACACATTCATTGCGTTGAGTGCACCATTCAAGCACTGCTCCCCAGTCTCCCCGCTGTCCTCCACAGCTGCTGAAGCAAGACTGTCCTTCAGACCTTCCAGTCGATCACAAAGACTCACACATGACAGCTGAGCCCGGAGCTCTGACGCTTCTTTGCGCAAGCCTTCGGGCACTCCACTTAAGCTTGCCTTCTGCTCATTGATTGCGTCCTAAACACGCACTACGACAGGATGTAGGCTTGGGAGAATTCATTCCAGTGGTGGCATGTCTTTTGTTTCCACAGGCGAGAGTAGGAGTCTCGGCATGTGACTGGCAAGGATCGCACTTGCAGGTCAACCAAGTCACCCGCGAGGTCGCTGGCCCCTTCATCAGCGGACTGCACAACAGCGCTTTCTTCTTCTTTAGCAGTGGCCATTGTCGCAGGCTCGATTGAGTTTCGCTTGGAAGCCAGTTGCAATGATACAGTACTGCACCACAACACTGCTGGACCACGCCACTACAAGATATACGCACACCTCCAGCAAGCATTATATAGCATATTATTTGCTCATCTTGAATTGAATGTTGGGGGGTGCGCTACTATGCATGGCTGTGGCCAGCCAGCAGTCTATCAGTTGAACGCGCATTGGCATGACGCTGCAGCGCGCTGCCCAGATTGATCTGCCTGCACGTAGCTGCACCCGCGATCGCACGCGACAGAGCTTGCAGCCACCTCTACGATTGGTTATTGCCGTGCGTGCGTTGATGTTTGTTGATCCCCATGCTTGGCGCCTGTCTTTCAGGACGGTGGCAACCTGCTGATACCTGCGAGGCAGCTCAGCACATGCTTGCTATTCAACGGCGCAGTTACAGGTGAAACAGGATGTGTTGCGTTGATTGGCCGAATTGGTGCTTGAGGTAGTTGAATATATCTTGGTATCGAGCATCGCCAGCAAGGCAGACCTGCATGCCTCTAGCGCTGCCTGCTCCTTCTGCCTGTCGTGCCCTGCACCGTTCCTTGCCAACCTTGCAAAGCCGCTGTTGGGTTAGTCTCCATAGACAAGGCTATTGCAAGGCTTCGATAAATGGAGGATTCTGTAGCGGTGTTCCCACTCTTCTGGAGGACAGGCTGAACGTCATCATTGAGTGTTCCTTCCAGCATGGACGGTCGGTGCGATCACCCCCAACCCTCTACCCTGCACTTCAGGATGTAAGCTGTCGCTGCTGTATCAGTGTGGATTTTTTGGACCAGAGACTGCCCTGGAGCCACAGCGGAGCATGCCTTATATGGCCAACGGCCACGGCTGCTGCCATACACAATGCGGCTCTTACAAAACTCACCATCCCCACAGTCTGTTTGATGATTCAGGAACGTGACATTGAGCTCAAGTCGCTGGCCCGCCAGCTTGTGAACGTCCACGCCCTGTGCAAGAACCACCCGATACCATGCAATGTGATAGCCACGGGCGTCAACGACACTCTGCGGGCTGCATGTCAAAGGTACAGCCCGGGGAAGTGGAACATCTCTTTCTTCAGAGACAGCCTGCAACAGTTCCTCCCCATTGAAGGCCATAAACAAGCATGCCCCCAACTCCCCATGCCGAGTTTCTTGAATTCTTCACCAATGCTCACGATGCATGATGATAGCTCGAAACATGCTTCCCTGCATCACTGACCTCCGCAGCCTCCTCGTCTATCAGCGCCGTACACAATCTGAAGGCAACACGTCGACCAATGACCATCCAGAAGATGCCGTACCTTTTTGGGCTTTCCCGAGATGAGGCTTTATGCGAAGCACATAGCATCCCATCCAGCAGGACAAGACAGCCATGTGTCAAATACACACATCTGAACCATGCCACACCTCGGTATTCTGTTGCCAACGCCGATGTCAAGTCGGAGGCTGTGGCACGAGTCCATCAGCGTCGTGGCTGCATTCGATGACCTCCTGTTGACATCTGCAGGCCGTGGCTTTGTCTCCAGACGCGCCAGATGCCTTAGACCACGTTGAGCCTGGGGATGTCTTTGTTGTCGGAGGAATCATCGACCGGACCCCCCACAAATATGTCAGCCTGTTCTATGCCTCTGAGCACAGCATCCCGGTGCGCCCCCCCCGCCAGCGGGGTGCCAGGTGTCCCCTCAGGCTGCTTGATATCCTATCAGTCAGAGCAGCAGGAGAACGTAGTTGCGGGTCGAGATATGGACAACAAGCGCAAGAGCCCTGCGCATCGCTTTTTGCTTCCCGCATGCCCCTGTATTGCCCTGTGGCATGGCACAAGTGAATCCACTGAGCATGAACTGTCAATGTCCCATTGCACGTGGCTTTGGGTTCATACATGCACAAGATACATACATATTCACATGAATTGAGACATACATCTTGCCTGAAAGCCAAGCCAGCTGGTTCAAAGAGCGGGAGAAGACAACTGCTTCGGTGCTTGAGGCACAAATCTCAGCAGCGGCACAGCACCTGTTATTCGCACACCAGATCTCGTACTCACTGGGCCATGTTGCCATGCTAGACATGCACAGACCGTGGGCCACTGCGTTCCCGCGATCCCTACCATCACCTGAGTCTGTAGTCACGTACAGTGCTCGAAGTCTCGCCTGGACAACAGTCCTTTTTTGTTGGAGGGCTAGCCGACAGTTCTCGGCCTGCGTGACCTGATCTCCATGCCTGGGCTTGTGCCATGTCCTTGTGTACATCTTGGCTTGTGCAAGTTTCAGCACGGGCCACCATGTGGGCTTCACGCTCAGCAGTGTTGGAATGTCGAGCCCGAACACATAGAACAATCCCGAATATCTAGGCCTGATTTGTGCAGGGCGGCCCTGTAAATGCTGCAGGCTGCTCCGCTGCGCAGCTCCTGCTGCAACAACCATCTCTGCCGGTAGTCCTCACACCGGTAAACCATCAGCTCTGTAATTAATCTGCCTCTTGCCGTCCTTCCCAAGCGTGCAGTCCCACACGCACCTGATCATGACAGGCTACCCACATGTCCAGCGCAAGTATATGTGCCACATGTGATATGACACCATGCTCCATGCGGGATCACTCCGTTGCTGATGGATCTCTGCAGATCTCTGGGGATGGAGTCCAGACTCCATCTGATGGTTTCTTCCTGATGGTAACCTCACGTGGCACACATGCACTTGACAGGCTACGCGTCTGCAGACTATATGCACTACATGGATGCAAACGTGACACCATGTGACACCATGCTCCCTGTAGGCAAAAAAGCTTCCAATGCAAGGCAACGTGACACTCCTGGGGTCGGGCTCGATGAACGCCAAGTGGTTCCTGCTCAACGTTGACCACGTGCTCCACACGCTGCTCGAGTACCAGAGCCATGGGGACTGGCGCCAAGCGTTTGACACAGTGCTGCCTGTCCGCAAGCGCACCAGGCGGTGAGGCCTCCAGTAGCGGTGGGTACCTGTCCACACTTGTGCCTCGAAGTCTTGCAAAACAGAATTCGTTCATTCTCTTTCTTCTCAACGTCGAGGCCATCATCTGCACTGGTACGACATGTCGCACAGATGCAGTACTGGGGCTGTTCTGGCATGCTCCGGGCTGGAGAAAGGCAGGCCTGCCAATTCCGCATCATCCTGACTGGCCCGGTCTCCGATGGTGCAGGATAAACGAAGACAGGCGTGCATGCAGGATGCAGACCGGCTTGTCAAATTTTCCACTCAACGTCGAGGCCATCCTCTGCACACAGCAATCTCACATGCTCTCCATGCAGTGCATATGCAGTGTATGCAGATGCGGTATTCACATTGCCGAGGGCGCGAAATTCTGCCGGCAGGCAGATCAGAGCTTAGGTGCCAATTGGTATGAATTAGGGACGACAGCAAGCCCACCAGTGTGGACCAGCAATACGACGTGCAAGCGCGGCTGAAAACAACTGGAGATGCACCCGCGGTGGTTCCCAGTGAGTGCGTCATCACATATCAGATGATCGCTGACAGCAAGTGAGACTAGGCTTGCACTCAGTGTGCTCTGAGGTAGTCAGTTGGTTTGCGGCTATGGTTTGTGGTGCCAGAAACATCTCTGATACAGCAGATGCGCCATGTGAGTGTACAGTGAAGCTAGAAGGCATAGCAGACAGCTGCATAGGGACATTACTCGCGCTTGTGATATCTATCTATGTTTCACGATGAGCTGGCACAAGCGGCTCGCCCGTCCCCTCTCCGATGTGCACACACCCACCTCTGCCCGGATCATGTCACAATGGCCAGAGGCTTGAACTGCAGCGACTGCATGCCGAGTTGCACGTGGAATGAGATGCCTTGCTCACTTTGCGATGTACAATCTCCGTGCTCCAACCACGGAGTGATGTTGGCTAAGAGCAGCTGCCACTGGAGCAGATTCACTCAGCGATTCGGTACGTGGACACAGTCCGCGGCAAGCCTTCTACATCATCAGAGCGGAGAGCATCTTGGTCTGTTTACATTGTCACAGGAGCCTTATAGCCTCAAGGTTCCATGCACCTGGTGAAAAATAGTCAGAATCATGGCGCTGGGGAGCCGTGATACACGTCGCTGTAACCGCCACAGGTTCACAGCATGTTGCTTCCACGGCTTCCACGGTGCCCCAAGGCAGCTAAGCAAAACGGATGGAAGCATCACATGTCCAGAAAGTATGCAATAAGCTGCCACCCGATGCCACCGCACAGACACTGCAGCCCATGGTACAGCCATTGCTTGCCTGGGCATTGGACACAAGTTGCCATACACATCCCCGCCCCACCGGCAGTCTCATCTGAACTTCTTGCATGAACATCAGCAGCATTGTTTGCTGATGCAAAGTGGCAGACGCGATCATCATTGGTAGCGGTCAGATCATGCCAGATACGGGTGATGTACACACACACAGTGAAGACTGGGGTCATGACTGCATCAGTGTCTCGGCATCGCTGACTGTGTAAGCTCCACCTTCCTCTAGGTTGATGACCTTGATCTGCATCCGATTGGTGTGTGTCTGCAAGGGAAAACATCACACAAGAGCCAGCATATGAGCAACAACACATCAGGCACATGTCCTAGGATTCGCCACACAAACATGAGTCTGAACAGACCATGGATTGTCACATACATCCTTGAGAGAAACTGCAGATTCCTGGGACACAGACTGGCTTGCCAGTGCTCACCTCGAGGTCTTCTACAAGCATGCTGTACCTACGGGACCGAATGCCCATGCCCTTGTCCGTCAGGTCAAGCTCCACTCCCATCGCCAGAGCAAACTGACCACAGCCATCAGCAAGCATCAGCATCCCTGCTTCATCTGCTCCCATAGACTGCATAAGAAGCCGATGCTGTCAGCCACTGTACATCGACAGTGCATGCACGAAGTTTCGTTCTTTCCTTCCGGTAAACTGCGCCCGGACACAAAACTTGACATGCGAATCAAGCCTGTTCTTTCAGATCCAAAAGGCTGAGATAAGTGAATCATGGACAGTTCAGCCATGATTAGCGATGCTAAAGGATCAAGCACACTCGCCTGTGCAGCGTGTAAGCCCAGACAGCATCAACACACATTGGCGAACGTGATTTAATCCCTGAGTGCATCAGTTGGAGATACAAACAAAAGCAGGAAGACATCATGGTCTTACTGTGTGCTGAAGGCTTTGTCACACGTAGCCTACATGATAGCCCTGACCGAGGAAGCAGCGTGGCCAGACAGGGACCCGCCCTGCTACCTCACATGGGCGAACATGATGGCGATACAAAGAAGTGCTGCATACAGCCGAACGATCTCTCAGGGAATTTGGGCTGATGAACAGGGCGCATGTACACTGGGGGCTATGGGACTGGGTATGATCCATGATGGTGCCATGTGACAGTATTGCATCCGTTGCACAATCGCTGTAGCCTGATGCTCTGGGCGAGGCGGCAGCCCATCGGCAACAAGGACTGGAAACGGGGAGCCCCCGTGTGCGATGGCGACATCGCGACAGGCAAATCTTCCACGGGTTGCAGGTACACACAAACAGCCGACATCGCCACAGGCAGGTCTGTGAGAAACTGCAGGTACACACAAACAGCTGCTACCATGGTGGTCTACCCCTTCAGCGGTCCATTTCATTCGGCGTTATCAACGTCCTCTACAGGATATGGCTCAGTAAATCAAGAATTACTTGACTTTACCATGCACATGACGATCGCCAGGTGAAGTTCCTCCGGTTAAATGTGGACGGTTGCACATTGCCAAACGGCCATAACGAAGGGTTGGTGCTGAATGCTGGACAGGCGAGGCAGGGGAACAGTGATCGGAGGAGGAAATAAAGCGGGTTCCTGGACAGAGGCTACCATCGTGGTGCACCATTGTGTTCAGGCATGCATCCATCTCAGTGCTTCTGTCATGTGACCACGTCAGTACAGTGCTGCAATGCGTGAGCTGCTTCAGCGATCAAGAACTTCATATGCCGCTACGAGAGCAATTCGTTTAGCTGGAAGCATCTGGAAACAGCTGTGCAGCGGCTCAGGATTGCACAAGCAAACCAGGCCTGGCAGCTGCTATTCGCACGGACCAAGCGTCCTGACATGCACACGCACATCTCAGAATGCACTGCGGAAGTTTTCGGAGCCAGGAAGTTCTGCACTCCACTGGGGAAGCGGCTCAGCACTTGTTGAGAGGGCGCCCAAAGCAAACACACCTTTCCCCAAGCGTCCATCACGAAGACATCATTGACAGAGACACACATGATCTCATCAATGCCTTTTTCTGTACGAAGCGCGTCCGACTGTTCTATGAAGCTGGGGATGTGCTTCATGCTGCATGGCCACACACACTCAAATCAATTAATTCGGGCCTCAAGGTGCAGTGTACTCGTGTCCATACGAGAGCGACAGGCAGTGCAGACCAGCACTTCTGTGTCGAAACGTTGCATTAGATGGTTCACCTGCAGGTTGGAAGGAATGCTCCGGGAACCCCGATCAGGCATATCTGCAGGTCCAAGTCAAAGTCAGAGATACCATGCTGAAGTACGCATAGGACGCGGCCACATGAGACAAAATTGACTTGTAAAATTGTCATACTCGTTTTTCACGGAATAGTTCATGGCTCATCTCCTCGTGGAGCCTGTCCTCTGCATCAAAGTATGCCATTCTTACATTGGGAATCTGCACACCAGTGAAGTCACGACATTGCAATGATCTAAGCTATACGTTCAGCATCGCAGCTGCAGATTTTTTTTTAAAGCGTCAGGCCGTGAACCGCATCATGATCGGCCTTGGAGTGCCCTGCCGCGCCACGGCCAAATGCGGCAAGGCATTGACACAATTCCGATCACGATGAGCTGCGTGCCAAGCGTCATACGGTGATGCATTAGCGTACCTTCTCGCCTGGCGATATAGGATTGAGTACAGTGGCGGGCGTAGCTTGCGGGACTGCACATACCTGCATTGCGACATACACCCATTTTGAATGAAGAATTAGCCCAACACCACACGCAGCCACTCAAATTACCCATACAATGTGGTCTGAGCTCCTCACCGGTGCCGCGAATCTTAATCTTGACGTTGGCTTGAGATGGACGCTTGCACACGTCGACGACATGACGCTACTTCAGAATCATCGATATGCAGGCACAACACAAAGAGATGTCTCCAAAAGTACACACACTCTGTCATATGCGCTGCAGCGGAACTCCGGGATAATCACTTCCGGAGCAACCATTGCGGATGATGCCTCACGAGTCGCGACGATGTGAACTAGGGGACGGCCATGCATTACATGCCAGATCACGGCACAAGGGCGCTATTGCTTAGGCCTGTCCACGCGAGATGCGTGCGAGACAACCAGACGTAACATGAGCAACCTCCTCGAAAGCTGATGCAGTGCTAACCTGTGGTTGCATGGAGGTGCCTCCCCTCTGGCGCAGTCTGCATTTGCCAACCCAAAAGATGCTGATGCGCGTGCAGAGTGCTCAGCATTCCATGTACTTCAGCAGATCTCATATATAACCATCCGTTCTTAGATAGAAGCTGTGCTGGTCGAGCTGAGTGTCACTTTGTCTTTTTGTGAGACACGATCAAGGCCCTTTTGATTGAAAGTACCGTCTCAAAGCTGACATTCCAGCATGCCCGGGTGGCTAGATCGATTAGTCAATTCAAAAGTAGTGACGCGTCTAAACGATCTGTCACTGTCTTTCACGGAACAGCCTAAGTCAGCTCGTCCGCTCCTCAGCGCGCCCAGCCGAGGTCAGCTTCGCCTTGATGATGAGCCGCTCCGGCAGATCATCAGGAACCTCATCAGGGAGCCTAGTTACACAGTTCGGGACATAGTGGCGTTGAGCATGACCTGCAAGCAGATCAGGTCGGTATTCCTTCTTTGTCTGTCCGCAAGCAGTACTCCAATTTTCGCAAAATATTTCTCCAGTGCCGGACCTCAAAAAACATATGTCAGATATAGGCGGCTATGTCATGAAGCTGAATTGTGGAGAGATCTCTGTGTGCTACACTACAAGGCTCCACCCCGGCCACTACATGCTGTGCCATGGCGAGAACTGTACATGTGCGAGCTCATTTCCTCAGCTCAACATGATTAAATTCAGTGCTACTACATTGCATCTGTATTTGTCAGAAGCGACGTCACGTGGCAGCCATTATCAGCACCTTTGCAATAAAGTGCTGACGTTCTGGCCGCTTCTCAACTTCACATTTTCGGTGCAGATACAACTTTGAACTATTTCGGATTGCCTTCGCTCGGGATGGCTCGCAGACATTCGGATCTAGACCTTATTCGTCTGAAGGCGTGGTGCATCTGCATGTATAAATGACGCAAGCTGGGGCTTCAGCTGAGGCTTGATCAGTTCAAGTCACGCCCCGTCCTGATCACGACACAGACAATCTGCATGTCACGTTTCTGCCATAGCTTGACAGGTCCACGGATCCTTAACGCAGACACACATCCATCCATTACTCTGAGCACAGATGCTGGTTCAAGCTCACTGGAGAGGCTGGAGAAAATAATTTCACTGTCACCAGTGCCGGCTGTGCAATCATGCCGAATGCACTGGTGGTGGTCTCGAACTTCACAGTCATTATGGCAGAAAAGAGCAACGACAAATACGCATTCCAAGGTGTCGCCATGGTTCCAGACTATGAGAGCAAGATCATAGTGCCGGTGCCTTGATGGTGCTTGTCAGCCTGATGCGACAGTGATTTGTAACTGCAGACGACCGATGTAGTGGTCCTTTTGATTCAGCTATGCAACAAACTTGCTCTTCACTGCCTTCTTCGCGAGTTCGGCAGTTTTGTTCTTCTTGAAGGGTTTGACTGGTGCTTGCGGCGCTGTAGATTTGACCTGCAGCAGTGGTGTAGATGTTGTGAAGAAGCAATGATGCTCGGACTCCAGCCTGGGCCTGGAGTCCGCTTGCTTTGGTGGAGTGGTGCAATCGTACCATCTTTAGCCGACCGCCAGACGATGCCGCTGCCCCAGCTGCATTTCCTTCATTAGTGCTGTTGATTATTTTGGTGATCTCCTGCACTGTCACCCGCAGAATAGCCGAATGGACAATATCTCGCAAGTGGGTGAGATCTGGGCAATCACTGCAGCCTGATCAAAACGCCATCCACGTACCTTTCTTTCATTTTCTTGCTGGATAACTCTTGATCGTTTCGGGGGAGCAGATTTGGCACCTAGAAGCGTCGGAAGGCGTGATCAAGGTGCAGTGCAACCCAGGCAACATTAAAGCAAGAAGCTGCTTGCCTTTCTTCGTGACCAGACCACCTTTGCCGTGTTTGTTGGCCGCGCTGGACTTTTTAAGGCTGCCCTTCTTCACGTTTAGTGGCTTTTGCGGCATAGCCTCTGTCAGCGCTGGCGCTTGGCGCAGTCCTGCGGGCACCTACACGTGAACGTGTCGCAACTGCAGGTCGAACTGGCAATAAGACAATCTACCTCTTACTATAATCAAATGCTTCAGTGTGGCTAAGCGAAATCAGTGTACACCAGCACGCAGCTGCAGGCAAGCATGGCGTCTCTATTTACCATTGCCACACGCACAAACACAGCAGCACGTTGTCCCTTCTGCGTGTAGCGCACGCTTCACACCATCGCCGACGTGCCCTTGCGCGGCGTGATCACCCGATATTGCCACGATGCCTTGTCACGCTACATCCAGCAGCAGCATATTGTCGCCAGCTTGCGCATGCATGCAGGCGGAAGGACGATGATGGCGATTGCCCTTGTGGCAACACAGGTGAGGCGGGCACCAACGCTCTGATCTGCTCCGAGCAGATGAGAATCTCTGAGTCGTCGCTGTGGGCCACCGGGTTGTGGAGAGGTGGCGCTGCATCGCGCAGTGTGGCACATCGCTATATATATAGCCCGGACCTCCAGGCTGGAGGCTCCACACAGTGGATATGGTGGGATTGCCTCACCTAGCTGCAGCTATAGTGAGCTGCTATAGTGAGCTGCAGCTATAGTGAGGTGCTATAGTGAGCTGCTATAGTGAGCTGCAGCTATAGTGAGCTGCAGCAACCAGTGAGCTATAGTGAGCTGCAGCAGTGAAACCATATGCGGCAGTGGAATTGGGCACCTAAGCATATGCTGGGCCCGCCAGCAGAGTTGCATTAATATGCGGATCTTTCGATTTCCGTAGGTTTAACACGCGCATTTTTGCTCTACGTACTTTATCACAAAACGTTTTAATGCAACTCTGCCCGCCAGGCTCCCAGACAGTTTTGGCCGCAGCCTCCCGGCGTGCTGGCCGGCACGCCAAGCAACAGCTCGGCTGTCATACGCCACCACACCCGCAGCCCGCTAGGCGGCAGCCGTGCACACACACACACCCCCCCTCATGCATGTGGCGCTGCGCTCTGCGCACTCGGAGGCTCTGCGCACTAGGAGCTCCATCACCCAGGCCCTGCGGCTGACCCTGCGCACACCATGGCAACGCCGAAGCCGCCGCGCTTGACGTGCAGACCCCTCTGGCCACACCCAAGCGCCCACGCTGCTGCGAACAAACATCCCCCGGTCCTCCGCACACAGGCGGCCGTGCACGGTGCATCGCCGGTGCATCGCCATGTGCCACTGCATCAGATACCCATGCATGCGCGCGGCCCACCGCCATTGCAATGCATGGTGCATAGCATCAGATACACATGTGCATCGCCTGAGACCTCTACAGCTTGCGCCACTGGAATCCATCGCCCCAATCTTCACGGCGCCCCCAACCCTGCCGCTCCCGGCCGGTGCGATCCTCTCGGCTGCGGGTGGCATGCCGGGGCCGCTCGGCTTGCTCTGCACTAGCGAACAGTAGCATAGTACCAACATTCGCTATTCACTATTTGCCGATGAAATTGGCGAATAGCAGTTATCGGAGATCGGCAATATACCTTCCCCGATATAACTCCGGGAGTATCGCAGCGCGGGCTGGCAGAGCCGCCGCGCACCCGCCACCGAATACATGTGGACGCCGTGGGCCCCCCATCCCCTGCCTGCACATGCATGCATTAGCGAGCCTAGGCTAAGAGCTCTTGTGCCACATCATCCTGCCACGCTGCACTGCACGTGCGAACGCTGATGACGGGCGTCTCAGATGGTTGACCTCTGTCGTGCCGGTGTGGCTTTGTCTGCCCCCGCACCATAAGGAGATGATACGAGAGCAAGGCGGGGTGCCGACCCTGTGGTTGTGGCGCGCACGCATGCGTGACCTCTTTGCCATATCCTCGAGGCATGGAAGATCTATACTTTTGTGTTGTGCAACACGCACGTGATGCTTCCTTGCCACAGGGCGCCAGCCTCTTCAGGAAGTTGGAAGGGAAGCCTATCGCACCCAAAACATTTGTCCGGTGCAACGTAAATCGGCTTGGATCTCCCAAAGCAATCACAATGCTGCTCCTCGCTGTCCTGCCCGACAGATGTACAACGCACTGCATATGCCGGTGCTACCACCATATGCCGCTGCACTGATCCGGATGTCACAATGGATCAATGTACAGCCCTAACAGAGCGATAAATGTGGCAACGAATAACTTTACAAAGCTGAGACTGATGCCGGCAAATGGTGCGCTGTCAGCAATCACCTCTCAGACTGCTCACTATGTGCGCCTCGAGCTGATGTCACGCTGTGCACAATACCCTCTCACACACATAGCTCAAGTGGAGGCATGCAGCTAGCGCTCCTTGCACGACCAGACGCTCACGCAAACACCAAGCTCCGGACAGGACACGCCAAACATCAACACTCCGCCACTCTACGCATGCATGAGCATGTCCGCCACCAGAAGGTGCGTGTCGCACAAACATGGTCAGCAACCACCACTGGCCTCTTCCTGTGCTGATGTTGCAGACATCTGCCGTCCCCCGGCCTGTGCGCTGGGCCTGCTGTGCTTCAGCACGCTCTCCCGACGCCCCACAGCACACAGCATGCTCTCAGCACGCGCTCTGAGCGGCAGCTGAATCACGAAGGCCCGGCGGTCCTAGTCCTTGATGTAGGCAGCACCCCATTGGGTGGAGTCACGTCGGCGTGCGCTGATACAGACTGGACTCACGCGACTCAGGCCCGGCGCAGTTACCAGTTGAGTGCGGAGTTACGGCCGCAGAAGAAGTGGCAGAAAATGGCAAAAACGAGGATGCGCATATGTCGAACTACCTGGAAGACCCAGGCACGCGAGGCCGCATGGCGGCCGCGTCACAAGTAGGCTTGCGCACGCGGCCGCTGTTGCAGCGGCGTCCACCCTCAGAGAGCCTTTTGGAAACACTAAACCCCGATGCGCGACACACGCCGCGATTCCGCACAGCACACACACCACACACACTGAGTTCTCACGTCAACAGACGCCCTGTCCCCACGCCGTGGGCCCCTTGGACCCAGCGAGCTGGGTTGGAGATACCGTGCATCACGCAGGCGATGTTGCTCAGCGTCTCATGCTTTCTGGCTGGCCGTTGCACTGTTGGCTGTGCCATGTAGCACTGTTTGCATCGCTATGTAGCAGAGTCCCCGTGCAGAACCGCAATGCGGCAGCAAGCCGCAGCCGCCAGCCACTTGTGACGGCCTGTGCTGAGATATGCCCGTCTGAGGCTCTGTCCGCATCCCCGTCGGGCAGGTGCTGCAGCGCGCACGCCAGCAGAGTCGATGCACGACGCGGGGGCGCCCATCTTGCAAAGTCGCGGTGTGGACCTGGCACACCGGCGGCCCTGCGGCAGAAGGCGCAGGGAGAGCGCCCGCCCCCGCAGCACGTGCTCGGCACACGTCCGCGATCACGGCGAGTTCAGTGTAACGCAGTGCGTGCTGTGCGAAGACGGAGGGGCGGGCGCAGGCGGCGGGGCGCCGTAGGGCCGGCTGACGTGTGCTGCACGTGCTATGAGAAGAGGAACAGGAGGTCTTCACCGGAGAGGCGGTTTGTGGCGCCGGAGGCCGCGTCGCTGAAGGCCGCGTCCATCACCTCGCGCTTCTTCTTCTGCAGCTCCAGGATGCGCTCCTCCACCGAGTCTTTGACCGTGATGCGCGTCACCTGTAGCCACACGGCAACCGTCACATCGCGCTGTCGCAGTGCATCATGCATTGAACTCACGCGCTTCTTCACGCGACAGAGACTTGGCTGCATGGATGCGAAACGAACGCAAGTGTCTGACACGTCGGATGACGGCTGCTGTCGTGGACGGTGCAACCGGCGGGCGGAGCGCACCGTGACGTCGCGGGTCTGGCCAATGCGGTGCGTGCGGTCGATCGCCTGGTCCTCCACCGCAGGGTTCCACCACAGGTCGAGCAGCACGACGTGGTTCGCGACGACGAGGTTGAGCCCGAGCGACGCGGCGCGCAGGCTCAGCAGCAGCACGACGACCGCCGGGTCGCGCTTGAAGTCCTGCAGCTGCGTGTCGCGCGCCGCCAGGGACATCGTGCCGTCGAGGCGCCGGAACGGCAGCCCCTCGCCGGCGAGCGCCGCCTCGACGAGGTCCAGCATGCTGGTCCACTGCGAGAAGACGATGACCTTGCTGCCGGTGCGCGGCTGCGCGGTGGCCGCGGCGGCGGCGGCGGCGGCGGCGCCGCCGGCGGAGGCTGCGGCCGCAGTCGTGGCTGGCGGCCGCGCTGCCGGGCGCGCCTGCTTGGCGATGCCGGCGAGGAGTGCGGAGGACTTGCTGCGGCGGCCGAGGAAGAGCCCGGCCTTGATGGCGGGCGGGGGCGCGGCGGGAGCCGCTGCGGCGGCAGTGCCGCCCGGTGTTGCTGCGGCGGCGGCTGCGCTGCTGGGGCGGCCACGGATGGCGGTGTTTAGCACCTGCAGGCTGTCGCTGTCACCATATGCCTCCAGCCACATGTCAGGCAGGTCATAGGCATGCATACACCACGCAGGGTCCGCACGCATCATCAGCACACATTGAACCGGAGTTGCAGTCATGCTCTGGTCACCGCCACGGTACGGCTCAGCTTGCATCTCCGTAAAATCGCCGACGCAGTGACAAAAAAGCCAGCGAAGACAGCGCCTGCCACAGACACACGGTCTCCCTCGGCTCCCACACACACACGACGTCCTCAGATCTTCGGTCCGAACGACGCCTCTCGCCCCACAGCAGCCTGCCTCCGGCGCCGGAGAGTGACAGCGTGCCGTCTCCGTTGCACCGCGCTGAGTCAGCAGCCACGCGGTCCGCATGCATGGAGCCGCACGCACCTCCATCAACCGCCGAATCTTGGACGAGGTGTGGCCAGGGGCGACCTCGCCGCCCTCGCCGCCGCCGCGCTCGACCTCGAGCACCGCGGCGCGGAGGTGCGGCGGCAGCGAGGCCTTGGAGGTGGCTGCAAGGGCCGCGGGGGAGTGCACATCGCTCGCGCGGAGCAGCGTGCCGCACGCCGGGCAGCTCACACGCGTCTGGTCTGCGTCGCCCTGGCTCAGCAGCGCCATCGCGCAGCTCCTGCATGGCGGCCCAAGGTTGGGGGGGGGGGGGGGGGGTGAAAATTGGCTGCAGAAGTGGCCGTGGTGTCAGATGGAGGTACGGCTGCCGCTCACGTTCACCGCGGCCATGCATGGCGAGCGTGCAGATGTGGCGTAGCTGCGGTGGCTAGGACGGGTGAGCCTGTGGCCGATGGCGGGGATACAAGGTTGCCGTGGAGCACGTGCATAGCGATGTAGACGCAGAGCTTTGCCAGTGCATCCGGATTCGGGTTGAGAGGCTGCGCTGCAGGTGCCTGTGTGATGACTGCAATATAGCTTGATTCCAGTGAGTAGCGTCCAGCTGGCTGTGCTATGGTAGGGAACACCCGAGTTTGAGGGCAGCAGGGAACACCCGAGGCCTCGCGAGGTCGAGGGCAGTAAGGAACTCCCGAGGTTGAGGGCAGCAGGCAGGCAATCGAGTGTGGGAAGACTGTTATGTTTGTGAGGGTGCCTCCATGGGATGTGCACAAGTCCACAGCCCATGGGAGATATCTTCAGCCAGTACCGTACTACATCAAGTCGATCGACAAAATAGGCAGCGTTACATGGGGTCTAATGACCCTTTTATTTGTTGTGGCAGTCACCCCGAAAACTACTAATTATGTATACCTAGCTGGGTACCTAGAAAATCCAGTGGACTGAATTGAGTATGGTATATGTGCCCAGGTAGCTTGGGCCACCTCTGTCATCCACGATGCTTGCAATCTCAAGCAATAATGTTTGTAGCACATTCGTTTCCATCAAAACTGTCCCACAGATTCTGGTTCATCAGGAGGTTTCAAGAATACAGCTCAGGCAATCCAGATATACTTTGCTATTACCTGACCATGTATCACTCCAGGATGACTGTAGCATGCATCTGTTACTTCAACCCTTACACGCCATTATCAAATGGAGCAGGCCCTTCAGCATTCAGGGGCAGATCAGGGGGGTGCAGAGACACCGTCAAGGATCTATAGACGCAGGTTGCACCGCAGGGGTTGCACAGGAACACAGCGCTGCCCTTAGAGCTGTTCTGCGTCAGCTGACGGCTGCGACAGTGTGGCTGGGTTAAGCTGTGTTCCTGCGCGATTCCTGTGGTCCCCGACACGTCGCGACACGGTCAGGGCTAAAAAGGGTAGTGCATGCATATGCTATATGTGGCGCATGACGCAGGACGTTCTGCTGCCAGTCCCAGATGCGCACGCCCGTACACGCCATACACCACTTTGTCGACATCAACAGATAGACTCTGATAAGAAAATTTGACATGAATTTCCTTGCAAATCGCAGTCCTGTCTGCAGGGATAATGAGTCTGTGAGGAGGACAGTGCAGAGTCTGCAGACGGCATGCATGGCACTTGATGATGACGTGACTTTTAGCGCAGTTTGGTCGAACATCTATGCATGCCAGCTGGCAGCTTTGCGCCCAGCGCCTGCCGTGACGTAGCGCACCACATTGACCTACGCGATGTGGCAAGTGTGTGGTGCATCGTGGCTGGGTTGACCAAGGCTCCATCGGTTTGGCACGCACACTCCGATGGAGCAGTCATGTGTAATATTCATATGTGAGATATACAGCTAGCGGAGCTCCGCGGAGGGTGTGGGCTGTGAGCTTGGGCGACGGGTCGAAGGCGCGCTTGTGACATGTGCATGGGCCCTGTCATGCTTCATCACCGACGGATGATTCCCCGTACAGTCATGACGAGGCCTCGATGCATCGAAAACCTTGTGAACGTGCATGCGCATTTGCATGGACGGAGTGCATGCGTTCAGCAACGCAGCATACGTGGATGCCAAAGTGAGTAAAGTTTGGTCACAAAGTGCAATCGTTGAAAGCAAAATTGATGCACCAGCAGACTGGCTATCGCGCTGCTGCGAGCAGCACTGCCTCGCCGTAGCCGTGGCAGAGCATTGGCCCTGGTAGCCATGCACATGGGCACAACCAGCCTCCCGTTGGGCCCCCATGCACATGTGCACAGGTGCCTCTGCCACGTCAGGAAAGCAAGGCAAAAACACCTCTGGCTACCGCAGCGGCCGCGCCTGACAGACAAACAACATCAGGATGGTTGAGCAACAGCCATGGCAACATGGTCAACATGATGAGGCCAAAGTGCAGCTCGTGTGCGATACAAGTAGCACCTCAGCCTACAAGTAGCAGTTCAGTCAAGCGCGACTGCATCTCCCCAGCCATACGCTTCTTGACAACTCCCAATGACCGGGACCACACAACGCAGGCACGCCACCGGCGCAGCGAGCACCGCACATCCGCACAATCTACTTTGACGCCAAGCAAGCGAGGGCGGGGCACACCGGCAGAGCACGTGGCCGCAATGCGCGGCTACAGGGTCATCCGCGACGTCCTCGCACGCCGCGCAGCGCGACCGCGCGACCGCGTCCGCGCCCAGCAGCACCTCCAGCAGCGCGACCTTCATCGCTTGCGGCAGCGCCCGCGCAGCAGCCACCTCCTCAGGCGCGGGCTTCTTGCCGCTGCTGCCGGCGCGCCGCACGAGGGCCGGGTGGCAGCATGCTTGCCGCAGCCGCATGAGGTGCGCCAGCGCGTTGAAGTACGCGTCCCTGCACCAGCCCCCCCGGTCATAGACACGATGTATGAAGTTCTACTGATACTTACGAGCCTGACACGTGGATTGGACATGGGCAGCTCCGAGCAGCAGCGAGCACGTCTGCGAACCTCGGGGTCAACCTCGGGGTCAACCTCGGGGCCCGACTCCCCGGCTGCCCTTCCCCCGTCTATCTCAGTCTTTATGCGCTGCCAGGACGCCAACTATATGCCGCAGATGGAATGTTGAAGCCTTGTGTGTGGCCGAAGCAAGTTGGGAACGTGAAGCGGTGTCGAGCAAACGCAGCGCCGACAACCGCCGATGCAGGAAATCCAAACCAAGACAGCCGAGAGCCAAACATTGGGGGGGGGGGGGGGGGGGGGGGGGGGGGGGGGCAGCGCACCCGGAGGCGCCTGCGCGCAGGCCGCTCACGACGTCCTGGCTCTGGCGCTTGAGGTCATCGTAGAAGGCGCGCTCTTTGTCGTCGAGGTCGATGCACTCCTGTGTCTGGCGGCACGGTGGCAGGTTGAGGATCGGCTGGCCGTCGAGGCTCGTGTACTTCGTGCGCCGCAGTAGCACGCCCTGCACGCTGCGCCCGGCCTCACAGCACGCAGCACTCTGGTCTCGCAGCATGCCGATATTCTTGGCATGTGAGATTTTGTGTGCTCAGTGACACAGCACACCATACCTCACAGACCAGTGAGCAGGAAAACAGAGGGGCGGTCACAGAGGAAGGGAGGGGGGGAGGGGACCTTGAGGATTTGCTGCAGCTTTCGGTAGCCCTTCTCCGCGTTGCGCTTGATGACGTCTGCGATCTGCGAGCGAAACACGGCCTGCTTGTCAAACGGCGCCCACTTGAGGAACCGGAAGTAGCTGTAGAGGTCACTCACGCTGTTCTGAATTGGGGTGCCGCTGAGGATCCACCTGCAGCGTGCTGCACACTTCTCAGGGTCGCTCCTCAAGCACGCAAAGCGTGCTCTTGCTGAGGGCCCCCGCGTGGGACTCATGCTGCGTCTGCCAAACCCTGGCGTGCATGCTGTCCTACACACTGCGGCAGCGACCGTCGCCGCAACGCCGGGAACCGCTGCCGTGCGGCGTGGGGGGTGTTGAACGATATGATGCCGCGGTGGGTGTGCCAGAGGGGGGCGAACACATCACAAGACCTCAGGCCACTGCATGGTGTAAAGTGCTGAAGGTGTGGCAGGGGGGGGGCGGAGGGGCGTACCGGTGTGTGGCGGAGAGCGCCCACGCCGCCTGCGCCACGCGTGTGCGGGGGTTCTTGATGACCTGGCCCTCGTCGAGCACGACCCGCTGCCAGCGCACCTGGAACAGCAGGCCGTCTTCGCCGTACTTGCGGGCCTTCTTGCCGCCCTTCTTGCCACCTGCAGGTTCGGGGCGGGAGCATCAGCACCACGCTTGGCGTGTCTGCGCGGCCTCGAAGGACAGCAGGCGAGCCGGGCGGCGGGGACGGTGATGTAGGGATGAGACGCAGTGCCTACCCGCACATGATTACCTGGGATGTGGTGTGTGGGAACGAACGATGTGGCGGCGCGTGCCGGCCCATCCTGTGCAAGAGAGGAGCATACAGTAGTGTGGCAGAGGTGTGGGCTGCACTGCATCTGCAGGAGAGAGCTGAGGTACACAGAGAGGCGTCCCGCACACACAGCTGCACCACAGGAAGGGCTGTACGCAGGCAGCAGCACTGGGCATATCCCTGAGTACTGTGCGTGAGCGCATAGCGCATGCCGGGTGATGCTGTCTTGCACTGCTGCACCCCTGCACTGACTTCCCACGAATCTGGCAGTCTTTAGTGCCACATCAGCTGCTGCGATAGCACACGCAGCGCTTGGTACGCAAGCAAGCGGTGCGCTAGCTGGTAGTGTGCGCGCCTGAGGTGTCGTCCTCGTCGTCGCTGGCCAAGTCGATCAGCTCCGTCTTGCCTTTGATGGTACCGACGCTGCCGCACTCGTTCGCGAGCATGGTGTAGGAAGTGATGACGACAGAGAACGAAGACAGCCCGCTGCATGACGTGACGGAGTCGCGTGACTTGCCGTGGTACACCAGCGTGTTGAAGTTCTGGCTGGGATGTACCTGCACGCCAGCTGGGGTACAGCAGCGGCCATACGCCACGCTCGCAATCAGGCGAGGAACACGGCACCACTCTTCACACTCGCTGGGGATTGTGTTCGCAGCGGCAGGTACAAGCGGAGGCCGGAGGTGCGGGTACTCAAGCAGGGAGACAAGTGCAAGTGCTGACCAGGACAGGCCCACGCTCCACAGAGCTGACGCTAGTGTGCACTCTGCACCTCAAAAGCAGGCATTTGCCAAGCTGCGGTGCTTAGTAGATGTTACCAGCATATGCCTTGGTGATGTGTCATGCAATGTGCACCGCCATGGGGGCCTGGTCACAAACAAAACAGCCGTTTTGAGTACCACATGTGCATGTCATGGCCCCTGCAAGACGCTCAGTGAGCTCGATTGACTAGAACGTTGCCCCACGCTAGAACATCCTGCAGTATTCCAGACAGCACCGCATGGAAGCCGCCTGAAACAACTACTCTCCCACAAAAATGACTCTTTTTGCAACCCATGGTTGTCAGACCATGCGGCGTTCCGACCTTGGACTGGCCAGGATGGTGCCACAACCCACCCACAGCAGTCTCGTGCATCAGACAGCAGCATCCGCACCTTGGTCTGGATCTCACTCTCCCACTGCTTCAACAGAGACGTCGGCGCTACAATCAGTGTGCCAGCGGGCTCCCTCCCACCCCAGCTACTCCTGCCAGCGGCCGCTCCCATGCGAGGCGGCCGCCCGGCCCCCGCGTCACCCCTGCCGGGCTTGTGTAGCTCTGCCTCCGCCACCTGCAGCGCAGCCGCACCCTCGCATAGACACTCAGCTGAAGCAGGTGCAACGGCAGGCCGGCGTGTGGCGCAGCGATTGCGGGTCCTCGGCTGACCACGGCTCAGATCATTGGCCACACACTGGACCTGGAGGATGTCTCGCTCGTTTGAGGACAATGAGCCCCACACCCGTGGCCACCGCGCCAGGCGCCACATGCACAGGCGCACCGTGTGTGCTGTTTCGGTGGGGATTGCCTGCAGACCCACCCTCCTCTCTGCATTCGTCCTGGCAACGCACACACAGAACGGCACACTGCGATGCCCTGCCGCCATGCCGGGTAACCACCGGCCGCTCCTGCATCACGGCAGTGTACCGCCACAAGCCACCGTGAGTCAAGTTAGTGGACGGGGCCACACCGCCGGTTCCTCTGTCGCAGCTGCCACCTCTGCGTCCACCGCAGGGGGCTCTACTATGCACAGCTCATCGGCCGGCGCCTCCGGTGCGGCCCCGCGCGGCGCAGCAGCCACCGCAGCCACTCCCTCGCGTGGCGGGGCCGCCGCGGAAGCGGCACAGGGCGCCGCGGAGGCGGGGGGGGTCGGCACAGACGGCGTGGCAGGGTCTGCGGGGGCAGGCGCGTCCGGCCGGGCGGGGTCCGCCCGGAGGCGTTTCCGCTTCGGCTGATTGAGGTCGACATGTGCACGCTTCCACTCCCGTACCGGCTCGACGTGGTTGCTCACAAGCAGCGCGATCGTGGACACCGTTTTGCCGAGTCCCTGAACAGCCACGATGAAATCGCTAATCGTTTTTTTTTGTGGGCGATGCTGTGCTGGTGCTTGTGCCCTTCACTCTCAGCAGCTGCTGTCCCTGGGGCACCTCGCGGCCACGGGTGCATGCATTAGGCAGCGCTTCTGAGGCGCCTGGTGACGCTGGTTCCCACTGGATCCAGGCCGGTGGTAGCAGCAATCGACCCAAGCAACACTGCTGTCGCTGACGGCACCCAGCCTGTCGTGTGATGCACAGGGTACCCTTCGCCGCTCATTTGCAGGCACACAAGCTGCCCGTGGAGACCTCGAAGAAGAAATGTGAAATTCAGTGCGGGGTGAGTGGACAGTCGCTACGAGGTGTGATTGCCTGTGCTGAGCACGCTGGGTCATTGATGAGAAACGAGGTGGTAGAGTATGGTTTGGTGGGGCAAACGGCTGCTCTGTTTGTGCTGCGGGAATGTAAGTTTGAGCACCTGACGAGTGTGGCAGCTTCGACGATGCAACATCTGGGCGGGACTTACCTGGTCATCTGCCAGTATTCCCCCGTCCGGGCAGAGTGCCTTCTTCCCTGCACCCGCGCCCTCTCGAGACAGCATCCATCCCAACGCAAGCCGTTGATGTTTCAGCAAGGTCACGATCATGGTCCCGGATGGAGGGTCGGCGGGCTGGACGGAGCAGACGCTGAGGGCATCCACAACTGCTTGCATTGCCTCCTGGCTGTCTGCGCCAGTGGAGTTGGTCGCTTGCTGGGCAGTGGAGTTGGTCGCTTGCTGGGCAGTCCCAGGCACTTGTTCAGTGCCCCGGGTGCCTGCAGCTGACGATAGAGCTGCGGCTGATGGGAAGAATGGTAAACCTGCTCCAGCGATAGGCTGAGCTACGGCAGGTGGGGACGGAAGAGCATGAGAGACTGGCTTTGCGTGTGCCAAGGAAGCCGGAAGGTGCCTGCTGTTCGCCATTGGAAACGGGCTCTTGAGCAAAACTTCCGGGCCTGGACGCATAGATAGGTGGCATGTTTCTCATAGTCTAGCGTCTGGGATGCGCGGACGCCCTCCTGTGACGAGGGAGCGGTTATACACGGGCACCACGTTCCGGAAAACATGGCAATGGACGCGCAAGCGATCATGTCAACAGCCATGAAAGATCTCACTTGAAACATGATTGCTTGTGTGCGAGCGTGGTTGCGATGGACTGGCTGTCGCTCCGACGTTGTGCTGCGCGAGTGGTGCAGTGTTTTGAGGCCCAGTCTCCAGGGATGCAGGGAGCTTTCTGGGCACCGGAGCCGGCACAAATCTTTGTGGAATCTGCAGTGGGACATTCTGATTGCCTTCTACGACCTGCATTTGACCTGCCATGACTGGTCCAAGTGCCAGATGTTGAATGGCAGGCATATCAACCAGAGCCACACCAGCCTGTCCGGTGTCACACGCTTGTACACATTACCAGCACCATGATCATCGTCATCATCTCTATCTCCCGTCAGGTCCATCACTGCGCTGGTGGTGTTGACCTGGCTTGCTGCAGGCTCCTGCGCCATGATCGCCTCTGGCATTCACAGCAGGCAACCTTGCACGCCTTGCTTCCACTGTATACCCGTGAGATTGAGAGGGCACTGGACCAGCAATGGCATCAGCGAGGGTCAGACAGGCAGCAGCTGCGTGTGCAGGAGGAGTGCTGGGCTGACAGCAGAACCATGGCCAATACACTTATGGGGAGTGCCAGGCTCTGCAGTCCTCGAGGTTGTCACACCTCTGGCCTTGGCAACAAAGCTTATCGTGCCATTCTCGTCGCCATGGTTCAGCGATGCGGCTACATCACTGAAGTGTGCACCGAACTGGTGGCCATGCAGTGTAGGCGTGGACATGCATATGAGGCCGCATGCATGGCTCCTAGGTGTCGCGGTTTCCGGCGGCGTTCGATTGTACGACATCAAACGCGGCCATTCATAATCCATGCCCTGGTTTGCACATGGCCTGCAGACACAAAACTGGGATGCGACCTGCACTACAGTGAGACATCTGCGTGTGACACGTTACAACGCCTTCCGAGTTGGTCGTAACTGCTGCTGGATACGTGCCCGCGATTGTTCCGGGTTTTCTCAGGTTCCGTGCACGATGCTCGATCGCAGGCTCTTAGAGGCAGAGGAAGGCCCGCCAGCGAGCGGCGCCACTGACGATCAGATCGCTGATCTCAATATTTTCTTCGTGCTTCTTTCTGGGTATCTGGTGCGTGCTCGGCTGATTTTGGTGTTAATGTCTGCCGGTGCATGCTCGTTCACGCGGCAAGCACAGGTACAGCAAGCAGCTATCCGCCCACGCTGAGTGATTTAAATGTGTGTTTTCATGTATGCCCTCTTTGTTTAACGGCCATTGCCGGTCCCGCTGGCCGACCATGACCATGCTGCGACAGACTAACAAGCGCACACGCTGGAGCGTGTGCGTCTGTGCCCAGAAAGCACCCGAGGTCGCTAAACGCTTTGTTTAGTATCGCGTGGCCGTGAATTTGCGGTACCCGAGACTGCCGGCTGTTGATGTCGACAGGCCGTGTCGGCAGCAGCACAGCAAGCCTGCTGCTGCTACTGCAGCAGCATGCATCCAGCATAGCAACATCGAAGCCATGATATGCAGGTGTTCTTCATGCAATGCGGCTTCGCGATGGTGCGAATTCTCGTCGTGCTTGCCTGCCGTTTACTTGCCACACGGACACGTCGGCATACCCTAGCAGCCTGGTCGCTGCGAAACGGCGTTGTCGCTGCAGCGTCTGCTTCGTCGACACCTGCTTCCTGTCACATCTCCCTCAGTTTCCTGCTGTTGCCACGCGGCAGCTTGCTGCGTTCTCAGCTGCGTCATGCGCCGCGTGAGTCAATGCCATGGTCAATTCCTGCCGGCATGTAACCTCACCCCGCACTCGCCTCTGCAGCTTTCAGTGGGCTCAGTCCGGTCCAAGAACGCCAAGAACATCGTGCTGAAGAACTTGCTGGACGCGTGCTTCGGCGCAGTCTGCTTCTACCTCCTCGGCTACGGCTTTGCGTATGGTGGCGACAACGACGAAGGTGACACTGGTAACAACTTCATCGGATGGAGCCAATTCGCTCTGAACAGTGAGAGCGGCCTGGCAAAGTCGGGTTGGTATGGCTGGTTCTTCCAGTTCGCGGTACGATCCCAATGAATTGCCCGTGCGATGTCACCTGGGATGCACTAGTTCCTCTATGGGCGCCTGACCGATACCTAAACATCCCATTCACGCCTGCAGTTCGCGGCCACAGCAGCAACTATCGTTTCCGGAGCAGTTGCCGAGCGATGCAAGTTCGAGGGCTACCTTGCGTACGCGGTCATTCTCACGTCCTGGGTCTATCCAGTTGTCGTCCACTGTACGCTTCCCCTCCCCGCAGAAAGCTGTAGCTTGTAAGTTGCTGTGCTGGTGTCTTCAGAGCGGCTGCGGGCTTGGGCATTGCTGATGCTGATCGCCCGTGTGTTGCATGCTGATACAAAGCAAGCAGTGGCCTTAACGGGATGCCGGATTGGTTGTGCAGGGGTGTGGAGCACCACCGGCTGGATCTCTGCCTTCCGTGCTGAAGACAAGCTGTTCGACACCGGCGTCATCGATTTTGCAGGATGTGGAGTGGTGCATATGACGGGCGGCCTCGCAGCCCTTGCCGGCGCATTCGTCATCGGACCCCGAATCGGCCGCTTCGATGCAGACGGCAAGGTACTTCCACCTCTGGCCACGCCCCAACCCGCCTGCCTGGCCTTCGATGCCCTTCCTTGTTCCCTCAGCCCTCCATTTGCACACGCGCAACTGAGCAACGCGCGCACAACACATGCCATGTATGTCAACGTAGACGTAGTCTTTTCTATATCTGTTCACCTGTTCTCTATGCGGCCTGCCCTGACCGTATCCTGCGCATCTGCTCAAGCCCAATGTAAACCTTCTGCAGCCGACAATGCGTACACATGCATGCAGCCCCAGAGCATCCCCGGCCACAACGCATCCCTCGCAATCCTCGGCGTTTTCATTCTCTGGTTTGGCTGGTATGGCTTCAACCCCGGCTCAGCGCTCGTGATCATCGGCGCCGGGCCCATCGCTGCACTGGCGGCAATCAACACTACACTCTCCGCCGCCGGCGGAACTCTTTCGACGCTCGTGCTTCTGATGGCCTTTGAGTACATCGCCACCGGCCACGTTGTGTGGGACCTCATCGGGGCGTCGAACGGCACCCTCGCCGGCCTCGTCGGCATCACCTCCGCCTGCTCCGTGGTTGACGTGCGACCCCGCTCCTTGCCCTGCAGTGTGCATGCAGCTGCCGTTTTGGAGCGCTTGTGCCGGCATGCTCCGCACCACGTGCGGCGACGGTCGGCAATGCAGTGATGTGACTGCTGTGCCACTGGATCCTTGCGGCATGCAACACATGCAGAAAACGGCTTCGTGTTGCTCACGCACCATGCATGAGAGGAGTGCTCGCGCCAGCGGGGTGCACCGGCTGACCGCCGTGTGTGTTGTGCATGCAGCCGTGGGCGGGTCTGCTCATCGGAATCCTCGCCGGCTTCGTCTACGTCGGGGCGTCCAAGCTCGTGTCGCATGTGCTCAAGGTGGACGATCCCCTGGATGCTGCGGCCGTGCACGGTTTCACTGGCGCCTGGGGTCTCATCGCCGCGGCCCTGTTTGCACACGAGCCAAACGTTGAACTGTCCTACGGGGGCTTGAACGGCAACTATGGTGCGGCACAGCCACCCCTGCATGCTCCATGGCCGCCCCTTGTTGATGCTGAGCTGGCGCGTGTGTGTCGTCTCTCTGAGTGTGCACAATGTCCTCACCTGCGCCGGAGCTGGCGCCGTCCCACATGGGCCAGAGACAGTGCCCACGCTCCCTCGCCAGCTCATGCTCACAGCCACTGGATTGCCATGCTGCTGGTCAGTCCGGCTGTCCCCTTGATGGCGTTGGGCGGGCGTGCCTATCCGCTGTGCTGCTGCCTGAGAGCGCGCATCTGCCGGCTTGAGGTGTTCAAATAGTTGCACCAACCCGCATCTCTCACCCGTGCAGGCCTCTTCATGGGCGGCGGAGGCAACCTACTCGGCGCTGCGGTCGTGCTCATCATCGCCATCACCGCCTGGGTCCTCGGCCACATGTTCCCCTTCTTCTACCTCATGAAGATGCTCGGGTTGCTGCGTGTCGATGAGGCTGAGGAGCGCATGGGCCTCGACGTGTCGCACCACGGCGGCAGCGCGTACGAGGCAACACAGGGCGCTGACCTCATCAAGGGCAAGACTGATGAGTCGGAGCAGGCTCTGCTGACGCGGTGCGCTTCCCTGTGCTCTGTGTGTGTGTGTGTGTGTGTTTGTGACCGCATGTGCTCAGTCATTCATTGTGGTATTTGTGGAGCTGTTGTGGGGAACTGCAGCATTTGCATCTCAAGCGTAACAGAAGTGCAGAAGCCAACAGGACTGCATGCCGTAAGTTCTTGAGCGCCAGTTGACCTGGCTCTGTTTTGGTCTTCCTGTGCTTGATGCCCGTGCTTTATTCCTGGCAGGGCCGTTGTGGCTGACTTTTAACGCTTCAATGTAGTTTCGCTCATGTACATGAAGTGGAACTGCAAGCCGCCTTGAAGTCCTAATGTTCGGGCTGCGTTGGTTGTCGTGCTCTCGCAACCCCCGCTGATTTTGCTCTGCTGCCTGCCTCGCCGCCCTTTGTCTTTGCAACACCATCTGGTGATGATGCGAAGCAGTCGTCGTGCAGGGTCCAGTACCTCGAGCAGCAGGTCAAGGCTCTCCGGGATTCCAAGCCTGTCGTGTAATCTGGCTGGCGACTGCCACCCGTGCAAGTGCAGACGAGTTGCCCAGCTCTGCCGAAGCCCAAGGCAAGAACCATGCCGTCTAGAAGAGGTGTCTACAGGTGAAGTTGCATGAACGAACTATGATGTGAGGCTCTCGGCAGGCCCTCTGTCTCCTACCTGAACCTGACCTGAACAGCCGCTGCTGCAAAAACTCGTGAGCAGGCGCAGCCGGTCAAGGATTTTGAAACATTATGTGGCGCTACTTGTAGTGCGTGGGGTTTGCGTTTCCGAGTTTGATTAGGTCCGTGGGCGCTCCTCGGAGCGCGGGTGGACTCTGTGCATTGGATCACCGTGATTCCCGCTTTCCGCGGTAATGGCTTCAGGATTACACAGCAGAATTGTAAAGCCTAACCGGTATAATTATAACATCACGAAAATGCTTGGCATCTGACACTGTGCAGTTACGAAGCTTGAAAATTGTTGACACGTGCTTGCGACAGGTGCTCGCAATAGTGACCGTCAGGATAGATATCCGCCCGCGCTTTGGCATGGATGACTTTCCGTTCACTTGCGCCCATCTCTACTACAGCCGAAGCCTAGCTCTGCAAATGGTCCAACCCGGAGAAAGTCACTGTGTACTCGTCTGCCTGGCAGAGTCCACACCCCTTCCTGAAAAGACTCACCATTTTGAATCGCCTTGTGAGGTTCAGATGACTATCCATGGCACTACGGTTATGTTCTCGGCTGCATGTATGAAACCTTCATGCTGCATTGTGTGTCAAGTAGAAGTACAGTGAATCTGGAGCCCTGTCCGCACTGGAAACGGGCCACACTGAATAACAGGGACCACGTATGTGTGCATGTGAGTGGCTGATCTGCAACGATCAACCTCCAGGGCATCCTCGCTCCATCAGACCCTCCAATAACAGTGCTGTGGCGGAGCACTCATGTGCGCTAGGCTGCATGATCGTGCCAACGGCCCCCTCGAGGGGTTCATGGCATCAAAGCAGAGGCCGGCTGCGGTTGCCCCATTCCCCGCATAGCTCCAGTAGGATGCATGTTACAAGGACAGAGTCGGTGAAGCAGGGGCAAGCGCCATCTACTTGGGTGTGTAGGGGATACACAAAGCCGTCTTGCACAGCTGGCGGCTCCTGCCGGCAAGCGCAAAGGCACCAAGGCGGGCAGCCCCGCGGAAACAGCGAGCATCACAAGAACGCTACCCGCCTGCTCGGTGTGTGCACTTGTGTGTGTGGCGTGTTCGCTGGAGGCGCCAGCCACGCTGGAGCCGCGTCAGCGATTGCTGGCAACGCCACGCCACAACAACCATAGTGTTGCTGAGAGCCAAGGTTCTGTAGTCCAGGTGCTGCGTGGCTCACACGGTGTGGCGACGTGCAAGGTTCCAGTGGTATAGCGGTCATATCACTGGACTGCTACACAAGGACAAGGTGCCGGGTGTGCGGGTGCAGCGGTTGCTCTGGCTGGCTGTGGGGTGCTGCTGCAGCCTGGCCAGTGTGATGTGCTCTGCAGAGCATGCAGTGCTCCCGTGAACATCTTCCGTGAGAAAGTCGTGTGCTCAAACATGGCATGCCGGGGATTTCGGGCGCCCGCGTGGTGTAGCCGGGAGACATCATTGTTGAACCCAGCTTCCTCGTCCACGATGCTGCAGATCACGTGCAGTTATCCCGCCATCGTCAGCCCTCGTGATCATGACTGATCAGCCATGCGTTCACCAACTGAAGCAGCGAACTAGAGTTCGCACTATGCGAAGGGAGCGAATGTGGCGCCAGTTGGACTGGCCAGCTAGTTGGGCCACGCTGACGCCACATCAACCCGAGACCTGGCAGCGACACACTCGAAGTGCCGAGGCTTGTAGAGCAGTCCACTTCATACTGATTCGTAAAAATTTTCATTCGTGCACGCTGGAGGCTGCATGTCTCATGTGAGAGCGAGCAGCGAGTGATCTAACGCTGAGATACCTGCGCCACGTTGTGCACGCTGTGTGTACTAAGACCGCCAAAGCACGCAATACGTCCTTACACACTCTAGAACTCCTGCGGCCGTACGGGTCCTTTTTAGTCACTGTTGTAGGTGAAGTGCATACAGTGACACTAGCACATAGCGTACCAGCACTACATGGCAACGCAGGTCAACGCAAAGTGACGTACAGGTACCTTCAGGCCCACTCCGAATTGCACCAGGGGTGTGCTCTAGGCTGTCAACATGTCTGCTATGGATGAGAGCTTGACCATGGCTTGCAGACAATTCTGCAACTGGCTTCCTGACTGATCAGAGATTCCTTAGGTCATGTGGCCTGACATACAAGTCAAGAACTACATGCAGCACCAGAGCACTCACGACCAGTCCAGCCCAACTGCAGTCCAGTCTATCTATCCGGTGGACTGTTTGACATGGGTACTGCTGTGTCAACTCTGTTCTTGCATGGTGCACTGTGTGTGCACTGTGTGTGCCTGACTCAGATTTCAGATGCTCAAATTTCAGATGTTCCTGCTCCAGACCCACCTGCTAGTCAGAGGTAAACCTGTTCAAACGCAAGCTCAATTCATCATACAGGCCAGATCAGTACCAACCAGCACTGAAACTGTGTGCCCTTGTACCACTGCAGGTACAAGTCACGACACAGGCTTGTTCTCTCAGCCTGGGGGACTTACTATGGCAGACTGGGCACTGCATCAGTCATCTCTTCAGTGGGAGGCAATAGCATGCGCCTAGCAGCAGCACAGGCCACGCATTGTGCGAGAGACCCCGTCCACCCCCCCACGTCCGTTAGTTTCTCTCCCATATCTGCAGTGGAGCAGGCTCGTCAGGGACCCCCCAAGGTTACCCAGCAACCCACACAGCTCTCACACATCTCATTCTGCCAACTCATTCTCACAACTCAGACGTAGGAACCCACATGGAGCGGTGCCACAAGCCAATGCTGAAAGGCTATGCTAGTGGGCAAGGAGCTGTGCCTCTCAGGCTGCCGCTACGACCACTTTCAGAAAAACAGACTGCAAACCGACTATCCTAGCTAGTGCTGCGTTCAATTAAGTAATACACGTTAACTAACACCACATATACTGGCCTATCACCATCATCAAAGGCAGCATCCTGACAGCTGCCCTGCCAGCACCCCCGGCCCCCCACGCAGTGCCCTCTGATGGTGACTGCCACACTAAGCTGTCAACAGTTGTGGGTGCTTGCAGAGCACAGGACGGCCTCGGGAGTGTTTTGTGTGGCTGCGCCAGAGTGGCTGGTGGCATGTGTGACTGTTCTCCGCTTCAGGGCAGTGTTCCTGTGATCTGGTGGCACTGTGTTGTTGCATGGTGAATGCAATGCTGCCTGCGTTGTTAAATCTATCCTTGGAAAGCTACTGCCTCACTACACAATGCACACACAGCTCTGTCCATACGTCCAGCCTCGCTGCCTCCCGCTCAGCCTCTGTCCTTGTAACTCACTCAGCCCTGCCTGTCTCTCTGCCTTTCACAGTAAACATCATTCAGCTCTGCCATCTACTCGCTACGGAGAAATTACATATCTCAGGTATAGCCAGCAAGCCCTCCCCGTTACATCTCGGAGACCATGGCCAAGCCAGGGTGGCCAGGGAGCACAGGCACCACTGCAGCTTGCTTACCCTGCGGGCCAAAGATGCCATGCACACACTCACACACCATCGGCAGCCGTGCAAATGACACACGCGCACTCACCGCTGAAAACCACCACAGCCCGATCGCAGGGCGCCGACGTCTCTTCACCACCCAGCTAGCCCACCGACGCCGAGCCAGCTGCTCAACAATGGCTCTGCCGCATGCGCGGAGTCGATCACGCATGCATGCCGCAGAGTCCATTGCCTGTACTATGATAGCCTGCACATGCACCGCCCCACACAGCCGCCGCAGGCAGCGGCCGCTCCCGCAGCATCTTGCAGCCACAAGCAAGACGGGGGTGCTGTTGTTGCATTTGTGTACTCGCTCACTGTGCCACACCGAGACGCAGCGCTGGTCCACCGCGTGCTCTCACTGCGGGCTCGGCTGTGCCTTGGGGTGGAAGCGCTGCTGTATGGCCCGAGGACAGCAGGACGGCTCACAGCCACCGGTTCACCGCCGTGCTGCGAGAGAGAGAGAGAGCTGATGCAGCACCAGGGGCCGACCCTCTGGAGCTTCACCGCAGAGCGCGCACAACTGGACGGCGCTTAGGGGCCGCCCTGCGGCGCCTGTAGCGCCATCGTGTAGTGCGTGTGGAGGGGTGATCGTGGGAGACATGCATGCCCATATGGTCGCCGGGAGGAGTGCTGGCGCTTCATGACAGCGAGGCGTAGCTCCAGCATCTAGAGATGCATGCGCGCGCCACATAGCAAAGCCTGCCAGCCACAGCATACGAGCGCCACGTAGCACAGCATGTCCGCCAGGCGCAACACTTTATGGACGGGCAACAGAATGTGGTCACATGACAGACGAGTGGTGACGGGAGACCCACTGTTGCCGCAGACGGTGTCGTCAGCCGGCTAGCTTCAGTTCACTCCGGTCTGCGCCAGTCTGGTGCGTGTTCAACTACACACATGCCACTCATGCCACCTCCTCATGCCGCGTCTTCATGCCAGAACGGAAGGGCTGCAGAAGGCCTGCAGATGGCCGCTGCGTCACCACAACACGCCGCGGCACACAAGTCTGGCACTGGGTGTCCATGCAAGTTCACTGGAGGGTGTCCATGCAAGTCTGCCACCTTGGCACGAGGACCAGTACTAATGCGCACGCATATGACACATCTTGCATAGGGAGAGGCGCCGAGCACAAGCGCCCACAGTTTGTTTACACTTTCTGTATGTATGCCCCGTGAGTGCAACACATGAACATGCATGTTTATGTGCGTCATGACACAGTCACAACCAAGTCACGTGGGGAACAACTTCTCGCAGCCGCAACTACCCACGGATGTCATCAAATGTCCACTCAGGGGGACTACATACGAAGACTTCCCGTGACCTATACTGTGTCCACACACACTGCAGTCAGCGCTTCGGCTGGACTGCATGCAGGCACACAGGATGCCGGCGCAGGATACACGAACAGAAAAAGCACCCACGCCCACGTACAGCAGGTGCTCATATGGGCGGGGTTGTGTTGGGTGGCCAACAGAGCCAGGCACAGTGCGGCACAGCATGCAGAGCATGGCGCTGCACAGCAGCCGGTTGGCGAGCCACACATCCCCACATGAACGAACCCACTGGATGCCGCGCCCCAACGACACTGCCATCAGGCACACACCCGACGGCGGACAATCCCCGCAAACAAGGGGTGGCACCAACTGTGGCACCAAACAGCCGCCAGGCCTCGAGAGGAGGCAGAACAGAGTGGGCCAGAAGCCATGCCGCGGCGGCCAGCGGACACTATGAAAGACGCACACACGGAAGGTCTGGCAATGCGCCGGTGTGTGGGTGACACATGAGAGAGGGCTGCGAGCCTACCTGCACTTCAAACCCCAACAGTGATGTATGAGATCTGCCCTGGAGTTTGGACTTGGCTGAATTGGATGGCGTGCCACTTGGCTCAGCGGACGTGGTGGCCCCATGCGGGGGCTCGGTGGATTCTTCAGAGCACCGGAGCGGGAGTTGATTCATATTCGAGCACTCAACGCCTGGACTGCTGCACTGGCCACGTAACGCCATCTCTCCACTAGCAGCCCTTTTCCTCTTGACTGCGCTGCTTCCGGCGATCCTGTACTTGCAGCGAAGGCTGGAGAACCCGCGACGTGCGTGGCAGCCTGCCTGGGGGCTTGGATTGAAGTGATCGACTTGCACAGCCAAGGCCACCTGTGTGACCCTTTCCACTCCCACGTGCCATCATAGTCGACTGAACTCGGATGCCGATGGCATGTTCAGCAGGCTCTTCTGGGTGCTGAGTGCAGCAGAGTCAGCAGCCTAGCGCCCCATCTGCACAAAGCTGCACCTGTGGAATGGTCCACCCGTCGATCGGTGCCAAGGCTTCACCTCTAAAGAGCTGCAGCATAGCGCGGCGTCAACTGTGGCGATCCAGTGATTTGGCTGCTATACCATTGGATCCTTGCACGTCGCGATATCCCTGGTTGCCACATCGTCCCCTGTCTTTGCTGCTCTCTTCACACCCGAGTGCGGATGGCCAGCGGGTGCAGCGGAGGCGGGTCAGAGGAGGCGGCTGACAGCGGCGTCTACGTTGTTCCCTGCTGCCCGAAGCGCCTGCACAGCCTGGTCGTGCTGGAAGCCCATCGCCATGATGCGGGCGACTGCAGTCTCGTCGACTGCGGCGCCGGGTGGCAGTCGGGTGGGTGATGGACGCGGGTGCTCCGGAGCTGGAGCCACACGGACGGTTGCAGTTGACCGGAAGCCTAGCCGTCTTCCGACTCCGTCAGAGAGTCCTGTGCAGAGAGCTTCAGGGAGGAGGAGGCGTTGGAGGCTGAAGGTGTTGGCCTGATACATGAACCCGAGGATTAGACACACCAGGCACGGCAGCACGTACTGAGGGCCAGACAATGCGAAGAACTGCAGGGCACAAGAGAATGTCGTCAGATGGCCATTGATTGCTGCTGCCACAGGTCAGCATGTGGCTTGTGTGCACAGTTATGGCAGAGGCAATAGAGGGCTGCGATGTGCAGTGTGCATATGAGCTGTCAGACACAGTGGAGCATGAATGAATAGCAATAGATTGAGAGTGATGTGCAGCAGCATCCCTGGTGGCCCAAACCGCAGGATCCACGGGAACGCCGGCGTCCGTGTTTGTATAGCTTTGACAGAATCAGCAGGCGGTCTCAACGCACCCAGGTCCCGACGCACAATAGCACCAAGTTGCCATTGATTGGCGGTGGGTCTGGCTGCTGCCCCCGATCAGAGTCCGCATAGTAGACACTGTGACATAGTGTCGGCGGGAGCGTAAGGTAAGGCAGGAATGGAAGTCCGTGAATTCCATACTGGGTTGTGGACCACCTTTCCCACCCAACCAACACTAGTAGGCCAGCCACAATCCCTCCCGCGACAAAAGACCCAAACTTCCTGGAGCCCACGCGTCGCTCGAATGCTCTACAATTGTACATCATCAGCATGAAGCACCCCAACTGCAGAACTGTCTCGAACGCCAGCGCTTTCAGCACCGGGCTCACAGTGGAGACAGCGCGAGCCTGCGCTATCCAGTCGGCTAGTGTCGCCGTACATGTTGCCAACACAATAATTTTGGACAGCGGAGTATAATTAAACCCTTCCTCGCCAGCGGCTACCAACGACATACTTCAGTGGCAGTGGGAGTAATGGCAAGCCCAGACACAACAGGATATCATAGACAGGTCTTAATCACTAATCTTCGCCATCCTGTATGTCAGAGGTACATTGTGATGGGATCGCTTGGCATGACTAGCGTTTCGTCAAGGATGCGTTCAGCATGCAGCCATGTCGTGATACCTCAGAACTTGCAGTGCTACGGCGTCATGCAGCATTGCCAGGTGGTCAAGGTTACGACTGTGCATGTATGATATTAACAGCACAGCACGAATCATGTCGCTGAGGTGCAACAGCTGATCACCTCGAAATTCAGCGGAATGACGGAGACACATACCAAGTAACACCACTGTCCAGGATACCATGACAGAACCATGGTATGATTGATTTGCATCCGCATGGTACCAAAACACATGCCCTCGCAGTCATAGCATGGGCAGAATTTACATGCAGACGACCAGCTGCAAAATGCAACCTGATGGTCAACAGCACCACTACAAACGTAGACAAGCCTGGAAGGCCGCTCTGCAACCATCGGCGCAGGTGGTAAACAATTTAATCGCATTCCATCAGGCCAGCATAGCGGCCAAAGTCCGCAAACACATAAATACAGCGCCATACATCCATCGCCGCAATCTTGACTGAATCCTGTCTGCAACAGCCTGCCCCTTTTGTCCAGAGCACCTGACTAGATACCATACATACTGTATCACAGCCCGTCCCTTTCGACAGCCGGACATGGGCATTGCGAACAACCCCACGCCATCACATGAAAACCGTGACAAACACTCACTCAACAGCCGCACAAACTCTTCTATGCCAGGAGCGACCACTCCGGACATGCACGACTAGCGGCAAAGGCTGCAATTCGCCTATCTGCAGAGCCACATGTGCCGATGCCATGCACACTGCCGAGGGGCGTCAACTCCCCAAAGCCACAGCTCACAGCCCGAGCACGCACTGCCACCACACCGGCGTTGCTGTACACTGTCACAGCCACGCTGCGGTCCTCCACCGCTCCTTAATCTCAGGGGCCGTGCCCCCACACCCATGGCCCCTGCCGGCATCGGCAGACCATGCAAAACTTCCAAATGAAACCCTTCACACCTCCCCATCATACATCATATACACTGTGCGCCTCGCAGCCGGCCATCCCCGATCGCCGGCAGCGACTGCAGAGCAACACAGAACCCCATACACGCACCATCGCCGTAGCTGTGCCGCAGCCCCCCCCCCCCCCCCCCGCCGTACCCCTTCACAGGGGATCATCGTTGTCCTATCCACATCAGTACATGATCTGCTGCTCTCGTTCGATCTCTCTCGCATCATACGCCCACTGCGCGGCACCCACTCGCCGCGCGCCTCACGCCACTACATCCAGGAACGGCCCCCGCTCGTCAGCGGCCTTGAGGTTGTCCATCAGGCATTCATCATGCATCCAGGACAAGCCCTCCTCCCCGGCGGCCCCGCCACCCTTGCCGACAGAGCACCCGTCCCCATCAGCCTGCAGCAGACTATCACTGAAGTCATGCAGGTCATCCCCGCCCGTGCCCAGCCCAAACACGTCGTCCACGATGCCATCCTCGTGGGCGTCCCAGTCCACCTTGTGCAGGTGGGTCGCCGCGCTCACGTCGCCTCGAGACCACGTCGCCGCTGACGGGGACCCGCCCTTCGGCTTCCCCGCCGCCGCGGCGACCGGGCTCGACATCACCGCGTCTGAGCCTGTCGCGGAGCCGCACGGCGCGGCCGGAGCGGGGATGCATGCGGCGCCAGCGGCCGGCGCAGGGACGCCGGCGGCGCTGCTGCCAACGGCAGGCGGGTACGCCATGCCGTTCAGCATCGGCTGGCCGCCGTACATCATGCTGCCATACGGCGGCGGCTGGGCCCACTGCATCTGTGCCTGCTGTGCCGGCATCATCATCTGGGGCTGCGGTGGCATCGCCATCGGCGGCGTCATGCCTGGGACCATCGGGGGCAGCATCGGCAGGCCCCACACGCAGCCAGGCAGCGGCGCTGGCATGCCCTGCATCCTCACGCCGTCACCACCGAGCATCTCATCGTTCTTGTTGAGATGATCTATCGACCCACTGTCGGTGGCTGTGTTGTTACCAAGAAGAAGGACCATCAGGGGCAGGCACGCACAGCACAAGAATCTGTTTGAACACCTTTCTCACTACAGCCCCCCCCCCCCCCGGTACGCATCTGTGGATGTGGCGACATGGACGCACTCACACGACAACGGGCCGCTCCCCCGTCGCAGGCCACAATGTACTGACCTAACAAACAGAAAACATATGGTGGCTACCGAGGCACCGCCGATTCAGCAGGGCACCACAGCAATTGTTCAGCGGCGGATGAGGCCTCACCTGTGGGTTGTATGGGAGCATGTTCTGTTGCTGCATCTGTGGCATCGGGTAGGCGGGCTGTGCCGGGGGAGCTGTGGCAGCTGGGGCCACCGCAGGCTCGGGCAGCCCGGCAGATGTGACCCGGGATCCTGGGGCCCCTGGTGTAGCTGCACCTGCGCCTTGTTGTGCAGCCGGTGTGGCGTGAGTGGCGGCCCCTTTATCTTGAGGGGGCTTTGCGGGGTTTGACCGGCGGGTCGCACGAAGGTCGCACATGCTGCGCGCTTTCCGTTCACACTTCTTGACTTTGAGCATGTCTGCGTCTGGCTGTGCTGAAGTGTCTGCTTGGCTGGAACCCGTTGACTCTTGCGTGCACTCTAATGGGGGCTTGTCCACTGATGTGCCTGGCCGTGGGCCATAGCTCTTGGCCTGCTTGGCAGCGGAAGACTGCACAGCGTACCGCTACGTCATGACATCGCGAGGTGTGGCGCCAGCAGGTTGCATCAGTGCAGGCAGAGCCGCTACGGCTGAGCCGCTGCGCTACATGACTGCACAAGGGCGAGGTTGTGGGAGCATGGACGAGAGCAATCGTGCAAGCGCGCACCAAGTCGGCTTCTGGCAGAGACGCTGCTGACTTCTGCTTCAACATCTGCACGTTCGCGCTGGTTCAGTGCATCAATGGCGTACTGCAAGAGGCTGTTCCCTTTCGGGGAATCCACCTTGACACAGCGGTCGTGAACTGCTGGTACGGCCACGGAGGCATGTCTTGCGGCCGAAAAGCGCAGATCAACATCCACACGTAAAGTCGCGCCACTCAGGTACTGACCCGGCCGTGATGAAAAAGTAACACAGGGCTTTGCTTGAATGCCAGGGTTTGAGTTAGGCACCTGCGCTTGCCATACGATGGCACATTTCGGAAAGGGTCAGCTGGTGGCAATCCCATGACCTGCCACGACCGACCGCGAACTCTGTCAACGAAATTCAGCAGGCAGAGAGACGCTACTCATTAATGAACAGATGAATTAACGAAGCGGCGCTGGAGGCATGCGGTCAGCTATGCTTGGCATGCCCAGACTTGGCAGGAGGGCGTCCAGGCCATATACCGCAACACACGGACACGCATCCGTGCAGCGATAAAAACGTGTGCTAATACTTTTATCGCATATGAATGGTGATGTGCAGCCCTGACTGTGGCTATAGCGTGGCGGTGTGATTTCAACACTGCCAGACACAGATGAGGATCTGCCGGAAGCGACTAGGCGTATCGCAAATTATGCTGTGCGCCGTTGGACTGATCAAAAGCGCATTGAAAAGTTTCGCGCAATGCGGACTGTGAGAGAAGGGGAGGATATTAGATTCGATGTCATGCATACATCGCGAAGCCCGAACAACCGGGTCGCTTTCAAGTGTTCATGACAGGCATCACTGGAGCAGCCAGGTAACCGACGAGGATGAGCTGCGAAGGATGGAATTTCAGGTGAGGAGCATGTTGCCGTCTCACGACGAGAGGAGACTGCGTGCAGAGAGTGTCCACGCGGAAGCTACCAGATGTGCAAGAAACTTGTAACAACACGAGTGGAATACTATAGGAATCAAGCGCAAATGCAATCGCAATCAGCCAACTGCACATGAACATCAGGCGTCGGTGCAATATCAGCGGCTTGCGAGAGCACCCGTACCTTGCGGACAGTGTGCTGCCAAACATTTCGCAGCTTCAGAAGCGCCACGGGCTTCTCCAGGAAGTCAACGGCTCCACATTTGATACCTAGCAGCTTCTGCTGCTGGCTGATGTTCTCGCCTGTGAGGACCAGTGGCAAGTGCTTCACTTTGCGAACAAAAGCTGACCATGCCGCCGATTCATGTGCTACCACGCTAGCCTGTATAAATTTGATGACTGATGTTTCACATCGTGTATAGCGAGCACGCTAATTGTGTTGGGGCAATCGCTGGTGCGGTACCATCAGTTGACCGTCTCAATAATTGCTAAAGTAATCCTGGTCAACCCGATGCAGAAACACAGAGGTACATATTTAAATTCATGCGAGATGCATGCGAAGTGATAGTGTGCCCCCTGGGCGCTGCTGCCTGGCTCGCACGGGGGCAGCGTCTGTGGTACACACCTCGCATATCAACAAATCAAACTCTTGTTCGGCTTTTGATATGTTTTGACTGGCTTCAGTCTCATCTACGCATTCGCAAACTGCACAGCAGAGTCTGGTTGCGGATGGACAACATGATGCAGCATCGAGGCCGGCAAGGTGTGGCTTCGTACCCTCGTAGCTGCATTCTCGCAGTTGAGCGCTCAAGGCCTTGCAGTCTTGACTGGTAGGCTCAATTAGAATAATCTGCAAGGGCGCGGAGGCGTGTGGCGGACGTTTGGAAATATGGCAGAAGGATAACCAAGGTATGCGGAATTTGGCGGATGGTGTCACACACCCGCAAGCCGGCGGGAAAGCCAGGTCGATCCGAGAAACTAGGCACACGAGATATACCCATTATGATTTGAAAAAGCTGCAAAGGCGAAGGAGAGTTCGGGGCACGCGCACAGTCGCAACCAAGCACTTAACACCGCAGCCCCGGCTCGACCTTGTACAGCAAAGAGAACGTTGCAGCCGCACGCGTTGTACTAGTGCAGTCTAGAGTTCGGGAATGTCCGCTTGTTCACTCACCTCTGTCCGGGAAACCTGTTAGGAATAGGGACGGGCACCCATGCACGTGGACGTGGACGCCGTTCGAGCGAGACTACCCATGCACTCGATTTGCGCATCTCGGCATCGATGCATCGTTCGCCATCGGCGGCGTGCTCCTACCGTCGCTCTATATCACCTTCCCTGCGGTATCAAAGCCCCTCAACGAAGCAGCAATGAAAAAAATCACACCTCATTGTCGACTGGCATGCGTCCGAGATTTCAGCTGCAGCCGGACTGGCTCATAAATGCCCAAGGCTGTAATAGTCGCGATATATCGATGATCCAAGCTTGCGCTTCACACAACACGATTACATCACAGCACGATTGCGCTGAGGGCACAAACAGTCGCTCAGCGTCCTCCGAGACCGCTCTGCAGTGCGCAGCGTGCACATCGCGCAGTGTGTCATGCCTTCCCGGGGGCTCCTGCTCGGGAACACAACTTAATTCTCAGCTCTCTGGTGGGACAAAGCTTACACGTGGGCCCAGTAAATTACGCGGCGCAGCAGATTCGATCCTCAAAAGGCTGCGCAGCTGCGGACTGGATCCTAGCGACGGATGCCACGTCAGCAACCGGACCATTCCAGGCCGTTGGACCATCCGCCGCCTTTTTCGCTTTTCACAGCCTTGCAGTCGCTCGATCCCGCGGATGTTGCAACAGTTCTATCCGGTGCGTGGGCAGATTGTTCGCGTTACATCAGCCACTGAACGTGGTGACCATTTACGTTTTGTAAATATCACTTGCATGTTGGTGTCGCGGGCAGGTTCACAGGGATTAAAGCGGTTGCTCCGTCACCCGGCGTGGCGGCCTTGATCACAATGACACACGCCCATGCAAAGTACGTAAAGGCCATGCAGTGCGCTTGCACCTGGACCGGGTAGCCGCAGCAGCTGCCAGCTGCTCCCCATGAAAGTTTCACACCGATGCGTAGTGACATCCTGATTCCATGGTGTTTGCCCCGAGCTAGTCATTCCGGTCGGAAGACGACAATGTAGTCATGCGAATGCACTACGAGAGACCTCTGCGTGTACGTATCGTTCGCAGCCATCATCAGCCCGAGCTTACATGCCCGAACAGAAATGATGAGCGCGATCGGCCACAAATGATGTGCTCTCGGGGCAACGGATGCTGCGCGTCGGAAGCGTCCACGACTACGACACAGGTTTCCACACAGCACCTCTTCCCGATCTGGTCAGGTTCACCAGTTCAAGGCGCCTTTAGTACATACAAAAAGAATGGCTCAGCGCTAGCTGCAGCACCCCGACATCTGCAAATGACGTGTACATCTCGAGATTGCTGGACTAGACCGCCGCCTGAGCGCTCGTCTCGGGTTCAACTAGAATACCTTCGGCCTTACTTCCTTTGCAGAATCTTATCGCGAACAGCAGTGCCCCCAGGCTTCCGTCTGTGGTCGTGCGCTTTCGACTGGAAGCGGTAACTTTGAGGTACTGGATGCTCAGTGGCCATCGTGTCCGATTATCATCCATCAACTAACTGTCTGCAATTCTGGACCGGACGCGAGCATGGTCTTGGCAACTAGAATTTTCGGTGGCTGTCGTACGTCATCTTGAGCGGCATGCTGGTCGCTGCACTGTGGTCAGGTGCCCACCAGATCAAGGTCAATCTATGTCTCTACTACATACATACATGGAGACTGGGGAACGTGCATTCCCAGTCCCTATGGGTTAGTCACACGATGCATCTGCCGCCTTGCAACGATAGCCCTACTGCATCAGTCATACCTGAGAGCATGGGAACAGGACTGCCTGAAAGGTGGCTATTCACTGGCAATCTGCGCAGCCTGTGACCATGTGTGTAAGCTGTGTCCAAGTTGGCCAGGTTGGTGGAGACTGGGCCTTTCTGATTCGTATAAATGCCAGCAAGCCTGCAGTCACCTGAGCACCAACCATTCTTCGCTGCATGGTTAGGTTAACAGATGCCAGCCAAGGTCGACCCAGTAGACCCAGCGAGTGCCCTGGAATCTGGCCGTCAATCCACCATCCAGAATCAAGCTTCAGAATCAAGCTTATGCATTCCTGTGCGGTGAACATGCACTGTCGGTTGAAAGCAGCTGAAGCAGGCCGCAATTGGGAGTACCACCATGTGCTCCAAGGTCAGCTCGAGCAGTGGTTTGTGGCATGACTTTGGCCTTGTTTGGTTTGCCTGGAGCAACATCTCGATGCACGGTCCCTTCTATAATCAACACACATATCAATGCCGATACAGCATAGAGTGGTGGATGCAGGCATGAGAACCGTGTGTGCATGAAAGTGCCAGCTGAATGGGTGTGCACATCGGTGTGCTGCAAGCCACTGCGGTATGGACAAGCTGCAAATGCAAGCGCAGTCCCCAAGGAATCGAACAGGTGACTCAGGCGAGGATACATGCCAACTTTCTACATCCTGGAACCCCATGTGCTGACACAGAGCTGTCCATTGGGATTGCTGTGCATGACATCAGCCTTACAGGTATCACAGCGATAACAGCACAACTGTCAATGTAAAAGCAAAGTAAACTTAAATTTACTGAGCCGTATCCTGTATGGACATTGACAACTCCGAATCAATGGGACCACATATGCCGAATGTTCGTGAGATCTCTGATACTTCTCCAAAACTACATACACCATCTGTGGCAACCCAGTGGTATAGCGGCCATATCACTGGAGTGCCACACCATCTCTCGAATGACGTTAGAATGTACTGCCACCGAGATTTCTTTCTTTCCGGACGTGCTCGGGTCTGGATGCACTCATACATCAGTTGCTGCATGCAGCGCTCCATGCATGATTGAACAGAAAACAACAAATAATTTGCTGCATACATCAGTCCCTGCATGCAGTGCTCCATGCACGCTTGAACTGAAAACTACACACCTTGAACGGAAAACAATCAACCACAAACAAAGCCATTGCAGCATGCTGTGCACACATTTATCGCCGACAGCGCCGCCTTGCTGTCCGGCATCTCCACCACGACGTGGCCACTGCGCCACACAATCACTTCACTCTCTGAAATTGTCTGTAGGAGCTTTGTCCTCAGAAGGTAGCACATGTCCACCCAGAGTACACATCGCCAAGAGCATACACCGCGCCCTGTGCGAGACAGCACTGGCTACGCAGTCACACAAACAGGACGGCTTGCCTGCTGGTTTCATGGTGCTGCCCGCCGTGCCGCGTTAATCCTTGCAACACAAACAGCATAGCTGTGATGCACGTACCAGGACCTTTGTGCCAGAGCGTGCAATACGTTTCTGCGATGCAACTAGCGAGCACATGATACAAGCGTCTCCTAGCTCACACTCACGCAGCAGGCTAGACTGCCAGCTCCTTCAACACCAGCACATTTCTGTAGTGCCTCCATCCAGGACTGAAGTTGAGTGTGATATCATTGATGGAGTATGTGTGACTCCAGTGCTTCACACATGTGCGTTCCTCAACAGGATGGCTGATCTAGCTGCAGGGGCGGGAGGTGTCTCTCGACGGAACGCGATGCGCGACATCTCCACAACGCCCTGCTGCGCCGTCGCGCGTCAGGTTCACGCCGCTGCCCCGCTGATGGCCCGCCACGCGGGCCAGGCAGTTCTGACGGGACTTGTGGTCTCATGCGAGGACCTCCCGCCGCTCACTGGCCATCCGGCCTGAGCGTCGAGCCACCCGCGGCGTCCCCGCGTCGCCCTCGCTAGCCGATTGCCGGTTGCAGGCGCGGGTGCTTTGCCGGCCGGCGCGCGCCGCCTCGTCCGCGAGATCCGGCACCCGGACACATCCGTATGACACATTCGGATGACGGAGCTGCGGTGTTGCTTTGTCACTCGGGGCTGCTCTGGTCGGACGTGGGAGTGGAGGGGGGTCCGGCCACGGGAGGGGGGGCTTGGCCTGCAACGGCCACGCGGGCGGCGGGGTTGTTTTGCGTGAAGGCGCAGGGCTGCTTGTGTTGGGGGCTGGAGCGGGGGCGGGTGCGTGGGTGTGGTGTGTGGGTATGTGGGCTTTCAGCAATTCCGGATATTCAGGTATACTTTCAAAGAAGTTCTGGAGAGCAGTCCTGGAAATGCTGCATAGCGAAGCAACACTGCTGCCCCGTGCTGATTCAAGGCCACCCCTGGTGGCATCAGATGTGGTGGGTGCATGCCACAAACCAGCCTTTCATGCTACCGCATGGGTGTGTTACAAGGACAAAGCCGGAGTGGCCGGTTGCACCGCCAGGGCAACGAGCAAGCATTCCAACGGCCCGACGCTCGCACGTCGGAAGAGCGCCACCCACGCCGAACTCGTAAAACACAGCGCCTAGTCGCTGCAAGCTCCCGCACACAGTGCCCAACCACAGCATGACAGAAAGCCACTGACTGGGTGATGATGAAAATGTCACGGCTACTGGTCTAATGTGCATGGTGTACGCGAATGCCTTCACACTAACTTAATTCGACCGCAGAGGTTTCTTGCAACCACCCTTGCTGGACAGCCACTGCTTGTGGCCCGGCGTAAACGTCCTGTTGCATAATGACAGAGCTGGCATTGGTCTTGTGGTACGACCTGGGAAAACCACCTGCATGTTTCCCACGCTGACCAGGTGTCAATTTACAACATATGGTGGCGCACGAGCTGCAAGCGCCTGACCTACATGAGGATGGTGTCCAATACTACATCCAGATGCCCGTACACCATCCGTTGGGAGCTACATGTCTAGCATGATCCAACGGATTGCAAACATCTGTGTCCACCGCGCACGCCGAGCTTGCCCAAGCTTCGGAGAATCTGCATCTCTGAGTGGTGAGTGGAGCTGAGAGCAGCGCCGTGCCGTTGACAAGTGGCATATTGTGGTCTCACAATGGTTAGGCCCACACGCGGGTCACAGAATCGTGATTTTTCCACGCATTGTAGTTGAAGCGGCCGCGTCGCATTCCGGAATGCATTCGGTACACATTCTCCACTCGTCACCGACTCCTCTGCCTGACCTGCTGCGACATGGTCTGCCCCCGGACATGATGCCCAATGACTCCACCCCGCACTACGAGGGTGGTAGTTGTGCCTGAGTGGAGCGAACATGGGAGAAAGCGCACGCCTCCAGGTCAAGCGCAGCCACGGCCAATTGCACATCGATGCGCGACAACATCGCGCAGGAACAGGCTATGCACCAGACTGACAATTACACGCGCAGAGCTATGATATCAGCTTGGGAGAACATCTCGCCGAACACAGGGGCGCGTCTATCACAACCTGTATGATCATCCTTGACAGCATTCAGGACAATCAGTACAGATGACCCAGCGCCGTACTAAGGTAAACTGTTTGATGTTCGACGCAACAGCGCTCCGGTGCCGAAATGTATCACATGGTAGCACATAGCGCTGGCCTGGCACGGTTACATCACATCGAGTGCTGAAGTTGGCCGCCCGTTACAGAGTTTCCGAGCCCCACCACGTCAGGGGACCATGGCCATGTCTAAACTGAATGCTGAAATTCGCTGGCAAAATGGCTACATGTGATTGTGAATCAAACATCTGCTGGAGTTGTCAATGCCCCCTTACATACGGCCTCATGTAATGGCCTCCAGCAGAACCTGTGCTGCCTGGCTGGCACTGGAGCAATCACACTCTGTCAGGAACCTGGATGATACATCCCACGGTGCTCCATCTGCTCAGCCACGCACAGGGAGATCAAGCCTAGCCAAGATGCCAAGTAGACCTGTAGTAGCACGCCCAACAGCGCTTTTTAGTGAAAGCAGGCTATCTCCATGTGCTGCACATCAGGCTAACATGCAACATGCGGTGACGCTGGAGCGCGAGTGCAGCACTGTGGCCTGCTGCATCGCTGCGTCCAACCCTGCGAAATCGTGCCGAAAAGCAAGAGCCTTCGTCCACATCTGTGATCGAGTCTGATGGTCCAACATTCCAGCTCCGGCTGCATGCCCCACAGGTGCCCTGCAGTCACAAAGCCGAAACAAAACCTCTCCAAAACCACCTTCAATGCCAAATGATACACCTTGAATTATGCCACTGGGAAGGTCAAATCCGTGGGCGCAAGGGCAGCGCTGCCGGCTGTCAACCTCAACACATGGAACAGCACCGCGACCACGCCCTTCCAGTAATGGCCCAAAACGCTGCTGAGCACCATGACCCAAATTGTCAGGCTGTCTGTTCCGTTCTGCCCCTCTGATCTCCAATAGCCCCCACACATCGATCAAGCACCCAGCACTCGCCCCGACCACCATACGCCCCGCCGACGCAACATGCAACCATGCCATGCAGCCATACCCCCTCCCCCTCCCCCAGCCCATGCATCTGCTCCCACCACGCACGTTACGCCGCGCCTGTGCGCTCACTCCTCCTCCGCCTCATCCTCCGGCGGTGGTGCCGCGTCAGGGTCCGCCTTCACCGGCATGTCCACCGACGCCACCAGCGTGTCGTCATACTCCGCCGCGATCGGTAGAGGCGGCAGCGGCACGAAAGGCGCCGTCTTTACGCCCCAGCCGACGTAAACGTTCGCAAAGTCGCGCCGGTGCGACACCGCGACCGCCCCTGGCCACAGCACGCTGCGCACCGCAAGCACCTGCCCCCGCGCAAAGCGGCTCGCGCTGCTGAGCACGGGCGTCCACGCGGGCGCGCCGCGCACCCGCGCGTCCTCCGCCACCGCCGCGAGCACCTGGCCGCCCTCAGGCGCCTCCTCCTGCTCGTCCTCCTGCAGCTCCGCCTCCTCTTCCTCCTCCGCGTCCTCAGGAACCGTGCGGATGGTTGCCGTGCGACAGCGGCCTTGTCGCTTCATGTGCTCCCGCCTGCAAAGCAGTGTGCCGCGATCGCATGCGTGCCGTGCTGATATAAATCGACCCCGAAACACAGGGCGGTCGGGTTGCACCATGGTGTCACGACGAGAACGGATGGCGTCAACAGTCCACAAGGTCCACATCGTGGCATGGCAGGCAAACTGAACGGTGTGGCACAACGCCTCCCCGACACCAGCTTGAACCACAGCACAACTCCAAGGCCACGGCCAAGGGAGGCATATGCATCAGCACATGCACCGCTGGCATGCACCAGCCACTGCGGCTGCGCCCACAGCAACCAAAGACAGATCCGCGGGCCCACAGCAACGAGGCGGAGACACACAGGTGCACCCAGTTGCCGAGCCATGCGTCCATGTCCTCCTCGGGCATCGGCACCGGCTCCAGCTCCTCCTCTGCCGGCACGACCGCGACCCCGCCGGACTCGTCTTCCTCCTGCGAGAACCAGCCCGCCGGCGCGAGCACCGTCGCGGCACCGATGCGCGCGATCTGCGCGCGCAGGAACTCCGCCTCGGTCCACGGGAACGGCGGGAACGTCGAGACGGGGGCGGCGAGGTGGCCGACGAGGAGCCGCTTGAGCGCGCGGGCCGCGCGGATGTGCTCCGGCCGCGCGTCCGGCAGGCGGGTGAAGGCCGCGTCGCCGAGGCGGTGGCAGACAAAGTACTGGAACTCGTTGGTGCCGGAGCCGGGGGGCTCGGCGGGGTACTCACCGGCGGCCTCTCGGGAGGAGCGCTCTGCAGTGCGGCACGAGGCTATGCGATGGTTGCGGAGGCGGGGTTTCCCGGGACTCGTTGTGGGCGTTTTGTGGGGTGGCACTGGGAACCAAAAAGCGGAAGAGTCCAGGCCAATGCATTCAAGAGCACGGAAGCACAGTGCAGGGCAATGCAGCCAGAAGCATTCAACACGAGGAGTTAGATTTGTGTATGCAAAGGCGGGATGGCACCGGGGTGAACGGTGGGCACCACGCTTGTGGTCGAGCTGCAAAAAATGTGACGATTTGAGTGGAAACTGGGTGCGGTGAACGTGTGTTGAGGACTTCTGTGCTGTTTGCTGCCCTGGCGAGTAAATTTGACAGAGGCAAGGCAGGGTGCGGTGGGGGCGTTTCAGCCAGTGTTTGTGGCGTAGCGCAGGACCGAGCGCCTTCTGCAGGGCTGCTGGATTTGAACGCCTCCGGCAATGTGGGGTGTACGTTTGCAGCAATGCAAGTTGACGCGTGTGCAAACGTGTGTGTCCGGCCGCAGCATCTGGGGCATCTCTACTTGCTCATGCGTGGAGGCAGCACGACAGTGTGGCACGATGGAACAGCCTGAGGGTAGAACGGCTGAATGAAGTCGGTGTTGGAGACCTTAGAGAGGATGAGAAGGCTATGTTATGGCTGACAGCCAGAGGCTTGATGGTGCCACCGGGGTGGTCAAGCTGCTGTCAGCCAACACCGCATCAACAGCAATGCAGCATGTGTCCTTGGATTGTAGCAAAGGAACTGCCGCTGAACACAGCATGTTAAGCGCCAAGTGCTGGCTCGACCCGCAGCAGCACTGTCGTCACATGGGTATGCGCCTGATGCCATATATACAACAAATGGCATCGTCGCTGCCACAGTGCACACCTTCAGCTGTCTCTGGTGTTTGCTGCGATTGTGTTCGTGGTTTCGCTTCAAACACATAGTAGTCCTGGTGCAGTCCAAAAAACTTTCCGAAGAAGCGGACATTCGAAAGCTTCAGGTTTGGATTCTGTCCAAGCCTCTTCATCTGAAGAACGACTCCGTACATCTCTTGTTCATCACATCCGGCACCAACTGCCTCTAGCATCCATGCGACTTTGGTCATGTCCTGGGTCATGTACTCGTTGGGAGCACTTTGTTTTGCGACCATGCCTGTGGTCATGTCAATTGGTGCTTTGGTATCTCTGTACGGAGAACACACAAGCATGGGAAACCAACCAAAGGATCAAGCTACCAGTGAAGACGAGCTTGCTGGCTAGAAGTGCTGGCGCAGGAGCCAGGTCGTGGCAGGCACACCCGAACACGCTCAGTGCTTCCTTCAACTGCGACATATCCTTCACCTCAGCGACCGGGAGAAACGTGTCGTTACCGGTATGCTGCAGAATTTGCCTCTTCAGCGTCTTGCTCAGTAGCGCTACGTCGACTGGTCCTTCTCCCCCATCCAGAATGGCCAGCGCAAGGTGCTTGAAATGATCCAACAGGCTCGTACGACTATCGCCGGAGCATTTCTGTAACTGGCTCATAATTTCGGCCAGACCAGCCTCCGATGTTGCGCTTCCACGTTCCACAGTCATGACGAGGCTGCCAGATCGAAGGGAGTGTCACAATCCTCAAGGAGCCACTACCAGAGGCAGAGATAACCTACGCAGTACAAAATTTATGTAAAATGAAATCCAGGGCCCGCAAGATGGCACCCTTGAGTCGCCATGCAGTGCCTATAACCGTCCGGCCAGTGTGACTGACTTCAATCCCAGCGAGTGTTGCCGTAAGCTTCAGTGAAAAGCGTCACTTGCTTGCGCCGAGTTTTGTGTGGCTTGCAGTCAGTGCCTGGACCGGCTTGTGAGATTCTGACAGGACACAAAGTCAAGTGGGGGAGGGGCGTCAGTACATCACTTCCGAGCATGGTCGACATCGCTGTGGTCGCCCATAGACATCAAGCATGCACCACTGCATGTTGATGTGGATGGTGCTTTCATGGCGCTAGCTCGATATTGTGCCACACTTCCGTGATTCCTTGAGCCGCAACTGCAGCGTAGCTCTCTCCTTCTCGCCGATCCTTTGCTGCGCCGACCACAAAAAACATCACTTTCACTCAGTAGACAGATAATATGTCACGTTGAGGTGCTGCGTGCGATTTTCATCTCCCTGCCGTTTCTGGAGCTGCCATGGACAAGCCGGGGGACTCTGACGATGAGGCCGCGATAGATCCAACATCAAACTCGGCCATCCTACAGCTTCAGGTAGTTATACTTGGAGCATTTCGTACGCCCGTGTTTGTGTTCATGCTGGGGCGCACCGCCATTCCCAATTCCATCGGTGGCAAGTTCGCGGCTGTTCCCTGCAGCGGCGTGCAGCGTGCACCGCAATTTCGCAATTTCGCAAACCATGTAGCCTTACATGTCCCTACAGGTGAATTATCTGCTCTCAGATGAGCGCACGTCAGCCCGGGCGCTGCATGAAAGCGCGGAGGAAATTGCTCCCAGGCTGAGCAAGCTCCTCTCAGCCCTCCCCGCCTGCACGCTGACCGCCACGCCGGAGTTTCTAGAGAAGTTCCCGGGCACAAAATCCCTCAAAATGCAGTTCGAGGCTCCTGCGAAGGTGGAGGTCACAGGCCCACTCCTGTTCGATGTGCGCATCGCCTCCTCAGCTGCAATCCATCCCATTGATCCAAAGTCTGCCTCTACTTGTCCAGGATCGCCCACAGCCTTTGCTTCTGAAGCTACACGGCAGCTCATCCTGCTTACCAGTGCGCGGCATCGCTGCACATTGCGGTCAGGCCGACTCATGCGTTAGTTCAACACACAGCATGTTGCCTGGGACAATCCGGGTTGCCAGCCAATGTCCACGTGTTGACGGACGTGCCTGCATAACCCCAGCCATCAGCATGCCTTGCCACGGCGCCCCCATATTTTATGCCCACATCACTTGCCTGGTTGCACATGCACGCCCCTGATCTCGCATTGACTTGGCCAAGTAACACCAACGCATAGTACATACCAGCACGTGGTTGATGCCAGCATGCATGCAGTGCCTGGCAGAGGACTCGAGCACCGTGTATCTAGAGGTGGAGCTGCCACGCTCCTGCCTCCTTGCCAAAGACCACCTCAGCCACCGCTACCACGCCAAGCGAGCCCTCTTCCTCCACCACCTCGGCAAAAAGCTGCAGAAGAGCCTCCAGAAACGCGCCCACGCGGCCGCAAACGGCACATCGCCGCCCGACGCGACCGTCTCGTTCGTCGCCCCGGCCTGCGACACCCGGTCCCCGTGTCTTGCGTTCGCAGACGCGGAGACCGACCGCCGCGTCGTGCTGTCCGCGCGGCCGGCGGAGGACGCGTTTCCCGCCGCGAAGCTCGCACCCAACCGCAACAACCTTCGCACTGTGCGCTCCGCAGCGGCAGCCGCCGCGGAGCAGGCGGCGCAGGACCCCGGCTTGTCACCGACTCCGCGGTATAACGGCAGCATACTCGCGGACGCGCTGCGGCACGGCCTGTGCGTGGAACTCGCGGCGGCGCTGCCGCTGCCGCGGCAGCGGGACGTGGCGCGGCTGCTGCGGCTGTGGCTGCTCGCGCAGGTGCCGCGTGGCGTGCACGCTGGGCCGATGCTGCTGGGCGTGCTGGTCGCGCTGGGCATGGCCGTGCGGGCCGGGCAGGTGGTGCGTGTCTACGCGCTGGATGTATACCTGCCATGCATGGTGAGCTTCACAGACGAGGGTGGCAACGTTGCATTCGCGCGAATAACGTAAGGACATGGCCATTGCGCCACAGCCACCACCAGCAGGTGACGCAGGGCAGTACCAGACGCGAGACGCTGGATGTGTGTGCTGGGGATGATGGGTAGGTGCGGCGCAGGCCCTCTGGTACGATTGATTGTGTCGCACTCGCACGGGGTGCTGTCACAACTACCCTGCCTGTGCGGGCCCTGTTCAGAGCCGCAGAGCATGAGGCGGGCTGTGAAGGTGTGGACTGGGTGATCGCGCGAGGTGAAAACAACAGCGATGTGAGGTGCTGTGCAGACGAAGAGCATGAGCGTGCTGCAAGCGTTCCGGGTTGTGCTCACCGCGCTGTCCTCCTCCAAGCCCCCCCGCTTCACTCTCCAGACCGGCGCCGACTCCTCGGCGGTGGCCACGGCGGCCGCCGCCGCCTCCTGCGTGGCCCTCGACGCCACCGGTGCCCTCAACGTGCTGCAGCCGGTGCCGCTCGCAGCGTGGCAGCACGCACAGCGTGCGGCCGCCGCGTCGCTGGCCGCGCTCAGCGGCCCGTTCGGCGTCGCCGGCGCGGCGGCGGCGCCGCTGCTCGCGCCGCAGCGCTGCGCGCTGCTGGCGTGCGACGCCGTGCTGCGCGTGCAGCTGCCGGCGCCTCCGGCGCCGGCGCGGCTCGCGGGCGACGCGCCGTGGCCGGCGGCCGCGGCGCGGCGGGCCGAGTCGCTGCTGAAGCGCGCGCTGTCGGACCGGGCGCACGCGGTGAGCGTGACGCCGCTGCCGCCGGCGCCGGTGGCGGTGCAACGCACGCCGCTGCTCCCGGGGCTGGAGGTGGACGCGGAGCTGGAGTGCCGCATACTGCTCAACCCTACAGAGGTGCGTGCCTCCGCGCCGTGTGCATGCCGCACATGCGCATGTCGGTGCCGCGACCATCCTCGGGCCTCAAGTCGGCAGGCAGAGGCGGGGTGCATGCGTGCACATGCATCATGCTCATGCATGGTGTCTAATCCACCTGCAGCCGCCCCAGAGCCGCGTAACCAATGCCACACAGGAGCGACTTCACAGGCCATTTGTCTTGAGCGGCGGCCCACCCCTCTCAATCCCCGCCCGCTTGGGGACCAAGAACATCCGCATTTGCTGTGGCGCTGCCTGACTCAGCCCTGCAAACACATCAGTGTGTGCGCATAAACAATACTCGGCTGTGGCTGGTGCAGGCGTACCGCATCTTGGACCGGGGGCCTCCGGCGGACGCCGTCCCAGGCGCCGCGGCGTTCAGGAAGCTGTGGGGTGCCCGCTCCGAGATGCGGCGGCTGCCGGACGCGAGCATCTGTGAGGCCGTCGCGTGGGACACCGTGCTGCCGTCGCAGCGCCTCGCACTGCCGGACATGATTGTGAAGCACATCCTGCAATTACACTTCCCCGGCGCCGAGGTGCTGCCCCAACCCGACATGCTGTGTGCTGTGTTACAAGGACAAGGCGGCGGGGTGCGCCAGCACCGCGAACATGATGAGCATCGCATGAAAAGAATCGAGAAGAAAAGAGCGACAATCCACCCAGCTGTGTAGCGTGTAGCGTGAAGCCGGGCACTGCTGCAGCTGCGAGGTGCGTGGGCCGAGGTCGTCACTCGCCGCATCTCGAAGGGTGGTGTGTTTGTGATAAATCTGCGGAGTCGGCAGCATCAGCTCAAGCCGGCTGCGCCGCTTCAGCCCGCTGACTGCATATACAAGTGAGTGCGTAGGCGGTCGTGAGCGCGGCCTGTGTCCTGGGTGCAGCCTGTGCAGGTCGTAACGGCCGCCTGGGACAGGGCACATGTAGGGAACATCGTGTTGGAAACCTCTGCACAGCTGATACACCTGCAGATCACACCAGGACACGCGGATGACATGCACAGCATTGCCTCACTCACCTGGCCACTTTGACATACATGTATGTGCACAGATCGCGTAGATCTTTTTACCGTCGCCAATGATCATTTAGACGACGCAAATCCTGGGGTGTAGTCGGTCGGGCAGGTGCCGCGTGCACCCTCAGAGTTTGAGCGGACACCTGCGACAGCTGCATCTCTGGCAATCAAAAAGGCGACCGAGTATTGTCATCACGACTCGAAGCGCTGGGCTCGACACAGTCACCTCGCAGCTCAAGGGCTGCATGACATGCGTGCACTCGTTGACAGTGTGTAAACATGTGCAGGTGAACGGCACCTCACTCGACCGCATTTCTTTTGTAATTGCTGCCTGTAGCGCTGGGCTCAAGACAGCCACCTGGGAGTGTGATTCCTGCTGCACATGCACGTCATCACAGAATTGTGTGCCACGCAGGTGTCCGGCACCGCGGCCGCGTTTGAGCCGGCGCTGGAAACCCCCGCCGCCGCCGGCGACGCGGCCCGCGCCCACCGCGCGCTCGACGCCGCCGTGCACGCCGTCTCGCAGCGCCTGCGGCAGCTGCAGGGCCTCTCCCTCGCGGTCCTTGCGACGCAGGCGTGCGGCCCGGCGGCGCGGCACACCGCCGCATTCCCGCCGCAGCCGCACCCACTGCTCCTCGGCGACGGCGCCGCCGCCGCGGCCGCCGCGGCGGACGTGCTGCCGCGCTGCGTCGAACCCTGCACGCTGCTGGTGCGCTGCTGTGGGGGCGGGGCTTGCGCGCGTGCGCTGGTCCCGCGCGAAGCGGATGCACCTCGCCGGCACAATGTTCCGGGTTTTGTGGCTGTTTCGTACATGTACATTCAGACACAGGCGCCCTGGCCGACGGACGCCTATGTCTGAACGTACATGTACAACGGAGCCACATTACAATGCACCTGGCTGGCTAGGAAACCATCTTCCCACCGCTGAATCTGTCCAGCTGTAGACCTCCACTGTGCTGTGCTGGGCGTGCTGTGTCCTCAAGGCGCTGTGTCGTGCGCGATTCGGCATCATTTGGCGTGAATGTGCACTTGCCTCGATAGCCGCTGGCCACGCTCGCTAAGGCTGCACATCTCAGGGTAGGTATCTGCCCACGCCGTGACCGTGCAGGGGGGCCAATGACAGCTGAGTTGCTGGCTGAGTGACGACCCTGTCAACACGGGTCACCAGCGTTGTGTCATGGGCTGGTGTCAGGATGTATATCAGCTTTGCTGATGCCTGCGTAAGCAAACACAACCCGGGGTGTGGCCGTGCCATTGAATTCAGCAGATGGCTCCGCCCGAGTGACCCAGCCCCTGTCATCGATCTCAGCAGACAGCTCCGCAAGGGTGGCTTGGGTGCAGGTGCAAGTGGAGGGGTCCGGCAAGTGGCCGGACAATGAGGAGGCCGCCGGGAAGCTGCGGTCCGCGCTGGGCTGCCAGATCGCGCAGGCACTGGAGTCGCAGTTCGGCATGCATGCGCGCGCCGCCGAGGGGCACGTCGACGTGCACGCGCAGGGTTTCGTGCTGCGGCTGCGGCTGTGGAGCGACCGAGACGACGCGCTGGCGGAGCGCACAGCACAGGTGCGTCCGGCATGCATGCATGGGCGAGCGGAACACAGAGACATCCTGGCTACGTTGCCACCATGTCTGCGCAATATTCGTGCTTGCGTAGCAGTGCTGGGTCACCGTGCAACATACTCATGGCTGCCATCCTGGAATTAGGCCTAGATGTTATGAATTGTTCTATGTGATCGGGCTCGACGACCCAACACTTTTCCCTTGCATATATCATGATGCATCCCTCCCTGTGGAGAATCCACACCATTGCAGCCCACGGTGCACACTGCGGGTGTCCGTGCCATGCAATCAAGGGTGCCGCAGGGTGCAAAGGGTGCCGCAACCAAACGTTTCATCCACGTGTTGAACGATCGTGCTGCTCTGAATTTGTGGCGCGAGCGCCCGTTACCGTGAGGCACCCGGCGTCGGTGCGTCGCAACACCATGGTCCCGGGGTTTGGAGTCGTCAATGATATCTTTCTGGACCTAGCCATGTCAGCATGCATGTGCGCATACACACAACGCCAGACGTTGCGTCTGACAGTGACAGGCGGCGAACCGGTCGCCCTGAAACACACACCAGTGCTCAGGCGGAGATCGTCATCTCGCGTGGGCAAGGGTTGTGATATGATGCGGGCCTGGAGGGCCCGGTGCTGCCGGACTGAGGCGTGGGCGCTGCTGTAGTGTGGCTGCGTGTGTGTGGCGCTGTTGATTCGGACGAGATTCTTTTGTTGTGTGCTGTCTATGCCCGTTCACTCTTCTGTAAAAACAAGTGCTCAGACCGTTGCATCGCAGCGAATCAAATCGAAGTACCTGACCATGCATACGAACGCAACAACCCGAAGATCAGCAGCGTGCTGCTGGGGTGCAGGGCCTGAAGCTGCGGCAGGAGGTGCGCAAGGTGATGGTCAGCGGCCGCGGCGCGGCCATGCTGCGGCAGCGGCTGCTGCTGCGCCACCACGGCCTCATGGCCGCACTCGCGGGGGAGCACCCGGCCGCGCCGCATGCATGCCGCCTCGTGAAGCGCTGGGCCGCGGGCCAGATGCTGTCGTGGCATCTTCCGGAGGAGATGCTGGAGCTGCTCGTGGCCGCCGCGTTCAGCAGGTGCGCCCCGCCGGCGTCGCGTAACAGCGTCACGGCCACAGTTATCATGTTACGGCCACAGTTACCATGTTACGGCCACAGTTACCATGTCACGGCCACTGTTACGATGTTACAGCCACAGTTACCATGTCACGGCCACAGTTATCATGTACGCATTACGTTACATGATGCCTGTGGCTGTGACCGTGTTGTTTGAGTGATTTCGCTCGTTGCCGTGCTCGTTGTTTACCTGCGATGTGTGTGGTCGATCAATGCTCTGGAAGACCGACCACTGCCAGCATTTGTGGGGCTGTCATTTCGGAATTATACCTGAACAACCGGCATTGGTTGCTCTGATCGGGGCGGGTGACCCTCCGCTGCTGCCCGCCGTCCTGAGTTGGGCCTCGAGTTCTCTGTTTGGTTGGTGCGCGTTGCCATGCACGTGCGAGACATATCCGGGGAAAGCTGGCAGTTGCGTGAACTTGAGGGGGGGCCTCCACACCCGCACGCATGGTCGCAGCTCTGCCCGCAGGCGCCGCCCGAGAATCGTGAACGTTCCCGTGCTCATGCACCTTTTTTCTTGTCGCATGTGCCTTCTAGCTTGTGGCATTCGACTCGTGTGATCCGAGGCGCACGATGTGAGGTGTGACGGGGAGGGTGGGTTGGTGTAGCAAGCTCCACGGCCGCGGGCCCGCCTCCGCCGCCGCCGCCTTCTGCCGCGTGCTCCACCTCCTCGCAACGCATGAGTGGGCCGCGCACCCCCTCCCCGCGGACCCCGCCGCCGCGCTCCCCCCCGCCGCCGCGGAGGCCGCCGTGAAGGCCCACCGCGTCGCCGTCGCCGCCGGCACCGCCGCCGCCGCCGTGATGCCGACGCCGTACGACCCTGACGGCACCGCGTGGACGCGGAGCCGGCCGGACGCGGCGATGCTCATGCGTGCGCGGCGGCTCGCGGCGGCGAGCCTGGATGCCGCGGCCGCGCTGCTCGCGCCGGCGCCGGTGGGATCTTTGGAGGAGGCTCAGGCGTCGGACTCTGACTCGGACACCGTCAAGTGCGCTCCCCTCTGACGTCCACACCTGTTTCATGAAGTTCATCTTCCATACATTTTCTTGCTTCAATATGCACCACCAACTCAAGCCAGTCATTGCACAAATGGTGGCAAGCAACCGTGCGACATGTATCGTATTACCCATCCTGAAGCCAGCGTGCAACATGCAAACAATGGAAGGGCACCATACGCTGTGTAAACGTATGTTGCTTGTGACGGTGGCAGTGCAGTAGAGTAAATCAGTTGTAGCCTCCTGTTTGAGGTCAGGCACTGAGCCCTGGGCGGCCATGATACATCATAGGAGCATCAGTCTGTCTGGATGGCCAGCCAGGCCTCCCTCGCAGGCGCAGATTCCACCTTACGCTTTCTTGTTCTCAAACATCGGAGAACAGGCAGCTGTGGTCCGTGAGGTAAAGTAACTCTGGGTGTACTCAGCCTTGTCCTGAAGAGGACCTTGACAACTCCAAATGGACAGAACCACATGTCGATCATGCCGTGCCGTGCCGATCATGGACGCAGGGCGGTGGCCCAGACACACCTGGGGCTCTGCATATCAGTTCACCTGTCGTGGAACAGAGCTCCACTCTGCAGCCTGGGGGCACCATGGTGCACTGTGGTGGAGCCAAGCAGTGCATCACCTGTCGCAGCGGATTCACGTTCTGCAGTCGAGCGCTAGGCATGGTAGTGTACGCTTGGATGCATTAATTCGTTGCCCATGGGCTGGCGATCGCACAAGGTTTTTGAAAGTAGCTGCACTTGCTTTGGGGATACCTTGGGCTGCTAGTGTCGGTCTGAGGACCGGAAGCCTGTTCAAACGGAGCCGTCAGAGAGAGGCGAGGCCTGGTGGTGTGAGGACGTTTGTGCAGCCTCTGACCATGAAAAAGTATATCTGGGTTGATGTGGGTGAGTGTTTGCCTGTGTCATCACAGCTGCATGTCGCAGCATATGCCCTTGCATGTTGGTCCAGCACTGTTCGAGGTATCATGTCATGTTGGATGATGAGCATGACAGAAATCATTGACGTTTCCATTCCTGCCTGGTCTTGCAGGAGTTTCCACGTGTATCTGTGAGGTACTGCTGTATCAGTGGGACAGAGTGCACGTCAGCTGATCATGTTCAATGCACAATCATTTCATGCTGTATGATGTGCGAGTGCTGCTGGAGCTCAAGCTGTCAACATCATGAGCCAAGTCAGATCGGAGCTTGCTGTGATATTTTTTTATATCTGAAGGGCAGCCCCTCTGCGAGAGGAACGCACTGTTGGACTGTGGCACGATGACGTCAGTGCCCCTCATGGCACCGTGTTTACAGGGACGGATGTGTGAAAGTCTTTGGCTGCGATCTCCGGGCGTATGATGCGCTCGTGGTGCTCAAGGATGAGGCATTGCCTCGGGCGGGGCAACAGCTGCAACCATCAGCCCTACAGGTGTGGATTGGCACCGCCGAGGCAGAGACAGCCCAGCCATGCAGCGATCTAGGGCTCGAAGCAGATGAGAGCAGCAAACGAAGCCGAGCAATCGTGTCACACATCCCCAGGTGCGATGCCCAGGAGTTGTCGAGTGCATCCATCCATGACTGTTGCTGTCTTACAGGTCCACTCATCAAAACACTCTTCGACATTCGACCTATCTGACACGATGCCATGCATACAGGAAGGCTGCTCGTACAGTTCCACACGATGTGCTGGCTGATGATCTGCTTGTTGGTATTGACCCGGTTGCCAAACTGTGTGAAGACATTGAGAGCCGGTTCGGTCACTGTGCTGTTGTGAATGCCGACGAATGGGGAGGAAAAGCGATAGGCATCAAGTGGAGACCCCAGGCATTTGATCCAGGCCCGTTTCGCGTTGCCATTGCTCACACGCTGGAACCTACAGAGTCAGGGCAGTATGTTGTTGACAAGCTCGCTGTGTTTCAAGATATTCTGCACAGCGGCGAGGGTGTTGTAGATGACATACTTGTTTGTAAATCTTGATCGGTGCGCAGGGGCGTTGCGCAGCCTGTCCGTGGAGGGAAGCATCATCTCAACATGCTGTAGACTGCAAGTGCTCCAGCGCAACCTGACACGAGCAGCAGGGGAGCACGTCCAGTGCTGCCGTTAGGCAGCGCGTAATAGTTTACAAAACTGTATCCAGATAGGCCCGCCATCGTGGCAACACGAACGAAGCGGCACGACATGCAATCCGCCCGGTTGGCATCGGACTGCTCTGGATCCTCCATGAACGCAATTCTATTCCCCGCAACCAACATTGGCTGATAGCGATCACGCATGCACTGTGTTCGGGCTGTGTCACTGCGGCATGTGCAGCAGCATGCTCATCCATCAGATGGCTGTTGCATAGCAATGGACACCACAGCCACGCGCATTTCGCGACGCATCGCAGGCGATACAAACGTGAACACCCGAACAAAAGCGCTGGACGATTCATTTTCCCCGTCTGCACGTCATGGTCACAATGTCGAACTCCTCAGAGCTTGCTGAAGTTGTTATAAAATCGTCTGGGCATCCACAGAAACATCAGTGGAGCAGCCACACCAGCGCACCAGTGGTGCAGCGGTGACCATGTAGATGATTTCGGCTACTTGACTGCATGTTTGTCCAGGTATTGAATTGCACACCATTGCGGAATTCCACGCGGCCTTCGGAACAGGCGTATAGATACATCAGCCTTGGCGCCGTCCAAAGTGCCTGGAGTTCCCAGATCCGAGTCTTTCAGCTGGCCACAATTATCTCTGGGAGCAATAGATATTTCTGGGGGCAACAACCGCGTCTGTGTCCACCCTGCAATCATCAGTCTGTGCACTGCCTGCAGATCTCTTTGCATGTCGGCGAGTATGGGCTGTACTATGTCACACTCAAGCAGACCCAAAATTCCCAGTAGTCAAATGTTCTACTGCACGTTTCCATGGTTCTGTCTGGGGTTCATCTTGTTGAGGATGGTAGGCCGTGTGGGTGTGTGGGACAGGTGCCTGGGTGCTCAATGAACTTCCACGCCAGCACCGCAGAAGAGACACCCATTCAAAATCGTATGCAGATATCAGTCGAGTAGAATGCGGTCCCTGTTCTGACTGAAACTACTTTATTTCCACCTCCTTTGATGTGAGGTGTGACACCATCCCATGCACTGCCGCCCACTCTTGTCGGTTTGAAGCAGTCGTGCAAGCCAAAATGCATACGCAACACGTGATTATGACAGCGCTTCAGGTCTGACTGGTGAACATCGGGCAGGTGGTTCATGCTCTCGTGAGCATGACTGGCACCATGTCTCAACGATATCCAGTGCAGGCACATGTGTGAGCACTTACAATCTCTGAATCCTCGAATTCCTTACCCTTGCAAACAACGTCAGCGCTGTCTAACCGGATTAAAAATCCTGTGACAGGGAAAGTGGCACATACTGCAGCACACAGGGCGCTGCACGCTGCTGTATTATGGTGACTGTACCCTTGATTGCAGCAAGATGATGGGATATGGCAGCAACAAGATGATGGGATACGGCTCATTGAAAACAGACTTACTTGATAGTACCTCTATGTCTGCTTTGCATCTCGCAGCCACATGACCATCTTTGCAAAGCTGCATTGTCCCACAGCCAGTCTGCCCTATGCATCACAGCATGAACAATTGAGTCTGACCCGATTGTTAGGAAGTCACATATCAGTCCTCGACTTAGAGAGGCTGACTGTGTTCGACATATAGGGATTGACCGTACTACTGTGTCAGTGTACTGGTCTGTGTCTAACGGCACTATATATTGAGTATGCTAGGTCAATTACTTCGGATTGTACCTGAGTCAATACTGACATTACGATCCCACTTTGCATGTACTGCTGAGTCTCAATTGTCCTCGCAACACCCGATCGTGCCTCATGCCATGCTATGATCATTGTGTGCATCTGGGAGTCAGGTGCCTTGCTCAGATGCACATGCGCACCTTTGTCAGCAGCTGCTGGAGGCCTTGTTTAATCTGTACTGAGGTCATCCTACTGAGGTCATCCAGCATGTGTGTGTACTGGCACAGACGCGCGTGGCGGCCAAGCTTTGCGGACGTCTCATGGTCTAATGTGAAACATAGGAACGGTGCACGGTATCTACGAAAGTCCAATTTGAAACTCCAACTTGATGGTGCGCAATCGCAGCCACAGTTCCATGGGTCGACTACAGTTGTGTACCTCTGATGCCTTGTAGCTACTTTTGTGCAGCAGGCAATGACCTGCTCAACAGGCTGGGCTGTTCACTTCCAGTTCGTTTCAACTGGCACTGTAGGCACAGGCTACATAGCTATCAGGATGAGCACCCTTGAGCATTTCTAATGGCCAAGTTTCTAGCACCCAGCATAAGCCTTCAGTATTTCTCAAAGGCATGTATGAGGCATTCATGCTGGGTGTGAATTACGAAGAATTCTTGAATTTAGATTATGAATTTGCACTGCTGTCTACACAGTGCTGCATACAGTGCACCAATCGTGTCACCATAATGTAGAGGCTCGGCATGCTGCATTGACTCCCTGATGCAATCAAAAGCAGACTGGCCAGTGGCCTTTGATCATGAATGAAGGTGGAGTTGCTACAATAGGCCTTGAAATCATACATCCATGGCAGTTGCCCGACCTTTGTCCTGAACGTCCATGGCAATCTCCTGAGATATCTTGCGTCCTGCTGGGTGATAGCCTGCCTGGTCACCGCATAAGCACACACATACACAGACAACTGTAAACACAAAGCTGACCTGTGCACATCATCTCTCAGTGGTAGTTCCTTGTCTGATGTCACAATTGATGCCACAATTGATGTGGTGAGATCTGTGACCATTACCTGTATCTATTTCTTGTTCCAGGCTGTTATAATGATCGAGTCTGCTGTGATGCTGGTGTTGCTACTCTGTTCAGGGCAGGCATGACGTCACCGGCATCGCTGGCGATGCGTTGTCATGTGTCTTGCTTGTCTGCATACAGGTATCTTCTTCAGAGCAATTGTGCTTTGTATGCATGCATGGCGGCCTGCTACCTGCTTCCTCCTGACCAAAGGCAAGCCTCTGGCCAGCCTCCGGCCCGCCTCTGGCCCCAGCCCTGATCACATTCAAAGCTGTAGCACCTGTGTAATCTACAAGCTGCCAATCCCAGATCCATGCGTATCTTTGTGGCACCTGCATTCTGCAACCCACACTTCTGCATGCATGCTGCATGACAGCAGCTACCTGCCATGAGGATAGGAGCTTCCAAGGAGATCCTCAATGTCTGATCAATGTCTACATGTATACTCAATGAGGTAGAAAAGTCACTGTTGATGCTGTATTACATCAAAATCACGGACCGGCATAACATGTTTCGGCCTTGCCAAAGGGCCTCATCAGACGCCTACGCGAGTCAAGCAATCAACATCGAACCAGGTCGCAAGTTCCCTAATATGCAGTCCTCTAGAGCGAGACTGACTGAGACTGGAAGAAACGTCCAGAATTCAGACCCGACACAAGATAAGATGACGGGATAAGGCACATCACGCCGCCGACAAACGCGGGCAATGCATGCAGAGGCACGCAGATGCACCTCTGCAGCACCTGCAGCTCGTGTGGAAGCAGCCGCACGACAAAAAAGGCCAACTGCCCAAAAAAACGCAGGAGAAGAAAGAAATCCTAGATGGCAACGTCCGTGGCAGGAGGTCAGCCAAACACAACAAAATTTTCAGTTTCAGTGGTTAACCTATCAGTGAAAATGACAGACAATCTCAGTAGACTAAACAATTTTGTAGTCTACTCATGCAGCTGTTAACAGCTGCATGAGGGACCCACAACCACCACATCACACACCTGTAAAGAGGCGCAGAAACAGATCCCTGCAGGCGTGCCCGCGTAGAAGTCATCCTCCAGGATGCCAGGGTGGAAGGCCCGGCCAGTATTGCTCTGCACGTGTGCGCAGCCGAAAAGCCGATCGAATCTCAAGATGTGACGCGTTGAGCCCGATGGCGAGGAAGCCGGCAGCCGTCCAGGGTGGCGGAGGTGCTGTCGCGGAGGCGCGCACACATGCCCCTGCATCACCCATATGCATGCCCGGAAGTAGACTATAGACACGTGTACGGCCGGGGCGGACCACGGACGGAAAGAGTATTAAGGTAACGCGCGGAAGCGGGAGGTGCTGTAGGTGGGCAATGAATTCTTCCGGCGGAAGAGCAGGTGGCCGCCGACATGCGCCCCACGTAGATGCTGATCTGGTACTGTAAGGAATGAATGGGAGAGGCAGGCAGCACGGCTGCCTAAGCGCACATGCATATGCTACAACTGCACCAGACTGCAGAACAGAATGCGCATTAACGCGCGTTAATGCAGATCACGCAACCAACCGACCATGGGCCTGCAGGCAAGAGAATAGAAGCCGCAGCCCTACACTGCATCGAGCGTGGTTGACATTGTTCCACATTCGCGTCCTGCTTCAAACGCATGTGCTTTGTTCAGGTTATGCAAGGCGTGGACGCCCGCGAGGTCCACGCCGAACCTAGCTGCCTGAACACACGGTGCAGAGGCACTGCAACCAGGTGTATTTTTTTTCCTGTATTGTATTGGCGCCATTGCATGCACTGCAGACTGCTGTGGCAATCCAGTGATACGGCAGCTATGCCTCTGGATTGCCACAACTGCCATGTGGTGCAGGTGCCTAGGTGCAGCTGCAGGCCATGGTTCCCCACAGTCCATGATAAATTACCACTTGGTTCATGATTTGCCTGCCCATCAATCCCCTTCCATGGAGGCAGTACACTCACCAATCTGTACATGTGCTGTTGTGCTGCTTCCTAGCTGCTTGCTTGCTGGTTTCGTGGTCCCGCCTCTATCCTTGTAACACTCACCAATCCTGTCTGGTTTTCGTAAAGTACATCTGAATGTACTAAGCCGTATCCTGATCAGGACATTGACAACTCTGAACTAATTAACAGGGCCACATATTGGGGACAAATATTCGTGGTGCTGCACACCTCCTCGCTTTGATCCTTGCTGCCTTTGATCCTTATAATACCCAGTCACCAATCCATGAGATGTCTCACGTGCACAGGCGATGGGCGCGCGATGGGCGCCTGTAGCGCCTGTAGGCACCCGCTGGGCAGAAAAGGGCATTTTGCCCACCCATGGATGCATGGCCATGCATACGTTCCTGACGGAAATGGTTGATTTTGCCCAGCGACACAAAACAAAAGCTACAGTAGCATTCAGGAGGCTCTACTCAGTCTACAGATGTTTCCAGCGCTTTCCAGAGCGTTCTGAGGTGCCCGGGTTCCCCCTGGACGTGCATGAGGCCCGAGTGCCCACCCCCCTTCACACATGCACAGCCGTCCATCTATGCATATAGATCTGTTGCATGGCACAGCGGCCAGACAATGAACTTGTTGAGTCTGCCTTGTTCTCAAGTGGCATGCCAAATGGTGAATTGTCTGGTGCCGACTGCCTTTCCTAGGATGCTAGCATGCTTGGTCCACACTGCGCTGATGGTTATGCATTCAGGCATGCACAGCTGATCTGCTGTGATGGCCTGCCCTGTGGTGGCACCTGCCTCCTGTCTTTCTCGTGGTCGCACCTGCCCCCTGTCTTTCTCGTGGTTGTACCTGCACACACTCACACATCCAAAGCCTCACCCACCCAGGCCTCCATCGCCCGCTCTTCCTCATGGCGCCCAGGCCCCATCCACCACCATCCCGCAGCCTGCTCCAGCATGCCCCGACAGCGCGGCGCCGTCCCCCACAGCCTACCGGCCCGCATCCTCCCCTGCCCCCGCCGTGGTCGCGCCCGCTCTTTCCCATGGCGCCCAGGCACCCTCTTCCCTCACGAACGCGGCCGTCCTCGCGTCCTCCGGTGACGCCACAGTGGCGTCCGGCGCCGACGCCCCCGCTGCTGCGGCCGCCCACCGCACGGTGCAGGCGGTGCCGCCGGCGCGGAAGCAGTCGGTCCAGGCACCGGCTGCCCCGTCGACGGCTGTGCCCCGGTCCCGCAGACCCGCACAATGGGGTGACATCCTGGCGTTCTTCCTGGGCGCGCCGGTCATCGGCGACGCGTGCGTCACTCACCCGCTGGCTGCCTCGAACGGCAGCGCCGCGGCGCTCCACAACGGTGCCTCGGCAGGGGCCGCTGACCGGCGCAAACGCGAAAAGTACGGCCGGGCCGGCGCGGCCGCATTCACGCTGGTCCCGCTGTCGCATGAGACGCACGGGTCGGCCCGGCCAACTTCGCATTCCTCAACAGGCTTGCTGATGTGGCTGCAGGGTCTGACGTGGCCTCTCGGCGGCGCTTCACCGAGAAGGCAATGCGCGATCTCTCGACGACGCTCTGTCGTGCAGTGGCGCGCCGGGTGCGCGCCGCCGCTCCGCTGATGGCACGTCACGCGGGCAAGGCAATTCTGGCGGGACTCACTGCAGTCCCGTCTGATGACCTCTCTCGCCGCTAACAGGCCATCCGGCCTGAGCGGTGAGCTGCCCCTCGGGGGCCCCGCCCGCTTAGCGCCACCGACCGATGGCCTCTGGCTCCGGGCCGGCCGGGTCCGCTGTGCGTGCGGGATGACTGCGTGGGGATGTGCAGGGACTGCGGGGTCGGCTTGGGCACCGCATCGTCCCGGGTGCGATGCAGCGCGGGCCGACCAGGCGGCGCGGCGGTGTGCCAGGCTGGCAGGGTGTGCCGTAGATCTGGTGGTGGGGTGGGGTTTGGGGCTGGGGCGGCCCCCGCCAGTGGCCACTTGACTGCCTAGGGCAGCTATGTGGGGCGCGGCTCCGTTGTGCAGCGATGGGCGTTGCGGTGGTGGCTGCTGTGTGGTTGTGTTTGGGGCGTTGTGTTTGTAGTTACAAAGTACGGAGGCCGGGCAGCGAGCCATTGCTAGGTATTCAAATGCAAATCCACTCACGCAGTCATGGCACTATAGGCCGGCTTTGTGTGTGGGTATATGAGTGTGTGGGTATATGAGTGTGTGGGTATATGAGTGTGTGGGTATATGAGTGTGTGGGTATATGAGTGTGTGGGTGTGCACATGTGCTTGGCGGTCTGCGGCGTTTGCTGAGAGCGTGATGTGTTTTGTGTGTGTTGCGTGTGTGGGTATCTGCAGCTGGGTGTGTAAAGGAAGGTAATCTAAATTTACTGAGCCGTATCCTATTGGACATTGACAACTCCGAGGTAACAGGACCACATATGCCGAAGGGGTAAACCACCTGGAAACCCCCCTCAGACACGTGTGCTTGCTTCTTTCGCAGGGCACCGCCTCGCCACCTTTATCCTTGTGACACTCACACATCCACCTTTATCCTTGTGACACTCACACATCCACAGTCCACCATGATCAGCCGACTCCACATGCATGCATGCTGCTGCAGATGCTGTGAGCGCTGCATGCAGCCACATGCAGTGGATGTTGCTTCCAGCAGACATGCGATGCCTGAGAGTCAACACTGCATGCAATGTGCAGAATGTGTAATCGGCCCCTTGGTGTCCTGTGGATCTTCAGGCTGCTGTTGCTTGCAGTGCCTGGCAGTAACATGATGCCCTGCCATGCAGTGGCTGCAGCTCTTGTGTCTTGTAGGCCACAGATTGACACAGCATGCAAGGCCAGATCAGGGCGAACATTGCGGAATATCCACCTCGTTCAACAACAGATCTGCACAGCACGTGTGTGCTTGTGTGTGCACAGGCCTCGGAAGCAGATAGCTCGCAGGAACAGGCATCACAGCAGGCGCCACAGTCTGCTGTGCTTTCCACTCTTTGTGGAGCAGCTTGTCAAAGCCAGAGCCGGCATCCCACACAGAGCAAGAAGCTGCCCTTCTGCACCGCCTCCACAAGCTAGCACACATTGCAGCAGCACGTTCATGATTATGGCACAATTGTGGTCATGTTTGGACACGACCTCGGTTTTATGTAATTCACGGCTCGCACAAAGCATGGACTTCTTGGAGCTGGCCTGCCGAGCATCGATATCGCTGAGGTCCGTTGCGTAGACTTCGGAATTCAGACCTCGGAAGTCTCACACCTTGACCGCGCGCATCTGCTTGCTCAAGGCCACAGAATTTTGCAAACCAAATCATGTACTCACTTTTGCGCATGCAAGAGCTCGGGCCTTTGTAAGGCAGAGCACCAACGCAGACTCCTTAGCATCGCAGCCAACATGTACATCATCCGAAAATCAGCACACACGCAAGCTCAATCAAGGCAAACCGGGATCCGCAGACGTGCTTGCGGGTTGACCTGTGTGTTTGTGGTATGAGGGCGGGTGTGAAGCTGCTGCGTGACAGAAATTTGTGTTGTGTCCTTTCACTCTACGTAACTATATCGACGCAAAGTATATCGTGCCTCGCCTCATGCGCGTGAACCGCGTCTGGCACTTTCTATGCGCCAGGCGATTGTTGTTTACGGAGCTACGGAATGCTTGTATTGGGTCCGACGAATAAAATCACCGCAGCTATATAGCCGGATTCGTTGCTTCGTCGTTGATCGAGATGCAAATGCACATATGTGTGCACAGCTCTTGAGCAACTGCCTCTCGTGTGCGCCTGGAGGCCCTGGACGCAGCGCGCAGTGGGGCGCCATGGTTGATTGCACGTACAGTCGATCGCGGCAGGAACCACCATGGTGCACCACATCAATCTGTGGCTACAGCTGCGGCCCACGAACACCACGCAGCAGTCCCCAGACCCTACCGTCCCGGCCACTGCCCCTGTGTGGCAGCACAGAGCTCTCTGGGCTCTGCGTGCTGCGTGAATAAGTCATGCTTTTTGATATAGTTAACCGAGAGGTGCAGTAGCTAGCTGTTGCTGCGGCTGCACCCTACTAATTGTGTGTTCTGAGTCCACAGTGAGTGCAGCATGCACCTGTGAGACGAGTGATAAAGACTGAGGGAAACCAGTCATGTACGCATGCTGAGCTGCGGCATAGCGTGACGCGTATGTGTAGTGACCTGAGAGTCCCACACACCATAGTATAGTATGGTGTGCTGGTGGATCTGAGATCCTGGAGGATTTGAGCTGCACAGAGCAGACCACTTGTGTGTTTGTGTGGTGTGTGTGTGTGAGTGTGCTGGTGAAAGGTATAAATACCACTGTGCTTTCTGTAGCAGACATCTTGTCTGAACAGAAGATGCACAGGTATATACCTCCAGCCACTATAGCTCAGATTATGTTTTGAAGTGCTAAGTCTTGTTGTGTGTGAACACTGTGGGAAGCAAGTTTGCTCAAAGAGCATTCACTGCAGGTGTTCTGTGTGTATTGAACAGGGGTATCAATAGCAAGACAGATCACCATTTGATTACCACAGGTGAGACAAACTTAGCATATGTAATCTTGTCTGAACAGAAGATGCACAGGTGTTCTGTGTGTATTGAACAGGGGTATCAATAGCAAGACAGATCACCATTTGATTACCACAGGTTATGGGCCTATCGCGAGTACTGCGCCATGGAGTACCGGAACAACGCTCTGAACGCTGTTAGAAAGCTGAAGAGAGATGGCGACTACCGCATGTGGGCGGCGCAATTCGAAGCCTCGATGGTAACGATGAATTGCGAGCGCTGGCTCACGGATGAGCCTGACGCTGAGGAGCCGGCTGAAGTCCGGGAGGATGTCAACGTCAAGAGCCGAATGCTGCTGACGGTCGACGATCGCGGTTTGATGCGGATCATTAAACGCGCTCCGAATTCGGTGCAAGCGTGGCAAAGGGTAAGAGCTGAGTTTGAAGCAGAGCTCCAGCTCAGGCAACCGCTGCTCGTCAACCAATTGAATGCGATGAGGCAGACGACGGCGGAGTCATACACGCGGTTTGCGGAACGAGTGCTGGAGGTACTTGAGAAGCTTGAAGATACGAATTTCGAGGCGGCTGACGAACTTGCCGCCAACGCACTCGTGCGGGGTCTCCGAGAATCGTCGGAGAAGGGATCCCTCGTGTTGTTGCTAACACCACACGTCGAGGCGGGGTTCAACCGAGTGATGACAGAGCTGAAGTCCGCGACGCGCCTCCTCGAGAGCGCCCGGGAGCAGACGGCACCCAAGGACAGAGAAGGGCGCGCGATGCAGTCCGAAGGTGAGAAGCCGAAGAAAGACACAAGGAAGTGCTTCAATTGTGGCAAGCAGGGCCACATCGCAAGGAACTGCCGGCTGCCTAAGAAGGAGAAGCCGGGAGCAGCTATGATGGCACAAGGTGATGCATGCTCAATGGCTACAGGTGCACCAAGCGTCAGAGGCAGACGACGCATGTTGTACGACAGCGGGTCCTCGCACCACGTTGTGCACGACCTAAGCGTCATACGCAATGCCAGGCCCAGCAACACCAAGAGGATGGTTCTGGGCGGCGGAGAGGCACATGACGTGCTATGCGAAGGCGAAGTATGGCTGCGCGGAGGACCACTGAAGGTGGTGGAACTGCGGTCGGTGCTATGCGTGCCGAGCATGAAGGTGAACCTGCTGTCAGGGCATCTGGCTACCGAAGCGGGGCACGAATGCCGGCAGAGCGGAGACCGGTGTCACATCATTGACAACAAGGGCTACCTGGTCCTGGAGGGCTGGAAGGAGGAGCGGCTGTACACGCTCGACTGCGAGCTGATGCCCGCGGCGGCGCCAATGGAAGCTGCCGCCCACGTGGCCGTGTCCGCCGAAACATGGCACCGGCGCCTCGGACACCCTGGACGCGACGCAATGAAGAAACTTGCACACGCAGAAGGTCTGGAGGGGTGTGCTGACGAACACAACCCTACGTGCGACGTGTGCATGAAGGCGAAGCAGAGCCGGGACCCGTTCCCGAGGTCAGAGTCTCGGGCTACTGAAGCATGTGAGCTGTTGCACACCGACCTGATGGGGCCGTTCCAGGTCCCGAGCTGGGGCGGAGCTGTGTATGCTGTGACCCTCATGGATGACATGTCACGCATGGCCGAGGTCTCGTGTGTCGTCAAGAAGAGCGACGTGTACGAGTGGGTCAAGGACACAATCCGCAGATGGCAGAGGCAGACCGGACGAAACGTGAAGGCTGTGAGAAGCGACAACGGCACGGAGTTCAAAGGGCGGCTGCGGCTTTTCTTCCGGAAAGAGGGGATCGACAATCAAACAAGTGCGGATTACACCCCCGAACAGAACGGCAGAGCTGAACGGCTCAACCGGACATTGCTCGAGAAGACACGCGCGATGCTGATCGAGTTTGATTTGTCGCCGAAGTTCTGGGCTGCAGCCCTGGAGACCGCATCTATAGTCCGCAACTGTATGCCAACAAAGGGGGAGACGGTGTCGCCGTATGAACAGTTCTATGGCACGGCCCCTGACGTACAGCGACTGCGTGTTTTTGGGTGCCTTGCATATGTGCATGTGCCCCATGCAAAGCGCAAGAAGCTGGATGCCCGCGCTGAAGCAGGCATCTTGGCGGGCTACCAGCAAAGCAGCAAGGCCTACAAGGTCTACGTCTGGCGCAACGGTGAGTTCGAACTGGTGAAGTCCCGAAACGTCCGTTTTGATGAATCACACACATGCTGGCAAGGGTGTGGACTCCGACGTGCTGATGAGGACTACAGCTTCCTCGAGACGATGATATCCGAATGCGATGATCATGATGATGGACTGGAGGAGGGCTACCTGCCGGCTGAGGCTGATGACATCAACGTCGGCGATGAATACGCTGACATGCCGGCTCTCGTACCCGCAAGTGACTACGGGGACTCAGATGAAGAGCCTCCGGAGCTGGAGTCTAACGAGGAGGGGGACGATGACGAAGACGACGGTCCAGACCACCCCGGCAGCGAAGACAACGGTCGAGACCTCCCCGGCAGCGACGACGACGCTACTGACGAGAACCCTGAAGATCCGGCAGATGACGAAGCGGAAGAGGAGCACCCTGCTCACCGCTACCCACGGCGGAACCGCCAGCCACCTGATGTGTACCAGCCACATGCCTACAACTACGCTGCGGCGGCTGAGCTGACGGACGAGCCGAAGACAACCAAGGAGGTATTGTCACGGCCGGATGCACCTCTGTGGAAGGAGGCCATCGACTCGGAGTGGGCGTCTCTGAAGGCAATGGGAGCGATGGAGGCAGTCACAGAAGTTCCCAAGGGCAAGCGCGTTTTACCCATGAAGCCGGTGTACAAGGTGAAGCGAGATGCACGCGGCGCGGTCGACAAATACAAGACGCGGCTGGTGGTACTCGGATGCTTGCAGAGAAAGGGGATGGATTATGACGAGGTATTCGCCCCAACTGCTCAGCAAGCCACCTTCCGCATTTTGCTCGCTGAAGCCGCCGAGTATGACCTAGACCTGCGTCAGTTCGATGTGGCCACGGCTTACTTGCATGGTGAGCTGGGCGGGGACGAGGTGTACGTGTCAGTACCACCTGAGTTCGGCGGTGGCGGTGTGTACCGCCTCCGGAAGGCGCTCTACGGTCTGAAGCAGGCGGCACGGGCCTGGCACGCCAAGCTCTTGGGGGAGCTGGTGCGGATGGGGTTCACCGCGTCTGAAGCGGACCCCTGTTTGTTCTTCAAAGGTGAAGGACAAGAGCGCCTCTACGTTCTGATCTACGTGGACGGCGGAGTGATCGTCGGCAAACGGCACGCAGCCCAGGCAGCCTTGGCGGCAATCGCCGGCGCCTTCGACATTAAGGACATCGGAGAAGTGTCGTACTTCCTCGGGCTGCAGCTCCAGCGGGACCGCCAGCAAGGCACAATCTGGCTGGGGCAGCCCAAGTACGCTCAAGACATCCTTGACCGTTTCGGCATGACAGCATGCAAGCCTGTGTGCTCCCCTATGGAGGCGAATGCACGTTTGAATAGATCTGAGGAGTCTGCTGTCATTGACGCGCCGTATGCTGAGGCTGTGGGGTCACTGCTGTACCTCACGGTCAACACGCGCCCGGATCTTGCGTTCGCTGTGGGTGTGCTGAGTCGTTTCGTGTCGAAACCCTCAGAAGTGCACTGGAAGGCGGTCAAACGCGTACTGAGATACCCAGCCGGGACTCTGGACCGCGGCATAGTGTATCAACGTGGCAGCCCGGACATCGAGGCTTACTCGGATGCCGATTACGCGGGGTGCACTGATACTCGCAGGAGTACGTCTGGTGCTGTGATTTTGAAGCGCGGTGGTGCTGTCGTGTGGAGAGCAAAGTTGCAGACGGTGGTGGCTTCCTCGACGTGCGAGGCAGAGTACATCGCTGCAGCAGCTGCAGCCAAGGAGCTGCTGTGGGTCCGCAAGCTCATGGGTGAAATGAGCGGGCAGGTGGAGCGGGTTCGCCTCTATGGCGACAACCAGTCAGCTCTGGCATTGATGCAGCAGCACACCCCGGGAGCATCCGGACGATCGAAGCACATCGACGTGGCCTACAACTTCGTGCGCCACCGTGTCATGCAAGGGGACATTGAGCCTGTTTTTTAGGGCACAAAAGACATGAAGGCAGACATTCTGACCAAGGCACTGCCGGGGCCAAGCCATGAAGACGGGGCTCAGCGCATGGGGATGAAGAAGATGTTGAAGCCACTCGCATGATCATTCTGGGGGAGTGTGGCAGCACAGAGCTCTCTGGGCTCTGCGTGCTGCGTGAATAAGTCATGCTTTTTGATATAGTTAACCGAGAGGTGCAGTAGCTAGCTGTTGCTGCGGCTGCACCCTACTAATTGCGTGTTCTGAGTCCACAGTGAGTGCAGCATGCACCTGTGAGACGAGTGATAAAGACTGAGGGAAACCAGTCATGTACGCATGCTGAGCTGCGGCATAGCGTGACGCGTATGTGTAGTGACCTGAGAGTCCCACACACCATAGTATAGTATGGTGTGCTGGTGGATCTGAGATCCTGGAGGATTTGAGCTGCACAGAGCAGACCACTTGTGTGTTTGTGTGGTGTGTGTGTGTGAGTGTGCTGGTGAAAGGTATAAATACCACTGTGCTTTCTGTAGCAGACATCTTGTCTGAACAGAAGATGCACAGGTATATACCTCCAGCCACTATAGCTCAGATTATGTTTTGAAGTGCTAAGTCTTGTTGTGTGTGAACACTGTGGGAAGCAAGTTTGCTCAAAGAGCATTCACTGCAGGTGTTCTGTGTGTATTGAACAGGGGTATCAATAGCAAGACAGATCACCATTTGATTACCACAGGTGAGACAAACTTAGCATATGTAATCTTGTCTGAACAGAAGATGCACAGGTGTTCTGTGTGTATTGAACAGGGGTATCAATAGCAAGACAGATCACCATTTGATTACCACACCCTGTCCGGAGCAGATCTTGCTGATACTGTAAGCTATCATGCTCGTCCAACACGGAGAGATCTGCATGCAGCCATGTGCGCATACGAGGCCATATCGGCTGGATATCGACTGCTCTATGTATCCGCAAGTATGGATTCTCCGTGAGTCGCGTACATCAAGTTTACAGCTTGATCATGCCGTTTGCGGCACGCCGTCAAACTCAGCAGTTGTGGTGGCAATGTGCCTCCACCAACACGCACCTGGAGGTCGGCATGTGATCGTGCACGTGCCGCGGCAAAACTCATCGGAGGCCTCAGGTGGTGGTATCTCCGAGATACCTGCAGCGAGTATCTCGACGAGGCTGCTGGGGTCTTGCATTGGCAGCATAGATGGCCCGGCAGTCGCCCGGGGCCCAGGTCAACAGCGTTTACTGGTGCATGTATATATGAGCATCTCTGGGCACCTGGCATCCAACATTAGCTTAAGGTCAGAGCCGTCAAAGCAGGAGTGGGTACAAGTCAGCGTGCATATCTTAAGATATATGGGGGGCATACAAATCTAGATTTCCCGAGTGATCACTAGATAAATGTGGACAGCGTATGCAGAGGATCTTCCAGCTCTAGAGCGCGCGGGCCTGCATTCCAACGACCATTTCGAAAGCAGGCTGCTACAGACGGTTTTACAGGCCGTGGCGCATAAAACGCCGTTCCACCGCTGTGTTGCAGCCCAGAGTGCAGATTTGCGCCTCGCTGAAATGCGGCACCAGTGCTGCCGCAGTGCTGGCAATCACCCGTCGAGGCAGCCTCAGCTTTCCGTGGCGGCTGACGCGCGATGTCGCGGCAGCGGTGCGCGGAACCTACGACCCGATGACGGCTGTGTGGACCTCCGTTTTCGCACCTTGGCCCATTCGACACTTCGATGCTCGACCCACCCATCTCGCCCCGCATGCAATATTAATCTCCACGCCTGCAACGCCACAGCGCACCTCTCCCAACCCACCAGCGCAGCCTTAACGCAACGCCCACCTCCCTGACCTTCAGATGTGTCCGTTCGAAGGCACGAGGCTGGGCATTCGCCATCGGCTTCTCGATTCTGACTTCCCAATTAGCAATGCGAGCCACTCCTGACGCCTGCACACCCGCGCTCGGGCCGCCGCAATCATCTTGCACGCTGCTAGAGGTTGATTCAGATGTTTCGGTCAGCAGAGGCGAGGGCTGGAGCGCCCCGCAGGCTCTGGAGCAGACTTCGCTACTTGGTTCCGTCCCCAGCTTCGCAGGCTCCACCTCCTCGGTGCGATCCCCGCCACGCCCCTCAATTACCACTCCACATATCCATTACCTTAATTTTCTTTTGAGGCCGTGGATGTTGACGGCTGTCGTGCGTGCTGGGGTGTGTGGTGCATCCAGCCCGCATGGCGCGGCGCTTCCGCGCTGGCAATGCACATGCAAGAGCTGCATTATCCTAGGGTTCGCGAGCCATCCATCCCTTGGGCACTGTCGCCACCTCCCTTGAACAGACAGATAATATCTGTTTCGGAGACGGGCGCGGTGATCATGTGGTGATGGTGTCTCGGAAACCAGCACAGCGCGATGTGAGACGTCCGATGCAGCTGCAGGAAACGTGCTTGCAGCCTGCGGCTGCAGGATCCGCCGCGCGATACAGCTTCCGCATCTACATGTGCTATTGCGTCGTTGCACTGCCTCATCATAAGTGCTTGGTGGTGCTACATCTACGACTCGAGCTCGTGGAGGACGAAGAATCTCGGTCAGACGCAATTATCATGATCGTCCGGAGAGTGCACGGGTGTCGGTCGAGATAGTCTTTGCCCACGTTGACCAGCGCGCGGTGCTGACCGCGCATCCATGAGGCTGTGCATTGCTACCAGCCGACTGGTGCAAGCGACAGCTTCGCTCCAGCCGTTCGTCTGCCGCTCCGACATCTGGGCCATCTCGTGTGCAATTACACCTTTGTGCTTCCCGTGCTGTCCCTGGTTGCCGCGTGCATCGCCTTGGTCAATGAGCGCCGCGTTGGCGTATAGATCTGACGATATGTCGCACGTCCCGTGTGCACGTGAACATCCATCCGCACGAAAGCTATACGAATCCATGTGTTGTCTGGTAGACTTTGTACAGTGCGAAGCCGAGGCGTGCAATGTAGCCGAATGCCTGCGCAGCAGGGGAGACGTGATCGCAATCGGCGTGCACAGCTGGCGTGATTGTGTCGTGACTGTACACGGCTCGTCCGCGGCGCCACACGACATCACGATGCGTACCTTGATATCTCATGGTCCCGACGACCGACGACGCAATCCATCGCTTCTCGGACCTGCTGGCGCTTGCGCACCGCTGACCCCCGCATGCGCAGCTTGGCTCGCATGATATGATTCCAGTGAAGTTGCGTACTCTTCCGCTACATGCGAGAGGATCAGAGATGGCTGCAGATCTCCAGCTGCGCACGGCCTTCCGGTTACGGCACGTTAAGTTTGGCCGGATCCTCGGCAACGTTATGACGCGCGCTGCCATGTGTGCGACGCAGGTTCGGTTCATGCACTGCAATGCGGCGCACCGTTCATGCACGCGCCGACCCCTCATGAGGCCTCCCGGCACCCCGCGCAAAGCCATTCGAGATGTCATGATCACGGCGCACAACGGCGGTGAATTGCGGCCGCCACTAAAACCCACCCGCCGCAAAGGAAATTTCCAGGAGAACAAAATGGACTGCTTGCCGATCACCCTACGGATCATATCTATGGGCTGTTTCCTTTGGGTAGCTGTTGGGGCAGGTCTGCATGCCGTTGGTAGCCGTCCAGCTGTGGCGAACTGTCTGCTTGATGTTGCCTTTACATATGATCTGTACATTCCAACAGCAGCGAGCAGTGCGATGCACTCATGAGCCTATTCCCTTGATGCAGACCACCGCTCGTCATCGTCAATGCGCGCACTGCATACACAGAATCACAATACGGCAATGAAATCATGCATACATGCATACAATATCTTTTGTTTGTTGCCAGCGTTTGTACGACCCTGGTCGTTTGTACGACCCTGATGCGTACAGTTTTGTGCCATTGTCGCATGAGACGCATGGTCGCTTGGGACGGCCTGCCATGAATCACTTGAATCGGCTGGTGGAGGTTGCGTCTCGGTGTGGTAAGGTGAACCGTGCTTTATTTTTTACGAATGCTCTGCGCCGGTTGAGTGTGGCGTTGTGCAAGGGGAATGCTCTTGTGCTCCGTGCGGGGCTTCAATCTTTGGCTGGCATCCAGTAGGGCGGTGGTATGTGCTCGTGCCCGGCCTAGTGCCATGACTGCATGAGTGGATATGCGTGTGTATTCCTGGCAACGGCTCGCTGCCCGGCCTCTGTCCTTTGTAACTACATACAATATCTTTACATACATACAACATCTTTGGCTGGCATCACCGGCCGAGCTGTGGTACGTGCTCGTGCCCGGCCTAGTGCCATGACTGCGTGAGTGGATTTGCGTGTGTATTCCTGGCAACGGCTCGCTGCCCGGCCTCTGTCCTTTGTAACTACATACAATATCCCCACCGAGCAGTGCCCAGGTCCCTGCCCCTGTGCTCTGACAACTGCCGGCTCTGCCTGCAGAGCAACATACCGCCAGATGCTGGGAGTGGCGGCAAGCACAGCACGCGACGCTGCCGCGGCGGCCGCGTCACCACCTTCTCGCAGACCTCCCGGCTCTCCCTCTCCTCGCGGATCTCCTCGGACCTCCAAACGGCCACCGACCTCCTCCCCCCACCGCGGCGCCGCTGCAGCCTCAGTTCGGGGCTCGAGCAGTCGAAGCGCACGCCTGAGGCCACCGCTAGCGGCCTGTCAACCACCTCCTCCCCCACCCTACCGTCTGTACACCTCCGCTCGAAGCAGCTGTCGGACCCTAACACCTCCCAGTCTTTCCACGCTGACGCGGATGTGCCGGGGCCGGCTGCCGCTGTGCCTATGCGGCACGGGGTAAGGGGGCGCCAGGAGGCAGCGGCGGCGGCGGTTCGACCGACATGTGCTGCGATCGCAATCCACGCGGCGCGTGTGTGGGGCCATGCTGCGGTGCAGTGCGCGCAGGATTCCGTCAGCCTGCCGCTTGATCCAAGCGCGACGAACGTCCGCCGCGGCGACACGGCGGCGTTGCCGCCACAGCCACGTGTCGCCCCGGCCTGGTCAGACCCGTTCCTGGACTCCAACTCTGTGTGCGTGACACGCAGCACGACGTCTGCTCATGTCCCGCAGCATGCGTCTGCGACGGACGACAGCTGTGCGACCCATGCGGTGTATGCTGTGTCAGACGTGTCGGGTGGCTACACGGGCGCTCCTTCGGGGTGTTTACCGAGAGTTCCGCCAGCTGCGGGGGTCCCGATGGCGGGGAGGCCCTCTAGCCACGTTCCGCCAAACAGCAGTGCGGAGCGAGGCCTGTGTGGCATCCGGCGCTGTGGTGTTGCCGATGGCCGCTGGGAAGCAGACGTGGCCACTGGGGCAGTGACCTCGTCTGCGTGTGTATCGGTGCGGTGTTCCCGGTCTGCCTCCTCGTCTCCCACACGCCCGCGCAAGGCGTTTCTCGGGGGCAATGAGATCCGTGGAACCCTATCCCGCGCGCTTGCGGAACTCGGCGGGCAGTCGTCATCGTCCCTGGGGCTGTATGACAGTAGCAATGACCTTGCGGGGGTAGCAGGGGGTGGTGGATTTCTTGACCTATCGTACCTGGGGTACCCGGAGGGATCCTGGCAAACCCTATGCGGCCCCGACTGCCGAGCCGAGCAACAGGAGCCCGAGAGTTCTGAGCATCCTACAACGGCGACGGCGCACAGCAAGCCCGCAGTGGCGGCGCTGCAGCGGCGCCACGCGGCCCTAGCCGTCGCACGCAACCCTGCTGTCCGCGCCGTGGAAGACGAGCGCGTGTCGCAGGAGCCGTACCTCGGGACGTGCCGGCTACCCCAGCACGTCGCCGCGGCTGCGCCGCCGCAGGGCAGCGGGAATGCCACGCCATCGCGCTTGAGGCGGAGCCGAAGCGCGAGCGCTGGTGGTGCGTGAAGGTCATTGTGTACCCCGCACTGCTGGGGCATACCCGGCCTGAACGCCCGGCGCTTGTGCAGTGCACCGTTTGTGTGTGTGCCTGATCTGTTGCTGCCCAGCATGACGGCTCCTGCTGGCCGCTTGATGCGGTTTGCGTCTGTGAAAAGTACGAGGGTGTGGCTAAGGTGTCGCCTACACCCATGCACCTGTCCCGTGGCAAGCGTCAGGGGGGTGTATGCTGATCCGTGATGTCACATGCACACCTGTTCGGCTACTGTATCTGTAGCTTTTTTTGGTCAACGCCACCGAGGTGCCTGCTGGGTGCTAGGAAGGGTGGGGATCTGCCAGTGGGCGGTTCTGGGCACAAAGGGTGGCGGTCCGAACCGGCGTGCCTCCGCAGCCCACCTTGGCGCGGTAGGCCTGTGTGTAGGCGGTGAAGGGAGCTGCAGAGGGGATGTACAATCCTGGACTGTCTTGCGAGAATATCCACCGTTGTGAGATTGTCGGCTTGGGGAAAGCACGGTTGCGCGTGGTTTTGGTTGATACGGGGTCAAGTGTGCCTGGCTGCTGTACAGGTCGGTGGCGCATGCATGCAGCGTATGCGCACGCGCCGGCCGCTGCCACCCGGTCACTGAGCAACCAACAGTTTTGTCCTCATCGCTTATGCGCGTTGCGTGGAAGAATGTGGGTGGGGCATTTGTTCATTTTATTTATGTACATGCATGCTCCTCAGGCATGGACTGTGTGGATGTGGCAGCTGTCAGGGTAGGACAGGGTCTGCTGGGACTCGACACGGCCCGCCCGCCATTGCGGCAAAGGGCAGAGTCGCAGATGTAGGATGCTACGAGCAGAGGCATGCACGTTGTCGTTGGCAACACATTATTAATATTATTATTGTAGGTGTCGTGGAAGGGCTGCCATTGTTTGAGAATTTAAGGGCGTGGCTGGGTGGCTTGGAGCTGCCGGGCGGCGCCGGGCGGGAGCACCCATGTGTAGTTTGAGCTGGCATTGTAAGATGACCGCAATGCATGCTAGCAGGCGGGGCCCCTCTACTGATGTGGGCATGACGTGCGGGTGGAGATGCCGTCGGCTTGTTTCCTGTACCCTGTAATGTGACATATGCCAGATTGAATGCAGTAGTGCTCGAAACATGTCCAATCTTCGCTGCTTGAGTGTACATTTTTTTGCTTGGACAGCTGCATGCGGCGACGGCTGCAACTGCTTCGGACTAGATGAATAGCTGTACGAGTCCGTGTCTCGGTTCAACACAGGCAAACAATCTTACAGTGTGGGCGTCGGCGGTTTGAGGCCAATGCCCTGATGGCCCTGGAGTATGTACTCGCAAAGCCATCGCTTGTGCAGTTGAGGGAAAAACAAAAAAATTAGCGCCTCACAAGTGGTTACAAGTCTAGCAGAAGCACAACAGACCGACAAGTGTAGCCGCAGGTTCAAAGACAACCACAGGTGTTCACCCTTCGACATGGAATAGCTTAACAAGATGACTCTCTGTGTCGATGCTGGACTGTCATTCGTTGACACTTGTTGCAACTACGACATTGATACAGTGAGAGTACCAGTGAAGTGGAGTGTTTCTGGATGTTCTGAGCCGCATACTTTAACGGACCACGCCAACTCCAGATAGCCGAAACCACATACCAGGGGAGAGTCGGAGAATCGCCCGGATCGCCCCACGCAGACACAACTCAGAGGGCCTCACCCTGTGCAAAGCGAGGTGGTCACACGATAGTGCAGAAGGTAAAGGTAATGGATGGGCAGCATGACCACTCAGGGTCAGTAAAAGAATCCATGTACTGTCATCCTCTGAGAAGTTTGTAAACACATAAGACACACATCACATAAGACCATCACGGCCTACGCATGGACAGGAGCACAAACTGACAGGGCCGAGGTGTGTCCAGCTGCAGCTCTCTTTACGCCTTGAAGTACATATTTGCATGCCTGGCTGCAGCAGTGGAGGGTTGTGCTAGGCCACCGGGCTGGGCTGAGAACACTGCACCCTTCAGACGTCCGGTCAAGCTTCAAGAGCTAGGCTTCAGATTCATCTTGCATGCAAGGTGTTGCTCCAGCATCTCAGCAGTGGGTGACAGTCCTGCGACAGGATGTGTATGCAACAGGAGCTCGAGTAGACTATTGTTGTCGCGCTGCTGTGAGCGATGAGGCTGTCGGTACTGATCCATGGCTGTGTATCTAGATTACATTATGCCACGCTGTCAAGCGCACTCACAGCTATAGTGTCCTTTACGCCGCTATGGGGAACATGTGGACAGCACAAGAGGCACTCACCTCCCTGTGCTGTCTGTGAGACACGAATGATGAAGCCCGCGACACTGAAGTGGTGCCAGGTACACACAGATCGGGTGGCACGAGGCAATACCGAGCACCGCTATGCGTGCCATCGCAAAGGGCATTGCGAATCAAGTCAGTAACTCATTAGAGCGTGACATAAGCGCAGGGGCATGCAGGCTTTGACTGGCAACTGCCGTGCAGGTCTCGCATGTACAGAAGTGGGTCTGGCGCCATTACCTTCGCAGTTAGACGCGGGCCCTGGAGGGACACAGCGGAAGCAGACATGCAAAGCCGACAACAGTGACATATTTAGAGTCCGCAGGTTCCGGTGTACACCATAGCTTCAACAGCAGGCATGTTCGAGGTAGACCAACGCGGCAGACCTGCAGCTTCCACCGCATAATCTGATGCTCGAGGCCAGAATGGTCGAGCACACTGTTGAATTCCAGCGGACTACGTATTACATCTGGGACGTTGCGTCCAGCACGGGGCCGGGAGCCAGGTACCGCATGTGTAGCTGCCAACGTGCAGCGGCAACGTCGACCATGAAAGCCCGGAACGCAGTGAAGCTCGACCACGAGTTTTCGAGACCCACCAATCCCGAGCAATCGACGTGATCGACATATCTCGAGACAGCTCCCTGCGGAGCCACGCCACCAGAAGCACCACAGACCTTGGACACGTCGTAAGCACACGGCGCAGCGAGCTGAGATTCATCACTATATAAGAACAGTGCATGGTGTGCGATCATGATCGTTTTTTATGCTCCTTCCTTACGTACGCTTGGCTGGGTCCTGGCAATATAAATGGAAAGCTGAAGATGGAGCCCACAAGCACGACCTGGATGTTCATCAGCGCACCCAGATCATGCACGCCCCAGACTATCTTGGCAATGCAACATGATTAGGCTGCGCTGAAGATAGCGCTGCGAATGGTCCACTTCACGTTCGCGGCGCTCACAGGGCACGTGCTGGGTGTACCCGCGATATCGGTCAAAGGGATCCGGACTCCGTGCCTGTCATGACACCTCTGAACCCGCACAAGGCAGACATCCACCTTTCAAACATGGCATCCAAACTTGGAATCATAACACCGATTAATGCACCGTGGACTGTTCGATTGTCAACATCGAACACTGCAGTGCACTGCTAGCGCTCAGCGGTCACAGGACGGCGAAGGATCTGTCATCGTTACCGGTTCAACGCGGTTAGCTCGGTATGCGCACAGGGCAGCGTTTGCACCTGTATCGCCAGACCAGCCAGCATTACAGGAGTCTGCCTGCTGCTGCACACACCTGCAGTACTGAGGTGGGATGTTGAGGTCTTTCGGGCCCGCCATGACCTGATTGCTTGCGAATTGCATGCCCGGCCAGAAGCGATCGGTTGCCTGCGCGGCACATGCATGCGGCTGTGGTGACGGTCGAGGTGACCAACCGGCTGCCGCCTCGAGATCCGCTCTTCAGCCATCTTTTGCACCTATGAGCTCTAACAGGCTGAAAGACGCTACAGGATCAGATAAATACTATTTATAGGCCAATTCTTATAGTATCCGGGGCCAGGAGGCGTAACGCTAGCTGCTGGTGCCCAGAAACGGCGATGAGCTTGTTCGTTAAGGTAATCTGGAGTTCGATTATATACATGGTACCGCCCGCGCGCATGCGGCCGTGCATACGTAAAAAAAACCTCATCTGGCGTGCGGCCAACGCAAGCACAGCCGCGTACATGCGCCAAGCTGAGCAGCACGCTGGGACACGGGTACCGACAAAAACAGCTGACGAGGTGCGATGCTGCCAGCATTCCGCGGGCCCCAGAGGATAGGTGCTGCAGACGCCAGCCAGGATTCCCGGGTACCGCGCTGGCTAAAGCGTGACTAGCCGAGTGGACAGCACAACGGCCGCGACTGGACGGGCATGCGTTGGCATTGGCAGAGGGTATGTACAATCTTAAGCCACAAGGAAACCTCACTGTACAGCTCTGATGCCACCACTCGACGATCGTCGTGTGTGGCTGTACACATTTGCAGCTCTTCACCTGCTTTACGCACCGGTACATATATAGCATGCACGCGATGCATGTTCACGGGTCTGGCTGTGTAGCACCGAGTGTGGGCCGGCGTATCTCTACTTTGCGGCCGCCCGGATCGTAACTGAATAGGTTTGCGTTAGCTGTTGCGGCATGGGGTTGGGCTTCCGCGTGTCCGTTCGACGGTGAACATGGAAGACGCATGAATGCATCCAGCGGACTTTATGCAGGGCTCAGAATGCGGACGCAAACAGCGCTGCATCAGAGTGGCATAACAAAGTTTCGGCTCGAGTCAGCGGTGGCACACGTTTCTCTTTCGTTGCGCTGTATCCGCTATTCAGCTGTGGTCCACAGGCGAGCCTGACTGCCGATGTCGCTTTCCACAGCGGGCGCAAAGCCTGAGCTGACGAGACCAAGCTCTGCGAAAACAGATCTGACTTGTTTATCTGATATTCTTAGCCAGGAGCCGGATGCTATTGGCGTCTCCAGCCAGATGTTCCACGCGCAGAACAGTCTATTTGAAACCAGCCAAGCCATCACAAGCATGGTGCGCACCCGCTGTCTCAGAATCGAAAATAGAAATTTTATGGCGATTTTATTCATGCTATGGGCGTCGAGGTCCCTGTCGAGTGGCTTACTGTCTGACTGCTTGCGACAACAACTAAGGTTCTAGTCAGCACGACCCGGTCACCTTCGCGCCAAGCGTTCTCCGTCCATTGCAATCGAAGAGAAGAGGTTCACATTGATTTAATCGGCCTTGCAGTTCTCTTCCAGATGGTATCCAGTCAGCCCCGCATCAGCGCGCGGCATGGTCCAGCGGTGCTCCGAGTGACTAACACTTTCCGTTTGCAGGCATCGCCATCCATCATCCGCACATTCGCCTGCAAAGGAGGCCGAATCACCACCATCTCTACCAGATCTCCAAGCCCAGCGGCCTCGTTCCAGTCACATCCATCCTTCCTATCACACCAATCCCCACAACAGCCGACGCCACTGCAGCTCCACCTTCAATCTGTCTCATGGCAGTCTTCATCCAAGGCAGCTCCTCAGCATGCTTCCAGCCCGCAGATGCACCAGAAGCCGCCGTCAGGGCAGCTGGAAAGCACCTGCAGTGCAGCTCCCACACCTGCTACCACCCCCAGGGACCGCCACACCTTCAACCACCACGCCCAAGCCACCCGAAGCACTCAGGCGGTCCTCCTCCAGGTACAAGCCCAGCTTAAAGCCCACCGCGTCGCCCCAGACCCTCCATCCCCGGCCGGTGACATCTGCGACACAGACAGCACAACCGCGAACTGGCAAAACGATGGTGATTCCGAGCAAACCCCGACCGCCACCGCGACCGCCACAGCCACCACACCGTCCACAGCCTGCCCCGAGTCCCCTTCACAACCCCCGCCAGCACCCACGTCTCCGGTTTGCAAGCCCGCCCCACCCGTAGACCTCCCTGTCTCGTTCGCGTGCAGAGGCCGCGAACACGTGCGCACTCAAAGCCGGTCCCCGCCTGACCAGCGAATCCCAGCGGAAATACCAACTCTCACGCGGCGACCATGCGCCGCGTCCAGCGGCCGCCGCGGCCCGGCGACCACCCTCGAGCACATCCGGGAGGCCTACGCCGCGCAAGCCCGCCGCCGGCCGGCCCCCCTCAGCCCGCCGCCGCAGCCCCACCGCGCCACGCTCCGCACGCCGCGGGGCACCCGCGGCTGCCGGGAAGAGAGCCGCAGCTTCATGGAGCCCTCCACCGGCCTGTCGTCGTTCTCGATGCGGATACACGGGCCCCCCGGAGGAGGCTGCGGTGCGTCGTCGCGGCTGCACCGGCAGGCTCGCGAGCACCGCGTGAGCGAGCTCTTCGCGCGGCCGATGTCGTACGCGACGAGCCGCAGCATTGCGCTGAAGCCGCGGGAGAGGGGTTGAGATGCTGCATGTGTATCTGTCTGGTTGTCCATGTATTTGTTTGCTGTGACTTGGGGAGGGAGGCCGGGGGGCTCAGCCAGAGCCTCGGGCTAGCTCATTGCGGCAGGAGCAGGTGAGTTCAGTGGAAAGGAGGAGAGCACGTGGTTGGTGCAGTTTGGCAGACAGGAAAGTAGGCAGGGTCGGCAGTGTGAAGGGACGTTGCAGGTGCACACGCGGGCCGGGCGGCCCGGGCATGTGTTCCATGCGTGCGCCCGCGGCCGTCTGGAGACGAGTGCGTCATTGGTAGGCAGGCGCCCTGTGGGAGGCCTGGAGGCGCAGGCTCGCAGGGCGGGGCAACGTGCGTACACAGCATGCATGGCAGCGCGAGGACAGGGGCTCTGTGGCCCGCCGCAGAGTGGCCCTGGAGGGTGCGGCAAAACAGCGGCAGCAAATAATGCGCGCCTGGCGTGGAGGCCGTGGCAATGCGCTCAGTGTGCTTGGCGAGAGGTGGGCCGTGGGACGGCACACATATCCGCAGCGAGAAGGGGCTAGTCTGCATCACATGTTATATTGCCGTTTGAATAAACTGAATCATTCGAGTGTTGTGTGATGGCAGGGCCACGTCGCCGGATAGTGACACGCGGCCGGCGGGCTGTGCAGGTATGCATGAGCGGTGGCTGGATTTTTTTTGGGGATGGCATTGTTTAGGGCAGCGCACGCCGGTGCCTTTTTGTTTGGTCGATTCGGGCTTGATTCTTTTCTATTTTGGGGCTCCCGGGAGCCAGGGCCCGCGCGCGGACCTCTTTAGGCATCATGATGGCGTAGGCGCATCACCGCGGTGATCTTTCTGAGACTGGTAGGCATTGTGTGCGTGTTGGTAGTGCTGCTGTACATGGTAGAGTAGCTGTCTGTGACGTGTGATTCATGCTGTAAACCCATTTATGCACATCGCCGCTGCCCGATATCTGCAGCTCCTCCACATGTGGACAAGGCCTGCATCTCCTGATTGGTTCGGGGCACTTTGCCGCAGGCGCGAGGCCGTGGCCTGAGCAGCCATGTGCACGTTTACACGAACTCTTGGTTCTCGTCTAGCTGGTGGTGGCCGCCCCTGAGTGTGTGCAGCAAGTGCGGCAGGGTCTGCAGCCTTCACATGCAGAAGGCATCCATCATGTTCAGCAGACACTGTGTCCTGAGTTCTCTCATGGCCTGTTTGGCTCCACCTCCCGCGCCACCTCCACAAGCGGTCGCCCCTGCGTGCAGACGGCGTGTGACCACCGCGTCGCCGTCACTGCGGCCGCCATGTGCACGCTCATGCCGGCACCTGCATGCATGTGTGGGCCATGTGTATGTGCTCCACAGCGCACAGCATGCTGCGCTGCGTGCAGCACGCAAACATTGTCCGCCCGGGGGCACATGGTCGGTGCTGCGAGAGGCAGACCCGATACCCGACTGGTGCAACGGTCTTGCTTCGGGGCCGTGGTGCTGGCGTATTTTGTGTGTTCCACCTGTTGCATGGCAACAGGATGATCCGGCACGTTGACTCTGGGTTGTGTGCTGACGATGTGGTGAGACACGTGAAGTTGCACTGGCGAGAGCAGCGATGCTGTATGGCAGAGTGCCAGCGTGCATCAGCCACGAACGAGAACGTCAAGAGCGCAGGAGCATAGGAACTCTGGACAGCATTGATCCTGGGTGCGTGACTCAGGCTCAGATGCCTCTGACTCTGGAAGCGTACCATGACGTCTCCAATGGATGCTTACTGCTGAGCAGTCAGCCCCTGAGTCACCCATGAAGCAGACACACACTTCAAATTTGATTGATCTGCCCCAAGTGACGGCTGGCATGGCTGTGCTGCTGGGTCAGCAGGTCTCTGAGTCAGGTGGGATTGCAAGCCTGTGAGTCAATGCAGTCAGGCGCGATTATGGTGGACTCAGATGATCGTGGCAGGCTGATTGCCGAGGTGCTCCATATGTGCTATATAGCCACTTGCCATGTGCTTCAGGCCCTATCTGCAGAGGCCAATCCTGTGTTGGTGGATCTGGAATTGGCTGGACTTCTGGGCATACCGCGGTTTTCTTTCTGGAACAGGTGCTTTTGATAGTGCTGGATTGATGCTCAGGCTTCGAGCAGGGCGCAGTGGCTTGTGCTACATGCTGTAACACCTGCTGCCCTGTGATGCTTTGTTCGGGCAGTCATCCCGCCATTGAGTCAATAAAAGCGTGTGATTCATAAGCTTCAATGAGTCATTGAAGAAAATTGCCAGATGATAAAGCGATGTTGTGCTATTGCTACTCTGTCGCCATCATGAGTACGGGTATTGCTGCACGAGTGCACCATGATGAGGTGAGTGCCAATGATAGTGAGCACCCTTTAGCACGCCAGTGAACACGAGGGACCTGTGGATGCGTTGCAGACGGAAACAAAGAAAGCGAAAGTTGAATGCCTTACTGCGACACGATCCGCGATCAGTGCATTCCTGGCTGCGCAGTGATTCAGTGCGCAGGGAAGCAGCCCCACCCATGGCGCGGTGTGGGTGCGCGAAGCCACTAGCGAGCACATCGACACTTGCTTGGTAGACATGGTTTCGAGAATGACAGTCTTCAATCGTTGATGCCTACGAGAAGGCAACACTGCAGACAGCCAACAACAGGATCTCGAGAAATACGCGGTCATAGCAGCTGGTCAACATTGATATTAATGGATGTTCTAAATCTGCAGCCACGCAGACGGAGCGCACACCGCTCACGCACGCTTTCCCTTGTCGGTTAGAGCTCTGCGCGGCTTTGCAGCATGCGTTGACACACTGATCGTTGCTGACCTCACCGCGGTGCACCGCAGGGCGCAGCTTCTTGCAAATGCGATGGCAACTTGGGCGGCAGGGTATCAACCTGCGGCAAGTTGCATGCAGTTTTTTGTGTCTTGATGATGCTCACAGATATGATTTCGGAAAGTGCATCGCGATGAGGAGAATAGGACGGCAGACCGGTATGGCATCGACATGAGACCTCATGCACAAACATCTATCGTGCCTTTTTCGGGTATCTCGGGAGACACGAGTTATTCCACGCACACGAACCCAAGCTGGAGCGCTCCACACAGCCACGAGAGGCATGCATATATGATGTTGTATGATATATACATTACCTGAAAGGTTGCCGTTCTGACACTGCACTTTCACACGAGGTCTCGGAAGGGCGTGAGGGAACACGATGCCTGCTGCCACTATGCACCGCTCAGAGCTGCGTGGCAGACCCGTCGAACGTGTACAGCATATGCAAGTGCTCAAGCAGTGGTCTCCGCATTTGATGTCTAAACTACAGTATCCTACACTGTACGTGAGTGTGAATATGTATGGAGCTACAGCACACTTGTGCGCAGCTATATGTAGCTGTGCAAAAGGCGGAGAGGAGGCTGCGCAGGCCTCCGGAGCAATCTCTCTGCAGGTTCATGCTTGCGGCAGTTGCAGCACTTGCTGACAAGGGGCAACTCCTTGCTGCCTGAGTGTGAAACCATATCTGGGTCATCTGTGATTATTGCTGCCTCAGCAGATCTAACTGCCCAACTGCGCCCATCATCAGCCCTCATCCACATGCACTATGGCCATCATCCACAGAATCCTTGCAACCAAGAAGATCCAGCTTGAACTGCAGACTGTCAAGGGCATGTGACTGCAGACAGCAGCCATGCTGCACAGACACGTTCAGACACGTCCAGGCAGAACTTGCCATTCCAGATGCTTTGTGTCTTGAGCACATCTTGTGATGTGGTGCATGACTCAGGCAAACTCTGTCAGCAGGCAGATGGAGCATGTAATGTTAGGCTGTGTTCAGTGGAATGGCTAGGAATGGCTGAATGGCTCACTGATGATCAGAATCAAGATCTCGAGATAGCATCAGATACATCTCGAATTCATGGTGGCGAATGTGCTCACCTTGTGTTCATGCAATTCAGGATAGCTACATGCTGCAGTGCATGTTGGCTGCTGTAAGCATTCAGTCTGCACAAACCTCACACAATCTGCAGACAACAGTCTCAGAATGCTCACACCACATGTATCTCAGAGGTAGACAAATTCACACACAGTCCATGCAGACTCCTTGCATTCTGCAGACAGTCACTGCGGTTTGCCAGATATCTGGCATGATGCTGCTGCCAGAGGAAGCTGCGTCCAAAGCTAGCCACACCGCACTCAGATGCAATGGACACTGTCGAGCCACACATGCATTGGCATCCTCACAGTTGAACCAACAAACAATAACCAAAATAACCCCGCCATCACACTGCATTGCCATCTAGATACAGCTGTAATGTTGCTGTCAGTGTCATCATGCACCCTGATTGCAGTTCCTTTGTGGTGCCACAGTTTCTCAGCACGTCTCCATGCTCTGGCTTTGGAAGCCACGCACAGATATGGATACACTCAGCTGTATCCACTTGGGAAATTGACAACTCATGGGCTTGTGGGATGCACAGAATCCTAGATGCCACATCTCTCTGGTGCATTCTGGCAACAGCTAGGTGCTGATTCCGCGGCGCTGCCTGTCACTCCTTGCGACACGCACAGATGTTTGGGTGCGGTGGTATGTGCAGTGTGTTGCTGGTTGCGTGGGTGTGCAGTTTCCCCGGTTGTTGCCCGCGGTGCTACCTGCCTTGCTTGCTTTGTCCTTGTAACACTTGTATGCGGAGGCTCCGTCTGGGTGCTGGGCCGCATGCCCCTGGAACCAAATGGCTTAAACAGTCACGCTGCAACGAGGTCATGACGTGCCCATGGATCCCTTTTTTGCCCGCTGTGGGCCCGATGATTGTGCACACCCGGACGAAAACCCTCAGGCCACTGGTACCACTGAGGCGTCCCAACTTGGACGTCCGTGGACTCGTTCAAAAGCACAGACAACATCTCCAGCATCATGTCGTACCCCGTGCGGCCTCGACCCCTGCACCCCTAGATATGAGAAGATCGCACACCCACACGTGCAGCGTAAAATGGTGCTCCAGGACTCATAAGCATAGGGGCGGGTATATGTCAGCGCGTCCAGCGCAAGGCCGGCACACCTCCAAGAGACCCCTAGGCCTAGCTGAACGCTGCTACAAGGGGTTCGCCCAGGATTAGCTCGCCAGGACCAGCTCGATCACCTCGATCAGCACAGCTGAATCGCTCGAGCCTTCACTGCAATCAAGCTGCCTGCCTCATCATGTTATTTGGAGATCCATGTAGTACCTCGAGAAAAGCCTCCAGGCACTTTTGCTTGCATTGCCCGCCGCAACCACTGCCATCTCCTGAAATGCTGCTACTTCTGCTGGTCCACCCCCTCGGCGCATTCGGTTACGGTGATGTGCAGTTGTCAACATCCGGTAAAGCTATGGCTGTGGAAATCCAGAATCAATTGCTTCACCTAACCGCAACGCGTTGAGCAGCAGAGGAGCGGAGGTATGGCCAGCTGACACCAGCGACAACAGGCGGCGTCCACTAGGAGCCTATGTCCTGCTGCGACGCCTGCCCAGCGTGCGTGCGAGCGCTGCAGCTGCCGCGCGCCGGCACAGCATACCAACATCTGATTCAGGCTTGATGCACCATGTCAAATGCGGGGAAAGTAACAGCCCCCCCCCCCCCTCCCCCCCCGGTGCGCTGCGAGGGGGCCATCGCGCTGCAGCGGAGGCACAATGACCCAGCCGGTGCCCGGCAGCCGCACGCCCCCGCATGCGGGGAACGTGAACGTGGTCTACTGAAGCGCGTCAATTGAGACATCTGAAGCCATCATTAAAGGTTCAAATCAATGCTGTTACAAGGCCCACAGCTTTGAGGCTTGAGCACAATTGTAGAAGCAGCTGATTCAACATTTCTGGCTGCCCCACTCTGGCCAGATTTATTTTACACGGTATATGCAAGCACATCTGTATGTTGCAGAAGAATGCCATGTGTGCACATAAACCCATCCCCCGCTCACCGCTGAGCTGTGCCTTGTAGGTTGACATGATTTCTGTCCTCAAGCGCCATACAAAACACCTTGGACGCGACTGCTGTGCCATAGTGCAGCGCCATCTGGAATCAATCTGCTAGACCAATTACCGATGCGAAAGTCTACCAAGCAGGGTCCATTGGCTACACAACAGCACCGCGTATCGTGTGTTCAGACTGGCAGCACTTTCGCGATGCCTTCCTGGAACACATGATAGTGCTTTGATAAGCTGCAGTAGCTCGACCGCCCTCGGAAGTAGTTGCAGACATGAACTGTGCACACCAGACTATCCCTGCAAACAAACATGACACAATGAATAGGTGGTCTACACTAGCACAGCGAACATACGCAAGCACATAGACGCACACGCCAGAAAATCGGTTCTGAAAGGATGTTAAAAAAATATGAAAAGAAAACGTTCCAAAAGCAGCTACGAGGACTCTTCCTGCCACGCGTCGGCTGCAGCCTGTGCAGATGCATATTCACCTGCAACCAGTCTGCTTCCAAAACTGCGCCAGTCTGCATTGCCCTTGCGGCGATCCAGCAGCCACAGGATCATGTTGCCGATGCAGTACAGGTCGACTTGCACGGTCACCGCCTTGCTGCCAAACAGGGCATCATTCGCCTCTCCCCAGGCTTTGATGTGCTCATCGTCATCATTCACCTCCCAGTCGAGCGGCACAGCATGCTCTAAATCGATGATTCTTGCATGCTGCTCTATTCCTTCACCATTGTGGTCTTGATCACAAATCACAACATTTTCCCACCTCAAGTCGCAGTGGACGTACTTCAATGTGTGCAAATGGCTAGCGCCTTCCAAAACGTGCAGGATAATTTCGTGCCAAGTGAGCTCAAGCGACTCATCCTTACAACCCATCATCGTGACTGGCGTGCCTGCACAATGATTTCATTCGATCGTGCAGGTTCTGTGCACAACACGGCGCCTGAGCTGGCATGTCACTAGCACAAGCTCCCTGCTAGGGATCGGCAGAGCTAAAATGCATAGCAATATGAGTCCAGAACCTCCAACATATGAAATTAGCATTACGCAAAGCAGCCAAAAATGGATGGGCTTGTTGTACACACCTAACGGAGTGAAATCAACATACGCCTGCCAGTATTGGTCCAAATGCTTGATGCTGACGGGATGGATGATGTATGTGCTCCACCGACTCTGCAGCTCAGTGTACAGGGACCTCAGCTCAGTCATCCTTTTTCGACATTGCAGCTGCTGCTGGCTCTCGTGGCTGATGTACTTCCGCACCACAGTCCTTGCTCCACCCACTTTGACCTCCACCTTGGAATGGTGTGGCAAGGTACCCGGTTTCAGCAATAGCGGTGGCTGTGTCTCTGGAAGACACCTGCTCAAACGGTGCAATATCGCAGCGCTGAGCAAAGCCTTTCGGATGATGACCATGCATTGGCGTGGGTCAGACATGTTCATCTGCTGTCCCAAGGGCCAGGCAGACACCTTGAAGCCATTCGCCTCAGTCGGCCGCGGTATTGCCCAGAACTGCACTTGAGGTCCACATGCAGTGTAGGCGAGGATGTATTTTACCTGAAACAGGGCACCAGGGACCATCAGCAAAGAACAGGGTGGCACCTGGCCAGGTTTTGCAAGCCACAAGCACACATATTTGTACCCGCAGATCGTGTACCTTGTTCCCATACCTCAACTTGGACCATCGCTGCTGCATGTTGCTCAGGAGCTCATCCTCTGCAACCTTCTGCATCTGTGGGCTTTCCTTCTCCTCGCCCTTGAAGAGGAGGACCGAAGAGAACAGAAGTGCCATGTCAGGCCGATCTCGTCCGGTGGTCACAGATGCATCTGACTTGTCGCGTGCACGCCTCCATGGCTTGTGGACTCTCTGATCTTGCAGCAGCAGGTGTAGCATTGGATTTGATATGAGATTGTCCCACATGCCTGTACATGTCCTTCAGTGTCAGGCGCGCAAAATGGAGCAATGACATCTTTTTCATGGGTTTGTGAAGATGTGGGGCTGCCACAGTACGTCACTGCACATCGGCAACTTCCCTGAGACCTACAGCACTGAGTAGACAACAGGCAGTGACAATCCCCACGCATCTGAAAGATCGAGCACACCAATCCACGCGCTTTCTCCTGCCAGGTCGTCAAGAAACATTCCGAAGACAGCTTGCAAAGCCCATAGGCTCAGAATTGCATCATCAAGCGTTCCTGTCCTGAACATTGCTTTATCTTCTTCTTGGAGCTGTATTGGTACTGGCTCTGCACCGTCGAACCAGGTCTGCAGTGGTCCAGTTACTGGCAACAACAAGCCAGTGCTCCTGCCTTCCTGCAGCTTGTACAGGCCTTCCAACATGTCAGGTTCGGGAGGATCCTCATCTTTCAGCAGCGCGCGTGTATCCGTTCCTGCACAACGCCAGAATGGTCACAAGATGTGACGTCGATACTTCATGCGCTAGCTTGCCGTTCATTTGCATGCAAGGCCGGAAATAGCCCAGAGACAAGATCGCAGAGCGGCACACCTCGCAGGGTCGACTGGGACAGCTTTTCTGCATAGAACGCATCCCGTATACACTAACTCGTTTTGTGATATTACGTCTGAACTGGAGCAGTGCTTCAAATGTTCAGGAGCAGGCGCACCAAAAGCGCGCGTGACGTTTCCATCCCAATCGGATCCGGTCGAATTGCGAGCTTGTTCAAACACCGCCTTGAAAGCAGCTCCATCTTTCCGTAAAAGTTCGAACAAATTCTGCCGAAGCGCCTTACTGCTGACAGAATCGAGCTTATCCAAGTCACTGTCATTGGATGGTGGCAGTGGCTGGTCTCCTGCAATTCGGACTGCTGCAACAGAGGTTGCTGACTCCATAAATTATTCAGTGTGGACCAGACGCTGAACACGACAGCAAATCAGCAGAATTCAGACACATGCCGCTCCTCCTTCATATACCAGCATTTCAAGTTGCTTTAGAGGACATGGGAGTCGATGTAACAGCCTTGACAGGACACTTACCCTCGCAACATTTGCACATCCACAATGTGCGAACGTAGCGTATGCGAATCGGTCGTACACGTTCAGCGTTTTTCCCCGTACGCCACGTTCGCGTGCGTCGGACTTAAGAGCATTGCTCTGACGAAAAAGCAAACAAGACATTCGTAGGGCCTGAGCATCGGCAGATCTTGACCTCGATGACATTCGAAGTTGAACGACATTGCGCCCTGCGCATTGTTGACTCTGTGTGCATGGACGCACATCACGACCGCACCGCCTGTGCAAAGCAAACGTGCTGCTGGTGACCGTGCAAGTCGACCTGTACTGCATCGGCAACACGATCCTGTGGCTGCTTGAACGCCGCATGGGCAATGCAGACTGGCGCAGTTTTGGGAGTAAACTGGTTGCAGGGGAATATTCATCTACACAGGCTGCAGCCGACGCGTGGCAGGAAGAGCCCTCATAGCTGCTGTTGCAACTTGTTGGCGTGTACGTCCATGTGCTTGCATATTTTGCGTGTGCTAGTGTGGACCTCCTTTACATTGACACATCTGTGGTCGGGGATAGGCCGGGGTGCACAATTCATGTCTGCAAGAGTATGTATGTAGTTGCAAAGGACAGAGGCCGGGCAGCGAGCCGTTGCCAGGAACACACCCGCAAATCCACTCACGTAGTCATGGCACTAGGCCAGGTATGAGCACGTACCACAGATCGGCCGGTGATGCCAGCCAAAGATTGAAGCCCCGCACGGAGCACAAGAGTATTCCCCTTGCACAACGCCACACTCAACCGTCGCAGAGCATTCGTCACAAACAAAGCACGGTTCACCTTACAACACCGAGACGCAACCTCCGCCAGTTGATTCAAGTGCTTCATGGTAGGCCGTCCCAAACGACCATGCATCTCATGCGATAGCGGCACAAAACTATGGTAGTAGACTTGGAGGCACATGACTAAATGCCACCGGTCAGTCAAGTCTACGGCGTTCATAATCGCAGTGACCGCACACAATCCTCACATGGATTGTGCTGGATTACGCTCATGCATATGTTTTAACATAACTGGAGTTGGGCCCGTGGCCACCACACTCATGTGCGTACTTGCATTGTGTCCCAGGATGGACCTCATGACACTCCCCTAGAGACTAATCCGGACTGGCATCAGATGAAGTCTCTTCCGAACAGGCTTCAATGCAGGACTTGGTAACACCTTGGTGAAGACATCAGCAAGCTGGTCTTTGGTCCCTACCCATTGCACTTGAATCTCGTCTGCCTCTACAAATTCACGGACCCTTAGGTGCCGCTCTCGAATGTGTTTAGACCTATTACTAGAGATTGGGTTGTTGGCTAGGATATTCGCACTTTTATTGTCTCCCCAAAGCACTGGTTTTTCTGGACGAAGTTGCAGGTCTAACAACAACTGTTTAGCCCACATTAGCTCTTTTGCTGCACTACTCATAGCGATCAGCTCAGCCTCAGTTGTATCACCAGTAGTGATAGGCTGTCGCTTCGACCTCCAAAATACTGTGTTGCCATAGACCCTTAGGACTAGGCCACTCACACTTTTCAGGCCTTTGTCATTCGCGGAATCAGCATTCGAATAGCCTTCCAACAAACAGCTCTTTGATGAGCCCTCAAACACTAGACCTAGTTCCTTCGTGGACTGCAGCCGTCTCATTATATGTTGCACCATTGGCCAATGCTCCTTTAAACTACACACCATATGTTTGGCCAAAACATTGCAGGCATAAGAAATATCAGGCCGCGTAACCACATCAGTATATTGGATGCCTCCTACATCACTCATGAATCTAGCGTGCTCAGCCTGGTCTGCTATCTCAAGTTCGGGATGATCCTTAGCACTCCTCAACTGTTGCCTTGGCACCAGCGGAGTCGGACTAGGTCGGCAATCTGCCATGCTGAATTCCTCCAGCAGGTTCACTATTTTCTGCTGCTGTGATCGAGAGATGATCTTCTGCTTCCTATCCCTGGTGATTGAGGCACCAATAGGTGCCCACGACAAGTCACCAACGTCTCTACCTTCAAATGCTTTAAGAATCTGATCGATCAACTCCTTCAGGCCCGTAGACCGTCCAAAGATAAAAAAATCATCAACCCACAGAAATATGAAACACCTACCAGTTTTTCTAACATACAGTGCTGGGTCCGAATGTGATCTCACAAAACCCATTTCACCTAGCAAACGTGCAAGGGCCTTGTGCCATTCACGTGCAGCCTGCTTCAATCCATACAAAGTCTTAAGCAATTTCCACACACGATTTGTACCGTCATTCAGGATAGGAGGCTGTTCAACGTAGACAGTCTCATTCATTACCCCATTCAGAAAGGCACACTGAATATCGACATGCTTCATTTCTAAGTCCTCTACTGCAGCGACCGAAAGCAATGCACGCAAAGTAGCATAGCTCCCTACTGGAGCCCACGTTTCAAAGAAATCAATTCCCCCTTCCTAGGTAAAACCCCTAGCTACATATCGCGCCTTGTAACGCTGGATCTCCCCTGTGGGTCCCCTCTTTATCTTATAGACCCACTTACCAGAAATGGCCTTGGCCCCTACTGGCAGCTCAACGAGCTCATAAGTTCCGTGCTCGCTCAACGAAGTTACCTCCTCCTTCATAGCATATATCCTCCTTCATATACCTCCTCCATGCCACTTCTCGGCATCTTCTCCAGCTAAGGCATGTTTCCAAGGCGGGCTATCAGGATCAAAAGGCTTCCTCTTCTTAATGGCTGCAACCCGACGGGATGAACGTCGCTGGGTTGACTTACCGCCATCAAGCTCCGCATGCTCGGTCACCTCTGCACCAGTCACTGCACTGTCAGCCGTAGCCAACATGCCTGATCTGTCGGCTACCTTTGGTGCTACCGTCTGCTCACTCACTGTGCTATGCTCTATATCAACACTAGCTTCTACGACAGCAACATCTGCATGTGGAATCAAGCGCTTGCGTACAAGCGGGTTCCATTTGTGTCTAACTGGGGCCGACTGCGCTTCCTGCCCTTGGGCATCAGCAGTAGTGTCATGCAAATCAAAACTAACTTCTTAAGCAGGATGCATAGACTCCCAAGCGACAGGTGAGTTTGAAGCCGGACTCACCTCTCCCCTGGAGATAAATCCACCCAGATGCTCGCGCATGTAGTCCATCCCATGCTCCAAGCTGCGAGCCGTAGCCCGTTCGCCTGAAGCTCTGGGGACGGGTCCTCCAATATCTCCCATGGCCCCTCGCGGCGGGCCAGCTGATCCCGCCGCGGCAGAGCTGGGTTGATGTTGTATCTCCATGTCGCAGACACTCACCTCATCTACTCTGCCAGAGTCGCCGGCAAGAGATCTCCCCGGAGATGTGAAGCTCTTCGCCCTCTGGCTGTTGTGTGCGGCCGATGGCGACATGTCGATGTTGGAGTGCTCAAGATCCCGAAAGCGGTCGACGTTGGAGTGATTGTTGACGCGCTCGATGTTCTCACCTGGCTGGAGGTGCAAATCAGCAGCACCTTGGCGTAGCTCCTGACTACGCACTACCGCATGGACGTCCTCCACTACCTCTGGAGTTGTCCGTCTAGTCTTCCGCTGTAGCTCCCCTGAACCGAGGTCATCCCCCAGCTCCGGAACTACATGCTCAAACCCTGCTATCGTCGATGTACTCCAAATCATGCAGGTCAACAAGATTCTTGCCTATGGCCATCCCGTCAAAATCATACTCAGCAGCGCCGTGCACTTGCATGTACTGCTTGCGAGCAGCAACCGCATCGACATCTGACAACGGGGGCGCGTACACCTTTTCCGCCATCTTGGGCTGGAATTTTAGTTTCTCAACTTCACTCCTAGTCGCTGACGGCATGAGCCCTATCTCCACGCTATCGAATTTCTGATGCATATGTACTCACGCAACATCGCAGCGCTATACACCATCTGCCGCACTTCAATCACTTTGCCGCCCCCCGGTACGGATTGGTAAACCCTGTTCATGTGTGGGCCTTGACCCGGGCCTACCCACACAGCGTTTGCCCCCCTAGCGTCTAGTCTGCGTAGATGCTGACCATTCTGATAGAAATACACAGGCAAACCCGATGGGCGCATCTGCTCTACAAGCAGTTTGAATCGTTCAAGATTCAATGATCTCCCGTAGAAGACCATATACGGGACCACAAGCCGGAAATTAGTGTTTTCCCAGAGTCTATTGCACCGCTCACTTTCGCCACGCTTTGCCTGTGCCGTGATCTCTTCCTCTGTCATAAGCTTATCACCTTTAGCTGGAGCAAGCTTGTTACTCACACCTTTCGATTTCACTGCGAGCACTCTACTTCTATTAGCTCTGCTGAGATTTTCAATCGCATTGGACAAATTCTTCTGTATGAACTTTTTCTTTTCACGAGTCATCAAAGCAGTGCCAGACACAAGATTAGTGCAATGGTTGACACACATCGCCCCCTCCGGCCATAGCCGGCGGGGTAGATCGGTGGGGAGAATTGCAGCACGCATTTTGTCAGAGGTGACACCACACGTACGCTCTGCTATACCATTGCCCTCATGATGTCAAGGAGCACATGTTTCCCACGATATCCCGTTCTCTGAGAAAATAATCTTGGGTGTTGTGACCCTCAAACTCTCCGCCACGATCTCCGTGTACACCCATAACTCTGGGTCTGATCTTTATGCCCTCATCATCAACGAACTCATGCGGAAGAACACTAGTCCGTATGTGCTCAATGATTTCAACTAGCAGCTGTGGCACTCTAGACTTCGCATCCATTGGACAAGTAAAATTGTAACGTGAATGCTCATCGACGACTATGAGAATGTACCGTGATTTTCCTACCCCTACAGGCACGACGGGACCCATAACATCAACATGCAGCCATGCACCAGACCATTGGGCCTCATCATGTTCTACATTTGTGCCATGCTGATTACTAGAGCCGGAATCATGGGAGGCTAGGCGACAATTGTGGCAGCGACCTAGATTCTCCTTCACCACATCAGATTTTATTCCTAGACCCTTATACACCTCAGCTTTGGACATCATTTGCAAAATGGATGTGCCCGTTTGCAGACTCACATGTGTCAGAAATGTCGTGTTCAGCTTGGCGGCATCCGGAACATGTTGCGCCTTGCCAGTCAATGCAGCTATTCTGCAGAGATCGGCCTCGTCACTCTCGAGCTTTGCCACGGCATTGCTCGAGGACCACGCACTAGGACTATTGACTTGCTCACCCCTTAGGATGGGCTTGCCCTTGTCCGTCTCAATGAAAAGAACAAGACGATTCTTCGCGTCTGTGGACTGCTTAATCCTGCCCTCCTTGTGGTTTAGGGCCTGGTCAGAGAAACCTGGGATGATGACTATATCACCTCCCTCCGTGACAGCACGCGTTTGCAGGAAAATATTCTCATGCTTCAACTCCTCCGTAGACAAGATGTTGAAGGGGCATGCAGGGACATACAGACATCTCGGGATCTCTGTCAGAAATGAGTTCCATTGTCAGGTCAGACGCGCAGTCCTTCATACAGGTCAGGTCAGGGCAGCCAGCGTTTCCATACCTGCTGCGCACAGAGGTAGAACCGAGGAAACGCTTAAGAGAGAGTGCTAGCACCGGAAACAGTAAAGATCAAGGTTACAGATCTCAGTGTGCACATGCTTATATGCACACTGAACATTCAAGGTTACGGCGGGAAACCCTCGCGGGATCTCTCTCACTACATCGAGACAATCTCGACTGGCGGCTTAACCCTGCACTGGATCCGCGGATCGTCCGTGCATGGGTGCACCTGTCACCACACTGCTGTCCGCAGGCTCATGCATTGTGACACTCCCCCATAAACCCTGCTACGTCTCCACTAGCTGGAGTTTATTACGAACTTCTAGTAAAGCAGGTCCGGGCAGCACTTTAGTAAACACATCCGCTAACTGATCAACAGTGCCTACCCATGCTACCTTAAGTTCATTCATCTGGACATATTCCCGCACTCGCAAGTGCCGCACACGAATGTGCTTGGATCTGTCAGTGGACACAGCATTCACCGCCAAAATATTGGCACTTTTATTATCACCCCACAGAGTCGGCTTATGTGGGACAAGCTTCACATCGAGAAGCAATTGCTTCATCCACATGAGCTCGTTGGCTGTTGCACTCATCGCAATGAGCTCAGCCTCTGTTGTATCCCCAGCCACTATACTCTGCTTCTTCGAACGCCAGAGAACACAGTTCCCATACACTCGAATAATCATACCAGATACACTCTTTAGATCCGCAGAATTTGCAAAATCTGCATCCGAAAAAGCCTCTAGTAAACACCCATGTCCCTCAGAGCCTACAAATTTTATTCCTAGATTTTTCGTGGACTGCCGGTATCTCAGAACATGTTGCACGGCAGACCAATGTTCCTTCAGACTACTAGGCATGTGCCGGGCCAGGGCATGTGCCACATAGCTCAGGTCAGGTCGTGTCACTCCTGCAATATACTGGATGCTTCCTACAACACTCATGAACCTGGAATGCTCAGCAGCACTGGCTTTCTCCAGGTCAGGATGCTCTTTCACACTCCTTAGCTGTTGCCGCGGCACTAATGGAGTGGGAGATTTACGACAGTCAGACATACTGTACTTGTCCAGCAAGTTCTGGATTTTGTTACGTTGTGTCATTGTGATTGTTTTCGGCATTTCGATCACGCGTGATCTCAGTGCCAAGTGCCCAAGACAGGTCACCTAGATCTCTGCCTTCAAATTTCGTGAGAATGACACTGATGATTTCTTGTAGCCCCGCAGAGCAACTGAAAATGAACAAATCATCCACCCACAGAAAAATAAAGCAGCGACTGGTTTTACTGACATACAGTCCGGGATCACTCTGTGCGCACACAAATCCCAGTTCAGCCAAGACCTTTACTAAAGCTTTATGCCACTCGCGAGCGGCTTGCTTCAGGCCATACAGAGTCTTCTGCAATTTCCATACACGTGCCGTCCCGTCTGTAAAGTACGGGGGCTGTTCAACGAAAACCTCTTCCTCCAGGTCACCGTTAAGAAAAGCACATTGTATGTCTATATGCCTAATCTCCAAATTTTCCTGAGCAGCAATAGACAGCAACACACGCAGTGTCGCATAACTACCGACAGGGGACCAGGTCTCGAAAAAATCTACTCCTTCTACCTGAGAAAAACCACGAGCTACATAACGTGCCTTGTACCGCTGAATCTCACCAGCGGGTCCGCGCTTGATCTTGAACACCCACTTGCCCGAGATAGCTTTCTTACCCGCAGGCAGATAGCACAACATAAAAGTCCCGTGCTCACCCAGTGCCTCCACCTCCTCCTGCATGGCACGCAGCCATGCATCCCTGTCTGGACCCGCGAGTCCTTCCTTCATAGAAGGCAGATCAGGGTCGGAAGGCTTCTGCTTCCTGGCGGCAGCCGCTCTGCGCGACCCACGACGCTGAGCATTCTGCTGCTCACCAGACTCCACATGCTGAGGCTTCAGGCCTGCACAGGATACTCCACAGTCAGCCGCGGCTGATGTGTCCTGATTGCAGCCTGGAGACTTGATGTCAGCTACTACTGTTTCACTACTAGCAAGATAGGAGCCCGCGGGCACATGCACAGCAGCTACATCCACAGCCGAAGGAACAAGGCGTCTACGTACAAGAGGATTGATTTTAATGCGGGGAAGAGCAGCTGGAATGGCTCTTACCTCATCAGGCAAATCAACCCCGACAGCGGCAGAGGGGGCAGCCTGGATCTCTCCCCCTAATTCGGATCCGGACTCCATCTAAATTTCATCTGGCTCATCTTCCCAGGAAGGTCTCATCCCCTCAGCCCCTCGCAGCGGCTTAGCTACTGCTCCCGCGCCAGATGCTGAGGCCGCAGCCGAATAACTCCCTGATGGGACCCGCTGAGCCTCGCGATTCTGATGAGCCGCAGCCCGTTCATCATCGCTGATGGTGTACTCCTCCATCTCATCTGCATCGTCCTCACTGTAGATGCCAGGACCGTCGTCATCATCATCATTGTCCATCGGATCATCTGCTGACGGTGGAGACATGGGCAAGACGAATGCAGCTTCGATGCCAGGGTCATGGAGCTGGGCATTGCGAGTCACCACATACTCGACAGTGCGTGCTGGAGTGGCCCCAGATAGGCGCGCCTGGCCTGGAGCCCGAGGGGGGACTTCAACGTCAGGGTGGGCAGCTGCACGAGCAATCGCACGCGTGCGATGCATGGTGTGCCTGGCCACCTCCGGTGTGTCCCGCGCAGGGTCACGCCGGAGCACCTCAGCAGAGGAGCCTGCGCCGAAACGCGGAGAGTACACTGCCTCATCAGGCAGTGAGTCCTGCCTGAACGTCATGTCCATGACATGGACCCTACCATGACCTGGGGGGGCGTGCGAGAATTCACGCAGACGTCTCAGCACTCCCCCATCATGCGTGGAGTCAGTCACAAACGAGGGGACATCACTGTCAGTCACGCGGACACCCTCGTTATCACCCTCAAAGACAACCTGTAGGGAGTTCGCAAACTCTGCAGGCTTTCTCTTGTCCACAACAGCGGACGCATCGTACTTATGTACGTGTCGGATCATCTGATCCCATGATCTGCCGCACCACCACAACCCTACCCCCAGGTACATCCTGGGCGTACACACGCTGCATGCTGGGCCCCAGCCCAGCACCAACCCAGTATGCGACCATACCCCGTGCGGACAACTTTCGCAAGTGATTATCACTAGGGTACGCATACACCTCAACCCCTCATGGACGCTGCTGCTTCACCAAATCATGGAACACCTCAACGGAGGTGTCTGAAAAAAGCCATATAGGGAATAATATCCTTGTCACAAGACCTGGTCAAAAACTCATCCATTTCTGTCATAGTGAGCAACTCCCACTTGCGCTTCTCCTCCTCGCGCAACTTATCACGTTCGGCCTTTTTCATGCGCTTATTAGCCCGCTCAGCCTGCTGTACATCCGCAGCTGTATTGGCAGCATTGGCAGCTTTCTGGGCTTTCATCATTTTTGCCAGTTTGTCATGGTACAGCGCCGAGCACGGCGTGAGATTGTGACCATGGATGACACTGGCAAGGCATTCAATCCACAGGAACAGAGGAAGACCGCTCGCAAGCAGTGCAGCTCGGACTGCCTCAAAGGCAATACCGATCCTCCGCTCGATCATGCCATTACAGCGATGATCAGCTGTGGGGGTGGTGCGGTGTGTGATGCCACGACGCTGGAGGTAGAGCTTTAAGGCCTCGACCATGAACTCCCCCCCTTTGTCGGTGTGAAGGATGCGCACACCCGGTTCACCTGGCTTCAACACATTCACCCGAATGCGCTCAATGATGTAAGAGATCATGGCCGCAGCCTCACTCTTCTTACGCAGACCAACAATGAAAGTATAACGCGTGAAGGCGCACATCACAAACAGAACATATTTCACACCGCCAATCCCAACTGGAGTGATGGGACCAGCCAAATCAGCATGCAATTGCTCGCCAGGGTATTTCGCCTGGCCTAAGAGCTCACGATTAGTGGCTGAGATTTTGCCCGCGGGCACTTTGCCAATTCTGCAGCCGTGACAACGATTCCCCATTGGCTCGGGGTCAACTTTCAAATTCAAATCACCATAAAATTCACCATTAACTGCATACGCTTCAAGACCCAATTTGACCTTTGACTGGTGAAAGGACAAATGAGCGAGGAATGCAGGTTCCAGCAAGTAAGCATCATGTGGGACCTCAGCTCCCCCAGCATTGGGGCGCTGCAGGTCGATTGCCGCAGCAGCCACATGACACCACTCGTGCAACACTGCATCACATGCAGGCCTGTCAAGCTATCATATTAATTCTTTCACCACTGTACGGACATTCATACCCACTGTATTCCCAGCCACGGTTCCGGCCTCGATGCATATGCAGACATCACCTCTGGCAGCTCGTGTCTGGGCTAAATAATGGTAGGCTGCAGCCCTCAGGGAGTGCATACATGAATATTTGTTTGGTGGCCCACAAACGGTCCATTAATACACATGTTTGATTTGCTATGCATCAGTGCTTGAGTTTGGGGTTGTGCAGCAAGTGGGCTGCTCGGGAGACACCGCTACAATCGTGCATCGTGCCAGCATTTTGACACACACGCACACTCGTGCAGCAGAGCAGTACATGCAGGCCGGATAAGCTATCATAGTAAATCTTTCAATACTGTCATGAATTTCAGACTCACTGCAACCTCAGGTAAGGACCCGGGCCCGATCGATGCATACGCAGACATAAGCTCAGGCATACTAGCATACACAGCCTATGTCCAGGCCCACTTGTGTGATTCGGATGTGTGTCATCCTATAACATTATTCTGTTCTTCAATCGGGGCAGCATTGTAGGTGTCCTGGCTTATGCGCCGTGCCATGCTTTCCATGCAAAAAAACCGGCCTCGAATAGCTACATAGGGCCAAATTGGCGTGAGGTCGAACTTGGGAGTCATAGTTACAACATTCTGCAAACGATACTGTTGTTGTAAAAAAAAACTTCCATTACGTACTACATCTCCTGGTCAAGAAGTCAGCTGTCCATGGCCACAACTTGGACACCGGCTTGGACCACAGACGAAGCTGGTAGGCTTGCACGCCAACGAGTATTAGATATCTGCACAGACAGCCCAAGCTTAAGCGATAGAGTAATGTGGATCACAGCGATGGTATCTATCTGATGATTTGAGCCAGATCTATAGGTGAGGGGGTCTTGGCAGAGATAGTGGACTGTGTATGCTTTGCACCTGATGGCACAGATAGTGGACTAGTGAAGCTTTCAAAGTCAACTTGCTCTCTTTTTCTGATGCCTGCATATGTGGACCTTGCTCAAGTCATCGGTGTCTGATCAGGTCAGGACATGCTAAATCATGACTCTTGCTCCTAGAGCAAGGCTCTTCTTTGGATGGGGAACTCTTTGAGACGACCATGGTGCGACACGTCTGGCGTAAGAGTCTAAGAAACGAATCGCGTGTCTGCAGCATCAAACTACTGACTTGCATTATTGCTGGCTTCGCGGCTGGAGCTGAAACAGTGACGCAAAACTCTGCACCAGCAACCCTCGACAAAGTCCAACGATAACGTTTCCGGGCGTGCACACTCGCTGAAGCGTAATCTCTGTAAAACTATCTATGATCATGATTTGTATACAAGCAAGTAGGCTATGGTCTTCGCCAGGCCCGGGGCCGGATCGTCTGACACGCTGATCAACAACGCGAGCTTGTATATGGCGCGCTTCACTACACCAGGCATGAGGAGCATACCATGCACTAAGAGAACTGAATCGTTGCGTAGTCAACAGCGAGAGCGCTAGATGAAGGTCCATTGTTTGCGTAGTGTCGAGAGTTGCAGGTACGGTTGCAGCATGCAAGAGCTGGCGAGTATGAAGAACGGTGACTATCGGGATGATATCATATGAGCAGCGATGTGTATGAAAGCGATCAAAACTTGAGCGAAGGGAGGGCTGCCCGCATGCCACGACCTCGCAAGTGCCAGAAATCGACGATGTCGACAGAGAAATACGACATATTGCAGTCGGTACAGCATGCAAGTTGGCCGACATTATGTGAACCCTGCTTCATATTCTTCAGGAAAAACATCACACAACACAATTGCGCTTGCCTGGTGCCCTACGTCACATTGTCGAAGAGTGGCAACAAGCGGCCGCGGGGTCAACACCCCATGGCCAGCAAATGTGCACACAGGGCTCCGCAATCATTGACAGCTCCACAACAAGTTTCCGTGTACTGGACAGCGGGAAGCCAATGTACATATTGTGTTGTATGGCTGTGAACGACTGTGGCGAGATCGGCTAAGCCAGTAACGTAAAGCTCACTCTCTCTCTCTCTCAGGGAACACAAGCAAGCTGCATGTCGCTGACAATCACGCAGCGTCCACGCATAGGTATGTGACTGCGTGTGCCAAAAATTTGGCTACCGCATCCCAGTAATCGACCCACAGACACGGGTGCTGGCAAAACCATCGTTCAAAACGCAGCACGTGTGCATAGCGATGCGTCCCTCGCCAGTCTACATATTCTACAAATGAAATGCAGTATAGGCTGCAAGTGCCACATGGTTGACGGGAATGACGCAAGGCACACAACCGGAGAACCGAGTCTATCTGTGCATACATGGCGATCGAGGCGACAAGCACCTACACCGTAAATATTTTCCGCCTTCTATGGCCAAATGTACAGAGAACATCATAGGGGCTCGAATGATATCTAAACGCAGGTCTTGTGTCAATTTGGCGCACCGCCTTGTTGCGCACCCGACTCGGTGGAGCACCTGCTCCGGTGCGCAGCTCTCAAGGCAGCACATCAGCATCGAGTCATTTGGCGATGTTATGCACGTCCGCCTGCTTCACATACACAAATGTGCACGTTTTGAACAGCTTTGCGCTTGATTACATATCGAACGAGGCACGGACACAGGAAGCTCACCCACAATCCGCGCACCCAATGACACCGCGCAGCCAATAGATGCGCGGTCGGGTCTCCACATTTGGTTTGACAAGCGCTAGAGTGCACTAAACTGATAACAAAACACATTTTGCAACTTAGCACTCTTACTGAGTCAGTATACAGGCCCTAAAATTGATTTCTGAGCAGTTCCCAGCATTACAGATGTCCGCGCACCCCCATCTAGCGCATTTGGTTTCTTGGCGCACCCGGGTGGGCCAATCCTGCTGTAGCCTCTGTGACTGGCAATGCTCCTCCCAAGGCTTGGCCATAAATCAAGCCAGCAGCCCCACAGAATACGCCAGATCCGATCGTGTGCATGTAGCTAAATACATTAGCTTGCCCACGATCGTTGCTGTTATAAACGGGAACCTTTTATGTGTGCATAAGGAGGTTAGTAGTGCCTATACCTGGAGAGCCGCCAGGTCGTACGAAAGGTCACTACACAGATCAAGGAGAATACTGCACTGGATGCAAGACAATGCAGGAACCTATGGAAGATGTAAGAAAAAGGTTACTTCAGACTTGGACGCATACGACTATATGCGACCATTCGTGCATGTCTACCGTGGCCCAATGACAATGGCCCGGGGCGAGCCGCTCACGGAGCGCCCCAAGTATGCTCATGCATACTATCCTAACATAACACGGGTTGGGCCCTTGGCCACCATACCCATGCGCAGACTTGCGCGTCATGCATTGCAGGTGTACCTAGACACTGATTTATGACACTCCCCTAGAAGGTCTTCTGATCTTGAATTAGATGCAGCTTCTCTCGAACGTCCTTCAATGCAGGTCCAGGCAAAACCTTAGTGAAGACATCAGCTAACTGGTCTTTGGTCCCTACCCATTGCACTTGGATCTCATCCGCCTCTACAAATTCTCGGACCCGTAGGTGCCGCACTCGAATATGTTTGGACCTATCACTACAGATTGGATTGTTTGCAAGGATATTCGCACTTTTATTATCTCCCCAAAGCACCGGTTTTTCTGGACGAAGATGCAAGTCTAGCAACAATTGCTTGGCCCACATCAACTCGTTTGCTGCACTACTCATTGCTATCAATTCTGCCTCGGTCGTATCACCAGCTGTGATCGCTTGTCTCTTTGACCTCCAGAACACAGTATTGCCATACACCCGTAGGAGTAGGCCACTTATGCTCTTCAAACTCTTGTCATTTGCAAAATCAGCATCAGTGTATCCCTCAAGCAAACAGCTCTTCTCGGACGGGCCCTTAAACACCATACAAAGTCCCTTCGTGGACTGCAGGTATCTCAGCACATGCTGCACCGCTGACCAATGCTCCTTTAAGCTACACCCCATATGCTTAGCCAAAGCATTACAGGCATAAGAAATATCAGGTCGCGTAACTACAGCCAGGTACTGGATTCCCCCTACAGCACTCATGAACTGAGCGTGCTCTGCCTGAGTGGCAACCTCAAGGTCAGAGTAGTCCTTCGCGCTCCTCAACTGTTGCCGTGGCACCAGTGGAGTCGGACTGGGTCTGCAATCTGCCATGCTAAACTTTTCTAGCAGATACACAATCTTCTGCTCTTGGGACAACGTGATCGTTCTCTTCTTCCTGTCACGCTTGATAGAGGCGCCTAATGCCCAAGACAAATCGCCTAAGTCCCTTCCGGTGAACACTTTGAGAATTCGGTCTATCAACTCCTTCAGGCCCGTGGACCGTCCGAAGATAAACAAATCATCAACCCATAGGAAGATGAAACATCTACCAGTTTTCCTAACATACAGTGCAGGATCTGAGTGTGAGCGAACAAAGCCCATCTCACCCGGTAGACGTGCAAGCGCCTTGTGCCATTCACGTGCTGCTTGCTTCAAGCCATACAGGGGCGTGCTTGCATGCGGATGTTCTAGGTCCCATTACTCCTATGGGAGTTGGGAAAGCAAAGTATGCGCTGATTGTAGTTGATGAATTTTCCCGTTTTTAGATTCACTATCCCTATGGATGCAAAGTCCAGCGTCCCTGAATTGCTAGTAGAGATCATAGAACACTGCAATTCTACAGTTGTTCCTGGGCAAGTTGTCATCAAGAAAGGCCAGCCGCCTGTTCCAGGACGTGTTAGATTCTCGCGTGGTGACCGTGGCGGAGAATTTCTGGGCCATGTCTTCCAGGCCTATCTTCGTGAGAAGCACATTGTTTGGGAAGACTGTGCACCAGGCAATCATCAGGGCAATGGCATAGCTGAGCGTGAATGTGGTGCCACTTCTGATAGACTGAGAGCGCTCATGTGTCCAACATAACACGCCGTGCATGGCCTGAGGGGATGTTGTGTGGGACCGCTGCAGCGAATCTGGTTCCTAGTTCCGCTGTCATGAAACGCCTGCAAAAAGAACATCTTGCGGACAAGCTTGAGCGCCTTTTGGCCAATTTAGGTAGATATAGGAATGCGACGGGTAGGGACATCAATACAGTGCAGTTCGGGGGGGTCCATAAGACCACTGCCGACATTTCGGCTGTCGAACCTAGCAAAGAAACTATAGAACGAGTTAAGCAACAGATAGATCAAGCAAAAGAAAACGAAATGCTGCGGAAAGAGTGGATAGACAATGATCTTGCAGATGTCATCCCGTATATGTTGTTTTACAAAGACACATATGACTCTGAGCGTGTCAAGCTCATGATTGCGCAGATGCTCCCATGGGGGCTGCCGGTCTACGTCTACCTTGATTCTGATAAGTTGCGTAGGTTAGACCCCAGGGGTGAACTTGTACTGTGGATGGGGCCAGGGCAAGGGCCCCACATGAATAGAGTCTTCCAGCGTTGCCCCGGGGGTGGCAGAGTGCTGGAGGTGCGGCAAATGTCATACAGTGCTGCCATGTTGCGTGATCACTTGCGTACGCTAGATGTTGTGACGCCGGGAAATGTGCCTCTGGTGCCTATGGGCCCGGAAGAGGAGCTAACGTTTGGTCCCGATCTGGATAAGTGTGTGATGTCTGGTGCCCCTCCGTTTCCCGATCTGGATTTAATTGAGTCCCGCAAAGAGCACATGCGCGTGCATGGCGCTGCTACTTTTGATTTCGATGGGTTCGCCATAGGTAGACAACTTGGTGAATTACATGACAGTGATTTTATCCAGCTGGCGCCCGCGCAGCATATGGAGGACACGCCAGAGCTGCGTGACTTGCGTGAGGAATTGCAAGTAGGTCGTAGCATCGCGCCCAGAGTCGGTGCGCCGGACGGTCCGGTAGAGTTGCAGGGAAGAACTAAGATGTCCACACCTGAGGTGGTAGAAGGAGTGCATGATGTCGTGCGCACGAAAGTGTTGGGGCATACAGCAGTGCGCTACCCTCCTCAATCGGGGGAGATGTATGCCAATAGGGACGCTCTCAACTATTCAAACGTCCACAACTTCCGGGACTTGAGTGGCGCTCAGATCGACATGAGGCCCGTCACCAGGAGCCGTGCCCAGCAGGGGAGACCTCTGGAATCTGGCAGCCCCGCCAGAGCTGCGAGGTCAAATGCCCCACAGACTGATGAGGTGAGCGTCATGGACGGCGTTGAGGAACAACATCCGCCGCCAACTGCCGCGGCGGGAGCAGCTGCCCCGCCGCGAGGTGACGCAACTGATGTTGGGGGACCCTCCCTTGACATGCCCGGGTTTGGCCAAGCTATGGCTAGCCGCCTGGGTCCAGGGGAGGAACTCATGTTCAGTTCAGGAGGCGGATTTGTCCCTAGGGGAGAGGTAAGTCCGCCCAGCTCACCTGTCGCTGGAGAGTCCATGCATCCTGCTAAGGAGATTAGTTTGCATGATGACACTGCTGCTGATGCCCATGGGCAGGAAGCGCATTCTGGTCCAGTTAGACAAAAATGGAACCCGCTTGTACGCAGGCGCTTGATTCCACATGCAGATGTTGCTGCGATAGATACTGTAGCTTGTGATGATGAGCATAGTGATGTGAGTGAGCAGACAGTAGCACCAAAGGTTGCGGGCAGTTCAAGCATGGCAGCTACGGCTGACAGTGCGTTGCTTGATGCAGAGGTAGCTGAGCATGTGGAACATGGCGGTGGTCAGTCAAGCCGGCGACGTCCATCCCGCCGGGTTGCTGCTGTCATGAAGAAGAAACCTGCTGATCCAGACAATCCACCCTGGAAGGCAACGTTGGCTGGGCCTGATAGGGAGAAGTGGATGGTAGCTCTGGAGGAAGAGGTGAACTCTTTGAGTGAGCATGGCACCTATGAATTGGTAGAATTGCCCGTAGGGGCTAAGGCCATCTCTGGTAAATGGGTCATGAAGATTAAGAGGGGACCTACAGGAGAGATCCAGCGTTACAAGGCGCGGTATGTTGCTAGAGGGTTTACCCAGGAGGAGGGTGTAGATTTCTTTGAGACGTGGGCTCCAGTAGGGAGCTATGCCACTCTTCGTGTTGTTCTGTCAATAGCTGCAGTGGAAGATTTAGAGATGAAACACGTAGACATCCAGTGTGCCTTTCTCAATGGGGTCATGAATGAGACTGTTTATGTAGAACAACCCCAGGTTTTGAACGATGGCACCAGTAGAGTGTGGAAACTGCTTAAGACCCTGTATGGCTTGAAGCAAGCACCACGTGAATGGCACAAGGCGCTTGCACGTCTACTGGGTGAGATGGGCTTTGTTCGCTCACACTCAGATCCTGCACTGCATGTTAGGAAAACTGGTATATGTTTCATCTTCCTATGGGTTGATGATTTGTTTATCTTCGGACGGTCCACGGGCCTGAAGGAGTTGATAGACCGAATTCTCAAAGTGTTCACCGGAAGGGACTTAGGCGATTTGTCTTGGGCATTAGGCGCCTCTATCAAGCGTGACAGGAAGAAGAGAACGATCACGTTGTCCCAAGAGCAGAAGATTGTGTATCTGCTAGAAAAGTTTAGCATGGCAGATTGCAGACCCAGTCCGACTCCACTGGTGCCACGGCAACAGTTGAGGAGCGCGAAGGACTACTCTGACCTTGAGGTTGCCACTCAGGCAGAGCACGCTCAGTTCATGAGTGCTGTAGGGGGAATCCAGTACCTGGCTGTAGTTACGCGACCTGATATTTCTTATGCCTGTAATGCTTTGGCTAAGCATATGGGGTGTAGCTTAAAGGAGCATTGGTCAGCGGTGCAGCATGTGCTGAGATACCTGCAGTCCACGAAGGGACTTTGTATGGTGTTTAAGGGCTCGTCCGAGAAGAGCTGTTTGCTTGAGGGATACACTGATGCTGATTTTGCAAATGACAAGAGTTTGAAGAGCATAAGTGGCCTATTCCTACGGGTGTATGGCAATACTGTGTTCTGGAGGTCAAAGAGACAGGCGATCACAGCTGGTGATACGACCGAGGCAGAATTGATAGCAATGAGTAGTGCAGCAAACGAATTGATGTGGGCCAAGCAATTGTTGCTAGACTTGCATCTTCGTCCAGAAAAACCGGTGATTTGGGGAGATAATAAAAGTGCGAATATCCTTGCAAACAATCCAATCTCTAGTGATAGGTCCAAACATATTCGAGTGCGGCACCTATGGGTCCGAGAATTTGTAGAGGCGGATGAGATCCAAGTGCAATGGGTAGGGACCAAAGACCAGTTAGCTGATGTCTTCACTAAGGTTTTGCCTGGACCTGCATTGAAGGACGTTCGAGAGAAGCTGCATCTAATTCAAGATCAGAAGACCTTCTAGGGGAGTGTCATAAATCAGTGTCTAGGTACACCTGCAATGCATGACGCGCAAGTCTGCGCATGGGTATGGTGGCCAAGGGCCCAACCCGTGTTATGTTAGGATAGTATGCATGAGCATACTTGGGGCGCTCCGTGAGCGGCTCGCCCCGGGCCATTGTCATTGGGCCACGGTAGACATGCACGAATGGTCGCATATAGTCGTATGCGTCCAAGTCTGAAGTAACCTTTCTCTTACATCTTCCATAGTAACCTCTTACATCCTGCATTGTCTTGCAACCTGTGCAGTATTCTCCCTGATCTGTGTAGTGACCTATCGTACGACCTGGCGGCTCTCCAGGTATAGGCACTACTAACCTCCTAATGCACACATAATAGGTTCTCGTTTATAACAGTTGCATAATCAGACGAATCTTCCATCTGATCATCACCCTCGCTGCTGAGCTTGAGATTCCCTGCCAGCGGTATGGACTTGGGCTTAGCCTCGGCCATTCCCCCCGCTGCAGTATCTCCTCAGCATACTTCTGATAGGGGGTCAACCACTCCCGCTACATGGTGGGCCCACCTACGGCGCGCAAGATCGGCTGCGATTTTGGCCGCTTGGGGAACACTTTGGCTATTGTCTATGTTGAATGGGGATTCGTAGTGTGTCATCTCACTCGGGTGGGGAAAATGGCCCATGATCGTCCATATGGCTCGTCTGGTTGGGGAAAATCGGCCTTTCGCGACGCTGGCTCCCCAACCGGCCCAGACGCTCAGTCGCCTCCCCAAACCTCCCCAATCGTTCGCAGGCGTCCCCAAACGCCTTTAAAATGAGCTCTTTAAAGCTCTTGTTGGTGATCGCAAGGCTGTATGTGCATTTTTTTCGTTGGTGAGGCTTCATGAAGCTGTATACGGCTGAGTTTCCTTGGGGCTGGCCACATAGTGACGCACGCTATGCAATTTGAGTCGTATTAATCCCTCTAATAATGCTGGATAGGTCCGAATCTCTTGATATCCGGACAGGGCGTCCTACCTGCGATCTGTGTGTAGGATGGGATAGTGGCTCAAACACGAGATATCAAAGCTTCACTGCCTGATCCTGATTGATCGTCACTCTCGTAGAATGTTTGATATCGGCATGGGGCGCATGAGTATCTTGATTCCTTTGACAGGCCTGACAGGCCCTTGTGATGGAGCATGATCCGGAGCTTTGCAGTCCACCTGCTAGGTGTGTACTTCTCAACGAAGACGTCAGCGTAGGTATGCTTAGGTCATCTTTTGCGTAGTGTCACTGGAGACGTTTTGAGTTACTCTGGCCTGCTGTGATCATGCCTCGCCATTGTACACTAATGAATCATTTCAATCGAGCGGTGGATGCTGGATACACGGTGGATACATCATTGATGCGCATTAATTTTGCGGTATCATTAGAGTGACATGCTGTGAAATAAGGTGTAGATGTGACGGTGCATTACAAAACATGGGCATTCCCCATTGCACATAAAATTGAGGCAGGGTCCTTCAACACGCAATATTCAACACGCAATATTCAACACGCAATATGCTGCCAATCAATGCTGACATGTTGCCTGACCAGTGCGTGAGCGCCCCGCCATGTCGGCCCGATCAGCTAGCGCGCCGTTGAATAGTGCCTCACCGAACGCTACCCACAAATGTGACAGAAGCAATATGTCATAACCCGGTGAGTATCATAGCATATTTTGAGTGTGCTACGTGTTCTCGATGCAATGGCACACGTTTGGGCATGAACGACCCTCGTTTGGGGAAAAGCGCGGAAATTCGACAAAACCCGGGTTTGCGATGGGGAGACTCCCCAACAGCGAGATGATACACTACGAATGCCCATTCATCATAGACAATAGCCAAAGTCTTCCCCAAGCGGCCAAAATCGCAGCCGATCTTGCGCGCCGTAGGTGGGCCCACCATGTAGCGGGAGTGGTTGACCCCCTCTTCTGATGCAATGTGATTGTGCGTGCGCCTCTGTCACGCTGTATCACCATCGACAGTAAGTAGGATGCTGCCCCCAACTTTCTGATATCAAACTCGACAGCCAGAATGTCAATGATATGATTGGTATCTGCTTTGCAGCCAATCACGAGGCCATCATCAACATATATAACAGGAACGAGCGCCTTCCATCCCTCTCAAACGCAAAGAGAGATGAATCAGCGTATGAAACCTCAAAGCCATATCGCTTCAACACGCGATTAAGCTCTTGATGCCATGCTCTGGCAGCCTGCTTTAGCCCATACAATGCTCGTTGGAGATGCAGCACCTTGTTCTTCCCGAATTCATACAGCTCCGGGATCTCCATGAAGATGTTTTCATGTAGAGGCCCATTCAGAAAGGCTGTCTTCACATCTATCTGCTCGATCTCGAGGTCCTCCACTGCAGCCATAGCCAGCATTGCCCTCACTGTGGAATACTTGACTACCGAAGCAAATACCTCATCGTAGTTGATTCCCTTCTGCTGCGTGAAGCCCTTGGCCACTAGGCGAGCCTTGTACCTCTCGATGTGACCTTCCTTGATCCTCTTCCTCTTCAGAACCCACTTGCACTTCAAAGCTTTTGCTTTTGCAATAGCGTCCGGCTTGTCAATCACTTCAAATGCTTTCATCTGAATCAGAGATTGCATCTCCTCTTCAATAGCGATCTCCCACAGCGACCAGTCCGGTTGCTGCTGAGCCACATGAAGCTCCGGCTCATCAGGCAGCCCATCTTTTGCAAGCAGAGCATACGCATCTCTGAGTTACTCGGACGGCTCTCTGGTTCGCGGAGGCAGCACCCTCTTCTGAGGCAACTGCACTTCCTCCTCTGCAACCTCCGGCTCTGCCGGATCATCATGAGCATCATCCTTAGAGTTCTCAGCATCTTCATGATCATTGACCTCAGGGTCAGCTGCCATCTCAGAGTGATTGTCATCGGGCAGCATGCCTTCATTCGAGCATGCACCTTCGTTCGCAGATGCAGCAGCATGCTGATCAGCATGATCAGATGCAGCAGCGTTCTGATCTGCATGATCCGCTGCGTGCTCCTCCTCCGCTGCTGCTTCTTCGACGAACTTCACATTCGCCCGAATGACGATCTTGCCATTGTCCAGCAAGACCTTCCAGCCCTTGGTACCCTCATCATATCCGAGGAAACGCCCCTCGTCACTCCAAGCAGTGAACTTCTTGCAGTCTGACGGGTTTCGCTTGCAGAATACTTTTCAGCCGAACACCCGCAAGTGGCCGATGTCTGGCTTCAACCCCCAGAACAATTCATGCGGTGTGTTCGGTTGTGTCATCCGCGCAGACACATTGTACACCAGCACAGCCGTAGTGAATGCATCAACCCAATATTTCTTGGCAAATGCAACATCAATCACCATTGCTCTGGCTTTCTGGGTCACAGTTCGATTGAACCGTTCAGCCCGGCCGTTCTGCTCCGGTGTATATGCAACAGACCGCTCACGCAGGATGCCTCGGGTGCCACACCAGCGATCGAATGACGCGTACTCGCCACCCCTGTCCGTCCGGACTCGCTTAACCTTTGCATTCAACTGCCGCTCCCACATCAGTAGGATCTCCTGCAACGCCTTGCCGGCGTCACTCTTCTGGCTAATCAGCTTCACCTGAGCGTACCCGCTGTAGTCGTCCACAGCCGTCAGGATGTATTGATTGCCTCCAGCGCTCGCTGGTCTCAGCGGCCCCATCAGATCAGAGTGCACCAACTGCAGTGGTGACGTCGCTCTGGTTTCCGATATCCCATGCGGCTCCGCCGCATGCTTGGCTTCCATGCAGATCTTGCACGCCGTGCCAACCTTGGCCTGCAGACGCTTTGCCTCCACCGGCATTCCGGCGACTGCTCCATCCCGAGCCATCTTTGCGATGGCTGCGTAGCTCAAATGCCCCAACCTCCTGTGCCACAGCGCAGCCGAATCGCGGCTCGCGCACAGAGCTTCTTGCATCTTCTTGCCACCCGTCGGGACACCCATATGGGCATCGGCACCCTCCGGTGCTGCCCGATATGTAACCAGAATACTAAGTCCTTTGTCATCAGGTGTCGTGACACCCCACACATACCCGCCTGCGCGCTTCAGAACCCCTTTGCAGCTGCCGCCTTGGAGCTCAACATCATTGTTGCTCCGCGCCAGCGCTGGTCCCGACAGCAAATTATGCGGGGCTTGAGGCACCACCAGGATGTCTTTGAGATGCATCTTAAAGAATTTGTCTCCAACCCAGGTGGTCAGCTTCAGATCGCACTTGCCACGAGCCTTCACAGACTCCCCGTTTGCAATCATCACGTCGACATCACATGCGCGGACGTTGCTTGCAAACTGTGCATCCTTCAGCATATGCTGTGTACAGCCAGAGTCCACGACCCATCGGATGACCTGACCCTTCTCATGCTTTTCATGCATACATGCAGCATGCATAGCCTCCTCTCGACTCCCCCCAGCCACGGCAATGTTTGCCATGCTGCCACTAGCCTTCTTCTTTCCGTTGTGCCGTTTGCCTTGAGCTCCTTTCAGCGGACAGTCCCTCTTGTAGTGACCATCCTCCGAGCCGGCAGACCAGTATCGTTCATGGCCTTTAGCGCATCCCACGTGGCTTTCGCCGACTGGTGCCTGGTCACGATCGACAGAAGGTTCCGACTCACTTTACCCCATATCGCCGTCATCGCCTTGCGATCTCGGCGCCTCTGAGCTTCAGATGCGTTATCAGGAAGCTCCTGAAAGATGAAGTCCTCGATCTCCTTCTGACACAGATGACCTTGCATGAGAATCGCCCATTCCCAATAGTTGTCTGATGTCAACAGAGGAACATCAAACGAGTCGCCAGTACTGCCCATGACTACTCGAAAGGCAAACTTGGAAAGAGTGAACGGCTAGATTCCGGAATCAAGAATATTCTACGAAGTATCGCGCAGCGTATAACACGCTGGACCCATAACCTGTTGAGAATTGGTATATATCGATGTTACACGGAGACAGAGAAAGAGTAAACAACACCAACGCAACCGCGCCTTTATATATGTTCCGCACACCAGGCCTAGTGCCTGTCTTGTGCTGTGCTCCATAGCACACTTGTCTCACACAATGTATCTAGAGTCCTCTAGAGTATCCAGGCCTATCTGGCCCCAACTTGATACTTCCAGTACACTCCATCACCATACGTAATCAGAAGCTTCTAGATGCTGACTCACTTTCAACATTGGTTGCATTAATCGCCACTAAACACGGCAGGCAATGTGACCGGTCACATCGCTTTTGACCGCCAATGTGACCGCTCGCCACTAAACACGGCCTTAGAGTCGATCGAAGGAACCTCACAGCTCTCTCGATACGCTGCCACATGCACTTGACGCGACCCATGTCTCGTTGGGAACGTTAAATCCATGCACCGCTTGCGCCAATTCAGCGCAGGATTGTGCCTATGGAGGAAGTCCATGCCGAGCACGGCATCGTACTTCGGCACGTCGACCACAAGAAATGTGCTTTTGACCCGAAATGTACCAAATTTGATGTGCAGGTCCCGAACAACTCTATGAATCGAGACGCCGGTACCATCCTGTTCGATTGCAAGCGCGAGTGGAAGCGTCATACCGTAAGTTTAGTTGGGCGAAATGTTAAGTATGTGTGCGGAGTACTTAGCACATGACGCCTGAGATCTGGGATCACACCTGCATGGTCAGTCTGAGTCAGATACTTGAGCCATGACCTTGTTCGACCTATACAGAGAGCTGGAATGTGTCTTCTCATTCGCGGGCTGGTGACTGCCACGTGTCACCCCGTGCGTGCATCCGCATGTGCACATGCCTTGTGCGCTACGAGGCACTTTCACAACACATCCGCCAACGATGCGCTAATAGGCGCAGCGCTATAGTGAGCCGTTGGTGTGAAGTTCACGTGGTTCGTTTGCACAAAATCTAGTGACACAAAAGAGTGCGTGGCACCGCTATCGAGGAAGAACCGACAATATGAGTGGTCCAATAACCCTTCGAACACCAAGGATTTCTTCCCGGGAACGTGTGTCAATTGTAACTTGGGCGCATACACGAGTTCATCATCCTCATGCATATGCTCAAAGTTCGCAAACTCATTTGGATGGTCCGTCTTAGGCGGACGTTTTGAAACAAAAACAATTGTCTCATTAGGCAATGGAGCTTTTGGTGGCTTGAACATGTTTTCTGCGCCAGCTGGCGTCAATCAATCAAACTCGTTGCGACTAAGCGCGTGAGTCATGCACCGAAGTGCGTCCAATGGCCTCTAGGACCGGTGGACCTTACAGGCTTACTCCCTTGGAGCATCACCTCGGGGTTTTTCAACCCATGTGCCCGCAGCTTGACGCGCCGCAATTTTGCGACAGTCGGCGGCCACAAGGCCTCGCTTTTTGCAGAACCAGCCTGACTTAATGTTGCCGTGCATGGCATTCAGAGCGGGGCGACCTGTGCCTGTGGCATTGCGCGCTTGGCGCGTGGATTGCTCGTGCACTTGTGCTTGTCAGTGCAATTGGATTATAGAAAGACCGGGACTTTCTATGCGTTTTTCAGAAATGCGCTGCCGTAAAACAGGTTGTAAGCCTTCCGTGAACCGCATGATGGCTTTAGCATCAGATACATTGTGACCTAAGTGTGATAACAATGTTTCGATTTTGGCCATGTGCTGAATGAAGTGTGCAACGGTATCACTGTTACGTTGACGTGCATTGACCCATTGTGATTGGACAGATACTAAGTCAGCTGCGGCCGACGCAAAATGCTCTTGGAACGCGGTTCGGAACGCTGCAAAGTCAGCAAATGATGCTTTGTGCTTTGCAAAACACGTGCGTGCGTATGACGATTCGGGGGAAAAAACAGTTTGTATGCAGACCTTACGACGCGTGAAACCTGAGGCGGCGTCACAAAAATACGCGCTACTTGAGGAAAACTCCTCTAACTCATCAAGAAATTTCAAAGCAGGAACTGAGTCCTGGAGCTTACCTCCTTTGAAGGTCGGGGGCTTGATCACTGAGTAGGGGTTGAAGTTGGCCGACATCGCGGCATTCGGCCGCGGGAGGGGGAGGGCTGGTTCGTCTGTAGTTGCACTCGATGACGGATCAGTGTGAACAACGGGGTCGTCCCCCGGACCTGGTACAGTGTGATCCGAGGGCAAGGGTAAACTTCTACTGCGCTTGATACTAGTGGGTGTAGCCAAGCGACGTCTCTCTCTAACTCGATCAGCTATGGTCGGAGAGTTCATAGTTATTTAGTGGCTGGGCTGCCGGGTACATAAATGTTTGGTGTAGGACCGTCATTTGCCGGAAACGCTGTGGTGAACGCGACCTGTGCGCAGGTCATAGATTTTGCGTCACCATACATAAGTGCATTATGTGAGACACCACGATTCGTCTCACTGTCATTCGTGCGCACGATCAACCCTAGGGGTTTGTGTGTGAATGTAAACTATGATATTGTGACTGGGTGGATCGACCACGTCGAACCCTCGATTACGAGAACAGCCCTGCAGAGCTGAACCCTCCTCGAGCCAAAACCTACGAAACAAACACAAACGCTGTTCAGAGATAACATTGCCTAGTGTCGGAAGACACGGGCCGTTACTCGTGTGGGATGCATGACCAGACCACACAATCTCCGCACACGGCGCAACGCAATAGACTGCACGTACGGCGTACTGACCACAAATCTAAAATTCGACGCGTGACTTCGCTGCAACCGAGCGCTACGACACTTAAGCTCAGCCGCCTGCACACCACTGTGCACAAACCACTTCGCTGTCAGAACTTCTCTATCTTGTCAGGTCAGACGCGCAGTCTTGGTACATGTCAGGTTAGCCAATGTTCCACACCTACTGCGCACAGAGATAGAACCAAGGAACACTAGACGGGGAGATGCTAATACCGTGAGACAGTAAGAAGAATGGTTACAGATCTCAGTGTCCACATCCTTATATGCACACTGAACAATCAAGGTTACGGCGGGAAACCCTCGCAGGATCTCCCCCACTACATCGAGACAATCCCGGCTGGCTGCTTACCCCTGCACTGGATCCGCGGATCGTCCGTGCATGGGTGCACCTGTCACCACACTGCTGCCCGCAGGCTCATGCATTGTGACACTCCCCCATAAACCCTGCTATGTCTCCACTAGCTGGAGTTTATTACGAACTTCTTGCAAAGCAGGCCCGGGCAGCACTTTAGTAAACACATCCGCTAACTGATCGACAGTGCCTACCCATGCTACCTTAAGTTCATCCATCTGGACATATTCCCGCACTCGCAAGTGCCGCACACGAATGTGCTTGGATCTGTCAGTGGACACAGCATTCACGGCCAAAATGTTGGCACTCTTATTGTTACCACACAGAGTTGGCTTATGTGGGACCAGTTTCAAATCGAGAAGCACTTGCTTCACCCATATTAACTCGTTGGCTGTTGCACTCATCGCGATGAGTTCAGCCTCTGTTGTATCCCCAGCCACTATACTCTGCTTTTTCAAACGCCAGAGAACACAGTTCCCATACACTCGAATAACCATATCAGATATACTTTTCAGATCGGCAGAGTTCGCAAAATCTGCATCGGAGAAAGCTTCCAACAAACACCCAGGTCCCAGAGAGCCTATACATTTTATCCCTAGATTCTTTGTGGACTGCAGGTATCTCAAAACATGTTGCACGGCAGACCAATGTTCCTTTAGACTACTAGACATGTGCCGGGCCAGGGCATGTGCCACATAGCTCAGGTCAGGTCGTGTCACTCCTGCAATATACTGGATGCTTCCTACAGACCTCATGAACCTAGAATGCTCAGCAGCACTGGCGTTCTCCAGGTCAGGATGCTCTTTCACACTCCTTAGATGTTGCCGCGGCACTAAGGGAGTGGGAGACTTGCGACAATCAGACATACTGTACTTTTCAAGCAAGTTGAATTTTATTTTGTTGTGTCCTAATGATTGTTTTGGCCTTGCGATCACGCATGATCTCAGTGCCGAGTGCCCATGCAAGTTCACCCAGGTCTCTGCCTGCGAATTTCGTGAGAATGACGACAAGTTCTTGCAGCCCCGCAGAGCTACTAAAAATGAACAAGTCATCGACCCACAAGAAAATAAAGCAGCGACCAGATGTCCCAACATACAGTCCGGGATCACTTTGTGCGCACACAAATCCCATCTCAGCTGAGACCTTGATTGAAGCTTTATGCCACTGGCGAGCGGCTTGCTTCAGGCCATACATTGTTTTATGCAATCTCCATACATGTGCTGTCCCGTCAGTGAAGAACGGGGGCTGTTCAACGAACACTTCCTCCTCTAGCTCACCATTCAGAAAAGCGCACTGAATATCTTTGTGCCTTATCTCTAGATCTTCCTGAGCAGCAACAGACAGCAACACACGCAGCGTCGCATAACTACCGACAGGAGACCAAGTCTCAAAAAAGTCAACGCCCTCTACCTGAGAGAAACCACGCGCCACATAGCGTGCCTTGTAACGCTGAATCTCGCCCGCAGGCCCACGCTTGATCTTGAGCACCCATTTGCCCGAGGTAGCCCGTTTGCCCGCAGGCAGATAGCACAACCCGAAGGTTCTGTGCTCACCCAGTGCATCTACCTCCTCCTGCATGGCACGCAGCCATACATCCCTCTCAGCACCCGCAAGTGCTTCTTTCAAAGAAGGCATGTCAGGATCGGAGGGCTTCTGCTTCCTGGCGGCAGCTGCTCTGCGCGACCCACGACGCTGAGCATTCTGCTGCTCGCCAGACTCCACATGCTGAGGCTTCAGGCCTGCACAGGACACTCCACAGTCAGCCGCGGCTGATGTGTCCTGATCGCAAGCTGAAACATCAATAGCAGCTACTACTGTCTCACTACTAGCAATGTCAGAGCCCGCAGGCACATGCATTTGCACAGTTGCTACATCCGCAACCAATGGAACAAGGCGTCTGCGTACAAGAGGATTGATTTTTATGCGAGGCAAGGCGGCTGGAATGGCCCTCACCTCATCAGGCAAATCTACCCCGACAGCGTAGGAAACCTTGTGCGCACATGATGTACTTGTTGCCGGGTCGTCCTGCTCACGCTGTGGCCGAGTGTTGGGTCAACGGACCGATCGCATTGAACAAGTCCGAATATGCAGCTATAATTTCTGGGTGGCAGCCCCGGAAATGCTGCAAAGCAATCCAACACTGGGCCAGACACGTGCGCACCGCCGCTCAATCTACCGCTGTGGCGCGCACTGAGTGATGCATCTAGTGGGGGCGGGGTGTGCACGTGCCGCGCGCAGGGGCTGCCTTGCCTTGTGCTGGGTGTGTTTCGGGCGCAGATGGCTGCAGCGGGTGCGATGGCCGGGCCATGGTGCATTCGACCACCTAGGCTGCGCGTACAATGAGGTTCAAGCGCCAGCAGATGCATTGGGATTCTGTCACAACGTGGGCTGGGTGCACGCGTGTGTGCGCGGGAGATTTGTTTGCATGCGCGCAGGTGAGGGTGTTGCCGTGCGATACAAGGACAAAGTCGGACAGGCGGGTAGCAGCGCTGGGGAAATGCACCAGCACAGCCACACCACCGGATGCCGCGTCTGGGCGTGGCTGTGCGGTCGCGTGTGCGCGGGTGGTGTTGGTGACGGGTGTATCTGGGTGATTTCGCAACGTGTGTGTTACGGCGGTGGCTTGCGGGTGCAGGGCGCAGGCCCGGCCATGTACTGCGCCAGACCTGTGTATGTAGTTACAAAGGACAGAGGCCGGGCATCGAGCCATTGCTAGGAATTCACACGCAAATCCATGCGTATTCTCATTTATAAATTCCATAATAAGCATCCGTTGTAGCCGCCGCCTCTTCAGGTACATCAGGGATGCTGTGCAATGCGCAATTCGGTGATCAGGTGGTGCTGCACCCGGCGCAAACCCGGCCGCACGGCCAATCCCGCCCCCACGCCTGTTGGAGGCGTGTCACCTCAGCCACATTCGTGCACAGTTTCGGCTCGCCGTCCGGCATCGGCGAAGTAGACAGCGATTGACGGATATGTTCATGACGAGAGAGCAGCAGTTGCATGTTCCATGCACGCTGGGATGATTTCGCGCAGGCTATCACCGTATCCATTGCGCCTGTCGCACATGACCTGCTCGGAATAGTTGATGATTCTTCACATGTGTGTGATCATGCGCGTAGCTGCTATATCGATGCTTCTATTGTGTCTCGTGGAACGTCTCTGGCTAGTGCGGTCTGCCGGAGTTCACAAGGGCCTGCAAGCGCGACCCGGTGCTGTCCGTGGCGTGCAAGCGCTTCATCACCGAGCTGTGTGTAGATGGCCGCGCGATCGACCCAGTCCGCAGCTACATCCCAATTTCATGCACGTTTTTACTACATGGTCGGCCGCAATCGTGCTGTCCGGGTCGGAAGTTCTTGAAGGCTTGCACACAGGTCCTGTTGCTGAAGGCCCGCAGCTGACAATGCGATCGGGCTCCAGTCAATCACAGCTGCAGGTCTTCAACACATCAGAGCACATACAAGTCTTTCATGTGTTCAGTTACTCACAAAGCATCAGTTTTCACCTCCAGCATGCTGCATGAGTGGCTCATGGAGCACGTGCCAGCAATATGGTACAGCCCCGACCACTGCGAGGTCACATTTGCAGCCAGCTAGCTGCCACAGTACACTAAGAGGGACATGCGATATTTTACTGTTGGCTGTTGCCCGCCTGCATGTGCTGTCCTGTCACTTTTGTCTCTGTGTGTCCTCTTGCTGGAATGAGCAGCATGCACAGCTCCTTGGAGCTTGAGAGCTGAGACAGCTTGTGCATGATGAGAAGGGTGTATGCTACACATAACTGTGTCCTTAATCATGTGTGCTGCGTGCATTCCTCACATTCGAGCCAGCAGCACGGCCCACATGCACACGCTGAGTCAGGTGTGAACACGGAGGTCTTACAGGTCTTTCTGATACGATTCGCGGGGACCCTGGATTCAACACCAGAAGATCATTCTAGACAACCACATTACATACATGTGCGTCTCTATACACAATGTAGCCCATGGCGTAAGCACTGATTGTTTCTCAGCATCCACTTGGTCATTAGTAGTGCCCACATGATGTCCATGCATGCAGCAAAGAAACCGGTGAGATGTCAAACAAGGCTCAAGTCGCAGACTCATTGCTTGTCCTAGATGAAATTGAAAAGATGAAGATAAAAGGTTGGTTGGTGGGGCCAATGGAGCACCGCGACACCCACCCGACTGACCCTACACTCATACCGCCACTTGGTCCTAATGGTCAAGACGTTTAATCGGTGTTTGTCCGAGACATGGAGGAGTTGTCCTCCACCTTGTGCGATCCGATCTGCTCCTATTTGAACTTGATTGTCACTGCTTGTCCCTGTCCCTGCCATTGGCCACTCTCTGATGGCTTGCCCGCGACGTTGTAGTGTCAAAGCATGCATACAATGTTGGTGTTGTTGCAACCACCAACAACAAGCCATGGCACCCATGCTCCTCCGCGGGGATAGCCAGCAATCAGTGAAGTTGGAGGCACTCGCACCGTACTCCAATCAGATCACCAACCCTTACAACATCGATGGAATAGAGCTCAAGTTGCAGTTTGACAAGCAGAATCGGACAGGGGATAAATTGGACACGGAGGCGAATGTCGATGGCAGGCATGTGCATGCATGTGCACTTGTGAGCACGGGCATTCACATAATGGCAAAATTGAGTCCACCGCATGGTAAACCTTTGCAGTGGGCAGACATCATCAGTGGCATTTGGTGCGTCACTAATGGTAATCATGTCAATTTCATTTCATGTTCATGTTGACAAGCACATGCCAGCCCTTTGCATCACTATGCGTATACTGTTGCAAAGCATTGATACATTGCAGGCGTTTGTTCCAATTTGTAGACACAAATATCCCTGTCGGACCGAGACTTCAAGACTTCTTCATGCAAGTTGGACAGGCTCTCAGACCGGCTGAAAAAATGGCACTCGTTTGGCTATGGCCGTGACAACATCAAAAAGACTCTGCACTTGGTTTGGCGTATCATGGCGGAGATGCTACATCTGGCTGGGTGCGTAGACAGATAGTGGTGACCATATGCACACAGTTTTGTAGTATACACTGCCATGTCCACACAGCTACAGGTTGTTGCTTGGTAAAGGTGTACAGGCTGACGCCATCAACATTGTACAGGGTGCCGAAAGAAATTTTGCTTCAAGCAAGCTCATGGGAACTAAACAATGCGTTGTATATCGCCTACGCCTTGGGTGCTGTCATGAATTCCGTCGAAACTAGGTCAAAGCTAGTCAAAGCACTCAAATGTGCAGCGAGAGGTACTCGCACTGTCACAATGCATGCGCCTGCGGGCAGCAGCGTGGTGACAGGTGCACCCATGCACGGGCGATCCGCGGATCCAGTGTCGGGGTAAGCCGCCAGCCAGGATTGTCTCGATGTAGTGAGGGAGATCCTGCGAGGGTTTCCCGGCGTAACCTTGCGTGTTCAGTGCACACTGAGATCTGTAACCATTATCTTCACTGTTTCACGTAGGGCTGCTGATTACATTCTCCATGTCTCATATTAACACTTAATTACAAAGTATAATTACACTGTCAATTATCTGTAAACAAAATTATCGGAATTAACATCATTTACATTGAATTAATCAGCTTTTTCGGTGTCCAATTAACACTTAATTAAGCAGCTACTTATTTCCTGTAATTGCCTTTTAGGCCTTTCAGCTAGTCAACATTCACGCGTTTAATCGACACAGACACAGGGCATTGCTACATTCCGCGGTCGCATATATGGTATAGTATACAATATCATTGTATACTGCCTCTATCAACTACCAGCGGGGGTGCTATGCAGCAAGCCGAGTGCTGCAGCTGTGCTCGCCAGGCGAGTATTAGGCTGTGTGACGATGGCATGTATAGATGTTACAGTTTTAGCTCGTGTGTAAATCTAGTGTAAGCTCTAGTGCAGAAGTCTTCGCTGCCGGGCACTGTTCTCGGCAATGACACAGATGTTGTGATCCGTAGAACATCGTGATAGGCACAATGTTGCAGTCCCGGGGTATACTATCCCCAGAAATTACAAGATTTTTGCAGGTCATAGTCCTGCGTATGCAGGTGGACCATTTACATTCATGCATTCATTGATTATCTTATGATGTACACTGTAATCGCCAGACAAAATTGATAATAACTAGTCTTGTTAATCACATGTTTTCAACATAACATTTAATTACAACAGCATAATTCTCTGTACTTTGTGCTTTAATCCGTGTTTAATTGTAATTCAGCAGCCCTAGTTTCACGGTACTATCTGTATCTTGTCCCCTCAGCATCTCCCCGGTTCTACCTCTGTGCGCAGCAGGTATGAGATGCTGGCCTCCTGATTTGACTTAAGACTGCGCGTCTTACCTGTCGAAGGATAGACTTTCTGACATGGTATCGATGAGAGGTTTGCGTTATGTTTTTATGGTCTTGTTCAGGAAGCCATCAACCAAAGTCTGTGCCAGACACGGCGGGCATTCCACTGTTCTGCCGGCGCTCAGACCGCGGTCACAAGCGCAGGCAACATTAAGATGTCTCGTAGCACATTGTTATTAGATACAATTCGAGCAGTTTGCTTATAATGATCAGCGCTGGGAAAAGCGAATGCGTTCGCTTATTTTTCTCAAGCTGTCGGCTTGCGAGCCACCCCAACGGTTAGTTGCTGCGCGCTACAAACTACCGTCCGTCCTACTGCAGGATGTCTAACTCCGATCGCTCTAACGCCAATTCTCCTCGCGAGGAGAGGCGGGACGAGGCTGATCAGCAACCATTCGTCGACGGGGACGCTGAGCAGCAGCTCTCTGAAGGAGAAGAGCCCGCGGGCATGTTGCTTCGTGGCGGACGAGTTATCCGACCACGTCCCTCTTCCCAGACTGGGCAGAGCAGCCAGCAGGTGCCTTTTTCCTCTCATGTTGTGAACGATCATGGTCACACTGGATCTTTCATCACACTCGAGACGTTGACCGAAGCGCTGTCAGAAAGCACTCTATCTGTCAGGTCAGACACGCAGTCTTAGGTCAGGTCAGGTAGCCGGCATTCCATACCTGCTGCGCACAGAGGTAGAACCGAGGAATGCGGGAGGAGACAAGATACAGCTAGTACCGTGAAACAGGAAAGAGAAAGGTTACAGCTCTTAGTGTGCACGGCAATATATGCACACTGTAAACACTCGAGGGTTACGCCGGGAAACCCTCGCAGGATCTCTCTCGCTACCTCGATACGATCCTGGCTGGCGGCTTACCCCTGCACGTGATCCGCAGATCGTGCATGGGTGCACCTGTCACCACGCTGCTGCCCGCAGGCTCATGCATTGTGACAAGCGCTGCGTGCATCTCGGGGACGTAACGAGCCTGATCTGTCCAAAGGAAAATTGCCTGAATGGAATTTGAAGACCGAAAGCTTCGTTGCGTACGAGCAGAAAGTCTTTCTGTGGTTAGGACAGTTTGAGTTAGATCATCTGTTGCAGCACGCACCGTCCGCGGACGAACATCATGTCAACGCTAGAGCAAGGACTCAAGTCCTTACGTCTTTGCCTGACGCGGATAGGACCACTATCTATCGCATGTCACATCTGTGTGAGGCATGGGCCTATCTCACTGCAAAGTATAGGCCTAGCACTGAAGCCGAGATCCACAGACTGTGGAGTCACTTCAACTCTTTGTCACAGCGAAATAGAGACGTTGGGTCTTACTGTGGTGAAGTGATGAGTGTGTACACTCAATTGGAGGCACTAGGTGCCGATGTGGGCCAGCGATGGCTCCGATTAAAACTTTTAGAAGTGGGGGAGGAGTTCAATGCTGTGCGCGGCAAAGTCCAACACTCCTCCCCCCATGTCATCATTGCACGTTTGACTGAGCATGCTGATTTGTTCAAGCAGCAGCGGCTGCAGGCTAGGTCTGGTCCGCCCGCGGGCAAACCAGGCCAAGGTTGGCGCAATCAACAGCGAGGCGACGGTCTTGCAGTTGACGCGCTCGACGCTGGCAAGGCTCCTTCCGAGGAGACCAGGACCTGCTTCTTCTGCAAGAAGAAGGGACACTTGCGTGCGCACTGCCCCCAGCGCAAACAGGCCGCGGCCAAAGATGTTTGTGCTGTAGAACTGCCTAAAGAGTTCCCGGATCATGATGCATTGGCACCGTGGAATTTTATCATTGATAGCGGTTCTGACATTCATATTGTGGGCAATCGCGACATGTTCACTGAGTATGGTCCGTGCCAGAGGACTGCCAATCCCGCGGGACCAGGCAAGATCCCCATTATGGGCAGGGGAACCATTCAGGTGAACCTGGGCACTTCTGTGGATGAGCATGGTAATAAGCATCCTCCGCATGTGGAAATCCCGGGTGTGTACTATGCCCCTGAGTGTCCGTACAACATACTGAGTACTATGGGTCTTCGTCACGAGCAGATCTACTTAGACACGCGTAGGAGTGTGTTGTATGTCCCCGGTTTCGGAGATATGGCTACTGGTATTGAGGATGCGTCCAAATACTAGGAGCTGGTTGAGGACAAGTGTCATGTCTTTGCTTTCAAAATGTGTTCCATCAAGAAGCCTAGGTCTAGCTAGAACCCCAATACAAGCACGGCCCAGGCGACCAAATGCGAACGCACATCATGGTCCGGCCATCGCACCCGATGCAGCCATCTGCGCACGAAACACACCCAGCAGAAGGCAGGGCAGCCCCTGCGCGGCACGTGCACACCCCCGCCCCACCTCAAAGGCTGCAGACAGCTGCCCATCGCCTAAGATCCAGCGCCAGATACTCCAGCATTCGAACAACATCGTGACTGTGAGCTCTGCTTGTCAAAAGCTTTCTCATGGGGCCGATACCGCTGTAGCAGCACATTGTGTTTAAATTGCACACGCGGTGCGGACGTGATAGACGTGATGTGCGTCCATGCACATGGATTCAACAAAGCACAGGGCGCAATGTCAGTTAACGTCGGATTTCATAGTGAAAAATATCTGCCGATGCTTAGGCCTTAATAATCTCTTGTTTTCTTTTTCGTCAGAGCAATGCTCTCAAGTCCGATGCACGCGAGCGTGGCGTACGGGGCAAAACGCTGAACGTGTACGACCGATTCGCATAAACTACGTTCGTACATTGTGGATGTGCAAATGTTGCGAGGGAAAGTAAGTGTCCTGTCAAGGCTACATCGTCTCCCATGTCCCCTAAAGCATCTTGCTAGTATGAAGGAGGAGTGGCATGTGTCTGAATTCTGCTGATTTGCTGTCGTGTTCAGGGTCTGGTCCACACTGAATATTTTATGGAGTCAGCAACCTCTGTTGCAGCAGTCAGAAATGCAGGAGACCAGCCACTGCCACCATCCAATGACAGTGACTTGGATAAGCTCGATTCTGTCAGCAGTAAGGCGCTTCGGCAGAATTTGCACGAACTTTGTAAGAGAGATGAAGCTGCTTTCAAGGCTGTGTTTGAACACGCTCGCAATTTGACCGGATCCGATTGGGATGGAAACGTCGCGAGCGCTTTAGGTGCGCCTGCTCCTGAACATTTGAGGGACTGCTCTAGCTCTGACATACTGTCAAAAAACGAGACAGGTTAAACGGGGTGCCTTCCATGCAGAACAGCTATCCCAGTCGACCCTGCGAGGTGTGCCGCTCCGCGGTCTTGTCTCTGGGCTATTTCGGGCCTTGCATGCAAATGAACTGCAAGCTAGCGTATGAAGTATCGACGTCACTTCTTGTGACCATTCTGGCGTTGTGCAGGAACGGATACACACGCGCTGCTGAAAGATGAGGATCCTCCCGAACCTGACATGTTGGAAGGCCTGTACAAGCTGCAGGAAGGCAGGAGCACTGGCTTGTTGTTGCCTGTAACTGGACCACTGCAAACGTGGGTCGACGGTGCACAGCCAGCACCAATACAGCTCCAAGAAGCAGATAAAGCAATGTTCAGGACAGGAACGCTTGATGATGCAATTCTGAGCGCATTTACTATGTACGCTGCCTTTGGTGGACAATCTCAATACTTTAGAGCAGGAGAAAGCGCGTGGATTGGTGTGCTCGATCTTTGAGATGCGTGGGGACTGTTGTCACTGCCTGTTGTCTACTCAGTGCTGAAGGTCTCAGGAAAGTTGCCGATGTGCAGTGACGTACTGTGGCATCCTGACATCTTCACTGACCCATGAAAAACATGTCATTGCTCCATGTTGCGCCTAATGCTGAGGCACATGTACAGGCAAGTGGGACAATCTCATATCAAATCCAATGGAAAACCTGCTGCTGCAAGATTCTAGACCCCACAAGCCATGGGGCTTTGCGCGCGACAAGTCAGATGCATCTGTGACCAGTAGTCGAGATCGGCCTGACATGGTGCTTCTGTTCTCTTCAGTCCTCCTTTTCAAGGGAGAGGAGAAGGAAAGCCCAGAGATGCAGAACGTTGCAGAATTTGAGCTACTGAGCAAGATGCAGCAGCGGTGGGCCAAGTTGAGATATGGGAACAAGGTGGGTATGATTGCGGGGACAAATGCTTGTGCGTGTGGCTTGCATAATCTGGCAAGGTGCCACCCTGTTCATTGCTGATGGTCCCTGGTGCCCTGTTTCAGGTGAAATACATCCTCGCCTACACTGCGTGCGGCCCTCGAGTGCAATTCTGGGCAGTGCTGCGGCCCACTGTGGAGAATGGCTTCAAGCTTTCCACCCTCCGCTTAGGACAACAGATGAACATGTCTGACCCACGCCAACGCATGATCATCATCCGAAAAGCTTTGCTCAGCGCTGCAATATTGTACCGCTTGAGCAGGTGTCTTCCACCGACACAGCCACCGTTATTACTAACAGCAGGCGCCTTGCCGCACCGCTCCAAGGTGGAGGTCAAAGTGGGTGGAGCAAGGACTGTGGTGCGTAAGCACATCAGCCACGAGAGCCAGCAGCAGCTGCAATGTCTAAGAAGGCTGACAAAGCTGACGGCTCTGTACACTGAGCTGCGGAGTCGGCCGAGCATATACATCATCCATCCCGTCAGCATCAAGCATTTGAACCACGGCTGGCCGGCGTACATTGATTTCACTCCGTTGGGTGTGCCCATCCATCTTCGGCTGCTTCGATGATTGCACAAATCGAGCAGTGGGAAGTTGCGCATATGTCGTCACTGCCAATGGTCATATCATATTTTGGAGGTTCTGGACTCATATTGGTTATAAATTTTCAGCTTTGTCGATTCCTAGCACGGCGCTTGTGCTTGTGACATGCCAGCTGCAATGCATAGAAACTGCATGATTGATCGAAAGCATTGTGCAGGAACGCCAGTCATGATGATCATGGGTTGTCTGGATGAATCGCTTGAGCTCACTTGGCACGGAATCATTTTGCATGTTTTGAAGGGCATTTGCCACTTGCACACATTGAAGTACATCCACTGTGACTTGCGATGGGACAATGTTGTGATTTGTGATCAAGACCACAATGGTGAAGGCATACAGCAGCATGCACGAATCATTGATCTAGAGCATGCTGTTCCGCTCAACTGGGAAGTGAATGATGAGGATGAGCACATCAAAGCCTGGGGAGAGGCGAACGATGCCCTATTTGGCAGCACGAAGGTGACTGTGCAAGTCGACCTGTACTGCATCGGCAACATGATCCTTTGGCTGCTGGATCGCCGCATGGGCAATGCAGACTGGCGCAGTTTTGGGAGTAGACTGGTTGCAGGTGAATATGCATCTGCACAGGCTGCAGCCGACGTGTGGCAGGAACAGTCCTCATAGCTGTTGCAACTTCATCATATTTTTTGCTAATTTGCTGGCGTGTATGTCCATGTGCTTGCATGTGTTGCGTGTGCTAGTGTGGACCACCTTTACATTGACACATCTGTGGTCGGGGATAGGCCTGGGTGCACGATTCATGTGTGCAAAGTATAATGCCGAGGGCAGGTGAGCTACTGCAAATCATCAAAGCACTATCATGTGTTTGCGGAAGGCACAGGGCAAGCACTGCCAGCCTGAGCGAGTAGTGTTGTGTCCTGGCCAAGGACCCTGCATACTAGACTTTCGCATCGTTGTCTAGCGTAGTGTGTATATTTTAGATGGCGGTGAACTACAGCACAGCGGTCGTGTCGATTGGGTGGCGCGGTTGCGCTGCTCAAGGACAGCGATCACGCTTAGTGACATCGCGCAGCTTAGTGAGCGGTGGAGGAGCATATGCAGCACTAATCTGCAGCGTACAAATCTCCTCAGACTCAGTTTACGATGAAACCACACGATTCGACTGCAAACGGAACAAACCGGAATGCGGCATGGTCAGGCACGTCCCGCCGGAAGCGGTCCCGCTTCTGGTCCACTGCCCGCTCCGCCGTCGCACCCGTCTCCCGCGCCGCAGCGGCCATGTACGATGCCGCCGGCGCATGTGTAACCACGACGTCCACAGCCGCCATCTCCAAGCGTGGCATGACCACGATGATGTCCCCGCGGCGATTCAGCTCAACACCCGCGCCCCTGGCAAGGGCACGGTAGAGCGGCTCCAGGGCAGATTGCAGTCCGGCGTAAGAGGCAACCCGGCGCAAGGCACGAGCCAGCTTATCATGGCGCATCTGGGTCTCCTTTGCCACCTTCTTGCAGACCATGGCATGGTCTGGTTCGGCGGCAACACCTGCACTGCATTTTCACGGAGGGGGGGGGGGGGGGGGGGGGGGGGGGGGGGGACGTCCGTCGGGATGCGGAATCGTAGGCGGTGCCACACCGCCAGGACAAACATGTCGTCGCCCAGGGTGGGAACGCCGCCCGGCAGAGCGGAGAGCAAGGCGCCTGCAGGCCCCCCCGACGCGCTCCTGAGCCACGCCGCTTCCCGCCTGCCGGCCGGCGTGTCGAGGTCGATGCCCTGTAGCTGGAGTGAGGCCGCATGGTCTGCGACCGCGCGCCCCACCTCGCGCTGGGCCGCCAGCAGCTTGCCCGCGGCGAACTCGTCCGGTAGGTCGCGAGCGTCGGACTCCCACCCGAGCAGCTCATGCAGCTCGTCGAACAAGCCCTGTCAGCGCTGCAGCAGACTGCCCCGCCTGCGGCCGCGGAGGGGGCGGAGCGGGTCCGGGCAGCCGGCGAGGTTGCGCTCGGCCATGCCGGCCCCCGACAGGAAAGCCGCGTCAGCGACACTGTCCACTAGCATCGACAGTCCGAGCCCGCCATGCCTGACAGGGGACATCAGCCGACAAGACAGCCGCCGCGTCTCAACGTCAGTGGCGGAGCTGTCAGACGCGGCAGCAGCCTCTGCAACCTCAGGCGGCACGCACAGGATTGCAGCGGCACCGCGCCACACAGCGGCCTCCGCCCTGCGCATGTGCAGCTCGAGCACGGCATACGGCACCGTCCGCATCAGGTGCGTCATGCGCACACTTAGGGACACACGCAGCAGGAGGAACTGCGCCTGCACTGAGAGCGGGATGCGCACGAGGGTCTCGACGAGGCCCTCAACCTCGCGTGCCCGCGCGTCCAGCGCCTCGGCGACGTACTCCGGGGTGCCCAGCGGTGTGCCGACTGCCTTGAAGCCCGCGTGCAGATCCCGAATGCCGAGCTCTGCGGCCACGGCGGCCGCCGCCTCGGCGTCGGCGCTGTGGGCGCCGCATTTGGCCGGGTTCACCTCCAGCCCAATGCTGCGCACGCCATCAGCTTCCACGCACAGCCGCCGGAACACGGCAGCTCCAGCCGCGAGGTCGCCCGCAATGCAGATGTCGTCCAGGCACGCCACCACAGGGGCGCCGGCGCCTGACGCGTCGACGCGCTCCAGGACAGGCTGCAAGGTCAACGCAAACAGGAGGGGGCCCAGGGGGTCACCTTGGCAGACGCCACGTTGGCAGAGGACCGGCTCAATGTTCTCCGGAGCGCCCGCGATGTGCAGCGGGGTCCCGGCGCCGTACGCCCATTGCGTGAAGGGCAACAGCGCCGGGGCGCGCTCCTTCACGGTAGCGAACATGGCCGCGCGGTCGATGCAGTTGAAGGCGTTCTTCATGTCGACCGAGAACACCGAAGCGCCCTCGGCCAGAGCAGAAGACAGGCCGTGCACGACTGTCTCGGTCCTGCTCCGCGTGCCAACGCCAACCTGCAGCGGCGCCAGGCTCTCTCCGATGCCGCGGCCGTACTCGCGCAGGGCGCACACTGCCGCGAACCGGTACCAGGTCTTCCCCACCGCGATCGGCCGCGTGCCACCGTCCGGCTTCTCCTGGCCGATGAGAAGCCCGTCCAGCAGGAACATCTCCCGTGGAAGCATGCCGGACAGCATCCGGTTGTCAGGCACAGAGCGGGGACATCCGAGTTCGGCTCCACAGGAGCCTGCGGAACTGCTGGTGGGAACAATGCGCGAAGACCGGCTTGGGCCTCCGGGGACCGCGCATCTGCGGGCCTGCTATCCTGAAATCCGCGGCCAGCTTTGTGAATGGAGCGCTTGATGCGCAAGCATCTGTCGTTGTGTTGCGCCTGTAGCTGATCTGCAGACATGGGAGCTTTGCGTCTCCCGGGCCAGTGGCCGGGCGACGTGTCCTCCCACATCTCCACAGGCAGCCCGAGGGCGTAGTCGCGGCACCGCGTTGCCGCCGCTTTCTCGGAGTTCCGCCCCCTGCTGTATGCTAGCAGGCGCATGGGCAGGCACATCAGCTCCTCGAACGTGGCAACAACCTCCTCTCGCGCGCTGTCGCCGCGCGCATGCGTGCACGCGTCGACCACCAGCTCCCACACCCTTGTGCACGACTCCACCCACCCCAGCCGGGCAACTGGGGGGACATGCTGCGGCAGGCGCAGCCGTGGGGCCGTGTTGGCCCGCTGCACTAGCGGGGCCGATGCAGCCGCACGGAGCCCGGCCTGTCTGCGGGGGCCCGCCCGCTGCGACTGGCTACCTGCTCCCACTAGAAGAACGGCGACACGGTGAATCGGAGAGCTGACGTAGTGTGTACGGAGGGGCAGTTGGAGAGCCTTCGGAGAATCGGTGGAGGCCAGACGTATGTTGCACGGACTATCGGGGCGACGTTATAGAGGTAGGCAGGATGTTCCGTTTCCCGTCCGGTGAGTCACAGGGCAACGCTGGTTGCCTTCAGCCTCACTTAGGAGCCGCATCGGACACTGAGCGGAGGAAATCACGGATCCGTTGGCCGTCCGACGGACGGAGAACGGAGATTTGCATAAACTGCCTGATCCGGAGCGCATACGTATGGCGTCCGACAAGGGGCGACGGACAGCGTAGGCTGGGCCGTAGTCCATGGTGATTTATGACGTGCGGCTTGTGACATCTCGCGAGGCATGTCACGAATGGTTCGTTAATCGTGGACGCTGATACATTCGTGACTCGACAAGTGCACTTGTAGACACCGATCAATGAGTCGCCAAGAGCTTGCTGGGCGTGAGTTGCATCAACTGACGTGTACATGGAGTGGTGTTCGGCGTGCACGCACGTGCTTTGATTGGGAATCTAGTGTTGACCATTTGGGGAACGTGAACACGGGTCTGGAATTGGCAGCTTGCCTGAATCAGTGTGATGTGTGTGCTTACATTGCCTGCACTTCCCACATTCACCTCGAGTCAGAGCAAGCATTCACTGCTACAGGGACACTCAACATCTCGTAACATGATATGAACCCGACTGGGCAGAGGACCTATGTTGGACGATTAATCAATATTGACCGAAGCGCCTTCGCAACTTGTGAAGCAATAAGGAGTCTTGAATCTTAACCAACTCCGCCTGCAGGCATGACCAGATGCATGAGTCTGCGGCATTATTCCGTGTCTCCCAGACCACCATTCGGGGATCCATTCGTCGCATGGGTTAATCATATGCAAACATTGATTTTAATACAGACTTTGGTGTTAAATGTAGTATCAACTGTATCGAAGATTGACGTACCGTGAATAGCGCAATATCAGCTTTGAGCTTCTGCACTTCCGGTTTCTTGCTCGTGGGCCGATATTTCGCCGGCCGAGTCTCGTACTCCTCAATCGTTTTCTTCAACTCGTCACGTGCTTCTTCGTCAGCCTTCTTGTCGGCCTTGGCTTTTCGCCTCGCGATCGCGTCGAGACTTCTGCATCGCGCAAGAGCTCTTCCAGCTGGCAGGGTATTGGACGGGGCAATTACCCACGGACAGAGATCTCAGACACAAGCAGTTAGCTGGAGAAGCCGTACCGGTGCCATTGCTTGCACTTCCATCTCCGGTGAGGGGCTGCGTGCGTCCGCAGGCTGATCAGGTTCGGCCTCTTCATCCGACTCGGCGGGATCTGCCTCGTCCGTTGCCGGCTGCTGTACACTGTTATCATGAACTGATTGGTCTGCCCTTGATCGTCGCGCCAGCGCTCGTGGTGGGGATGGCAGATCGTCGAGCACCTTGCGCCGTCCTGTGTTGGGATGACCTCCCTGTCTCGATGCCTTGTTTGCGGTATGTGCCTGCAGGAGCGCCTGCTTGTCACGGTCGATGTCACAGGTAGAACACATCAGTGGCGTAGTCAGTACAGGGTGTCAGGTGGAAGTACCTTCCCGCTCTTTCGTGGTCTCTTGCCAGGCTTCATGGACGAGTCTGCGGTCCCTTCTATAGCGCGTCGGGCCCCAGTGATTGCCACGAGATTTTCGCACACATACACGCCGTCCTCCATTGCCCATGCCTCGGGCGTTTTCAAGGGTTCGTGGTCTATTGGGGTCCGGTCTCCTCTAATGGTGAACTGCACAGGCTCTTGGTACGTCGCGTGCAATGCAAGACAATGCATGACACCGCTATGTTGTGGCCATTCGGCGAATGGCTACTCCAGCCGCGTGCAGTGCAAGACAATGCATGACACCGCACAGAGTGGCCATTCGGCGAATGGCTTCTCCAACCCCTACCAAGGAGAAGGACGTGCCTTGGAGTTTGCAGACTTGTGCAGTGCCGCAAGCAGATGGGGAGCTTTACGATACGATTCCTTCCTTCGCATCGCTATGTTGTGGTCATACGCCCGTCCCGGAAACTTCCTGCACACTCGGGAAACGCCCCTCAGGCTGCCCATATCGGGCCCGGGACGCAACACCACAGCTGCATCAAAACAAGCTGGAAACTTAAGCATCCTGCGCAGCGCACTGTTTGTTCTTGTTGCTCAGACAGCCAATCTGACTGTAGAAAGCGCTGCTGATATTCCTCGCAGCGACGTAAGCTGCGCCAGTTTTTCCGTCCTGTACACAACATCTGTCAGTAATTACTGCACGCATATATTATCACGGACCGGAGTCAGGAGCTCACATGATAGGTCGGCAGCCACAGGTGCTGGAGGGCTGACCGGGGTGGACATGTTCCAAGCACGTTGTTATTCTGACATGGCTGTCGCACCCCTGCTGCTGCATTCCTCAGCGCGTCCGCGAAAAATTTCGTTAGAAAGCTGCCTGGGAACATCCTCTCGTCTGCTGGGGCCTCCTCGTTGACGAGTACTACGAATGCACGTGCATTCACCAGCTTTCCTTCTGTGTCAGCCTCCGCCATGCCAGCGACTACTTTCTCCATCCCTGCCGTCCACATCAGTACCCCATCCTTCATCCGCTCCCACTTCTCTTGATCCTCGCCGCACGCAGCCGTGGCGGTGGAACAGGCAGTGCCCTGCGCTGTCGGCGCTGCTGCCAAGCCCCCTCTCCCTTTCCCCAGCGGCTTCACGAGCACGGGCGACACAAGCACACCGGCTATGGTGCCTTTCTTGAAGAAGTACAACACGCAAGTCTTCAGTTTATCTTGACTGTCGATGTCTACGGTGCTGTCCTTGTCAACGGTCGACGCCAGAGTTAAACCGTCGACGCCGGCGCCTCTGCTCCATACGTTGCTCACCAGCACATCGAGCATCCCTCCTCCGACCTCTACATCATCTACAACTTCTTGCTCGATCACAACCGGCGAGGCGCGAAGAAATTTCAACTGCAGGTTGGTCATACTGCGGTAATCGACGTAGATGTTTAGACAGTAAGATACGCAACGGCAGTAGGTGTTATTGTGAATCAGTATCACACATATTTGTCCTGACATGCTGTGCTGTGCCGCGCTTTCACTGGTAAGGCAGTCAAGCGTCGTAGCGGTGTCTGCTTTCGAATACCGGTCTGCCTCGATATCCCGGCGCACATCCCGTCGCCGTGGTTCTGTGTACGTGTCGCTGTACTCTTTCGACCTGAATGCGGTTGTCCGCACAGCAGGTGCCAGAGACTCAGGTAGCCTTTCCACCCTTTTATGCCGGCCGCAGAAGATGGCCGGATCCAGAAGGACGAGGGATGACGTCGATGCCTTGATGGGAGAGGTTAACTGTAAGCGTCTACTCTGTCCAGAGCGTGTGGGGAAGGATGCACTTAAATTCCAGCGCCAAGCCTGTGGTGAGAAGTTCGTCAGACATACCACCGCTCAAAACCACTATGAGCCTTGCCAAAATCGCCTGAGGAAGGCCGCCGCGGCCCGTGCCCCGGGAGCCGCTGGTGGCCACGATGGGGCAGGTCCATCCTCGCGGCCACCTACGCCATTCTCCTCCGCTACCCTTGGGGCTGACGTCAGCGGGGTTCCCGATGGGGCCGGCCCCTCTTCGCCACAGCCCATACCCCCCTGCGCTGGCTTGCCACCCCAACCATCCCGCCAACTCTGACGACCTCTTCGCTGTGCGAACCCCTCCATGCATGCTGTTGCTCGATGCCCGCGTGCCTTGCCTGCTGTTGTTTGGTCTGCCAGTGACTGATGTGGGCCATGTGTGGGCCCGCTGTGGTTCCAGGACGAGCGGTGCGGCTGCCCATACCTGCATCTGCAGCTACTGCACTAATTCGCGTGACTTTACAGCTGCCCCCACCCTCCGACATTGACGAGGCCGAGTACCCCGCCCGGGATTCAGACTCGGACTCTTGCTTCTCAGACGCTTCCTCCATCCCCTCCTCGTCCGAATCTGAATACAGCACGGACAGGTCCGAGGTGTGGCAACTTCAACATCGGTCTGTTACGTCGTGTCTCCCCTAGCGTGGTGATTTCCCATGTGGCATGTGTCTCCCTCTTGCAGGACGATGACGTCGACAGCCCCCCCCCCCACCTCCGGGGCCCGGAAGGGCACAGGAGCCTGGTGGCATGAGCAACGAAAGAAACACATATACACCGGGAGCGCCCTCACCGTACTTACGGTGTGCATGTGGATTGCCCAGTTGAAGAGCCTCTTTCGCATACAAGACGTGGTCGTCGATACGTGGTGCAGGTTCATACATTACCTCCTGCTACCTGATGGCAACTTTTTCCCACCCTCGTTCCACCTCGTCAAGGCAGTGTTGGATGTCCCGGATGTGTCGTCTGTGACGCGGCACGTTTGTCCCCAGTGCTGGGAACTGTTTCCTGAGCTTGATCCAAGTGACCATCAGCATCACTTGGAGGACACCTGTGGCACACCTGGATGTACACAGCCACGGTTCGACGTCGACCTCACGGGAAAGGGTGTCCCAGTCCGCTCTGTCTTCTACTTTGGTGAAGAGGCGTCACTGAAGGACCTCCTGCTGCAACCGGGGCTGCTGATGAGCATCCAAGAAGCCAGGGCAGCAGCGATCGAGGACAAGACCAGCTTCATCAACTCCCCTGCAGGAAAGGCCCTGGACGAAGCATATGGGAACAAGATTACGAACCCAGCTGCCGGGGAAGTCGTTCTGCTTTTCGGTCTCGGTGTGTTCAGCCCTCCCCATCTGTCGCTCTGCTTACTGGAAAACGCAGTGAATTGTGTCCCTTGGTTGCCTCACCACTCACTTGCAGGGGGGGATGCTGCACAACTGTATGTCAACAAACAGCACGGCGTCACGATCTGGGGGATCCGCCTGCTTGATCTCCCGCCCCATCTCGCATGTACTAATGAGGCCTGGATTCCCCTTGGTGTGGTGGAGGGTCCATCCGAGCCGACATGCATGGCCAGCATTCTGGAGTCCGTGATGGCGTTCTTCAAGAAGAATGATCGGGGCGCGCACTCACCTTGCCTACCTGGTCACTGTCGCGTGATTTGTACAGTTCCCGATCACGTAGTGTCTGGCCCTCGCACCAGGTGAGGGCTTGAATGCAGGAGCTGGGGGTGAGGCACTCAAAATCACACTGCCAGGGGGCGAGGTACTGTCCGTTTGGCCGGTGCTCTGCTGTGTGGAGGGGGATATCCCCTGGCTGGAGAAGCTTACTAACAGCATCGGTCATACGGCCAAGAGGGCATGTTTCAGATGCGCACAGAACGGCGTGTGGGTGTTCTCCGCCAACACTGTGAGGTGCGTAGTGTCAGCGTCCAGTCACATCCTACACCTGCCTGTCTTGGCCCAAACGTTACCTTCCAACCACTCCTCACCTGCGTGCAGGTGGCTGGGACACCATCGCCCTCTGCAGCAGCCCGCCCCTTGCTATGTCAACGGGCCTCTGAAGGGGAAGACTCTCACTCCAGAGGAGGAAGCTGCAGCATCGACGGCAACCCCGCGGATGGTGGCCGGGAGTGTGCAACCCGACTCAGGGGGCATCCCCCCGCGGACTGCGTGGACCGAACCGCAGCCGGTGCCACCGATTTCTTGGATGTCAGACAACCGACTGAAGTATTCGGCGGCGGAGATCATGGCCAGGGGCAGAAAGGGCGACAAGATCACCGCCCAGGTGCAGCTTCGTGTGCTCGGCCCCTATTCCCCATTCCCGGACTACTGCATTGATCGCTTTGTGGCCACTCCTTCTCGATGTTTAGCGTACTGTCGCCAACACGACCTGAAAGCCGTCTGACCAATGCAACTAGCAGGTGGCGCAGAAGGAGTGCCATTGCACCCCCGCAGGAATTCCCAATGCATGGGTGGGCGTTCAGGTGCACACTCCGACCTGGGATCGATTCTGCAAAAAAGACACGCCGGAGTTAAGGGCTAAGCTCGCCAAGGACGAGTACAAGCTATTGGGTGTGAAAGGGTCCCCGCTGTTCAGCATCCTCTCCTACTTCAAGTTCGCCCTGCACCCTCTGCCGCATGCTGCTCCCTGCCTTGCCTTCGAGTCAATTTTGTGCACCCCATCATGCGTTGCGTGCAGCCCCTGTCATTTTTTCCGGCTTGGAGTGGCGCACGTCTTCCTTCTTGGTGTTCTGATGGACTTTTGGAACCAGTGGCTCCCTCCGCTAGGCAGGATGAAATCTAAGAAGGCCCCCCCGATGGGGCCCTGCGCCCTGTACCGGTTGCCTGCTGATGTGGTCAATGCGATCGCAGCCAGAGCTCCTCATATCATGCAGACGTCCCTTTTCAAGAAAGTGTACACTGACATCACCAAGTGCGTCACCATAGTTGTCGGTTCCTTGGATGGGCTGATACTCCCCCTGCCCACGAGGGGCCCGCTTGTAGCAGGTCATCGCCGCGGTACCCCATCCGCAGGGGTAGCTCAACGGAATCGTTTGCTGCAGGCACCGCAGTCGGTGGCTCATGGAGGACTGGCTGGCCTTTACTGAGACATTCTCCCTGTACCTCCTACACAATCTCCCGTGGAAGCCGTCCGAGTTGCCAATTCGGAAAGTGTTTGAGCAGATGTGGGGGCTCCTGCGAGCAGGGGCCCTGTATTTTCTCAGATATGAACCGGGGCAGCACACACCAGCCCGGATCACACAGGCCCAGGGGACGCTGCTGCAGTACGCCAAACTCGCGGAGGAGACATTCGAGGGAGCTGCTATCAGTACCTACAAGCTGCATCTGGCGGCTTGTCACCTCCCAGATCAGGTGAGGTGTTGCGGTGCAGCCTTCTTCAGTCTCGAATTCTGGATAGAGCGGATGGTCCAGCTGCTGAAGAGGCTGATCAAGTACCGTTCCACTCGTTGTCCAGAACAGGTGTATGTGAACGATGAACTGCTTCGTCGGACTTGCATGCGGTTATTGCACGATGCTGGCACAGTGAATGCAGCCATGACAACTCTGTCGGATGCCATTGCCACCGAAAAACGCCTGAGGGCGCGAACGCGCAGAGGCAGGTCAGCACCCGAGCAATCACTTGATATTGACCGGGTTACCGGCCGGGTGCATGGTGCTGGCAGGGAGCTGTCTCTGTCGGAGTCAGCCGAGGTGCTCCCTCCGGACTTCAACGGAGGGGCCATTTCCGGGCTGCCGTACCTCCTCCTCCACCAGGACTCCCTCCAGGAAGAGGGCTGGCCTACGCACTGTCGCCTGGGGGCGGGCCATGCCCGCCGGGTGGCTGTCACCCGGGCTATTGGGTTGCCAGTGTCAGGTTCTGTAGATGAATGTCGCAAGGAGGGCACAATGACCCTGTGCAAATTCCAACGGGTACAGTCCCGCGTGGGGGACGTCTTCAGCAGTGCACAGCAGTCGACACAAGGAAAGAAGGATAATAAGTGGTGCCTAGTGAATTACCTCATTGAGGGGGGTCGGGGAGAGGGCGGAGGGACAGTGACGTACTACGTAGGGGAGCTGCAGTACTTGATGCGGGCGACGTTGCAGCCCCGGGACGGGGTCACCTGCGTGTCATGTGTGCACAAGCCCGACCCCCTGTATGTGGGGGTTGCCGACCTGTATAGGAGTACGGAGCCAGTCACACCCGGAGCCCGCGCGCCGGACCCCATGTTGGGGCGGCCCCCCGAGTTTTTTTGTGTGGCGGGTGCACACCCTGGGTCCAGGGCGTATGAAGACAGATACGTAATAGACGTGGATGCTGTGCCCTGCCAACTAGTCCCCGTCAGAAGTAGTGTACAATGTGTGCAGTATTGGGCGACTGCCAACAAGGCATCAGGCCGCACCGTGTGAAGGACCCTTGCTGTCATGTAAGCTATCCCTTCTGTCCCTGGGGGACGGGTCATTTGGGGCCAAGTTGGACCGAGTCGGGTCGTGTTCAGCGTCAACATATGTACACCGGTGGTCACCTGCCTCATCCAGTCCCTGTACTCAGTGCGCGTGTAGCCACATGTGGCCTTCTTCGACCACCGGGGTCGCAATCGCTAGCGCATGTCGTCTCCATTGCACAGTATACTACCTGATGATTGTGCAATCGTCTTTGCCAGTCTATGTTGAAATTGACGAAGGAGTGAGGTTTCAATTCGCGGTGAATATCAGAGTACTGTTGTCGTGTGCAAGTATGATATCGGATGGGGCCTTACGGACATTGCTAGCTAACTTGAACAGTCATGAGTCGTATGAGAGATCTTTCTATCGATTCGTGGAGGCCGCAGAGAGAGGGAAGTGGACGCCTGGGCAACCCATCCCTGAGATATCGCTATGCGGCCGGGACCCGGGATTCCCCGTCGATCTCATGGGTCTTGGCTACGTTCTTACAGCAGTAGACATTACCATGGTGGGATGTGTGGTAGCTGCCGGAGGGGATGGGCTGGAGACGTACCTTGATTCGATACAGGCGATGAAAGAAGCGGCAGACGCAGTGACCCCGACGGACAACGACTCCTACGTAGAATGGAAGATGGTGTCCTTGTGGCATGACCTTCGAGCACTCGCGTTCGAGCGCGCAGTCCGTACCGAGGCCCCGTGCGAGCCCCCTGAGGTTGTGTTGTATAGATCGTGCCTGGACACGGTGGGAGTGGCGGAGGATGTCAGCGGCGCCCGCGAGCGTGTGCTGCTCACAGGCGGGACAGAGAGGATAAATGAATGGGTAGAGCGGGAGTCCACGGCTCCGCGGAATCCGGTACCGAAGTGGCCAGCGGCTGCGGTAACGGAGTCCCCGCTACAGGCACCGCTGATGGCATTGCAGATCGATCTGGGGGACGCCACTCGCTCGAGTCCGGTGGGAGTTCCGAGGCACGCCATATCCCCGGGACCCGAGGAGGACCGTGCTTCGGTGCAGGCTGATTCCAGCGTCGGCAGTGCATCGGAGGGCGGGGCCAGGGGAGGGCGTGGGCAGCGGCTCTGGCGGCACGGGGGGAGGCCGGTTCGGGGGCGGCATGCCCTTAGCCGTGGGCAGAGCCTACAACAGCCAGCACAGCTGCGAAGGGGGGGCCATCGTGGCAGGCGAGGGGGTGCTGCCGCAGTAGAGCGGGCCTTGGGAAGTCAGCCAGCCGAAGGGGGGGAGCACGCGAACCCCCGGGCCGATGGGGGGCCCCAGACAGCAGAGCCGCCTGAGCAAGTACAGCCCGGCACCCTAGAGGCCCCTGCCTCCCCACCCTCCAGGACCACCGGATGTCTGCCCCCACCGATAGAGGGCCTCGCTCCATCACAGGCCGCCCCGCCGGCGCCCAAGGAGTCTGTGCTGCCAGGTGCGTCCAACACAGAGCCTCTCCCAGCAGCAGGAGAGGACGACAGTCCCAGCGACGCCCCCCACCACCCTGGTGGAAGGGTGGTAGCGGGCGCGGGCCCGTCTGCCGGGCCTGGCCCCATTCCCCCCAATGCGGCCGGGTACAGCGCGGCCACCCCCATCCCCGGCGGCGCAGACCCCACGGCGCAGCCACACGCCGACCCGTCCGGGGCTACCCCCGGACTGGTGGGGCCGAGGTTGCCTGCCCCCCACCCGGGAGCGGCCGGCCGAGATGCTGCTACCATGGCTGAAGGTGGCGGGGTGTTGTCCGTCGCACATCTGGCCCCGCCTTCGCCTGATCCTCCGGCGTGGGTTTCGAACCTGCCAGCCAAGCCTCGGGCGAAACTGAAGCAGCTGTGGTCGCCCAGTGCTCCAGGAGCTGGCGCCGTACAGTTGCATGAGGGGGAACCTGCGACGGAGATTTCCTCCGGCGAAGACGACGAGCCATCTCCACCGACGGGGGGAGTGTCGGTGCAGCTGGGTCACTTCGGGGAAGCTAGGGTATTTGTGGTAGTGAGCTTGGAAACCCTCGGGAGAGGCTGGCCCGAGGAGTGGCTGGAGTCGCCCCACGTAGATTATGCGTGCGCTAGATGTGTGCAGCTGGCAGGTGGGGGTGTCATCGCCGTGCCCAGCCAGAACATGGCTAGGGTGTGCATTGGGGATTCGGGAGCAGAATGGACTTCTAGCCGCACCGTCGCCTTGGGGAGCTGGCTGCACGGAGCTCATGCATTCGAACACGAATGTATCCTCGTCCCAGTCCCACGGAACGGCCACTGGGCGCTGGCTGTCGTATGGCATCCATGTACGCTCCCTCAGCTGACCATGCCTGTGCAGAGTGTTAGGTAGGGATATCGTCCTCTCACCCGGCGGGGAGGCCCCTGACTGTCAACGCGCATTGTTTCGGCTTGATGCAGGGCTCATGCTACAAGACAAGACCCCGAGTATGTTATTTTTTGACAGCTTTACGGAAGCCGGGCCGGGCACAGCTGAGCGGGTGCAGGACGCCCTAAGCGAGGCCCTGTGCAGGGCTCTCGACAAGGCGGAGGGCAGGGCCCCCGCTCATGCCAACCCCCCCCCCAAAGCCCCAGTCACTGCCGGCAGGACAGAGCCGGCGACACAACCTGAGATTGGTCACCCGACCGACAAAAGCTACGGCGAGGATAATGCTGAAGTTGACGAAGGTTCGAATCTCACTGTTAGACACGCTGCTTAGAACGAGGCCTAGCAGTCCCTGAAATATGCGTACAGCGAGTCGGATGAAGCATCAAATGACCTTGTAGCCCCGTTAACAATCCGCATCCCGGCCCCACCCCTGACAGCACCCCACTGGGCCGTACCATCGTTCAGGACCGTACGTTGCATCGGTTACCCGATGTCACCTCAGTCCCCCACCAGACCCCACTGTGGAGTACAGGTCGCCGGAGTCCCGCAGCAACCGAACGGCCACGACTGCGGGGTCTACACAGCTTTAATGGCCGACGCGGTATGCCAGGCCATGAGCGAGATGCGACAGGAGGGGGGGAAAATGGTGCGCAGTGATCAGCACGGCGTGGAAGTGACTCGAAGGGTCATTGTTCGCACAAAGCGCATCAGCGTGCAACACGCGGTTTTGTACCGTATCCTCCTAACCCGGGCACTCATACAAGAGTGGCACCGGGGTGGGAGAGGTGGCGATGTGCTGGGCCACCTATGCGCCGAAGATGCCACCAACATTCTAGCCGACGCGAGATGGGACCGCCACCTCCAGTCTCCGCCCTTTTCAGGCAAGTCCGAAGAAGAGTTGAGGTATGCACCTCCACACCCAACTGTGATGAGCAGGGCTACCTGTTTCCCTCAATGCATCTCGGCGCAGTAGGGTTCCACAGGGGTAGCAGTCCCATACGTATTCAGAACCTCGGGAGAGCACCACCCCCCCCCCCCCCCCCCCCCCCCCCACCCCGCCGCAACGCCGCAATATCAAAAATGTCTCACACTAGGAAGTACCTGACTGCAGGCTGTGGTATCTCCAAGCGAGTTTTGACGCCTTCATGGAGGAAGCAAAGCCGCACGTCAAAACAATGTGCAGGCAATACAACCAGTTAATGGCCAAGAACCTGCAACTGCGTCGCTGAGACATGTAGACGTGGACATCATCGCCAGTACGATAACAGTCATAGCCAAGCAGCAAGTGGTGTGCTCGCCAGTCAGGTGGCAGGGATCCTGTATGTGCCACTGCTACTGTAGGTCGTAGGAACGCGGAGACCATGGGGCTGTGGCCACAGGGTCCCTTTGGCGAAGGGGCTACTGTAGAGGTAGACATGTCAAATCTCGACCTAGGGTGGTTGACTGCCTACCGTTACAACGGATACACCGGAAGTTGTACATTGAGTGCTGAACCTGTATATTTGCGATAGGATTACTTGTACCATGTCACATTTTGGACAGTTTGTACACTCGACAATACAGAAACGATACGCATCAGCTATAATATGCAGGACGAAGGGTAGCGGGTTCGCAGTCTATTGAGTACATCTGTAGAGGCCTAAGAAAAGCTCCACATTTGATACCCAGGCTCACGCAGCCGATCTGTCACATATGTACTGAGGTACAGCATGCCAACAGGTGGCCTTCGTTAATACCCCAAGGACCATCATCAGACACTGGGAAACCAGCATCGACAGCACAGAATGACTGCATCCATACGCCCAACAAATCAAGGCTCAACCGCACGTCAGGGAAACGAGATTGCAATCACACACAGTCCCAACCATCCCCCCCCCCCCCCCCCCCCCCCGCTCCAACACCGCTCCCCGAACCCAGTCACGGAACCCTGCCGCAAGCCCACATACCCCCTGTAGTGCGTCATCGACCGCCGGGCACTCCCTTACAGTCCGCCCCTAGGTAGTCTGGCGTCCCTGCACTTGGAGAAGCGTGTCACGCCGTATCAACTACCGATAGAGGACAAGGGGCAGGGCGGAGCGGCGGTACAGGTTATGGGTTGGGGGAGCAATTGCAACAGTGGGGGGCTAGGGCAAACAGCTGTCACGTTCAGGGCAAGTTAATAGAAAATGACGGAGCATACTAGTTGGAAAAGCTGGATGATCTCACTGACAGTGGCATCGTCAGGCTGTGAGAAAGCACTCTATCTGTCAGGTCAGACACGCAGTCTTAGGTCAGGTCAGGTAGCCGGCATTCCATACCTGCTGCGCACAGAGGTAGAACCGAGGAATGCGGGAGGAGACAAGATACAGCTAGTACCGTGAAACAGGAAAGAGAAAGGTTACAGCTCTTAGTGTGCACGACAATATATGCACACTGTAAACACTCGAGGGTTACGCCGGGAAACCCTCGCATGCAGGATCTCTCTCGCTACCTGCAGGATCTCTCTCGCTACCTCGATACGATCCTGGCTGGCGGCTTACCCCTGCACGTGATCCGCAGATCGTGCATGGGTGCACCTGTCACCACGCTGCTGCCCGCAGGCTCATGCATTGTGACACTCCCCCATAAACCCTGCTAAGTCTCCACTAGCTGGAGTTTATTACGAACTTCTAACAAAGCAGGTCCGGGCAGCACTTTAGTGAACACATCCGCTAACTGATCAACAGTGCCCACCCATGCTACCTTAAGTTCATCCATCTGGACATATTCCCGCACTCGCAAGTGCCGCACACGAATGTGCTTGGATCTGTCAGAGGACACAGCATTCACTGCCAAGATATTGGCACTTTTATTATCACCCCACAGAGTTGGCTTATACGGGACGAGCTTTAGGTCGAGAAGCAACTGCTTCACCCACATCAGCTCGTTGGCTGTTGCACTCATCGCAATGAGCTCAGCCTCTGTTGTATCCCCAGCCACTATACTCTGTTTCTTCGAGCGCCAGAGAACACAAATCCCATACACTCGAAGAACCATACCAGACACACTCTTCAAATCAGCAGAGTTCGCAAAATCTGCATCAGAAAACGCCTCTAACAGGCACCCATGCCCCACAGAGCCTACAAATTGTATTCCTAAATTCTTTGTGGACTGCAGGTATCTCAGAACGTGTTGCACAGCCAACCAATGTTCCTTCAGACTACTGGACATGTGCCGGGCCAGGGCATGTGCCACGTAGCTGAGGTCAGGTCGTGTCACTCCTGCAATGTACTGGATGCTTCCTACAGCACTCATGAACCTGGAATGCTCAGCTGCACTGGCTTTCTCCAGGTCCGGGTGCTCTTTCACACTCCTCAGTTGTTGCCGCGGCACTAACGGAGTGGGAGACTGTCGACAATCAGACATACTATACTTTTCAAGCAGGCTATGGATTTTGTTTCGCTGTGTCATGGTGATTGTCTTGGCCTTACGATCACGCATGATCTCAGTGCCAAGTGCCCATGCTAGTTCACCCAGGTCTCTGCCTTCAAATTTTGTGAGAATTATGTCGACAAGTTCTTGCAGCCCCGCAGTGCCGCTGAATATGAACAAGTCGTCGACCCACAGGAAAATAAAACAAAGACCAGATGTTCTAACATACAGTCCGGGATCACTTTGTGCGCACACAAATCCCATTTCTGCTAAGACCTTTATTAAAGCTTTATGCCACTCGCGAGCAGCTTGCTTCAGGCCATACAGGGTTTTATGCAATCTCCATACACGTGCTGTCCCGTCAGTGAAGTACGGGGGCTGTTCAACGAACACTTCCTCCTCCAGCTCACCATTCAGAAAAGCACACTGTATATCTATGTGTCTAATTTCTAAATCTGCCTGAGCAGCAACTGACAGCAACACACGAAGTGTCGCATAGCTCCCAACAGGTGACCAAGTCTCAAAAAAATCTACACCCTCTACCTGAGAAAAACCCCGCGCTACATAGCGTGCCTTGTAGCGCTGAATCTCCCCCGCAGGCCCACGCTTGATCTTGAGCACCCATTTGCCCGAGATAGCCCGTTTGCCCGCAGGCAGATAGCACAACCCGAAGGTTCCGTGCTCACCCAGTGCATCTACCTCCTCCTGCATGGCACGCAGCCATGCATCCCTGTCCGGACCCGCAAGTCCTTCCTTCATAGAAGGCATATCAGGGTCGGAGGAGGCCTTCTGCTTCCTGGCGGCAGCTGCTCGGCGCGACCCACGACGCTGAACACTCAGCTGCTCACCAGACTCCACATGCTGAGGCTTCAGGCCTGCACAGGACACTCCACAGTCAGCCGCGGCTGATGTGTCCTGGCTACAAGCTGAAACTTCAATAGCAGCAACAACTGTTTCACTACTAGCATTAGAGCCCGCGGGCTCATTCATATGCACAGCTGCTACATCCGCAGCCAATGGAACAAGGCGTCTGCGTACAAGAGGATTGATTTTTATGCGGGGCAAGGCGGCTGGAATGGCCCTCACCTCGTCAGGCAAATCAACCCCGACAGCGGCTGAGGGGTCCGGGCCCTCTCCCCCTAATTCGGACCCGGTCTCCACCTCATCTGGCTCATCCTCCTAGAAGGGCCTCGGCGCCTCTGCTCCTCGCAGGGGCGGAGCAACTGCCCCCGCGCCAGATGCTGAGGCCGCAGCCGAATTACTCCCTGAGCGGACCCGCTGAGCCTCCAGATTCTGATGGGCCGCAGCCCGTTCATCATCTGAGATGGTGTAGTCCATGCCCTGTTCATCGTCATCACCATAGACGCCAGGACCATCACTGTCCATGTCGTCGTCCGATTCACTCGCTGACACATGAACAGGAAACGCAACTTCTACACCGGGGTCGTGCAATGCAGCATCACGTGTGGGCACATAACGAGTTGTGCGCGAGGGACCAGCTTCTAAATGACGCAGGTCACCACGCACACGGGGAGGGGGGATGACATCAGGATGGGCTGCAGCCCTGGACATCGCACGCGTGCGATGCAGAGCTGCATTGGCCATTTCCGGTGTGTCCCGAGCAGGGTCACGCCGAATTACCTCCGCAGAGTCGCCATACCCAAGCCGAGGTGAATATGCCGTGGGGTTTGGCTCCGGGTTGTCCTGCCGGAACGTCATGTCCATGACAGGAACCCTATTGTGCCCAGGGGGGGTGTGGAGCTGGTCACGCAGACGGCGCAGCACTCCCCCATCATATGTGTGATCAGACAGGAAATCAGGAACATCGCTGTCTGTCACACGTTCACCCTCGTTATCCCCCTCAAAGACAACCTTATAGGAGTTCGCAAACTCCGCAGGCTCTCTTTTGTCCACAACGGCGGACGCATCGTACTTTCGTACGTGGCGGATCATCTGATCCGCAGTGCACATGACCTGGCGCACAACAAACACCCTACCCCCAGGAACATCCTGGGCGTACACGCGCTGCATGCTGGGGCCCAGCCCAGCCCCGACCCAGTGTGCCAACACACCCCTAGGGGACAACTTCCGCAGCTTGTCATCCCTGGGATACGCATACACCTCAACCCCCCATGGACGCTGCTGCTGCAGCAAATCCTGGAACACCTCAACGGAGGTGTCCCTGAAAAAAGACATATAAGGAATTATATCCTTATCACACGACCGCACTAGAAACTCATCTAACTCAGTACCCGCAAGCAATTTATACTTGCGTTGCTCCTCCTCTTTCAACTTGTCGCGCTCGGCCTTTTTCATGCGCTTTCCCTGACCCTTTTCAGCCTCAGCCACATCCGCCGCAGCGTTTATGGCCATCTGAGCTTTCTGGGATTTCAGGATACGTGCTAGCTTGTCATGGTACAGCGCCGAGGACGGCGTCAGATTGTGACCATGGACAACACTAGCAAGGCATTCAATCCACAGGAACAGAGGGAGGCCACTCGCAAGCAGCACAGCACAGAGTGCCTCAAAGGCGACTCCTATCCTCCGCTCGATCATGCCATTACAGCGATGATCAGCTGTGGGGGTAGTGCGGTGAGTGATGCCGCGACGCTGGAGGTAGAGCTTTAAGGCCTCGACCATAAACTCTCCCCCTTTGTCAGTGTGAAGGATGCGCACACCCGGTTCACCTGGCTTCACCACATTTACCCTAATGCGCTCTATGATATAAGAGATCATGGCCGCAGCCTCACTCTTTTTGCGCAGACCGACCACGAAAGTATAACGAGTAAAAGCACACATCACAAACAAGACATATTTCACACCTCCAATTCCTACTGGAGTGACAGGACCAGCTAGATCGGCATGCAGTTGCTCGCCAGGGTATTTCGCCTGGCCCATGAGCTCACGATCATTGGCAGAGAATCTACCCGCAGGTACTTTGCCAATTCTGCAGCCATGACATCTATTTCCGAAAGGTTCGGAATCGACACTCAAATTCAAACTGCCATAAAACTCAGCGTTCGACTGCATACGCTTGAGCACCCAGTTCGACTGGTGAAAAGACAAATGCGCGATAAAAGCAGGGTTCAGCAAATACGCATCATGCGGGACCTCGGCCCCCCCAGCATTGGGGCGCACAAGATCAACAGCCGCAACTGCCACATGATGCCATTGTTGCTGGTCCGCGACCATGCAGGTCGGACTGCTCTGGTTAGACCAGACCACCCCCCTATTGACAGGCCCACCGACGAGAATGGGCTTAGTTTTCACAGCCATTTTGAACGCAAACACAGGGTGACCATCAACATCTAGTTCCTGATATTTGACGTCATCCTCTACGTCGGTGGCCATGTCACCAAGACCCGGGACATACAACACATTTCTACGCGTGTCTAGGAACATTTGTTCGTGTCTAAGACACATTGTACTAAGCAGGTTGTACGGACATTCAGGAGTATAGTATACACCAGGGATCTCGACATCTAACGGATGTTTTTGACCATGCTTATCCACGCAAGTACCCAGGTTCACCAAAATGGTTCCCCTGCCCATGATAGAAAGCTGCCCAGGTCCCGCGAGATTGGCAACTTTCTGACACGGACCGTACTCAGTGAACATTTCACGATTCCCTACTATGTGCATGTCCGACCCACTATCTACAATAATGTTCCATGGCAGAGACGCGTCAGGCATTGGATATTTCTCAGGCATCTCAACCGCACACACATCTTTGGCCGCAGCCTGTTTGCGTTGGGGGCAGTTCGCACGCAAATGTCCCTTCTTCTTGCAGAAGAAACAGGTCCTGGTCTCCTCGCGAGGAGCCTGGCCAGCCCCAAGAGCGGCGACCACAGGACCATCACCACGGGGTTGCTTTCGCCAGCCTTGGCCTGGTTTGCCCGCGGGCGCCCCAGACCTAGCCTGCAGCTGCCGCTGTTGCTTCAGCAAATCGGCGTGTTCGGTCAAACGTGAAATTATGACATGAGGGGAGGAGTGAAGAACTTCGCCGCGCACGGCATTGAACTCCTCCCCCACCTCTAACAGTTTAAGTCTGAGCCATCGCTGGCCCACATCGGCACCTAGTGCCTCCAGTTGAGTGTACACACTCATAACATCACCACAATAAGACGCGACATCTCTATTGTTCTGTGACAAAGAATTAAACCGGCTCCACAACCTGTGGATCTCGGCTTCGGTGCTGGGCCTATACTTGGCAGTAAGGTAGGCCCAGGCCTCGCACAAATGCGACATTCGATAGACAGTCGTTCTATCAGCGTCAGGCAAAGACATAAGGACCTGTGTCCTCGCCCTAGCATGAACACGCTGTTCGTCCGCAGACGGTGCGTGCTGCAACAGATGGTCTAACTCGTATTGCCCTAACCACAAAAAGCCTTCTGTTCGTACGCAACGAAACTTTCGGTCTTATGATTCCACTCAGGCAGTTTTCCCTTTGTCAAATCAGGCTCGTTACGTCCCCGAGATGCTCGCAGCGCTTCGGTCAACGTTTCAAGCGTGATAAACGACTCAGCGTGACTTGAATCATTCACGACATGAGAAGGATTGGGCACCTGCTGACTGCTGTGCCCAGTCTGAGCGGAAGAGCGTGGCCGGACCACTCGTCCACCACGGAGCAGCATGCCCTCGGGCTGCTCTCCACCAGGGAGCTGCTGGTCAGCGCCCCTGTCGACGATAGGCTGCTGATCAGCCTCGCCGCGAATCTCCTCGCGAGGAGAGTTTGAAGCTGAGCGGTTGGAGTGAGACATCCTGCAGTAGAACAGGCGGTTGTGCGTCGCGCGCAGCAACGAAGCAAAGGTTTGGCTCGCAAGCCGTCGGATTGAGAAAATAAGCGAACGCATTCGCTTTTCTCAGCGCTAATCATTTGAAACAGCTGCTCGAATTGTATCTAATAACAATATGCTACGAGACAGCTAATGATACCTGCGCTTATTGACCGCAGTCTAAGCGCCGGCAGAACAGTGGAATGCCCCGCCGAGTCTGCGCACAGACATCGGCCGATGACTTCCTGAACACGACCATAAATAGACATAACGTAAACGATCATCGATACCATGTCAGAAAGTACTCTATCTGTCAGGTCAGACACGCAGTCTTAGGTCAGGTCAGGTAGCCAGCATTCCATACCTGCTGCGCACAGAGGTAGAACCGAGGAATGCGGGAGGAGACAAGATACAGCTAGTACCGTGAAACAGGAAAGATAATGGTTACAGATCTCAGTGTGCACACGCTTATATGCACACTAAACACTCAAGGTTACGGCGGGAAACCCTCGCACGATCTCTCTCAATACATCGAGACAATCCCGGCTGGCGGCTTACCCCTACACTGGATCCGCGGATCGCCCGTGCATGGGTGCACCTGTCACCACGCTGCTGCCCGCAGGCGCATGCATTGTGACAGATTTGTGGGGCACAAAGTGATCCCGGACTGTATGTTAGAACATCTGGTCGCTGTTTTATTTTCTTGTGGGTCGATGACTTGTTCATTTTCAGCAGCTCTGCGGGGCTGCAAGAACTTGTCGATGTCACTCTCACGAAATTTGAAGGCAGAGACCTGGGTGAACTTGCATGGGCACTTGGCACAGAGATCATGCGTGATCGCAAGGCCAAAACAATCGTCATGACACAAAATTCATAACTTGCTTGAAAAGTACAGTATGTCTGATTGTCGCAAGTCTCCCACTCCATTAGTGCCGCGGCAACAGCTAAGGAGTGCGAAAGAGCATCCTGACCTGGAGAAAGCCAGTGCTGCTGAGCATTCCAGGTTCATGAGTGCTGTAGGAAGTATCCAGTATATTGCAGGAGTGTCACGACCTGACCTGAGCTATGTGGCACATGCCCTGGCCGGCACATGTCTAGTAGTCTGAAGGAACATTGGTCTGCCGTGCAACATGTTCTGAGATACCTGCAGTCCACAAAGAATCTAGGGATAAAATTTATAGGCTTTGTGGGACACGGGTGTTTGTTGGAGGCTTTTTCGGATGCAGATTTTGCGAACTCTGCTGATCTGAAAAGCGTGTCTGGTATGATTATTCGAGTGTACGGGAACTCTGTTCTCTGGCGTTCGAAGAAGCAGAGTATAGTGGTTGGGGATACAACAGAGGCTGAACTCATTGCGATGAGTGCAACAGCCAACGAGTTAATGTGGATGAAGCAGTTGCTTCTCGATTTGAAACTCGTCCCACATAAGCCGAATCTATGGGGTGACAATAAGAGTGCCAGCATTTTGGCTGTTAATGCTGTGTCCACTGACAGATCCAAGCACATTCGTGTTCGGCACTTGCGAGTGCGGGAATATGTCCAGATGGATGAACTTAAGGTAGCATGGGTGGGCACTGTTGATCAGTTAGCAGATGTGTTTACTAAAGTGCTGCCCGGACCTGCTTTGTTAGAAGTTCGTAATAAACTCCAGCTAGTGGAGACATAGCTGTCACAATGCATGAGCCTGCGGGCAGCAGCGTGGTGACAGGTGCACCCATGCACGAACGATCCGCGGATCCAGTGTAGGGGTAAGCCGCCAGCTAGGATCGTCTCGATGTAGTGAGAGAGATCGTGCGAGGGTTTCCCGCCGTAACCTTGAGTGTTTGAGTGTTCAGTGTGCATATAAGCATGTGCACACTGAGATCTGTAACCATTCTCTTTACTGTTTCCCGGTACTAGCACTTCCCTTCAGCATCTCTCGGTTCTACCTCTGTGCGCAGCAGGTATGAGATGCTGGCTTACCTGACCTGATCTGAATGAGGACTGCGCGTCCGCCTTGCACAAAGAATAGCATTTCTGACAATAGCAGGGTTTATGGGGGAGTGTCACAATGCATGAGCCTGCGGGCAGCAATGTGGTGACAGGTGCACCCATGCACGGACGATCCGCGGATCCAGTGCAGGGGTAAGCCGCCAGCCGAGATTGTCTCGATGTAGTGAGAGAGATCGTGCGAGGGTTTCCCGCCGTAACCGTGAGTGTTCAGTGTGCATATAAGCATGTGCGCACTGAGATCTGTAACCATTACTATCACAGTTTCACGGTACTAGCAGTATCCTGTCTCTCTCTCAGCATTCTCTCTGGTTCTACCTCTGTGCGCAGCAGGTATGAGATGCTGGCCTCCTGACTTGCCATAAGACTGCGCGTCTGACCTAACGAATGATAGCTTTCTGACAGCTTATGCGGCGGAGCACCCGCTGTTCGACAGGTTAGGGGTGGGATGCGCCAAGGTTCTGTAAGTGTCAGCTTGACCTTCGTGTCTTTGTTCTGCTATGGCTGCTTCCACCAGTTTGTCCATCCCCTCGGGCTGGTTAACATCTTGTTCCATCCGTGCAGGGAGACCGAGTTGCCCGAGCCCTCCGCCCCGCGTGGAGCTCTGTCCAGAACTTCTACTCCCACATTATGGGAGCATGTGTTGGGCTGCGGCGGACCACCGCGGACCTGGCGGTATTCGCCGAAAGTGGTGTCCACCTTTTCCTGCATGCCTACCGATGCATAGTCGCTGCGGCAGCTACCGGCCATCCTGAGGCGCCTGACCCTGAAACGCGGTTCAGAGAGGACATTCCAGCGATGGAGCCCATCCTCCTGGATCCTGCCTTTGCCGCCATCCTGGTGTGCGTGGTGAATACCAGCTGTGCGCAGTCCGCTTTCCTTTTGCCATTGTGCCTGTGCACTGTGCGGCCTTGTAGTTGCCCCTCGTGTGGGGCATGCCAATAATGAGCAGACATTGTGGACACCTGCAGCACACGGCGCGTGCAGGCTTGGTGAAGTCGGGGTACGGTCTTCCCGTCCAGAAGTTGGTGGACGAGCTGCTTCCCTTGTGCCCGTCCCACACGCTGTGGCACTGGGCGCTCAGGAGGTGGCGGCACCTGGCTGTGGCACATAAAGACTCTGCTGGGAGCAGTTCAGGCAGGCCGGTCTCCAATACTGTCGTACGCCTAAGGCCTGGGACATTTCCTGAAATCAAGGACTGGGACTACGCCGGCGCAGTGGAACTCGCGAAGCAGTCAATCGCCAAAGGAATGCAGAGCCCAAGCTGCTACAAGTGCGCACACCCCGTCTGCCGTGTGTTTCCATGCCTGTGAGTGTCTGCTCACTAGATTGCTGTGTCTATTGTCTGTACGATGTGTCCCTACATTTTATGAAATACCCTGTGGCCACATCAGTGTACCCTCATTTGGGTGCAACTCTGGTACTCGTGCAGTGCCGAGCTCGTCCACATACCCGCGGGCATCCTCGCCGCTCTCCCGGAGGACAGCCTGCTGGCGAGATTCAGCGTTATAAGGCACGATATGTAGCTCGTGGTTTTTCTCAGGTAGAAGGAGTTGATTTCTTGGAGACTTGGTCCCCTGTCGGTAGTTACGCGACAGTGCGTGTGTTGCTGTCTATTGCTGCTAAGGAGGATTTGGAGATTTGGCATATAGACATACAGTGTGCTTTTCTGAACGGTGACCTGGAGGAAGAGGTTTTCGTTGAACAGCCCCCGTACTTCACAGACGGGACAGCACGTGTATGGAAATTGCATAAGACTCTGTATGGCCTGAAGCAAGCCGCTCGCGAGTGAAAAAAAAGCTTTAGTTAAGGTCTTGGCTGAACTGCGATTTGTGTGCGCACAAAGTGATCCTGGACTGTATGTCAGAACAACCAGTCGATGCTTTATTTTTCTGTGGGTGGATGATTTATTTATTTTCAGTTGCTCTGCGGGGCTGCAGGAAATCATCAGTGTCATTCTCACGAAATTTGAAGGCAGAGATCTAGGTGACCTGTCTTGGGCACTTGGCACTGGGATCACGCGTGATCCTAAGGCCAAAACAATCACAATGACACAACGTACCAAAATCCAGAACCTGCTGGATAAGTACAGCATGTCTGACTGTCGTAAATCTCCCACTCCATTAGTGCTGCGGCAACAACTAAGGAGTGTGAAAAAGCATCCTGACCTGGAGCAAGCCAGTGCTGCTGAGCATTCCAGGTTCATGAGTGCTGTAGGGAGCATCCAGTATATTGCAGGAGTGACACGACCTGACCTGAGCTATGTGGCACATGCCCTGGCCCGGTGTTGTGAGATATCTCTCACGCTAGCGCACGCTGGCACAATTAACACTTCTTCTTATATGCGTAGCGCCTTGTACAGCCATGTGGACGGTCGCACACGCATAGCTTTTGAATTACCGATCGAGTTGTACACAGTGTGATCACACGTACGCTCAGTGGACTGACGTGCCTGCACTCGCCACGTGTGACTGCACGCGTCCACCAGCCTTACGTGCACATGGCATCAGCACTGTGTATACACAGCCTGTGTATACAGCCTTCTCCCGGCACAATGTGTCCCGTCATAGGCTTATTATGGCTTTATGCGGCTAGCCGAATCGTTACTGCACATATTACGTCTTATTGTGTGCATTACCGCCGTTACACAGGGTCCGCCCGGCGGGCTCCAGGGTTGGCATGCACGATAGTATCTGTACAGCCACTCAGAGCTGCCCACGAATTACGTGCGCAGCCTTGCTTACACTCATCTCAGGCTCTGTTAGCCACAATTTAAGATCTCCCGCGCTGATGGGGATCTGGGATCAGTGTGGCAGTTATGCGGCACGATTCGGCGAGGCCAGCTTTGACAGGGGGATTGACCTGGGCCACACACCCCGGTATTTATACCGAGCGCTTGCTGGGACCAGGCACAGGGGGTCATGCACTCCCGCTACATGGTGGGACCCCGGTGGGCGAGCAAAATCCACCGCAAATTTGACACATTGGGGAAGGTTTCCACTATTGTCTCAGTCGATTGGGCAATCGTAGTGTTTCACTTTAGTTTGTTGGGGATAATGGCCCTAATTCGCCAAATAGGGCTGTTTCGTTGGGGAGAATCGCTTTTCGCGGGCGCTGCTCCCCAAAGCTGCCCAACGCCTCGCCGGCTTGCCCAATTCTCCCCAAACTGCCTCCACAACGCTTATCATGATGTTTTGTGTCATGTAGATGGTCGCGCCTCTTAGTGGGGCGTCCAGGTGTGGTCATATGGACGTGTTATCATCTGAGAATGACACACCAGGCCCATGTAGACCTGAGTTGTGCTGTACGAGCCCACGCGACTGTGTATTAATAAAATCAAGTGCTGGTGTGTTTATTTACATCGGTGATAACACAGCTTGAGGTGCTTGTTGTCTGTGGTTCACCGATTTGGTGTAGGTCTGCACAACTGCTTGTTGCAGGCACCCAGCGCTGCCTCTCGTTGGCTTAGCAAGGAGGAACGTTCATGTTAATTAAGCCTGTTGGCTTGCTCAATAACATTTCATTGCATTGTCCAGGAGGATGTTGCATAGGAGAGCAATGATCTGGAGGCAGCTGGATACCTCGTGCTGTCATACTTTCAACCGAAATGCTGACGGGACCCCGCACCTCTCCGAAGTGCCCTACCGATCACTTGAAAAAGTTCATTATCATGTGAACAGGCCTGGCGGTGAAGTGTCATAAACTCTTGATCCATGTCTATTAGTGGGCACGCGGTACTTTCACAAGAGGACAGTACTGCCAGCGTATTCGATACGCATACATGTTAATGCTATAGAACAAGAGCCCCTATAGGGGCTAGTATTATAATATGGTATCTCATACTAGCTGTGGCTCGAGCAACCGACACCGTTGCCAATCCACTTTGACTGACCTCATGATGATAGAGGAGCCGCTGACATGCACACGTTCAGCATCCCCGCACTCATCATCATCACCCCCTATTTCAACCTCACTTTGAGCGAGGAGCTCTGGCGAAGCAGCAGATTGCTGTTTGGCAGTGGCGAGCCACCACGACCTCCATAACTTCTTGGAGCTGTATCACCGTCAAAGGCTTTCGATTAATGTAATATGCGCCAGACACGTCGTCGATACCGTCTCGCAAGAACGACCGGACTGTGTTCGCGCAGCCATGGGCCCAATTGTGCAGTACCGCCAATCACCGTCGAGTCCTCGCGAAATCACAGACAGCTACCATACGCAAGGAGAACAACATGAGATGTGTTGGGTCTTATTCTTGATGTCTTGCGTGCATTGGGCATGTTGCCGTAGCGTTGGGGGGCATCTGAACGGCTTTGGGGAGAATCGGGCTTTTCCGCCAAAAGGGCTGCTTCTGTTGGGGAGGCTCCCCAACGCCGAGATCGTACACTACGATTGCCCAATCAACTGAGACAAAAGTGGAAACCTTCCCCAATGTGTCAAATTCGCGGTGGATTTTGCGCGCCCACCGGGGTCCCACCATGTAGCGGGAGTGCATGACCCCCTTGGTCCTACTATCTATACGTAAGGTTGCTCTGCATCATCCATCTCTCCGAAAGAAGTTTACTCCGCGCTAGTTGGGTCCCTGTAAAATTCTGGAAGTAGTGGGCCGGGCCGCTGCCCGTATATCATTGCTGACCACGCTGCAGAGCCTAGGTCTACATGATGTCTTTCACTTCTCTGTGCTGAAACCTTACAATGAGTCCTTCGATGCTGCATGCGCCACCAGCCCTGAAGCTTCCAAATCATCGGCCACTGTGGACACGACCACTTATGAAGTTGAATGTGTAGTCAATTACATGCAGTCGCGGCATCGCGAAGACGACATCTCCATCGCGTGCCCTCACTACCGGGTGCGCTGGGTTGGCTACGATGCATCTCATGACTCTTGGTTACCAGTTGATGAGTTGTCCGGATGCCTGGAGAAAGTTGCCGATTATCTGTTCCACAATGCCTCCAGTACTCAGAGAGCGCACATGATTTATGAGTTACCGCGTGAAGCGCGGCTACAACTGTGCCACATAGCAGCCAAGGCTGAATCCACCAGGCGTCCCGTCGCTGGGGGGAAGGTGCCCGCGGGTGGCAGCAACATCGACGATCCCAAACGCAAACTGCGTAGACGTAGTTCTCGGTTGAGCGAATCCCATAAGGCAGCACTTTCCAGGGTCACCTACTGCAGTTGTTGTGGTAGGATGCGGATTGAGTCCGCAAAGCGAATGTGCGCTAATGCTGTCCCCCCGCTGTGATGCTGAAGGGGACGCCTGAATGTAAGCAGACTGCCTCTGTGAGGCCGGGGATTTCCAAGCCATAGGTGATGTGAGGAGGGGGCTCCCGGGAGCAAGGCCAATCCCTGCCTAAATCTGATCCGCCAGGTTGCATGTCGCGGGGCACCAACCTGTTTTTCCATCATGTGACTTCCATAAAACCCGACAGACCCAATTCCATCATCCTTGAACCCACCTATGTGTGCAGTAAGAAACTTGCCAGTCCTTGAGATCCCACAAGATCCGACATCCCATTCCCTCGACCAGCGTCGACGCTTTCTCCAGATCGTCCGCCAGTTGATGCTAGATGCCACTACAATGCCAGCGCTTGGAGACTACGTACCACTCGCAGTACCTCACTGACCTCTGCCATGTCAGAAGAGTTACTCGCAGGCTGCATGATGCAGTCCTAGACCTAGATGAGGCCATGAGTGAAATGATAAACCGCTACTCAGGTCGACAATTGTTGCCAGAGTACTTCCATGATCTCTGCGATGAGTTCCCCAGCCAGCTCTAGAACTAGCCTTATTTCCAACAAGGTCACTCATCCGTATTCCAAATGAGTAGACCCTTCTCTGTAAATACCACAATGGCCCGGTCTTATGATGTACCCTACCATTCAAGTCAATTTAATATCTCCATTTATCTGCTTACCTGAGCTTCCAGACTTGTCATGAGCTTGCAGAGCATACTCTTGTTTGCCCTGCTCCGCTCCTGTGTGTGGGGGGAGGTGTTGTAATGGCCAAATCTGTCTGCTTAGAAGCACACCTATTCCAGATGTGCAGGCACCGATTGTGGATACATGTGTTTGTATCTCAGGCTAGTACCCTGCTAAAATGAGTCAGCCAAAAGTATCCCAAAGAGCACCTCAGAGTTCAAGCCTGTACCACGTCAGAGCTGTGCACATGAGCTGCATGCACACAGCTACATGTGCATAATTCCACATGCCCATAAAGTGCCACCAGCATTCCTCAGCATGTATAATCTCACATACCTATCCCATGTGTCATGCCACCTTATGCCTTAGCATTTTGGCAGTGCGAAGTGCCAGCGCAGTGCGTGCCCCATCATGCATGCGTCGCATGAATACCCCTGGACGGCGCTTGAGCACGCCAGGGGTGCAGCGTCAATGACCATGCCAGCCAGTCTACGTCTGTGTCTCCATGCAGCACCATCATGCTGTACTGGATTGACAAAGGATGATACATACCAATTCCCAATGCCCGCAGAAGGTCGCCAGATCTTGCGGGATGCTGCACCCTGATCCGTACAGAGATCAACGAGCAGCGCGATTCCACAGTTCCACAGAGGTATCAGTAGCGTGGACAGCACAAAGCAGGGATGGGCCTGGGCACATATATTCCAAGTGTTTTGCTGTGATCGACACAATTACCTTTGGTCGATGGGGCGCTTCTGTTCCAGTCATTCCATCTGTGCTACATTGTTACCCCTGTCTCTCTCTCCTGTCGTTTCTGTACGCTCGCTAGGGTGCCCAGCTCCCTGTGCTACCCGACTAGTCAACACGATGCCGGACGACCTTCAATTCCACTTCAAGCGACATGCCGCGATCGTGATCGACAAAGACACTGCGGACGACGATTTAGAGAATGGGATGCTAGATGTGCTAGCGAGGAGTGTCGGGCGAAGGGGAGGGGGGTCGGACGGCATGACACTGGCGTCGGCCAACGACGAGGAGGCCACCTTGGACGTCGACAACGTGGAGTCCCTCAAGAGATGTATTAATTTCTACTTCCGGAAAGGGAAGATCGCTGGCGGCATCGAGCCCCCGGTGCTGGTGCAGCCCACAAATCTCCGGAAGAATCGAGGCTCCGCTCCAGGGGCGTCGGCACGCAAAGCGGCCTCCACTGCTACCGCTGCGACGGGCGACAGCGATCGAGTGTGGGAGGTACTACAATCGGGAGTGCTAATGTGGACTGACAAGTTGTCGGCGATCCTGGGCCAGATGAGGGACGCGGACAAGGCGTCTCCGCTCATGCAGGCGCTGCTGAAGGACAACGGCGACCCAAAGCTGCGAATGTACAAAGGTAGTATGCTGATGCATCAACACGTTGGTGCGATCGCAGCGGCAGCAGCGGGGGTACGCTTGCGCAAGCCTGCTAACAACATGAATCTGTATCGCCGGGCTGACTTGCTGGGGCGGTAGCCTTACGGTAGTGTAAAGATTAAGGTAGATTGGGATGAATTCGTGTTGTGATGTATGGCTGAGCCTGTTGTGTGATTTACCCAGTTGTTTTTTTCGTGCTGGAAGTGGACGCCGCGGACTGTGCGCCGCGGGAGGCTATGTCCACAACAGTACATCGATGATGACCTGATTTGATTGACTGATGCAGCTGGGCAAAGAGGGGACGGCGTACACGGCTGCGAGGAACATAGCAGAAGCGTTTATCGGACAGACTAAGATGATGAAGGACCTGAAGTACAAGTGCGTTCCCTCTTGAGCAGACGACAGCACAACTTTCAAGCTCATGTTTCGGCCATAAGCAGTGGTCAGCCTGTGTTCGTATTAGCATACACGCACAGCCTGCAGCGGCTTCGCTTAACGTGCTTTTGATCACAACAAAAAGATGCGGCGGAGCGAGCGAGCCCGCAAGGACCCAAAAGTGAGCTCGGCAGTGAAGGACGTAGAGGAAGAGCAGGCGCGTGCTTCCTTCTCCCGGATCGTGACATGCATGATTGCTCGGATGGTTGGTGGGCCACCAACCATTCCGGGGCCCGTGGATCATGCCATGCATGACTGCCCGAATGGTTGGTGGCCCAACAACCATTCCGAGGCGCGTGGCTCGTGACATGCATGATTGCCCGAATGGATGTGGCCCACCAACCATTCTCGTGCGCCGCGCCTCACTGACCCCTGCAGACCCATCTGATGTGGACGTTGTGCTACTGCACAACGAATACATTAGGCAACAGCATACTAGTGCGCGTGACAAGCGCAAGCCACTGACACATCACCTATCCATGCAGCTGTCCAGAGTCGGAACCAGGATTGCTTACGGCGAGGGCACGATGAAGTCGGCCGCGCAGTGGGCACGAGAAGACGGACTGTACGTGGCTGACAACGAGCCCTTTAGGAGGTTCATCCAGGGCAAGCTAAAAAGGGAATTGACAGCGGAATCTCCGTTGCATCCCACCCACCGGAAGAGCCAAAAGGGTGGCCGGATACGTGTTCGCGGCCATGCTGTACATGAGGCAGGGACATGAATGTGATGTCAGTCGTGGAAGTTGCGCCGACACAGAATCGCGACGTGCCTTGCTACGCAGGCCCAGACCAGCAACGGCGGGAGACGCGCCCGCAAGAGAGGCTGCGACAGGTCAATCGCCGATCTCCCACCTTCACCTCCGATCCTCACCCGAACACGGAAGGATTCAACTCCTACCGACAGCGACAACCATGAACTTGAGGTTCTACCCCACACAATGGCAGCCGCCCCGGAAGTTGCGGACAACGAGATGCCCCAGCCCAAGACTCGTAAAAGCGACACAGCAGACATGGACATACAAGAGGATGAACCGGTACGCCTTGATCTGTACATACCTCCACAGGGTTGACATAAACTGTACTTGCATAAGCCCAAGCTCATGTACGCGCGTTCATGATGATGCAGTGCGCTTGCTGATGTGCATCAATATCGTATGCATGTTGGTCATGTTGTTTCAGAACGTGCGACAGCAACGTTGTTCCGCAGAAGGCAAAGAAGAAGGATACGCATCCGGCTCTGGAGAAGCGCCAGGCAGACGCCGACAGAGAGTCTCTCACGATTGCATGCAAGGTTCTCAATGAAAAAATAGCCAAGTCTCAGGACGAATTAGCGAAGCTGGCATCCGGCGCCGCCCGCGGCCGGAAGGGTCAGCAGGTACAGCAACTCGAAGAATCCATTAAACAGAACACGGTATGCCACCGTGAATCTCAACGATTTGGACCAACGACGGATGTGCATGCAATATGTGTGTAGTGTCAGCGGTATGATACAGCGGCGGGGCGTGCAGGAGGAGAGCCGGGCCCTTCAGCAGACCTTGATCGAGATGCTGACGTGAGTGGGGTGAAGACTCAGGTTGAAGATGACCCGGAAGAAGTCTGTCAATCAGTTGTATACCAACGTGGGCTCAGAAGAAACTGTCGCTGAACACAGGCGGTGCTCGTGACTGAGTGTATGAGTGGAGTATATGACATGTCGAGGTGGCACTACCTGTCATAGTAGTAATGTCGTTCCGTATGGACATGCAGAGGTCGCAAGGTGACGAGATCTCAATGTAAGCAATGTCTATGATAGTCTATGATTGCCTATGCAAGCCATGACCACCTGACTACGAACTCGTGTGAACACATCAACAAAGTTGTCTTGTTCCGGAACCACGGTGTACATGCTGCTTGTATATATATATAAATATATATACATATATATTATATGTGCATAAATGCACGCAAAACTGCCTTTCCCGCCGGACCGTATGTCATGTGGTGTGCGCCAATCGCGATTCTCTGTCGAAAACGTGGTACACCTGTTATGTTGTGAAAGTGCTTCGTAGCGCACAAGGCAGGTGCACATGCGAATGCACGCACGGGGTGACACGTGGCAGTCACCAGCCCGCGAATGAGAAGACACATTCCAGCTCTCTGTATAGGTCGAACAAGGTCATGGCTCAAGTATCTGACTCATATACTGACCATGCAAGTGTGATCCCAGATCTCAAGCGTCATGTGCTAAGTACTCCGCACACATACTTAACATTTCGCCCAACTAAACTTTCGGTATGACGCTTCCACTAGCGCTTGCATTCGAACATGTTACAATAGAGTGAATGGGAGAGAACAAACACCGATACCAAGCCTCATCCGTATCAACGGCAACATACACGTGGCACACATGTAAAGGAGGCCTCGCTGACCTCACCACGTATGTAATCTGCCTCCGGCACGATCGGTCAGAGAGTAACCCCTCATGAACCATCATGTTCGTCCAGGCTTCCGGACGGCTTCCGCAAGGCTCTTCCGGAACGTTCCCGGATCCGTCACCATTCCGATATTTTAAGCATTCTTCCTCAAACAGTCCTCGGGATGCATTGCGGATCCTTCGCGCGTTCCGGCACCACTTCGAAAACGTTCCGGCGGTACACCCACGTGGAGTGCACTTGGAAGCCACCCGGTCGGAACGCTCGCGGAACTTCCTCCCACACTCCGGGCTGCCTTCCGGACGCTCCGCCAACAGTCCTTTCGCCGATCCGGGGGCTCCGCCACGCCTCCGCCCCTCTTCCGCGAGCCGTCCTCGCACCTTCCTCACCACCACGTCACCATTCTCCTAGTGCCCAGCGCTGTACATAACGTTATTTTGGGGTACACATCACGCCGACACGCTCGGTCGCGTTTTCCATACTGTGGCTCGCAAACACTTGCTTGAGCAGGGCATCACAGAGACATCCGACGAGTATAACTTGGGGGATCTAGAGCCCATTCGCGCGTTGTGCCATATGCTTGATCGTGAGCAAGCCGAACATTCAGCACAGCCCCGGCGTGCTCCTTCGGTAGCTGCGTCTGCGGCTGTCGCCGCGAGTGGTGCAGCTCCGACAGATCGGGGCACTCCCACCGGGCGCGGCAGCGGTCGCGGCCGTGGCCGTGGCGGTGGTCGTGGTGATCGCGACCCTGGCCCGTGTTGGGACCAGCCAAAAGCGAACCAACCGGTCCAGCAAGATTTCTCCCCTGACATGCTTATGGCATCTGATCCACAGATGTCAGTCCACACCAATGCTCTAAGCGCGCACATGTCCATTGCAGTCGTGGCAGCGGTGAATTCGCATGCCCTCCAGCATGGCCGCTCCCCAGCCGTTGGGTCCACCGTGTGGCCGCTTAAAGACCATTGGGAGATGTTGGCAGCGAGCGTGGAGCCGGCAGCAAAGCCAAGCCATGCTTCGGTCGCTGCTGCCACGCGCTCCCGCAACACAGTTGAGTTCAGCCCTACTGCCCGTGAACGCTCATATGATCCTAATTATTATATAAGGAGCAACCTTGTACCATATCAGCGCAGCCTCCAGTTGAAGTGCCGTTGAAGAGTCTGGACGCCACGGCTCCCACGCCTGTCCAGGACGCGCCTTCGGCACTCCCGACTGTTGCGAATGACGTGGAGTCCGCTGTCCCTTCTGGCGCGGATGACCGCGCAGCTACGGCGGGGGGGCGCAAAGGCAGATGCAACAAGCGCACAAAGACGTCCTCCCCTGCTAGCGCCAGCAGTTCGCACGGCGACAGTACCGACGCTGTTGCTCAGAGATCTCAGGATGGGGTCACTGTACCTTCCGCGGGTGCCAAAGAAGTGCACCCAGCCCGCCTAGCGCAGAAGCCGTCGGCACGTCGGCCAAATTTGCAGGCGGGCCGCGAGGATGTGTGTGATGTGACATGTGATGAGCAGGACTCCGACACGGTCGCCGCGCGCCGGGCGCACCTCGATGAGTTCCGTCGCGAAATGGCAGATCGTAAAGTGCTCACGCGTGTGTACCGAGCAATTCTGCAGTCTACGGTCACCCTTTCTCTGGCAGAGCTGGCTGCGCTCGCTGCGCATGACCGACTTGTGACGCTCCTTGTGACGTTCCTTGTGCAATTTGCCAAGACGCTGCGTGAAGCGGACGATGCGCATGTGCTCGACGGCCCACGCAAAAGCGTTGATGCTGTCCTGGCTGCCGCACTCCGTTGAGTCGTGACTGCCCATGCCGGCGCCACTCCCGACACGATGAAAGTGTTGGCTGCTGCCATTTCCACGTGCGCAGACCCTAGCGGTGTCAGCGCTCGGTGGTCCAAGATACTCTGTTCCAGCGCGAAATGGACAAAAGTGCCGGGCAAGACGACCAACTTTGAAGTTCCATTCGCTGGAATGCGGAAGTGCACGGGGTTCTTGACATCTCAAGTCCCCCGCGCCGGCGCGCAAAATCACCCTCAGGGGTTGAAAGTCGCTTTTGATGAGGGCGCAGAACTCAAAACCATCACCAAATCTGCTTGGCAGAAGCACAAAGCAGATTGGGAAAAGGGTCACCCTTCGCTCAATGACAACCATGACATTGGCAAATCTCATGGTATTAAAATGCAGCAGCCTGTAACCCTCACTGGTTTTCATGGGAACACGACACGGCATGACCATATGGTTCTAATTCACTTGCACCTTGGTTGTGCGTGCTGTCCAGTGTATTGTACGCTCGTCGACGTCGCCCCGGCAGATGTTGTCCTCGGACTTGGGTTCCGCAGGAAATTCAATGCCCCCTATCCGCTGGCATACCCTTTGTCGCAGTCAATGGGAGTTACTTCCATCTGCCTGGGCGTGCCGAAAGGATATGGGTTGTATTTCCTCAAAGGGCTTCAAAATCTGTTTCGGGGCCGCGACCCCACTGATGCTGGGTTCTGCCAGATTCTCCATCTACAGACCCCTTGGATGACATGGAATGTTACCGGCAAACGCCTCACGCCCATGCAAGTCAGTGGAGCCGTCACAGATGCATCTCAATGACCGAGTTGAGAGTGTCTGCATGGCGCTGGGTCCGCTCGTTTAAAGACCCGTCCCCCACAAATGTTGCATTGGCAGGTGTTTTCGATAGCATTTCGAAGGGGACATACAACTGTTCCATAGACTCTCAGGGCTGTGCCCTTGTGGATATTGTCACAATGCATGAGCCTGCGGGCAGCAGTGTGGTGACAGGTGCACCCATGCACGGACGATCCGCGGATCCAGTGCAGGGGTAGGCCGCCAACAGGATTGTCTTGATGTAGCGAGAGAGATCCCGCGAGGGTTTCACGCCGTAACCTTGAGTGATGTGTGTTCAGTGTGCATATAGGCATGTGCACACTGAGATCTGTAACCATTCTCTTTACTGTCTTACGGTATTAGCATTTATCTCCTCTCAAGCGTTTCCTCGGTTCTACCTCTGTGCGCAGCAGGTATGGAAACGCTGGCTGACCTGATGTGACCTGAACTGAGACTGCGCGTCTGACCTGGCAAGCTGTAACGGTTTCTGATAGATATGTCTTTAGGTCGCCAAGCTTTCTGCAAGCCGCGCTTGCCCTTCATTATTACACCAGTCATCGACGGTGGTGATTTGGTGGGTGATGAGTTCGCCCACGTCAACTCGTGTTGCAGGTCGCACACGATGTGTGACATGCCTGAGGAGGGTGAGGACACTGCGACACAATCGTCGTTACGTGTGCCTGACCCTTCACACGACCAAGCGCTGGGTTTTGACCCTGGCGCAATTCCAGAGGAACACCGCATCCTGATCGAGGCTGCACCTCCCGGAAATAATTTCACGGAACTGCCGAAATCTGCAGCAGCTTCATGCGCAGAGAATTCAGGCGTACCCCGCACATTCTGTAGGCGTACTCAGTATCACCTTAGGCAAAGGCAATTGCGCACAGAAGAGTCTATCCGCCGAGCCGCGGTCGAGAAAGCACAACTCGCCAGTGCCACAGCGGAGGTAGCTCAAGTCACGAGCTACCAGCTCACAGACGAGCAGACTCAAGAGCTACAAGCTCTGATTGAAAAGCACAAGGACCAGATCTCTTGGGACCCTAATGGCATTGGGTGCCTATCTGAGGATTACAAGGAGTTCTACCTCCAGATTCCCACGGAGGAAGGTGCCAAATGGAAGCAGAGGCCTTACAGGCTCTCATACACAGAATTGGAAGCTTTCAGAACGCAAGTGTCTCTGCTCTTGCAGCATGAAGTGATTAAGAAAGCTGACGGTCCAACCAACTTTCTCTCTCCGGTGCTATTTGTGCCGAAGCCACGTAAGCCGGACGAGCTGCGTATGTGCGTAGACTTCCGCAGGTTGAATGCTGTGTCGAAGCGCGACTACCATGCCCTCCCGCATATTCGTGACCTGCTTCAATCCATGTCCGGCTGTAAATACTTCACAGCTCTGGATTTGACCTGGAGATTCTGGGCCCTTCCAGTGGTCGAACAGGTTCAGCACAAAACGGCCTTTACGGGCCCCGATGGGGAAGTGTATGTCTGGACGAAGGCTCCTATGGGCCTTTCCAACTCGCCTGCTGCCTTCCAGCGTCTCATCGCACATGTGCTAAAAGATATCAAAGGCGTGTCAGTCTACATAGACGACGTTACAATCTTTTCCAAGACATGGCAAGAGCACCTCAGCATTCTTGGCAGTGTTTTTGAGCGCCTGCGTAAGTCAGGTCTGAAGGTTAAATATGCCAAATGCGTCTGGGCAGCTGCAGAGTGCAGAGTACTGGGCTCTATTGTCAGTGAGGCCGGCACTGCGCCCGATCCTAACGAAGTGGCTGCGGTGAACAAGCTTCCGGTGCCTCGAAATGTTGCGGACGTTCGCAGCTTCTTGGGTGCCACTAGATATTTCCACGAGCACATACAAGCGTATGCGGACAAGTCAGCACCTTTGAGGGCGCTTCTGAAAAAGAACCTGCAATTCATCTGGTCTGAGGAATGCCAGCGCGCCTTTGATCAGCTAAAAGCAGATCTCGTGTCTCCGGCGTGCTTACGCATGCCAGACCCAGAACGACTGTTCATTCTCACCACAGGCTGGTCCAAACTAGCTGTTGGTGCGGTTTTGAGCCAGATCCAGCCAGAGGATCTTGCAGATCCGGACTCTGCAGAGAAAGAGTATGTCATAGCGTACTCTAGCAGATCTCTGAACCAAGCTGAGAGCCATTATGCTCCCACGGAAGGAGAGTGCCTGGCCCTTGTATGGGCCACCCGAAAATTCAGACCGTATTTACACGGCTACAAATTTCGTGTTCGCACTGACCACGCGGCCTTGAAATGGTTGTCCACGGCTCCTTTCGAAAATTCTAAGCTAGAGCGATGGGCGATGCGCCTACAGGAATTTGACTATGAAGTTGAGTACTCGCTAGATCTGTGGTACCCGGGTACCCGGCCGATGGAGCGTGGCACTGCCATCAATGCGATGAAGCGTATTCCAACGTCGACGAACTCCGCCGCAACGACCCGATGTTGTTCGCGCGGCGTGGAGATCCGCACCACCCAGATCTAGCGGATTTGGTACGTGCGTATGTTGAGCGTCAGAAGCGGGCAGTGGTCGAGTCCTTGAGCTGCCATGCGTCAAGCGGTGACCGCGACCCGGAAGCAGCGTCGCAGCACGCGCGGGCTGCGGCGGAAGCAGTGGTCCACCCTTGTTTTCGAAAGCATATCTGAAAATCACGCTTTCCTGCGTACAACGCGGCAAGTGCCAGGTCAGGAAGTGCGCCACTTTCCAATACACTTAGAACGCGAGGCCCGATGCACGATTGTACACGTGACGGACGTGTTAGAGAAGCTCTTGCACGCCGCAGGCATGTCGATGTGGCCACCGTCCGATCACGCGGTGGCGCAGCTCACGAGCTAGCGCACGCTGGCCCCATCGGCGCCTTTGTAAGATCATGACATGAATGTCGTGGCCTAGCTATGTAGCTGAGCGATGCTCGTTGCTAGCATTGCTCGAGCCAGCGCAGCTGCGCGCAAATGCACTCACGCTGCGTGCATACATCTGCACATGCAAGCATGCGCGACAGTGCGCTCAGCCGTGCCATCAGCTCTGATGCACACTTGTCTCTGCACTGCTTGGTGTAGTTGCAGTGCTCATAAGCCTTCTCATCCTTGAGGAAGCTCGGCCGATTGGGGCTGAGAACGAAATTAAATTACTAGATCGGGATGAATGGCATCTATGTTGTGACATGCCGAGGTAACAGTGAAGAATTGGCAGTGCTCTGTGTTATGAGCATGTAAGGGGAAGCAAAGGCGTCGGTGCGGAGCAGTGTTGAAAGGGAGTGTAAGATGGTGCATTCAAACTAATAAAGAGATCAAGATACAAGATTCGAGTTCAAGTCAAGCAGTGCCAAGTCAAGATCAAGCAAGACTAGCGTTCTCATAGGTACTTTAGGGCATTGTATTAGCACTTAAGACTGCATCAATTCGCATGGTGACAGTTAGTTCAGCTTACTCCCTATTACTTGAACTCATAAGCTTGTGTTGTCTAGGCCACCCACATGCCTAGCTGCCTTGGAACCATCCTGGTTCAGGGCCTTTGTAAGATCATGACAGTGCGGAGCTTCAATCTTTGGCTGGCATCACCGGCCGAGCTGTGGTACGTACTCGTACCCGGCCTAGTGCCATGACTGCGTGAGTGGATTTGCGTGTGTATTCCTAGCAACGGCTCGCTCCCCGGCCTCTATCCTTTGTAACTACATACATACTCTTGCAGACATGAATTGTGCACACCGGCCTATCCCCGACCACAGATGTGTCAATGTAAAGGAGGTCCACACTAGCACACGCAACATATGCAAGCACATGGACGTACACGCCAGCAAATTAGCACTGAAAGGGTGTTGAAAAAATGTGATGAAGTTGCAACAGCTATGAGGGCTCTTCCTGCCACACGTCGGTTGCAGCCTGTGCAGATGCATATTCACCTGCAACCAGTCTACTCCCAAAACTGCGCCAGTCTGCATTGCCCATGCGGCGATCCAGCAGCCACAGGATCATGTTGCCGATGCAGTACAGGTCGACTTGCACGGTCACCTTCTTGCTGCCAAATAGGGCATCGTTCGCCTCTCCCCAGGCTTTGATGTGCTCATCCTCATCATTCACTTCCCAGTTGAGCGGAACAGCATGCTCTAGATCGATGATTCGTGCATGCTGCTGTATGCCTTCACCATTGTGGTCTTGATCACAAATCACAACATTGTCCCATCGCAAGTCACAGTGGATGTACTTCAATGTGTGCAAGTGGCAAATGCCCTTCAAAACATGCAAAATGATTCCGTGCCAAGTGAGCTCAAGCGACTCATCCTGACAACCCATGATCATCATGACTGGCGTTCCTGCACAATGCTTTCTATCAATCATGCTGTTTCCATGCATTGCAGCTGGCATGTCACATGCACAAGCGCCGTGCTAGCAATCAACAAAGCTGAAAACTTATTACCAATATGAGTCCAGAACCTTCCCACTGCTCGATTTGTGCAATCATCGAAGCAGCCAAAGATGGATGGGCACACCCAACGGAGTGAAATCAAAATACGCCGGCCAGCCGTGGTTCAAATGCTTGATGCTGACGGGATGGATGATGTATATGCTCGGCCGACTCCGCAGCTCAGTGTACAGAGCCATCAGCTTTGTCAGCCTTTCTGGACATTGCAGCTGCTGCTGGCTCTCGTGGCTGATGTGCTTCCGCACCACAGTCCTTGCTCCACCCACTTTGGCCTCCACCTTGGAGCGGTGCGGCAAGGCGCCTGCTGTTAGTAATAACGGTGGCTGTGTCCGTGGAAGACACCTGCTCAAGCGGTACAATATTGCAGCGCTGAGCAAAGCTTTTCGGATGATGATCATGCGTTGGCGTGGGTCAGACATGTTCATCTGTTGTCCTAAGCGGAGGGTGGAAAGCTTGAAGCCATTCTCCACAGTGGGCCGCAGCACTGCCCAGAATTGCACTCGAGGGCCGCACGCAGTGTACGCGAGGATGTATTTCACCTGAAACAGGGCACCAGGGACAATCAGCAAAGAACAGGGTGGCACCTGGCCAGATTATGCAAGCCCCACGCACACGCATTTGTCCCCGCAATCATACCCACCTTGTTCCCATATCTCAACTTGGCCCACCGCTGCTGCATCTTGCTCAGTAGCTCATCCTCTGCAACCTTCTGCATCTCTGGGCTTTCCTTCTCCTCGCCCTTGAAGAGGAGGACCGAAGAGAACAGAAGCACCATGTCAGGCCGATCTCGACTACTGGTCACAGATGCATCTGACTTGTCGCGCGCACGGCTCCAAGGCTTCTGCTCTTTGGGATCTTGCAGCAGCAGGTGTAGCATTGGATCTGATATGAGATTGTCCCACATGCCTGTACATGTCGTTCAGTGTCAGGCGCGCAAAAATGGAGCAATGACATCTTTTTCATGGGTTTGTGAAGATGTGAGGATGCCACAGTACGTCACTGCACATCGGCATTCCCCGAGACCTGCAGCACTGAGTAGACAACAGGCAGTGACAATCCCCACGCATCTCGAAGATCGAGCACACCAATCCACGCGCTTTCTCCTTCGTTAAAGTCAAGAAGTGCTCCACTGAAGGCAGCTTTCCCAGCACATAAGCTCAGAATTGCATCATCAAGCGTTCCTGTCCTGAACATTGCTTTATCTTCTTCTTGGAGCTGTATTGGTACTGGCTCTGCACCGTCGAACCAGGTCTGCATTGCTCCAGTAACCGGCAGCAACAAGCCACTATCCCTGCCTTCCTGCAGCTTGTATAGGCCTTCCAACATGTCAGGTTCGGGAGGATCCTCATCTTTCAGCAGCGCGCGTGTATCCGTTCCTGCACAACGCCAGAATGGTCACAAGATGTGCCGTAGATATTTCATGCGCTAGCTTGCAGTCGATTTACATGCAAGGCCGGAAATAGCCCAGAGACAAGACCGCGGAGCGACACACCTCGCAGGGTCGACTGGGATAGCTTTTCTGCATGGAAGAGCTCTCATTGAAATTGTCTCTTGTGTTGAGAAGACTAATAATAATAATAATGGTGGAGCATAGCTTCAACCGATCAGCAGCAAGCGCACCGAAAGCGCTCGCGACGTTTTGTTCCCAATCAGAGTCTGATGAATCCTTAACCTGTTCAAACAAAAACTCGAAAGCAGCTTTATCGTCCCCGTGGAGTTCAAACAAGTTGATCCGGAGCGCCGTATTCCTGATGGAATCGAGCTTATGCAAGTTATTGGATGGTCGGAATGATTGGTCCCCTGCAGTTTTGACTGCTGAAGCCAAGTTTGTCGATTGCATGTAGAATACAGTATGGACCAGACACTGATCACGAGAGCTGACGATCAAAATTCAGACAAACACGAACGCTTCCGTCGTCACAGAATTTGCAGTCCATTTGCATGCAAGGCCGGAAATAGCCCAATGCCACACAAGAGGTTCCTGAGAGACCAGACCGCGAGCGGCACACCTCGCAGGGTCGACTGGGATAGCTGTTCTGCATGGAAGGCACCCCGTTTAACCTGTCTCGTTTTTTGACAGTATGTCAGAGCTAGAGCAGTCCCTCACACGTTCAGGAGCAGGCGCACCTAAAGCTCTCGCGACGTTTCCATCCCAATCGGATCCGGTCAAATTGCGAGCGTGTTCAAACACAGCCTTGAAAGCTGCTTCATCCCTCTTACAAAGTTCGTGCAGATTCTGCCGAAGCGCCTTACTGCTGACAGAATCGAGCTTATCCAAGTCACTGTCATTGGATGGTGGCGGTGGCTGGTCTCCTGCATTTCTGACTGCTGCAACAGAGGTTGCTGACTCCATAAAATATTCAGTGTGGACCAGACCCTGAACACGACAGCAAATCAGCAGAATTCAGACACATGCCGCTCTTCCTTCAAACCAGCATTTCAAGATGCTTTAGAGGACATGTGAGTCGATGCAGCGGCCTTGACAGGACACTTACTTACCCTCGCAATATTTGCACATCCACAATGTGCAAACGTAGCGTATGCGAATCGGTCGTACACGTTCAGCGTTTTGCCCCGTACGCCACGCTCGCGTGCATCGGACTTTCGAGCATTGCTCTGACAAACAAGCAAACAAGAGATTCGTAGGGCCTGAGCATCGGCAGATCTTGACCTCGATGACATTCGAAGATGAGCGACATTGCGCCCTGTGCATTGTTAACTCTGTGTGCATGGACGCACATCACGACCGCACCGCCTGTGCAAAGCAAACACAACGTGCTGCTGTAGCGGTATCGGCCCCATAAAACACCTTTAGACGTGCAGGGCTCACAGTTACGACATGGTACGAAATTCTTGACTAGCTGGCGCTCGATCTTGGGCGCTGGGCCGCCCTCTGCGGCCTTCGAGGTGACCGTGGAGACGACTACGGAGGAGCATCAGATCTTCGTGGAGCACAGGAAGGCCCGGCTCGACGTGGGTAGCGCTTGCCTGCTTAGCCTCATTCTTCTTGCAGGATGGGCGCGTACCAGTGCTGAGATGGTGCTCATCTGTCGCCTGTCCCGGCGGTGCGGCCCGGTCTCTGCATCCGCCCCTTGGCGGGCACATCGACGTTGGGCCAGGCCAAAAACTGTTGAGCGGCGGCAACGCTCAGCACACTCAGTAGCGCGCAGATGCACGCCACGCAGCCAACCGCCTCGCCGCTCATGCCAGGCAATTGACATGTGCTAACGAGGTCGTCGTCCCGCTGTCACACGTACAGCTGCATCATGGTGCTGCTTGAGGTGCCGCTGGGTGGCGGTCAGGCGGCCCGCGAGCATGACCTACAGGTGGAGGGCGTCCTCAGCAAATCTTGCCCCCCCCCCCCCCCCCCCCCCCCCCCCCCCCCCGGGACTTTAGGACGCAAGGACTACTCATACATACAAGCTCTGCTAGACCACAAGGCATGCGTAGGCGACCTTTTGCGCACATGCTGTACTTGTTGCCGGGTCTTCCTGCTCACACTGTGGCCGCGTGTTGGGTCGACGGCCCGATCGCGTTGAACAGTTCTGAGTAGCAGCTATAATTTCTGGGTGGCATTGCCGGAAACGCTGCAAAGCAACCCAACACTGGCCCAGGCACGTGCGCGCCGCCGCTCAATCTACCGCTGTGGCGTGCACTGAGTGATGCATCCAGTTGGGGCGGGGGTGTGCACGTGCCGCGCAGGGGCTGCTCTGCCTTGAGCTGGGTGTGTTCCAGGCGCAGATGGCTGCAGCGGGTTCGATGGCCGGGCCATGATGCATTCGACCACCTAGGCTGCGCGTACAATGAGGTTCAAGCGCCAGCAGATGCATTGGGTTGTGTCGCAGCATGGGCTGGGTGCACGCGTGTGTGCGCGGGAGATTTGTTTGCATGCGTGCAGGTGAGGGTGTTGCCGTACGATACAAGGACAAAGTCGGACAGGCGGATAGCTCCGCTGGGGAAATGCACCAGAGCAGCAATGCCACCGGATGCCGCGTCTGGGCGTGGCCGTGCGGCCGCGTGTGCTCGGGTTGCGTTGGTGACCGGGGTATCCGGGTGATTTCGCAACATGTGTGTTACGGCGGTGGCTTGCGGGTGCAGTGCCCGGCCATGTAATGCGCCAGACCTGTGTATGTATGTAGTTACAAAGGACAGAGGCCGGGCAGCGAGCCGTTGCCAGGAATACACACGCAAATCCACTCACGCAGTCATGGCACTAGGCCGGGAACGGGCACGTACCACAGCCCTACCGGTGATGGCAGCCAAAGATTGAAGCCCCGCACGGAGCACAAGAGCATTCCCCTTGCACAACGCCACACTCAACCAGTGCAGAGCATTCGTCACCAACAAAGCACGGTTCACCTAACCACACCGAGACGCAACCTCCGCCAGCCGATTCAAGTGATTCATGGCAGGCCGTCCCAAGCGACCATGCGTCTCAAGCGACAACGGCACAAAACTGTACGCATCGGGGTCGTACCAACGATAATCATTGCGTTTCTGCACGTCCCGTGTCTCCGCAGCACCCCCGTCCTCTCGGGCCGCAATAGGAACCAGCACAGGGGTTCACAACCGACACATCTTCTACGCACAAAGGGTCACCCGGCGGCATAAAAATGATGTCCCCCAGCTTCTCCTGGGCCACTGATCTGAACACCTGCGCCAGCGCCGCTGCCTGCGCGGCAGCGGCCCGCTCCCCGGGCCCCGCCGGGTCCTGGCCACCCGCTGCCGCCGCCAGGGCCGTAGCCTGCGCTGCGTCTGGGCGCCCCGTCTGGGCGTTGTGTCCGGCATCGGTGTCGGCGGCCGGAGCAGTTGCAACTTCTCTGAAATTTGTGCACGGATGCGCATGTAGTCACACGGCAGTGTCCACGCGCTCAGCTGGCAGCAACGGTGGAGATGCACACCGGGAAGCAATGCGTGGGCACCGACCAAATCAGTGGCCCCCTGCCCCCAAACTGTGCAGAGGAAGGCAGGGGCTCCAGAGGGGACCTCAGTGACCTCTGCCTCCATCGCCTCGCCGAAATTCACATCCAAGCTAATGTACAGGTCTGAAGCATGGAGGCTGTGGCAGCTTCGGGGACTGCACGCTCTGGTTTGCAAGTCTGTGGGGGACCATCACAGTGACGGGTGCTTGGAAAGGGGATGTAGAGTACGTGGTCAAGGTCTTGACCGGAATAAGAGCATAACACTTGCAGGTCTGAGGACATCTCGCTTTGACTGTCAAAACCTGTCAAAAAAATCTGGTGTCATGGCGCTCACAGAGCTGTGGCAGAGACAAGCAGAGCACACGCACCGCAATCACGACACAGAAACTGCTCGTCGATTGCGCAGAAGCAGGATGTCACGCGATTGCGCAGAAGCGGGAACGTATTTAGGTGTAATCCCAAACGCGCTACGCAGTAGATATGCAAGAGAAACAGGGGAATGTGGTGTGTATATGTGTTGCTGCACAGTGGCAGTCCACACCGCTGCGCTTGAAAGTGAGAGTTCTTTGACGTTCAACGATCATGCCACACTACATTGCTGTGCTCAACGTGGGCGCCACGTTCCGGCGACAATAAACGTCGGTCACAGGCTGAACGCCACGCGCAGATGCCTGCCGATTGGCAAGAAAAGCATAGAGACTGTGCCGGACTGCAAACATACTCATTATCTATGATATCGTCTACTGGGAGGAGCATGCTCGGTGTTGGTGAGATGAATGTGCCGACCTGCATTACCGAGTCTCGCAGCAGCGCAAAACAAATGCAGCGATGCGATCTGAAGACATTCACGACGATAATAGTCATTCAAATCGAGGCATCAAAGCAGAGAGCGACACATCAAGGCGAGAGCACAAGTGGAAGCGTTGAAGCTGCCGCTTAGATGCATTGAATGAAAGCGTCCGGATAACGCGCACAGAGAAATCGTCTCAACAGCGACTGAGGATAATTCACGCACCGTGCGAGATTTCATGTTCAGGCGCAGACATCTCTGCTTGACACCTAGCTGTCAAGAATACTTCAGGAGCCTGTATCAATCGTTTGTTCCATGCTGCAGACTACACGGCCGCCCATACAATCGCAATTTGAACTTCCGCCCGATTCGAGAGGGGAGTGTCAAAGTACTGTTGGCAAGTATCGTGGAGGATCAAATTTGTTATGGCCGATCCCAAGCGCCACCGGCGCGGTACCGATGTTCATGCATGTTCCACGTGCCATGTCTGTTATGCAAGGACAGGTTCGTCGCGAATCGCAGTAGCAATGGCATGGATTTTCAAGCAAGCGCCTTTGCAATGTGCGCGGCCCCTATAGACACCGCTGCAGCGCTCCCCCTGGGCACGCAAGGCTTCCCCCATGCCTCCTCAATTCGGGTAATTACTGCTGCAGCTGGCAGATCGAGGGTCCAGCTCCGGCTAGAGGCCTCAATAGGATGCAGTGCCGGTGGAGGCAGAGCAACTGTGCAATCTCTGCGATGCGTTGCAGGGTGGTGGACTTACAGTCACGGAACACATGTTACACATATGGTATGTATAGTATGTTGGCACGCACGTGGGAATGGTTATGGGGACCCACCGTTGGCGGGGGAGGGTTGAGTTGACACATGCAACTGGGGCCACCAGCCCAGCTGTAGCCATGGCCATGTTGCCTAGCGTTACAACCATGTTGGCCAAGCATGGAAACTGCACGCAACCTGGCATATAGGCTAGCGTACAGGCCTGTTGTATGGAACCACGACGATTTCGACCTGACATAAACTATGATGGCCATGGGGGTGTAGCAGCTACTGCACACTGGCAGCGTTTCAAGGACCAAGCCACACAGCCAGATATACGCAGCCCTTGCAAATGGTGGTGCCTGCTGATCCGCAGGGGAGCCACGCATGGCAATAATAGGAGCGCGGGGGCCCGGCACAGCGTGATGAGCACCCGACAGCACACAGGTCTGGCGCAGTACATGGCCGGGCGTGTGCACCCACAAGCCACCGCTGTAACACACACGTTGCGCAATCAAGATCTGCCGATGCTTTGGCCCTACGAATCTCTTGTTTGCTTTGTCGTCAGAGCAATGCTCTCAAGTCCGATGCACGCGAGCATGGCGTACGGGGCAAAACGCTGAACGTGTACGACCGATTCGCATACGCTACGTTCGCACATTGTAGATGTGCAAATGTTGCGAGGTTAAGTAAGTGTCCTGTCAAGGCTGCTACATCTCCCATGTCCTCTAAAGCATCTTGAACTGCTGGTATGGAGGAGCGGCATGTTTCTGAATTCTGCTGATTTGCTGTCGTGTTCAGGGTCTGGTCCACACTGAATATTTTATGGAGTCAGCAACCTCTGTTGCAGCAGTCAGAAATGCAGGAGACCAGCCACTGCCACCATCCAATGACAGTGCCTTGGATAAGCTCTTATCTGTCAACAGTAAGGCGCTTCGGCAGAATTTGCTCGAACTTTACGGGAAAGATGAAGCTGCTTTCAAGGCTGTGTTTGAACAAGCTAGCAAGTTGACCGGATCCGATTGGGATGGAAACGTCGCGAGCGCTTTGGGTGCGCCTGCTCCTGAACGTGTGAGGGACTGCTCTAGCTCTGACATACTGTCAAAAAACGAGACAGGTTAAACGGGGTGCCTTCCATGCAGAACAGCTATCCCAGTCGACCCTGCGAGGTGTGCCGCTCCGCGGTCTGGTCTCAGGAACCTCTTGTGTGGCATTGGGCTGTTTCTGGCCTTGCATGCAAGTGGACTGCAAATTCTGTGACGACGGAAGCGTTCATATTTGTCTGAATCCTGATCGCCGGCTCTCGTTATCAGTGTCCGGTCCATACTGTATTCTACATGCAATCGACAAACTTGGCTTCAGCAGTCGAAACTGCAGGGGACCAATCATTCCGACCATCCAATAACTTGCATAAGCTCGATTCCATCAGGAATACGGCGCTCCGGATCAACTTGTTTGAACTCTACGGGGACGATAAAGCTGCTTTCGAGTTTTTGTTTGAACAAGTTAAGGATTCATCAGACTCTGATTGGGAACAAAACGTCGCGAGCGCTTTCGGTGCGCTTGCTGCTGATCGGTTGAAGCTATGCTCCAATATTATTATTATTAGTCTTCTCAACACAAGAGACAATTTCAATGAGAGCTCTTCCATGCAGAAAAGCTATCCCAGTCGACCCTGAGAGGTGTGCCGCTCCGTGGTCTTGTCTCTGGGCTATTTTCTGCCTTGCATGTAAATCAACTGCAAGCTAACGTATGAGATGTGAACGGCAATTCATGTAACCATTCTGGCGTTGCGCAGGAACGGATACACGCGCGCTGCTGAAGGATGAGGATCCTCCCGAACTTGACATGTTGGAAGGCCTATATAAGCTGCAGGAAGGCAGGGATAGTGGCTTGTTGCTGCCGGTTATTGGACTACTGAAGACGTGGTTCGACGGTGCAGAGCCAGCCCCAGTACAGCTCCAGGAAGAAGATAAAGCAATGTTCAGGACAGAAACCGTTCATGATGCAACTCTGAGCTTTTGTGCTGTGCAAGCTGCCTTCGGAATGTCTCTTGACGATCTGGCAGGAGAAAGCGCGTGGATTGGTGTGCTCGATCTTCGAGATGCGTGGGGATTGTCACTGCCTGTTGTCTACTCAGTGCTGCAGGTCTCAGGGAAGTTGCCGATGTGCAGTGACGTACTGTGGCATCCCCACATCTTCACTGACCCCATAGATAAGACGTCATTGCTCCATGTTGCGCGCCTGACACTGAAGGACATGTACAGGCATGTGGGACAATCTCATATCAAATCCAATGTGGCAACTGCTGCTGCAAGATCAGAGAGACCACAAACCATGGAGCCGTGCTCGCGACAAGTCAGATGCATCTGTGACCACTAGTCGAGATCGGCCTGACATGGTGCTTCTGTTCTCTTCGGTCCTCCTCTTCAAGGGCGAGGAGAAGGAAAGCCCACACATGCAGAAGGTTGCAGAGGATGAGCTACTGAGCAAGATGCAGCAGCGGTGGGCCAAGTTGAGATATGGGAACAAGGTGGGTATGATTGCGGGGACAAATGCTTGTGCGTGTGGCTTGCATAATCTGGCCAGGTGCCACCCTGTTCATTGCTGATGGTCCCTGGTGCCCTGTTTCAGGTGAAATACATCCTCGCGTACACTGCGTGCGGCCCTCGAGTGCAATTCTGGGCAGTGCTGCGGCCCACTGTGGAGAATGGCTTCAAGCTTTCCACCCTCCGCTTAGGACAACAGATGAACATGTCTGACCCACGCCAACGCATGATCATCATCCGAAAAGCTTTGCTCAGCGCTGCAATATTGTACCGCTTGAGCAGGTGTCTTCCACCGACACAGCCACCGTTATTACTAACAGCAGGCGCCTTGCCGCACCGCTCCAAGGTGGAGGTCAAAGTGGGTGGAGCAAGGACTGTGGTGCGGAAGCACATCAGCCACGAGAGCCAGCAGCAGCTGCAATGTCCAAGAAGGCTGACAAAGCTGACGGCTCTGTACACTGAGCTGCGGAGTCGGCCGAGCATATACATCATCCATCCCGTCAGCATCAAGCATTTGAACCACGGCTGGCCGGCGTACATTGATTTCACTCCGTTGGGTGTGCCCATCCATCTTCGGCTGCTTCGATGATTGCACAAATCGAGCAGTGGGAAGTTGCGCATATGTCGTCACTGCCAATGGTCATATCATATGTTGGAGGTTCTGGACTCATATTGGTTATAAATTTTCAGCTTTGTTGATTCCTAGCACGGCGCTTGTGCTTGTGACATGCCAGCTGCAATGCATAGAAACTGCATGATTGATCGAAAGCATTGTGCAGGAACGCCAGTCATGATGATCATGGGTTGTCAGGATGAATCGCTTGAGCTCACTTGGCACGGAATCATTTTGCATGTTTTGAAGGGCATTTGCCACTTGCACACATTGAAGTACATCCACTGTGACTTGCGATGGGACAATGTTGTGATTTGTGATCAAGACCACAATGGTGAAGGCATACAGCAGCATGCACGAATCATTGATCTAGAGCATGCTGTTCCGCTCAACTGGGAAGTGAATGATGAGGATGAGCACATCAAAGCCTGGGGAGAGGCGAACGATGCCCTATTTGGCAGCACGAAGGTGACTGTGCAAGTCGACCTGTACTGCATCGGCAACATGATCCTTTGGCTGCTGGATCGCCGCATGGGCAATGCAGACTGGCGCAGTTTTGGGAGTAGACTGGTTGCAGGTGAATATGCATCTGCACAGGCTGCAGCCGACGTGTGGCAGGAAGAGTCATCATAGCTGTTGCAACTTCATCATATTTTTTGCTAATTTGCTGGCGTGTACGTCCATGTGCTTGCATGTGTTGCGTGTGCTAGTGTGGACCACCTTTACATTGACACATCTGTGGTCGGGGATAGGCCTGGGTGCACGATTCATGTGTGCAAAGTATAATGCCGAGGGCAGGTGAGCTACTGCAAATCATCAAAGCACTATCATGTGTTTGCGGAAGGCACAGGGCAAGCACTGCCAGCCTGAGCGAGTAGTGTTGTGTCCTGGCCAAGGACCCTGCATACTAGACTTTCGCATCGTTGTCTAGCGTAGTGTGTATATTTTAGATGGCGGTGAACTACAGCACAGCGGTCGTGTCGATTGGGTGGCGCGGTTGCGCTGCTCAAGGACAGCGATCACGCTTAGTGACATCGCGCAGCCTAGTGAGCGGTGGAGGAGCATATGCAGCACTAATCTGCAGCGTACAAATCTCCTCAGACTCAGTTTACCCGAAAATTTTGACTTGTTTGGGGCAATTGCAGGCAACTGTATCAGATCATCTCGCTGTAGCATGACACACAGCCTTAAACGCTTTGCGCCCGATCAGGTTTGCTTGTGATGATGAAAAGAAGACAAGAAGCATACAGCCTTGATGCTAGCACTTCTTGCGGTGTTCTTTTGCTGGAGTTGGTGCCAGCCTGGTCATGGTGCCTTTATCATTCGAGTCGAACATATTGTGACACTGCAGCTGTGATCCAGCTCGCCACCTGACTCACTCCGTTTACTGCAACGACGCAGCAACACGAGCTCCTGTTCGCTGTCGGAATGCTTGGAAATCTGATGCCCACGCCTCTTCTGTTCTCACTGCAGTTTGCTGGCCTGTCCAGGCCTAGGCCGTCTCGTCCAGCGCCCATGGCATTGAAGCCGCTGCCCCTTCATACTTTCAAGACCCCGACACCTCCAGTGACGAAGAAGCCCCGCTTCTTGATGTACCCGCAACTGCGGCTCCATGTCCCCCTTCTCGGCTGGTGCCAATGATGCCAGTGTTCACCGGGGTGGCTAGCGGGTGCGATCCTCTCTGAGCGGTTGACAGCGTCAACTCTTTTTACAATAAGGAGAAAACAAACACTGAAACCGAATCTCATCCGAATCAACTGCAACATACACTCACACACACACGAACACTACAACCGCACTCACAACTCAGTCCGGCAGGATCGCGTCCTCCAGACCCGCATCATACCGCAACCCTTGCTCCCGAGAGATGACAAGCCCAGACTTCCGATACATATCCGCATTGCCGCGCTGCAATGACACCGACAACACCCGCAGCGCCCACTGGACAAACGCGCCTTTGGAGATGCGCCCACTGGCAGCGGCCACATCCCCCAACTGACCGACGAACCTCACGGCAGCCTTGCCCATGAAGCCACACGATTCGACCGCAAACGGAACAAACCGGAACGCGGCATGGTCAGGCACGTCCCGCCGGAAGCGGTTCCGCTTCCTGTCCTCCGCCCGCTCCGCCGTCGCACCCGTCTCCCGCGCCGCAGCGGCCACGTATGAGGCCGCCGGCGCATGCGTGACCACGACGTCCACGGCCGCCATCTCCAGGCGCGGCATGACCACGACGACGTCCCCGCGGCGAACAATAAGGAAGTACTGCATGCTTGCGACGCATTCGTCATGTCTACCAACCAATCTCGCGAGCCCCCGCCGCAATGGTGGCAAACACAACAACTAAGATCGGGTCACGTACGCCGGCCGCACTGGTACAATGGGAGAAAACAAACACTGAAACCGAATCTCATCCGAACCAACATCAACATACATTCACACACACACACACACGAACACTACAACCGCACTCACAACTCAGTCCGGCAGGATCGCGTCCACCTGGCCCGCATCATACCGCAACCCTGCTCCCGAGAGATGACAAGCCCAAACTTCCGATTCATATCCGGATTGCCACGCTGTAATGACACCGACAACACCCTGTTGTGAAAGTGCCGCGTAGCGCACAAGGCATGTGCACATGCGGATGCACGCACGGGGTGACTAGGGCTGCTGAATTACAATTAAACACGGATTAAAGCACAAATTACAGAGAGCTCTGCTGTTGTAATTAAATGTTAATTTGAAAACATGTGATTAACTCAAGACAAGTTATTATCAATTTTGTCTGGCGATTACAGTGTACATCATAATCAAGATAATCAATGAATGCATTAATGTAAATGGTCCACCTGCATACGCAGGACTATGACCTGAAAAATCTTGTAATTTCTGGGGATAGTATACCACTGGACTGCAACATTGTGCCTATCACGATGTTCTACGGATCACAGCATCTGTGCCGAGAACAGTGCCCGGCAGCGAAGACGTCTGCACTAGAGCTTACACTAGACTTACACTAGAGCTAAAACTGTTGCATCTATACATGCCATTGTCACACAGCCTAATACACGCCTGGCGAGCACAGCTGCAGCACTCGGCTTGCTGCATAGCACCCCCGCTGGTAGTTGATAGAGGCAGTATACAATGATATTGTATACTGTACCATATATGCGACCGCGGTATGTAGCAATGGCATGTGTCTGTGTCGATTAAACGCGTGAATGTTGACTAGCTGAAAGGCCTAAAAGGCAATTACAGGAAATAATTAACTGCTTAATTAAGTGTTAATTTGACACCGAAAAAGCAGATTAATTTAATGTAAATGATGTTAATTCCGATAATTTTGTTTACAGATCATTGACAGTGTAATTATACTTTGTAGTTAAGTGTTAATATGAGACATGGAGAATGTAATCAGCAGCCCTAGGGGTGACACGTGGCAGTCACGAGCTCGCGAATGAGAAGACACATTCCAGCTCTCTGTATAGGTCGAACAAGGTCATGGTTCAAGTATCTGACTCAAATACTGACCATGCAGGTGTGATCCCAGATCTCAGGCGTCATGTGCTAAGTACTCCGCACACATACTTAACATTTCGCCCAACTAAAGTTACGGTATGACGCTTCCACTCGCTAGCGCATGCTGGCACAATTAACACTTCTTCTTATATGCGTAGCGACTTGTCCAGCCATGTGGACGGTCGCACACGCATAGCTTTTGAATTACCGATCGAGTTGTACACAGTGTGATCACACGTACGCTCAGTGGGCTTACGTGCCTGCACTCGCCACGTGTGACTGCACACGTCCACCAGCCTTACGTGCACATGGCATCAGCACTGTGTACAGCCTTCTCCCGGCACAATGTATCCCGTCATAGGCTTATTATGGCTTTATGCGGCTAGCCGAATCGTTACTGCACATATTACGTCTTACTGTGTGCATTACCGCCGTTACACAGGGTCCGCCCGGCGGGCTCCAGGGTTGGCATGCACGATAATATCTGTATTGCCACCCAGAGCTGCCCACGAATTACATGCGCAGCCTTGCTTACACTCATCTCAGGCTATGTGAGCCACAATTTAAGATCTCCCGCGCTTTTGCGGGATCTGGGATCAGTGTGGCAGTTATGCGGCACGATTCGGCGAGGCCAGCTTTGACAGGTGGATTGACCTGGGCGCACACACCCCGGTATTTATACCGAGCGCTTGCTGGGACCAGACACGCTTTACAGTAGTCTGGTTGGGGCGCCATCCATTTCTGCACTGGCACGTCGCATCCCTGCGTGTGAGTGTACCCCTGCTCTGTTTGTGCCTATACAGCCCTCGTGCTGCGGCAATCTTGACCCATCACTGCTTCTTCTTTCTGTTATCGAGGTCTGTTTCCCAAGACCAGACCAATAGGTCTCAACATCGCGCTTGCATTCGAACACACTCGCAGCGCCTACTGGACAAACGCGCCTTTGGAGATGCGCCCAATTGCAGCGGCCACATCCCTCAACTGCCCGACGATCCTCACGGCAGCCTTTCCGATGAAGCCACACGATTCGACTGCAAACGGAACAAACCGGAATGCGGCATGGTCAGGCACGTCCCGCCGGAAGCGGTCCCGCTTCTTGTCCACTGCCCGCTCCGCCGTCGCACCCGTCTCCCGCGCCGCAGCGGCCATGTACGAGGCCGCCAGCGCATGTGTAACCACGACGTCCACAGCCGCCATCTCCAAGCGTGGCATGACCACGACGATGTCCCCGCGGCGATTCAGCTCAACACCCGCGCCCCTGGCGAGGGCACGGTAGAGCGGCTCCAGGGCAGATTGCAGTCCGGCGTAAGAGGCAACCCGGCGCAAGGCACGAGCCAGCTTATCATGGCGCATCTGGGTCTCCTTTGCCACCTTCTTGCAGACCATGGCATGGTCTGGTTCGGCGGCAACACCTGCACTGCATTTGCACGGAGGGGGGGGGGGGGGGGGGGGGGGGGGGGACGTCCGTCGGGATGCGGAATCGTAGGCGGTGCCACACCGCCAGGACAAACATGTCGTCGCCCAGGGTGGGATCGCCGCCCGGCAGAGCGGAGAGGAAGGCGCCTGCAGGCCCCCCCGACGCGCTCCTGAGCCACGCCGCTTCCCGCCTGCCGGCCGGCGTGTCGAGGTCGATGCCCTGTAGCTGGAGTGAGGCCGCATGGTCTGCGACCGCGCGCCCCACCTCGCGCTGGGCCGCCAGCAGCTTGCCCGCGGCGAAATCGTCCGGTAGGTCGCGAGCGTCGGACTCCCACCCGAGCAGCTCATGCAGCTCGTCGAACAAGCCCTGCCAGCGCTGCAGCAGACTGCCCCGCCTGCGGCCGCGGAGGGTGCGGAGCGGGTCCGGGCAGCCGGCGAGGTTGCGCTCGGCCATGCTGGCCCCCGACAGGAAAGCCGCGTCAGCGACACTGTCCACCAGCATCGACAGTCCGAGCCCGCCATGCCTGACAGGGGACATCAGCCGACAAGACAGCCGCCGCGTCTCAACGTCAGTGGCGGAGTTGTCAGACGCGGCAGCAGCCTCTGCAACCTCAGGCGGCACGCACAGGATTGCAGCGGCACCGCGCCACACAGCGGCCTCCGCCCTGCGCATGTGCAGCTCGAGCACGGCATACGGCACCGTCCGCATCAGGTGCGTCATGCGCACACTTAGGGACACACGCAGCAGGAGGAACTGTGCCTGCACTGAGAGCGGGATGCGCACGAGGGTCTCGACGAGGCCCTCAACCTCGCGTGCCCGCGCGTCCAGCGCCTCGGCGACGTACTCCGGGGTGCCCAGCGGTGTGCCGACTGCCTTGAAGCCCGCGTGCAGATCCCGAATGCCGAGCTCTGCGGCCACGGCGGCCGCCGCCTCGGCGTCGGCGCTGTGGGCGCCGCATTTGGCCGGGTTCACCTCCAGCCCAATGCTGCGCACGCCGTCAGCTTCCACGCACAGCCGCCGGAACACGGCAGCTCCAGCCGCGAGGTCGCCCGCAATGCAGATGTCGTCCAGGCACGCCACCACAGGGGCGCCGGCGCCTGACGCGTCGACGCGCTCCAGGACAGGCTGCAGGGTCAACGCAAACAAGAGGGGGCCTAGGGGGTCACCTTGGCAGACGCCACGTTGGCAGAGGACCGGCTCAATGTCCTCCGGAGCGCCCGCGATGTGCAGCGGGGTCCCGGCGCCGTACGCCCATTGCGTGAAGAGCAACAGCGCCGGGGCGCGCTCCTTCACGGTAGCGAACATGGCCGCGCGGTCGATGCAGTTGAAGGCGTTCTTCATGTCGACCGAGAACACCGAAGCGCCCTCGGCCAGAGCAGAAGACAGGCCGTGCACGACTGTCTCGGTCCTGCTCCGCGTGCCAACGCCGACCTGCAGCGGCGCCAGGCTCTCTCCGATGCCGCGGCCGTACTCGCGCAGGGCGCACACTGCCGCGAATCGGTACCAGGTCTTCCCCACCGCGATCGGCCGCGTGCCACCGTCCGGCTTCTCCAGGCCAATGAGAAGCCCGTCCAGCAGGAACATCTCCCGTGGCAGCATGCCGGACAGCATCTGGTTGACGACTGCCAGCAGAGCGTCGGTGGCTGCGTCCGGGGATTGGCATGCTGCGCAGGTCATCTCGAACGTCCAGCCGGACGGGCCGGCAGATGACCCTCGATGGTGTGCGCTCACGGCGGCCACCGCCGCCACCAGCGCCTCCCGTGTCAGGCACAGAGCGGGGACATCCGGGTTCGGCTCCACAGGAGCCTGCGGAACTGCTAGCATTGCAGATATGGCCTAACAAGTATTATCTAATGCCAAGCGCCGAGCCTCCGGGGACTCGACTGCCATGCCGTGGACGAGGTCAACCGACACGACCAGCAACCAGGCACCAGCAACCAATCGACACGACCAGCCAGTTTCGTTTTTGGTTTTTGTCTTCTTCCGTTCACTCGTTTATGACTGATGGATCGATTCAAGGAGTCTTGGTCGGGGGCACTTCGTCAATCTCGTCATCCTGCACGGCTGCCATGGTTTGGAGTATATCCTCTGATTCTTGGCCGTCGCTGCCGCGAAGTGTCAATGGCTCCTTCTGTCTTTGGGCCAGGATCGGTGGTGACGGTGGCAGGTCGGCGATAGTCCTGTCGCTGCCTCTCTTGTGTGCGTCTCTTTCAATGTTGCTTGTCTGGGTCGCGGCGACTTCCGGCACTCACATCGCACTGATGTCCCTGATTCGTGGATAACAGTGTCACCAACACGTACCCTGTCATCCTTCCGGCTCCTCTTGCGGCTCGGACGCAACGGGCATTCCGCCGTCCCCTCCGCTGCAATCTTGCCGAGGATGTATTTCCGGAAGTGCTCGTTGTCAGCCACGTATAGTCCGCCTTCGCTTGCCCAGTGCGCGGCCGGCTTCATCGTGCTGTCGGTTGAGCCAGTCCTCGTTCCAATTTTGGTCAACTGCAATGAGAGGTGATGCGTCTGTGGCTTGCGCTTGTACAAGCGCATTGGTATGCTGTTGTTGTTGGTGCAGTAGCATAACGTAATCATAAGGGTCCGCAGGCGACTGTTAGGCGAGGCGCACGGTATTGGTCGGTGGGCCACCGACCATTCTGGCAGTCATGCATGTCGCGAGGCAGGTGCCCCAGAATGGTCGGTGGGCCACCGACCATTCTGGAAGTCAAGATGGTCGGTGCCCCACCAACCATTCTGGCTGCCGTACCGTGCGTATTTCCACCACATTGCACGCTACTGCCAATACCCGTACGCGCGCTAATGCGGTTGTACTACACAAGCCTATACATGGATGCACATCCCCTTTGGCGTTCACGGCACCACATTGGACCTCGCGGCAAGGCGATGCCTTGCCCTCAAACAAGCGATAAATGCACGCACCTGTTCTTCCTCTGTGTCCCTGACTGCTGTGACGAGTCGTGGGTCTTTACTTGCTTCCTCGCTCCGCCTCAAAATTTTTTTGTAATCAAATGCACGCTTTGCGAACCCGTTGCACGAGCATGCATGGTCAATCCTAGGCGTGTGTGCTCCCACAAGAACAAGTGTACCACTGGCTGTGGCGGAAGTCGAGCTATCTGTCATTGTCGTTACGTCGCGTGTCCATGTGGGAACGTACCTGTACTTCACCCCCTTCATCATTTGACACTGGCCGCGCTTGCTAACTTCCTCGCAGCCTTGTACGCCGATCCCTCCTTGCCCGGCTGCATAGGTCAATCAATTCTGCAGGCCACCAGCTGTTCATAATCGATGTACGGTGGTGTACGATGCCTGTCGTGGCGCACGGCCCGTTGGCGTTCGAATCCAGCACGTAAACACCAACTCGTTCGATCACCAAACAGGCACAGCCATCACCAGACATCACAACACGACTGCATTCCAATCTACCAAAGCCAATACGATGTTGGTCGGCTAACGCGCCCGCCACTAAGTGTGGCGACACAAAGACCTGTTGGTAGTAAGCGTGCGCACATGCACCCCAGCTGTTGCGACGCTGATCGCATCAATGTGCTGATGCATCAGTATACTCCTGTCGTACATCTGAAGTTTGGGGTCGCCGTCGTCCTCAAGCAGAGCCTTCATGAGCGGGGACCTCTTGTCTGCGTCCCTCATCTTGCCCAAGTTCGCGGCCAACTTGGGAGTCCATATCAGCACTCCTGGCCGTAACACGTCCCACACCTCACCAGTCGCTGCTGTTACGGTGGACGCCGCAGTGTGTGCCGATGCCCCAGCAGCGGAAGTACGATTCTTCCGGCGATTGATGGGGTACACCATCACCGGTGGCTCGACGCCTCCGGCAATCTTCCCCTTTCGGAAGAAAAAAGTGATACATCTCATCAGAGACTCCACGTTGTCGACGTCGATCCCGGGTCCCGATGTGTCCCGACTTGTCATGTAAACCCTGCGGCCACTTCAGTGTACCTTTATTTGGGGGCATATCTGGTACCTATGCAGTGCCGAGCTCGTCCACATACCCGCGGGCATCCTCGCCGCTCTCCCGCAGGGCAGCCGACACCCCCCTGGCATACCGCCAAGTGACGGCGCGGAGGGGGGGGGGGGGGGGGGGCGCACCACGGGCCGTCCAACCGGGGGGTCAGCGGCTCCTAAGCCGCTCGGCAGCGTTGACGCAGCCATGTCCAGGCAGGGAGGACCAGCTCAGCAGTGGCCGGGGGGGGGGGGGGGGGGGGGGGGGGGGGGGGGGTTGAGGATGGTCTGGGCCTGATCCAGCAGTATCTAGATGTTTGCAGTCCACAGCGGCAGCGGCCGGCGGGCCGCCCAGGTCGCTGGCTCCAGTCAAGGCGCCGGGCCTTGCCGCGCCGTCTGCTTAACCTGCAACACTTCCGTCAGATGGGGCATGTGCCCCAGACGACCTGGGAGGGGGCCTCAGGCACCCGGTCCGCCCGAGCGAGGTGAGTGCCGTGCCTACTGCTGCACCGCTGGGTGGGGCCCCGAGCCAAGTTGCATCGGCAGGGCCGGGTCCAGCCAAAACAGCTTCCCCTCAGGGGGGCCTGGGTGGCGTCCCTGTCCCCGTGCAAGCGGCCGGGGTGACACCTGGACCCCCTGCGTTTGGGTCAAGGGAAGCTGTCGGTGGCCATGGTGATATCGATGGTGTTGATACAGATGGTGCCATCACCGACTATGCACCAGCCCTCGCCTTCGCTGTTCATCTTACAGATGATGCGTCGGACGGTCTTTCCAGTCTGGGGCTTGAAGGTGAGTCGCACGATGATCAGCCGGGTGAGGAAGTCACATCTGGGCCCCCGCCTTCCCGGGGCATCCTCCTACAGGATGATGAGGGCAGCCTGCAGCTGACTGTGGACCAGTCAGTGGACCAGTGTGGACCAACCCACTTGCGGGTGGACACCTACTTAAACATCTCGCAGGCACCTGGGATAGGGCGCCCTGCTCAACTGCAACTCACCGTGGTAGCCTGCGAGTTCATGATGTTGTGCAATCCCAGGCTGCGCTCGGATCCGCCTGCGCTGACTACCTGCCTGCGATCGGTCGTTCAGCTGTATGGGCTTCAGCCGGACGATGCCACTGTGAATGAGATCCTCGTGCTGTTCCAAAGAGTATGCTTCGTCATTTTTCTCTACCTTTTCCTGTATGTGACAGTTGTTTACTCTAGCCCCCCACTGTTGCCCATGCGTCCCCAATCCATCACCTGTCCCGCTGCTCCGCCCTGCCGCCGCCTTGTTCTCTATCTGCATTTGCAATGGCATGACGCTTTTCCGATTGCAAAGACGCCAGACTACCTAGGGGAGTACTGTGAGGGAGTGCCTGGCTGCCGATGACGCATTTCAGGGGGTGTGGAGCCATGCGGCAGGGTTCCGTGACTGGACGGGGGGCGGGGAGGGGGGCCTTGTGTGTGAAGGCAATCTCGTATCTCCGGTGTGCGGTTGTGCCTTGTTTTGTTGGGCGTATGGATGCAGTCATGGTGTGCTGTTGTAGCCAGTTTCCCAGCTTGTGATGATGGTCATTGGGGTAATAACGGAGGCGACCTGTTGGCATGCAGTACAGCAGTTTGTCACAGATCGCAGGCGTGAGCCTGGGTATCAAATGTTGATCTTTTATTAGACCTCTACAGATGTACTAGGTAGACTACGAACCAGCCACCCTTTGACGTTCACATGATAGCTGAAGAGGATCGTTTCTGTCTTGTTGTTTTTACAAACGGTCCAACTGTGACAGAGTACAAGATCTGTTATTATGACACAGTAATCATATCGCTAATTCGCAAATTCAACACTCAGTGTACGACTCCCGTTGTATCGGTAGGCAGCCAACCACAATAGGTCGAGGGCTGACATGTCAGCCTCTGCAATATATTGTAGAGGCTGACATGTCTATAGCCCCATCGCCAGAGGGACCCAGTGGCCACCACCCCATTGTCTCTGCATTGCTATGGTGTTTCGTAGCAATGGCACATACATGACCCCTGCCACATGACTGGCGAGCACACCACCTGGTGCTTGGCTTTGACTGCGGAGACTGGAGGTGGCAGTCCCATCTCGCGTCGGCTAGAATGTTGGTGGCATCCTCCGCGGATAGCTGGCCCAGCATATCGCCACCTCTCCCGCCCCGGTGCCACTCTTGCATGAGTGCCCGGGACAGGAAGATACGGTACAACACCGCGTGTTGCATGCTAATGCGGCTTGTGCAATCAAGGACCCTTCTAGTCACTTCAACTCCGTACTGATCACTTCGCACCATGTCTCCCCCCTCCTGTCTAATTTTTTTCAGAGCCAGGCATACCGCGTCCCTCATTAAAGCTGTGTAGACCCCGCAGTCGTGGCCGTTCGGTTGCTGCGGGACTCGGGCGACCTAGACCCCACGGTGTGTTGTGGGGGACTGAGGTGACATCGGTTAACCGATACAACGAAAGGTCCAGAACGATGCTATGGCCCATTGAGGTGCTGTCAGGGGTGGGGCCGGGATGTGGATTGTTGACATGGCTACAAGGTCATTTGATGCATCATCCTACTCACGGTACGCAGATATCTGTACAGGGATTGTTAGGCCGCGTTCTAAGTAGCGCATTCAACAGTGAGATTCGAACCTTCGTTAACTTCAGCATCCTCGCCGTAGATTTTGTCGGTTGAGTGGCCAATCTCAGGTTGTGTCGCCGGCTCTATCCTGCCGGCAGTGAATGGGACTTTTGGGGGGGGGGGGGGGGGGGGGGGGGGGGGGGGGTTGGCAATGCGGTGTTGCCACATTGATGCGGTGTTGACACATCACCTATCCATGCAGCTGTCCAGAGTCGGAACCAGGATTGCTTACGGCGAGGGCACGATGAAGTCGGCCGCGCAGTGGGCACGAGAAGACGGACTGTACGTGGCTGACAACGAGCCCTTTAGGAAGTTCATCCAGGGCAAGCTAAAAAGGGAATTGACAGCGGAATCTCCGTTGCATCCCACCCACCGGAAGAGCCAAAAGGGTGGCCGGATACGTGTTCGCGGCCATGCTGTACATGAGGCAGGGACATGCATGTGATGTCAGTCGTGGAAGTCGCGCCGACACAGAATCGCGACGTGCCTTGCTACGCAGGCCCAGACCAGCAACGGCGGTCGACGCGCCCGCAAGAGAGGCAGCGACAGGTCAATCGCCGATCTCCCACCTTCACCTCCGATCCTCACCCGAACACGGAAGGATTCAACTCCTACCGACAGCGACAACCATGAACTTGAGGTTCTACCCCACACAATGGCAGCCGCCCCAGAAGTTGCGGACAACGAGATGCCCCAGCCCAAGACTCGTAAAAGCGACACAGCAGACATGGACATACAAGAGGATGAACCGGTACGCCTTGATCTGTACATACCTCCACAGGGTTGACATAAACTGTGCTTGCATAAGCCCAAGCTCATGTACGCGCGTTCATGATGATGCAGTGCGCTTGCTGATGTGCATCAATATCGTATGCATGTTGGTCCTGTTGTTTCTGAACGTGCGACAGCAACGTTGTTCCGCAGAAGGCAAAGAAGAAGGATACGCATCCGGCTCTGGAGAAGCGCCAGGCAGACGCCGACAGAGAGTCTCTCACGATTGCAAGCAAGGTCCTCAATGAAAAAATAGCCAAGTCTCAGGACGAATTAGCGAAGCTGGCATCCGGCCCCGCCCGCGGCCGGAAGGGTCAGCAGGTACAGCAACTCGAAGAATCCATTAAACAGGACACGGTATGCCACCGTGAATCTTTACGATTTGGACCAACGACGGATGTGCATGCAATATGTGTGTAGTGTCAGCGGTATGATACAGCGGCGGGGCGTGCAGGAGGAGAGCCGGGCCCTTCAACAGACCTTGATCGAGATGCTGGCGTGAGTGGGGTGAAGACTCAGGTTCAAGATGACCCGGAAGAAGTCTGTCAATCAGTTGTATACCAACGTGGGCTCAGAAGAAACTGTCGCTGAACACAGGCGGTGCTCGTGACTGAGTGTATGAGTGGAGTATATGACATGTCGAGGTGGCACTACCTGTCATAGTAGTAATGTCGTTCCGTATGGACATGCAGAGGTCACAAGGTGACGAGATCTCAATGTAAGCAATGTCTATGATAGTCTATGATTGCCTATGCAAGCCATGAGCACCTGACTACGAACTCGTGTGAACACATCAACAAAGTTGTCTTGTTCCGGAACCACGGTGTACATGCTGCTTGTATATATATATATATATATATATATATATATATATATATATTCATATATATTATATGTGCATAAATGCACGCAAAACTGCCTTTCCCGCAGGACCGTATGTCATGTGGTGTGCGCCAATCGCGATTCTCTGTCGAAAACGTGGTACACCTGTTATGTTGTGAAAGTGCTTCGTAGCGCACAAGGCAGGTGCACATGCGAATGCACGCACGGGGTGACACGTGGCAGTCACCAGCCCGCGAATGAGAAGACACATTCCAGCTCTCTGTATAGGTCGAACAAGGTCATGGCTCAAGTATCTGACTCAGATACTGACCATGCAGGTGTGATCCCAGATCTCAAGCGTCATGTGCTAAGTACTCCGCACACATACTTAACATTTCGCCCAACTAAACTTACGGTATGACGCTTCCACTAGCGCTTGCATTCTACTCACATACTGCGTATGTGAGTAGACTTCCGCAGGTTGAATGCTGTGTCGAAGCGCGACTACCATGCCCTCCCGCATGTTCGCGACCTGCTTCAATCCATGTCCGGCTGTAAATACTTCACAGCTCTAAATTTGACCTGGAGATTCTGGGCCCTTCCAGTGGTCGAACAGGTTCAACACAAAACGGCCTTTACGGGCCCCGATGGGGAAGTGTATGTCTGAACGAGGCTCCTATAGGCCTTTCCAACTCGCCTGCTGCCTTCCAGCGTCTCATGGCACATGTGCTAAAAGATATCAAAGGCGTGTTAGTCTACATAGACAACATTACAATCTTTTCCAAGACATGGCAAGAGCACCTCAGCATTCTTGGCAGTGTTTTTTAGCGCCTGCGTAAGTCAGGTCTGAAGGTTAAATATGCCAAATGCGTCTGGGCAGCTGCAGAGTGCAGAGTACTGGGCTCTATTGTCAGTGAGGCCGGCACTGCGCCCGATCCTAACGAAGTGGCTGCGGTGAACAAGCTTCCGGTGCCTCGAAATGTTGCGGACGTTCGCAGCTTCTTGGGTGCCACTAGATATTTCCACGAGCACATACAAGCGTATGCGGACAAGTCAGCACCTTTGAGGCCGCTGCTGAAAAAGAACGTGCAATTCATCTGGTCTGAGGAATGCCAGCGCGCCTTTGAGCAGCTAAAAGCAGATCTCGTGTCTCCGGCGTGCTTACGCATGCCAGACCCAGAACGACTGTTCATTCTCACCACAGACTGGTCCAAACTAGCTGTTGGTGCGGTTTTGAGCCAGATCCAGCCAGAGGATCTTGCAGATCCGGACTCTGCAGAGAAAGAGTATGTCATAGCGTACTCTAGCAGATCTCTGAACCAAGCTGAGAGCCATTATGCTCCCACGGAAGGAGAGTGCCTGGCCCTTGTATGGGCCACCAGAAAATTCAGACCGTATTTACACGGCTACAAATTTCGTGTTCGCACTGACCACGCGGCCTTGAAATGGTTGTCCACGGCTCCCTTCGGAAATTCTAAGCTAGAGCGATGGGCGATGCGCCTACAGGAATTTGACTATGAAGTTGAGTACTCACTAGATCTGTGGTACCCGGGTACCCGGCCGATGGAGCGTGGCACTGCCATCAATGCGATGAAGCGTATTCCAACGTCGACGAACTCCGCCGCAACGACCCGATGTTGTTCGCGCGGCGTGGATATCCGCACCACCCAGATCTAGCGGATTTGGTACGTGCCTATGTTGAGCGTCAGAAGCGGGCAGTGGTCGAGTCCTTGAGCTGCCATGTGTCAAGCGGTGACCGCGACCCGGAAGCAGCGTCGCAGCACGCGCGGGCTGCGGCGGAAGCAGTGGTCCACCGAAATATGCCGAAAGCGCTGAAACGCAAAGTCCGTAAGAAGGCTGCTACCTTGCGATTGCATCCGACTCGCCCAGAATGGCTGCTCGAGCATACGCAATTGCGCACAGGCGACCGTTTGTGGCTAGCAGTGCCCCCTGTGGAATTCCGCTGGGTACTGATTGGAGCGTATCATGATCGCGTGGGACATGCCGGCGTGAGCCAAACACTGGCCGTGCTACATCAGCACTACCATTGGCAAGGCATCAAGCTAGATGTAGCAGCTTATGATGAACAGTGCCATGCTTGCCAAGTCAAGCGGTTGGAATTGCAACATGTGGCAGATGTGCAGCTTTCCCGCATGAGCAAGCCGTTCTGCCATGTGCACATTGACCTGGCTGGCCCGTTTCCCCTCCGTGAGGTGAAAGCGGCGCCAGTGCGTGGCAAGGCAGGGCGCACCAAAGCCACCTTGTCCACGGCACAGACCGGCCAAGGGTATGTGTGCCTAATGGTGGATTATTTCACAAAGGCAGCGGAATTCGCACCGCTGCGAGACAAGAGTGCCGACACAATCGTTCGTGCCGTGCATGACTTCTGGTTCATGCGCTACGGCATCCCGGAATGGGTGATCACGGATAACGGGACAGAGTTTGCTGGAGCCTTCCGGCACCAGCTAGAACGGTTTGGCATTGACCATGTCCAGACCTCTGCGTACCATCCCCAGTCCAACGGCGCCGTCGAGCGACTCGTGCGCACAATGAAGACCATGTTGGCGGCAAAAGTTGCCGGTGCCATCCATGAATGGCCCGCGCTGCTTCCGCAGACACGCATGGAATACATGCAACGCCGGCATACAGTGACCGGTTACCGTATCACCGCTAATTATTGAGACCTCGAATTATTGGACCATCTTGTCGGTCACCGCTAAGTAATTGGACCACTGCGGCCAGTCCCCGCTAAATATTGGACCACCTGTCCGCGGGCACTCTAATTATTGGACCAGTCCAAAAGGTCAAATTAGTTATTATGCTTTAACAGGGCACTACAACCAGAAAATGTGCATCTGGCATGTACCCTATCAGCAGAGAGGCACAAGCCTTAGTAGTTTTGCCATTCCCAGCGATGCCAGCACTCATCTCGCTGGACTAAGCATTTTTGCCATTCCCAGCGATGCCAGCACTAATCATTCGCTCAGCCTCTGCCCGCCCACATGGGCAGTGGAGCAGCTGGAGCCAATCTTGCCATCACGATGCCCGGGTCTGCATCATGTGCTGGGATCCTGGCACCAAAGCCTGCAGCAAAGCTATCTTGTATTCTTTCAGTATGTTAAAATTCTCAGCAGCTCTGAAGCACATCAGCATAAAAAAGAATGGTCGACACACAGACAGACAGTGGCACACACACACACACACACACACACACACACACACACACACACACACACACACACACACACACACACACACACACACACACACACACACACACACACATGGCAGCTAGCCGCAGATTAGCACTCCTGCCTGTCTTGCCAGAGGATGCAGCTCCATCTGAGTTTTTTCTGATTTGCACGGGCTAGCTGTCCGTGATGTAGACTCTACATTGTAGAATGCTATCAGTTTCTCGCTGAGGCTGAGTTTTTCGACCAATGTACGAGGTTTACGAGATCTGCATGTCATGGTGTCATGACATTTAAGTACAACAGGATAACATGACTGCGCTAGCTGGTGATCGCATGTGGCGTCAACGTGAATATTTGCAGCGCTGCACAACTGTTGCGATCAACATTGATAAGGCAGGCCGCGACACACCTCAGCTTCGCTTACAGCGCCGGAACTCATCACTCAGAAAAAAATTGGACGTTCCCAAATAGCTTCGCTGGTGACTTCGATGGCTCAGGCTTGTCCGCGAGCGCTGCTCGATAACGTTGCAGATTCGTGTTGACGTTGCAGATCCTAGCATTCATGCGAATGATTGGACAGTCAATTAAATTTTAGCGATGCATTCGTTTCCCTTGAGTTCGCTAGGTGGGCCGCGACTTCTGCCTCATGGCTTGTTAGCTTCATGTACTGTTGCGGCCGCTCCACTGCCTCCGCATCAAGAAGTGCTAATGGCAGCGACACATTCTTCACTTTCCATACTTCCTTCGTCAATCAGCATTGCAGCGAGCCTGCTGCTGTGGCTGAGCTATTGCCGCAGTTCTGTCACAAAACGGCCGGAACTTCGTACGACAGGAACTGCCTTCGACACAGTCATACTAATAGTCGCATTATAAAGTTGCTCTAATTGAATTTGATCATACAAGCAGCGTTTGTGCGTGTGCCTGCCCGGATCTGGACAAGCGGCCTGCAACGAGAAAGCAATACCGAGGCGCTTTCACGAGGCATGTACGAGCAGAGCGGTAGGTACACGCAGTCCGTACGATTCGATTGGGACGGCGGCATAAAGCCGCTGAAAGTGCACTCCGCGAATGGATTGGACCAGCATGTATCAAGGATTTGAACTTTTTGGACCAGCCGCGTAGAATTAGCGGGGCCAAATTTGGACCACCGAAAATTTTGCACGTGGTCTCAATAATTAGCGGTGATACGGTATGCGCCGAATGAGGTGGTGATGGCACACTGCCTCCGGCTGCCGCCTCCGGTGGGTGCGCGCGATGCGCACCCCCACATGGCAGCCGTCGAGATTTCTGCCATGCCCGAGGACGATTATGTGCGTGAGCGCGACGCCCGCGCAGAGCGTGTGGCTGCGCGCGTATACGATCGCATCCTCCGTTCGCTGCAACGTAATGCTGTCAGGTAAGCCCACCTTCTGGCCATTCGCAAGCCTGGGAGGGGGAGGAAATTGCAAGCTGGAGACCTTGCTTATGTCCTAGAACGCGGACTGGGCAAGAAAAATGCGGTCACAGGCCCATTTGTTGTCGAAAGCATATCTGAAAATCAGGCTTTCCTGCGTACAACGCGCCAAGTGCCAGGTCAGGAAGTGCGCCACTTTCCAATACACTTAGAACGTGTGGCCCGATGCACGACTGTGACGGACGTGTTAGAGAAGCTCTTGCACGCCGCAGGCATGTCGATGCGGCCACCGCCCAATCACGCGGCGGCGCAGCTCACGAGCTAGCGCACGCTGGCCCCTTCGGCGCCTTTGTAAGATCATGACACGAATGTCGTGGCCTAGCTATGTAGCTGAGCGATGCTTGTTGCTAGCATTGATCGAGCCAGCGCAGCTGCGCGCAAATGCACTCACGCTGCGTGCATACATGTGCACATGCATGCATGCGCGACAGTGCGCTCAGCCGTGCCATCAGCTCTGATGCACACTTGTCTCTGCACTGCTTGGTGTAGTTGCAGTGCTCATAAGCCTTCTCATCCTTGAGGAAGCTCGGCCGATTGGGGCTGAGAACGAAATTATATTACTAGATCGGGATGAATGGCATCTATGTTGTGACATGCCGAGGTAACAGTGAGGAATAGGCAGTGCTCTGTGTTATGAGCATGTAAGGGGAAGCAAAGGCGTCGGTGCAGAGCAGTGTTGAAAGGGAGTGTAAGATGGTGCATTCAAACTAATAAAGAGATCAAGATACAAGATTCGAGTTCAAGTCAAGCAGTGCCAAGTCAAGATCAAGCAAGACTGGCGTTCTCATAGGTACTTTAGGGCATTGTATTAGCACTTAAGACTGCATCAATTCGCATGGTGACAGTTAGTTCAGCTTACTCCCTATTACCTGAGCCCATAAGCTTGTGTTGTCTAGGCCACCCACATGCCTAGCTGCCTTGGAACCATCCTGGTTCAGGGCCTTTGTAAGATCATGACAGTGCGGGGCTTCAATCTTTGGCTGGCATCAACGGCCGAGCTGTGGAACGTGCTCGTACCCCGCCTAGTGCCATGACTGCGTGAGTGGATTTGCGTGTGTATTCCTGGCAACGGCTCGCTGCCCGGTCTCTGTCCTGTGTAACTACATACATACTCTTGCAGACATGAATTGTGCACACCGGCCTATCCCCGACCACAGATGTGTCAATGTAAAGGAGGTCCACACTAGCACACGCAACAAATGCAAGCACATGGACGTACACGCCAGCAAATTAGCACTGAAAGGGTGTTGAAAAAATGTGATGAAGTTGCAACAGCTATGAGGACTCTTCCTGCCACACGTCGGTTGCAGCCTGTGCAGATGCATATTCACCTGCAACCAGTCTGAGCCCAAAACCACGCCAGCTTGCATTGCCCATTCTGCGATCCAGCAGCCACAGGATCATGTTGCCGATGCAGTACAGGTCGACTTGCACGGTCACCTTCTTGCTGCCAAATAGGGCATCGTTCGCCTCTCCCCAGGCTTTGATGTGCTCATCCTCATCATTCACTTCCCAGTTGAGCGGAACAGCATGCTCTAGATCGATGATTCGTGCATGCTGCTGTATGCCTTCACCATTGTGGTCTTGATCACAAATCACAACATTGTCCCATCGCAAGTCACAGTGGATGTACTTCAATGTGTGCAAGTGGCAAATGCCCTTCAAAACATGCAAAATGATTCCGTGCCAAGTGAGCTCAAGCGACTCATCCTGACAACCCATGATCATCATGACTGGCGTTCCTGCACAATGCTTTCTATCAATCATGCAGTTTCCATGCATTGCAGCTGGCATGTCACAAGCACAAGCGCCGTGCTAGGAATCGACAAAGCTAAAAACTTATTACCAATATGAGTCCAGAACTTCCAACATATGTCAAATGACCATTGGCATTGACGACATATGCGCAACTTCCCACTGCTCGATTTGTGCAATCATCGAAGCAGCCAAAGATGGATGGGCACACCCAACGGAGTGAAATCAAAATACGCCGGCCAGCCGTGGTTCAAATGCTTGATGCTGACGGGATGGATGATGTATATGCTCGGCCGACTCCGCAGCTCAGTGTACAGAGCCATCAGCTTTGTCAGCCTTTCTGGACATTGCAGCTGCTGCTGGCTCTCGTGGCTGATGTGCTTCCGCACCACAGTCCTTGCTCCACCCACTTTGGCCTCCACCTTGGAGCGGTGCGGCAAGGCGCCTGCTGTTAGTAATAACGGTGGCTGTGTCCGTGGAAGACACCTGCTCAAGCGGTACAATATTGCAGCGCTGAGCAAAGCTTTTCGGATGATGATCATGCGTTGGCGTGGGTCAGACATGTTCATCTGTTGTCCTAAGCGGAGGGTGGAAAGCTTGAAGCCATTCTCCACAGTGGGCCGCAGCACTGCCCAGAATTGCACTCGAGGGCCGCACGCAGTGTACGCGAGGATGTATTTCACCTGAAACAGGGCACCAGGGACAATCAGCAAAGAACAGGGTGGCACCTGGCCAGATTATGCAAGCCCCACGCACACGCATTTGTCCCCGCAATCATACCCACCTTGTTCCCATATCTCAACTTGGCCCACCGCTGCTGCATCTTGCTCAGTAGCTCATCCTCTGCAACCTTCTGCATCTCTGGGCTTTCCTTCTCCTCGCCCTTGAAGAGGAGGACCGAAGAGAACAGAAGCACCATGTCAGGCCGATCTCGACTACTGGTCACAGATGCATCTGACTTGTCGCGCGCACGGCTCCAAGGCTTCTGCTCTTTGGGATCTTGCAGCAGCAGGTGTAGCATTGGATCTGATATGAGATTGTCCCACATGCCTGTACATGTCGTTCAGTGTCAGGCGCGCAACAATGGAGCAATGACATCTTTTTCATGGGTTTGTGAAGATGTGAGGATGCCACAGTACGTCACTGCACATCGGCATTCCCCGAGACCTGCAGCACTGAGTAGACAACAGGCAGTGACAATCCCCACGCATCTCGAAGATCGAGCACACCATGCCACGCGCTTTCTCCTTCGTTAAAGTCAAGAAGTGCTCCACTGAAGGCAGCTTTCCCAGCACATAAGCTCAGAATTGCATCATCAAGCGTTCCTGTCCTGAACATTGCTTTATCTTCTTCTTGGAGCTGTATTGGTACTGGCTCTGCACCGTCGAACCAGGTCTGCATTGCTCCAGTAACCGGCAGCAACAAGCCACTATCCCTGCCTTCCTGCAGCTTGTATAGGCCTTCCAACATGTCAGGTTCGGGAGGATCCTCATCTTTCAGCAGCGCGCGTGTATCCGTTCCTGCACAACGCCAGAATGGTCACAAGATGTGCCGTAGATATTTCATGCGCTAGCTTGCAGTCGATTTACATGCAAGGCCGGAAATAGCCCAGAGACAAGACCGCGGAGCGACACACCTCGCAGGGTCGACTGGGATAGCTTTTCTGCATGGAAGAGCTCTCATTGAAATTGTCTCTTGTGTTGAGAAGACTAATAATAATAATGGTGGAGCATAGCTTCAACCGATCAGCAGCAAGCGCACCGAAAGCGCTCGCGACGTTTTGTTCCCAATCAGAGTCTGATGAATCCTTAACCTGTTCAAACAAAAACTCGAAAGCAGCTTTATCGTCCCCGTGGAGTTCAAACAAGTTGATCCGGAGCGCCGTATTCCTGATGGAATCGAGCTTATGCAAGTTATTGGATGGTCGGAATGATTGGTCCCCTGCAGTTTTGACTGCTGAAGCCAAGTTTGTCGATTGCATGTAGAATACAGTATGGACCAGACACTGATCACGAGAGCTGACGATCAAAATTCAGACAAACACGAACGCTTCCGTCGTCACAGAATTTGCAGTCCATTTGCATGCAAGGCCGGAAATAGCCCAATGCCACACAAGAGGTTCCCGAGAGACCAGACCGCGAGCGGCACACCTCGCAGGGTCGACTGGGATAGCTGTTCTGCATGGAAGGCACCCCGTTTAACCTGTCTCGTTTTTTGACAGTATGTCAGAGCTAGAGCAGTCCCTCACACGTTCAGGAGCAGGCGCACCTAAAGCTCTCGCGACGTTTCCATCCCAATCGGATCCGGTCAAATTGCGAGCGTGTTCAAACACAGCCTTGAAAGCTGCTTCATCCCTCTTACAAAGTTCGTGCAGATTCTGCCGAAGCGCCTTACTGCTGACAGAATCGAGCTTATCCAAGTCACTGTCATTGGATGGTGGCGGTGGCTGGTCTCCTGCATTTCTGACTGCTGCAACAGAGGTTGCTGACTCCATAAAATATTCAGTGTGGACCAGACCCTGAACACGACAGCAAATCAGCAGAATTCAGACACATGCCGCTCCTCCTTCAAACCAGCATTTCAAGATGCTTTAGAGGACATGTGAGTCGATGCAGCGGCCTTGACAGGACACTTACTTACCCTCGCAATATTTGCACATCCACAATGTGCAAACGTAGCGTATGCGAATCGGTCGTACACGTTCAGCGTTTTGCCCCGTACGCCACGCTCGCGTGCATCGGACTTTCGAGCATTGCTCTGACAAACAAGCAAACAAGAGATTCGTAGGGCCTGAGCATCGGCAGATCTTGACCTCGATGACATTCGAAGATGAGCGACATTGCGCCCTGTTGACTCTGTGTGCATGGACGCACATTACGACCGCACCGCCTGTGCAAAGCAAACACAACGTTCTGCTGTAGCGGTATCGGCCCCATAAAACACCTTTGGACGTGCAGGGCTCACAGTCACGACATGGTACGAAATCCTTGACTGGCTGGCGTTTTGACATTCACAGGAAGGGCCGGCTTGACGTGGGCAGCGCTTGCCTGCTTTGCCTCATTCTTCTTGCAGGATTGGCGCATACCAGTGCTGAGATGGTGCTCATCTGTCGCCTGTCCCTGCGGTGTGGCCCGGTCTCTGCATCCGCTCCTGGGCGTGCACACCGATGTTGGGCCAGGCCAAACATTGTTGAACGGCGGCAATGCTCAGCACACTCAGTAGCGCGCAGATGCACACCATGGTGTGCACCACACAGCCAACTGCCTCGCCGATGATGCCTGGGAATTGACATGTACTAATCAGGTCGTCGTCCCGCTGTCACACGTTCGGCTGCATCACGGCGCTGCTTGAGGTGCCGCAGGATGGCCATCAGGTGGCCCACGAGCATGACCTACAGGTGGAGGGCGTACCCATCACACTTGCCCCCCCCCCCCCCTCCCTCCCCCGGTACCTTACGATGCAAGGACTACTACTAGATACAAGCTCTGCCAGACCACAAAGCATGCGTAGGCAACCTTATGCGCACATAACGTGCTTGTTGCCGGGTCGTCCTGCTCACGCTGTGGCGGAGCGTTGCGTCATTGCCCCGAATGCATAGCAGAGTTCCAAATGTGCAGCTATGAAACCTGGGTGGCAGCCCCGGAAATGCTGCAAAGCAATCCAACACTGGCCCAGGCACGTGCGCGCCGCCGCGCAATCTACCGTTGTGGCGCGCACTGAGTGATGCATCTAGTGGGGGCGGGGGTTTGCACGTGCCGCGCAGGGGCTGCTCTGCCTTGTGCCGGGTGTGTTCCGGGCGCAGCTGCAGCGGGTTTGATGGCCATGATGTGCGTTCGCGTTCGGCCGCCCGGGCCGTGCGTGTAGTGGGCCTCAGGCCCCAGCGATTGCGTCGCTGCAGCGGCAGCGTGGGCTGGGTGCATGCGTGTGTGCGCAGGAGATTTGTTTGCATGCACGCAGGTGAGGGTATTGCCGTGCGATGCAAGGACACATTCGGACAGGCGGGTAGCTCCGCTGGGGAAATGTACCAGAGCAGCAACGCCACCGGATGCCGCGTCTGGGCGTGGCTGTGCGGCCAGGTGTGCGCAGGTGGTGTTGATGACGGGGGTATCCGGGTGATTGTGCAACGTGTGTGTTACAGCGGTGGCTTGTGGGTGCAGTGCACACGCCCGGCCATGTACTGCGCCAGACCTGTGTGCTGGAGGGTGCTCCTCACGCTGTGCCGGGCCCCCGCGCTCCCATCCTTGCCATGCGTGCGGCCCCTGCGATGCTACTGACCTCTCCGAATCTAACCTGGTCTATCATGGGAGGACTCTCGGGGCTGCAAGCCCATGCATGGGTCAGCAGGCACCACCATTTGCAGGGGCTGGTATATCTGGCTGTGTGGCTTGGTCCTTGAAACGCTGCCAGTGTGCAGCAGCTGCTACACCCCCATGGCCATCATGGTTTATGTCAGGTCAAAATTGTCGTGGTGCCATACAGCAGGCCTGTACGCTAGCCTATATGCCAGGTTGCGTGCAGTTTCCATGCTTGGCCAACATGGCTGTAACGCTAGGCAACACACACACACACACACACACACACACACACACACACACACACACACACACACACACACACACACACACACACACACACACACACACACACACACACACACACACACACACACACACACACACACACACACACACACACACACACACACACACACACACACACACACACACACACACACACACACACACACACACACACACACACACACACACACACACACACACACACACACACACACACACACACACACACACACACACACACACACACACACACACACACACACACACACACACACACACACACACACACACACACACACACACACACACACACACACACACACACACACACACACACACACACACACACACACACACACACACACACACACACACACACACACACACACACACACACACACACACACACACACACACACACACACACACACACACACACACACACACACACACACACACACACACACACACACACACACACACACACACACACACACACACACACACACACACACACACACACACACACACACACACACACACACACACACACACACACACACACACACACACACACACACACACACACACACACACACACACACACACACACACACACACACACACACACACACACACACACACACACACACACACACACACACACACACACACACACACACACACACACACACACACACACACACAACACACACACACACACACACACACACACACACACACACACACACACACACACACACACACACACACACACACACACACACAGTAGTAATGTTCACGACGGCGCTGTCAGACATATACTCAAGTCATACCTTGTATCATTCTTCAAGTGAGCATGTCGGAAGTTGCGCAGGGGCAATGACGCCTGCGACTGTTGCTTGCTAACAAGGAGACGCCAGCTCAGTAGTGAAAGAACCGCTTACGATTCACTCTGTCAGAAAGTGCAACTTGTCAGGTCAGACGCGCAGTCTTATGTCAGGTCAGGTCAGGAGGCCAGTGTTCCATACCTGCTGCGCACAGAGGTAGAACCGAGGAACACTGATGGGGAGACAGGATACAGCTAGTACTGTGAAACAGTAAGAAGAATGGTTACAGATCTCAGTGTGCACATTCTTATATGCACACTGAACACTCAAGGTTGCGGCGGGAAACCCTCGCGGGATCTCTCGCACTACATCGAGACAATCTCGGCTGGCGGCTTACCTCTGCACTGGATCCGCGGATCGTCCGTGCATGGGTGCACCTGTCACCACACTGCTGCCTGCAGGCTCATGCATTGTGACAGTGATGTCAGCAACACCGCGTCCTCTACCCCCGCGCGCGGTGCAGAGGGTGTGACGGCAATGCTATCCAGAGCTGCCACAACGGCACTTAGTGTTTCTGGCCTAGTCTGCCATCTGCCCCCACACGCGGTGCAGAGGGTGTGACAGCAATGCTGTCCATCGCAGCCACATCACAGCGGCACTTGGTGTTCCTGTGCTGCTGTGCCATCTGCCCCCGCACGCGGTGCAGAGCCTCTGACGGGGTGGAAGTGATGCTGCCCATCACAGCCGCAGCAGATTGAATTTGGCATCGGGTGTTTCTGTGTTGTGCCCTCTGCCCCCCTCGCGCATTGCAGAGGGGTGATGATGATGCTACACGCATCAGCCGCCTGGTCGATGTGCACATGTGCGTCCAGGGCATTGTGCGTGGCGATGACGACGTATCACATCCATGGTTATAGCAACATCCACTCCAGGGCATTGACACCGCCCACCTCGATGGTACGGGGCTGCAGGCCCCTTGCATCAGTCGGGCCTACTGAGACCACAACCAGCCGCATCTACACAGAGCAGCTGCTTGTTGCTGCAATTTCAAAAGACTACGTAATGTCCATTGGGCTTTGCAATTTTGTTCAAGAATTCCTGCTGATACCAGACAGTGTACGTACAGCGCTACCTGGACGAGCTTGGTGATGCGGCCTCCCAGTGCTCACCGAGTCCTCAGCTACACTCGCAGACTATATTGGTGTTTCTGTTACCCTCTCGGCTATCCTGAAGCTAAACTGGCGACGAGTCAGCAGCCATTACCCGCTCGACAACAGTTGTTCCTCTGATGGGGCGCCATCCGTGCAGGCTCACTGAACAAAGGGCCGAGTCTGGATCACATGGATGTTATAGGACTACCTGCAATTTCATCATGACCAGGCCGTCCAAGCGTGTCCTTGTGCGCTGCTCACGCCTGTACATGTTCTCCCGCGCGTGAGTGATCCCCGCCACCATGGCCATGGCGTCGCGAAGCAGACTTGTATACGGAGTGACCAAAGATTATGCCAAGCCCCGCACGTTACTGCGGATGCCTCTTCTGTCGAGCCGGGCGCCTGGGTGTCCACATACAGATGCAAAGCCTCACTCTGTGGTCATGCCTGCCATAGCTACGAGTCACTTGCAAGTTGATCATCAAAGCAATTGCATGTCGACCACGATCTATGTTCAGTAGGGCAGGCTGAGCATCGCGGTGCTCAAGTGTCGTGTTTGGGTAGCTTGTCCAAGTTCGTGTTGGCGGAACGTGCTCATAGTCTTTTGTGGCGCCAACTAATTACCTTCCGTTCAGCGGATTCCAATTATTCAAAGTCCTCAGCACTTCCGGCACCTCGCATCCGATGACATCGGAAAGCTGTGGAGAGGTGACGGAGAGGTAACGGGCTTTCGAAATCTGTCGGACGATATCCGGATCCGTCTCGTAATGTTGCCATTCTCCTAGTGGGGGGGGGGGGGGGGGGGGGGCAGGTGTGCTGAGTACGCCCTCCACATGTAGGTCATGCTCGCGGGCCGCCTGATCGCCACCTCCAGCAGCACCTCCAGCGGCACCTCCAGCAGCGCCGTGATGCAGCCGAACGTGTGACAGCGGGACGACGACCTCATTAGTACATGTCAATTCCCTGGCATGAGCGGCTAGGCGGTTGGCTGCGTGGCGTGCATCTGCCGCTACTGCGTGTGCGTTGCCGCTGTTCAGCAGTTGTTGTCACAATGCATAAGCCTGCGGGCAGCAGTGTGGTGACAGGTGCACCCATGCACGAACGATCCGCGGATCCAGTGTAGGGGTAAGCCGCCAGCTAGGATCGTCTCGATGTAGTGAGAGAGATCGTGCGAGGGTTTCCCGCCGTAACCTTGAGTGTTGAGTGTTCAGTGTGCATATAAGCATGTGCACACTGAGATCTGTAACCATTTCTCTCTACTGTTTCCCGGTACTAGCACTTCCCTTCAACATCTCTCGGTTCTACCTCTGTGCGCAGCAGGTATGAGATGTTGGCTGTCCTGACCTGACCTGAATGAGGACTGCGCGTCCGCCCTGCACAAAGATAGCTTTTCTGACATGGTATCGGTGATGTTAGCGTTATGTCTGTTTATGGTCTTGTTCAGGAAGCCGTCGGCCAATGTCTGTGCGCAGACACGGCGGGCATTCCACTGTTCTGCCGGCGCTCAGACTGCGGTCAAAAGCGCAGGCATCATTTAGCTCTCTCGTAGCATATTGTTGTTAGATACAATTCGAGAAGCTTGTTTTAATGATCAGCGCTGAGAAAAGCGAACGCGTTCGCTTGTTCTCTCAACCTGTTTGCTCGCGAGCAATCCCACTGGTTAGTTGCTGCGCGCGACAAACAACCATCTGTCCCGATGCAGGATGTCTCTTTCGAACGCCAACTCCAACGCCAACTCTCCTCGCGAGGAGAGGCGTGACGATGCTGACCAGCAGCCTCTCGTCGACAGGGACGCTGACCAGCAGCTCCCTGACGGAGAACAGCCTGCGGGTATGTTGCTCCGGGGCGGCCGAATTGTCCGGCCACGACCCTCTTCCCACACTGGGCAGAGCAGTCAGCAGGTGCCTTTTTCCTCTCATGTTGTGAACGATCCTGGTCACACTGAGTCACTCATATCACTCGAGACGTTAACCGAGGCGCTGCGCGCATCTCGGGGGCGTAGCGAACCTGATTTGACTAAAGGGAAATTGCCTGATTGGAATTACAAGACTGAAAGTTTCGTTGCGTACGAACAGAAAGTCTTTTTGTGGTTAGGTCAGTTCGAGTTAGACCATTTGTTGCAGCACGCACCGTCTGCGGACGAACAGCGTGTTCACGCTAGGGCGAGGACACAGGTCCTAATGTCTTTGCCTGACGCGGATAGGACGACTGTCTATCGCATGTCACATTTGTGTGAAGCATGGTCTTACTTGACTGCCAAGTACAGACCTAGCACTGAAGCCGAGATCCACAGACTGTGGAGTCGGTTTAATTCTTTGTCACAACACAATAAAGATGTCGCGACATATTGTGGTGAGGTGATGAGTGTTTACACTCAACTGGAGGCACTAGGTGCCGATGTGGGCCAGCGATGGCTTCGATTGAAACTGTTAGAGGTGGGGGAGGAGTTCAACGCTGTGCGCGGCGAAGTTCAACACTCCTCCCCTCATGTTATAATAGCCCGTTTGACTGAGCATGCTGATTTGCTCAAACAACAGCGGTCGCTGCAGGCTAGGTCTGGTACGCCCGCGGGCAAACCAAACCATGGCTGGCGCAAGCAGCACCGTGGTGACGGCCCTGTGGTCGCTGCTCTCGCAGCTGGCCAGGCTCCTCGCGAGGAGACCAGGACCTGTTTCTTCTGCAAGAAGAAGGGACATTTGCGTGCGAACTGCCCCCAACGCAAACAGGCTGCGGCCAGAGATGTTTGCACTATTGAAATGCCTGCCAAGTACCCACAGCCGGACGCGTCCATGCCGTGGAACATCATTGTTGATAGTGGGTCGGACATGCATATAGTAGGAAATCGGGAAATGTTCACTGAGTACGGCCCGTGTCAGAAAGTTGCCAATCTCGCGGGACCAGGGCAGCTTTCTATCATGGGTAGGGGAACCATTCAGGTGAACCTAGGTGCTTATGTGGACAAGCATGGGAACACGCATCCACTGGATGTGGAAATCCCTGGTGTTTACTATGCCCCTGAATGTCCGTACAACCTGCTCAGCACGATGGGTCTTAGATCAGAGCAGATGTTCCTAGACACGCGTAGAAATGTGTTGTATGTCCCTGGTCTGGGCGATATGGCTACCGGCGTAGAAGATGACGTCAAGTATCAGGAATTAGATGTAGACGGTCATCCTGTTTTTGCTTTTAAAATGGCGGTGGATACGAAACCCATTCTCGTCGGTGCGCCTGTCAATAGGGGGGTAGTCTGGTCTAACCATAGCAGTCCGACCTCAGTTATTGAGGATCAACAGCAGTGGCATCATGTGGCGGTTGCGGCCGTTGACCTGAAGCGACCCAATGCTGGGGGAGCCGAGGTCCCACATGATGCATACTTGCTGGAACCTGCTTTTCTAGCACACTTGTCTTTTCATCAGTCTAATTGGGTTCTGAAACGTATGCAATCTAACAGTGAATTTTATGGTCATTTGAATTTGGATGTCGATTCCGAGCCATTGGGGAATCGGTGTCACGGCTGCAGAATTGGCAAGGTGCCTGCGGGTAACTTCTCTGCCAATGATCGTGAGCTCATGGGTCAGGCCAAGTGGCCTGGTGAGCAACTGCATGCCGATTTAGCTGGTCCTGTCTCTCCGGTAGGAATTGGTGGTGTGAAATATGTTTTGTTTGTGATGTGTGCCTTTACCCGTTATACTTTCGTGGTAGGTCTGCGCAAAAAGAGTGAGGCTGCGGCCATGATCTCTTATATTATCGAACGCATTCGGGTGAATGTGGTGAAGCCAGGTGAACCGGGTGTGCGCATCCTACACACCGACAAAGGGGGAGAGTTTATGGTCGCGGCCTTAAAGCTCTACCTCCAGCGTCGTGGCATCACTCACCGCTTGACCCCCACAGCCGCTCATCGCTGTAATGGCATGATCGAGAGGAGGATCGGAGTGGCCTTTGAGTCACTCCGTGCTGTGCTGCTCGCGAGCGGCCTCCCTCTGTTCCTGTGGATAGAATGCCTCGCCAGCGTTGTCCATGGTCACAATCTCACGCCATCGTCGGCATTGTACCATGACAAACTGGCGAGCATCCTCAAGGGCCTGAAAGCTCAGCATGCTGTCAATGCGTCTGCGGACGTTGACGAAGCTGAACGGAGCCTGGGGAAGGGTAAGCGCATGAAAAAGGCCGAGCGCGATAAGTTGAGGGATGAGGAGAAACGCAAGTACAAGTTGCTTGCGACGACAGAATTAGATGAGTTTTTAGTGCGGTCTTGTGATAAGGATATCATTCCTTATATGGCCTTTTTCCGTGACACCTCCGTTGAGGTGTTCCAAGATCTGCTGCGGCAGCAGCGTCCATGGGGGGTTGAAGTGTATGCATACCCTAGGGATGACAAGCTGCGGAAGTTGTCCCCGCGGGGTGTGCCTGCATACTGGGTCGGGGCTGGGTTAGGCCCCAGCATGCAGCGTGTGTACGCCCAGGACGTTCCTGGGGGTAGGGTTTTTGTTGTGCGTCAGGTGATGTGCACTGCGGATCAGATGATCCGGCACGTACGCAAGTACGATGCGTCCGCCGTTGTGGACAAGAGGGAACCTAAGGAGTTTGCGAACTCCTACACGGTTGCTTTCGAGGGGGACGATGAGGGTGAGCGTGTTACTGACGCTGATGTGCCTCCATTCGCGGCAGAGCACACCTATGACGGGGGAGTGTTGCGCCGTCTGCGTGACCAGCTTCACACCCCCCCGGGTCATGGTAGGGTTCCTGTCATGGAAATGACTTTCCGGCAGGATAACCCTGAGCCTAGTGAGGCTGTGTATTCTCCACGATTTGGAGCTGGCTCCTCTGCGGAGATTATCCGGCGTGACCCTGCTAGGGCAACACCGGAAATAGCCAGAGCAGCTTTGCATCGCACGCGTGCAATGTCCAGAGCTGCTGCTCACCCTGCCGTCCCTGCTCCCCCTCGTGTTCACGGCGAAGTGTATCATCCTGTTGCCACGCCCTCTCGCACTGCGCGGTATGTTGTCACGCGCAATGCTGTGTTGCACGACCCTGGTGTAGAAGTTGCGTTCCCCGTCCAAATGTCTGTCAGTGCGTCTGACGAGGACATGGATGAGGATGACGACGGTCCCGGCATCTATGATGACGATGACGAACAGCGCATGGACTACACCGTCTCAGATGATGAAAGAGCTGCGGCTCATCAGAATCTGGAGGCTCAGCGGGTCCGTTCTGGGAGTAATTCGGCAGCGGCCTCAGCGTCTGGCGCGGGGGCAGTTGCTCAGCCCTTGCGAGGAGCTGAGGCGCCGAGGCCCTTCTGGGAGGATGAGCCAGATGAGGTGGAGACCGGATCCGAATTAGGGGGAGAGGATCCGGACCCCTCAGCCGCAGTTGGGGTTGATTTGCCTGACGAGGTGAGGGCCATTCCAGCCGCCTTGCCTCGCATTAAGATCAATCCTCTTGTACGCAGACGCCTTGTTCCATTGGCTGCGGATGTAGCAGCTGTACAAATGCATGAGCCTGCGGGCTCTGACATTGCTAGTAGTGAAACAGTTGTAGCTGCTATTGATGTTTCAGCTTGCGATCAGGACACATCAGCCGCGGCTGACTGTGGAGTGTCCTGTGCAGGCCTGAAGCCTCAGCATGTGGAGTCTGGTGAGCAGCAGAGTGTTCAGCGTCGTGGGTCGCGCCGAGCAGCTGCCGCCAGGAAGCAGAAGGCCTCCTCCGACCCTGATATGCCTTCTATGAAGGAAGGACTTGCGGGTCCGGACAGGGATGCATGGCTGCGTGCCATGCAGGAGGAGGTAGATGCACTGGGTGAGCACGGAACCTTCGGGTTGTGCTATCTGCCTGCGGGCAAACGGGCTATCTCGGGCAAGTGGGTGCTCAAGATCAAGCGTGGGCCTGCGGGGGAGATTCAGCGCTACAAGGCACGCTACGTAGCGCGGGGTTTTTCTCAGGTAGAGGGTGTAGACTTTTTTGAGACTTGGTCACCTGTTGGGAGCTATGCGACACTTCGTGTGTTGCTGTCAGTTGCTGCTCAGGCAGATTTAGAAATTAGACACATAGATATACAGTGTGCTTTTCTGAATGGTGAGCTGGAGGAGGAAGTGTTCGTTGAACAGCCCCCGTACTTCACTGACGGGACAGCACGTGTATGGAGATTGCATAAAACCCTGTATGGCCTGAAGCAAGCTGCTCGCGAGTGGCATAAAGCTTTAGTAAAGGTCTTAGCAGAGATGGGATTTGTGTGCGCACAAAGTGATCCCGGACTGTATGTTAGAACATCTGGTCTTTGTTTTATTTTTCTGTGGGTCGACGACTTGTTCATATTTAGCGGCACTGCGGGGCTGCAAGAACTTGTCGACATAATCCTCACGAAATTCGAAGGCAGAGACCTGGGTGAACTAGCCTGGGCACTTGGCACTGAGATCATGCGTGATCGCAAGGCCAAGACAATCACCATGACACAGCGAAACAAAATCCATAGCCTGCTTGAAAAGTATAGTATGTCTGATTGTCGAAAGTCTCCCACTCCGTTAGTGCCGCGGCAACAACTGAGGAGTGTGAAAGAGCACCCGGACCTGGAAAAAGCCAGTGCTGCTGAGCATTCCAGGTTCATGAGTGCTGTAGGAAGCATCCAGTACATTGCAGGAGTGACACGACCTGACCTCAGCTATGTGGCACATGCCCTGGCCCGGCACATGTCCAGTAGTCTGAAGGAACATTGGTTGGCTGTGCAACATGTTCTGAGATACCTGCAGTCCACAAAGAACTTAGGAATAAAATTTGTAGGCTCTGAGGGACACGGGTGTTTGATAGAGGCTTATTCAGATGCAGATTTTGCGAACTCTGCTGATCTGAAAAGCGTGTCTGGTATGGTTATTCGGGTGTATGGGAACTGTGTTCTCTGGCGTTCGAAGAAGCAGAGTATAGTGGCTGGGGATACAACAGAGGCTGAACTCATCGCGATGAGTGCAACAGCCAACGAGTTAATGTGGGTGAAGCAGTTGCTTCTCGACCTAAAACTCGTCCCGTATAAGCCAACTCTGTGGGGTGACAATAAGAGTGCCAATATCTTGGCAGTGAATGCTGTGTCCACTGACAGATCCAAGCACATTCGTGTGCGGCACTTGCGAGTGCGGGAATATGTCCAGATGGATGAACTTAAGGTAGCATGGGTGAGCACTGTTGATCAGTTAGCGGATGTGTTTACCAAAGTGCTGCCCGGACCTGCTTTGTTAGAAGTTCGTAATAAACTCCAGCTAGTGGAGACGTAGCAGGGTTTATGGGGGAGTGTCACAATGCATAAGCCTGCGGGCAGCAGTGTGGTGACAGGTGCACCCATGCACGAACGATCCGCGGATCCAGTGTAGGGGTAAGCCGCCAGCTAGGATCGTCTCGATGTAGTGAGAGAGATCGTGCGAGGGTTTCCCGCCGTAACCTTGAGTGTTGAGTGTTCAGTGTGCATATAAGCATGTGCACACTGAGATCTGTAACCATTTCTCTCTACTGTTTCCCGGTACTAGCACTTCCCTTCAACATCTCTCGGTTCTACCTCTGTGCGCAGCAGGTATGAGATGTTGGCTGTCCTGACCTGACCTGAATGAGGACTGCGCGTCCGCCCTGCACAAAGATAGCTTTTCTGACAGTTGTTGGCCTGGCCCAACGTCGGTGTGCCCGCCACGGGGCGGATGCAGAGACCGGGCCACACCGCCGGGACAGGCGACAGATGAGCACCATCTCAGCACTGGTACGCGCCAATCCGGCATAGAGCATGAGGCAAAGCAGGCAAGCGCTACCCATATTTAGCCGCCCCTTCCTATGCTCCAAAAACATGTGACGCTCCTCCGTAGCCATCTCCACGGTCACCTCGAAGGCCGCAGAAGGCGGCCCAGCGCCTGAGATCGAGCGCCGACTAGTCCAGAAGTTCGTACCACGTCGTGACTGTGAGCCCTGCACGCGTAAAGGTGTTTTATGGGGCCGATACCGCTACAGCAGCACATTGTTTTTGCTTTGCACAGGCGGTGGTGTCGTGATGTGCGTTCATGCAAAGTCAAGGGGGTCATGCACTCCCGCTACATGGTGGGACCCCGGTGGGCGCGCAAAATCCACCGCGAATTTGACACATTGGGGAAGGTTTCCACTATTGTGCCGCCGACAAGGCTGTGCTTTATACCTTGGAATGATCGCTGTCCTTCAGCGGCGCAACCGCGGCAATCGACACAACTGCTGTGATGTAGTTCACCGCCATCTGGAATATATACACTACGCCAGACACCGATGCGAAAGTCTAGTATGCACGGTCCTCGGGGTACAACACAGCACTACCCGCTCAGGCTGGCAGTGCTTTCGCTGTGCCTTCCACCAGCACATGATAGTTCTTGAATGAGCTGCAGTAGTTCACCTGCCCTCGATAGCATACTCTTGCACACATGAACTGTGCACCCTGGGCTATCCCCCCACACAGACGTGACAATGAACAGGTGGTCTACACTAGCACACCGAACATATGCAAGCACATAGACGCACACGCCAGAAAATGGGCTCTGAAAGGATGTTGAAAAAACATGAAAAGAAAACGTGCCAAAAGCAGCTACGAGGACTCTTCCTGCCACGCGTCGGCTGCAGCCTGTGCAGATGCATATTCACCTGCAACCAGTCTACTTCCAAAACTGCGCCAGTCTGCATTGCCCTTGCGGCGATCCAGCAGCCACAGGATCATGTTGCCGATGCAGTACAGGTCGACTTGCACGGTCACCGCCTTGCTGCCAAACAGGGCATCATTCGCCTCTCCCCAGGCTTTGATGTGCTCATCGTCATCATTCACCTCCCAGTTGAGCGGCACAGCATGCTCTAGATCGATGATTCTTGCATGCTGCTCTATGCCTTCACCATTGTGGTCTTGATCACAAATCACAACATTTTCCCACCTCAAGTCGCAGTGGACGTACTTCAATGTGTGCAAGTGGCAAATGCCCTTCAAAACGTGAAGGATAATTTTGTGCCAAGTGAGCTCCAGCGAACCATCCTGAGAACCCATCATCGTGACTGGCGTGCCTGCACAATGCTTTCATTCGATCATAAAGGTTCTGTGCACAACAGGGAGCCTGCGCTGGCATGTCACAAGCACAAGCGTCCTGCGAGGAATCGGCAGAGCTAAAATGCATAGCAGTATGAGTCCGGAACCTCCAACACATGAAATTAGCATTGGCATCGACGACATAGGCGCTCCTTGCTAGTTCCCACTACTCAGATTGTGCAATGCGCAAAGCAGCCAAACATGGATGGGCTTGTTGTACACACCTAACGGAGTGAAATCAATATACGCCTGCCAGTATTGGTCCAAATGCTTGATGCTGACGGGATGGATGATGTATGTGCTCCACCGAATCTGCAGCTCAGTGTACAGGGACCTGAGCTCAGTCATCCTTTTTGGACATTGCAGCTGCTGCTGGCTCTCGTGGCTGATGTACTTCCGCACCACAGTCCTTGCTCCACCCACTTTGACCTCCACCTTGGAATCGTGTGGCAAGGTACCCGGTTTCAGCAATAGCGGTGGCTGTGTCTCTGGAAGACACCTGCTCAAACGGTGCAATATCGCAGCGCTGTGCAAAGCCTTACAGATGATGACCATGCATTGGCGTGGGTCAGACATGTTCATCTGCTGTCCCAAGGGGCAGGCAGACACCTTGAAGCCATTCGTCTCAGTCGGCCGCGGTATTGCCCAGAACTGCACTTGAGGTCCACATGCAGTGTAGGCGAGGATGTATTTTACCTGAAACAGGGCACCAGGGACCATCAGCAATGAACAGGGTGGCCAGGATGTGCAAGCCACAAGCACACATATTTGTATCCGCAGATCGTGCTTACCTTGTTCCCATATCTCAACTTGGACCATCGCTGCTGCATGTTGCTCAGGAGCTCATCCTCTGCAACCTTCTGCATCTCTGGGCTTTCCTTCTCCTCGCCCTTGAAGAGGAGCACCGAAGAGAACAGAAGTGCCATGTCAGGCCGATCTCGTCCGGTGGTCACAGATGCATCTGACTTGTCGCGTGCACGCCTCCATGGCTTGTGCTCTTTAGGATCTTGCAGCAGCAGGTGTAGCATTGGACTTGATATGAGATTGTCCCATATGCCTGTACCTGTCCTTCAGTGTCAGGGGCGCAACATGGAGCAATGACGTCTTATCTATGGGGTCAGTGAAGATGTGGGGCTGCCACAGTACGTCACTGCACATCGGCAACTTCCCTGAGACCTACAGCACTGAGTAGACAACAGGCAGTGACAATGCCCACGCATCTCAAAGATCGAGCACACCAATCCACGCGCTTTCTTCTGCCAGATCGTCAAGAAACATTCCGAAGACAGCTTGCCCAGCACATAGGCTCAGAGTTTCATCATTAACCGTTCCTGTCCTGAACATTGCTTTATCTTCTTCTTGGAGCTGTACTGGTACTGGCTCTGCATCGTCGAACCAGGTCTGCAGTGCTCCTCTAACCGGCAGCAACAAGCCACTATCCCTGCCTTCCTGCAGCTTGTATAGGCCTTCCAACATGTCAGGTTCGGGAGGATCCTCATCTCTTAGCAGCGCGCGTGTATCCGTTCCTGCACAACGCCAGAATTGTCAAAAGAAGTGACGTAGATACTGCATGCGCTAGCTTGCAGTCGACTTACAAGCAAGGCCGGAAATAGCGCAGAGACAAGATCGCAGAGCGGCACACCTCGCAGGGTCGACTGGGATAGCTTTTCTGCATAGACCGCATCTCGTATAAACTATCTCATTTTGTGAGAATATGTCCGAACTGGAGCAGTGCTTCAAACGTTCAGGAGCAGGTGCACCCAAAGCGCTCGCGACGTTTCCATCCCAATCGGACCCGGTCAAATTGCGAGCCTCCTCAAACACCGCCTTGAAAGCAGCTCCATCTTTCCCGTGAAGTTCAAACGAGTCACTCTGTAGGGCCACGTTCCTGATGGAAAGGAGATTAGCCAAGTCACTGTCATTGGCTGGTGGCAGTGGCTGGTCTCCTGCATTTCTGACCGCTGAAACGGGGGATTTTGACTCCATAAAATAATCAGTGTGGACCAGACCCTGACCACGACAGCAAATCAGCAGAATTCAGACACATGCCGCTCCTCCTTCTTACCATCATTTCAAGATGCTTTAGAGAACATGGGAGTCGATGTAACAGCCTTGACAGGACACTTACTTACCCTCGCAACATTTGCACATCCACAATGTGCGAACGTAGCGTATGCGAAATGGTCGTACACGTTCAGCGTTTTGCCCCGTACGCCACGTTCGCGTGCATCGGACTTAAGAGCATTGCTCTGACGAAAAAGCAAACAATAGATTCGTAGGGCCTGAGCATCGGCAGATCTTGACCTCGATGACATTTGAAGTTGAGCGACATTGCGCCCTGTGCATTGTTAACTCTGTGTGCATGGACGCACATCACGACCGCACCGCCTGTGCAAAGCAAACACAACGTGCTGCTGTAGCGGTATCGGCCCCATAAAACACCTTTAGACGTGCAGGGCTCACAGTTACGACATGGTACGAAATTCTTGACTAGCTGGCGCTCGATCTTGGGCGCTGGGCCGCCCTCTGCGGCCTTCGAGGTGACCGTGGAGACGACTACGGAGGAGCATCAGATCTTCGTGGAGCACAGGAAGGCCCGGCTCGACGTGGGTAGCGCTTGCCTGCTTAGCCTCATTCTTCTTGCAGGATGGGCGCGTACCAGTGCTGAGATGGTGCTCATCTGTCGCCTGTCCCGGCGGTGCGGCTCGGTCTCTGCATCCGCCCCTTGGCGGGCACATCGACGTTGGGCCAGGCCAAAAACTGTTGAGCGGCGGCAACGCTCAGCACACTCAGTAGCGCGCAGATGCACGCCACGCAGCCAACCGCCTCGCCGCTCATGCCAGGCAATTGACATGTGCTAACGAGGTCGTCGTCCCGCTGTCACACGTACGGCTGCATCATGGTGCTGCTTGAGGTGCCGCTGGGTGGCGGTCAGGCGGCCCGCGAGCATGACCTACAGGTGGAGGGCGTCCTCAGCAAATCTTGCCCCCCCCCCCCCCCCCCCCCCCCCCCCCCGGGACTTTAGGACGCAAGGACTACTCATACATACAAGCTCTGCTAGACCACAAGGCATGCGTAGGCGACCTTTTGCGCACATGCTGTACTTGTTGCCGGGTCTTCCTGCTCACACTGTGGCCGCGTGTTGGGTCGACGGCCCGATCGCGTTGAACAGTTCTGAGTAGCAGCTATAATTTCTGGGTGGCATTGCCGGAAACGCTGCAAAGCAACCCAACACTGGCCCAGGCACGTGCGCGCCGCCGCTCAATCTACCGCTGTGGCGTGCACTGAGTGATGCATCCAGTTGGGGCGGGGGTGTGCACGTGCCGCGCAGGGGCTGCTCTGCCTTGAGCTGGGTGTGTTCCAGGCGCAGATGGCTGCAGCGGGTTCGATGGCCGGGCCATGATGCATTCGACCACCTAGGCTGCGCGTACAATGAGGTTCAAGCGCCAGCAGATGCATTGGGTTGTGTCGCAGCATGGGCTGGGTGCACGCGTGTGTGCGCGGGAGATTTGTTTGCATGCGTGCAGGTGAGGGTGTTGCCGTACGATACAAGGACAAAGTCGGACAGGCGGATAGCTCCGCTGGGGAAATGCACCAGAGCAGCAATGCCACCGGATGCCGCGTCTGGGCGTGGCCGTGCGGCCGCGTGTGCTCGGGTTGCGTTGGTGACCGGGGTATCCGGGTGATTTCGCAACATGTGTGTTACGGCGGTGGCTTGCGGGTGCAGTGCCCGGCCATGTAATGCGCCAGACCTGTGTATGTATGTAGTTACAAAGGACAGAGGCCGGGCAGCGAGCCGTTGCCAGGAATACACACGCAAATCCACTCACGCAGTCATGGCACTAGGCCGGGAACGGGCACGTACCACAGCCCTACCGGTGATGGCAGCCAAAGATTGAAGCCCCGCACGGAGCACAAGAGCATTCCCCTTGCACAACGCCACACTCAACCAGTGCAGAGCATTCGTCACCAACAAAGCACGGTTCACCTAACCACACCGAGACGCAACCTCCGCCAGCCGATTCAAGTGATTCATGGCAGGCCGTCCCAAGCGACCATGCGTCTCAAGCGACAACGGCACAAAACTGTACGCATCGGGGTCGTACCAACGATAATCATTGCGTTTCTGCACGTCCCGTGTCTCCGCAGCACCCCCGTCCTCTCGGGCCGCAATAGGAACCAGCACAGGGGTTCACAACCGACACATCTCCTACGCACAAAGGGTCACCCGGCGGCATAAAAATGATGTCCCCCAGCTTCTCCTGGGCCACTGATCTGAACACCTGCGCCAGCGCCGCTGCCTGCGCGGCAGCGGCCCGCTCCCCGGGCCCCGCCGGGTCCTGGCCACCCGCTGCCGCCGCCAGGGCCGTAGCCTGCGCTGCGTCTGGGCGCCCCGTCTGGGCGTTGTGTCCGGCATCGGTGTCGGCGGCCGGAGCAGTTGCAACTTCTCTGAAATTCGTGCACGGATGCGCATGTAGTCACACGGCAGTGTCCACGCGCTCAGCTGGCAGCAACGGTGGAGATGCACACCGGGAAGCAATGCGTGGGCACCGACCAAATCAGTGGCCCCCTGCCCCCAAACTGTGCAGAGGAAGGCAGGGGCTCCAGAGGGGACCTCAGTGACCTCTGCCTCCATCGCCTCGCCGAAATTCACATCCAAGCTAATGTACAGGTCTGAAGCATGGAGGCTGTGGCAGCTTCGGGGACTGCACGCTCTGGTTTGCAAGTCTGTGGGGGACCATCACAGTGACGGGTGCTTGGAAAGGGGATGTAGAGTACGTGGTCAAGGTCTTGACCGGAATAAGAGCATAACACTTGCAGGTCTGAGGACATCTCGCTTTGACTGTCAAAACCTGTCAAAAAAATCTGGTGTCATGGCGCTCACAGAGCTGTGGCAGAGACAAGCAGAGCACACGCACCGCAATCACGACACAGAAACTGCTCGTCGATTGCGCAGAAGCAGGATGTCACGCGATTGCGCAGAAGCGGGAACGTATTTAGGTGTAATCCCAAACGCGCTACGCAGTAGATATGCAAGAGAAACAGGGGAATGTGGTGTGTATATGTGTTGCTGCACAGTGGCAGTCCACACCGCTGCGCTTGAAAGTGAGAGTTCTTTGACGTTCAACGATCATGCCACACTACATTGCTGTGCTCAACGTGGGCGCCACGTTCCGGCGACAATAAACGTCGGTCACAGGCTGAACGCCACGCGCAGATGCCTGCCGATTGGCAAGAAAAGCATAGAGACTGTGCCGGACTGCAAACATACTCATTATCTATGATATCGTCTACTGGGAGGAGCATGCTCGGTGTTGGTGAGATGAATGTGCCGACCTGCATTACCGAGTCTCGCAGCAGCGCAAAACAAATGCAGCGATGCGATCTGAAGACATTCACGACGATAATAGTCATTCAAATCGAGGCATCAAAGCAGAGAGCGACACATCAAGGCGAGAGCACAAGTGGAAGCGTTGAAGCTGCCGCTTAGATGCATTGAATGAAAGCGTCCGGATAACGCGCACAGAGAAATCGTCTCAACAGCGACTGAGGATCATTCACGCACCGTGCGAGATTTCATGTTCAGGCGCAGACATCTCTGCTTGACACCTAGCTGTCAAGAATACTTCAGGAGCCTGTATCAATCGTTTGTTCCATGCTGCAGACTACACGGCCGCCCATACAATCGCAATTTGAACTTCCGCCCGATTCGAGAGGGGAGTGTCAAAGTACTGTTGGCAAGTATCGTGGAGGATCAAATTTGTTATGGCCGATCCCAAGCGCCACCGGCGCGGTACCGATGTTCATGCATGTTCCACGTGCCATGTCTGTTATGCAAGGACAGGTTCGTCGCGAATCGCAGTAGCAATGGCATGGATTTTCAAGCAAGCGCCTTTGCAATGTGCGCGGCCCCTATAGACACCGCTGCAGCGCTCCCCCTGGGCACGCAAGGCTTCCCCCATGCCTCCTCAATTCGGGTAATTACTGCTGCAGCTGGCAGATCGAGGGTCCAGCTCCGGCTAGAGGCCTCAATAGGATGCAGTGCCGGTGGAGGCAGAGCAACTGTGCAATCTCTGCGATGCGTTGCAGGGTGGTGGACTTACAGTCACGGAACACATGTTACACATATGGTATGTATAGTATGTTGGCACGCACGTGGGAATGGTTATGGGGACCCACCGTTGGCGGGGGAGGGTTGAGTTGACACATGCAACTGGGGCCACCAGCCCAGCTGTAGCCATGGCCATGTTGCCTAGCGTTACAACCATGTTGGCCAAGCATGGAAACTGCACGCAACCTGGCATATAGGCTAGCGTACAGGCCTGTTGTATGGAACCACGACGATTTCGACCTGACATAAACTATGATGGCCATGGGGGTGTAGCAGCTACTGCACACTGGCAGCGTTTCAAGGACCAAGCCACACAGCCAGATATACGCAGCCCTTGCAAATGGTGGTGCCTGCTGATCCGCAGGGGAGCCACGCATGGCAATAATAGGAGCGCGGGGGCCCGGCACAGCGTGATGAGCACCCGACAGCACACAGGTCTGGCGCAGTACATGGCCGGGCGTGTGCACCCACAAGCCACCGCTGTAACACACACGTTGCGCAATCAAGATCTGCCGATGCTTTGGCCCTACGAATCTCTTGTTTGCTTTGTCGTCAGAGCAATGCTCTCAAGTCCGATGCACGCGAGCATGGCGTACGGGGCAAAACGCTGAACGTGTACGACCGATTCGCATACGCTACGTTCGCACATTGTAGATGTGCAAATGTTGCGAGGTTAAGTAAGTGTCCTGTCAAGGCTGCTACATCTCCCATGTCCTCTAAAGCATCTTGAACTGCTGGTATGGAGGAGCGGCATGTTTCTGAATTCTGCTGATTTGCTGTCGTGTTCAGGGTCTGGTCCACACTGAATATTTTATGGAGTCAGCAACCTCTGTTGCAGAAGTCAGAAATGCAGGAGACCAGCCACTGCCACCATCCAATGACAGTGCCTTGGATAAGCTCTTATCTGTCAACAGTAAGGCGCTTCGGCAGAATTTGCTCGAACTTTACGGGAAAGATGAAGCTGCTTTCAAGGCTGTGTTTGAACAAGCTAGCAAGTTGACCGGATCCGATTGGGATGGAAACGTCGCGAGCGCTTTGGGTGCGCCTGCTCCTGAACGTTTGAAGCACTGCTCCAGTTCAGACATATCCTCACAAAAGGAGATGGTTTATACGAGATGCATTGTATGCAGAAAAGCTATCCCAGTCGACCCTGCGAGGTGTGCCGCTCTGCGATCTTGTCTCTGGGCTATTTCCGGCCTTGCATGTAAATCGACTGCGAACTAGCGCATGAAATATCTACGGCACTTGTTGTGGCTATTCTGGCGTTGTGCAGGAACGGATACACGCGCGCTGCTGAAAGATGAGGATCCTCCCGAACCTGACATGTTGGAAGGCCTGTACAAGCTGCAGGAAGGCAGGAATAGTGGCTTGTTGTTGCCGGTAACTGGACCACTGCAGACCTGGTTCGACGGTGCAGAGCCAGTACCAATACAGCTCCAAGAAGAAGATAAAGCAATGTTCAGGACAGGAACGCTTGATGATGCAATTCTGAGCTTATGTGCTGGGCAAGCTGCCTTCGGAATGTTTCTTGACGATCTGGCAGGATAAAGCGCGTGGATTGGTGTGCTCGATCTTCGAGATGCGTGGGGATTGTCACTGCCTGTTGTCTACTCAGTGCTGCAGGTCTCAGGGAAGTTGCCGATGTGCAGTGACGTACTGTGGCATCCCCACATCTTCACTGACCCCATAGATAAGACGTCATTGCTCCATGTTGCGCGCCTGACACTGAAGGACATGTACAGGCATGTGGGACAATCTCATATCAAATCCAATGTGGCAACTGCTGCTGCAAGATCAGAGAGACCACAAACCATGGAGCCGTGCTCGCGACAAGTCAGATGCATCTGTGACCAGTAGTCGAGATCGGCCTGACATGGTGCTTCTGTTCTCTTCGGTCCTCCTCTTCAAGGGCGAGGAGCAGGAAAGGCCAGAGATGCAGAACGTTGCAGAGGATGAGCTACTGAGCAAGATGCAGCAGCGGTGGGCCAAGTTGAGATATGGGAACAAGGTGGGTATGATTGCGGGGACAAATGCGTGTGCGTGGGGCTTGCATAATCTGGCCAGGTGCCACCCTGTTCTTTGCTGATGGTCCCTGGTGCCCTGTTTCAGGTGAAATACATCCTCGCCTACACTGCGTGCGGCCCTCGAGTGCAATTCTGGGCAGTGCTGCGGCCCACTGTGGAGAATGGCTTCAAGCTTTCCACCCTCCGCTTAGGACAACAGATGAACATGTCTGACCCACGCCAACGCATGATCATCATCCGACAAGCTTTGCTCAGCGCTGCAATATTGTACCGCTTGAGCAGGTGTCTTCCACCGACACAGCCACCGTTATTACTAACAGCAGGCGCCTTGCCGCACCGCTCCAAGGTGGAGGTCAAAGTGGGTGGAGCAAGGACTGTGGTGCGGAAGCACATCAGCCACGAGAGCCAGCAGCAGCTGCAATGTCCAGAAAGGCTGACAAAGCTGATGGCTCTGTACACTGAGCTGCGGAGTCGGCCGAGCATATACATCATCCATCCCGTCAGCATCAAGCATTTGAACCACGGCTGGCCGGCGTACATTGATTTCACTCCGTTGGGTGTGCCCATCCATCTTTGGCTGCTTCGATGATTGCACAAATCGAGCAGTGGGAAGTTGCGCATATGTCGTCAATGCCAATGGTCATATGATGTGTTGGAGGTTCTGGACTCATATTGGTAATAAGTTTTCAGCTTTGTTGATTGCTAGCACGGCGCTTGTGCATGTGACATGCCAGCTGCAATGCATAGAAACTGCATGATTGATCGAAAGCATTGTGCAGGAACTCCAGTCATGATGATCATGGGTTGTCAGGATGAGTCGCTTGAGCTCACTTGGCACGGAATCATTTTGCATGTTTTGAAGGGCATTTGCCACTTGCACACATTGAAGTACATCCACTGTGACTTGCGATGGGACAATGTTGTGATTTGTGATCAAGACCACAATGGTGAAGGCATACAGCAGCATGCACGAATCATCGATCTAGAGCATGCTGTTCCGCTCAACTCGGAAGTGAATGAGGAGGATGAGCACATCAAAGCCTGGGGAGAGGCGAACGATGCCCTATTTGGCGGCATGAAGGTGACCGTGCAAGTCGACCTGTACTGCATCGGCAACATGATTCTGTGGCTGCTGGATCGCAGAATGGGCAATGCAAGCTGGCGTGGTTTTGGGCTCAGACTGGTTGCAGGTGAATATGCGTCTGCACAGGCTGCAGCCGACGTGTGGCAGGAAGAGTCCTCATAGCTGCTGTAACTTCATCATATTTTTTCAACACCCTTTCAGTGCTAATTTGCTGGCGTGTACGTCCATGTGCTTGCATATGTTGCGTGTGATAGTGTGGACCTCCTTTACATTGACACATCTGTGGTCGGGGATAGGCCGGTGTGCACAATTCATGTCTGCAAGAGTATGTATGTAGTTACAAAGGACAGAGGCCGGGGAGCGAGCCGTTGCCAGGAATACACCCGCAAATCCACTCACGCGGTCATGGCACTAGGCCGGGTATGAGCACGTACCACAGCTCGGCCGGTGATGCCAGCCAAAGATTGAAGCCCCGCACTGTCATGATCTTACAAACGCTTTGAACCAGGATGGTTCCAAGGCAGCTAGGCATGTGGGTGGCCTAGACAACGCAAGCTTATGGGCTCAAGTAATAGGGAGTAAGCTGAACTAACTGTCACCATGCGAATTGATGCAGTCTTAAGTGCTAATACAATGCCCTAAAGTACCTATGAGAACGCCAGTCTTGCTTGATCTTGACTTGGCACTGCTTGACTTGAACTCGAATCTTGTATCTTGATCTCTTTATTAGTTTGAATGCACCATCTTACACTCCCTTTCAACACTGCTCTGCACTGACGCCTTTGCTTCCCCTTACATGCTCATAACACGGAGCACTGCCTATTCTTCACTGTTACCTCGGCATGTCACAACATATGCCATTCATCCCGATCTAGTAATTTAATTTCGTTCTCAGCCCCAATCGGCCGAGCTTCCTCAAGGATGAGAAGGCTTATGAGCACTACAACTACACCAAGCAGTGCAGAGACAAGTGTGCATCAGAGCTGATGTCACGGCTGAGCGCACTGTCGCGCATGCATGCATGTGCAGATGTATGCACGCAGCGTGAGTGCATTTGCGCGCAGCTGCGCTGGCTCGAGCAATGCTAGCAACGAGCATCGCTCAGCTACATAGCTAGGCCACGACATTCATGTCATGATCTTACAAAGGCGCCGATGGGGCCAGCGTGCGCTAGCTCGTGAGCTGCGCCACCGCGTGATCGGACGGTGGCCACATCGACATGCCTGCGGCGTGCAAGAGCTTCTCTAACACGTCCGTCACAATCGTGCATCGGGCCTCACGTTCTAAGTGTATTGGAAAGTGGCGCACTTCCTGACCTGGCACTTGCCGCGTTGTACGCAGGAAAGCGTGATTTTCAGATATGCTTTCGAAAACAAATGGGCCTGCAGGTGACCGCATTTTTCTTGCCCAGTCCGCGTTCTAGGACATAAGCAAGGTCTCCAGCTTGCAATTTCCTCCCCCTCCTAGGCTTGCGGATGGCCAGAAGGTGGGCTTGCCTGTCAGCATTACGTTGCTGTGAACGGAGGATGCGATCGTATACGCGCGCAGCCACACGCTTTGCGCGGGCGTCGCGCTCACGCACATAATTGTCCCCGGGCATGGCAGAAATCTCGACGGCTGCCATGCGGGGGCGCGCATCGCGCGCGCCCACCGGTGGCGGCGTGCCAATATCAACTCATTCGGCGCATGACCGGTCACTGTATGCCGGCATTGCATGTATTCCATGCGTGTCTGTGGAAGCAGCGCGGGCCAGTCATGGATGGCACCGGCAACTTTTGCCGCCAACATGGTCTTCATTGTGCGCACGAGTCGCTCGACGGCGCCGTTGGACTGGGGATGGTACGCAGAGGTCTGGACGTGGTCAATGCCAAACCGTTCTAGTTGGTGCCGGAAGGCCCCGGCAAACTCTGTCCCGTTATCCGTGGTCACTCATTCCGGGATGTCGTAGCGCATGAACCAGAAGTCATGCACGGCACGAGCCACTGTGTCGGCACTCTTGTCTCGCAGCGGTGCGAATTCCGCTGCCTTTGTGAAATAATCCACCATCAGGCACACATACCCTTGGCCGGTCTGTGCAGTGGACAAGGTGGCTTTGGTGCGCCCTGCCTTAAGCTTGCCACACAGTGGCCGCTTTCACCTCCCGAAGGGGAAACGGGCCAGCCAGGTCAATGTGCACATGGCAGAACGGCTTGCCCATGCGGGGAAGCTGCACATGTGCCACATGTTGCAATTCCAACCGCTTGACTTGGCAAGCATGGCACTATTCAACATAAGCTGCTACATCCAGCTTGATGCCTTGCCAGTGGTAGTGCTGATGTAGCACGGCCAGTGTTTGGCTTACGCCGGCATATCCCATGAGATCATGATACGCTCGAATTAGTCCCTAGCGGTACTCCACTGGGGGCACCGCTTGCCACAAACGGTCGCCCGTGCGCAATTGCGTATGCTCGAGCAGCCATTCCGGGCGAGTCGGATGCAATCGCAAGGTGGCAACCTTCTTACAGACTTTGCGTTTCAGCGCTTTGGGCATGTCGGGGTGGAACACTGCTTCCGCCGCAGCACGCGCGTGCTGCGACGCTGCTTCCCGGTCGCGGTCACCGCTTGATGCATGGAAGTTCAAGGACTCGACCACGGCACGCTCCTGACGCTCAACATACACACGTACCAAATCCGCTAAATCTGGGTGGTGCGGATCTCCACGCCGCGCAAACAAGATCGGGTCGCTGCGGCGGAGTTCGTCGACGTTGGAATACGCCTCATCGCATTGATGGCAGTGCCACGCTCCATCAGGTACCACAGACCGTCGGGGGTGCATACAGTGCAGGTGGTATGGCCGGTTGCAGGTATCACATAACACCTCATAACACCTGTTATAAACGAGAACCTATTATGTGTGCATTAGGAGGTTAGTAGTGCCTATACCTGGAGAGCCGCCACGTCGTACGAAAGGTCACTACACAGATCAGGGAGTACACTGCACTGGATGCAAGACAGTGCAGGAACCTATGGAAGATGTAAGAGAAAGGTTACTTCAGACTTGGACGCATACAACTATATGCAACCATTCGTGCATGTCTACCGTGGCCCAATGACAATGGCCCGGGGCGAGCCGCTCACGGAGCGCCCCATGTATGCTCATGCATACTATCCTAACATAACACGGGTTGGGGCCTTGGCCACCATACCCATGCGCAGACTTGCGCGTCATGCATTGCATGTGTACCTAGACACTGATTTATGACAACACCATGTGAGCGTAACCCTCTGCAGCACCGCAAATGGTGCAGGGTTGCTTGTTCTTTGCTTGTGTGTCGCCCGATGACCACAGCTCTTGCAGGCTATGCATGCACCATGACTGGGGATCGAACACATCATGGCCCTCGTCTTCAATATCAAGAACGCGGCCCTCGGTAGCAAAGGCCAGGTGACCAGCAACTGCGGTCACACTGCCCGCTTCCATGTGGGAGTAGTGTCTCGACAGGTGGTCGGCCACAACATTCTGATCTCCCGGCCGGTACTCAACTTCATAGTCGAATTCCTGTAGGCGCATCGCCCATCGCTCTAGCTTAGAATTTCCGAAGCGAGCCGTGGACAACCATTTCAAGGCCGCATGGTCAGTGCAAACACGAAATTTGTAGCCGTGTAAATACGGTCTGAAGTTTCTGGTGTCCCATACAAGGGCCAGGCACTCTCCTTCCGTGGGAGCATAATGGCTCTCAGCTTGGTTCAGACATCTGCTAGAGTACGCTATGACATACTCTTTCTCTGCAGAGTCCGGATCTGCAAGATCCTCTGGCCGGATCTGGCTCAAAACCGCACCAACAGCTAGTTTGGACCAGTCTGTGGTGAGAATGAACGGTCGTTCTGGGTCTGGCATGCGTAAGCACGCCGGAGACACGAGATCTGCTTTTAGCTTCGCAAAGGCGCGCTGGCATTCCTCAGACCAGATGAATTGCACGTTCTTTTTCAGCAGCGCCCTCAAAGGTGCTGACTTGTCCGCATACGCTTGTATGTGCTCGTGGAAATATCCAGTGGCACCCAAGAAGCTGCGAACGTCCGCAACATTTCGAGGCACCGGAAGCTTGTTCACCGCAGCCACTTCGTTAGGATCGGGCGCAATGCCGGCCTCACTGACAATAGAGCCCAGTACTCTGCACTCTGCAGCTGCCCAGACGCATTTGGCATATTTAACCTTCAGACCTGACTTACGCAGGCGCTCAAAAACCCTGCCAAGAATGCTGAGGTGCTCTTGCCATGTCTTGGAAAAGATTGTAATGTCGTCTATGTAGACTGACACGCCTTTGATATCTTTTAGCACATGTGCCATGAGACGCTGGAAGGCAGCAGGCGAGTTGGAAAGGCCTATAGGAGCCTCGTTCAGACATACACTTCCCCATCGGGGCCCGTAAAGGCCGTTTTGTGGTGAACCTGTTCGACCACTGGAAGGGCCCAGAATCTCCAGGTCAAATCCAGAGCTGTGAAGTATTTACAGCCGGACATGGATTGAAGCAGGTCACGAATATGCGGGAGGGCATGGTAGTCGCGCTTCGACACAGCATTCAACCTGCGGAAGTCTACGCACATACGCAGCTCACACTACCAGCACTGAGTTGTCCTTACCCCGGCCTTATTGCGTCATTATACTGTCCTTATATAGGGCGTAGGGACAATATAAGGCGAGGATAAGGCCCGAATGAGGATTGGGGGCAGCCGCCTGTCCTTACTTAATGACATCATAAGGACACTATAAGACACGAAGGATTCTTCCTTACAGTAAGGACATCCTAACCTAATACGTTCCCGAACGACAGGACACCGTTAGGACGAACGGCGGGACACCATAGGGACTGTATTCTTTTGAGTAGGAGATATCTAGGACTGTGTAGTGACATGTGTAGTGACGGTGTATTGCTCTTGCTCTTGCTCACGGGGTGTATGGTGCATCACATACATGCCATGCTCGCATTATGTATTCACTGGTTGATTGGCTGGAGGGCTGGCAGTGGCCAGCAGGCTGCACAGGGCAAGCATGTCATGCCCTTCAGCATGACCACACATGGCTATGCTGAAGTACATGACAAGCACTCTTCCCCTCTGTAGCACTGATCACTGCACCGCTGCTGCTCATAGAAGCAAGCTGTAACCTCGTTGTTCTGTATTCAGCCCACTCTGGTTATACTTGTGGCTGATGTTACAGGAACGTCGGTGCAGTGCAATTCAGAACATCTCATCTGATCATGCTAAGTCATATCCACACAGTGTCAGCGCCAGATCTGCACCCATCCACATCAGTGACGCACATTAGATGCAAACATCTGATGCAGTTGAAAGAGAACCATTCCATTCACAGAAGTTTGACTACCTCAGGCAGCTGCGATGAAGTGAGTCTTTGCATCGCACAGCACCAATCCACACTACAACATCAACAATACATGGCTACCCTGCTTCACAGCTTGGCCGTATGTACCTAGGTAGCTTCCGATACTTGTGAAACTTAGTGTGCGACCATGGTGGGTACGCTGCAACTGGTTGCTTGGTGTAATGAGTCTGCTCGTGCCTGGAGCGAGTGGGACACCATGGAAGCTACAGTGGAAGCTACAAATCCGACGGAAAGTCAAATTGAGTGCTTCATCTCGCCATGAATGTAGGCCGGCGTAGGCCGCAGACGTGCGTGATTACTGTTTCTGTGCTCTCACTAGTCACGGCAACACTGTTCAAATTGAGTGGCTGCCCTCGCTGAAACGGAAAAGAAACTTACATGTCACGAGGGAACTTTGATCGTTCTTCATGACCAGACCGATGTGATGTGTTGAGCGTGGACAAATGTGCATATGTGCATCACCGTCGGGCGGACGTCTGTGCGCTGGCACATACGCCAATCAGCCGTACTAATGTTCTGCAAGATGATGTCATACCTTGATATACATACGAAGTTGCACACTGTGGCTGTGGCATCGATGCAGCGTCTTTTTGGCTGCTGCTAACAATCGCGCCACGAACCGACTCGCGATTCAACGACCACAATCGCTCTACTTAAGTAAGTATGTACTGCTAGCCGGCTACATATGAGATGAAGCAAATCGCCAAGATACATGAGAAACCTTTCTGTGATCGCAGCCATTCGTGCCACCTCGTTGTGCGCAGCCATCCCAGATAAATTCGCATGCAGGCGCTACACCTGAATCCTTCCATACATATTATGGACGTAAGACTTATTGTGTTTCGCATTCGTGCCGTTTATGTCATTTCCAGCGCCGTTCGAACTGATAGTTCATGCATCCGTGCGTGGATGCAGGAGCACTGAGCCACACCCGGAGTGCCTGTGCACCGCCAAAGCCCGCATCACTGACTTGCGGAGCAGCGTTCACTATTATCTGACACACGTGATGCAACATGTCTGTGCCTGGGGCGTAAGCTGTAGGTCTAGCAGTCTAGCGCCTTGCAGCCTAGGAGAAACGGCAGCACAATGGGCAGGCAAAGCAAGCGTCCGATCACGTTTCGCACAGTGTAGTACACGTCGACATCGATGCTTGTGTGATCTGTCCATGCTCTATGAACGAGGCTGTTGGAGTCCGAATGTGTGATCTGCTGCGCATTCGACGTCGGTCCGGCTGTATCGCATCAGCACAGGCGCAATTTGTTGATTGCAAGCTATCCGCCGGAACAAACTAGGAAGGTGATGAATTCGTATGATCCCATATCACCCTTTTTTCGACGCCGTGCTGCTAGCACTGGATTGTCACGCAAGTATTACCGCTCACAGGCATCACCCACCCCAGACCTATTGTCGCGGCTCCACACCATGAATGTGGATGCCGGAAAGTCGTAAAGTGACCTTCGGTTCGTGGACGACCACATCTGACTCCTGACATGCCTCGTGTACCCCCATTGCAGTCCGTACATTGGCATCACAAGATAACAGCACTGTAGTCACAACACACAATGATCATTATGATTCGCAATTTATGTATGTATGTCCAAGAAACACGGTTCCCTGCCAAACGGCCGCGTGTAGATTAATGGGACCGGCTAGCCAAGATGAAAGACGCAGTCACAGAGTCCGAGTAGCTGTGATTTATCTACATCAACGAAAGCATTTCGTAAGTGGGCTTGAGAAGCTTGAAATTAAATGTGCCCGTGGCACATGTCATGCTCTCTCGTTTTGAACAGCAAAATGTGACAGCATTCATAAGAACCTTGCACAAATATGGTTGGGGTACCCTCTCCTCAACATCACTCACTCCAATACATATAATATCAGCCTAATGTTCATCTCTGCTGCCTATTCAGGGCTTGTCATTACCGTATCCTTACACACCAGCTCCTCCTGACCAAAGCCAAGCCCAAGACAATCCTTACAATAGGGACACAGTCAGGTGTCCTTATGACCGTTGTGCCGGCCTGGCCCCCCTCATAAGGACAGTGTTAATCACAAGGTGGCTGTAAGGACAACATAGTGCTGCCTCACCGTAATGCTCGCATATGGAATGAATAAGGTCAACTCAGTGCTGGTAGTGTCGTCCGGCTTACGTGGCTTCGGCACAAATAGCACCGGAGAGAGAAAGTTGGTTGGACCGTCAGCTTTCTTAATCACTTCCTGCTGCAAGAGCAGAGACACTTGCGTTCTGAAAGCTTCCAATTCTGTGTATGAGAGCCTGTGTAAATGCGTGACTTACAACGCCTTGGACTTATATCGCATTGTGGACCTGTCCATCCAGGTATGAGGCTCGAGACGCAAGTCTCGAACCTCATATCCTGAAGAATGAGTATCGTGTAATGTACTGCGCGGCCATCTTGATCAACATAAGGGTGGTTGTCGTCGTTAATGAAGTGAACGACACACTCGCACTTTTCGTGCGCGACACGGAACAATCAGTACCATCAAGGATACACAGATTCCGCAGCGCAAATAACCTAAACCAAACATATCTTTGCTTGATGTGCGCTGTGCGACGTTGTTGGCTGCGAAGACAGCACCGTGAATCTCAGTTGTGCCAGCCTGGACTTTGATGCTGGCAGCAATGGTGGCCTGCCCCGCTCGCGACAGATATATATAGAGCTTCAGCAGATCATTCATCGTTCTCACTGTTCCAGACAGGCATAGCCATTCGATCGTTTCCAAACACAATTATCACCGAAGTGCAGTTGTGTTTTTGCGTCGTGGCACGAAAGCCGACTTGCTGGAACGGAGAGGCTTCCGATCGGACGTAATGCCAAAGGCGCGGTTGATTACGAATTTGAAGTTGCTGTGTAAAAGGGCGACGGGATGCCGAGCAGTACAGTCGAGAAGCAGTCGCCCAGTACTACAGCGACACTAAATGACAACGCAAACTCGCCGTGAAAGCTATGCTTGACATGAAAATGACGAACTAAGAATGTCGCGTGTTTGTGCTGTTGTTCTGATGCTTGTGCTTGGAGTTTTATCGAGACTGCGTGCCAGCGAGGGTGGCGTGGTGTACAACCGTCAGGGAAAATAACATGGGGGCCCTCGGTAGCAAAGGCCAGGTGTGTCAGAAATGCTATAAGCTGTCAGGTGAGACGCGCAGTCTCAGTTCAAATCAGGTCAGGAGGCCAGTGTTCCATACCTGATGCGCACAGAGGTAGAACCGAGGAACACTGTAAGAGGAGATGCTAATACCGTGAAACAGTAAGAAGAATGGTTACAGATCCCAGTGTGCACATGCTTATATGCACACTGAACACTCAAGGTTGTCACAATGCATAAGCCTGCGGGCAGCAGTGTGGTGACAGGTGCACCCATGCACGAACGATCCGCGGATCCAGTGTAGGGGTAAGCCGCCAGCTAGGATCGTCTCGATGTAGTGAGAGAGATCGTGCGAGGGTTTCCCGCCGTAACCTTGAGTGTTGAGTGTTCAGTGTGCATATAAGCATGTGCACACTGAGATCTGTAACCATTTCTCTCTACTGTTTCCCGGTACTAGCACTTCCCTTCAACATCTCTCGGTTCTACCTCTGTGCGCAGCAGGTATGAGATGTTGGCTGTCCTGACCTGACCTGAATGAGGACTGCGCGTCCGCCCTGCACAAAGATAGCTTTTCCGACATGGTATCGGTGATGTTAGCGTTATGTCTGTTTATGGTCTTGTTCAGGAAGCCGTCGGCCAATGTCTGTGCGCAGACACGGCGGGCATTCCACTGTTCTGCCGGCGCTCAGACTGCGGTCAAAAGCGCAGGCATCATTTAGCTCTCTCGTAGCATATTGTTGTTAGATACAATTCGAGAAGCTTGTTTTAATGATCAGCGCTGAGAAAAGCGAACGCGTTCGCTTGTTCTCTCAACCTGTTTGCTCGCGAGCAATCCCACTGGTTAGTTGCTGCGCGCGACAAACAACCATCTGTCCCGATGCAGGATGTCTCTTTCGAACGCCAACTCCAACGCCAACTCTCCTCGCGAGGAGAGGCGTGACGATGCTGACCAGCAGCCTCTCGTCGACAGGGACGCTGACCAGCAGCTCCCTGACGGAGAACAGCCTGCGGGTATGTTGCTCCGGGGCGGCCGAATTGTCCGGCCACGACCCTCTTCCCACACTGGGCAGAGCAGTCAGCAGGTGCCTTTTTCCTCTCATGTTGTGAACGATCCTGGTCACACTGAGTCACTCATATCACTCGAGACGTTAACCGAGGCGCTGCGCGCATCTCGGGGGCGTAGCGAACCTGATTTGACTAAAGGGAAATTGCCTGATTGGAATTACAAGACTGAAAGTTTCGTTGCGTACGAACAGAAAGTCTTTTTGTGGTTAGGTCAGTTCGAGTTAGACCATTTGTTGCAGCACGCACCGTCTGCGGACGAACAGCGTGTTCACGCTAGGGCGAGGACACAGGTCCTAATGTCTTTGCCTGACGCGGATAGGACGACTGTCTATCGCATGTCACATTTGTGTGAAGCATGGTCTTACTTGACTGCCAAGTACAGACCTAGCACTGAAGCCGAGATCCACAGACTGTGGAGTCGGTTTAATTCTTTGTCACAACACAATAAAGATGTCGCGACATATTGTGGTGAGGTGATGAGTGTTTACACTCAACTGGAGGCACTAGGTGCCGATGTGGGCCAGCGATGGCTTCGATTGAAACTGTTAGAGGTGGGGGAGGAGTTCAACGCTGTGCGCGGCGAAGTTCAACACTCCTCCCCTCATGTTATAATAGCCCGTTTGACTGAGCATGCTGATTTGCTCAAACAACAGCGGTCGCTGCAGGCTAGGTCTGGTACGCCCGCGGGCAAACCAAACCATGGCTGGCGCAAGCAGCACCGTGGTGACGGCCCTGTGGTCGCTGCTCTCGCAGCTGGCCAGGCTCCTCGCGAGGAGACCAGGACCTGTTTCTTCTGCAAGAAGAAGGGACATTTGCGTGCGAACTGCCCCCAACGCAAACAGGCTGCGGCCAGAGATGTTTGCACTATTGAAATGCCTGCCAAGTACCCACAGCCGGACGCGTCCATGCCGTGGAACATCATTGTTGATAGTGGGTCGGACATGCATATAGTAGGAAATCGGGAAATGTTCACTGAGTACGGCCCGTGTCAGAAAGTTGCCAATCTCGCGGGACCAGGGCAGCTTTCTATCATGGGTAGGGGAACCATTCAGGTGAACCTAGGTGCTTATGTGGACAAGCATGGGAACACGCATCCACTGGATGTGGAAATCCCTGGTGTTTACTATGCCCCTGAATGTCCGTACAACCTGCTCAGCACGATGGGTCTTAGATCAGAGCAGATGTTCCTAGACACGCGTAGAAATGTGTTGTATGTCCCTGGTCTGGGCGATATGGCTACCGGCGTAGAAGATGACGTCAAGTATCAGGAATTAGATGTAGACGGTCATCCTGTTTTTGCTTTTAAAATGGCGGTGGATACGAAACCCATTCTCGTCGGTGCGCCTGTCAATAGGGGGGTAGTCTGGTCTAACCATAGCAGTCCGACCTCAGTTATTGAGGATCAACAGCAGTGGCATCATGTGGCGGTTGCGGCCGTTGACCTGAAGCGACCCAATGCTGGGGGAGCCGAGGTCCCACATGATGCATACTTGCTGGAACCTGCTTTTCTAGCACACTTGTCTTTTCATCAGTCTAATTGGGTTCTGAAACGTATGCAATCTAACAGTGAATTTTATGGTCATTTGAATTTGGATGTCGATTCCGAGCCATTGGGGAATCGGTGTCACGGCTGCAGAATTGGCAAGGTGCCTGCGGGTAACTTCTCTGCCAATGATCGTGAGCTCATGGGTCAGGCCAAGTGGCCTGGTGAGCAACTGCATGCCGATTTAGCTGGTCCTGTCTCTCCGGTAGGAATTGGTGGTGTGAAATATGTTTTGTTTGTGATGTGTGCCTTTACCCGTTATACTTTCGTGGTAGGTCTGCGCAAAAAGAGTGAGGCTGCGGCCATGATCTCTTATATTATCGAACGCATTCGGGTGAATGTGGTGAAGCCAGGTGAACCGGGTGTGCGCATCCTACACACCGACAAAGGGGGAGAGTTTATGGTCGCGGCCTTAAAGCTCTACCTCCAGCGTCGTGGCATCACTCACCGCTTGACCCCCACAGCCGCTCATCGCTGTAATGGCATGATCGAGAGGAGGATCGGAGTGGCCTTTGAGTCACTCCGTGCTGTGCTGCTCGCGAGCGGCCTCCCTCTGTTCCTGTGGATAGAATGCCTCGCCAGCGTTGTCCATGGTCACAATCTCACGCCATCGTCGGCATTGTACCATGACAAACTGGCGAGCATCCTCAAGGGCCTGAAAGCTCAGCATGCTGTCAATGCGTCTGCGGACGTTGACGAAGCTGAACGGAGCCTGGGGAAGGGTAAGCGCATGAAAAAGGCCGAGCGCGATAAGTTGAGGGATGAGGAGAAACGCAAGTACAAGTTGCTTGCGACGACAGAATTAGATGAGTTTTTAGTGCGGTCTTGTGATAAGGATATCATTCCTTATATGGCCTTTTTCCGTGACACCTCCGTTGAGGTGTTCCAAGATCTGCTGCGGCAGCAGCGTCCATGGGGGGTTGAAGTGTATGCATACCCTAGGGATGACAAGCTGCGGAAGTTGTCCCCGCGGGGTGTGCCTGCATACTGGGTCGGGGCTGGGTTAGGCCCCAGCATGCAGCGTGTGTACGCCCAGGACGTTCCTGGGGGTAGGGTTTTTGTTGTGCGTCAGGTGATGTGCACTGCGGATCAGATGATCCGGCACGTACGCAAGTACGATGCGTCCGCCGTTGTGGACAAGAGGGAACCTAAGGAGTTTGCGAACTCCTACACGGTTGCTTTCGAGGGGGACGATGAGGGTGAGCGTGTTACTGACGCTGATGTGCCTCCATTCGCGGCAGAGCACACCTATGACGGGGGAGTGTTGCGCCGTCTGCGTGACCAGCTTCACACCCCCCCGGGTCATGGTAGGGTTCCTGTCATGGAAATGACTTTCCGGCAGGATAACCCTGAGCCTAGTGAGGCTGTGTATTCTCCACGATTTGGAGCTGGCTCCTCTGCGGAGATTATCCGGCGTGACCCTGCTAGGGCAACACCGGAAATAGCCAGAGCAGCTTTGCATCGCACGCGTGCAATGTCCAGAGCTGCTGCTCACCCTGCCGTCCCTGCTCCCCCTCGTGTTCACGGCGAAGTGTATCATCCTGTTGCCACGCCCTCTCGCACTGCGCGGTATGTTGTCACGCGCAATGCTGTGTTGCACGACCCTGGTGTAGAAGTTGCGTTCCCCGTCCAAATGTCTGTCAGTGCGTCTGACGAGGACATGGATGAGGATGACGACGGTCCCGGCATCTATGATGACGATGACGAACAGCGCATGGACTACACCGTCTCAGATGATGAAAGAGCTGCGGCTCATCAGAATCTGGAGGCTCAGCGGGTCCGTTCTGGGAGTAATTCGGCAGCGGCCTCAGCATCTGGCGCGGGGGCAGTTGCTCAGCCCTTGCGAGGAGCTGAGGCGCCGAGGCCCTTCTGGGAGGATGAGCCAGATGAGGTGGAGACCGGATCCGAATTAGGGGGAGAGGATCCGGACCCCTCAGCCGCAGTTGGGGTTGATTTGCCTGACGAGGTGAGGGCCATTCCAGCCGCCTTGCCTCGCATTAAGATCAATCCTCTTGTACGCAGACGCCTTGTTCCATTGGCTGCGGATGTAGCAGCTGTACAAATGCATGAGCCTGCGGGCTCTGACATTGCTAGTAGTGAAACAGTTGTAGCTGCTATTGATGTTTCAGCTTGCGATCAGGACACATCAGCCGCGGCTGACTGTGGAGTGTCCTGTGCAGGCCTGAAGCCTCAGCATGTGGAGTCTGGTGAGCAGCAGAGTGTTCAGCGTCGTGGGTCGCGCCGAGCAGCTGCCGCCAGGAAGCAGAAGGCCTCCTCCGACCCTGATATGCCTTCTATGAAGGAAGGACTTGCGGGTCCGGACAGGGATGCATGGCTGCGTGCCATGCAGGAGGAGGTAGATGCACTGGGTGAGCACGGAACCTTCGGGTTGTGCTATCTGCCTGCGGGCAAACGGGCTATCTCGGGCAAGTGGGTGCTCAAGATCAAGCGTGGGCCTGCGGGGGAGATTCAGCGCTACAAGGCACGCTACGTAGCGCGGGGTTTTTCTCAGGTAGAGGGTGTAGACTTTTTTGAGACTTGGTCACCTGTTGGGAGCTATGCGACACTTCGTGTGTTGCTGTCAGTTGCTGCTCAGGCAGATTTAGAAATTAGACACATAGATATACAGTGTGCTTTTCTGAATGGTGAGCTGGAGGAGGAAGTGTTCGTTGAACAGCCCCCGTACTTCACTGACGGGACAGCACGTGTATGGAGATTGCATAAAACCCTGTATGGCCTGAAGCAAGCTGCTCGCGAGTGGCATAAAGCTTTAGTAAAGGTCTTAGCAGAGATGGGATTTGTGTGCGCACAAAGTGATCCCGGACTGTATGTTAGAACATCTGGTCTTTGTTTTATTTTTCTGTGGGTCGACGACTTGTTCATATTTAGCGGCACTGCGGGGCTGCAAGAACTTGTCGACATAATCCTCACGAAATTCGAAGGCAGAGACCTGGGTGAACTAGCCTGGGCACTTGGCACTGAGATCATGCGTGATCGCAAGGCCAAGACAATCACCATGACACAGCGAAACAAAATCCATAGCCTGTTTGAAAAGTATAGTATGTCTGATTGTCGAAAGTCTCCCACTCCGTTAGTGCCGCGGCAACAACTGAGGAGTGTGAAAGAGCACCCGGACCTGGAAAAAGCCAGTGCTGCTGAGCATTCCAGGTTCATGAGTGCTGTAGGAAGCATCCAGTACATTGCAGGAGTGACACGACCTGACCTCAGCTATGTGGCACATGCCCTGGCCCGGCACATGTCCAGTAGTCTGAAGGAACATTGGTTGGCTGTGCAACATGTTCTGAGATACCTGCAGTCCACAAAGAACTTAGGAATAAAATTTGTAGGCTCTGAGGGACACGGGTGTTTGATAGAGGCTTATTCAGATGCAGATTTTGCGAACTCTGCTGATCTGAAAAGCGTGTCTGGTATGGTTATTCGGGTGTATGGGAACTGTGTTCTCTGGCGTTCGAAGAAGCAGAGTATAGTGGCTGGGGATACAACAGAGGCTGAACTCATCGCGATGAGTGCAACAGCCAACGAGTTAATGTGGGTGAAGCAGTTGCTTCTCGACCTAAAACTCGTCCCGTATAAGCCAACTCTGTGGGGTGACAATAAGAGTGCCAATATCTTGGCAGTGAATGCTGTGTCCACTGACAGATCCAAGCACATTCGTGTGCGGCACTTGCGAGTGCGGGAATATGTCCAGATGGATGAACTTAAGGTAGCATGGGTGAGCACTGTTGATCAGTTAGCGGATGTGTTTACCAAAGTGCTGCCCGGACCTGCTTTGTTAGAAGTTCGTAATAAACTCCAGCTAGTGGAGACGTAGCAGGGTTTATGGGGGAGTGTCACAATGCATAAGCCTGCGGGCAGCAGTGTGGTGACAGGTGCACCCATGCACGAACGATCCGCGGATCCAGTGTAGGGGTAAGCCGCCAGCTAGGATCGTCTCGATGTAGTGAGAGAGATCGTGCGAGGGTTTCCCGCCGTAACCTTGAGTGTTGAGTGTTCAGTGTGCATATAAGCATGTGCACACTGAGATCTGTAACCATTTCTCTCTACTGTTTCCCGGTACTAGCACTTCCCTTCAACATCTCTCGGTTCTACCTCTGTGCGCAGCAGGTATGAGATGTTGGCTGTCCTGACCTGACCTGAATGAGGACTGCGCGTCCGCCCTGCACAAAGATAGCTTTTCTGACAAAGGTTACGGCGGGAAAACCTCGCACGATCTCTCTCACTACATCGAGACAATCACGGCTGGCGGCTTACCCCTGAACCGGATCCGCAGATCGTCCGTGCATGGGTGCACCTGTCACCACAATGCTGCCCGCAAGCTCATGCATTGTGACACTCCCCCATAAACCCTGCTACGTCTCCACTAGCTGGAGTTTATTACGAACTTCTTGCAAAGCAGTTCCGGGCAGCACTTTAGTGAACACATCCGCTAACTGATCAACAGTGCCTACCCATGCTACCTTAAGTTCATCCATCTGGACATATTCCCGCACTCGCAATGTTCGAATGCAAGCGCGAGTGGAAGCGTCATACCGTAAGTTTAGTTGGGCGAAATGTTAAGTATGTGTGCGGAGTACTTAGCACATGACGCCTGAGATCTGGGATCACACCTGCATGGTCAGTATCTTAGTCAGATACTTGAACCATGACCTTGTTCGACCTATACAGAGAGCTGGAATGTGTCTTCTCGTTCGCGGGCTAGTGACTGCCACGTGTCACCCCGTGCGTGCATCCGCATGTGCACATGCCTTGTGCGCTACGAGGCACTTTCACAACACGCAAGTGCCGCACACGAATGTGCTTGGATCTGTCAGTGGACACAGCATTCACAGCCAAGATGTTGGCACTCTTATTGTCACCCCACAGAGTTGGCTTATGTGGGACGAGTTTCAAATCAAGAAGCAACTGCTTCACCCACATTAACTCGTTGGCTGTTGCACTCATCGCGATGAGCTCAGCCTCTGTTGTATCCCCACTATACTCTGCTTCTTCGAACGCCAGAGAACACAGATCCCATGCACCCAAATAACCATACCAGATACACTTTTCAGATCGGCAGAGTTCGCAAAATCTGCATCTGAAAAAGCTTCCAACAAACACCCTTGTCCCACAGAGCCTATTAATTTGATCCCTAGATTCTTTGTGGACTGCAGGTATCTCAGAACATGTTGCACGGCAGACCAATGTTCCTTTAGACTACTAGACATATGCCGGGCCAGGGCATGTGCCACATAGCTCACGTCAGGTCGTGTCACTCCTGCAATATACTGGATGCTTCCTACAGCACTCATGAATCTGGAATGCTTAGCAGCACTGGCTTTCTCCAGGTCAGGATGCTCTTTCATACTCCTTAGTTGTTGCCGCGGTACTAAGGGAGATTTGCGACAGTCAGACATACTGTAGTTTTCAAGCAAGTTCTGAATTTTATTTCGTTGTGTCATGATGATTGTTTTGGCCTTGCAATCATGCATGATCTCTGTGCCGAGTGCCCATGCAAGTTCACATAGGTCTCTGCCTTCGAATAATGTGAGAATGATATCGACAAGTTCCTGCAGCCCCGCAGAGCTACTGAAAATGAACAAGGCATCAACCCATAAGAAAATAAAACATCGACCAGATGTCCTAACACACAGGTATTACGCCACACTTGCACACCCAGGTGCGCCACTGGACTGGGTGCGCGATCTTGGGGTGAGCCGAATCGTAAGTCCTTCGGAAATGCGAGATTCGATGATCTAAAGGTATCATTGTGCTCTAGAGTCAATTTAACATACGTTGGTGGGCTTGGAACCCCTGTGATAGCTAGGAGATGCATCTGATGGCCACCCATCACCCTTTTCTACCCACCTGGTGGGTGCTCCACGTCAAAGGGTGCGCCGATTGTGGGTGAGCTGGTCTAGCAAAGTCACTGCAACCGGGTCTGCGGCGGGCCTAATCGTGTTTGGAATTCAAAATCACAGTACCAGAGTTGATGTACAGCTGTTGGAATGTGGAGCTGGGTTCCTGGAGCGTGGGTCACTACGACAGCTCACCCAGCGGGTGTGCCATGGTTCTGAGTGAGGTGCGCTTTGTGGGAACCTGGCCGGTGAAAGGCCCAGCGTCATGGGGATCCGCAGAGCATGGCATGTTACACCATCTCATCAAGTGGAGGAAGGCTGCTAGGCTCAGTCTGCTGGTTGGATAGTGTGTACTATGTGAAGGTTGTGGATGAGCCTGTTCAAGTCAACACTGAGGCGGGCTCAGCACCCTCTGCACATGCCAATGTGAATTTAGTTGGCTCAAATCAGCTGGGATGTGTCCGTGAATGGTGAATGGAGATTGCACGTGGTGTCCATGCCGTGTGACTGAAGTACGAGCCAACTGCGCCATACACCAGATCAGATATCCGTGCTTTCGCATAAATCTGTCACCATTGAAGAGCATGCTGTAACCCGTGGTCGATTGTCTGCAAGGTCTGTCCTAGCAAAGGCCACACAGAGCCATCGACAGCCCGTTCAATGGTGTTGCAGACGTGAAAAAGTCCGTCATGTCATATCCAACGGTCTACACAAAGTGCAGCATCCTTTAATGCGGCGCATTGCAATGGCGCGCGATGGTGTTCATGCTTTTAGACGTCGCCGAGGTACGAACAACTGTAGATCAGTGCATCGTTGCCACTCCGCCACACATGGTTAAACATCAGACGACCCGTGCAGCGGACAGCTATCCCGTGTACGCCAGTGCAAGACATGTTATATACTGGTGCAATTACATGTCGAAGCGATTGCATGGACAGATAACGGCCACAACACAGCATTCGCGTGTAGTACTTGCGGTAGCGTCGCTTGCAGGCAGCCGTCGCTACGAAACATAATTACTTTCTGAAGTGGATATTTAACTTCGGTGCGTTAGGGAAGGCTTTTGATGCTGCGTTGATCAGCCCCTGCATGTCGCCGTGTCAGTTGCAGCTCCCCGTTGCAGTATAACCATGTGATCTGCATTCACCGATGGCGCAGATCGTTTCGCAAGTATGTATTACTTGATCCTCCATGCCGTAATATCTTTTATGTCTGTACACTGTGCTGTCGCGCACATTTCACGAGCGCTCGTTGTTGATCAGATCAAGCCCCTCGAGCAGACCCCGGGCCCGGCGAAGACAAGGGCGAGCTTGTGTTCGCGTGAGTGACGTTGATTAGACTCTGTTTGTTCCATACAATGTCTTGAAATGGTGCATACCTCGAAGCGTTTGCCTGATGTCAAGAGCTGTGCTTGCATGCAGGTGCACTTGCTACACCTCTCCAACTTGAGACACAGATCCGATGTCGACAATCAATGTGTATTTTTCAACTCTCAATCCGAGACCTTTGTTGTGCAGAGGTTCGTTCTGAGACTGTCAAGCTAGCTACTGACTTTTGGTTGCAGCTTTAGCACAAACGGTCGGTCACATGATACTGATACATTTGCTGTAAATGGTCACAACGCCTAGCTGTTGTTGCTGATGTCCTGACTCGGATGGCTGCCAGCTCTGGACGTCTCAGAAATACTTGCTCATCTAGGTCTGCAACCAGCACACAGATTGCAACATACAGAGATTGAGGCATCGACAATCGGTACAGCCACGATGAGGACATGCAGCATATATCTGCTGACCGAAGTGGCCTGATGGTCCAAATGGTTTGCTGCTGCCCCGATAGCTTGCTGATGTGTTCAGTCGATCGATAGACTCATTTCATACTAAGGTGCTCTGAATGAAAAAACTGATCACATGCAGGATGGCAATTGCCACAGCTTTAAATACCTGACAAGACCGATGCAGTAAGCCTAGCATGGCAGGTGTGCATACACTGTCTTGCATCTCTGAATGCCACCTTGCATCTTCATTGTTTTCTGTCCGTGAAATTTTACACCGTAGGTGCCTTGGTCTGTACAACAAGGCGTCATATCATCTCTGGTATGTAGGAGCAGACTTGGCGAAGGAGCAGTCCTCCTCTCGATCAGGCCACGTTCAATTGTGCAGTGAGCAAGTATATACCAGCTAGTGTCGATTTGATGTTGGATGTTGAGTGTATTTTATGTATGGTAGTATGCAATTTGAGGAAGACTGAGCAGCGCATAGTGGGAGCGACTTGAGGTGGTTCAAGGACCACCGTAGATGGGCGCCAGCGATGATAGGAATGTACCGAACACGTACGACAATGCTGTACCTGATCATGAAGCATCTATTTGATGATTTGCGTGTTGATGCAGTTCAGCGCACCTAGCATGCTCACGCATTCATGTGTCGCGCACTCGATGGCGCACTCCAGTGGGTAGTGATGGCACAAAGGCGAGGTCGAGGACCTCGTTCTAGTCCGAGGTGAATGAACTCGGTACGAGTCTCGTACCGAGGCCGAGGTGAAAAAATGGCCCACCTCGGATGGGGTCTAGGTCCCGTTATATCGAACACTGCTTAAAGCCTCAGACGCACTACTAGACACTGATTGGAAACCACATATTGCGGACACAGGTGCACAAGCCCAGGGCATGAACAAACTATAAATAAATTACTCACATTGATTACCACTGGCGATCCTGCAATTGAATTAAACAAGTGCCCGGTATGGACGATTACAACAGTTCTTATGTCCTCTGCATCAGGCAGAAAGCGTAGCGCGCCAGAAACTAACACATAGATGAGTTGTATCTCAAAGCTGAAAAGGCACGTAATAGGGGCCAGAAGAAGTATTGGGAGTGTGTCACTACCGCAAAGACAGATCACGGGGTATTCTACAGATGCAAGTTTTGTCAAACTCTCCTTTCAATCAAAAACCCACACGATTCTATTGCCAAGTACATGATCCTTAACCGAGAGGAAGGTGCTACGTGCAAGAAGCAGCTTCCTATCGAAACGCACCTCGCGGAAGCACGCCAATCCGCCGCTGGTACGATTCGGTACAAGTGCATGTCGTCTTGCACCACACAAGCACGCCTCACCGTTAGAGGCAGACTAAGGGCAGCTGGCGTGACACGCAGAAGCCGCGGAGTTGGCGGGTGTAGTCCTCATCGATTCAGCGGACGCTTCGTGTTCCGTGCCTGTGCGTAATGCTCTCACGGCACACACAATGCCAGCGAAAACCCGCGAAGCTTTTAATAGGCTATTATCGTCGTGGTTTATCTCTACTTTCACACCGGCACAGAGAATCGAGCACGAAGACCTCATCCAAGCTTTGAGTCTGTTGGGCATCAAACCTCCCACAAGGAGGGAGCTGCTAGGCAATCAGCTCTTAATACTGTATGAAACCACCAAGCAAGGAGTTATAAGCGGAACTTGAGCAAGTTTGGCAGGTTGTACGACAAGTTGCGAAGTCGTTTGAAGGTGAGTACTGCTGACAAGATGGTGTTCGTCGCACAGAACAAAAATGCATCTGTGGTGGAAGCATGTGATGAGGAGGTTTTAGTTGCGGACATGGAGGCACTTGCACATGAGGATGCAGAGAGGGAGGTGGAATCAATTGAATGACTATTGTAAGGTTTGTATGTCGACTGTATTGTATTGCAATGCTATATATTGATTGAACAAGCGTAATACTCCTTTGTACATGCCTGCACACCCCATCCGAGGTGTAATAGTGCAATCCGAGGTGAATCGTACGAGTCCGAGGTCAAATGGTACGAGTCCGAGGTGAAATCGTACGATTCCGAGGTCAACTCGTACGATTCCTAGGTCACCTCGGTTGATCTCGTGCCACCTAGACCTCGGCACGAGACGAGATGGACACTCACCTCGGCTCTGTGCCATCCCTACCAGTGGGTGAGCCTTGGTTTTACAGGCGCGCAAACGCGAGTGGGTGCGCAGACGCAGAGTGCGCCAACTAGAAGACGTGCAATATGGCACACAATCCAGGCTTATTGCCCGCTATTATATTGCATAAGTGATCCTGGGCAAAACTATGTCCAGCGACATCGAATTGATGAATATCGATCGGTGTGCAGTGGCCCGCGAATCGTAACGCACGGAGGCTTCCACATTGTCATCGTGCAACTGGTGCTGTGCACTTCTCATATGAAAAAGCACTTGCATTCAGCAAGGTTGTGTTGAGAGGGGCGTTCGCGAGGGCTGCAACCTCACATTCATGCTTGCAGTGCGCTTTGCTTAACTGGCAACGCCACGTACCCAGAAGCTTTTGGCACACCATTCCGCGGCTGATATAATCAGATCTCATCATCGTGAAAACACTGTGGACATGATCGTGGCTTTGCAAGGGATGACAGCAGACAGCTTGGCAATTTTCGCAACAGCACGACCACACACGACACCTGGCATGCCCTGATTTGGCTGGAGTTGGCCCTCTTAGACATACCAAAGAGCTGTCTGTTATTTCTGACGTAGACTTCTCGCGCGCACGGAACCTATAGTGGATCTCTCCAACATACAGTGCATATGATGGCCGCACATGTACCTGTCTCACTGCAAGCGCACCAGTCACAGGATGGCATGCAGCAGCAGACTAACATAACTCGAGTTCACAAATTGGCTGAAGCCATACATTTTAGCCTTTTCCGGCCTTGGATCTGAATTGTACTATCAAATCGTGCTGCGTTGCCGCGGAGCCATGGCATCACGGAGCGGACACGAGAGAGCCAGATTATGGCAGACCGTGCCGCAAACCAGTCAAGTGTTCAAACTAAGTAGCTAAGAACATTATTGCACGGTCTGTGCACAATGCTATGTCTCCTGCGTGCCATGTCACCGTTCGCTGCGTCGCGTCCGAGCCACTATCATGAAGCCACGGGAGGCCAAGTTCTCCAGCGATCACCTTCGGAATGCTTCCTTGATCCATTAAATGTACATATCCACTACTGTGCGCCTGCGCGAGCCAAATTGAAGCTGTTTCAGCACATTTAATATTTCAGTGCAGCTTGCGCACCCAACATGCTCACCCATGGGTGTGCATGCTGGTCGTCTGCCCTGTGCATACAGTCCGGGATCACTTTGTGCGCACACGAATCCCATCTCAGCTAAGACCTTTATCAAAGCTTTATGCCACTCGCGAGCAGCTTGCTTCAGGCCATACAAGGTTTTATGCAATCTCCATACATGTGCTGTCCCGTCAGTGAAGAACGGGGGCTGTTCAACGAACACTTGCTCCTCCAGCTCACCATTCAGAAAAGCACACTGAATATCAATGTGTCTAATTTCTAAATCTTCCTGAGCAGCAACTGACAGCAACACACGAAGTGTCGCATAACTACCGACAGGAGACCAAGTCTCGAAAAAGTCAATTCCCTCAACCCGAGAAAAACCACGAGCTACATATCGCGCCTTATAGCGCTGAATCTCGCCCGCAGGCCCACGCTTGATCTTGAGCACCCATTTGCCCGAGATAGCCCGTTTGCCCGCAGGCAGATAGCACAACCCGAAGGTTCCGTGCTCACCCAGTGCATCTACCTCCTCCTACATGGCACGCAACCATGCATCCCTGTCAGCACTCGCGAGTGCTTCCTTCAAAGAAGGCATATCAGCTGCCCTAGGGTCGGAGGCCTTCTGCTTCCTGGCGGCAGCTGCTCTGCGCGACCCACGACGCTGAGCATTCTGCTGCTCACCAGATCTGGTCTAGACTCCACATGCTGATGCTTCAGGCCTGCACAGGACACTCCACAGTCAGCCGCGGCTGATGTGTCCTGGCTGCAGCCCGGGGCGTCAATAGCAGCTACTGTTTCACTACTAGCAATGTCAGAACCCGCAGGCTCATTCATGTGTACAGCTGCTATATCCGCAGCCAAAGGAACAAGGCGTCTGCGTACAAGAGGATTGCTTTTAATACGAGGTAAGGCAGCTGGAATGGCCCTCACCTCGTTAGGCAAATCAACCCCAACTGCGGCGGAGGGGTCCGGATCCTCTCCCCCTAATTCGGACCCGGTCTCCACCTCATCTGGCTCATCCTCCCAGAAGGGCCTCGGCGCCTCGGCTCCTCGCAGGGGCTGAGCAACTGCCCCCGCGCCAGATGCTGAGGCCGCTGCCGAATTACTTCCGGAACGGACCCGCTGAGCCTCCAGATGCTGATGGGCCGCAGCCCGTTCATCATCTGAGACGGTGTAGTCCATATCTTGTTCATCGTCATCATCATAGATGCCAGGCCTAGCGTCGTCCGCATCCATGTCATCGTCAGACGCACTGACAGACATTTGAACAGGAAAGGCAGCTTCTACACCAGGGTCGTGCAACACAGCGTTGCGCGTGACAACATACTGCGCAGTACGAGAGGGCATAGCGACAGGGTGATGCACTTCGCCGCGCACACGAGGGGGGACAGGGACGTCGGGGTGAGCAGCAGCTCTGGATGTCGCATGCGTGCGATGCAAAGCTGATCTGGCCATTTCCGGTGTGGCCCGAGCAGGGTCACGTCGGATGATCTCCGCAGAGGAGCCAGCTCCAAATCGTGGAGAGTACACAGCAGGACTGGGCTCAGGGTTATCCTGCCGGAATGTCATTTCCATGACAGGAACCCTACCATGACCAGGGGGGGTGTGAAGCTGGTCACGCAGACGACGCAACACTCCCCGGTCATACGTGTGATCTGCCGCGAAAGGAGGGACATCAGCATCAGCCACACGCTCACCCTCATTGTCCCCCTCGAAGGCAACCGTATAGGAGTTCGCAAACTCCTTAGGCTCCCGCTTGTCCACAATGGCGGACGCATCGTACTTGCGTACGTGGCGAATCATCTGATCCGCAGTCCTCATGACCCGACGCACCACTAGTAGCACTGAAATGCCCTTACAGCAGCCTCACTTCAGCCATACAGTGTCCTTATATGCGTTGTTAGGCCTAAGCTAGGCTGATGTAAGGACAGTGCAAGGATTTGTGGCATGCTTGAAATCCTTACATAAGGACTGGTTTGGCACATGTTTGGAAAGATAGGGTTCCGTCCTAACAGGTAGGATGTCCTAACAAGTATAGTCCTTACAGATGAGGACCACATTAGGAGACCTAGCAAATATCCGTAATGACAGTTTAAGGATCATGTAGTGTCTGTGTTTGGTGTATGCGTGTGTAGTGTGCAATCGTCACCACATGATGCAGTTGCAACATGCAATGGCTGGTTCATTGGCTGATTTGTTGTGGCCAGCAGGCCACCTAGGGGAAGCGTGTACGTGTCATGCCCATCAGCATGACCACATGTGGCTATGCTGAAGCGCCATGACAGGCAGTCTTTCCCTAAGCAGCGCTGCTCACTGCACTACCTTGATGCCTTGCTGCCTGTGGCCCGCAGGCCACAGAAGTCAAGCGTGTGCGTGCCACATGTCACAATGCATGAGCCTGCGGGCAGCAGTGTGGTGACAGGTGCACCCATGCACGGACGATCCGCGGATCCAGTGCAGCTGGGGGGTGCCCGCGGGTGGCAGCAACATCGACGATCCCAAACGCAAACTGCGTAGACGTAGTTCTCGGTTGAGCGAATCCCATAAGGCAGCAGTTTCCAGGGTCACCTACTGCAGTTGTTGTGGTAGGATGCGGACTGAGTCCGCAAAGCGAATGTGCGCTAATGCTGCCCCCCCGCTGTGATGCTGAAGGGGACGCCTAGATGTAAGCAGACTGCCTCTGTGAGGCCGGGGATTTCCAGGCCATAGGTGATGTGAGGAGGGGGCTCCCGGGAGCAAGGCCAACCCCTGCCTAAATCTGATCCGCCAGGTTGCATGTCGCGGGGCACCAACCTGTTTTTCCATCATGTGACTTCCATAAAACCCGACAGACCCAATTCCATCATCCCTGAACCCACCTATGTGTGCAGTAAGAAACTTGCCAGTCCCTGAGATCCCACAAGATCCGACATCCCATTCCCTCGACCAGCGTCGACGCTTTCTCCAGAACGTCCGCCAGTTGATGCAAGATGCCACTACAATGCCAGCGCTTGGAGACTACCACTCTCAGTACCTCACTGACCTCTGCCATGTCAGAAGAGTTACTCGCATGCTGCATGATGCAGTCCTAGACCTAGATGAGGCCATGAGTGAAATGATAAACCGCTACTCAGGTCGACAATTGTTGCCAGAGTACTTCCACGATCTTTGCGATGAATTCCCCAGCCAGCTCTAGAACTAGCCTTATTTCCAACAAGGTCACTCATCCGTATTCCAAATGAGTAAACCCTTCTCTGTAAATACCACAATGGCCCGGTCTTATGATGTACCCTACCATTCAAGTCAATTTAATATCTCCATTTATCTGCTTACCTGAGCTTCCAGACTTGTCATGAGCTTGCAGAGCATACTCTTGTTTGCCCTGCTCCGCTCCCGTGTGTGGGGGGAGGTGTTGTAATGGCCAAGTCTGTCTGCTCAGAAGCGCACCTATTCCAGATGTGCAGGCACCAATTGTGGATACATGTGTATGTATCTCAGGCTAGTGCCCTGCTAAAATGAGTCAGCCAAAAGCATCCCAAAGAACACCTCAGAGTGCAAGCCTGTACCACGTCAGAGCTGTGCACATGAGCTGCATGCATACAGCTACATGTGCATAATTCCACATGCCCATAAAGTGCCACCAGCATTCCTCAGCATGTATAATCTCACATACCTATCCCATGTGTCATGCCACCTTATGCCTTAGCATTTTGGCAGTGCGAAGTGCCAGCGCAGGGCGTGCCCCATCATGCATGCGCCGCATGCATACCCCTGGACGGCGCTTGCGCACGCCAGGGGTGCAGCGTCAATGACCATGCCAGCCAGTCTACGTCTGTGTCTCCATGCAGCACCATCATGCTGTACTGGATTGACAAAGGATAATACATACCAATTCCCAATGCCCGCAGAAGATCGCCAGATCTCGCGGGATGCTGGACCCTGATCCGTACAGAGATCAACGAGCAGCGCGATCCCACAGTTCCACAGAGCTATCAGCAGCGAGGACAGCACAAAGCAGGGATGGGCCTGGGCACATATATTCCAAGTGTTTTGCTGTGATCGACACGATTACCTTTGGTCGATTGGGGCGCTCCTGTTCCAGTCATTCCACTGTGTGCTACATTGTTACCCGAGTCCTTCTCTCCTGTCGTTTCTGTACGCTCGCTAGGGTGCCCAGCTCCCTGCGCTACCCGACAATTCAACAGGTATCGGTGATTTGGTCCTGCTATCTATACGTAAGGTTGCTCTGCATCATCCATCTCTCCGAAAGAAGTTTACTCCGCGTTGGTTGGGTCCCTGTAAAATTCTGGATGTGGTGGGCCGGGCCGCGGCCCGTATATCATTGCCGACCACGCTGCAGCGCCTAGGTCTACATGATGTCTTTCACTTCTCTGTGCTGAAACCTTACAATGAGTCCTTCGATGCTGCATGCGCCACCAGCCCTGAAGCTGCCAAGTCATCGGCCACTGTGGACACGACCACTTATGAAGTTGAATGTGTAGTCAATTACATGCAGTCGCGGCATCGCGATGACGACATCTCTACACATACGCACATACACATACGCACATACGCAGCCTGGAGTAATACTAGTTGCAGAAACACGGGCACAACTCGCTATGCGTTACCATGCATCGGTCGCGACTACTGGCAGTGGATGCAACAAGACCCGGCAACCAGCGCTGCCTGGACATGAGGACTCATAATAGCAAGAATACACGCAGATGATCACATTGTATTCTCCTGTGCTCCGCTGACGATGCGCCCGGAGTTCACAAAGGCTACCGTCTCCGAATCCATGACGTTCACCCAACAGGGACCCTGCTACAAGTGCGACTACGATCACAAGAAAGATTGGTCATAGACCCTCCCAATGGAAATTTATTTACGAATTGCCGTCGCAGCTCGCGACGGACGCAGGACCAACGTCCCACCGTGCATGTCCGCGCTGAGACAGGAAGCCAATAGCACGCACATTCAGCGACTTGCCGGATGCTATCGGAGCCAAGCCTGTCAATAATGCAACACAAACTCATATAGTCGTCCAAGAAGCCGTTTGTTGACGTAATGCGTTGTAAACAACATGGAACAAAGGCTCGCGGTAAGGAGCACTATCAAACACCAGAGATAACTGTCAGCCAGAACACGCGCGCATGGAACGGCTCGTCGCATCTGAGCATCGGTGAGGAATTTTTACATAACTCGGGCTACTCAGAGCGGAGCTCCGTGGCCACCGTGGGACAAACTACAGATGTTTTGTCGTGATGCCTCACATGCATACGCACCCAGAACGTTGCCGAAACATGCCCGTTCTGCACCACAGCGACATCTATGAATTCAGCAGGAACTACACTACCTGCGAGGCCGATCCGCGCTCCATTTGGGGCTCGTTTCTTCAAATTCACATGTCCTCAGCCCTTTGCTCACCCTGGTTGCTCACCCCTTGGTGAGCCAACTTGCTGTAGCTCCTGTGTGACTACGAACTCGTGTGAACACATCAACAAAGCTGTCTTGTTCCGGAACCACGGTGTACATGCTGCTTGTATATATATATGCACGCAAAACTGCCTTTCCCGCAGGACCGTATGTCATGTGGTGTGCGCCAATCGCGATTCTGTGTCGAAAACGTGGTACACCTGTTATGTTGTGAAAGTGCTTCGTAGCGCACAAGGCAGGTGCACATGCGAATGCACGCACGGGGTGACACGTGGCAGTCACCAGCCCGCGAATGAGAAGACACATTCCAGCTCTCTGTATAGGTCGAACAAGGTCATGGCTCAAGTATCTGACTCATATACTGACCATGCAGGTGTGATCCCAGATCTCAAGCGTCATGTGCTAAGTACTCCGCACACATACTTAACATTTCGCCCAACTAAACTTTCGGTATGACGCTTCCATTAGCGCTTGCATTCGAACATGTTACAATAGAGTGAATGGGAGAGAACAAACACCGATACCAAGCCTCATCCGTATCAACGGCAACATACACGTGGCACACATGTAAAGGAGGCCTCGCTGACCTCACCACGTATGTAATCTGCCTCCGGCACGATCGGTCAGAGAGTAACCCCTCATGAACCATCATGTTCGTCCAGGCTTCCGGACGGCTTCCGCAAGGCTCTGCCGGAACGTTCCCGGATCCGTCACCATTCCGATATTTTAAGCATTCTTCCTCAAACAGTCCTCGGGATGCATTGCGGATCCTTCGCGCGTTCCGGCACCACTTCGAAAACGTTCCGGCGGTACACCCACGTGGAGTGCACTTGGAAGCCACCCGGTCGGAACGCTCGCGGAACTTCCTCCCACACTCCGGGCTGCCTTCCGGACGCTCCGCCAACAGTCCTTTCGCCGATCCGGGGGCTCCGCCACGCCTCCGCCCCTCTTCCGCGAGCCGTCCTCGCACCTTCCTCACCACCACGTCACCATTCTCCTAGTGCCCAGCGCTGTACATAACGTTATTTTGGGGTACACATCACGCCGACACGCTCGGTCGCGTTTTCCATACTGTGGCTCGCAAACACTTGCTTGAGCAGGGCATCACAGAGACATCCGACGAGTATAACTTGGGGGATCTAGAGCCCATTCGCGCGTTGTGCCATATGCTTGATCGTGAGCAAGCCGAACATTCAGCACAGCCCCGGCGTGCTCCTTCGGTAGCTGCGTCTGCGGCTGTCGCCGCGAGTGGTGCAGCTCCGACAGATCGGGGCACTCCCACCGGGCGCGGCAGCGGTCGCGGCCGTGGCCGTGGCGGTGGTCGTGGTGATCGCGACCCTGGCCCGTGTTGGGACCAGCCAAAAGCGAACCAACCGGTCCAGCAAGATTTCTCCCCTGACATGCTTATGGCATCTGATCCACAGATGTCAGTCCACACCAATGCTCTAAGCGCGCACATGTCCATTGCAGTCGTGGCAGCGGTGAATTCGCATGCCCTCCAGCATGGCCGCTCCCCAGCCGTTGGGTCCACCGTGTGGCCGCTTAAAGACCATTGGGAGATGTTGGCAGCGAGCGTGGAGCCGGCAGCAAAGCCAAGCCATGCTTCGGTCGCTGCTGCCACGCGCTCCCGCAACACAGTTGAGTTCAGCCCTACTGCCCGTGAACGCTCATATGATCCTAATTATTATATAAGGAGCAACCTTGTACCATATCAGCGCAGCCTCCAGTTGAAGTGCCGTTGAAGAGTCTGGACGCCACGGCGCCCACGCCTGTCTAGGACGCGCCTTCGGCACTCCCGACTGTTGCGAATGACGTGGAGTCCGCTGTCCCTTCTGGCGCGGATGACCGCGCAGCTACGGGGGGGGGGGGGGGGGGGGGGGGGGGGGGGGGGGGGGGGGGCGGGGGGGCTTAAAGGCAGACGCAACAAGCGCACAAAGACGTCCTCCCCTGCTAGCGCCAGCAGTTCGCACGGCGACAGTACCGACGCTGTTGCTCAGAGATCTCAGGATGGGGTCACTGTACCTTCCGCGGGTGCCAAAGAAGTGCACCCAGCCCGCCTAGCGCAGAAGCCGTCGGCACGCCGGCCAAATTTGCAGGCGGGCCGCGAGGATGTGTGTGATGTGACATGTGATGAGCAGGACTCCGACACGGTCGCCGCGCGCCGGGCGCACCTCGATGAGTTCCGTCGCGAAATGGCAGATCGTAAAGTGCTCACGCGTGTGTACCGAGCAATTCTGCAGTCTACGGTCACCCTTTCTCTGGCAGAGCTGGCTGCGCTCGCTGCGCATGACCGACTTGTGACGCTCCTTGTGACGCTCCTTGTGCAATTTGCCAAGACGCTGCGTGAAGCGGACGATGCGCATGTGCTCGACGGCCCACGCAAAAGCGTTGATGCTATCGTGGCTGCCGCACTCCGTTGAGTCGTGACTGCCCATGCCGGCGCCACTCCCGACACGATAAAAGTGTTGGCTGCTGCCATTTCCACGTGCGCAGACCCTAGCGGTGGCAGCGCTCGGTGGTCCAAGATACTCTGTTCCAGCGCGGAATGGACAAAAGTGCCGGGCAAGACGACCAACTGTAAGTTCCATTCGCTGCAATGCGGAAGTGCACGGGGTTCTTGACATCTCAGGTCCCCCGCGCCGGCGCGCCAAATCACCCTCAGGGGTTGAAAGTCGCTTTCGATGAGGGCGTAGAACTCAAAACCATCACCAAATCTGCTTGGCAGAAGCACAAAGGAGACTGGGAAAAGGGTCACCCTTCGTTCAATGACAACCATGACATTGGCAAACCTCATGGTATTAAACTACAGCAGCCTGTAACCCTCACTGGTTTTCATGGGAACACGACGCGGCATGACCATATGGTTCTAATTCACTTGCACCTTGGTTGTGCGTGCTATCTAGTGTATTATACGCTCGTCGACGTCGCCCCGGCAGATGTTGTCCTCGGACTTGGGTTCCGCAGGAAATTCAATGCCCCCTATCCGCTGGCATACCCTTTGTCGCAGTCAATGGGAGTTACTTCCATCTGCCTGGGCGTGCCGAAAGGATATGGGCTGTATTTCCTCAAAGGGCTTCAAAATCTGTTTCGGGGCCGCGACCCCACAGATGCTGGGTTCTGCCAGATTCTCCATCTCCAGACCCCCTGGATGACATGGAATGTTACCGGCAAACGCCTCACGCCCACGCAACTCAGTGGAGCCGTCACCGATGCATCTCAATGACCGAGTTGAGAGTGTCTGCATGGCGCTGGGTCCGCTCGTTTAAAGACCCGTCCCCCACAAATGTTGCATTGGCAGGTGTTTTCGATAGCATTTCGAAGGGGACATACAACTGTTCCATAGACTCTCAGGGCTGTGCCCTTGTGGATATTGTCACAATGCATGAGCCTGCGGGCAGCAGTGTGGTGACAGGTGCACCCATGCACGGACGATCCGCGGATCCAGTGCAGGGGTAAGCCGCCAGCAGGATTGTCTTGATGTAGCGAGAGAGATCCCGCGAGGGTTTCCCGCCGTAACCTTGAGTGATGTGTGTTCAGTGTGCATATAGGCATGTGCACACTGAGATCTGTAACCATTCTCTTTACTGTCTTACGGTATTAGCATTTATCTCCTCTCAAGCGTTTCCTCGGTTCTACCTCTGTGCGCAGCAGGTATGGAAACGCTGGCTGACCTGATGTGACCTGAACTGAGACTGCGCGTCTGACGTGGCAAGCTGTAACGGTTTCTGATAGATATGTCTTTAGGTCGCCAAGCTTTCTGCAAGCCGCGCTTGCCCTTCATTATTACACCAGTCATCGACGGTGGTGATTTGGTGGGTGATGAGTTCGCCCACGTCAACTCGTGTTGCAGGTCGCACACGATGTGTGACATGCCTGAGGAGGGTGAGGACACTGCGACACAATCGTCGTTACGTGTGCCTGACCCTTCACACGACCAGGCGCTGGGTTTTGACCCTGGCGCAATTCCAGAGGAACACCGCATCCTGATCGAGGCTGCACCTCCCGGAAATAATTTCACGGAACTGCCGAAATCTGCAGCAGCTTCATGCGCAGAGAATTCAGGCGTACCCCGCACATTCTGTAGGCGTACTCAGTATCACCTTAGGCAAAGGCAATTGCGCACAGAAGAGTCTATCCGCCGAGCCGCGGTCGAGAAAGCACAACTCGCCAGTGCCACAGCGGAGGTAGCTCAAGTCACGAGCTACCAGCTCACAGACGAGCAGACTCAAGAGCTACAAGCTCTGATTGAAAAGCACAAGGACCAGATCTCTTGGGACCCTAATGGCATTGGGTGCCTATCTGAGGATTACAAGGAGTTCTACCTCCAGATTCCCACGGAGGAAGGTGCCAAATGGAAGCAGAGGCCTTACAGGCTCTCATACACAGAATTGGAAGCTTTCAGAACGCAAGTGTCTCTGCTCTTGCAGCAGGAAGTGATTAAGAAAGCTGACGGTCCAACCAACTTTCTCTCTCCGGTGCTATTTGTGCCGAAGCCACGTAAGCCGGACGAGCTGCGTATGTGCGTAGACTTCCGCAGGTTGAATGCTGTGTCGAAGCGCGACTACCATGCCCTCCCGCATATTCGTGACCTGCTTCAATCCATGTCCGGCTGTAAATACTTCACAGCTCTGGATTTGACCTGGAGATTCTGGGCCCTTCCAGTGGTCGAACAGGTTCAACACAAAACGGCCTTTACGGGCCCCGATGGGGAAGTGTATGTCTGAACGAGGCTCCTATAGGCCTTTCCAACTCGCCTGCTGCCTTCCAGCGTCTCATGGCACATGTGCTAAAAGATATCAAAGGCATGTCAGTCTACATGGACGACATTACAATCTTTTCCAAGACATGGCAAGAGCACCTCAGCATTCTTGGCAGGGTTTTTAAGCGCCTGCGTAAGTCAGGTCTGAAGGTTAAATATGCCAAATGCGTCTAGGCAGCTGCAGAGTGCAGAGTACTGGGCTCTATTGTCAGTGAGGCCGGCATTGCGCCCGATCCTAACGAAGTGGCTGCGGTGAACAAGCTTCCGGTGCCTCGAAATGTTGCGGACGTTCGCAGCTTCTTGGGTGCCACTGGATATTTCCACGAGCACATACAAGCGTATGCGGACAAGTCAGCACCTTTGAGGGCGCTGCTGAAAAAGAACGTGCAATTCATCTGGTCTGAGGAATGCCAGCGCGCCTTTGAGCAGCTAAAAGCAGATCTCGTGTCTCCGGCGTGCTTACGCATGCCAGACCCAGAACGACTGTTCATTCTCACCACAGACTGGTCCAAACTAGCTGTTGGTGCGGTTTTGAGCCAGATCCAGCCAGAGGATCTTGCAGATCCGGACTCTGCAGAGAAAGAGTATGTCATAGCGTACTCTAGCAGATCTCTGAACCAAGCTGAGAGCCATTATGCTCCCACGGAAGGAGAGTGCCTGGCCCTTGTATGGGCCACCCGAAAATTCAGACCGTATTTACACGGCTACAAATTTCGTGTTCGCACTGACCACGCGGCCTTGAAATGGTTGTCCACGGCTCCTTTCGAAAATTCTAAGCTAGAGCGATGGGCGATGCGCCTACAGGAATTTGACTATGAAGTTGAGTACTCGCTAGATCTGCGGTACCCGGGTACCCGGCCGATGGAGCGTGGCACTGCCATCAATGCGATGAAGCGTATTCCAACGTCGACGAACTCCGCCGCAACGACCCGATGTTGTTCGCGCGGCGTGGAGAGCCGCAACACCCAGATCTAGCGGATTTGGTACGTGCGTATGTTGAGCGTCAGAAGCGGGCAGTGGTCGAGTCCTTGAGCTGCCATGCGTCAAGCGGTGACCGCGACCCGGAAGCAGCGTCGCAGCACGCGCGGGCTGCGGCGGAAGCAGTGGTCCACCCTTGTTTTCGAAAGCATATCTGAAAATCACGCTTTCCTGCGTACAACGCGGCAAGTGCCAGGTCAGGAAGTGCGCCACTTTCCAATACACTTAGAACGTGAGGCCCGATGCACGATTGTACACGTGACGGACGTGTTAGAGAAGCTCTTGCACGCCGCAGGCATGTCGATGTGGCCACCGTCCGATCACGCGGTGGCGCAGCTCACGAGCTAGCGCACGCTGGCCCCATCGGCGCCTTTGTAAGATCATGACATGAATGTCGTGGCCTAGCTATGTAGCTGAGCGATGCTCGTTGCTAGCATTGCTCGAGCCAGCGCAGCTGCGCGCAAATGCACTCACGCTGCGTGCATACATGTGCACATGTATGCATGCGCGACAGTGCGCTCAGCCGTGCCATCAGCTCTGATGCACACTTGTCTCTGCACTGCTTGGTGTAGTTGCAGTGCTCATAAGCCTTCTCATCCTTGAGGAAGCTCGCCCGATTGGGGCTGAGAACGAAATTAAATTACTAGATCGGGATGAATGGCATCTATGTTGTGACATGCCGAGGTAACAGTGAAGAATAGGCAGTGCTCTGTGTTATGAGCATGTAAGGGGAAGCAAAGGCGTCGGTGCAGAGCAGTGTTGAAACGGAGTGTAAGATGGTGCATTCAAACTAATAAAGAGATCAAGATACAAGATTCGAGTTCAAGTCAAGCAGTGCCAAGTCAAGATCAAGCAAGACTGGCGTTCTCATAGGTACTTTAGGGCATTGTATTAGCACTTAAGACTGCATCAATTCGCATGGTGACAGTTAGTTCAGCTTACTCCCTATTACCTGAGCCCATAAGCTTGTGTTGTCTAGGCCACCCACATGCCTAGCTGCCTTGGAACCATCCTGGTTCAGGGCCTTTGTAAGATCATGACAGTGCGGGGCTTCAATCTTTGGCTGGCATCAACGGCCGAGCTGTGGAACGTGCTCGTACCCCGCCTAGTGCCATGACTGCGTGAGTGGATTTGCGTGTGTATTCCTGGCAACGGCTCGCTGCCCGGTCTCTGTCCTGTGTAACTACATACATACTCTTGCAGACATGAATTGTGCACACCGGCCTATCCCCGACCACAGATGTGTCAATGTAAAGGAGGTCCACACTAGCACACGCAACAAATGCAAGCACATGGACGTACACGCCAGCAAATTAGCACTGAAAGGGTGTTGAAAAAATGTGATGAAGTTGCAACAGCTATGAGGACTCTTCCTGCCACACGTCGGTTGCAGCCTGTGCAGATGCATATTCACCTGCAACCAGTCTGAGCCCAAAACCACGCCAGCTTGCATTGCCCATTCTGCGATCCAGCAGCCACAGGATCATGTTGCCGATGCAGTACAGGTCGACTTGCACGGTCACCTTCTTGCTGCCAAATAGGGCATCGTTCGCCTCTCCCCAGGCTTTGATGTGCTCATCCTCATCATTCACTTCCCAGTTGAGCGGAACAGCATGCTCTAGATCGATGATTCGTGCATGCTGCTGTATGCCTTCACCATTGTGGTCTTGATCACAAATCACAACATTGTCCCATCGCAAGTCACAGTGGATGTACTTCAATGTGTGCAAGTGGCAAATGCCCTTCAAAACATGCAAAATGATTCCGTGCCAAGTGAGCTCAAGCGACTCATCCTGACAACCCATGATCATCATGACTGGCGTTCCTGCACAATGCTTTCTATCAATCATGCAGTTTCCATGCATTGCAGCTGGCATGTCACAAGCACAAGCGCCGTGCTAGGAATCGACAAAGCTAAAAACTTATTACCAATATGAGTCCAGAACCTTCCCACTGCTCGATTTGTGCAATCATCGAAGCAGCCAAAGATGGATGGGCACACCCAACGGAGTGAAATCAAAATACGCCGGCCAGCCGTGGTTCAAATGCTTGATGCTGACGGGATGGATGATGTATATGCTCGGCCGACTCCGCAGCTCAGTGTACAGAGCCATCAGCTTTGTCAGCCTTTCTGGACATTGCAGCTGCTGCTGGCTCTCGTGGCTGATGTGCTTCCGCACCACAGTCCTTGCTCCACCCACTTTGGCCTCCACCTTGGAGCGGTGCGGCAAGGCGCCTGCTGTTAGTAATAACGGTGGCTGTGTCCGTGGAAGACACCTGCTCAAGCGGTACAATATTGCAGCGCTGAGCAAAGCTTTTCGGATGATGATCATGCGTTGGCGTGGGTCAGACATGTTCATCTGTTGTCCTAAGCGGAGAGTGGAAAGCTTGAAGCCATTCTCCACAGTGGGCCGCAGCACTGCCCAGAATTGCACTCGAGGGCCGCACGCAGTGTACGCGAGGATGTATTTCACCTGAAACAGGGCACCAGGGACCATCAGCAATGAACAGGGTGGCACCTGGCCAGATTATGCAAGCCACACGCACAAGCATTTGTCCCCGCAATCATACCCACCTTGTTCCCATATCTCAAGTTGGCCCAGCGCTGCTGCATCTTGCTCAGTAGCTCAAATTCTGCAACGTTCTGCATCTCTGGGCTTTCCTGCTCCTCGCCCTTGAAGAGGAGGACCGAAGAGAACAGAAGCACCATGTCAGGCCGATCTCGACTACTGGTCACAGATGCATCTGACTTGTCGCGCGCACGGCTCCATGGTTTGTGGTCTCTCTGATCTTGCAGCAGCAGTTGCCACATTGGATTTGATATGAGATTGTCCCACATGCCTGTACATGTCCTTCAGTGTCAGGCGCGCAACATGGAGCAATGACGTCTTATCTATGGGGTCAGTGAAGATGTGGGGATGCCACAGTACGTCACTGCACATCGGCAACTTCCCTGAGACCTGCAGCACTGAGTAGACAACAGGCAGTGACAAACCCCACGCATCTCGAAGATCGAGCACACCATGCCACGCGCTTTCTCCTGCCAGATCGTCAAGAAACATTCCGAAGGCAGCTTGCCCAGCACATAGGCTCAGAGTTTCATCATTAACCGTTCCTGTCCTGAACATTGCTTTATCTTCTTCTTGGAGCTGTACTGGTACTGGCTCCGCACCGTCGAACCAGGTCTGCATTGCTCCAGTAACCGGCAGCAACAAGCCACTATCCCTGCCTTCCTGCAGCTTGTATAGGCCTTCCAACATGTCAGGTTCGGGAGGATCCTCATCTTTCAGCAGCGCGCGTGTATCCGTTCCTGCACAACGCCAGAATGGTCACAACAAGTGACGTAGATACTTCATACGCTAGCTTGCCGTTCATTTGCATGCAAGGCCAGAAATAGCCCAGAGACAAGATCGCAGAGCGGCACACCTCGCAGGGCCGACTGGGACAGCTTTTCTGCATAGAACGCATCTAGTATAAACTATCTCGATTTGTGATATTACGTCTGAACTGGAGCAGTGCTTCAACCGTTCAGGAGTAGGCGCACCCAGAGCGCTCGCGACGTTTCCATCCCAATCGGATCCGGATAAATTGCGAGCGTGCTCAAACACAGCCTTGAAAGCAGCTTCATCTCTCTTACAAAGTTCAAACAAGTCACTCTGTAGGGCCTGGTTCCTGATGGAAAGGAGATTAGCCAAGTCACTGTCATTGGTTGGTGGCAGTGGCTGGTCTCCTGCATTTCTGACCGCTGAAACGGAGATTCTTGACTCCATAAAATATCAAGTGTGGACCAGACACTGAAGACGACACCGAATCAGCAAAATCCAGACACATGCCGCTCCTCCTGCACACCAGCATTTCAAGATGCTTTACAGGACATGAGAGTCGATGTAGCAGGCTTGACAGGACACGTACTTAGAACGTAGCGTATGCGAATCGGTCATACACGTCACATGTTTTCTCCCGTACGCCACGCTCGCGTGCATCGGACTTGAGAGCATCTACAGCATTGCTCCGACGAAAAAGCAAACAAGACATTTGTAAGGCCTGAGCATCGGCAGATGTTGCCCTCGATGACATTCGAAGTTGAGCGATTTTGCGCCCTGTGCATTGATGACTCTGTGTGCATGGACGCACATCACGACCGCACCGCCTGTGCAAAGCCAAAACAATGTGCTGCTGTAGCGGTATCGGCCCCATAAAAACACCTTTATGCGTGCAGGGCTCACAGTCACGACGTGGTACGAAATTCTGGACTAGCTGGCGCTCGATCTCAGGCGTTGGGCCGCCTTTGCAAGGTGACCATCATGAGGTGACCGTGGAGACGACTACGGAGGAGCATCAGATGTTCTTGGAGCATAGGATGGGCCGGCTCGATGTGGGTAGAGCTTGCTTGCTGTGCCTCATGCTCCATGCAGGATCGGCGGAAACCAGTTCTGAGATGGTGCTCATCTGTCACCTGTCCCGGTTCTGCATCCGCCCCTGGGCGTGCACCCCGACGTTGGGCCAGGCCAAAAATTCTTGAACGGCGGCCACGCTCGGCAAATGCAGTAGCGCGCAGATGGACGCCACGCAGCCGACCGCCTCGCCGCTCATGCCTTGGAATTGACGTGTACTAACGAGGTCGTCGTCCCGCTGTCACACGTTCGGCTGCATCACGGCGCTGCTCGAGGTGCCGCTGGGTGGCGATCAGGCGGCCCGCGAGCGTGGCCTACAGGTGGAGGGCGTATCCACCACACCTAACCCCCCCCCCCCCCCCCCCCCCCCCCCCCTCCCCCCCCCCCACCCCAGGACTTCACGACGCAAGGACTATTTCTAGATACAAGCTATGCCAGACCACAAGGCATGCGTAGGCAACCTTGTGCGCACATGATGTACTTGTTGCCGGGTCGTCCTGCTCACGCTGTGGCATCACCCATTCAGCATGTGGTCAAGGTGCTCTAGAGTTGCCAATGTCCGCTGAGGTTTTGTCTGCAAAATTCCAGATGTATTTTACTTCGCACAGCAAGGCAGACTATCGGACGGGCTGCACAACACATTCACACCACTAGATAGTGCTTCCAACAGAGCCTGGCGAGAAACGATGTCGCAAAACGATTGCAGGATGCAGTTGAACGATCGATTGGCCTGTCATCATTGGTGTACAGTAAAGTAAATCTGAATTTACTGAGCCGTATCCTATTGGACATTGACAACTCCAAGTTAACGGGACCACATATGCCGGTGTGCTAATGGAGAATGAAAGTCGTGATTGCTGGCAGCTGGTACATCGCTGATTCCAGGTGCAGGTCCGGTGAGGTGTGTTTTGGACCGTCAATACAAATCTGGTCCCATCGAAGGCCTTGTCGTGGCACTCACAGCGCTGTGGCAGAGACAAGCAGAGCACATGCATGCGCAAGGAGGACACGGGAACTGCTGGACAATTGCCCAGAAGCAGGATCTGCCACAAGCAGGAACGCATGCATGTGCAAGGCTAGACGTCAATTAGTGCATAACCTGCAAGGAGAAGGATGCTCGATGTCGATGAGCTGAATGTGTTGACGTGGATTTCGGAGTCTCCCGACAGCGCTGGATGTTTGCTGCGATGCAGGCTCAAGACATTCACGAGAATGACTGTGATTCACAGCGAGCCATCGAAGCAGAGGTCCACACATCTGGGCGAGAGCATAACTGCATGCGATGAAGCTGTCGCTTGAAGGCATTGAATTGAAAGGCGCGCGTACAATGCGCACAGAGAAATCTGCCTCAACAGCGTTTTATACACATTTACGAATGGTGGGAGGATGCATTTGCAGGTGCAAACATTTCTTCCTGATAACTTGCTGTCAAGAATACTTCAGGAGATTACTTGATTGATGAATTCCTTGCTGCAGACCACAAGGCACGTACGCAATGCTTCCACTTCCGCCCGACCCAAGAGGCAGGTGTCAAAATACTGTTGGCAAGTATCGTGGAGGCCCAAATCTACTCTGACTGATCCAAGGCGCCTCCGGCGCAGCACCGGTGCTGCGTTCATGTCGAGCGTCGCACGTATCCAGTGCAGCCAGGGCACTCTGGCATACCATCAGTACTGGTGATCACTGCTGCAGTTACCAGCTGTCTAGAGTAACGGCGGCCTCTGCAGACGGCGTCCGGTGCAAGACCTTGCCATGCACCGGCTTCCGGTGTACATGTGCACTCCATGCATGTGCACATACATGCGGGCCCGCATGTCTGGGGCCCTCCCAGCCTAGGCTGCAGCCTTGCAGGCAGGCATGCATGCACAGGATATTATATGCAGTGGTGGCTGATTGTGCAATCTCAACGATGCATGGCAATTGATGCGGTGGACTACAATTCCAGGGCACATATGTGATATGGTACCATACCAAATACGGAGCAAGGGTTTGTGGGGATGGGCGCTGTGGCGGGTGGGCGCTGTGGGGGGTGGGCGCTGTACATGTGGGGGTTGGGCACCTAGGCCTAGCTAGGGCTGCTGGGGAGGGGGGAAGCCTTCTGAGGGCCATGAATTAAACGCATGCATGTCCGGACTTGCAGTTGCAGCCCAGATCTGGCATGTGCCCTGGAATTTTGCACTGGCACCGCAGAAGCACTTGACTTGAAGGCCATCACGTCTACTTTGCCCAACATATCGCTGCGGACACAGCTGTTTTGTTGATGACCCTTACCAAAGCCGTTGGTTATTTAGCTGTCCTTGATTGATTATTTGCCTACAGCCCAATCATAGTGAAGCAGGCAACAGCTGCGGAACACCAGCCTCAGGGTTTGCCTCACTTGAACCACCGGTTTTCAGCCAAACTCGGGGTAGCTCTCGGGGTGTTGGAATCTCGCATGGGGCGTGCGTCACGCGACACACGTGCACCACTCACCGCCACGCCATGCACTCCACGAGATCAGTGTTGACAACTGGATTGCAGAGTTGCGAAGCACGCAAAAAAGCTGCTGGTGAATGCATTCGATTTGTGAGACTGAGTGCACAGCAACTTTCAGCACAGAAATTGGTGAAGCACACGCATGTTCGGGCTCGCACGCAGAATAGCTGTTGGAGCTGGTGTACAAGGATTGAGGCTCAGATTCGAACAGGAGATCACTTGAGGTATATGTGAAGTGCTGATCGGGCGGATTCTGGTCGAGCTGCATGTTGGTTATTTGGCCTTGAGGCTGCGAATTTTCACAACACAACATCAGTGGCAATGCACTCTGGGGTGTCACCGTGGCCTGCCGCAAACATCCTTCCACTGAGAATGGAAAAGGCCATTTTTGGGGCATATTTGGAGGTGGACAGCACCACACATGGATCCCACCTGCTACATAATTTACATCTGCTACTCATACAAGTGCCAAGCAAGCCAACAAGCTGCTGGAATTGGGGGCTGGCATGGCGGGCTCGCTCGGCCTCAGCCTGTTGAGTCATGTTGAATCTGGATGTGAACACAACGAGTTTGGCTGGAAACCAGAGGAACCAGCCTCACTGCCTCGTTGACTGTAGTTATGTTATGAATTGCAACTTTGGGGCTGCTAGAGGCGCTCAGGGGTTGCCCGGTAAGTTCGGCGAGGGTGCGCACACTTGCCTGCATGACAGGTGGGGCTTTTCTACAGTGCATGGTTCGCAATGAAGCGGAGTCTGGCCAGATCTGGCAGTACTAATTCAGCGGCAACCGTGATATATATGCATGTCTGCAGGTGCAGAAATCAGTGAGACCTGCCCCTCAAGTTTGTTGCCACCGGGCTGCCTGTTTCCCAACACCCTCAGTTCAAATGTATCTCGTGGCAGCTATACCAATACTTCCTTGCCACTATGCGTCACGTGATAGCCAGTGGTAAAGCGGCCATATCACTGATCATGAATTGCCACAGTTGCATGAAAATGCCATTCAATGTCATTCAAGTTGGGAGAGCCTTGATCATTCAAGTTGGGAGAGCCTTGCCCTGAGGGGGAGAGTGATGCAGAGTCCGGTTCTGTGGTGCTGCCTGTGGTGCTGCCTGCGTGCAGCACCACAGAATCCGCGGGGGCTCCCCTCATTTTTCAAGTACATGCCACACGAATCTAGAATTCAGATCTGCAGCCCCACTGAGTCCCAACGAGGCCACTGAACAGCACATCAGACATGCAGGGCGGCTGGCGTTGTCACCTGGCTCACCTGGCGTTATCACTGCGTGCTTAAGCTGCCCAATTTGGTTGTGGCGGAGGGGCTACGTGAACTGTTGATTCAGATGAGATTCTGATGTGGTATTTGTCTTCCCTCTTTCACTCTTCTGTAGCACTAGCAGTACTGCTACGTGAACGGTGGCTGGCAACTTGCCAGGCAAAAGTCCCAAGTCCCACAAGTCTTGCCACTAGTCTTGCCACTGGCAAGACTTGTGAGATTTTGCAAACGTTCGGGTGCTTGGGATGCCGTGCACGGCGGGGAGGCATTCCGCAAAAGTGTTCAGGATCCTCTCCGGAGACGTAATGCACACGATCATCTATGCTCACCCATTCGCGGGCAGTCTGCAGCCGCAGCTGTGGGCAGCTACGGGCGAGCTGTCTGCTTTTTTGCCGCAGCTTCTGTGTTCAGAACTTTGAGACGTAAGGACGTGCATGAATGGACTCAGAGATGATACAGACCGGCCGCGGCACAGCGCCATCTGGTTTCAAAAGTACACGTTGGAACTGTCCACGGGGAATATGTGGCAAAACAAAGCCTGTACATAGTCATCAAAATGTGCAGGGCATACTGGCTAGTGGCTGCAACATGTGCGGCTTTCGCGTGTCGCGGGGCCGGGAAGCCGAGCGGTCAGCCAGCACGCATGGTCAGTGGCCGCGGCAAGTCGGCGACGGTACAGCTTCCGACGAGCTTGTCACGCCCAAGCTGTCACAGCTGTGCACAGTGTACACTGTGGGATCAATGTTAAACGCGAGTAGGCCTAGGTAAGATTTTGAAATCACAAGAGTCTCAACAGGAGATCCCTGACAGTTTACACCTAGCACATACGCTTGCATGCAATTCTGCTCCATCGGTATCGGTGGCTTCAGCCGCAGCATGCATGGGGCCGGCCTGGAGGCCGCCTCAGCTCGTAGCTATAGGGCCATGGCCAGCACCAGCTGGTGCTAAGCTGTAGGCAGCCTGGCATATGCGGTGATGCCGCTGTATACGTGTCGCGGACCAGCGGTTTCTGGATAGGTCATATGCTTGTGCGAAACCTCAAACTGCAGGGGCATGCATGATGCCCGCGTATGTAAGTACAAGTAACTGAGCCGTGTCCTTTTGGAGCCAGTACTTTCGTTTTGATGTAGCCATTCCTTTCGATTTTTAGCGTTAGTGTGGACTCGGCCTGTGAAGAGATATCTCGAGAGCTCCCTCCTAAGAAGCTGAGCTTGCAATGTGCACTACATTTCGTTGCCTTTCGCGCGGCGGCGCGTCCCTGCCGCCTCTAAATCACGCCTGGAAATGTACTTCAAGTATCCGGCGTTGCTGATTGGGAACCAATATCTCCCTTATATAGATTCGACACGCAAACCCCACTACTGAGTGCCACCGCAGCAGGCCGTGCGCAGGGGCAGACCGTACTACGTCGCGCACGCGCTCGATGTGCGCACCGCCGCGTTGTTCGGCCGTCACGATGTGAGTCCCTGATGCAGTCGTCTCCCAATGACTACAAAGCATTGCATGCGCATGCGCGGCTATGAATCTAGGAAGAGCAGGAGGACCCAGGCGAGTGGAACAATTGCGTCACGGCCTGCTGCAGCTTCGAGCTCGGGAGGCCTTGCTATGAAACTATGAGACGGCGTCACACGCGCACTCGCCACGTGTGCGTGCACGTGTGTGGCCCCGATGTCTCATCGCTGCGCTCAAGATTGCGACGTATCTCCGAGATACGTTGCGACAGGTGTTCAAAGCTGGCCATCGGACCTGCCGCCTGAGCAACAGGACATTCTCAGCAAGCCATGCGACAGTCTCAACGCGAAGTGTCATCTCGAGATATGCGACTCGTTGGAAATCCACAAGTCAGGCCATGTTCGTGGAGCAAGCTCGAGATCTAGCCAATTGCAACCGGTACGCGCGCACGTCTCGCCAGATTGCACCGCGGGCAGTCTAGATCTGGATGTTAACAAATTGAGCTGACCTGAAGCTACAGGATCATTGATGCAGCGCATCAGCAGGCCGCGGCTGAGCTGTTTTTCGATGCTACGAAACGCGTCCAGCATAGACTGCACGAGCACAAACACGACTGTAGCCAAGGGGCCGAGTGGATCTACAGGCCAGCTCGCCCGGCCGTGAACATGCACTCAACAGCGTGATATCCACAGCATTTTCTGTGTATAAATCAACGTCGTGTAGACGTAGCTCCTGGGTGTGCTCATGCGCATCTATACGATGCCCTGCCCTATGGCTACACGCGGGCGGTCACGAATCATGATCCGACGCACATGCTGACCACACAACATGGAACTTGCAACGAGAAATCTCCAACAGCCTCGCCGGCAGGTTTGAGTCATGTCATCGTCGCCCCGACTTGCGCGCCTGCCCGCCACATCTGCTCTGCCCGAAGAAGGTGATCAACAGATGATGCTCCTCATGAGCATGCCGCGCAGATCTACGATGCGGGGTGGCCCGCTACGCCGGTGTTCACATCGGAGTTTGTTGGCAGGCATGCATGCATCGCATGTGCGGTCGCGCTGGCGCGCAGATAATTCGAAGCGGGTAACCTGTTGTCATGGCTCACGGCGCCTGCAAGCTAGGGCGCAACTTACAAACGAGCTTTAGCCGCATGTAGACTTGGCAGCGCAGCTTGCCGAAAGGAATCCCCCGGGTCTACGATCTATGGCCGGCAGCTGCAGACTGTGGTAACAGATCCCTAATCTGGAGGAAGCGCACAGGACACGCGGTTACGGCCGGCAACAGCGCATATGCATACCTGTACCCATGTTCTGCAGCTTACGCTGTGTGCATGCACGCACGAGACGGGCGACACTAGCGTGGTGTTTTCGAGCTGGCTCAAGGCCCCAGATATACGTGCAGCCGCACTCATAGCGCACACACTGTGTTTTACAAGGAAGTTTCTCCAGGAGCCGCAGTGCTTATTTGCTTGTTGCTGTGTCGGTCGACGCGGAAGGCAGTGCCACTGCAGTGCGATGAGCATCCTCGCACCCGCTGCTTCCTACGCGACGTTCATAGGCTGCTCGACGGAGAATGACCCATTGCAGTTCTTCAAAGCTTGCCGTGCCGAAGCAGAGGCAGAGATGGCTCAACCCGACGGGTGCACTGCGCGGCCCACATGTCAGCCCTTGGTACCGGTGCGTGCTCATGTGTCCATACCTCTCGGTCAACAGCCTGGCTCTTGCATATCAAAGCTTTCATTACTTTTCCGCTCTCGTGCTTTGCATCGCCGTGTTGTTCCGGCGATTCTTCGAGACGCTGTGACCGGAAGCGCAGGACAGCTCACTTGTCACTGTGTGCGCTATTTCACACCCGATCTCTCACCTCAGCGCCGCAAGGACCTCTGTAAACTTTCCCACATGCCATTCGTACAACTGAGTATGCTCCTGCGCCGATCTTGCGCTGCTGTTTGTTCCGATGTTCCTCCTGCTTCCCTCCAAGCGCGCGCTGCTCCGTCACGATGACCCCGCACTCACGCCACTGCCACCGCCATCGCCTGGCCGACATGTGTGCGTGCTTCTGCGCCACTTCCGCAGTAGTGTTGGATTGTATATACGCATCTGAGATCTAGCAGTCTGTCGCATTCAATACCGTCGGTCCCCGATGTGCGGCCAAGCTCACCTGCTGTGTCGTCCCGCTGACGCTCACGAACAGATTTCTGCGGCACCACGGTGCGCGTGGTTGGCCGGCCCAGTCGCACGCATCCATGCGGTCTGATTCGCTCGGCCTTCTGCAAATGGAGCTGTGCAGCCGGATGCACGCGCCCATCACCCTGCAAAGGCTGCAGGGGTGACAGAACAGTGAACGGGAGAAAACCAACAGACCGCGGGCGCCTTACGCAGCATGAATTATTTGTCGCAGAGGTTTGGACGGGGTGAAGTAGACAGATGTAGCATCATTTGTTATGGAGCATGCATACTATATGTTGTAAATTTTGTAAGTGCATGCGGGAACGCTCCGCGAGCGCCTGTGCACATTCACTGTCTGTGCACACACGGAGGATATGGCATCGATCACCACGCCCGGCGTGCAGATGTGATTGCGCCGTGCGATGCCCGCGACTCTGCCTGCCTCTCCGACTACGTCGTTGGCACGTGAACGCATGTTGTGCCGACAGCTGTGCTCTGCTTGGAGTCTTCGAGCTCTAGAGTCTTTGAGCTTTCAAGGTGAACCTAGAGCGTCCTGGCAAGGCCAGCAGTAGCAGTAATTGTCAGCCAACGGCGTATCGAGCACCGTCCTGTGAGCTGTGGCGCCCTCGACGATATGGATGTTCTGCCTCAACACGGCTGCGTTGTGTTCCCTCCCAGAACAGCTGTAACGATGCGTACGCTGCTTGATCGATCAGCCCAATTGCAGTCCCCCTCGTCCAACCTCCCGCGTCTGTTATTCATTTAGGTTGTCAAATATACGTTGTCGCAGCAGCTTTTGCGATGCCTGACCGCGGCCTGTGCTGCAGACCCACCCTCCCGGATCCCAACCCCGGTGCCGCATAAGCACCCACATCACCGAGGGTGGCCTCCTCACCACCATCTACCGCTACGGCCCCCCCATGCCCCTCACGGACCTCCGCTTTCCACAGTTGAGCAACCTCCCCCCCCTCACCTCCCGCCGCCACAACCCCCCCCGCGGCCTCCGCCCGCCCCCCCGGACCTCCGTCCCCCAGCTCCCTTCCCTCTCCTCCCGCGAACCCGCCGAACAGCACTGGTCGTGCCACCTTCACCCCACGTCCCCCGTCGCCCCGTCGCACCGCCACAGCGCGTGGGGTGCGCGCGGCGCTCGCACGGCGCGCCGCGTGCACAGCCCCACAAGCTCGGTCCTCAGCCCATCTCCGGCCGCGCTCGCCACCCAAGAGTCAATCGACCTGCAGCTGCCGCCCTCCTTTCCAGCGTACTCCCAATATTCCGGAACGTTCTTCAGCCCGGATTATTTCAACAGTACGCACTCAATTCGTGGGGAGGACGCCCGCACGGACACCATCCAACTGTCCACAAGCACGCTGCAGCAGCAGGTGCAGGCAGAGTTGGCGGCTGCGCGGAGCATCACGGATGTGCACGGCTGCGATGTGGCTACCAGTGGAACGGACTGGTGCGTGGAGCTGCAGCTCGTGCCGACGCCGCGGCGGCGGAGCGACGGCGTGAGCCCGCGGGGGCCGCCGTCCGCGCCGTCGACGCTGCCACGGGTGGATGAACATGAGGCAGCGGGCGGCGGCGAGCCTCCGCGGCCGCATGTGATGCGGCGGCTGGACTTTGAGAACCCGTCCGGTGCTGCGGCGCGGCTCCTGGAGGCGAAGGGGCTGACGGCCGGGGCCCTGGAAGCGGCCGTGGCTGGCGCCCGGGAGCCGGGCGTGGGGAAGGCAGGCCACCCCGAGGTCCCGCCTCTATTCCCGGAGACCCGGCGGTTCACCAGTTACCTGCAGCAGCTGCGTGACAAGCGGCCGTCACTCGAGGCGCGGACGGCGGTGAGCTCAACGGCGACAATCACGCCACGCGACACCGCGCGCAGCCGCGCGCCCGTGGCGGCGGCCGCCGCCGCCGCTGCGGCTCCGCCGCCGCTGCTGCGCGAGGCGGACGCGGGAGCCGACGAGTCAGACTGCAGCCGCTCGGTGGAGCTGCCGCGGCATGTCGGCGCAGACCGCGCGGCGCCTGCCGCAGGGCCGGCGATGTGGCTGCAGCCGCGGCGGCGTGGCACCGCTTGCGGGGACGACAACAATGATGATGATGAGCCCGGCGTGCAGGCGTCACAATTCTGCTCTGCTTCCTCGCTGGAGGATGACACGTCCGATGTCGATGCGATAACAACTCGCACCGTATCGGAGCAGAGCTGGCAGGTGCCGGCCAAGGCGATGCTGCCGCGGCGCAGCCCCGGCGGCCCGCCCCCGCTCATGCATGAGCCGCGGATGCTGTGGAGGAGGGGTGGAGCCGTCGCGCGGTGATTCCATATCGGCAGAGTAACTCGAGCTGCAGCAACTGCTTCGAGATATTCTGCAACTTCTGGTGATGTCGGCATGTCACCACGTCATTCCACTGTCGCAGTGATTCAGGGGGTTCACCTGGACGCTCGATCAAGCCGACTGCCGGTTGGTCGCGCAACAGAAAAACCCAAACGGAGGGATTCCGTGAGCTGGGGTGCGCCAGAAAGGCTGCAGCCAGCTCGGATTTGCTCTGACGGTTGAAACGTCCAGAGGCGTTAAGGGTTAAGAGCTTCTTGTGGCCAGAGGTGCTCAATGCACCTGGGTGATCGTGGGGGGGTTACATATTTTTTCGGTGGGAGATTATACGTAGGCTTTCTTGAGTGTGTCTGGGCTGGGCATTGAGGCCAAGCCGGGACACCCCTCTTTTCCATAGGCGTTTTTTTTACATTTTAGTTTATTTCACCATTTCTCCTGCCCTCACCCCGAAAGGGGGTTCCGAACTGCTGCATGACTGTAGTGATGAATTTTGGGATAGTGTTTTTGTATCTTCTGCGTCAATGCTGCACAGCGCACGCCCGCCTAGCAGACGCTCGGCTGCGTGTGAACCTTTAGCTGTAGGGCTTATAAATACCAGGACTTTTATTCATATATTCAGTTCATCAGTAAGGGTGTATTAGTGTGGTATTAGAGGGGGAGATGCACGTTGCGGTGATTTTCGTCACACACTGAACCCGACTTCTGGAGTTGAGTCAGGCCTGATTCAGGGGGGGGGGGGGGGGGGGGGCGGGGTTGATTCAGCTTACGGATGCCTCTTATCTGTGTGGGCGGCATTGCCTACAGCACAAACGGCTTGTGTGAACTCGGCGATCTTTAGTTGTCTATGTCTGGTGTAAGGATATGGCCGTGTTAATCCAGAAATACACTTGACCTGCAATTTTTCCTCAAGGACGGAGGGCCTGCGACGCCATTGCAGATTAGTGAAAGATTGCCATGATACCGACTGTTGATTTCATTCGCTGCAACTGCATAAACCTCGCTATCTCGAGTTCTGCAGCGCTACGATGTGTCCCAACCATGAACAGCTTGGCACTGTATCCGCGCAGAATAGGAATGTTTGGCTACCGCCACATGTAAGCTCCGGTTTTCACCATTGCAGAAGACTTTGCAATCTGACACCTGTGAAAGTCCATGAAAATGAAAAAAACGATCCTCGGTTTCAGGCGGCTGCTGATGGGCCAGCGACATTGTGCAGTGCCCACTTCACAGAGCGGACATCATCACCGCAGTTCCCCACGCACTCACGCGCACGAGCATGGCCCACAGTTAGCCCACTCGTGGCGACGCTGCCTCGCAGACAGCGCCCGTCTCAACTCCACGGGGCGCCTCCAGACCTCGCCGCACGCACGCATGCCCGCACAAGCGCCACCCGGCATACAACCAAATCCCACAGATGTACGCACCATACATTCCCTAAACTCCGGTCCCCCCGCGGCGAGCTCACACACGCATGGCGGCGCCGACACATGGCGCAACACAAGCAACACTCGCAACACTCGGTGTCAATTCAAACGGCGGTATGCATCGCAGGCGCCGCGCGGCGGCAGCGCAGTCCATGAGCGCAGTCCATGACATTGATGCCTAGCTCGCCGATATCAGCGGCTCGACGGCCAGCCAGTGGTCGTGCAGGGTGCGGTACACCACAGGGTGCAGATCGCCGCGGCCGCGGAGGTCCACGGCGGCAGTCCAGCGCCACTGTGAGTGCTCGGCGTTGAGCGTTGGCTTGTACGCGTCGCGCGCCGCACGGGGCACCGCGCACACAAACACCGTGTAGTGCTTCTGCAGCTGCTTGCCGCGCTTCGTGAGGACCTGCAGGGTCACCATGGCATTGAGGAGGGGGAATTGGGGGGAGGGGGGGGCTAGTGATGGCTGGGACCACATTGCCATGAATGTGGTCATGCCTTCACGCCAGGACGTATGTGTTACAAAAGTATGAACGGGAGAAGACAAACACCACGAAAAAAATCTCATCCGAGGAAACAATTGCAGACGGATCTACAGAGCTTCCACGTGAGTGCTTCGGCACGCGTGATTGTTTGTCTTGGTGCACACACAGCAATCAGATTCAGGTTCGCTCTCCGCGTGACACATTCAAGCTGTCGTTGCCACCCGCCCCCTCGCTGGGATGCTGGCACATGGAAACGCCAGCCCCATGAAGCCGCTGACCGGCACGCTCTGCATTGATTCACTTCCCGGCGCCCCGCCACTCGCAGCACACGCTGTGGATGTGCGCAGCACTACTCGCGCCCACTCGGCCAGACAAAGCAGCTCTGGCGCAGAGCCGTACTCAGCACCGGATCCTGTAACGATCGGCACATTATCATGGCACGTAATCACGCAGGGTTCCTGGAGAAATCATCTCGAAGTGGCCTCCAGATCGTAGCACGTGAAGCCGGATCAACCGCAGAGCCACCTCATAACATCAACGCACGCATGCCGGGCATGCATGCCAGCTGCACCCAGCCGGGGTCTCCGTGCTGCGCAGCTCTGTCGACCAAGTGTCCAGCGTGGACAGGTACGACATGTCAGCGCCGCAAGACGCGCAGCAACACACTCACGCCAGAGTCTCAGAGACTGAGAGCGGATGCACTGTACGCTCGGCTGACTGTATGAACAAACACCATGAGCTGGGGCGCCGCGGGGTCGTGCTGAGGTGTGCTGCAAGCCAGGGCCCGCCATCACGCATGAGCAGCGGCCGCGGTATGACGCAGGTTGAGCAGTTCGTAAAAGGCTGCCGCATTCGTGTTGCCATGCTTGTGCTCAAGGCAGAGGTGAGTCGGTGTGCTGGCATCGCCAGGTGTCCAGAGGTGCCTCCCGCGTCACCTCCGTCCCCGGTGTGATCTAACATGCATCTGCTCACACGACTGGATACCAGCAGGGCGACCGGGCGATCCGGGAATACAGGTTACCGGCAACACAGTTCAGAGCCCGGCATCACAATCAAGACAAAAAGCGCCGAGAACCGACGCCTGCTGCATGACTGAGCTGGGATGTGACCAAAGAGGCTGTGAGCAGGCGGATGTGTCCACACCTGACCCTTGACTTCAAACTCGGGCAGCACCTGCACGTCGCCAGCCAGTCGGACATGAAGGCACGAAAACAAAACATCGCCGCAGCCGCTGCTTACCATATCATGCAGCCGCTGCATACATGCATGGTGGCATGAGCCCATATACTTGCAAGGCAACGCCTTCACGTTGTCGAAACGCGTCTGCCCTGTACGGATGGCGATGTAAACTTTGTTGAACCCCCATGTGCATGTGACGCTTGCATGCGCAGGCGCCTAGGCAAACGTGACATGCATCACGACACGCTGCAGGGAGAGTGCCAGGTGTCTTGTACGCCTTGCCAGGCAGTGTCCCACGTGCACCCTTGCGGACTGGGACTTGCGGTGGATGATTTGTGAGTCGCAAGCTTTTCATGGAGCGTTTGCTGTAGTTGTGCCACTGGTTGTTGTCCGGCTCATCGGCTAGAGTGAGAGGTTGTAGCTGCTCCACGCGTGCCGGTGGATGCTGTACGTCCGTTGATTTGAGCAGTTGCTTTGCCATACAATGGCCCGAGACGTTGTTAACTGGTACCCTTGCGGTCTGGGACTGCTTCGCTAGCCTCTCCAGTATTCGCATTCACTGTTCACCATCCTGTGATCTCGCGTGACCTGACCAAACACATGCACACTTCGGCAGAGGTGCCGTGTCGTGGCGACAAGAAGCACCCCACCAACGCAGCAGCTTCACGTGGCTGAGAACACTGGCATATGTGGTCCCGTTACTTCGGAGTTGTCATTGTCCTCTTCAGGATACGGCTCAGTAGAATCAGGTTTACTCTGGTTTACACAGGAAGCTGCTCCCAGCCCCAGGCGATTGCTGGACCCCAACGAGGTCTGCACCCACATCGTGTATCAGCATGAGTTGTACGAAATGCACCAGCGCTCTACACTCCGGGCCTTCAGAACGCCCTGTGCGGTGTTCTCTGGTGTGGCCACTTGACGCGGGTGGCATGAGAGGAAGGTGGCATGAGAGGAGCTAACACGTGCCGCGCTCTGCTGGGGCATCCCGGGGCAGGTTTCGGGCGTGGCCGAACCTTGCCTGGCGCCACAGGCATGCAGCATCCTTGCCAGGCGCATGGCCAGCAATATGTAGCAATGAATCGTTGTCTACCTCAAGATCTGGGGTAGTGCCTGGCGATTCCGTGGGCGAGCAGATCAGGCTTTCACGCCCAAGCCAATCTTCTGGAGCTAGAGAGCTGGAGGTACCCTCTGTCCGTGTGTTGTGCATGCACGCACCAGCCTGACCAACCACTAGGCACACAAACGCGTAACAAGGTGTCTAGTGACTAGGGATACAGGACCCATGCAGAGGCTCATCTGTGGTTGATGCCGGAGACACCACACAAGTTGTGTACGAGACATCGATCTGAACATGAATGCAACTGTCAGACCGGGCTGCGATCTGACAAGAGTCCTGACCATCTGACACAGATCAGCAGATGTCCGCACAGATATGGAATGGTGCTATGTGGGGGTGTGGTACAAGGACACAGGCGGAGAGGCCGGTAGCACCGGCGGAGCCGTGCACAACGTCGCTGTATGCATGCATGCATGTGTTGGGCATGGACACAGGCGGAGAGGCCGGTAGCACCGCCAGGGCAACGCACCAGGGCAACGCTGTGTGGGTGTGCGGGTGGTTGAGATGCTATGTGATCACAGGGGCGCAGGTAGAAAGGCAGGTAGCGGCGCAGGCAACGAACGCCCACAGAGCATGGTTGATGTAGCCTCAGCTCGATGCAGGTACAAAACAGCCGGACACACCCCCAGAGTAGCAGGAAGGCTGCCAAATTCAGGCTGCCCCAGACTCACACTAACGGTGGCTGTGACGTGGACGCATCGACGGGGACATAAACCCCTGATTTTTGGTCTATACATTGAAAAAGCTCGTATCGGGCATCATGCCTCGCCCGAACGGACATCGGCCTCAGCATCGCAACATGGGCTTTCAGAGCCAGAAGCGCAGGTCATCCACCAGCATGAACGGATTGATGCTGAGCTGCTGCCCAGGAGCCTGACCCACACCAGACTGCCCAGAAGAAGCAGTGCCTCGTCGATCTGAAGCTTCAGATTTGGCAGAGGTGTCCATCAAGACCGCTCCTGCTGTGCCAGTCTGTTCGTTCGGTTCACAAACAGCGCTGACAATCGACAATGGCGTTGGTACCAACAGCAACACTTCTGCGTACTGTACCAGCGCAAGATCTCATACAATCAAAACGCTTCTGCAAGCGCACAACACCGAGGGGCACTACCTGCCTCTCTGCCTGTGTCACAGTGTGCCTGTGTCCCGCGGTAAAGGCAAGATGTCTGTGGATATCTCCACTACAACACGAATCTGCAGCAGCCTGTCTCCTTGCAGGACCAGCAGGTGTCAAGTACAGTGAAGCTTCATGAAGTAACTGTGGATTCCGCCGTATCCTCGAGATGACGTTGGCGACTCTACATGAACGGGCCCACATGCCGGCACGCAGGTGTGAGATGCATCTACACTGAGTTTGCACACAGAGCAGCCTATCGGTGCTCTGTTTGTGACCTGTGTCCCTATTTGCAGCAGTACTATGGCGTCGCATGGCCAGAGACTGTGTCGTGGAGGAGTCAGGTGGTGCAACAGCAAGGCATGGATGCTGCAGATGCTCAGAACAAACGTTAGTGGTCACAGCTACTGCCTGCACATGTGTCTTGTGCTGATGCACAGGAGCACAGCATCCAGGTGCACGGCCTGCTTGTTGCTTGCATGGGCGTGTGGGACAAAGTTGGAACAGGAGATGCAAGACACTGATGGAGACGTCTGAGCAGAGGCCGAAGACAAGATGGCGATTTCATGCTCACTGCATGGCATGACCAATTGGCTCAAAATGTTTCGATTTGGCTGCATCTCCTTGCTCAACAAGCGCAGTGGCTCTCATGCACATGATGCTCGTATGCCCCTGGGGTTTGTGTTGTGCAACAGCAGATGCAACATCGATCTAGCAGATGGAACAGTGGATGACCACGTAGCATTGAGCTTGTCTGACCTGTCCAACAGACTTCACAATGGTGCTCACAGGGAGCCTGGAAAGCGAAACTCTCAACACAGAAAGCGTGGAACCTGCAGTGGTGTACTTGCAAGATGCCTCACAGACAAATGCTTGAATTAATAGCACAAATCGCATCGCTCATGTGGGGTATCGCTATGTTTTATAGGCTTTCGCAGATCGTCACGCCGTGCCGTGGAACAACAAATTTGCACATGCACAGTGTGTGCGCTGTGCCATACGATTTGAAGCAAAGTACCTGCATCTCTTCTATGGCTTCTCGCTTCGCGGTCACGAGTAGATCTCCATTGTCTTCCCGGTCCATGTTCCCGCCTGGCAGACCCCATGTGTTGTTATTGTGCTTGGAGTTCCTCAGCAACACGAGAACTTCCCCGTCACAGCTGCATGGCCAGGCATACACGAATCAGTACAGTGATTTTCAGCAGCTGCATCTGCCACACAAGAACGGCTACCAGGCCGCTTCACTATGAGCCTAACATCGATGCGGTGAATGTCTCGATGTGTCCAATGGCTTCACGAGAGGGAGATTGCGCTCCATACAACCAGGCAAGAACGCAGGACACGCGCCACAGCAACAATCCAGCTCCAATCTTTTCCGGCGAGTCGGCGGACATGGTTCAGTGTCCGGAAGCGGCTCGTGTGCAGTATGAGGGTGAGGCCGTCGTGTCTTCGATCAATTAGGAAGACAGCGGAATCAGTCCTGCAAAGTACAATTAGCTCCAACTATCCATCAGAGCCAACTTTTCAAGATGATATAATGCACTGGAAATGAGTACTTGAATCCGCGGTCAAGCTCTCCTGGTCTAGTCCATGAATGGCCACGGTCACGCGCATGGCAGTCCCAGCGTATGCGGCATTCCGATATGATCAAGCTCCCCGTGACGATTTGCAGTTCTGGCTACACTGCCCACCACCGAGCTTCGCACGACCAGAGGTCATACTGGTCCCAGCCCGACACGGCCTCGTTCAAGGCAAGGCTGCACGCTGACCTCATCATCGAGTGGCCATGATGCCAAGCACGCTCGGAGCAACCAAAACAATGGCCCTCAAGTGGCAGCTGCCAAAACTTTGCAGCAGATGTGTGCTTGTGTCGAGGCATGCGCAGCGCTGCGCGTGCAACGTTGATGTGACCATCTCCCAGATACGCCACCTCGTGGAGGCATAACATCAGCTACCGCGGCGCACACTTTGTGCAATCGTGCAGACACCGGGCGTGTCTCACTGCGGACGCTGCCATATATATATAGAGCCTCACTGTGGGTCAGCTGTAAATGCCTGCGCCAACAAGACCATCGTGCAGCGATTGCTACGGATGCGCAACGTTCAGTGCTGCAGCATGCGTTCGCGATTAGAGCAGCGAGCTACTCGCCATGACCCGATGCTTAGCGTGAGACTAGAAATTAGCATTCATTGAGTCATGCCGCCGCCAAGTCCTGCAGTTGCAGTTCGTTGAGGGCGACGTAATAGATAGTTGAAGAGAAACGAGCACACACTCGCATCGTGTTGGCAATTCGTTGCGTATGACGCCGGTATCACGCAGTTGACAGCGGCTAAGCCGACGCGCCGCAAAGAATATACCACGAGCGTATGATCGTGGCCTAAGATCACTTCGAGACCTAGCTATAGCGGCCTCGAGGCAGATTGCAGAACAACAGAAGATAGGACGCGGTTTTGCCAGCTGCAGACAGCTCAGCAGCGGTCGCCCGCGCTGGGGCTGAAGCCGCTGCAGCACGCTAGCGGCTCATGAGGCTCTGGGCACGTCACGCAGGCTACAGCGGCCCAGATGTTGCAGGTCATGCCGTTGCATAATTTAGAGGCTGAATGCAGCAGCGGGAATGAACGGGGCATGCATTGATGCGCGGCGGAGCTGCAGACGAACATGCATGGTCAGCACTGGGCTCGAGTTGTCACGAGTTCACCAGACAGGCGATGCATTGCGATGGCGACCGTTATTGGAGAGCGATGAGGGATGTACCGACGTTGGTGTGGCGTCAACTCACTTCCTGTCAGCCAGGTGGTAGATGACATCGAGACCACTGCACCTCGGTAGAGCGCTGCTTGTCCATTACGCATAAGCTTGTCCGGTGCGGGCAGTCGCACGCTGGATATACTCAGAATGTGCAATACGTTTGTCCGTGACGGACTGCTGTACTAGTGCTGTATCATTCTGCATCTGACCCGCAGTCGCATGCACATCGTACTAGGTGTACGCCGAGACGGTAGCTAGGGCCAAGCGCCTGCTACCTGTGTCTACGATGCTGCAGATGAAGCACAGAAGGCGATGACCAGCCTGTCCAAGCTGCTGGCTAGACACAAATTGTTCATGATTGAATTTCGCTGATGGGCGCAGACCTTTGTACGGATGTCGCAGCTGGACCGCACAGGCGTTCAGGGCACCGTCATGGCCTCCGACGGGATTCTTTTGATGGGCCTTTCGCTGATAGTCACTCTCCTAGGTACACAGGCGTACTATCGGATAAGGGGGCAGCCAATCAACAACGCTGTTGCCGGACTAGTCATCGGGATGTGCACCGGAGCCCTGGTGTTTTCAGAAATGTGGTGGACTCTGTTCGGCTTCGTGTCGCACAGAGCAATTCAGCTTGATAGTCAGGTGTGTGCTCTCTTGCCAGCGTGTGGTGCGATGGTCGTTCGTACGCGCATGCTTGTCCGTGTGGCACGGCGTTTACATTAGCGTGTTTCCCCTGCCTTCCAGGTGTTCTACAACATCCTGATCCCTCCGATAGTATTCTACGCTGGCTTCTCCATTAAGAAGAAGCTTTTCTTCAAGAATCTGGTCACGATTGCCATCTTCGGAATTCTTGGCTGCAACCTCACTGGTAGGATGCTACACGTGGCATCATCTTTCGTCTTTGTCCTTGTCCCGCTATCAGTCCACCAGAATCCGACTGTATTGTCCTATCCCTGCTTTCTGCCGGTTCGTGACGAGCGAGCCAGCCATTGTGCAGCACCGTCCCTCACCGTTGCCCACTTGCAGCCGGTCTTCTCTCAGCGGGCATCTACCCCATACTCAAGGCACTCGATGTACAGTCCCTCCACATTGGCTCTTCTCTTCCGCCACCTGCATTGCTGCAGCAGCCTCTGTCCATTCACACGCTCAACTCGCCTGGAGCCGCCCGCTCGCTGCTCGCATCGCCAGAGCCAGACCTCATCTCCCCCATCCCTCCACCACCGCTCTCCATCGCCCCTCCGAACGTAGAGCCACCTCAAGCCCTCCAGGCGGGCATCTTCCACCCAGCAGCTCCTGCAGAAGCCTCACAGGACGACCCAGACTCGACTCTACTGTCCCGGGCCCTTCGCCTCGGGATGGTCTTCTCTCCGACAGACAACCTGGCGATTCTGCACTACCTCAGCCCCCACACCCAGCCAGTCCTCCACTCGCTGCTCTTCGGCGAGGGCGTCATGAACGACATCTCGGCGATCGTGATGCTCATGACAACGACCGACATGGACCAGATCACCGCGGGCAGCCTCGCGTCCCGCTACTGGCATTTCATGACCATGTTTATGTCCTCCTCGGTCCTCGGAGTCATGGCCGGTCTCCTCTCCGCCCTCCTCACGAAACGTGCGCCCCTCTCCCTCTTGTGGGACATCTGTGCGCCCCCGGATAGCCTCTTGTGGGATGGCACATGAGCCCCCTGACCCCCCACTTCCGCGGATGAGCAGTTCTACACCAGGACATCCATAGCCTACCTCGCTGACCCAGAGTACCGCTCATTCCGTGGACAATCCTGAGCGCCGCACCGCCCAGTTTTACCGTGCCGTATTCAAAACTCAGTCACCCTGCGCGTGGCGTGTGATCGTCGAACCCACGGCTAGTCTGAGTCGGGCTACTGTCTGGTGTTCGAGGTGCAGCCGTCGTATCCACATGTGCTGGCTTTTCCACATACGCTGGCTTGGTTGTGGTTTGTCCGCAGCGTCCAGGCCTTGCTGTGTGGCCGGGGGTCCGCAGGGGCGAAGGCCGTACATGGCCGGCGCACACGCCACGTGGTGCAAAAGTGGAAGTGCTTGACTGCACTGACGCAGGCCCTCCCACATCGCCTCGCCTGAGCTGTCGCGTTCGTGCCTCTCGCATCATGGTGCACGGCTGGGACAGACTCAGTGCGGAGCGTACGTTGTCCCCCCGGGTTTTTTTGTTTTTGTGTGTGGAGCGCATGCGAGTATGCATGTCGACACCGCTGTGATCGACGCGATCAGCCGCGCAGCAGGGTGGCCTGTGGCGGCGCAGGGGCTTGCGCATAGTCCTGGCTGACAGTTGATCTGGACGATGCCGCCGTCTAACCCGATGGTGTCTGCTGCGAGCACTTGTGCACATCTTGCCCTGTCTGGAGCAATGTCAAGTATTGCGAGCCTGCTTGTTCACAGACACCGCACCGCCTGGTGCGGTGTGCACATACGATGGGATCTCTGGTTCAGGAAACAAAAAATTACATCAGTCTCTCCGTACCTCAGCCAGCATCATGGGCTTTCAGGGTGCGTATTGGCACAGCGTTGCTGCTGGCAGGGGCGCGCCACAGCAGCACCTGAGCTTGCCTGGTGGTGTGCATTCTGCCTTGTGATGCAGTCTCTGGTGTTTGCTGGTGTGCTGTGGGGGGTGGGCAGGGGTACGCTGGCGCTCCGGCCGGCTTCCCGCCCCCTGCCGACAGCATCGGCAGGCCCGGTGGGGCCGATGTGACAATGACCGCTGGTGCAGACTTCTTCGATGATGCCCACCACCACACTGACCGGGAGGTGATTCTGATGACCGCCGTCGCCGTGTCGGCGTACGTCTGCGCCGCCGCAGCCGGCTGCTCCGGCACTCTCGCCGTCTTCTTCTGCGGCATCACCATGAGCCACTACACGTGGCACTCCATCAGCGCGTCCGCGCGCGTTATGTCCGGTGCGCCCCACCTCTACCCACAGCACGCGCAGCACGCTGTGGAGGAGCCCCTCCTGACCCTTCATCTTCCATGTGACCCTTCATCTTCCGGGTGACTCTTCGTATGCCCGCAGCGCAGCAGGCAACCCCACCCCCACCCGGCATGCAGTTCACAACTTCCGCGTCCTGTGCTCCGTCTCGGAGATGTTCCTCTTCATCTATGCCGGCCTCGACGTCAGCGCGAAGCTCAGCACGCACCTCGCGCGCGTGCGCTCGCGCGGCGACGCCGGCTTCCTGCGCACCGTACTCGCGCTTGCGGTCGCGCTCGGCCTGCTCATCCTCGTCGTGCGTGCGCTCTTCGTCGCTATCGCCGTTGCCATCGTCAACCTCTGGCGAAGCTACAAGTGCGCACGCCTCTAGCCACTCGCATCCCCCCTCCCTCCCTGGCCACTCCTGCATCCATGCAGCACAGCACTCCCTGCATAGCCTTCTGATGAAGGGATCTTTGTACTTTTGTAACACTTCATCATGGTACAGCTGTTGCAGCTGTGAAGTCATCGTCCTGTTGATGCATGCGGGGCATAGGTAATGTACATGAAAGCATTACCCATGCACTGAACTATTCATATTCCCGCTGGGCTGTCTTCTGACTGATCTGATGCACCCGGCTGTCCTGCTGGTGAGAGCGGAAAAATCCAGAGAGCAAGTCTGCTGGTGCACCATGCATGTGTGCCATGCATAACACATGCCACGACCCTTGTGGTCGCAGTCAGGGCATATATATACAAGCGACAAGCCCCCCTTCGGGGGGCTCTTACGCTTTGATACTCGAAGCTGAAGCATGAAGCTCGATGCTGGCCAGCGTGGCCAGAGGTGCATCGCAGCTGCGGCGCCCTGCTGCTCGATGCACGGTGCTCGACGCTCGATGCAAGCGATTTCTGTCGCGGTAAATATAATGCATAAGATATGATCAGAACATGTGATATCTCAGCAGGGCTCGAAGCGGCCGCGTCCGTGGCGGAGCGCCGCTGAAAAGCTCGACAGCCAGTAGACGTGGCCCGAAGGGGGGCCCGACGGGGGGCCTGTCGGTCCTCGACGCCAGAGAAGATTGATGCTTGAAGCCGATGCAAGTGATGCCTGACACGCTGAAAACAATGCAAATGCTACACATAAGTGCTGTGATGCCTCGGCTGGCTCTGAAGCGGTCGCATCCGCGGCGGAGCGCTGCAGCCAGCGTGGCCAGAGGTGCAGCGCTCTGCTGCGCGATGCGTCATGCTCGAAGGTCGATGCGATTCGTTTCTGATGCATAAGATATGAACTATATGATTTAATTAAAATATGCGATGCCTCGGCTGCGCCAGAAGCGGCCGCGTCCGTGGCAGAGCGCCGCTGAAAGCCGCGTGGCCAGAGGTGCAGCGCAACTTCGGCGCTCGATACCGCTGCAGACGCACGACGCGAACGCGAGGCGACCTGCGTCGCAGTGTTTCTGGAAGCAGATGCACCGATGCGAAGCCGACGCCGAGGCCCCGACGCGCAGGCGAGGCCGGAATGGAGCAGCCGCCGGACAACGGATACATAGATAGATAGATAGACAAGCGACAAGCCCCCCTTCGGGGGGCTCTTGCGCTTTGATACTCGAAGCTGAAGCATGAAGCTCGATGCTGGCGGAGCGCTGCAGCCAGCGTGGCCAGAGGTGCATCGCAGCCGCGGCGCTCTGCTGCTCGATGCACGGTGCTCGACGCTCATTGTAAGCGCTTTCTGTCGCATTATAATGCAAAGATCATGATCAGAATATGTGATGTTCCAGCAGTGCTCGAAGTGGCCGCGTCCGTGGCGGAGCGCCGCTGAAAAGCTCGACAGCCAGTAGACGTGGTCCGAAGGGGGGCCCGAAGGGGGGCCTGTCGGTCCTCGACGCTTGAGAAAACCGATGCTTGAAGCCGATGCAAGTGATGCCTGACACGCTGAAAACATTGCAAATGCTACACGTAAGTGCTGTGACGCCTCGGCTGGCGCCGAAGCGGTCGCGTCCGTGGCGGAGCGCTGCAGCCAGCGTGGCCAGAGGTGCAGCGCTCTGCTGCGCGATGCGTCATGCTCGAAGCTCGATGCGAATCGTTTACGATACATTAGATATGAACTATATAATTTAATTAGAATATGCGATGCCTCGGCTGCGCCAGAAGCGGCCGCGTCCGTGGCGGAGCGCCGCTGAAAGGCGCGTGGCCAGAGGTGCAGCGCAACTTCGACGCCCTACAGCGCTGCAGACGCACGACGCGAACGCGAGGCGACCGGCGTCGCGGTGTTTCCGGAAGCAGATGCACCGATGCGAAGCCGACGCCGAGGCCCCGACGCGGAGGCGAGGTCGGAATGGAGCAGCCGCCGGACAACGGATACATAGATACATACATACAGTGATGCTGAATATAATACTTATGATACAGTGATGCTGAATATAATACTTATGATATATATATATATATATATATATATATGTCATAAGGGCCGCAGGGAGCGTGGATAAAGCTGCCCCAGTTGCCCAACAGGCATCAAAGGAGGCAACACAGTCCGAAGGGTCCATGCATGGGGTCTTCTGATGCGTGTCAGGCCCACCCTCGCAGCCATGACGCGAGTTCCGCGGCACCGGCGCCGCGCAAGTAGTCCTCCATGGGCTCGCTCTCACGGCGCAGTATGGCAGACAAGCCCGCCCCTGCCTAGGTCGCTCGGCGCATGCGTAGCAGTGTTGTCAGGTCCACGGCCAGGAATCATCGCGGACAGTGCTCAAGCTCATCCTAGTTCTCCTCCCCGCCCCCTCACCTCCCCCCCATTGCAATTCCACGCCGGGCAGCAACGCGCAAGCGTGACCAGCCTCCGCGCGCTGCAGGTTCACGTTCCGCGAGGCCGTGACGATGTGGTACGGCGGCCTCGTGCGCGGCAGCATCACGACCGCCCTCGCGTACTCCTACCTCTACACCCCCGGCCGCTCGACCCCCGGCGACGAGGCGATCCTGCTCGCCAGCATCCTCGTCATCGTCGTCAGCACGGTTGCGATCGGCGGCGCGAGCGAGGCATTCATGCGCTTCGTGACGCTGCCGCCGGCGCAGACGCGGCTCATCGAGATCACGTCGCTCCCCGGCATGGCCGAGGACGAGGCCTCAATGCACTCCGCCGCTGTGCGTGCTGCACATGCTGTGCATGCTGCGTCAGGGTTCTGAGGTTGTGTTGTGCGCGCTTGCCGTCACGGCCAGGTGTCGCCAGGCTTGGGAGGGTCCAACTCAGAACTTCTGAACCCCGGACGGGCACAGCAATGGCAGCCTCACCCTCATTCGTCGTCTATCTGCAGAGGAATCAATGGCCGGGCTGAGTCGATTGCATGAGCTGGAGTTCGAGAATGCGTGCACACTGTTCAGTGGGGTTGTTGTTCTTGTGCGTCACCCGACTGTGTCTCTGCAACACTGACCAGTTGCTATAGGTGCTGTCGAGCAAGCTGCACAAGATCTGGCGCAAGTTCGACCGGAACGTCTTCCAGCGCCTCTTCGGCGGCCGCGACACGCGCATGCCGAACTACTTTGCGTCTGTCGCGGAGCTCAACCAGCGCATCCTCCGCATCCAGGACACCTCGACCCACCTGCCGGTGTCGGTGATGCCCGCGGCGCACCACGCCGTCGCGCCGCGGGAGCACGCGCTCCACAGCTCCGGGGGGTCGACGAACATGTCGGACATGCTGACCGCGGACTTCCACGAGTCTGAGTGTGCGCTGCCCCGTGCCGCCTACGTCTGCCTGCCGCTGTGCTGTCTCTTTGAGACCTATTTCTTCCTCATGCGCCTTTGTTGCTTGCCGTGAACCCCCACTCGCGCTGAGTTACGCAGGGGTCGTTCTGAATTTTGATTTGAAGTAGGTGTATGAGCGATGATGACCTCAGTGATTTTATATTAGAAAGAATCAAGGTTTAAGAGTGTTGCGGCAAGTGGAACAAAGTTCCTGTAGACGTCAAGAGCCTGAGACCACATGTGCTCGTGGATGGCAGCATGCTGACGTATAGGGGCAGGCTATTGAGCGATCCTGTAGTCCCGCACCTGCACCGCCTGCCAGGGTTTTCACGCCATCCCCTGCACCTGTACGTGTAGCTGCAAGGCAGTGAAGTTCGCGATGGGCAGGCGTCCAGTGCTCAACAGCCGCCGCAGGCAGCGCCGCTCTGCTGCTGCTGCTCGCTTGTCGACAGCATGCTCCGGCGGCAACGCCCCAAGCTCAGACAACCGCAATGCTTTTACACCGACGTCCGACGCCACCACGCATCATCCACACCAGACGCTGGTTCTCGCACGCCTTTCCATGGCCCAGCGACTGACAAGGCCGGGGCTACCGGGAAACAGGACCGCCTCCTGACGTGTGGCTAAGAGTGTGCAGGCGGCAGCCACTACATCCCCTCCGGCTCCCCGTCCCCCCGTCCCTCCTCCCTCGGCCATACGCACCACGACCTCGACCATGGCCTCCTGCGCCACCAAGTTTCCTCCGATCCACACTCCCAGCAGGCCCACAGTGCCGGCTCTAGCACGCCGAACCACGGCCACGGAGTGCATTATGACAGCTCCGGCCCGAGCGCGGAGCTGCCTTCGACAACCCACCTGCTACAGCAGATGGACGCGCTCGCGGCGGGGAGCACCGGCGGCCAGGGGTCCAACGGCGCGCCGTCCGAGACGAGCCTCCTCGACGGGCTGATGTTCCCCCGTAGCCACAGCGACCCGCATGTGCATGGGTCGCCCCGGGGGAGCAACGGCGCCGGCACGCCGGCCGCGACGCGGCGGCTGCTGCATAGCAAGACGCTCCAGGAGCGGCGGCCGCAGTGCGTGCGGGTACGGGCGGCGGTCCAGGATACGTCTCCGCCGCCGCGGGGGGCGGGGATGGACGTGACTGCGATGTTGAACCGCGTCACACACAGCCTGCCGTGTCAGCATGAGCTGCACCGGGTGCAAGTGGACACTGCGTTGCCGGTGAGTGGCGCGGCGGGGGTGGCGGCGGCGGCTGAGGACGGCACGGATAGCAGCAGTCACGGCAGCATGGGGTTCATCGATTCGGAGCTGGTGCCGACGCTACCGGACGCGGAGCGCGCACCGCGCAAGCAGAAGTCCCGCAGGCAGCGCTCGTGGGTTGCGGCGGCGTCGGCGGCGGATGGGCGCAGCCGCTGGGGGCGTGATACCGCGGACTCCGCGCATACCGGGGACGCGGCGGCCGCGGCGGCGGCTGACGCGGGGCCGCTTGCGCCGCGAACTTCGGCGGAGCGGCGGCCGCCAGTGGGGCCGTCAGCGGCTGCAGCGCGGCGGGTCGGCCTGACCGAACCGTCTGTTGCGACGGATGGGAGGGCGAGTGGAGAACAGGGGCACGATGGCTGGAGCGACCACGCGCGGAATTCCATCGGTGCGCAACCTCTTGCTTCTTAGACAGAAGTTCTTACCCTTGGCAGAGTGTGTTGCAAGGACAGACTCGGAGAGGCAGGTTGCCTCCAGCACCCAGCACGTGCCTAGAACAGGAATATCGCACACGTGAGCCAACACCGGCACTACATGCACCACCACACACACACACCCTGTCCACCCAAGCCCCCCCCCCTGTGCACGCCAGACTCCAACACGCACTCACAACCACGCCCGCAGACACAAAGAACCCCACCCGTACGCACATACAACCAATTCACCCTGCCTCTTTCCATTCTTGGCTGAGTGTGGGGTGCTTCATGAGAAATGACCCTGGTCTTACAGCACCGTTTTGCCCTCGTATTGAGCCTCTCATCGCAAAGCGCTGCGGCTCGAGAGGGAGACCCGTGCTGTGCAGGTGGCTCCCCGCATTCCGGCACCCTGACGAATCAATTGTCGCGGGTCGTCAGCGACGCATTCTTCGCGTCCGCGTACAGCGGCACTGCTGACAACCTGCCGGGGCCATTCCAGCCGCCGCCGAGCAACGCAACCAGCGAAGATGTTCACATTGGCAATGGTGCCCCCCCCCCACCCCCCTTCCCTCCTTACCTCTTTCTCGTGTGTGCCTGCGATCGCATCGATTGCGATCTATTGCAATGCTGTGTAGCCTATCTGAGCTCGCTGCCACACAATGGCTCAAATTCATGCAATTCATTCCCCCACCTCCTCGCACTCCTGCTCTTGGAGTGCTGCCTCACGTTCTCCGATCATTCGCATACCTTACAGCTGTATGCACTGTCCGGCGGCCCTCCGGCCACGCCTCAATGCCTCCCCATGCGTGCTGCTGTAGCAAGTCGCCCCACGCGCGCACGCCTCGCGCACCTAGTGGCTGCTCGACCCATGCCCAGTATCTGTGCAGCACCACAGCAGCCGACCTTCCAGTGCTCTAGAACCTGTATTCTTTCGCTGTATTGATTCAATGAACAACAACAGAACTAGTGCGTGTTGCATACTGCAATGCAATGCGCCTGCATGGACCAGCTAAAAAGGATTGCATTAATCATTTATCAACAACGTCGTTGCTAACATATGTTTTGGTATATTATGCTGGGCGAGCTCGGAGTGCGGCGGCGGTGGTGTGCAGAGGCGCCCTTCAGCAGCTTCGAGGACGCCCTCCTGGACCTAACGCATGGGGGGGAGGACCTCGAGATCCCGTGGGACGAATACGATGAGGCTGACAAGCGCGCCGCTCACGGCAGCCGCTCCGCCATGAACTGACGCGCCGACGGCGGTCAGGTGCTGGCTTTGCCTGCCTGCCGCGCGCGCCCCTGGGTGCAAGACGCCCGCCGGCCGGGGCGTGGCAGCGTGTGGCTACAGCTGCAAGCGGCTGCCCCGTCCGCTGCGCCACCCTCGCCGTATGCGTGGCCATGCATGGTTTCGAAGCAGAGGCCGAGCATGCGTTCGCGCCTGGTGCGGCGGCGGCGGCCGCCACCACGAGTGTGGCCACAATTCCCACCGCGTCCACACGGTAATCGTGTTGCGTCGAACACATGCATGCTGCGGTGGCTCTGGGGGGAAGGTTGGGGGAGGGACATGCGGCGCTGCCATGCATCAGCGGTCATCTGCCGACGCTGTGCGGCTGCGGAGTGGCGTGGGCGCGACGCTGCGTCACAATTGGAGAAGTGGAGAAGTGCAACGGGTAGGCCCCCTCGGTCATGCAGAGGGTTTTTCCCAAAGGCTTGGCGTGTGCAGCCATGGAGACACGCTCTGTGGCGCTGTGAGCATGCATGATGTTGCATCTTTCGTCGCAACGGACAGGCTCCCGCTGCTTCTTGTGCACCTAGCGCACGGCCCTTGTGCCAGGAAGCCCCTCTGTGTTGCGACAGGAAGCTCTAGCGGTGTTGCTGGCGCGGCCACTGCAGAGGATTCGTCTGGGTGGGCGTGTGGTTTCCCCACGGCTGGTTGTTGCTCTGAGCTGGCTGACCACTGCGCTCAAAGTGTTGAGCTGCCGCGTTCACGAGTCCTTGGTGAAGCGCCGCTGCGATTGTTCCTGTATGATTTATGTGTTGCTTTGATTTGTTCAACGGTACAGTTTGCTGCCTTGTAAATGCTGCCTTTCAGATGGCATGCTGATACTGTGGGTGTAAAAAGAAGCTGATGAGGTCATGATCGTGGCGAAGTGAGTTACATCAAGCGATGCTGGTTGCCAGAGCCCCAGCGTCTATGGCCTTGTGACTGTGCTCTGAGAGTGTGGTTCTTGTGTGGGCAGATTGCCCAGGTTGGCGGTTCCTATCCGGGTCTCTCATGGGAAAATGGCTCAGGTTGCTTTCGAACATGGCCAATGGCTTGATGTTGTTGCTGTGCCGTATGTCTGATGCAATCGCGACATGTACATGAAGGCCCACTCAAGATACCCGCTGCTGTATCTCGAGTTGAATTCTGCATATCCTTATTCGTAGGCATCGTGTTGCTTTGTTGGAATCATGGCGTTGTCGCGTGCTACAGTGCAGCCCCCTGGACTTGTGGCGAAGGATGACATTATGTCTGCTGAGCTACTGCTATTACACAGACATCCTGGTTCAGAAACTGCTCAGCTGGCACACGGACATCTCTCAAAATGGGTGTGTTCCTCGAGTCTTACCAAGGCAGGACCGCTGCCTGGCGTGGCCATGCCACCTTCGATTGTGTGAGTTCTACGTTTTGAGTCTCCAGACAGAAGGCGTGTCCTGTGTGGGTGCCCTTTCCCCGCGATGATTCCCGTTGCTGACTGGATATCATGCGGGCTGTGTCAGTGCAGACATTGACAGCCATCACTCGCTGTTGACATTTGTCCTCGAGATTCAGTCCTTGCAGCGACCATTTGCGTCTGCTTGTGTGTGGGATAGGTCTGTTTTCGGTGTTCTCAGATCCTGGCGGTTTCGTTTGTGCCACTGTGATGCACGCGGGCCTGGGGCTGCCCTATGTCATTGTCCATCACAGACACTCTTGTCCGAGCTCCACCAACAATAATTGACACCGCATGCTCTGCCCACCAAGGCCTGTCTATTGGCGAGGTTGGTATGTGTATGGTCAATCCTAATTGCACCAAGGCTCGCGTGAAGTTAGAGCGTGCTGCTTGGATGCTGTAGCAAGAGCTAGACCCCGCGCTCGTCCTTGCGTTGAAGTTTTTGTACCACATCCTTCACCACGGAGATATCACTTCCAGTTGCTGATGTGATGCTTCTCTTCACCATGTTTCATACCAGAACTGTCCTTGTGACGTCAGGCAGCACTGCTGACCAAGTGCAGCAGCCTTTGAAGAGAGGATGACATCCCATTATGGCGCTGATACATTCAAGCCTCGACACTGTTGTGGGGCAGATTGGCGCTTCCTACAGGGAGGCTGCCGTCAATCTCAGAGCCGGGTACAGAACACCCGGCTGGCTGTCAGAGTAGGCTAGGAAGTGCCATGACTGACAGCACTCCCGTCATAGGCTACGTATATCTAGGTTGATGGATGCCGTGGTGATGCAGCATTGCAAATGACGTATCTTCACTTTGTAGCTAGTACATCAAATGACATGTGCTGTCCAGGGCGGGTGGCTTTCATCGGTTGCACTTCAAACAACCAAGTACAGGTTCCTATGTGAATGACAACTGCGCTTACGGAAAATCTCGAATGGTAGATGTAAGCTGCGACGAAGCTTCTCATGAATGAATAAACGTGAGGCTAGTACACTCACTGGGCCTCTTTTGTCTGCTCTGGGACCAGGACATGGCTCAAGCACGAAGGGAGTCGCAGGGGGCCATCAGCAAATGTCACAGTCACCACCTGGTCTCCTCTCAGCAAGATGCGAGACAGTTTCCGCTGTCGGAAGACTTGCTTCCAGCCCGTACGGGTTTTGGGAACGTCCACCGGTGTGCCTTTGTCATGCACTGTCCTCATTCTGACCCCACCGCCATCCTCCGGCGCATCATGCAGGATACGCTCTACTTTCACCCTCACTACGAATAGCTCTTGAGCATCGGCGAGTAGCATATTCATGAACTTATCGAAGCCATGCAGAGTTGCCCTGATGACCCCTCTGATGCCCCTGCCATGTCTAGTGACAATGTCTATCTCACATTTCGCAACGTATGATCGCTTCAGCAGCATGAGCGGTCCTTTGCGGACACGTTTGACGAGTGTCTCGACAGGATCCTCGGTCGCCGCCTTCTGCACATCTCGCATATACTCTGCAGCTCTTTTGATCACAAACTCCTTCTTCTGCTTGTCTTGCCGTTTCTGCTCCTCAGTTTTTTCCTGGATACATCCTCTGACATAACTCCCTCAGCGTGGGTTTACATCATGTGTCAGTCGGTGACACTGGTTCAAGACTGCTGTTGCCCTTGTAACGTGTTCATGGCATGGAGTCTCAGATGAACCGCAGCGTACTGTTTTCCCGAAGGAAGCTTCAACTTCTTGTCTTACAGATGGGGGAACGAGAGTCTGTGTAGCAAAGAGATTGGGTAGCTGTTTGGCTTCAGGGAACGGCAATCTGACTGTGGACGGGTCCGATACGGACAGACATGCGTCTGCATCAAATTTATCCGACGCTACATCGAGCCTCTTGTCACCCATTACAGAACTTCTGTATAGTCAAGCTCAAGGCGCGTCCATGATCACAGCTGCTAGACCTCATGTCGAGGCGCAGCATGGACCATTTTCAACATGCCATTGCACCACCATGGCACGTGGCCGTACGCCTGTCCGATGAAGCGTGAGCCAGCTTTGTGAGGCTGAATTGCCGGCATCTATGCAACGCTGCCATTTCCTGGTAAAATCCACCGACTACTGTGCGGACTGAAGTGCACACCTGAAGCCACCTTCGCAGTTTAACCCAGAATGTGTACAGGCTGTACTGCCTTTGACCTCATGCTCCGATTGAGTCCAAATAAATTATCCTTGCAGGACTGCGAAGGTTGTCATCCTGAGGCACGCAAGGCAGCATGCACACCAGCATGGCATTGCTGCATGCAGTGCTTATAGGCAGCACGCCTCAGGCTGCATTGTTCATGCATTTTGCACAGGCCGAACACTGGCGCAAGACCTACCGCAAAGAGTTCATATTCCACTTGCTTCTGCATAATGTTCTGGTGATTTGGCTCCGAGACTGTGCTTTGCCAGGCCTTTCTGGAGCTGGGTGTTGATTCTGAAGCCCACATGCAGCACTGGTACGCATACAAGGCTTACACACGAACGAAAAGTGCACGATCTCCATACAAATACAGTGCACCGTATTCGTTCAGGTATAGACGACTGACGGTCCTTCAAATTCCTGCGGCGAATCTGACACACTTCAACAACTCGACTGAAAGCATCGGATGCTTGAAAAACATGTCCTCGAGCAGTGCACCCGAGGTCGAGCTGACACCTTCCCGCACGGGCGATCTACAAGTCTTCTTCTGACCTCAGGAACTCTCCGATGTCCCCTTGATGCAGAGTGACGATGATCCCGGGGTCAGCAGTTCGGCACTCAGCTGTGCTCTTTGCAGCGACCCCAAAGCCCAGAGGGATGTCCGACATCGAGAACATGACCACTCCTGCGTTCGTGGGCGTGTTCTCTGTGATCTTTGCCAGCCCGGACTTCAGAACATGATTTCCATACAGAAAGGACATCTCGGCTGAGGACTTCAGCCAGACCTGTATGCCACGATGCCTCGGTAACATACCAGACCATCCCACTGAGCGTTCTGCTCCGCAGACACCATTTATGAGGACCAGGCACAGTATACAAGTAACACACAGCACCAACTCAACAAATCCGGACTGTCACAAACAAAAACACAACATAGCAATGCACTGGCTGCAACGCACGCAACGATGGCCTTACAAGCAGCGGAACCTAGTTTGTGCTTTTGCCATAGCGCAGTGGTGTAATCAGACGATGGTGTGAAGCGCTGATGGGTTGTTGTATGCAACCGAGGTGAGGTCGGCCCTCAGTGGAAAGATGAAAAGTATCCCATCACGAAGTCTGGGTAGAGTAAAGTCGCATCATCAGGCCGACGGTGAGGCACAGCTGAGGCTCCCAAATAGCCTTTGAGGATACGCAGTGGTGCAGCTGGGCGGACGCTTTGGGTTATGCTAGCAGATGGGCAGCGTTGCCACAAGATGCCTGACGCCCACCACAGGTCGAAAAGCGTACCTTGTACTTTGCATGCTGCGCCAGAATATCTAGAGCACCAATTCCTAATCTAAATTTGCCGGAGTGCGTCCAGCGTCCTATTTGAACACCAAGAGATGCCAACTTCTCACGGCTCACCTGCATGCAGCGTTGCCGCCTTGAGTTAGTGGCGCTTGGGCAGCACAGAGGTGAAATTCCTGCGCACACTTGACGCCATACATTTGTTGCCTTCTTCATTAACCGTTCGCTGACGTAGTAAACTCGGTTCTTGTGTAATCGAAAGCAATACGCTTCGTCCTCTCTCTCAACCAAGGTTTTCACATTCTTCCCTATAAACTTGACAAGCTTTTCTAAAACAGTTTTCAGCTCCTGCATGCACTAGGCGTTGAGATTGCTAAGTTGATGCTTGTTCTGTGCAGCCAGGATGGTGCAGCACGCCGCACACCTCCTCTGTCAACGGACGCATCCTTGCCCAGTACTATGCCTCAACTTTGTCAATTACAGCAGGCAGCTATTTATCCGATTATTTGCGGCAACTTCTTGTAGTCAGTGATGGATCTCTGACATAGATGAACTGACGAGTTGGGCTGCTTGCTGCGGGCTCGCTCGATTGCCCGGTTGATCATTTGAGCGCAGATTCGGCCGTAGAGCTACCTGAAAGAATATTCGAGTTTCTCAAACGGCGTACGCGTTGGCTTAATGTGGCATGTTTCCTGCTCGCGGCGGCGTTTGTCTCAGTGAGCTGAGCTCACCGCCGCGGTGGAAGCAAGCCGAGCCGCTTGTAGACACATGTGGAACTGAGCACAGGAAAATCGTGTCGTGCAGTGATCGTACTGGGTCATGAAGTTGGTGAATCGTGTCTATTGCTACGTTCACCTGTCTGCTGGAGCGATGTTGCTGTATGTAGCTGACATGCCAGCTCGTTTTCAGTGAGCGCTGGAGGCACTTGACCGCAGCCCAGTCACATCGCTGGTCCACATCGACTATGTTGCGTTGTATCATGATGTTATGATCAACTGATTGTGCTCAGATTGTCACCGTTGTTGTCGCTGCGTCTGTGCTGACGCATGTCGTCCCAAGACCAGTGCACCTTGGCGGGTTTGCCAACCGACGAGCGCAGGCACGTATATGCTCAACTCGATCCAACAGATGTAATCAATCTCAGCGAAGTATGTAGATCACTCAGGCAAGCCGGGCGGGACGAGGTCGTCTGGGAACAGTTCTGTAGGGACAGGTGGTTCAATCCCCACGCTGTGCCTCGGCAGGCCTGGACTGACACGTACCGCTCCGATAATGGCTGGAAACGTTATGCCTTACAGGGCACCCATATAGCGTCGACGGACCTGCCCGTGGGCGCTCGGTGGGCCTTTGAATGGCATCCATCTGCGAGCAGTGCGCTGCTGCTCCTTACGCCTGCAGCTGGCAACCATGACAACCGATGCCCGCCTTCCCTACTCACACGGAAGGGTCGCATCTGAAATAGCTTGTCAAATCCACCGCGCCATGCCATATGGCGATCAGTGGCTTCAGCAAAGTGCTCCATGGGGCAGCTGGGTTGCACGAGGCGCACTCACTGCAAAGGCTGGTGCTAAGCAAAAGTAATTTGTGCTTGGACGTCGTCCCCGCATTCTCAGTACACAATCATCCACCGTGTGGTTCCTGCCTACCTCGCCCATGTCTTTCCAGATAACAAGCCTGGGCTAGTGGGGCGGCAGCCTTGCCTGGTCTTGCACGGCCGTGTGTGGATCCACTCACCGCACAGCAGTGCGTACACACGCCATCCCCGCACACACAGTTCCGGGACAAACTGGGGCAACTCACTGCCCTGTTTCGATGCTGGTCACACCTCGTGGTGTGTCTGCCGCCCGCCTGAACTGCGCCCTTCGCCGCGCCATCGCCGCGCCATCGCCGCGCCATCGCCGCGCCATCGCCCTGTACAGCTCTGTCCACGCAGGCCTGGGCTGACCTGCATCTCAGCCTCAAGCACGCCAACATGATTCCATCCTAGACTTGACGTAGACTGACCTAGACTGACCTAGACTAGACCATCCTAGACTGGTTCAACCTCCACTGCGTTGCCATGATGATGATGTAGTATCCTCCCATTCAAGTGCAGTGGCATCTGGTGCGGCATCGATGTTTGCCGCCCATGCGCGCAGACATCTTCTCACCCGTGTGCCGACGCGATCCGCGCCCCTCCCACTCCTGTCACCCGACCACACCACATCCCGTGCCGAGCGGCACCGCCGCCGCGATGCTACACACCGCCCTCACGCTCGCTGCCCTCGCGGTGCTGCCCGCCCCGCCGCCGTTGCCCCCTGAGACACACCGCGCATGACCATCCTGATGAGCCCACAACGCACATCACAGCACAGCACGCCTAGCACGCCACATGTTTGCCATGCCCCCCCCCCCCCCCCCCCCCCCCCCCCCCGCCTTCTTCACAGCAGCATCGTGCCGTGTAGCTGGAGTCGTGCTGCAGTGGACGGAGCGGCAGGTCCACGTGCACGCGTCGGCGCAGCCGCACGACCCCGCCAGCTGGGCGCCGTGCGGGACCGTCCACGGCACGCAGCCGCGCCTCCTCCGCTCCTGCTGCACTCTCTCGCCGACGCTCCTCGCGGCCGCAGACGACCGCGCCGCTATCACCATCCACCGGCTGGACTCCCCCGCGGAGAGCACTCTGGAGGGGGCGGACTCGGCGCCGGACTCGGCGAGGGATGAAGGCGGGGTCGGCTCCAAGAGGCAGCGTGGTGCGTGACCTGCACACGCCACACCTCGTGCGTGGTTTTCATGCGCGCCCGTTGTGATGACGCCGCCGCCGCGTATCGGCACACTGGCGCCACTGCCAACATGCATGGGCCAGCGCTCATCGCCGCACCGGCGCTTTTGGCGCTATTGACATGCATCGGCGCGTTGGAGCTGTTGACATCCTTGGGTAGACTCGCACCAGCCCCTTGGCAAGATGGCCACACCAGGTCGCTGTGGTCCGGCGGCTGTGGTCTGCCCCCCACCCCGTGTGACTGTTGTCTGCATGTGGACTCGAGTGCGCATGCATGGACACACAAACGTGGTGCAGGCCCAGCGAGCGCAGGCGCAGGCCCCCCCTCAGGCCCCCCGCCGTCCACCATCGGCATGTCAGACGACGGCAGCCTGGTGGAGGCCGCGGGGCTGTTCGCGCCTTCGGCGACGCAGGTGTGGGGCCTGGCGCGCTCCCGCGGCAACCGGCACCAGGGCTGGGTTGTGGCGGTGGACGTCGCCGCGGGACGGGCGGCACGGGCGCGGGACTTCATGGAAGACTACCAGTACTGCGGCCTGTGCCAGCACCCCGCCTCGCCTCAGGTGTGGTTGAGCATGACAATCTTTTGCCACGGCAGCCGTTCACACATCCACAACACCCCACCCCCTGCGGCATAATGCTTCATAAAATGAGGACGCGCTCACCACATCAACACCCCCGCCGACGTGCGGCTCCCCATTAGCGTGTGTACTTACCATCGAGATACGATATGGGACAACTTGAGTGCGGCGCGGCGTGCAGGTGGCGGTGGTCGTCGGCGTGCACAGTGGCGGCACCTGCCGGCCTTGCCTCGATGCAGACAACCCCGCGCGGCCGTGGAGCCCCGCCGCGATGTGCGAGCACCGCACCTCCGAGGCCACCCTGACGCTCATGGACATGCGCGCGCCCGCCGCCGTCGACCGCTGCACCCTGCAGCGCCCCTCCGTCTTCCACCGCGTCGCGACGAGCCCCGCGCGCGAGCACTTTGTGTTCACGAGGTGCCCCCCTCCCTCGTGTTCTGCCGCACCCCGCATCTCATCCGCTGAACCGTCCAACCAACTCAACCACATCAGCAAGTCAGCTCGGAGCTGTGCACGATCTTCGCACGCGAGCGCGTGAACTGTCATACGTGCGATCGTGCCACCACGTTGCCACACGTGCGAGTGATTCGTCCCGGGAGTACAACAGAGATGCATGAACAACAAGTGAGAGACGCATGTGCCGCGTGCAGCCACCAGTCGACGCCAGTGTGTGCGTGGGACCTGCGCAACATGTCGTACCCTGTGCACCAGGGCCGCCTCGACCACTCCGCGCTGCCGCTGCCGACCACCGGCCTGCCGCAGGCGGTCTGGCACACCAACTCCAAGGCCCTCTTCCTCAGCGCCCATGATGACTACCTGCTCGGCCACGCCGCCAACGGTGCGCGGCCCCCCTCCACCCAAATTGTTCAAAATTTTCAGGATTTCCCCCATTTGTACCAACGCTGCCCCGGCCTGATCTGCTCGTCTGTGAACAGCACTTGGCTGCCGCACTGGTGCCCTCCTGTGCCGCAGATTTGCCGCACTCGTTGCCGCAGTCCACTGCCGCGCCGCAGTCGCACTCTGCCTCACTCCTGCTGCACTGCGACCGCACTGTTGTTGGCGGGACAGAGGAGACCGAGCATGCATGTGTGCCGCGGGCGTGCGCCCGTAAGCCGCCGCTGTCGGTCGCGGCAACGCGCACGCATGCGACCCATGCACCGCATCCTTCAGCTCTCTCCTGGCCGCTGCATCGCTCTGGCGCGCTACTGTGTCTCAGTTGCACTGCACACCGTCGGATGGTTGCGGGAGCGGCGGCCCGGGTGCTGACTCAGCGCTCACTATGAATGTGTAGCTGACGAAGGCTGCATACTCAAGTGTGTGCGAGCCTCGAGCGTGGGTGTGGTTTGCTACTGCGGTGAAGCAGCTGTTGCGGCACCACACCGCATTCACGACATAGGCTCGCGCACGTCCTGAATGTGGAGGCCGCGGGTCGGCACCGCGGCGGCTGCTCTCACGGGCAGCCAATCGAGAGGCACTGCTTCCCTGCCGCTTCAAATGACGCCACGCATCTGGAGCTGGCGGCAGCGCAGCCTCGCCAGGCGCAGCGTGTCAGATCTGCGGCAGCGCTGCATGTCAGAGCCCCAAGACGCTGCGCTGAGTGCAGGTATGATGTGGCACTTTGACCTGTCTGCGATGCTGGGGTGGGCGTCGACGGCTCGCCGCACGCGCCTGCCGCCGCTCGGCGCCGCCCGCCGCGGCCCCGACTGCCGGGAAGGCTGCTGGCTACAGCACCGCAGCTCGAGCGATGCAGAGCCCGGCCAGTGGACGCACCCTCAGCCCCTCGGCATCGTCGCCGGCGACATCAGCGCGACCCAGGCCGTCTTCCCGCTGCCGGGCGGCCCCTGCGGCGGCTTCATCACGTCAGGGTTCTGCAGCGCTGCCACGACGGGCAGCGCGGACGCGCTGTGCGCGCGCGCGGAGGCGCGTGCGGAGGCGCGTGCGGCCTCTGTCGCGGCGGAGGGGCCGGCGGACACGTGGGCCGCGCTCGCACGGTCCGCGGCGGCCGCGAGGCCGGCGGCGGTGCCGCAGGAGCGCGCCGCCGTGCGGCCGGGCCACATGCATGGGCTGCTGCTGTTCCAGCTAAACGGCGAGGCGGGAGCGTGAGAGCGACACATGGGCTGCGCTGCAGTGGAGCGCTGCAGTGGCGCTCGTCCCGCACGGGGCTGAGGACGCTCACGGTCGATCCGCGGGGCGAGGGGCACTCCGGTCCGGGCGAGACAGCACAGTGACGGTGAGCCCCTCACCAGGCCTTTCCAGTGTTTCCTTATCACTTGTACAAGTCAGTGCGTCCTCATGCAGAACGTGAGGAACGGCCACACCGCCCGGCCACACCACTTCAGTGCGAGTGAGTCAGCACGGCCTTGTCAGCATCACGCCTTGGCTCTGTGGTGTCACACGTGCATGTGGATGAACACCGTGTGCACTCGCCCGAGGACCTGCTGCCTGTGACTGCAGACACGCGTGCATGTGTCGAACCGGGTGAGTGAATGTTGAGCCCTGCAGTGAGCCTCGTCGTGCGCGTTCCAAGGGGCCAACAGGCTTGCCTTGTACGCTTGCCTTGCACGCTTCAGAAGCGTCCGGCCAGACCACTGTGACTCCTGCGTGAGATGGTCGTTTCTGAGGCTGCATGTTTTACGGGCTCATCGGGGCATGTTGCGAGCAGCGGTGCTGTGCTTGCCAGTAGCCTGGCAAGCACAGCACCGTTTCTCGCAACATGCCCCGATGAGCCCATGCAACGTGCAGCCTGCCCCGGTGAGCAACATGCCCCGATGAGCGGGCTGCTGTGCTTGCCCGACAAGCACCAGGCTGCTGTGCTTGCCCGACACGCACCAGGCTGCTGTGCTTGCCCGACTAGCACAGTTCAGAGTATGTGAAAGTCAACATCCATTGCCCTTGACCCTTGCATCCACCCAGGCTGGTTGTCCAGGAAAAAAGAAGAAGAAGGAAAACAAGATTGTGATCAGACTCGTCCCGGAGCAGTGTGTTGTCATGACAGGCGGACATCATCCCTGTCCCTGTTGCTGCCTGGTGGCAGTGTGTTGTAGTTTGTGCTGGTGCTCCGACATACAATGGCCCGAGCTGTTGTAATTTTAACATCATAATGTCAACAGAGAATGTCCTGTTCAGGATACGGCTCAGTAACTCTAAGTTTACTTTACAGAGAAAGAAATAATTGCCCTGGCGTGCAGGAGGTGTCTGCCGCGGTGCCTCGTCCGCGGAAGAGGTGATTCCAGCAGGCAGGCTCCGCGCTGCTTCCCCAGACCCCGTGCACGGATACTTCTGTACCTGGGCGCTGCAGTGGCGCTGGGGGCGGCTGGTGCGGATCTGTTGAACGCAGATGTGAGCCTTGTGTGTGTCGGCTGTTTCTTCGGCATAGCGCTGAGTGCGGCTAAAGACAGCTGCAAGGACTGGTGGTAGCCGGCTGTGGGGCGAAGGGCGGGCGCACTCCCTCTGCCGCTCCATGGCAGCTGCCTAGGAGGCGCTCCATGCTTGTATGCATGCCTGCACAGGTCTGTGTGTGCCATGGTGATCAGCGCACCGGTACTCGCCCTGTCTTCTGCCCCCAACCGCTTTGCCCATCAACACTGAGCTGCTACGATCGGCACCACCCGGCGGGAGGGCTGTCAGGCGACAGGGTCTGCCAGGTCCCACTGCAGCCGCAGTTCGTCGCAGCCGGGATGCAAGGGTGGACTGAGTAGTCTTCGATTCTGCTTTTGATTCTGCATGTGCCATTGTGCAGCCTCGTCGAGGACGGATCGTATGAGGTGACAAAGCTAACAGCAGCATGGAGTCACGGGATTCCTGTCTCATGAAGCAGTTTAGCCATTTACAGGCAATGCAGGTTGGCACCGTACTGGTTGCGAGCAGCTATTCCTGTCATGTTTTCGTGTGAAGTTGAATGCCTGCAAGGTGTATAGACTTGTGAAGTGGCCTCCTGCATCTGCTGACCGCAAAATGTGTTGCACTTCCTGCAATCTGGCTGAGATATGCGTGCAACACATTAGCTTACGTTGAGGACATGCTGCTCAATGTGTACTACAGATTGGCACCGGCCATGGACACAGGATTGCGAATTAGAAAAAATGAAAGGCGCCTAGAACATCACATACACCAGCACGTAGACTCACATGCTTGTTTTGATGGCAATGGGGCAGCCGAGCAATGCTATGCCGTCCTGTCGGCTGCCAGGCGCTTGGACACGTCAGGGACAATCTGCCACACATCAGTGATGAGTCGTCACACAACCGTCAACAGAACGCGCGAAACGAAGCAGCTCTGCGGTGCCGATATATTCCATCCTATAATATTTACATTGATGTCTGCATGGTTGTTTACTATCCCCCGTTTCAAACCTGCATGCGACCAGCGGGTCAACGCTGCTAGTGTGCAGCCGGCAGTAGCACCAGCTTAACACATCCAACAATTATAAGACAGCTGAGATACAGCCGCGTTGACACAGCCATGCTGACTTGCCTTCGGAGTCGCTGTGCGCAGGCTGTAGAGCAAGCCGGTAGAATGTGAAATGCTTCGATTCGCATCATTTCGAAATACGAAGTAGCTGAAAGTGTCGATTTATACTCAAGCGGCGTGGAGATGGTGTGGCCGTGCTTGTACTCGCAAACGCTGTGTATCGTGTCCTCGTGGTCGTGAGTGACGCGGAGGTTCGGCCGTCCTGTGCGTCCTTGCACCTGCTGCCCATCATCACGACTTTCAATGAATAAGCTGTACAGGGCCGATCAGAAGTGATGTCGGAGGATGAAGCACCCAGGGAGGGTTCGGCGTCTCATCCATCAACAGAGCCAGTGTCAAAGTGGCAAAAGACCTCACAACAGTGGCTGGTCGGGCTCATCATGCGCCCTGCAGCTACTGCGGCATGGTGTAAACTCTGTGATCACCCGTTTGCCATCTGCTCTTGCTACTTTGCTGCAGCAGCATCATACCTCATTGCCTTCTCTGTCCTCTTCTTCGGAGGCTATCCTTTCCTTACCTGGCCCATTCTCATCACACAGTCTGTACTCCTGGTGGCTGGCACACTGCACGCTGCAGGGATGTGGCATAGTGGGCCTGACTTCTCTGGCACCAGCGTGTCAGGAACTTTGATTCTGCTCCTCGTATTGACCACCTGCTTCTTGTCCATCGGGGCCAGTGTTGGACCTGTGAGCTGGGTACCGTATTCCAACCGTCTCATCAGTGTGCTGATTCTGGCTTGGGCCATCTACTGTATCAATCTCACCTCAGCTTGTGGAGCGGTGTCTACCCATCACCCAGACTCTCCTCACCCAAACCTGCGAAAGCCGTTGTGGACCTCTGGCGTTGACGCCGCTCGTGCCATAGACAGCTTGACGGATCTAACACTCGCTCGGATATTCCTTGATCAGGTGAGCAGCCACGACTGGATCAACAGCTGGGCACACCGTGGAAAGCACACGGTCGCGTTGATGTGAAACAGAGACACAGCCCATCTCCTTCCACACAGTCTGCTGCTGTACCAGCGCCCTGCACCTCCCTTCCTCCTTGTTGCAGCTTCCCGGCAGCACCACACTTGTGGCTCCTTGCGTCCGCGGATTGCTTGGACCAGCAGGCATCGAGCAACACCATTCTGAAATTGCGAGTGGCAGTATAAGGTCTTCACCAGCAATCCAGAGCTGACGCTTTGGGCTGATGTAGCCGTTTTCAATGCCGTGGACATGGCCTCCCATCAGTGGTAAAATTGTGCCGCCAGTTCGGAGCCACTCTCACACTGGCGGCCCCTCCCATGCCATCACCCTCTCGCTAGGTACCTATGCGCTCAAGAAAGTGGATTTCACCGATTGATTGGGCTAGGCTTGCAGTGTCGGGCCGTTGGGCAAACACAGGACAATTCCAGGTATCTACGGCGAATTTCCGGATGGCGGCCGCGATAGTCCCGCAAGCCTGGGACATGCTAGTGGAATCCGCCTGGAAATGACCTCGCCGCAACGCTGACGCTAACGTGGTACAGAATGCTGTCTGTGGCCGGGTGCAGGTGCAGGACGGCTGCGTCTGGTTCGGCGTTGGCGGCCGCTGCGGCACGCTGCGCCTGCTGTCCGCCATCGGCGCCTCCCTGGCCGTCGCCAAGCTGCTGCGGCACTCGCTGCTGCACTTTCTCGGCAGCCGCGTGTCTCGAGACAGCCGCTCGGGCCGCTGGTGCGCCTCCCCCCGAGCCCACCTGTTTCCGCGATCTGGGTCTAAAGTTTCTGGAGGCTGCCGTCCAGAACACCAACACCTCGAGATTTAATACTGGTTGTACCCGACGACCTGCCCACGGAAAAGCTGGTCCACACTTACTTCTTAGAGAATAGTGTTGGCTGCCGTTCGAGCAGCACTCTATATGCATCCCATCCTCATCAGTTGACAATCAACCCTCTAGGGTCAGCATTTGTAACTCGAAAGCGTTGCTATCAAAGTTGCTTTACCCAACACTGGTGCAGGGTGATCCTTGGGGGATATGTGCTGAACCTCGCGTGCGAGTGCGGCATCACCATCCTTGCGCTGCTCCACATCTTCTCGGCGTCAAACAGCCGCAGCCTCAGCAGCCAGCGTGTGCGGCAGCGCGTCGCGGTCACCGTGCTCTCGTTCGCGCTCTCGACCGCGATGTTCGCGCTCTCGCTCGCGGGCGGCCTGCAGCTTGTGCAGCAGATGTACCGCGCGACGGCGAGCCGCACACAGCGTTCCTATCTGCGCCGCCTCGGGCCGCGCAGCTTCACCGGCCCAGCGCAAGTGCACCCGGTGTCGCTGGCCGCCCCCGCACCGGTGCTGCCTCCTTGCGCGCTTGCTGAAATACAGAAACATATGCAATGGCAATTGTACCAATAAAACTTGTACAGCGGATGCTTCTGGGGCGGATGCGTCCGAGAATGGGGGTAGCAGCGCTTGCTTCTGTTGCGTGTCCTTCGTGGCTCTGGCTTGTCTGATGCTGTGTGGGGACCGCACCATATGCAACGTGAACTGCTTGCTTGCGACGTGTTCGTGGCTGCACTGTGCTGATGCCCAGCATTTGTAAACCCGTCTTCTGGAGACCTCTCGCTTTGAGTGTTGGCGTTGCATACAGGCTGCGCCGAGCCTGCACAGACCGAGGGTCAGCAGCGCCGGCTCCGGGTCGCCGGCATACCTGTGCGACGTGCCGACCTCGGCACCCCCCTCCGGCTTCACGCGCCCGCCCATCGCCACAGCAGCCTCGGCGGCCATGGCCGTCAGCCGCGGCTCTGCGGCGTTCCCAAACTCTCCTGCAGAGACGCTGCCGACCTCTACTGGCGATGAGCCGCTCCGGAGCACTAGCACCGTCCCCGCCATCGCGCCGGAGGCGCCCGCCATTGTGGATGTCGCGCCGGAGGCGGAAGCTTGACACGGGGCTGTGCGCAGCCTCTCGTCCGCTGACGCCAGTGGCGGCAGATGCGCTAGAGGGCCACGCAGGTGCAGAGGACGACCCTCGTGTGCGAGCATGCATATGCTCGCGTGCCACGTGCCACGTGGCACGGCCTGCTGGTGCATGCATATGCTGCTGCCGGCTAGCGAGGCGAGCGGCGGGGCAGGTTCCTGCGGTCAGGAAAATGCTAATGGGGCCATTCAACTCTGTGAATCATCAGGCCCCACCCGCAGACTGCCTGGCGGAATGCACAGCAGTCAAGCCCTGTAGAATCTAAAGCAAACTGTGCTGTTTGCATCCAAAGGACAGGATTGTTGCGCAGCTGTGGCCCGTGCGGCGGGGGTGTCAGAGCGGTGTATGGGTGCTGTGCTGCACCCCCGGGTGGCAGCCAAGCCTACTGAGAGCGCAATCAGGCCCAACCACACAGATCGCCTGATTTATCTCTGAAAGTTTTGCAGACAACAGATCACCCTCTGCCTTATGTCTCCACAAACTCTCGCCGGTACAAGACTCCGTAACAGCCCGGTGGCATATCAGACTCTCTACAGTCGCCCGGTCCACAGCGGCGTTCGAAAACTAATCCAGCACCATCTTGCTATCATGGATCCGAGATCTGGCCAGCGAACCCACCACAGGCTGCGCGATAATGGTTGTTCTCAGGGCAGTCAACCCGCCATGCCGGCCCGCACAGTGCACCATATGACCTGTGCGAGCATCATGAGACTCACAAAAACGCCCTCTACTAAACTATGCCATCCACGCCTGCTCTCGTGCACTACAGATGCCTGTCATTCTGGCGTCGCTCTCCCATGCATACGTGCACATGCACATCGTGCGTGCTGGTGCGCCGCTTGTGCAAGCTTAGCCCACCTTGGCAGTTATGTTTCGCGTCGAAAGGGGCCCAGCAGGGTCATTTCAATCTGGTCCTCAGTTTTCGATCCGTCGCTTGTGCGTCTGTCACTGCCGACTTCAACGTAGGCACCGGTTGAAGCGCGCCGTGCGTGCAACTGTGATACCTCGGAGCTTTGAACACTTTTTGAACTAACATGACAAAAGCTATTACTTGCTTGCGTCAAAGCTACATGGCGAAGGCTGAAACGAGCGGAACGTCTGTTTGCAACTGCGCCGGCTTTGGTCACCAACCTGTTGTCGCCGACGACTCCAGCTCTGAGCAGATGACCGTCTCTGCGTTCGCAACTGGACACTCTACCATCAATAAATGCTAGAGCTTTGTAAAGAATACGTGATTGAGACCGCGTGAGCGTTGCAGCGTCAGGCGCACTCTGCAGCATTGTTAACGCAGTGATATCCTCACAACAATACCGAAGCTCGCTACAGCACGGCAGTAAAATCACACCAAGTGGCTCACATTGAAGCAAATGGCGTCGCGTTATGCGTGACCGTATGTGCCCTGGCATCGGGAGATGACAGACAGCACTCGCAACGCAATGCATTTACCCATACAGCATGCTCCCGCAAAGTGATAATAACGTTGACATTGTATCTGCTTGACAAATTCGGCAGGGCTGTGGCAACGGTCGGGCTTGCTATAGACAGACGTGCCTTGGCGATTCCCCCATCGCCAAGGCTACAGAAGGCTACAGAACCGCTGCAATAGCAACTTCTTCACGCTACTATACAGATAGAGATTGTATCTACATTGAGTTCTCACAGTTGCAGATGCGTGCTGCCTCCGGCGCGCAGCGTTACGGCCGTAACAATCGAGCGGCATGAAGGCAGCTCTCAGCGTGCACGCAGCATCGTTAGCCAGGTTGTTTACGCTAAAACCTAACTGATGCTAAAACTTCACGCCCTCGAACCTATTAGCACTGTCGGGGGCAAGTAGCGCGCCAATCCGGTGGTGGCACCAGTCTGGCTGCATAGGCTCCATGCATGATGAATGGCGCGGTGCTGACGACGTGAGCCATGAGACCAGTCGAGACTTGAGGACCGGGTACTCAAGACCCCCAGCAGCCTGCCAGCAGCCCCCAATCGCACCCAAACCACCAGGCTGCCAGCCTGCCAACTCCGGTGGCCAAACTCCAGCCTGAAACTCGCATGTGCCATCATGCACCACACAGCCTCAAACTTGACACAAGTACCACTCTATATCTGTAGATCATGTCTACTCATTTTCAGCTGCATCGAACACCTCTGCGTGACCTCGGCTCTTGTAGCTGTCGGCCCAGCGTGATTGTGTCCGTGCCACCGTTCTCTCGCAAATTCTGTGCCTGTGATGACACAGTATGGCTTCATTTGACTAGCTGCTGTACCATACGAATTATATCATAGCAACGTGCTGTGTCTGACGTACAGCACCTGTATCCTCGTGTCGAATACGGCTTCTTCAGAGCGCAAGTAACGCGCAAGAAACCGTACCGTCGCATTGCCGGCTACATGAAAGCTTCCAACAGGTGCCTTACAGCGGTGCTCATGGATGCCATGTCAATGCCGCGCTGCGTGCGCACACAGGTCCTACAAAAACGTGCATGTCGTATGGGTGAAGGATCGCAGCCCGTCTTTGAACACACATGCGAAGGAGGCTGCAGCCGATGTCTGTCCGAAACTGTAGCTGTAAGCGTGGATCAGGAACACGGGATATCTTGTTGCCAGACGGAACACCACCACAGTTGCCGTACAGGCGGTGTGTGCCTTACAGCCCAACTGCTGCAGCAGCATTGGTCCCCACGCTTGATTGCACTTGTTTCAATGGATTCATCGCTGCCTCGTTGCGGGAATCAATGTACTGATCGCGAAAGACCGTGCCAGCACGCTGTCTCAACATAACTGCTCCACATCAAGGGCTGCAGATCTGCAGAAACATTGCAAACATGGATGCCTATCCACCTCGCTGCATACAGCTGCACCTCGCTACACATAGCTCGACACAATCCACCAAAACAAGAGGTCCAATTCGATCATCGCTCAGACATCGTTGCAGAGCAAGAACATGCCTCTGCAACAAACTGGCAGTCATCAGCAGAGCAAGTGCAACACGCCCACCATTGATACTTGAGCGGGGTCTTAATGTACATGCATAGGTACCGGAGTATGTAACCTCTGCAATGGAATGAGTACATGTCAACACGGGTGTGCTGTGCGAGAGTCTGATGCGCACAGCACAAGCACGGCCCATCAACATGCACGCAATGTGCAGCAGCTGCAGCTGAATATTGGTAGCCATACTCCTCGACACAGATGCATCAACATATTCAAATTTCAGAGCTGTGCGACCTCCAATTCCACAGTGGTGAGCTGGGGTGTGCTGTGCGAGTGCCGTAAATTTGCCGTATTGTGTGCCAGCACAAGCGCAGACCATCTCCATGCACGCAATGTGCAGCAGCTGTAACTGAATATTGGCATCCATAGTCCTTGAGATAGGTGCATCCACATATTCAGATTTCAGAGCTGTGTGATCTCCAGTTCTAGAACGGTGACCTTGGGTGTGCTGTACGAGTGCCGCAGATGTGCCGATCTGTGTGCCGGCACAGGCATATACCAACATACTGCACTCAATGTGCAGCTGAAGCTGCAGGTTAGTCGTCACAGTCCTTGTCATGTGCAGAAAAGCTTGGGCCTCTATTGATGGAAGCAAGAATGGACAGGCGGTACATGATTCTGGGCTCTCTAGAGCTGAACTGCATTGCTCAGACCAGTGCCTCCTGATCCGGCTGAAGGACAGCAGCTGCTCTCTTTGTCCATTCGAAATTATACAACAGCTGCTCCTGTAGCTTTGTAGACGGTGCATGTCAGCTGGTGTGTGCAAGCGGGTTGCTGAGTTCTGCTGAGTTCTTCTTGAAACAGTCGTCGCAGCACATCCATTGCATCAAGCCAAAGAAGTCTACGCAAATGTAAGTATATTCTGTACACTAATATACAAACTGCAGCCCGCAATGATAGGCTGGACACCGATCAGGCAGAAACAGTTCTGGATGGACCTCCACCACTGGAGGATATCGTGAATTTCTATTGCATGATAGGATAAGCTAGAGATTTTCTCACCGAATGCAGATCGGAGGCAACTGCATTCCTTTTGCTCTGCACTCAGCTGGAACTGCATAATCCACATATGAACGATGGAATCTATGTGCTGAAGTACAGATGCAGCGATGCCACTTGCAGGACCATATTAGCCATACACAGGAACTTTTGTACATACTGGTGTCCTTGGGACGTTCAGTGAGCGGCAGCGGTGCAGCAACGGTGTTGCCTGGCGATCACCACACCATCGACCATTTACGTCGCGTACAAAAAGCATCAGGTGTACCAGCGAATCAAACTAATCTATGCTGTGTCATCACCAGCACAAGCTTGTGGAGAGACAGGTTGCACGGGCACCCCCACGCTGGCGAGCGGGGCCTACAGCTACCAGTGGCGAGATCACTCATAGACGCTCGATGCGGCTAAAACTATGCAGTAACAATATTGAGACATAGAGTGGTTCTTGTGTCAAATTTGAGGCTGTGTGGTGCATGATGGCACACGCGAGTTTTAGGCCTGAGTTTGGCCACCGGACTTGGCAGGCTGGCAGCGTGGTGGTCTGGGTGCGATAGGGGGCTGCGGGCATGCTGCTGGGCCCCTTTTAACGCGAAACATAACTGACCTTGGATGCTACTTACAGTGTCGTCTACAGCGAATGGCCCCATTAGCGATTTTCTGACCGCCTGCGCAGAGGCGCGAGAGGACATATGTGACGAGAAGGCCCTCTCGCTCTGCCTCAGTTGTCTGGAAACAAACTTTTTGAAGCTTGCCGGCGAGGATGCGTGACATCCTAAGAGACATGCATAGCTGCAGCCTCGGGATCCCAGACTGACGCAAGGCCAGGGAGTGATGGCACTCGGCAACTGATGCTGTTGAGATCGGCCTCTATGTATTTGGAATGCAGCGGAGCGAGCCTCGTGCATTGCAGCTGGTGCAGTCGCCCCTGGCCACGCAGGCTGGAGCATTGCATGCAGGAGCATGCAGGAGCATGTGGTGGTGTGGTGGTGTGGTCAGCCGCAATCAGGGGGTCTCCGAATCGGTTCTGATCTGGGTGGCCCTTAAAACTCACCGCAGCTGCAGGGTTGCGGAGGCTGTGGGTGTGGGCTCGTGTTTGGGGTCCGGTGAGTCTGCATGTATGTACGCTTGCATGTTCATGCAGCCGTACCTACAAGGCCGTTTGCAGCTTCGGAGATCGGGACACAGTGGGGCGTCCAGGCCACATACCATGTGCGGGCCACACACTGTACGTTTGCTGGAGGCGCGCGGCGCGAGCATACACTTGGGGCAAATCAGTGTTGTGGCACTGTGGAGCGTGAGGGTGATGGCATGAAGGTCAGCTGGGAAGTTTTTCGTACGGCTGTTTTCATTACATGAGACCTAGACAGAAAGGAGATCGAGACTGAGATGATTCAGCTTCGTTGTCAGTGAGTTCGGCTGCAACCATGGTGAATCGGGAGAACTTGCGCTGGTTTATTGGAGCAATTGGATGCTTGAGGATGCTGCATGCAAGGCAATGCGACGGTGTGCAGGGCATCGTAGTGCATGTGAGGGTCTTTGTGTCTGCAACAGGTTTCTGTGTGCAAAGATCCCCCATAGATTGGACATGTGCTATGGCCAAGTGCATGTGTCAGGTTGATGACACATACAGCGACAGAATGCTCAGCTAGGGACCACTGGCCATGTACATGTGCCAGCGGTGGCGTCGGCGCACTTGAGAGTTGCTTGCTTTACTCAGTATAAATGGGCACTGGTGATGGGAAGTGGTGTCAATGCTCAGCATTGAAGGGCAGTGCCTTTGCGGGATGGGCAAACCACTTCAGCCGACAGAGAGCTCAACTGCAGATCGTTTCTGTTCAGAACATGTTCCTGCAGGACGATGGTTGTGATCCTTGTGTGTTCATTTGACTCCGAAAAAGTCGAGTACTGTAACGTACGTGATGTCGAACTGGATCAGTCTGAGTATAAATGTGTGACAGTGTAGTTGCACGTCGGAATTGAGTCTCTGTGGGTGCTGGGGCGGACAAGCTGGCGGACAGCTACAGCCACGTCGTGATACCAGTTGCAGCTGCAGCTTTGATGCTCCTGCCAGGGATCAAGCCAGCTGGACGAGTGCTGACACCTTGCCACCCTGTTGTGCCAGAACTTCAACCGTTGCCTCCGCCGTCAGTGCCACAACTCCCACACCCGCTCAGGTGCATACATCTACCGTCGCAGCGATGCAGCGCACCGCTGCGACCTGCCGATACCGGGTCCCAGCACCCCTGCCCGCCGAGAGGGCGGCGCTGGGGAAACCGATAACATCATGGACACTGCCGCAGGCGCAACTTTGACACCACAGGCGCTGCCCTGACACTGCAGGCGCGGCCGTGCGATCATGTGAGGCGCCGCCATGCCAGCCTACAGCAGTGCGCGGCCAGAGACAGTCTCGAAGAGGATCATCGAGAACATGGCCACCATCGCGAGGCGGCCGTGCACGCGCTCCATCGCCTCTGTGAAGACACCCTTTGGCAGGGTGTAGTTGTCCTTCAGGGCCTCGATGTAGTCGCCCTTCACACCCTGCGCGGCATGCATATGTGTGGCATTCGGCTGGGATCACATGGCCAGTTTCACACAACGCCAAATGGTGTGAAATGTCCCACATGATTTGGATTGAATGTGTTGTGTAACAATATCCTTCAATTCGCTGGTTGACCACTCTGGGATTGCCGCAATTGCAAGTGCCAACTTTGTTGAGGACCAGGCGAAGCCGGGTGTGGTGGTGGTGTCGGGGCGGACCTTGACAGCCGGGACGCAGGAGCCGACGACGACGAGCAGTGATGCGAAGAACACTGCCTGGGGGCCAGCCGCAAGCTGAGTCAGCACGGGCTTGCCACCGAGGACCTCCGCAAACAGGGCGCCGGTGAAGCCTGCACATCGGGGGGGGACCGCTGTGAGATAGAGCACACAAGCGAGCTCAATCTGGCGCTTCCATACATGGAGGCGGCTGCGGTTGAAATCGGATCATACTGGCTGGGAGCAGGCACACACGAGACGCTGGCCTGTGGTTTGCAACGGCATGGCATCCAATGCTAGCATGTGCCGATACATGTGTACACATGTACCAGTGTATCTGCAAGGTTTGCTCACATCCTTGGGGACAGGGGACAAGTCCAGAAATTGAGTCAAAGAGGGGCGTCTAAGCCACATACTGCGGCGTAGTGTGTGTTTGCGTCCAGGCCAAACGGGATGACAATTGCATGCACAAAGCTGATGTAAGATAATGGGATCACGGCATGGGTGAGTCAGCTGGGCGGATAGAAGCAGGCAGGCGTGAGGGGCACAGTGGAGAGATGCATCCACAGGCGCCCCATCATGCAGCGCACATTCATTCTACAGCGGGTTGATCTGCCACATGTCACAGACGAGCAGGAGGCAGTGACATGCTGGACTGCAGGCCGGCGTGGCATTCATTGACGCTGGCGTCAACAAGGTGGCTATGATGCTGAAGAATGGGGATACAGGAGGGACCCGCACCCAGCATGCACAGGCGCCCATTGATCTGCTCAGGGATGGTCTTCCAGCCCACAAGTTGTTGGTAAGCCGGGTCTTCAACGTACTTGGCGGCATACTGTTGGTACAGGTTCCTGCATTGACAAGCGCCTCTGAAGTTGAGAGGGCTCGAGACGATCGAGTGGGCATGTGAGCATGTTTGCCACCGCACGTGCATGCATACGAGTGGTACCAGGACAGGAACAAAGACGCCTCAGCGGCTCCGTCAGACGTGTGCGGCTAGTCAACCGCGCACCATTGCTTCACGTCGAAGCTGGTCGAGTTCAAAAAGTCGAACACTGGGTTAGCTTGCTCAGGCACCCTGCAGCACATCTGATGTTTGGAGTGTAGCATATCGAAACATTCTGGCGCGAATCTGCGACCTGTGGCACGGAGTAGACATCGGTGCAGCTTGAGCCTCACGTACCATTCTGGCGTTGATAGCTTCTCTGCGCCCGAGGCCTGGGTGCCATCTTGGGCTCCGCTTACACTCTGCAATCATAGCTGAAAATTTCCGTATATCAATTAGAGCGTAAATGACTGGACCAGCAAGTTAGATGGCGCGGTACAGCGCCGCACGTCAGCGTTGACTTTTGAACTCGTGACAGATGTCCGACAGGTCAGAACATCCGAGCACTGCTTTGATACGATTCTCCCGCCTTCGCAACAAAGACGACGCACACAAGAAATTAGATTTGCGGCTTTCAGTGGAGAATCGCGACTAGCTGCTGGCGTTTGATTTGACGAGGCTCTCCACTGCCACACAAGCAAATGCCTGCGGGCAATACGGACGCGGAGGAAGCACCGCAAACACCAAGTAAATCGCAGACCATTAGACTCAGCTTGAGCATACATAATTTGTTATGTTCGAGTTTTACCTTGCAGAACACGCTGGCGCGGCTGGGCGCAGCAGAGCGAGACTGGACAGCGCCGGAAAAGGCCCGGACACCCTCAGCTTGGTACGAAAGCATGGACATTATCAAATACGACGAGATAACAGAAATCGAAAGCCTGGTGGAGAAGTGTTCTGTCTTAAGCGGGAAGCGGTGTGGTCTAGACTGAGTGACGAGCAAGTATTGAAGACAGCTCAACTTGAAAATGCAGGCATACGTCACCTCCCGGGCACTTTATAAATCAATCTGAGACCGCAAACTTTCGCGGCTGCTAGAGTAGCCTGTTCTCAGGCTTGATCATCGCGACGTTGGGCTCCCCTCTGGCCATGCATGGGTGAACAACACAAGGCCCCAGCTGCAGTGCGAAGCTTCACACAGTCCAGAGGATAGATTGCAAGTATATCGTTCATGAACCATACACATTGGCTTCCAAAAATCTGCAGCGCGCGAATCGGAAATGCCATTTCCGCATCGTCCACGCGGAAGCGCTGCGAAACGTGGTCCTGACAGACGCTTGTTAAGGTATCATCAGGACCGTGCAGCCTGCATCGTTGTGCCACGGCAAACAGGAGGACACCGCTGATTGCTGGGCAGCCACATGCTGCAGCTGCGCCGCTCGAGCACGTTGTAGCTGTAATCGCGCACTTTCTTTCCTTGGCTCTGTCGGACGCAGCAAGCGCTCCCGTTGTAGGTGCTGGGTGGCCAGTTGTGGCGATAGACCTTCGGAACATTCGCGGGTGACGTATTGGCCGCGGTACTTGCAGTTGAAAACAAGGGTTTCGCCATTTGAAAAGGCTCTGCAGTGACGTGAGCGTAGCAGAAGGACCATCCGGTCAGGAGATGCATCATGTGGTCGCAAATCGATGATAGCAGCTTTACACTCGCAATGTACACAACAGTGTTGCACATCTGTAAGATGGGCGTCCTGTAGCCCCATCTGTATTCATAAGCACATACGCTGCCTGAGCAATCTGACTCTGCAAGGTACAATACAGATCTGTGAACGCCGTGAGAGATGCGTGTGAATGTTGGAAGGGGGTGTTCCGTTGGCGACCGGCGTGGAGCATCGGCATGGCGTCCCTGCCTGCGGTCCGATCCGGATCATCGCTACCAAAATTGAAATCTCCGTCGCCGGAATGCCGCTGGTTCCAGGAAAATAGCACAGTCCCCGGTCTGAAGACCGCGCAGCGGTGCCTCTGTGTTGTGACAGCTGCCCACCTGCACGTCGTCTTCGACCCGCGTCAAGTAATTCTAGTAAACGATTGTCCAAAATTCGTGCTTGAACTTCTACTCATTTTGTCCCACGGGTTCCCCGTCGCGTCCGTTTCCCTGGCTTGGCCTTCTTCTCCGCTGCCACTGCTTCTTGACTTTCCTGCACGCGAGATGCCACACTGCAAGACAGGCACACCAACTGCGATGACGGCAGATCCGAACGGTACAGACGCTTTTCAGCGTTGCATGCACCCAGCATCACGCGCCAGGCGCATCTGGAAACGCCCCCAGTCGCGCAGCTGCACATGCTCTGCCATCAGTAGACGACTCGTATGCAAGCCTCCAGAACCCCACATGACCAGCGCGGTGTCTGCCACTCACAGCACACCGACCATCCGCAGAACAGGAAACAGTGTTGGCAATGCCATGGCTGCACAGCAGCTCTGTGGGGGCGACGCACCGCAACGTCCGCATCAGCGCTGCGCTTGCGTTTCTTCTTGCCCGGTGCCTGCTTTGCTGCGGTCTTACGGAGCGCCTCCACCTCATCTGCAGAGGCATCGGCACCGGAGCCGTCATCGCTGCCGTTGTCACCGCTCTCAGATGCAGCCTCTGAGCCCTCCTCCGCCGACGACTTGCCACCCTTGCCAGCCGACTTCGCGCGGCCCTCTGCAAAAACACACACCTGTTGCGCTCTCAGTCCTTCCATTCAGCCGCCGGGTGGTTACTCCATGCCTCCACATGCGTGCAGCCACCAGGGACAGTATGATCACCGCACGCTAGGGACTGGTCAGAGTAACAAAACACCGCATTCGCAGCTCGGCATGCATGCAGCCGCCGCCGACATACGCAGCTGCGGCAGCGAGCGCACGGTGCGGGGCCACACTCAGAAATTGAACGCCTGCAACGGCAAGCCAGGGGCACGCTGCAAGCACACGGACACCTGGCACCACCCAGCCACATGTAGACGGCTGCTGCAACTGCAGCAGGCTCAAGCTGGGACCCCAGAGCGTTGCATCGGATGCATGCTTCCATCACGTGCGGAGTGGGTGTCGCACTGCGCGAACACAGAGTCGCAGCGCCGCAGCTGCACGCAGCCGCACCTGCGGCAAACCTACAGAGATGCGTAGATCGAGGCCAAGAGCTTCGACAGACGCGGCGACAGATACACAGGTCGGACCATGCCAAACAGTGACGCCACAAAACAGCATCAGGTCACGTGAAGGGGGGGGAAGCAGCGCGGGCCCCTCCTGCCCACCACCACAGCAGCCCCGGGAGCACCGCACCAGGCTTCGCCAGCACCTCTGCCGCCAACATCCCCCGCACAAGCTCTGCAAGCGCCTCCGGCGCCACACGCGCCTCCAGCGCCGCGTTGCCGCTCTCCAGCGCCGCAATGCGGCCTCGCAGCGCCGCGTTCTCATCCTGTAGCGCCTTCACCGCAGCCACATCGGCCGCGCGCTCCGCCGCCGACGGCGCGGCGGGCTGCGGCGGCTGCAGGGCGGGGGCCGCGCGGGCCGCCTCCTGCGCGCGGCGCGCCTCCTTCAGCCGCTCAGCCTCCGCCTTCTGCACCTGGATCGTGAGCGCCTGCTGCTGCTGCTGCAGCTTGGTGACGGCCGCGGTGAGCTCCGACATGCGCTTCCCGAGATCGTCCTGCACAGACGCGCACTCGTCAGCCTCGCTTCCCACGCTGCGAGTACCGTCCATCGGGCCGCGGCATGCAGATGCGTGCTGTGGTGTGCTATGGCACGCTTCGGCACAAGTCCATAGGAGCAGCCGTGATACATCGGCACTGCAATGAGCACACCCAACCTCCACGTGTTCCGCACCGACACCCATGCACGTACGCAACCCCGCCGGCCTGCCACCTGCCCAACTGAAAGCAGCGGGTGTGCATATCACGGTGCCCATCCTCCCAACGAACACGCGCCAATGCTGCACCCGCGCCAGCAGTCGAGAGAGACGTAGGGAGTCCCCTTGCATCCTCAGTGATCCTGCAACAGAGCACGCTTCCCCTGCAACCTCTGACGGGGGCTTGGCCAGCTCGACACAGTGCCACACGTCCCGCAGGCATAGGAGAAGCCCACACCCACCGCACACCCACCGCACACCCCGGCGACCATGACGCCGAGAACAGCTCGCTCACGCATATAAGTGTGACTATGCATCAACTGTAAGTTCTATAGAGCCGATGCACCGATTCAAGAGCAACACGCCACAACGCGACAGCCACAGTGCGAGGCTCCAGCGCTCCAGTGACAATCAACAGCGCCGAGAACCAAGCCTGCATGGCCATGCACAGAACCAGCTTACGCGCCCGAGCGCGGCTCCAGGGATCGGCGTTGCTTCACGCCGGGGAGCAGGGAGAGGATGGAATTTGGGGGGGGGGGGGGAGGGAAGGTGGGGGGAAGGCAAGGGGGAATGAACCTGCTGCTCCTGCGTGGCGCCGCGGGCATTGTCCAGCGTCTGCAGCAGCTCCCGGTGGTACATGCAGTCCCCCATGACCTGGTCCACCCGCGCCGTCTGCAGCTGCATGTAGTGGTCGATCCCCATCAGCTGGTCCTGCAGCGTCTTCATCATCCGCTCGACGTCCACCACAAACCGCTTCATCCGCCGCTCGTAGCTGCCCTGCGCGTCCTTCTGCTCCGCGAGCGCCTCCCGCGCCGTCTGCACCGCCGCTGCAGCGGCGTCGAGCACGCTCGCGTCGGTCGCCGGCGGCGCCGCGTCTGCTGGCGGCAGAGGCGGCGCCGCCTCGACGAGCTGCGCGCAGCGCTGCTCCACATCGAGCAGCTTGTCCTGGAACGCGCGCAAGATGCGCACGATGCCGGCGGATGCCTCCGAGTCGGAGGCCAGGATTGCGGAGCGCTTTGGGGCCTCTGCGGGCAGCCGCCGGGCGTAAAAGTCCATGGCGGCGGCGCCTACGTGCGCTCCGTTGAGCCCACCGAGGGTCGGCTTCAGGTCGCCCGGATGGGTCTGCAGCGTTGGTGAGGTGGGTGTGACGTCGATCATTGCGGCTGGGGCGGCGTCGTCCGCCCGCGAATCCCGCATACCCGACCTGTCGCCGCCTCGTGGCGCAGTCTCGGACTTTCCTGCATGTGTGCTGGCGGCGATGAGGCACAGCTGGGTGAACAGGTTACACAGGCGGCTGCTCGACGACCAGTTCCTCCATTAAGATGTATGCACAGCAGAGATAGCGGAGAGCGTTGGTGCATGTATGTGCGGTCCGTCTTCGCCCACACAAGGTTCCAGAAAGCAGAGGTAGAGTGTGCCGGCCAGCGAAAGAGGAGTGTGGGCGAGGCAGTACGCTGGAATGTGTGATGGCATGGGGACACACGGCTGTGCTGTGCTTATACAGGTGTGCGTGTGGGGGCGCGGCTGCGCTTGTGTCGGCATGTGCTGCGGTGTGTGCATGCATCAACAGGGATGTCAAGTAAAAGTAAATCTGAATTTACTGAGCCGTATCGTATTGGACATTGACAACTCCGAATTAACAGGACCACATATGCCGAAGGGGTAAACCACCTGGAAACCCCCCTCAGACGACCGTACGCAACTCACAGGGCCTCCTCCTGTGCTAAGCGAGGTGGTCACGTACGGCCATTTCGATTCCCCAAAGCGCACGCAGAATCGAACCCACGACCTCCTGAAACGGAGGGGGTAGCTTGTAATCCATCCTCAACCCATTGGACAACCCATTGGATGTGCTGCACCCACACACACTCCACAGCACTCCGGTCAGACAGGGTACCTGTGCAGATGCAGGGCCCCAGCCCAAGCGCTGAAAGAAGTGCATGGACCAGCGGCGGGAGGGCTCGATCGTGTGCACATCCGACCAGCCGTCGTCGCCGTCGGAAAGCACTCCAAGCACGAACGAGGCTACCACCACACACCACAACATCACAGCGGTGCAGCCTGGACTTTTCACTGTAAACGTCTAGTTTCCCACTCGCCTCCACGTCAGACGCGGCAACGCTCGCCGATGCTGACATGCATGATCCGCAAATGACGACAGTACGGAAGCCTCTCTGAGCGGCAGACAGTTCCAATGCCAACTGCTAAAGGAAAACCCAGCAGTCAGGGGTGCGCGTCGTCCGACAGCACTCTAACCGCCACGATCACGCATGCAGAGACAATCATACGGCATACGGCAGCCATGATGATACCAAGCATGCATCCACCCCTCCTCCCCGTCGCCTGCACCGTGCACAGCAGAAAGGATTCCCACAGCCATGCCTAGCACTGGAAACCAGCGCACGACCTCTCCGTGCGACCCTGCTGGCTGTGTCCGGTTCCAGGCCGATCGCCTTGGCAGAGTGTGTGCAGCACTGTCGACCACAGCTCGCTGTGCGCTTCATGCATGGAATATGGAATATAACGGGGAACACATGCGCATGTACGACCGGCTAGAGCTGCGTCTGAGGAAACTGGGGGGATGAAGGCAGCGGCCGCCCCCCCGTGACGCGGCAACATCAGGGCAGCGCATCTACTTCGACAGCCCTGCACTTGAAGAATATGCAGTGGCTCTGCAGAGTCCTGTGGAGATGCGAGACGTGTCCATCGGCGCCGTGCAGCGCTCGCCGGTGCGCCCATGATCCAACGGAAATCGTTCGTTCAGCCGCTTTTGCTACAAGCCGACGGAGACTGCAGTCTGTTTGCAGTTCCAGGCATGACGCCAACGGAGACAGAAGCCAGGGTCCATCCAACACGGCCATCTCCACAGCACCGGCACGGGACGAAGCGTCCATCTGACATGGCGGTGGCAGTCTCTGAATGCTTGGCTCAAGCCGAATGCGAAGACGAGCCGTCCCTCGGTGGCCGGCGGCGCTATGCACGGCATCCTCTTTGCGGCAGATCGAGACAGCATGGGCCACCTGTCACCATGCGGGGAGATGCAGGGAGCTGTATGGAGCGCACCGTTTCTCTCGGACTTGATGTATGTGTCGGCGGGCAGCCCCGGCACTTGGGTGTCTCCGACAGTCTCCCGATCCTCCATGCCCACCGCTGGCGCCGCAGCCACGGCGGCAGGCCCCGGACGCGTGCGCAGCTCGGCCTACAAACGCAGATGCATATGGATGACGGAGCACTATTTGAGCGAAGAGGGTGCCAGCGTTTCGTGAACCCCGCAGTGCCCCCCCCAACGCACACATGATGCTGAGACAGGTGTTTGGGCATACTATATTTGCCAGAGTAGCATGAACAGGCACATGACCGCTGTGAAGGAACACACAATCTGCATGCGGCTACGCAGGAGCAGAGTTGGGTAGGGAATGGGCTACTGGTGTGGTGACACCACAGGTACATGGTGGTAACTCACCTCCATGGTGACCCTGGCTGCTTCCACTGCAGACAACCGCTCGCCATGTGCAGCTTCCAGCTGCATGAGTTTCTCACCGGTGCCTTCAGCCTGCTGCACAACTGAGGCGATCCGCTTTTGCAGAGCTGAGATCAGCGAGGAATGAGTGGATGTGGTGGTCTGCAGAGCCTCCACATCCTTCGAGTATGCTGCGACCGAAGACTGCACTGTGTTGATTTTGTCAGACAAGCTGGAGACTGACAGCGGCATCTCCAAGGCAGTGCCACTAGGCGAGTCCCTCATAAAATCTGGTGGCTGATCTTTGGTGGGCGCTGCGTTTGCTGGTGGTGGAGCGGGCGGGGTGGCAGGTCGGTGCTGAGGCAGTGACTGCACGGATGGTGACAGTTGGGTATCCAGGGCTGGCGCGCGCGTTCGAGGCGGAGCTGTTGCACCACCGAGACGGCTGCTGATATTTTCCTGAGCGTTGTGCCTCACCGAGTATATGTCGAACCCACTCGGCTTTGCCTGCGGTCCCGGTGGTGGTGCGGGGATGTCGACTTCAGAGTCGTATCCCTTCCGAACGAGATCGGGAGGAGGGGCTCCTGCTCCCGACTTGAAAAATGTAGAGCTATTTCCTATATGGGAACCAGGCTGCGCGAGAGCAGGACGGGCTGGACCAGCAACACTGCCCAGCGATGGCTGTGCTGGCTGGTGGGAACGCGGCTTGGCCGCGATGTCGTCATCAGATTCAGCACCATCCTGTTGCCTATCCTTAGCAGCTGGGCTTTTTGTGCGCCCTGCACCCGAGTCCCATCCAGTGCGACCCCTGCGAACGCTTGGCACGCTTCTTGCGACGGCAATGTCACGTCTGCCTGCGTCCCAATCTTCCCTTCCCCTTCTTGTCGTCATCACGTTCATGACCTTGCTTCCAAATTGGCCTTGCTGGCGAGGGCTTTGTGCCCTTCGGCGGAAATCCCCCATGTCGCACTCCAACTCCTACAAATACCAGAAAGTCCTTTTGAAAAACTACAACCGTGGCAAAACGCGACCGCATGCCGCTTGAAATTTCCGCGGACAAGGGGAGCCATGCTGACATAACGCAGCAGGATCCACACATTCTGGCAGACATGCTCAATCTGATACATATACTGATTCAGGCGGGGATGATGAAAAACTTTCTGACGATGAGAGCTTTCCACGAGCTGCACGGGACACTGCACCGACAGGGATAAAGCTGCACAGACCAACGGGATCCGACAATGGCTCGCCTGCAAAGGCTCAAAGTAGCAAAAGGTGCATGGAATCTGTTATGATGAGCTGGCATACGTGAAGTACCGTTAGCCTTTAAAAGAGCGATGGTGCCATTGGGTGCCAGCTAGAAGGAATAAGTCGGCGGCTGTAGCAGGGTGAAAGTAGGACAACAGAAATCAATAATACTTAGCGTATACGATGCACTGTTGATGTCAAGAGCGACCGACTGCCTGTTCATGTAGTCGGCTCTCGCGGGGAAACGGATTAGCTGCAACAAAGTCGAAAAGCAGAATACCACAGCATGTACTACGGTTGCGATCGAGTTATGAGCACTGCAGTGTTTAATGCGGATAAAGGAAGGCTTCCTTTTGTTTAATTGATTTCCGGAGAAGATGAGTGGCCATGACGAGCGTGTTGCTTACGCCACGATCTAGAAACGGCTGCCAGCTTTCGTGGCACAACCTTTTCCAGCCACATGGTAAACAAAGCTGCGCGCGGGAACCGAACTTGCAATACCTCCGGGCCTGAGATTTGGAGAGTCGGACTTTCGGCCGTTTCCTATCCACTCCAATATGTCCTCGAGGCTCACCTCGCGCTGTTGCGTCATTAAGCGTAGACAAGGAATTCATTGACGTTAATGTGTCCTTAGTACATTGTCGATACGTCGCAGCGGCGCGGTGCTTACACTGGAAGGCCTGGTCCTTGCGCTCAGAAAGAGACGGACAGAAGCCACGGAATGGGGCACTTGCATCCGTTCCAGGAACAAAGTTCAAGCGTGATCATGATCCTCCTTACAACAATGCAGAGAAGGCATGTTCAGAGACCGGGCTGCGTGCACTTACAACAGCACGTTCGAGCTGCTGCACCCTCACAGCTCATGTTCAGTACTAAGACGGATGTAGCACCTAAATATTGACTGGAGTAATGGGAGTGAATGTACATGTGGCTGATATCGATTGATGTAGCTGATGCACACAATGTCCTTGCCCGCACCCACAGCTCACAATTGCGCTCGGTCCTGCACAACCACACAAGATGCACGGCAAGACACTACATGGCATTACAACAAGCTGCGCCATAGGCCATCACAGTAGCTGGGAAGTGTCGGTGCCCTTGGTCACACAATTGAGCAAAGCACCAATCGCAGCGACAACCTGGGAACCCACCCAATCAGCCGACATCTCCGCTGCCAAACCTTTAGACTTTCAGAGTCCCAACTTTATAGGACCCAGCCCTTTGATGGTGTTGTCTCGGGCACAATGGTCAGAGTCCGCTCCCCAGACAGAACATGATGCCACTTCTACAGGCCTCTTGACTGCTGAAGAAGGTCACAGTGCTCAACATGCACCGCAGCGCGCATCACAACCTGGCCTCTGTGTACTCTTATGCACCCACTAAGAGTTTCCTGCCTCCGTTGTTTGCTGTCGCCATTGCAAGACAAGCCATCGTGAGTGTCAGCTTACTGTGGTGTTTCAAGTCTCACACATGTGGCTGCTGCTGCAGCCTCACACTGCTCCCCATTCGACGCACCGAGTGAACAATTCCAAACGCACGCACCATCAGAACAGTCCTTGACTGCCAGTCACCAGTACAGAATGCCCTGGGCTCGACCTCAGGTATCTGGTATCCAGTGTTGGGTCACTGTGCAGCATTTCCAGGTCTGCCCCCCAGGAATTAGACATGAATATCTGGAATTGTTACATATGATCGGGCCCGACCACCCAACACTGCTGGTAACACATGACGCATCAACTCAGCTCCACAGTGTCGCCCGCAGGTCCTCACGTGCATGCACCTCCCGTCACATGTGGCCCACCGCAAGGCGTACTACAATTACAATGTAATTGTAGTACATAATTACAATGCAACGGCTCGAGCCATGCCGGAGCACCAAAGCATACACCCAAGCTTCGCACCCAAAAGCGGGGATCCGATCACCCACACAGTCCCATTCATTCAACTCACTTGTGTGTGCTGCGTGCGTGGGTATCTGGGTGTGTGCATGCTCTGCTTGCTTCTTTCGCGGTACTGCCCGCCTTGCCACTTTTATCCTTGTAACACAGTCCCGCTCATTCAACTCACAACAGTCACCATGTCAAGTCACACATGGCCCACTACTGCCCCCACCCTTCCAGCATCCTTCCTGGATTACCACGCTTCCACAGAACGCTTCCACAGAACGCAGTTGTGTTGTGTTTCAGCGACAGGCACATGCTACCGAGCCTAGACGCACATATGCAATCAATTGCAATGCACAGCATCTCGGGCCATTGGATGGCCGGGCAACTACTCGAATCAACCAGCGTGCAGCAAAGACCGGCATCCACGCGAGGGGCAGCTGCCAACGCTCACTCCAGCCGACGAGCCGGACAACAGCCAGAGGCCGCACATGCAGCACTGAGGATCAGGTGCCCGCACAGACTGTGAGCCAGGCCCCCGAGCACAACTCCCTGCAGAGACACTCAATTGATCACAGCTTCAGACATCCTCGACCCACGGGCCTCCGCTGTCGTACGTCTTGCCAGCCGCTTCTCCTCTCCTTGACTAGCGCCATCATGATATCATATGAGTCAGTGACGTAGTCATTGATCATCAGAATTGTGCCTGTACGGGCACCTCGAGGAATTGATATGAGTGTGAGTGGTGTAGCGGTAACTCCACCGGCTGTTCACAAGAGGTGGGCCCTCTGAGGCCGAGGCTGTCACATGGTGCCTCTGTCGGCTGCAGAACCATGCATGCATGCATAATCGTCAATCGCGATAGCTGCAGATGCCACGAGGAGCAGGAAGTCAATCCGGCTCATGCATTAGAACGACCGTGTGTGGCGCCGATCTTGTGCATCCCACCACATCCTCTGTGCCGCAAGGACAATTGGCTTTAAAGCCAGCGGGGCAGCCTAGGCAGCACCGCTGGCGACACACAGCGCCACCTCACACCCACGCAACCATCAACACGCAACACCGACCAACACATTCTCTGTGACACCTCGATAAACACAGACGGTGCAGCCCTCGTTTGGCAGTCTCGGGACCAGCCCATCGACGAGTTGGTGCTCTGCACGCTTCCAAGCTCCCCAGCGCTGCCGAGCGTGACGACCCCGCCAAGTCCCTTCGGCGTGAATCCGCTGTGTTTGCGCTGCCGTGCCGGCATGGCCCCCGATCTCAAGGGTCCAGCCCCTTGTAGGGTGAAATAACTTAAACGTGATCAGTTACGTACTAACTGTATACTATAGCTAGCTACTATAATTCATAACTATAGCACCTGGTGACGGGTTCCCTCATGCTGCGCAGCTGGTGCATGCATGGAAGCGCTCTCTCCAGTCACAGCTGCAAGCCACTGCAAGCCCCCCCCCCCCCCCCCGGCAGGTAGCTGCTGTGTGCTCTAGATCTGTGGAAGTCCAGTGGTCTACCCAGCGGTCCTGTCATTGGACTTTATCCTACATGCCCTCTCACATGCATGCGGGATCACGTGCATTTGGAGTTGTCAACGTCCTCTACAGGATACGGCTCAGTAGATCCAGATTTGCTGCACTTGCCATGCATGCACCACTGCCGCCGCAACCCCCGCCGGTGTATGCATGTGCGCCATTCCACAGGGCCATCCACAGCGTGGGACTCGAAGGCAGCCGTCCCCGCAGCTGCTCTATGGCATGCCGCGCCGTACGCACCAGCTTCGTAGGCGCCCTATCAACATCGGAGAACGTGCGAAGGTGGAGTGAAGTAAATCTGAATTCACTGCGCCGTAACCTGAAGATGACATTGACCACTCCGAATTAAGAGGACCACATATATGCCCCTGGAGTATTATGATGAGCTGGGAGGTCGCGTCCGCTCCGCCTGTTCCACAGATCTCCAGCCCATGAGCCCCTCCAGTCGGTGGCTCTGGTGCACATGTGTTTACAAAAGAAGATGGCTCTGGTGCACATGTGGTTCCGCGTTGGGTCGCCTCCCAGCATATGTCTGGGGCTGCCATTCAGAAACTAGGCTTACATATTCGGAATTGTTGTATGTGATCGGGCCCGAAGAGGTCGACCCACCCCCGGTGCGGACGCACGATGCGCCTGCTTCATCGGCGCCGGCAGCCGTGCGGGTGGCTCCAGTAGAACAACGTTGTTCTACCGTTGACTGCAATTTCGACATGTAGGCATAACACCCAGGACCTACACTGCAGCCAGCATTGGGTCGTCACGCATCAACACAGTTTTGCATATTCGAGTCTAATATCTGGATGCCAGCCTCACATTATGCGGCAAGGCGACCTAACACTGGCAGCAGCGCAGCAGCTCAGCGAACACATGCCCAGATCTGTCGACAGCCATGGGCCCACGCCTTTGATATGAACTTGAAGGGTACGTTCATGGAGATCCCACACGATGCAATTGCTAGTGCTGCCTAGGGTTTGGCTCCCAACACCGCCAGGCGTGCATGCATATGCATAGCTCCACCATGGCCACCTGGGGCGCCCTCCTCCGCAGACGTGGTGCCGTCCACAGGCTGCAGCGCCACCGCAGCATATGTGCGGCGGCGTATGTGGTCCCGAAAATTCGGAGTTGTCAATGCCCTCTTCAGGATACGGCTCAGTAAATTCAGGGCTTTACTTTACTTTACCCCAGCTGAACACACACGACTCGTTCTCATGATGCATGCATAAACGTAGCTCATCCTGGCAGCCCTGCTCCACAACCGCTGGTCAACTGCAGCCCAGAATCGTCGCCGTCGGTTGCTAGCGGCAGAACTGGCAGCGAATGTTCCTGGGGATACCTGCATGTGACGCCGGCATCGGCGGGTGCATGTTCCAACACGTTTTAGCTGCCGGGGATGGCCATACTGGAGTGCATTGCCGCCGAGCGTCGACGTCTGCTGCATGCTCGCCTGAATCACCACGTATCACTGGAAATTCATGCAGACTGTCAGATGTGTTGATAGTGACATCGCCAGTGTCCTTGTCTGTTCTGAGAGCCCCGCCGTCTACGTATACACTGCCGGCCCGGGGGCGATCGCCGGCGATGCCGCGAATTTTACTAGTTCGTGGTGTCAGGGGAGCCCCCCCCCCCCCCCCCCCCCCCCCCGGAGCAGCTTGATGTTCACGTGTTCATGCATGTCGCGCACTGCTGGCAGCAGCGCACCGCGCCGGTGTCTGCGTCCCCCCGCTCCCCTCCCCCCCAGACCTGTTGCGGGTAAATGCTCTTACAGGTACTTACATACATGCTCTGATATGCCCACGACTGTGCGATGGGCACGGCTTACGCGGTTGGGAGCTCTGTGGGCATCACGAACCGCCAGTCTGCCCCCGGGCCCCACCGGCAAAGCTAGCACGTCAGTCCAATGCATCGCCTGCACACCCGCACCTTGCTCACGAAATCTGTGATCCCTGGATGAAGCACAGAGCTGGTGGGCGTGCCGATGTGCGCTGAGCGTGGTATTTAACCCCGGCGCTGCGGAGTACATCAAGCCTCACCGGATCACGCTGAAGCTGTACAATCGCGGTCCCGTATACGTACGCTGGATGCCTGTTAAGCTTCCATGCTTCATCCACACGTTGGATTGACGTCAGTGATACGTTCGCAATGGATAGGCACTGTATGCATTCCGAGTGGATCTCGTACGCGTGTGTCTGGAATTCTGCAGAGCTCAACCGGGCCAACGACAGACAGACACGCAATCGGAGATATGCAGACTGCCCCAGGCAGGTCAAACATCCGCTTGACGACGCTCTGAACTTTGAATGAAGCTATCATTTGCCTTGCCCTCGAGTACTTCAGCTGAGCCTTGTTGCACGATCAGTCCCGTCGAGGTTGATTGCTCGCTGAGCGCTCGAAACAGAGCAACGGATCACGCGGTTACTGCATCCAGTTATCCGGACGTTGACCTCCGACGTTGGCGGTGGCTGCAGCTGTGCAAGCAGCTCGAGTAGAGTGTGAGTGCCTCGGCTGTCCCCATTCAGCCACTGTGACCTGCACTTTGGGCTGGACCAAAGTAGTTTGCCGCCCCGCAGTGTTTGAGTAATAACAAGACAGCGACAGGCACCCCGTGACTGCTGCTGAGGCAGGCGGTCAGCAACCACAGTACTTCAGCAACTGCGTGATGCACATGCAGGATGGCTGTCACTGCGAGTCTGTCATCTGCCTCACTTTTCACAGCTGCATGGCACAGCTCCACCTACACCATGCGGCATCATGTGTATATACAACATTTTTCACATCTGCACAGTAGATGTTGTTTCAGATTGTGGCCTGAGACATCTGATAGGATATTCTGGCAGAGGATGCAATCTTCCGACTCATGTCCGCCTGGTTTATTGAGCAATGGATATGGTTTGCCTATATGAGGCAAAAGAGGTTCACAGCCTGGGGCTGAGTCATTGCACGGGCCTCACTGCAAGGTAGGTGGGTTTGTGAACCACCAGCTTCACAAACCCAAGGCCAAGCTGCAGTTACCAACTCCAGGTCCTGTGGTTGCAGCCCATGGCCCACCTTGCTCAAACTTGAGCCAAGCCCAGGTTTCAGCACACCAGGGCTATCGGAAATTGCCTGGGCTTGATGGACAGTGCTGGCATGCATGCTGAACGCCCTGTGTGTGAGGATGAGGCAGGCAGCACCAACTACCAACCAGTTGCAATCGTACCCCATGTGAGTGGGTGTGTCCATCCAGCTGACTCCTCTGCAGCTCAGTGGCTAGCGGTGCCTCACACAATGTGCTGTGTGAGTGATGTACGAGTCAGGAGTCAGTTCATCTACACTATAGTAAAGCAATTCTGAATTTACTGAGCCGTATCCTATTGGACATTGACAACTCCAAGTTAGTGGGACCACATATGCCGTGTTTGATGCATGCTATGCTGCACCCACCTCTTCAACATGTTGTGCTTGTAATCTACCCGCTGCCATGCTGCCTGCCCTTCTGCTTGTCACACGTAAGCTGCGTTGTCCTTAAGGACGATTGCCACGGCAGGATCGGTGTTTCTCTTGCTGTGCGAGTGTGTTGCGTCTGCCCTTCGTGTTGCGGACACAAGTTGCCACACCAACACACCTGTTGACGGGATGTGCGGTCCCATGCATGCAATGACCGCTCGCCGCTCACTGCAGTTGATCAGCTGACCATCCGGCCTGAGCGGCGAGCCGCCTGCCGCATCCCCGACCCTCCCTCGCTCACCGTCTGTCGGGTAACAATTGCAGGGGTGGTGCTTTGCTGACCGCCGTGCGCCGCCTCTTCTGCATGATCCAGCGCCCATACACATCTAATGAGTGCCGTGGCTTGGGCGTGCTTGGGCCCAGGCAAGCTGGCGGATGACGGCGCTGCTGCGTTGCTCTGCCGCTCGGGGCTCATCTGATCAGCCGAGGGGGTGGAGCTCCTCGAGGTGGGGACAGCTGCAGAAGGGGGAGTGGGTGAATATTAACGTTGGGGTCTTGGGTCTGGGGGGGGGGGCCGCAGCGACTGGCGCGTTGGGCCCGCGTCGGCCGGGCTGCGCAGCCAGCTGCGGCTGCCGCGTCTCCGCGGGCGGCGGGGTCGTTTTGCGTGAGGGCCCGGGGCTGCGGGTGTCTGGGGCTGGCGACCGGGAGGGTGCGCGGGTGTGTGCGTTAGTGTGTGCACTTGCATGTTCGGTGGGTGTCTGTCATGCGGTGATTCGGCACCGTGTTTGGGTTCGCCGTGGGTGCGCATCTCCTGCCGTGCGTGCATCGGGGAGTCGGCGTGCTTGTCCGTTGCCCTGGCGGTGCTACCGGCCGCTCCGGAGCCGGCGCCGGCTTGATCCCTGTAACACAACACACCTGTGGTGCCTTGGACCGGGGTGGTGGTTGGAGGTCCGACCTCCAACTGAGTCATGCTCTTGCGCTGCTTCAAGTTGCTGGTACCGGTGTTGCGGTCCTGCCTACCTCGCCCGCCTTTACTTCTTCAGCACACGGATGCGGCTCGGTTCGGATTTACTGTACTTTACACAACACCCCTGCAGCTGTGTGCTTTGCCACTTCACAGGCTCTTCACAGGCTCAGCCATGACCACCACCAATCGTTGCAGTCCAGTGATGAGACCGCTACATCACTGGACCCTTGCATGACGCTACGTATACACCGCGATGCGACGTGCAGGGGCCCTGTATACCACATATGTGGGCCCTGTATACCACATATGTGGTAGTGCGGTCATAACACTGAACCGCAACACCAATGCAGTAGACAGCGGACAGCGCACGCGCACCTTCTGCTGCATGTGGCACTGTGCCGCATGCCATATGGAAGCTGTGCATTAATATTACAGACACGAGCTAGTACCGTGTGGATCGAGCGTGCACTGCTGTAGATTGCGCCACGGCACCGTACACATGTGAGTGTGGGGTGCAAGGATGAAGGCGGCGAGGCGGGCCGCACCGCGAAAGCAGCAAGTAGCGCAAGACCACAACCACCAGCTGTGAGTGTTCTACAAGAACCTGGTCGCGGCCTTCTATAGGCAAACCTATGCTGTAGCAACGCCGGCAGGGCACAGGTGTACAGCGCAACACATGCACACCAAGACTGGCCCAGACTCAGAAGCACAGGCTGTGGTTCAATTGATTAATCTCGAGACACCCCAGCCAATACAGTTTCGTTGTGCAGTGAGTGTGCTCCCTCCAGTGGCACCACCCAACCTCAAAATTTTAAACGCAGCCGGATGGGCCTTTCCCCCCCCAGCCCCGGGACCGATCATGCCCCACGGCAAGTCTTCAAGAACTCAGGGAATCGGCCTCAGCAGCCTGGATGAGCCTGAGGGGTGTTGAGTGATTCCCACTGGCAGGTGTTGAGTGATTCCCCCCGGCCAGCTGCGCCCGGGAGTTTGTTTGGTGAGTGATCATCGCATGATGCGGTGCTGCGGCCGAGGCTGCTTGCGGCATGCATCCGTCCAGACACCATGCGGGTTGCATGCAGGTCACACGCATCGCTGACCAAGTGTCAAGACTGGTGCGTCGGGGCGTGTCTACTTAAGCAATTGGGCTGATGTCCGGGGTCATGATGTCCGGGGTCATGATGGGATATCCCATCGATGCAATGCTACAAGGACCGTGCCAGAGGCGCAGGTCGCTGCAGTCAGATGTTGTGCCCCCCACCGTATACCAATGCATTGCCGCCAGGTAGCAGGCGTCATGTAGTGACACATCGAAACAAAATCACGATATCGATACCACGAGCTGCACTGCACATTGGGCTAGCTGCTGGGTCCAGCAGCTGTGTCTTGCTTTGTAAAGCAAAGTAAAGTAAATCTGAATTTACTGAGCCGTATCCTATTGCAAATGGACAACTCCGAGTTAACGGGACCACATATTGTGCTGGAGCTGTGTCTTGCTTTGTGCTGGGCCGCTCCATGGTTTGGTTGGCATACCTGTGCGCATGTCTGCGTAGCCATGTCCAGAGGGGGAACGGGTCTGTGTTTCTAATGGGGCTGCTTAAGCAATTGACGCCTGCCAGCGCAGGGCTGTTTTGAAACATGGCCGAGTGGGGCTGCAGGGTGGGGTGCAAGGACAGAGGCGGCAATGCAGGGCCGGTACGGAGCACCGCGAGCCCAGCGAGCAGCGCAAGAACACGCCCACTGGCACCGACCTGGTCCGGATTTCGTTCCTCTATGGTCAAAATCGGCCTTTTGGCCAAAAACGGGCTTCTCCCTGGGCACCTTTCCACGTTTCGCCCAGGACCCTTACAGTAGCATTCAGGGTTTTGTGAGTCTATAGACACCACCCCCGGCCCTGGGCGATGTCTGAGATGCTCGCTGTCCTGTTGGGCGTGTGTAGACCCCCCTCCTGGTCCATGGCGCCCACGCCGCATTCGCAGCGAGCACACACAAACCACAGAGCGGCTGCAGTGTGAGAAGCTCTCTACAAAAGGCCGAGTGGAGCTGCAGTGTGGCATGGCAGGTGCTGGCTGGGCCCGCGCACGTGTCGTCCTGGCCTTCCCATAGCCTCGTACATGCCGTTGTTGCACGTGTACCAGTGCTTCGTGTGTGTGCTGTCGCTGCAAGTCACACTACAAGGCTCACAAGTAGCTGTGTGGGTGTGTGCGGGGCGGTGTGTGTCTGTGGGTGTGCATGCGCATGCACACCCATGGGTGTGTAGCAGTCAGAGGTTCTGTGTGCGCCGTCTTTTTCCGGGCGCGTGGTGAGTTCTGTGTGTGTGTGTGTGTGTGTGTGTGTGTGTGTGTGTGTGTGTGTGTGTGTGTGTGTGTGTGTGTGTGTGTGTGTGTGTGTGTGTGTGTGTGTGTGTGTGTGTGTGTGTGTGTGTGTGTGTGTGTGTGTGTGTGTGTGTGTGTGTGTGTGTGTGTGTGTGTGTTGCGTGGGTGTCCGGGTGTGTACTTGATCTGCTTGCTTCTGTCGCGGTGCTGCCCGCCTCGCCGCATTTGTGCTTGCACCACTACAAGGCGCTCACAAGTAGAGCTGGTTGCGCAGTCCGCCGCTCGCCAGGACAGCTCAGGCCGCTTACGCCCTCGCAGAAGCTGGAGGGGCTGCGCCCGGCGCAGGCCACCGATCGCGGGTGCTTCACATGCACTCTGCCCGGTTTAGGTCTCACTGCAATCATGATGCAACGTCTCGCTGTCCAGTTGAGCTGGGCCTGTGCATCATGTACGTGCGCCCGGGTGGGCCCTTTGTGGTGAAACCAGGAGTTTTCAGGAGAATCATAAGCATGGCTCAATAGGAGACTGCTGTGTGAGGGAGCTAGAAGCTAGCATATCAAGAGGTGGTTGTACGCATGGTTGCTGTACACGTGCTCGACGCGATCCCTGAGATAAAGGGACTCAGAAAGCGGGAGCGTTTGTTGTTTTGCACATAGGTAGACATTATGTGTCTGTGTGCTTGTTTGCATATAAGCCTTGTGTTGACTCCAGTAGGACATCTTGTCTATTGGAGTTAAACACAGGTATGGTGTCCTCTAGCTGACATGCATGGATATGTGGTTGGTTTGTGCTTGTGGACACATAGTCTGCTGAGTTGGTATAACTCAGCATGTTGAATGCAGGCTGCATGAATCTGTGAGTACTCTAGAGGGAGACACTCACAGCAGCTGTGATCTTTCACAGGTATACTTCTACTTAGTGTATACCTCTGTAATCTTGTCTATTGGAGTTAAACACAGGCTGCATGAATCAGTGAGTACTCTAGAGGGAGATACACTCACAGCAGCTGTGTTCTTTCACAGGTTATGGGCTCATTGTGTTAAGCGTAATGGAAGATCAACGAAGCAGCACTCTCCATGCCGTCCGCAAGCTGAAGCGGGGTGGGGACTACCGGCTGTGGGCTGCACAGTTCCGGGCATCCTTGACTACTATGGGAGTGGAGGGCTGGCTCACAGAGGAGCCAGACATGGCTGCACAACAGGAAGTGATGGCGGACGCGAAGGTCCGGAGCAGGATGCTGCTCTGCGTTGAAGACAGAGGTCTGGCGCGCATCATTGACCGTGCAGCCACCACCATGGCGGCGTGGCAGCAAGTGCGTGCTGAATACGAGGCGGATCCGCCTCGAGCAGGAGCTCGAGCAGGAGCTTCGGCAACCGCTCTTGGTGAGCGAGCTGAATGACATTCGGCAAGGCTCATCGGAGGCATACACGCGGTATGCAGAGAGGGTGCTTGAGGTTCTTGAGAAGCTTCAAGACACCGACTTCGCGGCAGCGGATCAGCTGGCCGCGAATGCGCTCGTGCGTGGACTAAAGGAGGCTCCAGAGAGGGGGTCCCTGGTCATGATGCTTACACAGCATGTGAGCGCAGGCTTCAACCAGGTCATGAAGGAGCTGAAGGCTGCCGTCAGACTCGTGGAGAGTTCTCAGCAGAGTGCTGGGAACAGAGATGGCAAGGCGATGAACGCCGAGGGCCAGAAGAAGCGGAAAGAGACGCGGAAATGTTTCAACTGCGGGAAGGTAGGCCACATCCAGAAGGACTGTCGGCAACCGAAGGTGAAGCCTGAGGATCGCCCGCGGCCGGCAGCAGCAATGGTTGCACAAGCTGCACATCCATCCGAGGGGATGGCAATGGCCGCCGGGGCAAGCACTGATGCTCTGCTCTACGACAGCGGATCTTCTCACCACATTGTACACAATCGCAATGTGATTCGTGACATGAGACCTAGCAGCACCAAGCGAGTGGTTCTGGGAGGTGGTGAGTGCCACGATGTCATGGGAGAAGGAGAAGTGTGGCTGGATGGAGGCCCAGCGGGCCTGGTGCTGCTGCGTTCGGTGCTATGGGTACCGAGCATGACAGTGAACCTTCTATCAGGGTTCCTGGCAACTGAAGCAGCTCATGAGTGCACCCAGAAGGGTGACAGATGTGAGATCATGGACGCTAAAGGAGGCATCATCCTCACAGGACAGAAGCGTGGGCGTGTGTATGAAATGAACTGCGAGATGATGCCCGCAGATGCAGAGCCGGTGGGCTCAGAGACCGGTGAAGACCTGATGGCTCCTAATCTTGGAGAGCCAGACATGTATGCGGACATGCCACCACTGGAAGCTGCCAGTGATGCCGAGGACTCGGACGGTGAAGACTCCGACGACGATGCTGGTGATGACGGCAATGAAGATGCTGGCGACGATGGTGGTGGTGATGCTGGTGATGACGGCAACGCCGATGGTGGTGAAGACCCCGACAATGACGGTGATGCGGGCGCGCCACCCGTAGAAGAGATACCAGCACACAGGTACCCCAGACGGGAGCGGCGTGCACCTGATGCATTTCAACCCCATGCGTATGCGTACGCTGCGGACGGGCTGACAGATGAACCGAAGACGACTGCGGAGGCGCTTGGCCGACCTGATGCGGAGCTCTGGCGTGCATCCATGGACGCAGAGTGGACATCCATCATTGAGAAGGGGGTTCTGGACCTCGTGACTGAAGTACCAATGGGAAAGAGGGTTCTGCCGATGAAACCAGTCTACAAAATCAAGCGCGATGCGTTTGGAGCAGTTGACAAGTACAAGACCCGGCTGGTAGTGCTGGGGTGCTTGCAGCGCAAGGGCATGGACTTCGAAGAAGTTTTTGCTCCCACTGCTCAGCAAGCGACATTTCGAGTCATGCTCGCACACGCTGCGGAGCATGATTTTGAGCTGCATCAGTTTGATGTGGCAACAGCTTTCCTGAATGGGGAGTTTGACCCGACCGACGAGGTGTACGTTCGGATGCCGGAGGCATTCGGCGGCCGCACATACAGACTGCGGAAAGCTCTGTATGGGCTGAAGCAGGCTGCGCGTGCCTGGCACGCCAAGCTGCTGAGCGAGCTCACCCGTCTCGGATTCACTGCATCGGAGTCGGACCCATGCATGTTCTACAAAGGTGAAGGGCAGCGGCGAGTCTACATTCTGATCTACGTGGACGACGGTATAATCATCGGCAGGAAGCAGATGGTTCAGGCAGCCTTGGCGGCAATCGCCGGCGCCTTTGAGATCAAGGACATCGGGAAGGTCACCTACTTCCTGGGTCTGCAGCTTCGGAGGGACCGTGAGCTAGGGCAGATCTGGTTGGGTCAGCCGAAGTATGCCCGTGATGTGCTGGAGCGTTTCGGCATGTCTGACAGCAAAGCGGTCACCACACCGCTGGAGGCAAACACACATCTGGGGCGACATGAAGGCACTCCTCTCGGTGATGAGACTCCATACGCTGAGCTTGTTGGGTCCTTGCTGTATCTGACTGTGAACACTCGGCCTGATCTTGCATATGCATGTGGTGTACTGAGTCGTTTTGTGGCAACTGCAACTGATGTGCATTGGAAAGCTGCCAAGCGTGTGCTGCGGTACATTGCTAGTACGCTTGATAGGGGCATTGTGTATCAGCGTGGTATGCCCGCTGTAGAGGCATACACAGATGCTGATTACGCTGGTGAGCCTGACTCTAGAAAGAGCACCTCAGGTGCAGTTGTACTCATGCATGGTGGTCCTGTGGTCTGGAAATCCAAGTTGCAGACTGTGGTAGCTTGCTCAACATGTGAGGCTGAGTATGTGGCAGCAGCTGCAGCGGTGAAGGAGGTGTTGTGGGTTCGCAAGCTCATGGCTGAGCTGAGTGGGCAGATGCAGCGTATTCGACTGTATGGGGACAACCAGTCCGCCCTTGTTTTGATGAAGCAGCATACTCCAGGAGCAGCTGGTAGGACAAAGCACATAGACATTGCGTTTCATTTTGTCCGCCACCGTGTGATGCAAGGAGACATTGAAGCAGTGTTTGTCAAGACAGAGGAGATGAAGGCTGACATCCTCACCAAGGCGCTTCCAGGCCCGAAGCAGGAGGCTGGAGCAAAGGCGCTGGGAATGCAGATCTCTCAGATTGAATCAGTCTGATGATTCAGGGGGGCTGTGGTGAAACCAGGAGTTTTCAGGAGAATCATAAGCATGGCTCAATAGGAGACTGCTGTGTGAGGGAGCTAGAAGCTAGCATATCAAGAGGTGGTTGTACGCATGGTTGCTGTACACGTGCTCGACGCGATCCCTGAGATAAAGGGACTCAGAAAGCGGGAGCGTTTGTTGTTTTGCACATAGGTAGACATTATGTGTCTGTGTGCTTGTTTGCATATAAGCCTTGTGTTGACTCCAGTAGGACATCTTGTCTATTGGAGTTAAACACAGGTATGGTGTCCTCTAGCTGACATGCATGGATATGTGGTTGGTTTGTGCTTGTGGACACATAGTCTGCTGAGTTGGTATAACTCAGCATGTTGAATGCAGGCTGCATGAATCTGTGAGTACTCTAGAGGGAGACACTCACAGCAGCTGTGTTCTTTCACAGGTATACTTCTACTTAGTGTATACCTCTGTAATCTTGTCTATTGGAGTTAAACACAGGCTGCATGAATCAGTGAGTACTCTAGAGGGAGATACACTCACAGCAGCTGTGTTCTTTCACACCCTTGCATATTTATTGCCTACGATGTATCAGTTTTACTTGCTTGATCCGACATGCATACACACGAGATCTCTGCACCTGCAGAGCAAAGATTAATCAACTGAGACTGGAAATGGACAATCAACGAGAGACCAGCACACTGCTGTGGCCCCAGGGAGCAGACTAGCTAGCAGTAGCTTATCTTCAGGTTGAGATGAAGAATTAGATCGGACATCTCATCGAGGCCAGGTTTGTTCCGTTGGCATTCAGGTTGTCGTACTACTGCCTAGGCAACTGCACCGGCCATCGGCGGTGACCTGACATGAACAGGCTCCAGGCAGGTCCAGGCTAGGCCAGGCAACTTTTGTTGCTTTGAAATTTGTGAATTTGTTGGTTTAAAAACAAATCAACGCCAGGCAAGTCCAGGCCAGGCACGTGCACAGAATGAAGGCTTCCAGGCTCCTCGTCAATGCCATGCTCTCCAGGGCTGCCCTGGCACACGAACCTCCCTGAATGTGCTTTGCACCACCCATAAAGCAACATGCATCAAGTCAGCACTGCACTGCGACCGTGTGCATGACAGACCACTTGGATTGAGCATGGATCTTCGTTGTTTCAGTCAGGCGAATCTTCGTTGTTTATTGTGGTGAGGAGGCCTTGTACGTGACTTTGGTGTGCTGCAATGAGGTTGGCTAACCTTTCAAGATGGCTCATGTACTTGGCACATGGCTCATGTACTTGGAGATGAGTCATAGCCAGAAGCAGCTCCAGGGCACTGCATGGCTGGCTGGCCGCCACAACACACCTGCAGGCACCAGAACCCATTGGTGGCAGCTGCATTGGGCTGCCTTAGGCACTGCTGTAGTGGGCTATGGGTGGGGCATCATGATGGGTATCATTGGCAGTGGGGCATTGATATTTTACATTCTTGTAGGATAAAATTTCTGCTGGAAACACCAACTATATCTATATCGGTAAGGCGTGGGTGAGTGGACCAGATCTTGCGCTGCTTGCTGGTTTCTGTTGCCCTTGCAACGGAAAAATCATCAGGCAAGGCTGGGGCAGTTGTTGCTCAGGCTGCAAGTATACAGATCTACAGTTGACTGCCGACAGGCTCTGCATGCTGCCATGCTATGCAGACCCCAAACTTTCTCACCTGTCTGCTGAATGACAAACTGTGCACAGACTCCGAACCGTCCGCACTGCCACCCCAGATGCTCTACAACTGGCCCAGCCTGGGTTGCCAGCAAGCTACTGCAATGCACCGACACAGCAAGCTACTGTAATTTTTAGCTTCATAAGCCACTCCAGTACAAAGCATCCATGAGGCAAATGCTGTGCATGGACCCGGAGCTGCCCAGGGTGCATGCAGCCTCCCCTCCCAGCTTACGGGACTTGCACACAGGACTTTCAGAGGCGCAGCTGCTACATGCGGCTGCCGCCCCTGTGGCCACTGTCCCTCTGTGGCAACCCAGTGGTATTGCCGGCCGCTATATCACTGGACCCTTAAGAGTCGCGACGGGGTCCACAAGGGTCCAGTGGTATAGCGGCCGGCCATATCACTGGATTGCCACACCCTCCTCACAAACACAATGGCCACCACTGATGTGTATAATTCATATTAACATGGATCCGTTTAGCTGTATCCTCAAGATGACACTGTGTGGAAGTTCAGTTATACAGTTATAAGACCGCTCAACCGCTGGACTTCCACACACTGACGATTCCGCGCATCGCCACTGTGCACAATGACATTGCACCCATGCCATTAACTTTATTGTGGTTGTGGGCCAACTTGAGGCCATGTGTATTACAAGGATGAAGGCGGCGAGGTGGGCAACGACACCAGCAAGCAGCATGTTGTGTGCAGCATGTTGTACATGTCACTTTGGTGGAGGTTGCACAGCAAAGTAAATCTACATTCACCACTGCGTCGGTGTGTTGGCGTCTCGTTGCATGGCGTGGGGGCTACTATAGAAGGATATATAGTAGGATATATAGTAGGATATATAGTAGGATATATAGTAGTGGGCTATAGCCCCCACGCCATCCGCCTCCGTGCATAGTATGCACGGAGACGGACTAGCACCTGCGCGTCCTGCTGCACAGCCGAGGCTATAGGCTGCAGGTGGCGGCCACGAATCTGGGTGTAGCAGGCGCTGGTGGGAGCTGGGGCTTGTATACGTACTAACCTGGGGGTGTGTTTCAAGGATGGAGGCGGGCACCACCTCGAATCTAGCAAATAGTGCAACTGCTGGTGCTGATCTGGGTGTCTGTGGGTGTTCTGGCATGACAACGGCGCCGGCCGAAGTCCCGCCTGGAGGCCCGTGCCCGCCTGCCATGCTGTTAATTAATCAATTGTGCAGAGCTAGGTGTTCCCAGCATGCTCATGTGGGAGTGCTGGTCTGAGGTCTGAGAGGGCTGCGGTGCGGAGCCGGTCGTGATCGACCGAGTGCTGTGCAGCAGTGTTGGGCCGCCTTGCGGCGTTGTCGGGGCTGCCATCCAGAAATGAGACCCGAATATTCAGGGCTGCATTAAGTATTTGCGCCCGGCGAAGCGACACCGCAGTGCAGCAGAAAACAGCCCAGCAAGGCAACAGCACGGCCGCTGTCAGCACCCTATAGGATACGGCTCAGTAAATTCAGATTTACTTTACTTCACCCTCACCACTGGTGAGCGTATATACTATGCTGGAATATTCTATACTGCCTGTGTACCTGCCTCTCTGACTTATCCATATGTCCGCACATACACACGGTGGCAGTGCCGCGCAACTGCTATATATGGGCTGGTGCCCGCAACCGTGCTGGGCGTGCTGTGCGTGCTGTGGGTCAACACCACTCAGTGCCCACCCGAGGTCACACCACGTTGTACTCAACACCAAGCCGCTGGATGTGTTGGTACGGCGGTCTCATGGCGGACGCCGTTGCTACCTGCAGCGCGCCAGTGACGTGATCGCCACTGGTCCCACGCACGCCGCAGGTAATGGCCAGGACAGAAGCACACCGTTGCATGTGCTGCAGCCCCGGCCCCCGAGGCCTACAGGCAGCACCAAACGCCAGAGGGCATGCAGGCACGTCGGGAGGGGCAGCATTGCCACCGCTGCTCAGCCGCAGTGTGGCGGGCAGGCCAGCGACGTGGTCCCTATGCCGATGTTCGGTTTGAGTGTGGAGAATCAGGTGATGTAGCAGTCAAACCACCGGGTTGCCCCACCTGCTGTAGCTTTTCTGGCAGGCAGGGGCGGGTGCTCGAGCGCTCATCCAGAGTCTAGGGGAAAGGGGGGGGCGGGGGGGGGGATGCACATGCAAAGTAAATCTGAATCTACTGAGCCGTATCCTGTTGGACATTGATGTAGTGGGATCTGTTACCTGATCATGCTCATGCTTGATGTAGTGGGATCTAGTAATGTAGCTACATTATTACAGTGGGCTCTATAGTGGGCTCTAGGCATGTTGTGGGATCTGGTGTAGGTACCTGTGGATTGAGCTGTGGCAGATTGTGATCTGCGCTGGTGAAAAACTAAATATCAAGCAGAAGCACCGGAAGCACATGTACATCACCAGGGCAGATCACAACCTTCAGCACGTGCGAAAGTTGCAGCAATTGTGCAGTGATGGTGCCATGACAGTGACTGACGTTCTGCCACACGGACAGCAAGCAAGCCGTGGCTGGGCTGTCCTCTCTCCCAGCATTGCCCGTAGTATCACACATGATGTATGCATGAGCATTGCCGGTAGAACACAAAACTGTGCCGAACACAAACCTGTGGCGAACACAAACCTGTGCTGAACACAAAACTGTGCCACCCGGGCCTCTGTGGCACCTCCAGTGGCTTTGTAGTGATATGACAGTCCAGTGATATGATGTGCAAACGTCCGGTGGTGAAGCAGTTGTACCACTGGATTGCCACAGTGATGCCATGATGTTTGGCTGGCAAACCAACCCTGTTGCTGGCCTCAGGGGACACTTGATGAGAACACAAGCAAACCAGATGTGGTGTCAGGCCTCACGTCCTTCGAGACTCTCTTGCAGAACAACCTCTGATTTGACCTCGGGCCTGAGCGATTGGCAGCCCATCCCAGGAATCAGCCTCAGCAATCAGGCTGGGAGAATAAGAACGTCATCTAGCAGGGCTAGCATCTAGCATGCTACTGGAGCCTAGCAGGCCTGGCAGGGCTAGCATCTAGCATGCTACTGGAGGGTTACAGTGTGCACTGTGACCCTGCTCATAGATCCTGCACGGGGGCAGTTGCAATAGATTGCAGCTTGCATGGGCATCGGGGCCGGTATCTGCAGAGGTACATACTTCACCAGGCAGCTGGGGCACTGTGGAGAGATTACAACTATGTGAACTCCAGCAGAAAACTTGACACAGGCTACAAGTGTGTGCACGGTATTATCATTTATCATTGATCCGCTGAGAAGTTCAAGCCCTGCCAGGCATCCACATGACATGGTGCCAGCCAGAGAGCATTTGCGAACCTCTATGGGATCCTGCACATATGACCCCACAACAGCCAGTGCCAGGTCTGCTCACACCCCCATCCACCAAGTTTGATACCGATCTGCACTCAAAACTGCCTTTGACACCCTGACCCGAGGGTTGTGGTTACGCTCTGAAAAGAAAAATGGCGAACTTGTGTGAATTGATGAGCAGTCCAAGCCTAAGCTTGGCATCATCTGCAACTGCCATGGGTGGAGAGCACTTTCCTGTATGTACGCAGTATGATCACACTGCTACATCATACGCAGACATCCCTACATCAGACGTCCCTACATCAGACCCCGACAGGTCTCCCCAGCAGGTCCTCGATCGCGACACTGCATCATGCTGAAGGGAAAGATGGGGGCCCGCACAGGACAGGACTGGGTGCATGCTACAGCATCGACCAGAAAGTCTGTGCTATGCTTGAATTGCAAGCAGGCATGCAGACCTCTTTCAAATTGCTAGGCAGAAACTGGAGGGTCCCTCCAGCTATGTGCCATTGCACAAACATCATATCATATGATTCATATGGTATAAATTGCACAGGTGGGTGCACAACAACATCCTCCCCCTTCACAAAATCCGCTCTCACCGTCACACAGACACAGACGCTGTTTCGCAACAGAGACATTTGAGCTGAATCCACATCGTTGTTGAGGTTCTTCTTTTTGCGGACTGTGCACTCTTTTGTACCAAAGTTTGTGGCAAAATTGCCGTCATGGCTATCCAAACATGCATACATTGCAGGGTGTGAATTCCTAGCAATGGTCCTAGCAATGGCTCGATGCCCGGCCTCTGTCCTTTGTCACTACATTTGTGGCAATCCAGTGATATGGCCGCTATACCACTGGATTGCCACAACATTAATATTGCAGCATGGAATGTTCAGCCAGCACTGCAGGATTTAAAGTTTCCCTCAGCAAGCATGCCGGAAGATTAGGTCATCAGCAGGTCATGCGTCATGCAGTCATGGACAGCTAGGGCTGACATCTGGCGCAGCTGGGTGGGCATGGGTGGTTTGGGCCTGCGCAGCAAAATGTCTTGTCACTTTGAACATTAGTACCCCTCTAGCCTCACATCCATACGTGCCGAGATCAGCATAGCTTGCGACTGTGATCACGGCGCGAATGCACCAGTCCGGCCCGCGAAGGCAAAACTTCTGCCAATTGCAACGATGCACAGGCTGTTGGTTTCCTGCGGGCTGGCCAGGACTCGTATGTGATGGGTACGACAGGCGACAGCTGAATACGTCCGGACATGTCCGGCTGATAGATGCTACAGCATCAGAATCTTAACAGCATCATGCGCATGCTGTCCTATGAACAGTACTGTTCGTAGGACAGCATCGACTAGTCGAGAAAGCGATGATGCGGTCATGACTCGCGATGCATATGGGATCGTCGCTTTCCGGTCGGCTAGCCGCGCTGGTCTACAGTGACTCCGCACGCGAAGTTCAGGGCCGAGTCCAATCTACAAAAGAGTGAATGGGAGGGCCTACTCCAATCTACGACTCCTCGCAGTCCTGGAACAGGGGACACCAACCAGGGAATTCAGGGAATTCATGTTCGAACATGAACGTGGTTGACACGAGCCCACCAGCGCTAGCAGGACATATGTCCTACAGTTCACACTGTGACGCACAGATGTACATATCTCGAGATATCTTTGACCTGAGCACGCGATGAATTCAAGAATTCAATCCCCCAAAAAACCAGGTCGACCCGCGATTGACCATTCATGTTGACCATCCCCCATGGTCACATAAAACCTCCGACGGGTCGACCCCCAAATGAATCCATAGGCGCAAATCGCGACTGCAGCTCGATCGCCGGCGCCTACGCTAAGGCCTCGCTAGTAGCGAGTCGCTACATGCAGCTGCAGGAACGCGATCTCTCGGAATTCGGTCGGACGTCGAATGACCTGTCGGCATTCGGGAGATGTAGATGCCACAGGGTTGTGTGCTCAGACCCGGCCACTCTTCTGTACAGTTATAATATACGTGTAGTGTATACACCGCATGTTGCAATGCAGCGCGGGAAATGCAGCGCGGGAAATGTTACTACTAAAGGGATCACGCCGCACGCGCGCGCAGCGTCCAGCGCGCATCATGATGCCGCCTGGACCAGGCGTGCACAGTGTTACAACTGCAAGTGTTTTGATGCGGATGAGATTCGGTTTTGGTGTTGTCTTCTTCCGTTCACTCTTTTGTAACAACTGCAAGGACGACGCCGCGAGGCGGGCAGCGCCGCGACAACATGCCGTCACGGCGCACACTGCAGCAGCGGCCTCGACGGGCCCAGCTGAGTCTCGGCGATTACGGAGCGGACGGGACGATGTTCCTTTGGATACGGGGAAAACTTGCAAGTTCTTTCATCCGTGGATACGCGAACTCGCGGCGACGGGCATGCAGCACAGGGTTGGCGCAGGCTCAAGCTTGCGACAAGCGCGAGCCAGCGTCAGTCCAGGCACCGCAGGCAGCACTGTTACAGAAGAGTAAACGGGAGAAGACAAACACAACAAAAGGATCTCATCCAAAGCAGCAGCAACTTCCACAGTCCAGGCAGGGCAGGCAGCACTAGTGCTTCGGTACCCGGGCATGCATATGGCTGGGGACGAAACTTGACAAACCAACCGGGCATGTTTGCGTCTCAGTCGCAGACTGAGTCACAGTGCATGAGCTCGTCAGGTGGATCCCTCAGTGCCATGCACTGAGGTAGAAAGTTCACTGGTTGATGCTGTATTACATGAACATCACGGACCGGCATAACATGTTTCGGGATTGCCAAAGGGCCTCACCAGACGCCTATAGTATACGTGAGCAACCACCCACCACGACCACAAGGCTCACTCAGCTATGCATGGCACAAATGCATTGCCATCATCCCCCCTCTCGATCCCCAACTACTCTTGCTGCCTACCACCCCTTGGCTGCTGCAGCATACTGTGTTACAAGAACACAGGCGGCGAAACAGCATACTGTGTCAACAAGTTTTGCAATGGCATCGGCTGCACATGCATGGTACGGATCCCTTGCGCTGTCCTGTAGCACACACAGTAGTATACATAGTGCCGCATTTATACATTTATACGGTGCTGTCATGGACTTTAAGTCCCAACCGGAACTGCATCAGGACCTGCATCGAAACGACAGCAGGTCCACAGGACTCGAAACGAAACGGTGCATCCTGTGATGCCCTAACGTCAAGTAAAGTAAATCTGCATTTACTGAGCTTTACTGAGCTTTAAAGTAAATCTGAATTTACTGAGAATTTACTGAGGACAACGTGGTCATGCAGTGACAGCCGCTCGATGCATTGTGTGCTGCCACACAGTCGGACTTTCACGAAGACAAATCCCAAATCCCAAATCCCAAATCCCGGGAGGCGCGGAGGTAGCACCGCAGGCCCATGTGCCTGCCACGAGAGCAGGAGCACCCGCCAGATGAAGCCTGACGCAGCAGCCAGTCAACAGGTGGGGGGTGTGTGTGTGAGTGCCCGAGTAAGCTGTGTGTCCTGTGTGCCCGAATTCTTAAGAGGTTCTCAGTAGAGGCTGAAGCTTGTCTGGGTGAAGTATGGGTGAGGCAAGATGCGTGACTTTTCTTGAACAAGTTCGAGGCGACTGTCTTGCCCAGCAGTTGGCAGCTGGTGGACAGCTTGGCCTGCCAGTGGCTACATGTGGCACCTGGAGGATCCTGGCAACCTCATCTACTGCCAGTCCGCCTTAAGCTGTGCACCCACGATGCCGTAAGACACGTATGCAACTGAGCGTTGTCTCTCTCCCGGGAGCGCATCTGCGAGTCCACAGATGGCGGCTACCTGTAAACTGGTGGATGGCGCCGTGGGTGCATATGTGGCGATGCCATGGGGCTGGCCCCCTTCCAGCTGGGCCCCCTTCAGATGACTCGGTGTGGGGACCATGGTGCCCGAGACCAGGGGCTACAGATTGGCATAACGTATGTAGTTACAAAGAAGAGATGCCGGGTACCAGGCCGTTCCCGTAACGTATGTATGCATGGACATTGACAACTCCGGAATCTGGGACAGAAAGAGGCATCCCAGCTATGTCCTGATGTTTCATGTGTACATTGCGGCACATCAATAACAGGGGGCCAGAGTCACACCAGCTCAAGGAACGATGATCATGGCTTGGTCATCACTGGACTGTGGCTGTCATGAAGCATATGATATCATGCCTGCAGGCTGTAAGACGGACCTGCATGGACGTGAAGTGTTGAGAACTCGAGATTTGGCAGCTAGTTCAGCAGTTGAGCACACCAGCAACAACGTTTCAGCATGGCACGTACCAAAGTAAGGTTTAAATCAACCAATCAATCGCTTGCATTTCTGGTGATTGTGCCTGATCCTGACGATCATGGCTGTGCGACACGCACAGTGAATGCTTCAATTCGCGCACAGCCATCGCAATTGATCCGCCATACACACGCATCACTCAGTTTACATCGTCTGAGGCGCGATCGCACTTTCATAGCCGCCGAGCAGAGCAGCCAAGTAGAGTCCACAGGCAACTCAATGCCATGTCTGTGCTCAGACTGTTCGACAAGCAAACAAAAGCGAAGCGCAACGGCAGATTTCCACGTTCAGCCGAATCTGCACGTCAGCCGTTCGTACATGAGAACTCATGCCCCAGTCATCGCAACGCCCAGGGCCTGCTAGTGCAGCTTGTAAACAACTCGAGCTCGTAAACAGTGTGCTTCAGCACAGATCATATGAAACTATGTTTGGCAGCAGATGTCGTCCATACTTGCGAATCAGGTGCGAGAGCACTGGATGCGGAACATGTTGTTGCATAGCGCGGGGAGCTACGGCCGCGACGTGCACCTATTGGACGTGAAAACATTTTATTTCAGAGTCAGAGGCTTGTAGGTGCCTTAGTTCACGAATCAGGTACGCAAGCTACGGCTGGCTGCAAGCGACTACGCAACAAGCGCAAGCGACGGAGGACGGAAACGAACGAGCATGGCAATCTGGTTCGTTAGCTGTCCATGCAACCTGTCCGAGCGAGAAGTCCTCGACAAACAAGCACCCCTGTATATTCGGCATGCACGGCACAATTGACAGCTGCGCGCATCCTCTGTGCAGTCGTTTGATCATGAGTGGCAACAAGGGGTCGCGGGCCTCCATCAGTCGCAGGCTTTCAAACCGGTGAGCACCGCTGGTGCAACGCCCCGCTGGGAGAGGTTCGCTTTAAGATAGATGCCCGTTAATAGGAGTGGTGGAGTGAGCTACGCCAGCGACACCGTTGCACGGAGAGCAGCAACGACCGCATGCCCTTGCGTGCAATTGCCCAAGCATCCGAATGCGGTTTTCAGTGAACGATGGAAGATCAAGGCCATGTGCGTCCCCGTGGTGTATCATGATGTCAATCTAATAGATCGAAGAGACAACTTGCCCGTATACGAGATCCAGCCGATCCGGCTCATCCAAGCAGATGTACTATAGCTAGCGACCACCAAGCCCGCGTCGCATACTGTCTCCGCCTATCGTTCATACAGAAGAACATAAACATAGCAGCTCATACTGGAAATATCAACGGCCAGATTTAGCGGTGTAGCGGAATGATCGCATCGCTCACCAGTTCCATTGGCTCATCCCCAAACAGACCTCCCCAAGGTATCGTTACATGTTGCAGAGCAGCCGCGCAACACATCTGATTGGTGTGCTGACAGATCATATGAGCTTGCCATCACTCGAGCAGCTCTACACACTACACTTACTCTGGTCAGTGGCTCAACCTGCAGCCAGCGGAATGGGTGTGCCAACTTGGCTGGGCTGGCACACCCTTTCTGATAACTCGCTCGGGTGCTTCATACGCACTGTAGTCCTGTACAGCTGCCCACAGTGCTACTGGGGCCCCTTGCATTCCCAGTATCGGCATCAGACTCGCTGATTCATGCAGGAGCTCCGAGTTCGCACTTTTAACTCACAGCCTTTCGTATTTGATCGGGCTTTGGAGGATGTACCAGTCGACCAATTGGACCAGTGCCAGTCATCAACAGAGAGCGGAGTGATGAAGCTGCTCTCGGGCAGGACCGGCGCCCCCAGCGGCACTCTTCCGTCCCCTCACGCTGCAGCTGTTCCTGCATAGGACCAGCATACGCTTTTGCCAGGCGCCCATACATCGGAGACCTTGGATCGCACGCGCGGAGACCTCGCATCGAGCGCGCACACGTAGGTTTCTCCACCAAGAGCGACCTCGGGGAGGCCGTGCACGTCGACTGATTGGTCGTGACTGCCGGCGGTAGCCGATCCACACGCGTCGGTGTGGACGGTGCACGGAATTCGAACCCGGAACCGTGCTCGCGGGAGACATCTTTGCATCCTCTGTATGCATGTGCCTGGGCCTCCTGGGTGGGAGGAGGGGGCGCGCCATGTGCTTGCACAAGACCGGGAGCACATGCTTCGTCTGCATGCGGATCTGTGGCAATCCAGTACTAGTGGTGTAGCGGCTACATCACTGGATTGCCACAGGATCACCTCCGCAGGGCAGCACACAGGGCAGCACACAGCACAGGGCAGCACACTGGGGCAGCACATTCAAAGCGATTGAAATGGATCTCGAGAATGTTTGCCAGCCAGCCGCAACCAGCAGGGGGCCACGAGGCGTCGGAGTGCGAGATGCCAAAGTCAAACTATGATTCCAGCCCTGAACGGACTGGGCGCTCTTGCAAGCAGAGAAGGTTTCTTTAGTATGGTCTGCATTCCGGTATAAACCGGTGTCTCGCCGTTGTTCGCACAGTCATCCTGCATGCAGTAATTCTCGGATCCAGCATGCGGTCCCCCCCCCCCCCACATGTACACATGCATGCCCAGGCGCACCTGTCCGGACAGGATCGATCCCCTGTCCCCGCGGGTGGGCAGTGGACAATGCTCTACTAGTACTTTAGCTAGTAGTAGAGCTCTTGATGATCAATGAATGAGTTCATGCCTGATCAGGCATGACTTCATTCCTTGATCATGGAAGTTCATGAACATCCACTGGCTGCCAGGTGGGCATGCATAGCTATAGCCGCAGCTCGTCGTATAGAGCCAGCTTGCCCAGCTTTAGTCGACTGCATGCGCAGTCGATCAAAGCTGCAGCCACTGGTTTGGAAGAGGTGTTTTTTATCGTTGTATTTGTCTGGTTGTACTTGTCTGCATGCGCCCGTTTACCTGAAGCTTAAGGTACAGAATTCTGTGAAAATTAAAGCTGCAGCTAAGGTCATGCATTGATGCCGGTCCATGAACAGACATCGATGCATGAGTCAGTGTGTGGGAGCTGTTTAGGAAAAGTACTAGTGGTGTGAACCTCAGCCTGTATCCGTTTACTTTTCTGTGACAACATCGGCAAATGTGGTCCCGTTAACTCGGAGTTGTCAATGTCCAATAGGATACGGCTCAGTAAACTCAGATTGACTTTACATGCAAAAGTCGGCGCGCCCTGCGAGCGAGTCCGTGCCGTCTGTGCACATGTCAGCAGCGCCATGGTCGGCACGTCGATCGACGGTTCGCGAGCTCCAGCGGTAGCGACAGCTCGACCTTGTACCACAAGTATACTATAGCTAGCCAGCACTGCATGTGGCAGCCACGGCAGCACGCACGCATGCCACGTTGCTCGCGGTGCTACCTTACTTTGTCCTTGTAACACATATGCGCATGCCACGTGCGTTGCAACTGCTGCCAGATCCAAATCACTTCCAGATCGGTGTGGAGGTCGAGGGGGAGTTGATTCGGATGAGATTCGGTTTCAGTGTTTGTTTTCTCCCGTTCACTCTTTTGTAAGTACCATCTGGTGTCTTGCTCTACAACATTTGGTCCTGTATATACAATCTCATAGAAGGACTGTTTCCGCGGTGTACACGTATACGCAGGGCAATACCAGGATCGTGGGCGCCTGGGTGGGACTGCCCCTCGGATGAGATTCGGTTTTGGTGTTTGTTTTCTCCCGTTAACGGGTGAATTCACTCTAGAGTGAAGCTTTTGTTGTCGCCCCTATGCAAACATATGCGCATATGCCATGCACTGGCAGTGCGCATTCACAGGCAACATGCAGGATCGACTGTGGTGGCGCTCCCCGCATGCCTCGTGAGTCATGACCCTTGAATATTAATCAAAGGCTTTGAAATATCAAAGGCTGGATCATAATGTCTGTATAGCTGCGCGCGCAGGCCGCGTCTCTCCCTCGACCAAAGAAGATGAACGGCAATGCATGCGCTGGTGGTCAGATGCAGGTCTGCGAGCCAGGCAGACGTGTGACACAAGGCCTAAGGCGGCGAGGCGGGCAGCACCGAAGACACAACGTGCACAGCAGATTTGCGGGCGGTACCTGGATCGGTCGAGCGCGCGCGTGCGTCATACGCTGTGAAGTTCATACATGCAGTAAACCAAGTTTGGACGACGCGTCATCCACTGTGCACAGACGGGACACCGGGGTCAACACGTCGGGCGGCCGCCGTATCTCTAGAGATGCACCGCGCCTCATGTCGCACATGCGCGACAGGCCGCAAATGCAATGCTTCTCACAAAGTGACGTGTCTGGCTGCAGCGCACACGCAGCGCTATCAGTATTATATCGCGCCCGTGCATGAACGAGCGCACGGCCAGTCACTGCATTTGCACCAAATGCATGCATTTAGACGCTGCAGTGCAGCTCGCAGCCATGGCCACAGGCGGCAGAGCTGCAGCCACTGCCACAGTAGCGTGTGTACTCGTGATTACATGGCTTAGATGGTGCACGGATTACATAGTTTATTGAGAATTATATGAGATCAGGCTGTAACTCAATACTGCCATGGTCAAGTGCGGGGCAGCTCCCCGCTGGGAGCTCTCAGCGGGGCGGACAGCATGTACATGTAGCAACATAGTATACGTATCACACACCAGTGGGTGTGTTGGTGGGTGTGTTGGTGTGTGCTGCGTGTGGCTGGCTCGTTGCGTGGGTGTGCGAGATTCCCCTGGTTATTGCCAATGCAGTGCTTGCGGTGCTATAGCATATACCGGTATATAGCGTATACCTGCCTTGCTTGCTTTGTCCTTGCATGCAATTGCAATTGCAACCAGTGTTGGGTCGTTGGGCCCGATCACATAGAACAATTCTGGATGTCCAGGTCTATGTTTTGGGTGGCAGCCCTGACGATGCTGCAAAGCGACCCAACACTGCTTGCAACACACCAGCTGGCTGCGACGTGCAAGTGTCCAGTGGTAGAGCGGTCTTATCACTGGACTGCCACAAAAATACGTACTTCCTGATGATGCAAGAGGATTGATTGGCTATCCTGTCAGGCAATGTCGGCACAGAAGGTTGCAGCTGCACATGCATGAGAAGCAGGTTCCATCCATGTGCGAATTGGAGCCTCCTCAGGAAGCATACGTAGCATTGTTGATGTAGCAATAGGCCGGCCTAGGCGCCTAGGGTGGCAAATGACTGATCTGTTGCCACCACCGTGTTCTGCAGCCACCGTTCTCTAGACGCAGAAGGTTGCAGCTGCAGCCTGTGCTAGCTGGGGCCTTGGGCTGATCATCTGCTCACGGTTGTGCCAGACAGACTGCTCACGGTTGTGACAGAAGAGTAAGCTAGAGTAGTGTTTTTTTTTTGTAGTGTGCCAAACACGCGCTACCAACAGTGCATCAGCACTGCAAATATTTATATTAATGCAGCTGCAGGACTACCATCTTTTTTTTTAGGCAGCTGCTACCTAGGTGCAGCTTCAGCTAGGTGTACACATCTTGAACGTGCATGTGCAGAGCAGTTGTGCACTGTGAACTACCTGTACTCTGTATGTACTGCAGTCCCAAGTTGCCTTGCAGAATTTTCAACGCTGCAATGCTGCAATACGACCCAAATATTCGCAGTTAAGCTACGTATGTGAGCGGGCCCAACAACCCAAAGCTGGCATCCTGCGTTATGCCAGGAACAAGCTGAACTTGAAGGCGGATCCGGAGAGGCGGGCAGCTGCTAGCAACGAGCAGACCCAGGCTATACTGTGGCGCACTGTCACACAATGCTTGTTTTGTGGTGCTGCCCGACTCAAGCCATTATCCTTGTAAAACAATGCTGTGTGTATGCACAATGTGGTGCACTGGCACAAGCTGCTGCTACACGTTTGCCAGCAGCCAGCTGCCAGTGGCTGTAGCGCAGGCTACCCTCTACTGTAGTACAGTATACTCTTGTCTCTGAATCATGCTTGTCAAACCATTGACATCGATGGATCCATGTGTGACTTGAGCGACTGTTGTTTAAATATATATAAAATTGAACATGTAGATGGAAACACGCCAAAGCCCACTGGCAGCAGGCAGCTGCACATCTAGATCAAACACTCAGGTGCGTACACACGCGCGCGGTTCCTGTCTTGCACTTATACTTTGCCCTGTAACACGGTACCGTGTTACAACAACATGCATCAGTGAGCCCCCTGTTGGGTCAGTGGCATGCATGTCACACGGTGCTGCAGCTACAGCTGTGCAGATCTAGAGGGGGTGGCGTTGACGTCAAGGCGGCCTGAGCCTGCTAGCAGCTACATCCTGTCAGCCCATCCTGATCTAGTGCATGAGATTTGGTTTTGGTGTAAAGTAAATCTAAATTTACCGAGCCGTATCCTATTGGACATTGGCAACTCCGAGTGAACGGGACCACATATGCCGAAGGGGTAAACCACCTGGAAACCCCCTTCAGGTGTTTGTATTCCCCCGTTCACTCTTTTGTAACCAGTGCATCCTGATCTAGTGCAGTGCACTACTAGTAGATCAGGATGCAGCATGCAGGCCTGTACACGTGATCGGGTCCTTGAGCTCACTGCAGTTGCAATTGTCATGACAATTGCTCAAGCGATGCAGGCCACACCGTGTTGCAGCCACAAATTGAAGATCTGCCATACACTTGCAATGGGGCACCTCACACGTGTGCACTACTAGTAGCTGCAGCTGCATGCAGGCTGCCACTCCGAGTCAGCGCGATATCGATCATGAGGTGGCACGTGGTACCGGCTGCCAGGCCTCTCTGACCATGTGGACGTCCACTACAAGGACGTTAACGCGACTGTACAGAATATCAACACCACCTAGGTGATAGTCAATGACATTGTGACTTTGTGTCACGAAATCTGTCGTCAAAGACAAAGTTGACGAGAGACTGGTGGCACTATGGCCTTTACAGTTCGCAGGAGTGGATCGTTTCGCTGTATGATGCTGACACATGAAGCACCCGGTACAGGGCCTGTATACATGCATGTGGTAAGCCTGCCGTTACCCTCTGCCACATGCGCATGTGTGACCAAAACAGCCCGTGCTGCACCTGTTTCGCAGTGGCTTACAATCGGCAAACAGCAGTCACTAGCACGGTGCCGCTAGCGCTGCAGCGCTGGAACGCTCCGAGCGCTCCGAGGAGTCCACAGCACACACACACACACTCCACCACAGCCACTACACTGCCCCTCCAGGAGCAGTCAGGGGCACAACATGCATACATATATATACAGTCTGATGGCTGGAATCACCGGCAGGGCTGTGGTACGCGCCCGTGCCCGGCCTAGCTATGGTGCCATGAATGAGTACTCATTCATGGCACCGTGAGTGGATTGTCGACTGGATTCCGAGAAACGGCTCAATGCCCGGCCTCTGTCCTTTGTAATTACATACAGTCTCATGTCCTCAAGGACAAAGTAAGCTTAAGCACGGCAGGTAGCACCGCGAGCAACAACGTTGTTAACCAGGGGAACCGCACACCACGCAACCAGCCACACGCAGCACACACCAACACACCCACGCAACATCAGCACCCGCGGGCGGGCGCTTGCCCGGCCCGGCTGTGTGGCTGTGGGCCACAGCCACACAGCCACACACAAACATGTGTGACACTGTGTGACTGTGCGCAGGTGTAGAACCTGGTTGTCAGTGTGTAACGTTTGTAAAGTAAACTGAATTTACTGAGCCGTATTCTAGAATAACTATTGGACATTGACAGCTCCGAGTTAACGGGAACACACATGCCGACTCACACATGTCGACTTGATCAAGGTCTTTTTTTCAAGCTAGCGCTGATCCGCCATCATGATGGTCTTGCTGCACAACCACCTTCCTCCCTGACTGTGCGATTGTTGAATGAAAAGTGCCCACCCCAGAGAGGAATTATTGTCAAGTGATGAGGATGCGGCACTGTACATGTAGCCGCTGCCATGACGGTGACAGGCCTTTGGATGCTTTGGAAAATATCAATTGCAATTGGTCGCCCCCCACCAGGCCTCCTGTCGCAGCTCTGGCCCCTCAACATTCCCGGAGGAGCCACATATATGTGGGACCTGCATATGGTTGTCAATGTATATGTATATTAGCCGGCAGATCCTTGTGTGGTGATTTGTTTGAACACGTTGATTCTAGAAGCTTCTGGGATGCATGCATATGTGTGCATACGCAGTGCTATAGCAGTCTACGTGCTGCAGCAGCTGGTCTGCTGCAATAGCATGCAGCTACTAGTAGTCAGCCTGCTCAGGTTCATGAATGCACCCAGCTCATGTGCAGTACTGCACCCAGCTTGCCGCATGCGAAGGCTGACCCTGTGTGGCCCATCAGGCCTAGGGTATACCCTGAGTGCAGTCTACAGGACACTCACGCGCATGAGTCATCTCCCTGGCTGCCTGGCTTTGCTGTCTCGCCATACATGTTCTACTAGGCTATACACTGGATATTATCCAGTCTGCAGGCTACTATCTAGTAGATTGAGATCGCTTTATAAATTACCATTTTGTAATTTGTAATTACCATTTTGTGGGATGATGAGATTGGTACCACCTACCGGTTCATGAGACGAGTTTGCACGGTACGGGGATTCGAATCCCCGATCGGTTTTGGTGATTGTATTCTCCCGTTCACTCTTTTGCAAGTCAGTTTGAGTTTGCACCTGTACTGGCAAGAACGCCTCAATCGCGCTGACCGGGGGCTGAGCATTGGAAATGCCATTGCAGCACTCAGCGGAGCTCCGGCGCGATCCGGCGCGCCGCGGCGTCATGGACATCGGCGTCATGGGCATGTCACGCCTGCCCCGCGCGCAGGGAAAAGACCACCAGGGCACGCGCCACAGTGTACCACACACGCGATGTACAGTAAGATAGCGATGAACAGTGTACGGGAATATGCAGCAATGCCACATACACATACAAGCATGCTTTATGGACTGTGCTCGCCATCAACAGCTGTACATATGCAGATTTTCAACACGCCCCGTTCGCCCGACCGCAACGTCACCATCCACACTTGTGCAGCCGGCGACTTCGAATTAAACCGCGAAGCGCAGTGGCGCTGCTGTGGTGTGGCCGTGCGTGTGAGACCGTTGATTAATCAAACACGACAAAAGAATCTCATCCGACAAATCTCATTCAGATGAGATTCCTTTGTCGCGTTTGTCTATTCCCATTCACTCTTTTGTAAGCATAGCACGACAGAATCGAACGAGACGCCCCGCATGCGCAGAGCCGACCAGCATTGCAGGGCCACGCAACAGCGGCCGGGTCTGAACAAACAAATGCAGCACCGCAGTGGAATGGTGTGACACGCAGCTGCAAGGTCACCGCGACCATGACGGATACGTAGCTCCAGCCACAGTGTCCACCAGCGCTAGCTGGAGCTTCGCAATATTGCTAGCAGCTAGAGCGCCGGCAGGTATATTCGCAATCGATATATACATGTATCGCGAGAGATTGTGAGTGCGGCCCTCCCAACCGGTTCTTCGTGAGTGTTGAGCTGTTCTCTGTCTCTTTCGGATAGGCGGTGGGCATGTAATCTTATGAGCCAGGCTGAGGGCGGCCGCGCTAGCGTGACCGGCCAGGGTACCTCGTCTTGCCTGAGCACGACGTGCCCAGACAGCACGACCGGGACGCATGCATGCGCGCGGATCTGGACCATGATGGCCACGAGCGCCGATGGCGGCGGAATCTGCATCCGGAGGACGTGTGGTGCCACGAGCCGGGACATGCATCACGCACAGGTTGAACCACACAGGTGCACGCCACGCGGGCCGAGGTGCTGCAGTATGATGACCTGCTCAGCTTCATCTAGGCGCTGATATCGCATGCACGTGGGTCCACGGCTTCTGGATACGCGGTACGCGCGCGCTCCGGGTCGATCGCGACCACTCGCATTCGCCCCAGCTTGGCCACATGCGGCGACCAAGTACGCACAGCCGCAGAGAGAAATCTGTATATTTATAGCAAATGACAATCGGCTCTGGCCTGATCGTTCCGGGTAGGATCTGCGGGATCGACGTGGCAGCGGCCGATGCACGTCTGTCCGCGCGTTGCTTGCTACAGCCGCTGTGCGCATGCATACAGCTGCCCAGCCCGCTGACATGTACACCTGCCAAGCAATGTGAAGGCGCCGACGGATACCACCCTTTGGCGTTGCGCGCGTAAGGGGAGGCATGTGCGCGAGAGGAATGTCATCGAAAATCGCGACTGCGCTATCGCGGTTGCAAGCTTAATCTACAGCAGGAGCTGCGGATTAATTGGCGGGCCGGCCATGGGCGCTCACGACCACGCGCGATCGCGCAGCCGTTACGACGGGCCTAGCTGCACAGGGTCGGGTGGCCGGGCGGCGGCTGGTGTAGCGCCGGCCGTGTGAACGTCACCGTGTTGAGCCGGCCGCGGCGCGCTCGGAGCCTCGACATTGATCGGCGGTACATGTTGCAAGCACACCATTTTGGCCTCTGCGAACGACGCAAGACGTGTCTGCGGCGTGGATATGCGGACAGGGTGGCAGCGCTTGCGAGACCAATGTGCAGAGGCCGAAACGTACAGGATCCACTACGCTGCGTCGGCTGTGGGCACGTATGAGATGCGCATTGAAAGCCGGAGGTGCCCATAGAGCGCCATGACGACAGCTGCATGATTAGAGGCGGGAACCGGATTTGTGAATCCGAGGTCGATGCTGCGAGGGTACAGTGGATGCTGCAGCATGCTGCCGCGCCATCCTGCGTCGACACCATGGTTGCTGATGCGCATGTGCTTCGTGTATGGACATGGGAGGACGCAGTACCGCAAGCAACCTTCCGCGATACAATGCATTATTGAGATGCTCAGCCCACCTGACGTAACGCTGGGCACGTCAACTTGTTGCCTGCATGCATGTTCAGCTCACGATGATGCTTCCCGCGAAGACGCCGTTCATGGTGGGAGATGGCGCTTTCCAGGAGCCTGTGATGCCAGTAGCAACGCATCACCATGTGCTGGAAGAGCAGATCTGAAATTTTTGCTGTACATGTTCGCGGCCTTCGGATCGAGTGTGCATTCGACAGATAAGCTCTGCAACATCTCCCCATCTGGCCATGGTATCGGACCTGTCACCAGGGCATTGAAAGCGAAAAGCTATTCGACAACACACCAGATCAACGTATAGATATTTCACGTTCCGTTCTGCTAACATACGCTTAGCCGTCCATCAAACCTTCGTTAAGGCCGTTCGTGTACCGCTTTGTGCGTCGTGTGCGAGATTGGTCACCCTTCGCCGTGTTTTTCACATGCCGCTGACAGCAACTCCTCAGGGCTGCTCTGTGTCAGCTTCCTACATCTGAAAGAGAGATATTCATATTGAAGGCCCAGGCGGCAATCGCGAAGGACTCACCGTCTCGGCGATGCCCCCGTCTCTCTGCGCCAGTGGGCCATCAGCGTCGCATCGGCCTGCAGCAACGTCGCCAGAGTCCCCGCCGACCTTAATCACGCCCGAGGTAATTGAAATAGGCTCTCACAGCGTTTTGGTGTCATGCCTACCTGACGTTGAGTCCCACCGCGCTGCAAGTAAGGAAGCCGAGCCCAGGAACTGGACCTCGACGTGCTTGGAGTACCGCAAGGTGCGTCCTAGCAGTCGCTCATACATGCAAGTGGACTGTAGATTCTGGTGCATCAAAGGCCATTGAATACGGGTATCACCGCAGCAAGTCTGGCATTCGCAAGCCATGTGTGCTCCAGTGCTGCAACATCGTGCTTTCGAATGACAACCGTACTGCAGTACTCTAACGCCCGTCTACCATTGAATAACCATTGCCATGTTCACTGCTGCCGAAGGTGACTGAAACGCAATACGTTGGCGACTTCGTGCTTCTTTCGCTGGCAAATCCACTCTGCATGGCACGCGCGGCGAATTTCTTCCGAAAGATGCGCCGCAACGGCATTATGTTTATCTCATCTACTGCTTTTAATCCTTCAAGTAAGGCGGTCTGTGCATCGAGGGAAAGTTTGCTACGTCTGCATTGAAGCTTGAGCTGTTGGACTCCTGGCCTTTCAAATAGGCGCAAGCGTGCATATGGCCGCGTTCCGCAGCAAATTACAACACAGTATGGTGAATGTGTCATATGCAGTGGCTCCGTAGGAACTAGATTTGAGGTCCTGTTTGTGCATGATAGCAGATGATTGCGGCAGCTGCTGCATCTTCTGGCGGAGTTTGTGACAGCTCTCACGTCCATTCGACTGACATGAATATGCAGCATCATGGTGAATTGCTTACTATGTTGCTGACCTGTCTTTCAGTCATGCGGTTTGTCCTTCTCAGTATTTCCTCGGAAGTCCACGTCATGAGCATCAACTCGTGCAAGCTGGTCGATGCTTACATGCATCAGGCGGGAGCTAATTGCTAGATCAGCCGGCTGCTCGCAAAGATAGATATGCCTACCTTGTACTTATTTGACGCTCCAGCTGTCAGTCTAAGCCTCACAGCTGTGCCTTTTAGCTCGTCCGAACTCACATTACCAAGTGCAGGTGTCGTCACCGAATGAAGAAATTGCGAGGTCGTCGGCCTGGACAGAGATTCCGCTTACAGCAAGCCAACATATTCGGGTACCGCTCTACAATATGTTATGGGCCTTTGGATCTGCGTTGTGCTGCTGCCTGCGAGTTCTGCAGTGCTCGGGACGGCATGTCCCTCTTCAACGCTGCCGTATTTCCTGCGCAGAAAATGATTCGCTCATCAAAATCAGTTTTTCCTTACACTACAATGATGTACATCATGTGCAAGCGTGGTGTCCTCAGTTCACATGAGCCATCATACCTGCTCCTGTGGCTGTTCCCATTGTCATCCTGAAGATAATGGATGAGCTCAAAAAGTGTGCATGGTTGGTGCAGCACTTCAGACCACGCTTCCACTGAAGAGATTGACTTTGCAGGTGTCAGACCTTCAAGCCAACTCGTTGTATGCCCTTAGGCTGCGCTGTGACTCTGTAGCTGTTCCTCATGACCAAGACAATTCAGACATGACAGCCAGTCTGGACCACAAGCCCACCCACCAAACACCGCAGTACTCCCACATGACCGTTGTCCAGACCCATGAGGGCGTTCCGGCTGAGCCGCACCCCCCAACTCTGATGTCCTGCACCCCATCCTCACTACACCTTTGCTGGGCTGCGCCCCCAGCTCCACACCACCGCCTTGCACTCTCATACCGGCTGATGTGCCAGGTCTGTGAGGGCACTGCGTCATCTGTGCCTGCTGACCAATGGGTGATTGTATATGAAGGCCCAGACACAGAAGTTGTCATTCCTGGGCTATGTCCAGCGGGCCAATACAACTTCAAGCTACAGGTACGCACCACCCGCAGCTGATTATGTTGGCCGTGCCTCAGACCTTTGCTGTCAGCCACTGCTGCCTCACTACTGCGCCTCACTTTCAACCACGCGGATCGCATGGAGCAAAGCTGAGGGGATAATTGAACCAGGAGGCTGCTCTTAAACCTTGTTACACATGTCACTGGGCCCTAAGCTCAGCAACTAGCTCAGCCAAGGTTGGCGATTCCATGGTACAATGGATTCATCATGGAATGGCCACATGTCTCGACAGCATCGCACTGCACTGTGGCAGTGCGGTACGTACGCCTGTTCCAAAGCACAGAGTTGGTGCTTGAACCTGTGTCCCGGGCTCAGCCGCCGGCGCCTTGTGGATCCGTGCCGATGTTGACATGACTGTACCAGCATGCATACACTGATGCTGCAATGCACTGTGGTGGAATGTTGTACTGCTCGTCTGACTAATGCTGTGGGGTGGCTGCACATGTTGTCATACAATGGCAATTCTCAGTAGGGGCTCGCACTTCCTCCCGCCGCCCCCGCCCGCTGTACCCGCCCGCTCCCACTTCCTCCTGCCCCCTCTGTGGTCTGTTGCAACTGCACAGACTGACCATGTTTATGCCCTGCACCACAGCATGGTGTCACAGCGGTACGCGCATGTGACTGGGTCGCTTCGCAATTGTGCCAGTTGATGTCGCACGCGCTGGCCGCACCCTACACCACATCGCTCCGCCACCACGGCTGCTGTGTGGGGCCATGCTGCGGCGTTGCGTCGTCCCCGCGGCTCAGCACACCTCCCTGACCGTGCGCAGCATGCAGGCCATCAACCCTGCGGGTGTGGGGCCCTGGAGCAGCGTCGCCAAGCACGTCACGCGGCCCGCGATGCCGGGCCCCCCGGGCGACGTCCGGGTAGTTGCGATGACCTCCACCAGCCTAACAATCGCTTGGGACCCTGCGGCGGAGCACGGCCGCGCAGTGGACCGCTATGTGGTGGAGTATATGCCACAGGGCGGTGCCGGCTGGATGCTGGCGATGGCGGACCTGCAGGTGTCCTGTACCGTCCCCGGCCTCACGCCGGGGCGCTTCTACTCGTTCCGCGTACGGGCAGAGAACGCGGTGCGTGCTTCGTGGGGTAGCGGTCACGGCCGTCCACTGCCTGCGACCGCTGCGTGTGTGCGTGTGCATGGTGTCGGCAATGGAGCACCTGGGTGCCTTGAATACTTTGTCTCTACATGAAAGTCATTCCTTGGTAGCGTCATGCGCAGATAATTTGTCCCGGCGGTGCGTTATGGGACATGCGTGTGTGCACACGCCGGGCCGCTCCACGCTGCAGCTGTGCATTGAGGCTGGGGCTGGCCATGGTCCACTGTGTCCAGCCGGGCCCGCTGCTCGAGCCTCTCGCCCAGCCTTGTCGCATGACAGAGCAATACCATTGCCTGTGCGGTTCCGCATCATCGTCTGTCAACAGTTGTGGCACGCACGTGCGTCGTGGGGAGTGGGGCCACGAGTGTCTCTGAATTGCGGTGTTTGATGTGGCAGGGGCTGTCAGTCTGCCAGACCTGGTGATGGCCTCGTGGAGGCGCGGGGTCCTCGCCTGGCGAGGCTGTGCGATCAATGCCTTCCACTTGCCTACTGAGAACTTCTTAGTGCCTGCACGTGAGCATGCCTCGAAGCATACCTCTGCTCCCTGTTGTAGACTGTACTGCCGCATCCATATCTGCATCCATATGTGCGTGCGTGCGCCTGCTTACACAAGCAGGCTCACTCGTCAGGGGTGTCTGCAGAATGGGATGGGCCTGTGGGCGCGGCCACTGGTGGCGCAGGTGCACGACCGCCCCCTTCCCCCACCCGATCATGTGGCAGTCGTCGACTGGACGCGCACGGCCGCGACGATCCACTGGCGTGCCCCGATGCCGCAGCTGCCGATGGGCGTCCGCTATGAGGCGCAGCTGTGTGCGATCACCACGTACGCACAGGCGCAGTGGCATGCGGCGCTGCGGGAGGCCCACAGCGCGCCGGAGGCTGCAGCGCGCGCACGCGGCTGGGCCACGGTCTACTGTGCCTCCTCTGTCGGCTGCAGGGTGGACAAACTGCAGCCAGGCTGCCAGTACTGCTTCCGCGTGCGCACAGTGGTGGACGGGCTCGGCGGCGGCCAATGGACACAGTCTGTGAAGGTATCCCCCCCCCCCCCCCCCCCCCCCGCCCCGTCTGCTTCGAGCGACTAGTCCTACGCACACACTGCGCATCGCTTTGGTTTTTTGGTGTGTTGTAGGACTGCGTGTGCAAGTTGACTGGGTCGTGGGGCTCGATCAGGATCGATTCTACTGGTAGTCCTGCGCGGGTTCCGTGGCTCGCGCGAGCACACGTGAAGTATACGCATACTCGTGGCGGAGGTGTACATGTGGTATCTGCTGGTGGGGATAGCGCCGCGCAATGACTATTGCGCGGTGATATCTTCCGAATCGTAGGACAATCTCCTACAAGGAAAAAGTCGGGATCAGTTGAGCTCCAACGAAGGCCTTCATGGTGCATCGCCGGGGTTTTGCGCCTAGAACTATAGCTGCGTCAGGTATGGTAGATCACGCGTCAACCTCCGTCGCCGCCCGGCGGCAGACCTGCTGCGCGAAGATGCGCACTGCGATTGGTAGGCGTGACGTCGACCGGGCGAGGCTGCAGGCGAGGCGTTCGAGCGTGCGCAAGCTGACTGCACGTGTTTCGCCACGCACTTCGCGATGGTGAACTTGCCGATTCCCAGGATTTGTTCCGGACCTTGCGTCGGCCGCAGTTTGCTGACGCGGGCGCTGATCTTCTGATCATGGGCGCTTTTGCATGCCAATTGCTAGGGGGATACGCCCGAGTTTCGTGACGTCTGCCGCCCGGAGCGCCTGCCATTGGCCAACATGTACACGGGCGGTAACGAAGTGCCCGCGGCGCAGAACTTGCCCTTGAGCGTGCGAGGTTCCGCTGCGCTGGGCCAGGTTGTCGAATGGGGAACCTCGTGACGGCTGCTACATGTTCCGTGCACCGTTCCGGTCCCTTGCAGTTCAGGCAGCTAGCCCAGACTGCTCTTTCCTGATGCTGTGCGACTGCTGTGGCTTTCTCCGCTCACGTCGCGTCGCGTCAGCATCCGCTTGTATCTCTGAGAATTACTAGAACTTGCCTTGTCGCGACGTCGCATGCGGTGCTGTGCGGCGCAATTGCCAGCCTTGCGGACCTCGCGAGGCCTGATGCCAGTTACGAGACGAGCGCCAGTGGCTCCCGATACGCCTCCCTGGCCACGTAAGCTGGCTGCAACACCTAATTTGCAGCAAGCCTACGTGGCCAGGGAGGCGTATCGGGTGCAACGTGATGCACGCAGCATATCCTGGCAGCGTGGGTGATACGGCATACCCCATCCTCGCGATGTTCACAGTGAAAACTCGCATCCTCTCGGCCGCTTGCTTTCCTGCTGTGAACCTCCCGCGTCCTAGCCTTCTGTATTTTCGGTTTCCGTGGTGGTTGCCATTACCACCTGAACGATTGCAGCCCGGCCCATCAACTTCGTGAGCTTTGCGACCTGCACGTGTGCAACAGGGCCGGAGCTGCGATGTATCACACCATGATGTGGCGCGAAATGCATTGTGATGTGATGCTGGAGTTGGAGCTCCTCACACTCTGCCGTGCAGTGATGAGAGATTTTTTGGAATTTCACTAGCATCTCCCCAGTAGTTTTAGGGTCAGATGTGCTTCTCAGCTGCTGACCAGCTTGCAAGGAGCCAAGCTAGCCTGCCTGGGGTGAAGGTCACATGGTGGCATATGGTGCTGGACACATGTGCAAACCCACCCCAGTGCACACGTCCGTCCGGAGTGACTGGGCCCTGTCCAATGTCTTGGGGCAGTGCTGCTGTCTTGGGGCAGTGCTGGGGCAGTGCTGCTGTCTTGGGGCAGTGCTGCTGCGATGGGGCTTGAGTTGTTGCACACAAAGCGTGCCACCTCGACCCCCCCACTGTGTACAGTACTGTGCACTGTGCCTGCAGTGCTACCTGCCTCTCCAGCTGTGTCTGCACGCAGGGCAGACACCGTTGCCACACAGCCGCGGCAAGTGTTCCAGGGACACTGGCAGACAGGCACGCATCACCGCATCACAGTATGACAGCCCCAACCAGTACATCTGCGATCTCACACACTGCAGTATGGAAGCACAAACCAGCCCCGTCACGTTACTGCATCTGCGGCGGAGGCAATCCCTGCAGCAGAGATGCTCCGCTCTGTCAGCTGGGCTGCAGTCCAGCCTGTTGCAGTACCTTTGCCACATTCCCTGCCTATCGCGGGGTCCGGTCGCTTTCCTGATTTTCGGGGCTGCCACTTCTCAATGAGGAGCAGACAACAGCACTCTATACCCCAATCCTGTGTTTCATCTGTCGCGAGGACCCAATGAGGACTCAATGAGGACTCAATGAGGAGTCAACACTGTGCACATGGTTCCCGCATCACCCACAATTCTTGCCCATACTTCCTGCCCTAGCCACACTCGCCCCTGCCATTCCACGCCTGGTGGTGCCGCTGCGTCTGCCCATGCTTGCGCATGCAACACATGCCTGTGGCCGCTGTTCAGATCATCACCAAGCCCGGCGTTCCGGCGGCACCGGCGTACCTGGAGTGTGAGGAGGCTGCCGAGACGTCCATCATGCTGACCTGGCCCGCGCCGTTGCACAACGGCGGCCTGCGTATCGTGGCCTATGAGATCAGCCTCGCGCGGCCGCGCTCGCCCGACCTCGGGGCGCCGTGCGGCCCCGCCGCCGCCGCGGCGGTCCAGGCCGAAGACGACGTGTACGACTGGCAGTACTTCTCCAAGGTATGCACTGCAGCCCTGGGTCGTGTGATCTGTTTTGGCCGGTTTGGTGTGGCTATCATGTGGCTAATGGCCATGCGTTGCGGAGCTTGTGTGAGGTGGGGTGTCAATGCTGTTGAATCTGCTGTGGAGGGGGGTGGGAGAGTGTGGCGCCGGTGATGAAGACTCCAGTCAGGGCGTTTCTCAAAACATTCGCAGGCCCGAGCTAGAGCTTTCGCCTTGCGCGGCTTGAGAGCTGATGCGGCACTTTCCTTCCTTGGATGTCTGAGGCTTGCCACCTCCCCCCTCCTTCCCTCCTTCCCTCCTTGCCGGTTGCCCCAGCTGCATTCGCCACCAATTTTGTCGGCCATGCTCCTGCTCCTGCGAAGTTGCTGTGTCTGATGATGATTTGGTGTGAGCCTTTGGGTCCAGCACAGGTCGAGCGCTGGGTAGGGCAGGGCAGGGCAGGGCGGTGTGAGCCCAAGCCATTCTCTCCACAGACTGGAGCAATACTGTTTTGTTAAAGCAATGCTGTTTTGTTACTGCAAGTCGAAGACAGGTATTACCTGTCTTCGAATCTGTACAATCAGTACAGTTGTGTGCAGTTGTGCACTGCCTGTGTTAGATGAGTCAGGACAGTTGCTGTTTACCATGATGGTGGCTCCAGCTCAGCCACATGCACAGACATTCACGCAGCTGCCCAGGGCAGTTGTGGGTTGGTGAGAGCATGCACTCGTCCCGGTGCGCAAGCCGAGGTTCTCAACAGCTCCTTTCTTCTGTCCACCTTGCTCACATGCCACCAGGCCCCCCCCAGCTGCTCAACATGCCCGCAACATGTCCACAGGTGGCCCCGGTGCAGACTCGAGTGGAAGCTACCCTGCATACATGCGTCCATGCATCCATTGGCATCGCCTGGACACACTCTTGATGTACAGCTCAGAACCTATCATGCTGAAAACTGCAAGAATGCCGATCTCCCGGGTCCCCATCCTTCCAGTCCCTGTCCCTGCAGTTCCACCTCTGTCCCATCCCATGCACAGCAAGCATCAGCCTGAGACCACCGTCGACGGCAGCTCGTGGTGATGTGCAGAGCGTCAGCCGCCCCGCCTCGCACGCCAGCTCCTTCTCGCACGTTGTCTCGTCTGTCCGCCCCGGGGAGCGCTTCTTTGCGCGCGTGCGCGCCCGTAATGCCGAGGGCGAGTCCCCCTGGACCCCGTTCTTCGAAATCCGCACCGCGTCCGACGCGCCGGCGACCCCAGGTCCGCCCACCCTGACTCTCACCACGCCCTCCTCTATCCGTGCCACCTGGAAGGCCCCCTCAGACCACGGCGCGCCTGTGCTGCGGTACACTGTGCACTTCTGCTGCCGCCGCGTGCGCGCCGAGCTGCCGCCTCACGGCACCTCTCGGGCATCGCGCCGCCCCGGGAAGCTCCTGCCTACTGCCCCGGACAGACCCGCCTGTGCCACTGACCCTGACATGACCCCGCCGCACGTACTTGACATGACATGTGACGATCACCACCATGACATGACTTCCTGTGCCCCACACACGACTTCGACAGGTACGCAAAAACAGTACCTCCCATGTGCCATGAACCTGCTGCTACTGCTTAGAGCCGCGCACGTATGCCCTGTGCGGCCTCTTGGCATGAACACGATGCGATCTGGTGGTGTTGCACGCATTGCGCATCGCGACAGCGGCGCTGTCATACGGCGCGATGCTGCATCAACTCTCTGCCGGATCAAGCCCAGAGACGCCGGAGGCGCTTGGCCGCTGTTGTTGGGCCAAGCAAGGTGCTGCCGCCATCGCGTGGTTGTGTATGCGTATCCCGACGCCTGCCCCGCTGCTTTGCAGGTCACAGCATGGTCGACGACGACGCTGCGAGCAACCCCCGCACCATTGCGGCGCGCCCCTGTGGCTCCCCGCACTGGCAGACACGGACGCTCGACGCCTGCGCGGCCCCCGAGGTCACCCTCGGCAAGGTGCAGCCAGGGTTCACCTACGCCGTGCGCGTGTCCGCCGAGAACGCTGCCGGGTCGTCCCGCGTTTCCACCGCGTCAGAGATCACCACCCCCCCCGGCCCCCAAAAGACCACAGCGGCCGCGCCGCCGCCGCCGGAGGTGCTGGAAGTGTCTGCCGCGGAGGCCGTGCTGAAGTGGGGTCTCGGGGAGGGCCCCCCGGCACGGGTGGAGGTCGACGTGGCGAAGGTTCCGCCGCACAACGGCGGTGAGGCGGCGGCTGCGTGGCACCGCGTGTACCGCGGCTGTGAGACGGCGTGCCTGGTGACGGGGTTGTCACCGGGGACGGCATACGTGTTCCGTATGCGGGAGGCTGCGGAGCCGGCGCACGAGGGGGGGGAGGGGGAGTGGAGCGAGTGTGCGGCTGTGACGACGCTGCTGGCGGCGCCGCCGCCGCCGGTCGCGCTGGTGGCGGGTGCGCGTGCGCCGACGGCGGTTCGGCTGACGTGGCAGTCGCAGCTGAAGGCCGGCTGTGCGGCATCGCAGGGGTATCGGTGCGCCTCGTACTGCTTGCTTGCTTTGTGATGTTGAACAAACCACCACTGGACAAAGTCGAGAAGGCAGGTCGCAATACCGCCAGGAGGGTGCAGTACACGAACAGGAACGATAACGCTGCCTGCTTGCTGTGTGGGGTAGTGTGGTGCCCCAGGCTCCGGTGGCAGCAATGCCCGTCAGCATGACTCCCGCATGCTGTCCCTGCTTGGCCTCCAGCATCTTATGTTTCTGCCGTGCATGTGACCGTTTCTGTTTTTGCCTTGAGGCAGTGTGCGATGCGGTGCAATAGCCTGCTGCAATAGCCTGGCGCGATGTACAGTAACGGGGAGGGGTAGTCGTGCTACGTGCTTGGTCACTCGGTTGACGGATGCAGTGTGCTTGGAAGGGACCCGCTGTTGTCAATTTGGCACACACGAGCTTCGGAACGTGCATTGCACCAAGCATGTGCTGTTTTCTGGGGAAAGAGCCCTGAGTACACACTGAGTCTGCTACTCTGGCATGCTGCCAGCTGCATGGGATTTCCATGGCATGGAAAGCAACACCGCGGGTGCATACCCATACCATGATCACATGGCTGTGGTCATGCCTGCATGCAGGCCATGGCTCCTCACTGGCTACAATTTTCATTGCAAAACATGGCAAGCTAGCATGACTCAGGCTAGAATCTGACGAGTGTGTCTGCCAGTCTGACATACACCCATCATCATCCCATTATCGGCAGTCTCTCCTGAGGCATATGCTATTTAACAAATGGGCTGCCTGTAAAGTAAAGTAAAGTAAATTTACATTGCCTGTATGTGACGGACACATCCCTTGGAGCTTGTTGTTCCCTCTTTCACCGCAGCGACCTGCTCAAATGTTCTCAAATGTTATGGTGTATGCCTGTCATCAGAGCACAACGGAATGTGGTCATAGTAGTTGTGCTGGCTGGTCCGTTTGTTTGTGGGACACATGGCCCTGTGTAAGGGTATGACTGTGCCTAGAAACGAAGAGCTTGGGCTGGCCCAATGCTATCCCTAGTAAAGTCTGGCAGTAAAGTAAATCTACATTTACTGAGCCGTATCCTATTGGCAGTTGCATTGCCAGTCGTTGTCCTGCGTTGCCAGCAGTGCAGTGCGGCCAACATGCAACCATCAATTCTGAGGGGCCACATGCAGTTCCTCAGCTCCTTAGCTTTGAGTGGCTCCTTAGCTTTAGATTTCAACGTTGCTACACTTGGTCATGTTTCAAGCTGGCCCACAGCTTTTCAGATTCAGATTTACTTTACTTTACAGCAGCTGCAGCAGCAGCTACATACCTAGTCACATGCCTAGTCAGCTTGGTGCCCTAGGTGAACTCGAGAGTCACTGTGAGCACTTCAAAGTAAGAAGGCTGAGTGTGAGTCGAGTGCGTCTGTGATGCAGCTGCGATAAGCCTGCCCTTGGCTGTAGTTCCACCCATCCTCATTGCAAGAAAGTGCTCATGTAGAGTTGTGTACTGCTGTGGAAAGGAAGGGCTCCATTTGCTGTCATGTACTGCTGTGGCTGTGATGCCCGCCATGCTTTGTATCAGTGAACGATGAAGGGGTGTCCATTGGATTGCTGTTTCACACTTGCGCATGCCAGGATTCTCTGTACTAACCACCTATGCCACGCAGTTCATACCCATGCTTTACCTATACATGCTTTACCTATACAATACGCAGTCCTACAACACCCTACAACACAGCTACAATACTGCAGCTTGTGTGTCTGTAGTGTCTGTTACGAGGACAGGGGACAGAGGGTGGGCAATCTGTGGTGTTTGTAGTGGCATGTGTTACAAGGACAAAGTCGGAGTGGCATGTGTAGGCTCTACATTGTGCATTGGGCTCCTGCTCTCCCCACCCTGCCCAATGCAACCTGTGGCAATCCAGCGATATGGCTGCCATATCACTGGATATACCATATCACTGCAGCTGCGTAACTGCAAATCTTTGCAATTCCGCATGGCCCAGAGCAGAATTCATGTGGGCACACCTGTGTCATCATGCATTGACTGGGGGTGCATGTGATGACCGCCCTACTTCTGCCCCACTACATCAGCCCCCTGTCCCTTCATGTTCTGAGGTGTGATTTTGACCATGATACAAGCACACATGATGCTGGAGCCTCCTGCGCCTCGACTGCAGCAGACCCAAATCTCAAGCTCGCAACCGCATGTGCAGACTGGAAGTGGCTGCGGGGGACGGTGCCTTCGAATTTGCTGCCGAGAGCAAGGAGGCGAACCACCACCTCAGGGGCCTCCAGGCAAACACCACCTACCGCATCCGCATCGCAGCCCAGACCGCCTGTGGCCACCCCGGCGACTGGTCGGACGTCCTCACCGTGTCCACCCCCCCGATGCCGCCGCTCACGCCCGCCGCCGTCACCGCCGAGGCGCACCCCGGCTCAATCCGCAAGGGCAAGCCGACGTGTACGCTGGCGGTGTCGTGGGAGGAGGCGGACGCCGCAGACACCGCGCACGCGCCGCCTGCGTTCTTCGAGGCAGAGGCACTTGACGCGGCTTCGCGGGCGGTGCGTGCGCGCCACACGACGAGCAAGCCGATCTACACCACACTGCTGCCGGGCCTGCAGCCAGCGATGGCGTATACGGTGCGGGTGCGCGCGGTTGCGGCGGGCTCGGTGGGGGCATCAACCTGGAGTGCAGGGGTGCGCGTAGAGACGCCGGCTCCGGCACCTATTGGGCCGGTGGTGTCGCTGGGGAGCTCCCCGCGCACGATGTCGGTGGAGTTTGGCGCCACGGACTCGCAGCGCGCGCTGGAGGTGCAGTCGCAGAGCTCCGAGGGCGGCACGCCGCGCTGCGGCGCGGCCGGCAGCGCGGCCGTGGCCGCGATCGCGACGCCGCCGCGGAAACCGTCCCCGGCCATCACCCCGGCGCCGGCGCCGCGGCGCCGCGTTGCGGCGCCGGCGCGGCAGCGGATGGTCGTCGACGCGCCGACGGCGCGCGGGCCGCCGCGGCGGCGCGCCAAGTACGCCGGCAGCATGTGGCGCAGCAGTGTGCCGTTTGCCGTAGTTGCGCTGTCCTCTTGTGTCGTCGCGCTGATGGTGCTGGCGGTCATGCGCAGCATGTGAACGGGCGGTGCTCGTGCACGTGTAATGGGCGCTGGCCGCAGCCACAGCACTGCTGCAAGCCTGGGGCAGTGCTGGCGGTGGCGTGGGCGTGCATACATCCAGGGTTGGACACGGAGAGTGCTCGACCCCGAAGCATGCCATGCATCGTGTGCTGCTCTACGAAAATTTCAGTCTGTGGTGCACAGACGCACACGTACATATACGAGGACATTTAACAGTACATGTCTTCCCGTGGCACCTGGGCCTGTGTATTTGCACCGCGCACGCGGTCGTATCGCGTTGTACAGTACCAGCGGAGAGAGAGAGAGAGAGTAGTTGTGGCAAGTGAGCCCACAGGTGGGTGATGAGTGCAGTCATTACACGGTGATGTGATGAGTGAAGTCATTACACGGTGTAAATCTGCGCAATCGCTATTGTTTGCATGTGAATCTCCCCTACAGCGTATGCATCGCAGACAGGCTACTCACAGCTTTGATGCGGGTGCCCTGGCTGCTTCCAGGACATGTACTACTTTGAGAGCCTTTGTGACATTCCCTGATATCTTCAGCTTTCTCATAATGAATGCCTGCATAGAAAATCAGCTGAAGTTGGTACGGAGCGAGTGAGGGGTAGGTCTGATGGGAAGTGCGGGGATGTTCCGCAGCTGGCAATGCCACATCAGCCCTGTACATGGCAGATGGTGGTGCCAGATGCACAGGAGCAACGATGGATTTTCAGAGACGACACCGTCTGCGGCATTGTCTTCTTCTCAACTAGGGCCATGAACGTCTGATCTGTCATTGTGAGCGTGGCGTCGGGCTTGACGCCGTCTGGCTCTCCGTCGAACACCTCGCCAGCTCCCTGTGCGAGATCAACTGTCCATGTCTTCGGGCCGATACAGAATCGAAAGACGCCCTGCAGCAGTCCATAACTTGGCCATTGCCCTTACAACGAGATGTTTTCTGATCGTACTTCGGTTCATACCGCACCTGTACTTTCTCAACAAGGTCGGCCCCGGATATCTTCAGGTTGCCTTTCAGCACATCTATAGCTGATTCAGTGCCCATAGTTCTGCTGTATGTGATGAACTTATGGTGTCACTGACCTCGGTGATGGCTCTGACGGCTTGCGAGGCTATCAGCCGAGTTACCTGCAGCTGCGTCAAGTGCAACAGCGCTGAGCACCCATGATGTGATCACTACGTGTGGAACAGGATGCCTACTGCGGCTTTTGGTGATGCTATGACACGCGATGTCGCCGCAAATGCGAGCCACGTCTTCTGCTTCTTGTTTCGGACAACACCATCGTCACTGGCATGGCGCCGGCGACGGTCAAGACAGTGATTTGATCAACAACAGCTGTCGACAGGCCCAAAACAAATATCTCACTGATCACGGAATGATATCGCTTCTGCAGACCCCTCGGTGCGTCACGGATGCGGGTCCCAGAGACAACAACGGACGCTCGCGCCCTCACATTGTGGGGTGATGGCTTGCACGGCAGTGTCCTCTGCGGCACGCACGGCTTCGGGACACGTACAATTGCAGAAAGTATGAAGTATGTGTGACAAGTCGCAGAGGCAGGGAGCTCCGCAGGCGTCGCGCAGTAGGACAGTACTAGTGCAATACAACTGGCACCGCTACGGTGCCGCATGCCAGCTGCAGTGCGCATGAAGCAGGAGCCTTTGGCTTCTGATACAGGTCACCACACCAGCCATCTTCCGAGTGTCGTTATGAAACAGTGTGGCATAGCCTGCATATCTCGAAATGCAGACAGCCTGAGTGACGGTGCACTTGGTTTGCCCAAGTTAGACAGGCAGGTCTTCGCCAGATGCACCCAGAAATCTCAGTGTGTGTGCGCATTGAAATTTGGCCCAAGTTGTCTCTGTGGCCACACAGGCATCACTGCAGACGTTGTCAACTGTGGGTCTCTCACCTACTTGTAGGTCCGCCTGCATGTAGGATGACACAGACATGCTACACATTTGACACAACATCCAAAACAGGCTGCACAAGTGTTCAAGGTGTCATCGTGTGACTAGGACAAAGGTGGTGAGGCAGGTGCCAATATCAGCACAAACATCACACACATACTGGCACATGCCATGAAACAATGTGTCAAGCAACCTCACAATGTGTACTTGGCAGCCACACATCACTCAATGATGGCACTGTGGAACAAGAACAGGCATATATCAACAGTGAGTGACTCCAGCAACTCAACGTTTGGTCAACGTTTGGTTCGAACGAGCTCAGACACCAATCAGTTGATGGGCCCAAGCCAGACGGAACATGTGTTGCACGATGTTTCTGGACTATGGCGACTAAACACAACAATAAAGTCTCAGGGGATGTGGGTAACGCGTGTGGATGCTCTCTGAGATGATCTTGTGATTTTTTATGTGCAAGCCCACTCAACTTTCTGTGACACCAGTGCAGCAGTGCTCCTGCTGCTGCTGCTGCTGCTGCTGCTGCTGCTGCTGCTGCTGCTGCATCCACATGCCTGACATTGATCAATGCGTGCTTCAGGTGCTGTACGGTTGTTCTGCACCAGGTGTGGCATGGCTTGATTTTTCTGATTACCTGCACGGTGCCTAGGGCTGCTGACTCAGCTCGGAGCTACCTGCCAGCCAGATTTTATGCTAACCATCGAGAAACAAAGAACAGGGAGCAGAGCTTCCAAAAGACGTGCACAGCGCACCCCCAGCCACCACAGAGCAGGGGTAAACTTGTAAACACCGCGTGAGAAAGGCGACGCTCGATCCGCGACGGTGGCTGGAGCGGCTGGACAGTGATATGCAAAACGGGGCCCCAATATCACAGCACTTTGTTGAGCATGAGATGGTGGGCTGTAGCCGCTTTTATAGCACAAAGCAGACATAGCGCGTTGCTTCATTCTGTAGCGATCGCGGCCGCTGTAGTGCTTCGCTTGACTGTGTGACAATATTGCTGAGTGCTGTAATTGTCGGTGTCGGTGGATTTGTGTGTCTCGCACGAGTAGACGAAGCAGCATCACAGTGGAGAGGCAAGAACAGGTGTGACATGTTGTCAAAAGCCCGGGCAATCCGGGGCTGCAGCATGCGAGCAGCGAGCTGCCACATGTCTAGTATGTGCTGCCGTCCGTGTGTGCTGCAATTCTGGGGCGCCCGCCCATTGCATGGATGTGTGCACCCGTAGGCCATGAGCATGAGAGCACAGCCTGAATATGATCACAGAATAATGTTGGAATGGGCGAAGCATATAAAATGTTGCGCATATGATCTAGCTCAATTTCTTATCTCGATGGTTAGCATAAAATGTAGCCGCTGCACTTCCAAGGACACCAACTGCAGTTGGATGATGTCAACTTGGATCCCGCCCACCGGGACGTCGGAGTCGACTCTGGATGTACGACACCTTGCAATTGTCACACAGCTGGGATCCATGGGCTATCTTTCGTACACAACAATCGTGGTTTCATAAACAACAATCGCGGGGCAGCATGGTTGTACAACATGTGGGTCATCGTCATGGCTGTTCCATCGTTTCTTCATGCCCCGGGGGCCTGCCTTCACCACATTTGCGTGAATGCACAGCGCGGCCGCTCGCAGCTGCAGAGGCGGAAGTGACGGGCAACTTGGCAGAGTCACTTCGAGCAACCACATGCAGCACATCGCGTCCTACACGCGGTGAACCCGGCTCAGTACATGACGGCCCAATGATCCCAAGCACGTACACGATGACACGGCCTGACGGACCAGCGCAGCTGCAGAGGCGTTACATAAGCTGAACGGCCGTGGGGCTGAAGCAGACGCAGCACTCCAGGCTGCTCGGGCATCATGGTATAATATCTCAGAGATATATACGTGATATGTGCCACGACTGTGCAGGTGGATGCTGTAGTATGGCCGCAGGGTCATCGCGCACTCATGTGACGCATCACAGATGTTCACAGCGCAGCTGCGCAGACAAGCGTGCGCTCATGGCACGCGTGCGGAGCGCGTACGCGTAGCGCAGCACGAGGGGTCCAGTAGGTGCACGAAAGTGTTCCTAGCCTAGAACGAACATTCAGATCCGGATGTATTGTGCATTGCAAGCGAATCGCGGCTCGCTGCGATTCAGCGTATAGCAAGAACAGACCCATGCACGTACAAATCAGGGCAGCAACCCGCTGCAGCTGCGCGCCATTGCCAACGGTCAAATGAATCAGCAGAGGCAAAAACAGCCACCTCTCGCTGGCATGCGGTCAGCGAGCGCCAGGCAGTGAGCTGTTGCGTGCACATGGGTATTGGCGAGCTGATGCTATCTGGGCTTGGAAGCGGGTGAATTGGACAGCTTGGTGGTCATTGTGGTTGCGTATCAAGTTCAGTGCCGCGGCGTCGAGCGGTCACCGAGCCCGACATGTTCGGATGGCAGCACCAAGAAGCCAAGCCCGACGCAACAGATTGCTACAGATGAGCGCCGTGTCGCGAGCTGGAAGGCTGCTGTTTTTGATAGGCTTCGATATGCTCGTCAAGCGTTCAGAAGATGTGCCTGTCGCGCGCTTGATGGAAACAGTGATTGCGAAAGCTTTGACACAGACGACCGCACGAGTAGCTGCTGTCAAGTCTTTGTAATCCTCCTGGTGATCGGTGGCGGCGGCCGGCAACGCTGTCTATGTTAAAAAGCGATTCTCCTGGGGGGCCTAGGCTTGGAACACTAACGAATTGGCACAGGGTCTCTTGCAATTGAGGCACGTAAGGGGTACCGTACGCGGTAGCGCAGACAGCACCGCTGCATCGTGCACATGTGCTGCAGCCTCGCGCGTTGGGTTATCCGTCCCCGCAAGCAGTTTCACAACATCGACACTGCTGTGCTGCCGTAACCACAACAGTCACGCTTGCAAGACATGTGGGGTCCGACTCGGTCGCCCTTGCCCATATGGGCACGCATGCAGCTCTCGCTGCAGAAGTCCGCGGACCCGTTAACGAATTCGAACGATCCACCAGCCGGTGGCCGCCGGGGCGACCACTGCAGCATGAATCTAAAGAGACACCCGGATACAGTGATGCTGTTGTTCGTGTCGTTGCAGCGGGGTGATACGATGATGTATCGTCAGGGTTGGTCGTTCTGTGTGGGCAAGGACAAAGGACGATTGCCTGTGATGTTGGGCATCATCATGAGGTCCCGGATTCCGGGTCCTGCTGCAGTGTGGTTGTGCCGAGAAGAGACAACATCAGTGCTGCGTTGGTCGAGATGGACCCATTCTCTCTTCTAAAATACAGTGATTTATGGATCGTGTCACCAGCCGGGTACACAAAGCACTCAGACCCGCCGGTGCCGCTTTGTTGTTGCTGACAACCTCGAGCTCTCGGGACAGTGGGCCAGATTACACAGACACACCTGCTGCCCAAGACCCAAACCCAGACGTCCAGCAGGCCGGCACGGCGCACATTGTCCGAACACCTTGCCACAGCCACAATCGTGTGGGGAGGAACACGGAGCCCACAGCCCGTGCCCTCCAGGCCCCTCGGCAGCCAGGTACACCTCCTGTGAGGACGGGGGCAACGCTGTTGAGAGGCTGCTGTAAGGCCACCTCCGCGCGGTTAGTGAAGGCGCTACTGCACGTCCCAGCCTCGGTCATGCAGCTGCCGCTCGACGCGGTGCTCCGCCCGCACAGCGTCCGCAAACGACAGCGTGCTGCGCCCCGCCGGCGCCTCCACCGGCGCCGCGGCCCCGGCCGGCCCGAGGCCCTCGAGCACGTGAACCGTCTCCAGCTGCTGCACGCGGCCGATGCGGAAGCTCGCGGCCTCGTCCGGCACCTGGTCCGGCCACCGCACGGACTTGCGCTCCTTGAGTTTGCCGCGCGTGAGGATCTCCCGGAGGCGGTCGTCTGCACCATAACCCTGGCTCAGCCACCCAGTCGCCTCCCCTGGCGCGCCACCTCCCGCCTGGCGACCGTGCGAACGAATACACGGGCGGCGGGCAAGTGTCGGCGACGACGGGGGCACACCCACCGCTGCAGCGGTTGTGAACAGCATGACCTTTAGCAGGCACAGCACGCAGGCGCATCGAGCCATGGTATGCGCAGGCTTCTGTCCGCGACCAGAAGCGCCAGCTGCGGGCGGTCGTTCGGATTCTGGAGACCACGCAGTTCTGCAGTTCGGCCTTCTGGAGGGCATGCAGGCGTGACATCGGTGCGGCACACCAGCACAGGGGCGCGGGCGGGTGGGGCGCACCGATCGTGGCCGGAGTGCCCTGCGCCTCCGGCTCCTGTTGCTTAGAGCGCACCTGGCGGGCCCCGCGCTCCCACCGCGACGAGCTGCGCGGCGCGCTGCGTGCCTCCTCGTCTTCCTCGTCGTCGTCATCGTCGTCGTCGTCGTCCGCCCACCGGGACCGCGGCGCGCCCCTGTCCCCACCCCGTGCACCTGCTGCGCACTGCGGCTCCCCGGTGTCCATCTCGGACCCTGAGTCCCCGCCGGCGGACGGCCCGTCCCGTGCGCGTTTCGGCGCCCCTCCATCGTCGACTGCGCCGCCGTCGCCGTCAGCGACCTTGCGCTTCGCGTCCGGCGCCGCGGCGGCGGCGGCGGAGCCGCCGTTGGCGGCGGCAGCAGCTCCGGGCAGCGGCGGCGATGCGGCCGCGGCCGCGGAGCCGGCGATGGCGGCGCAGTCGACGGTGCGGAGTGTCGGCGGGAGGGGCTCGTGCGTGGCGGCGGCGGCGGCGACGTCCTCGCGGGTGCGGTCATGCACATTGCGCTGGAAGCAGCGCTCCGGGTCCTGGTCCGGCGGCTGCGTCACGAAGACGTCATACAGCGCCGCCTGAACCACACTGCAGTCGTCTCCTTCATGCGCTTCACCGCACAGCGGGCACAGCACAGCTTATGCCTCCGCACATGCTGCGAACTTCCGTGGGGGCGTCTGGCGTAATGACACAGAGCACTTCCCAGCTTCTCTGGCCTTGGATCTGCGACGTCAGCCTCGGCAAGGGACCACAGCGAAGAGCCCTGGGCCACAGCAAGCAGACCCGGCCGCGGCCGCGCTGGGACGGGCGCTGGCGTCGACGTGCCCAAGTCGCCTGCTGCGCAATCGCGCGTGCGACACAGCGTGCAAAGAGAGCACAAAGCATGCGCGAGTGATGCCCCAAACGCGCCGGGCTAGTACAGATCACACGATCACACTACGGCTCTCATGGCCGGGCAATGCATCGCCATGGCATAGATACACCCTGATGCATCGGCATCAGGTACCGGAGAACACGAGTGGCGGCCCAAGCATATCAGGTCAAGGATAAACATTGACTGGCGCCCTGCCTTGCAGGGGCCGCGCACCCTCAAAGGCCACTGGTGGCCACCGCACCACACCCACACGTTCCGGTAAAGCACGAGGAGGAGGCTGATATCACAGCACACACATGACTGGGGCTACTCCCAAGGACACAACCTTTAGACACGACTTCTGCCGGACGCAAGCTGCCCGGAGCACAGGCGTGCTGTGTGCTTTGCTTTAAGGATAGCGTGCCGTTGCACCGCGTTGGTGGCCATGCATCTGCATTTCCAGACGTACACGCAGCAGCATCGCGACGGCCACACGCAGCAGGCTCAGCTCATGGGGCTGCACGAGAGACTCGTCAGGGTGCAGAGACAGCGCTGGGCCCGCAGTACTACGTACAAGTCGTGCTCGTCCCGGATCTGGGGAACAGCTGCGTCCTGTTCGGACAGGGCATGTTCTGTATGCACAGCGCACAGGGCGCGGCGCCGCCTTTACCAACACCCGGCAGTAGCCAGATTTACTGTTGACTGGAAAGAAATCGGTGGCTGATGACCTTGAGGAGCGGCCCCGTTGAGCAGCGCAGCGATGAAACCCCACAGTTGTTCGCAAGGGATCCGGAGGGGTGGCGCAAGGGCGCACGGTGAGGCACACGGTCGCAGGGGCCCGGAGGGGCTGAGTGGCTGAGGGGCTGACCCGCAGCAGATATGGCATTGTTGAGAACAACACAGACCGACCGGACGACGAGACACACGTTGCGGCATAGGTGGCACAGGACAGGGCACGAGGGGGGGTGGGGGGGGGGGGGGGGGGGGGGGGGGGCGTGGTGGCAGCATACCCGGGCGACCGCGTAGCAGGACAGCACGGCGGCGGCGCGCCGCAGCCCAGCGTCCACGATCACAAACGGCGCCTGCCGGTCTGCCAGCGTCTGTGCCAGCTTGCTGAACAGCGCGTTTTCATATGTTGCTGCATCGCACACGGAGCTGCTGAGGGGCCGGGGCCGGCACGCGGGCGCCGCGGGGCGCCACGCCACATGCATGCGATGAGCGGCAGGCGCTGCAGGCGCTGCCGGGGTGTGCCTCGTGGACAGGGCTGGTGCAGCACGGCAGCACCATGCATGACCCACACATGTACACATGACATACATGGCCTCAGCGAGAATCCAGCTGTGTAAGACATGTATGCGGGAGGGGGGGGCGGGGTCTTGTCACGACCATCAGCATCGGTATCACCACAGCCATCTTCTGGAGAAACGGCAGAAGAAACAGGTGCGGCACAGCACAGCGAGGTTATCGGCGCACCTTCCTTTGCGGCGTCAAACACGTAGCGCTCCGCCAGCTGCCCGCGGCGGTCTGCCGCCGCCGTGCCGCCATCGTCGTCCGCGTCTACCATGAAGTAGGGGTCGATCGAGAGGATGCGGGGGGGGCGGCCACCGGCGGCGACCTCGAGTTCGCGCACGCGCCGCGACAGCCAGGACTTGCCGGAGCCGGGGATGCCGCGGATTATGAGGGCGATCGCAGCCGGGCGCTGTGCGCGGTGCGGCGGGTCGAGGAGGTGGGTGATTGGGAGGGGCAGCGGCGGGGCCGTGGGGGGCGGGTCCGGGGTGGCTGGGGGGGGCGGCACCTCCGCAGGGTCTGGGGAGGCGGGGGATGGGGCGTGCTGCTGGGGCGGTGGGGGGGTGGCGCCCGGTTGCGCTGGTGTGGGTGGGAGGGGGGGTGTGTATTGGGGGGTGGGTTGGGCGGGGTAGGGCGAGTAGTACTGCGGCTGGTGTTGATATGTGGGTTGCTGGGGGTATGAATAGTTGTAATTGTAGGGGTAGCCGGGGTGGGCTGCGGGTGGGTATGTGTAACCGCCATGGGGTGATGGTTGTGGCGGGTAGGCGGGGTAGGGCTGCTGTGGGTACGCAGGTTGCTGGGGGTAGGAAGGCTGTGGATGGCCATATCCGGGTGGCGCTGTGTATTGCCCGGGCTGATACTGTTGCTGATAAGCTTGAGCATGCTGGGCTGGGTCTGGTGTGGGAGGGGCGTGCTGCTGGGCAGCTGGGTTGTATGGCGTGGACTGGTAATAGGAGTAGTCGGGTGGCAGTGGAGGCTGCCACGGCTGTGCGGCATCAGGCTGCTGCTGCTGTTGCATCTCCGTGGCGTATGCAGCGGCGTAGCCTGGACCTGCATGTCGAGCGGGCTTGCTTGGCGTCGAGTGCGGCAGGAGCATCTGCGGGCGACTAGGGCTTGGCGCATCCACGCCCGATGTTGGCCAGCTGCGCGATTCCGCTGCTGAGATAAATGTTGAACGGCGTAAACAATCGTCCCGCGCGCACGTGTGGGCGTGTTTGTTGCTTGTGGCAGCAAAGGCGAGGATGGCATACCTTGCCCGGGCGTGGATTGCATACCTCAACACACTTACATAACGATGCCTTGGCCGTAAAAGCTTGTATTGCATGATATCATGGCGTCCGCGCTCGCCTTTCTGGTTCTAACTAGCTAAACACATAGCCGGGCGAGCATGGTGTGTTTACAGTCAAGACCACATACACAAAGCGCGACATCTCCAGCACATAAGATTAACAAATCTGTTCGGATCGGAGTTTACTGAATGTATTCACGGCTACTTCCATTTGCTTCTGCAGTAGTCACCGTGGTGGACACAGGATGTGAAGTGTCTGCAGGTGCTTCGGCACGTTGCTTCAGGCTCTACCGCCTGCCAACAACAGCCGAATACCACGCAAGCCTGCATCACGCTGCACTAGAAGTTTCAATGTGGCACTCAATCGGGTCTCAAGCTTTCTCATATCTCGTCGTGCATTCCCTTATGCCGTGGGCCGTGGTTCTGTAGTGGTGTCGTCATAAATGGTCATGGACACGTAGCGAGTGACGCTTCGCTGTGGCCGTACGAAAACGCACGTTACTCTTGACAATTGTGATACAGCTATGGGTGTACTGGAGATGAAAGAGGCCGCTGCCGGCAAGTACAAGTTGGACAGAGCAAGCCCAACAGGATGGATGCACAGACCCGGCCCACCTCCAGTCTCCATACCTGTGGACTATGAGACATCCACAAGGGTAAAAGGTATGCAATCAGGACATGTTCAGCCTGAGCTACGCCCAAACAGTTCCTCACAACATCTCACAGTGTAGGGCCCACGATCTCTGCAAAGAAGTTTATCGTGCACAACAACCAACGTCTTGCGGTACCATACGACGTGCCCAAGTCGGGATATAAACATCCCAAGGATGCAAGCAATCGTCTCGATCCTTTCTTCTACAGAACGTGCGCTCCCCCAATCCTCCGCCATGTGTGCGCCTTGGTGCCACAGGCAGCTTTGACCGAGCCCCACTTGCATCGTTGTGAACTGTCACTCCCTTATACCTTCTGTAAACTCCACGATGGAAGCAAGCCCACATGGCTATCGCCGTGTCCGTCTTTGCACATGCAGTCGAGTCTATGCACACGTGTGACCTGCATGTTTTCCACTCGAGGCACAGCTACAGCTAGCATGCATGGAGAGGGGTGCCCAGTACTGTACCCACATCTTCTGTGGTCATCTGCAAGCATTGTTGCTTGCAGCAACACACATCCCGTATGAGCTGGCCCAGAATCGCGAGCGTGCGAATGCTGTGACGGAGGACCATGCAATGGCATCCACCCAATCACCGCAACAGCTGCACAGGATGACACATCTGGTGCTCCTGACGCATCCGTTTGCCTCTAATCCAGCTCGCCTGGTGCACGCGGCTTGTCGTGACCACGCAGCACAGCTCCAGCCACCCCAACGTTGGTTTAACATGCGTGTGCTTGTATCTGTAGCTGAGAGGCGCTGGGGGAAGCTGGCACGTCTCTTGCAGTCACGCACACGTGGGGGAACCCCTATCGCAGCTGCTCTACATTCACTGCATGGCCTCATGTTTCTGCAACGCATGCAGCAGCAATCATCAATGGCAGCATGCCTCACAGATTAATCATTGGTCGTCGCTTCATTTTCTATTGTTGTTTCGTGTTCAAGCATTGAGTGGCTGCATGTGCCGATGGCTGGACAGTAGAGCTTCGTCTCAGCCCATGCCACGTCCTGTGTGGCTGCATGACCAGTAGTCAGGCTCTTGAAGAAGCAAGTTGTTCAAGTGCCGGCTGCGTGTGCTCATGCATCATGATGCCTATGGCAAATGCAGCGTTCGGCCACTCCAATCGTCTATCTGCTGCGCTGACCCACAACTCAAGTTCCACTAATGCTTTGGAACTGATACATATGCCGGACCTGGATGCGTCTTGCACCCTTGCTCTCTCTTCAAATGTCACAAGATTGAGTCCGCCCCGGCACCGGGGCGACCTGACAACCCGCAGACTCCGGCCGATACTGAAGAACACCACACATCTGCTGCAAGCTCCATTCTTTGCAGCTGCAACGGAGGAGGGCCGAGAACAACTGCCTGGATAAGTCTGCGGCTGCAGTGGCCTGCTCTTTAGGGCTGTAAATTTAACTTGACCCGCATTTTAACGGAGTTTAAAATGCTATTTTACTTTACAATTTTAACGTTAAAACGATTTCGAGGCTTTAAAGGGGTCATTTTACTTTTATTTTACTTTAACGCATTTTAACTTTAAGGGTGCTTTAAAACCAAAGTTGAAGCCAAAAAGGGCTGCATTCTGATGGCTTTGACCGACCTCACAGGACAAACATCACTAACAAAGCACGGTGGTCATGATATGACTCACAGCACACCTGTTGCTGGCTCCTAGTACTTAAATCCGTGTCGCTGTGCGCTTGCTCATGCTGTGGGAGTCAGTTTCCGTAGCCCGTGTGCACCTGTCACTGATTTGGCAGTGAGCAACTTCCAGACATGGCACAAGACAAACGTCCTGCTGAACCTCTGCAAGAGACTGAAAGTTCCGATGAGGCAAATCTGGCTGATTCGGCAGATGTAGGTGGCTCCAATCTACGCAGAACGCCAGTTGCGACTGATGTTGTGTCTCGTGGTGTTGTTGAAAAGTTTGCCGAGCTCGAGAGAGGCTGCCATTGAAATCATGTCTTCGAAGCCCTGCTGTGCAACTGTGGAGCGGCTGTGGAATATATTTCTAGACAACTTGACCTCCAAGAGAAGGTCAATGAAAAGCAGTACGCTGGCAACGCCATAGTACACCAAAATCAACCTCCGTCACCTAGGCGATAATGATGCAGCTGTTGACGAAATTCGATGTTTTGAACATCTGCTTGGTTTTGTTGATGAAGTGTATGAGGAAGACTCTTCTGGATCTGGTGTGCCAGAATTCTGTTCGAACGAGGGTGCAGTAGCATGTGGCCTGCAGTCTGACAGCCTAGGAGCATCTCCATCGTCGTCAAGTTGCTCAGGAGACGCAGATAATTGATAGGCGGTGCAATAGGTGTATCTAGGTGGCTGTGGACGTGTTTGTGCCGTGTTTGTGCCGTGCCATTGGCCGAAACTGCCTCCTCGACATGTTTAACAGTTTTACTGGTAAAGCAGGAAAACACTAGTTTAAAACACGTTTAAAGTAAAGATTTTTTAGCCTGTTTTACTTTTATTTTACTTTAGCTTTGTTAATTAACGTTAAACCCTGCCCCCATATGTTAAATTTACAGCCCTACTGCTCTTCCCACCGCGACGCCTGCACCACGCATCCTCAAGCGACCCCACCAAAGCTGCACCCCGCGCCCGGCTCACTGGCATGTCTCATCAGGCACTCGTCCTCACATTCAGGTTGCAGATGCTCGCCTCCGGTATGCGCGGGCGAGGCGCTCCGGACTCATGATCTCTCTGCGTGGGCCGGCATACCACACGCGGGCCGACATGCGCTTCCGTACCTTCCCCGGAGCTGTCAATTGCCTCTTCAGGATTCGGCTGAGTGTATTCAGACCTCACCTCAGTTGTCATGCGCCATGTCACATGCGCAGCGGGAGATCTTATGCGGGCGTTTAAACAATTGAACGGCCGGGGTCTTACGCGGCAGCGTGCATGCAGGACCCACTCGCTCGCCTACGCGGCGCTTGCGAGCCGCACCGTCACCTGCAACGGCATCACCATGCCCGCCCGCACGCCGACCGCCGCCGAGCTGGCGGCTGCGCACACGCGCCGCCGCAAGGACCACGTCGCTTCACGGTGTGCCGCCGCTCCCTGTGACACCCCCCAGCACAGTGCGCATACCAGCGGACCAGGCTTCCCCCAGCTGGCGCCTGTGAACAGCGCCATAGCCACAGCGCACAAATGTCTATGCATGATCGCCAGCTATATATCTCTGCAAGGTCGGGCGGCTGTGGAGAGCTGGGTGGGCTCGATGCGGGCGTGGTCACCAAGGGGGGGGTTTGTTGTCTTTCACATTCAGAGCAGTGAGATATTGAGTCCAGGAGGGTGGGGGTTTGATGGCAGCCCCCGCATGCTGCCGTGGAGCCGGGTCTGGGCTTGCCAGCAGTGGGGCGGGGTGGTGTTGGACCGGCGGGGGCCCCGCGGCGCATGCTGCGTGCTGTGACCGCTGTGGCGAGGTGCTGCACACCAGGCCCACCTTCCGGGCTGCTGGGCCGAGGCGGTGGTGCATGCTGGGGGACCGCGTCGGTGGCATGCGGCCGTTGCTGCAGGCAGTCCGGCACTGAAGACGTCCAGCCTGCGGCACTGCCTGTTTGCTACACGGCACCTGTGAGCGCACGGGCCCTGCACAGCAGGACAGTTAGGATACCGCGCACTTCCGCGGTGGCTACAAGTGCTGATTTGACAACATAGATTTACTTTACTTTACATATCAGGCCATTGTATGGCAGAGCTACTGAACAAAGCAACTCATAGCAACGACTGGCCGCCACGCGAGCAACCACGGCGTGTAGCAGTGGCTACTGGGTCGGCGCAGCTGCACCGTACAAGGGGAGGTGTTGCCACGTGGATGTGTCTGCTCGCCCGATCGTTCGAATCCGCCTTGGCAGAGTCATCTCCGAGATAATGTGGACGAAGTGCCCATATTCCTATCGGACACTTGTCCGACTACATCTTGGATCTGTCGCACGTCGCGGCGTGCAAGGACGCCGTGGTGGGTCGCATTGCAGCGTGTCCAGGGATGCGACCCAACAAATAGAACTGGATATGCGGAATTGTTCTATGTGATCGGGCCCGATGACCCAACACTGCAAGGAAGCGGTGGTGTGGGGGATATGATGTCGCGGCATCGCCGCAGATATGTGATGTGAGATCTGGGCTTGCATGGTGACAGGCCTGGCCATGTGTATCTTCACGACAGCCGGGCATAGACAGGTGTATTTTTACGACAGCCATATGAGTCTTACACTGTATACTCATGCATGAGCGCCGGGGGGGAGTTGCACTCCCGCCTCCCGCCCGAGCAGTGCAGTGACTGACAGCCTGCCCCGCAGGCGGAACCACATGCCGCCTCCGGAGCACGCCGCGCCGCCGCATCGGCACTACATGACGACGAACCGCCTGCGCCACCGACCGCTCAAGTCGACCGTGGAGCAGGGCAACCCCGGCATCGTGGCACAACTCGCCGCGCGCGAGCGCCGCCGCGTCGCGCTCTCCTAGCTGCTGCGTGCTGCGTGGGTGCAGGTGTGGCTCTGCCGCGTGACTGCTGAGCATTTGCCGCGGTGATGCGGCTGTGGGTGTGCTCGGCTGCGTGGAAGTGTGTGGGGGAGCGAGTGGCGAAGTATGCGGGCGGCGGCTGAGCATGGCTGCATGCTGGCGACTTGTGTTGCTGTTCGACAGGGGAGGGGCGCTTCCAGGGCATCTTGGCTGTCGTGTGGCCGTGGTATGTTATGGTAAGTCTTTGATCAGGGAGGTGGCAGGAACTCTGTGAGCCCGTTCAAGCACTCCCCCAAGCCACCACGCCCGCGGCCCTTGGTCACACTGAGTCTGCGAGGGGACACGTATGTGCATATGCGTGTGTATGCTGACGGTAGAGACAGGCCCGCGGTGAATCGCACGCCAGGTCCATGAGAGCTTGGCCTGTGCAGATCGCACAGTGCGCGTGAGAGTGCAGGCCCGCTGTTGCCGCTTCATCGAGGACCAGCGATCACGACGACCCGCTTGCCGCTCCCAGCTACCTCGTGCCTCATCGCAGATGTGCCATACACGTGCGTGCTTACAGGAGGCACCATTCGAGATCTTGGTGGCTGCGGGTCAGAGGTCTGGTCATGGTTCCCAGGCGCAGCCATCAGAAACAAAACCGAGATACTACGACAGGGAATGTGTGGCATATTACATGTCGTATTCTAGACATCAGCTGATGTTCGGAACTGATGTTGAAGACTGCAGCTCCAGAGAGCCGTTGCAGCTGTGCAGTGTTGACACACGTACACACACAACTAGTGGGGATCATAGCGCCAGGGCCGCTGCACCTGCTCCACCGGAAACTCTTTCGGAGTGTACTGGAAAATCTGGTGATGGTAAGGTGATGGTTCTGCTGCGGCGTTGCCTCACAGGCCTCGAATTGAACAAGATATGACGGAGTCAGTGGTCAATGGAAGTATTCACGGACGGGCATCAGTTCGGGCAAGTTGGCAGTGTGACGACTCACTCAGCGACGTCTCAGAGACGGACATCTCGATCCACCACATGAGCCTCCATGGCAGAAAGTCCACGTGCAGCACAAAACGTGGGTGCATGAGGATTGATACGCAGAGGCAATCTACCAGAGTGAACAGCTTCGAACTGATCCAGGTGTTTCAGGAACTCTGGGGTGGCATACCCTTGAATTTGCGACTGGAGCTTTGGTATGCCTTGCACTTGGCATGGATACCTTGATCTGACACTATTGCTGGAGGTTTTGCTGCCTGAATTCACCCAGCCATGTAATCACCCAAGGAGAGCTGCGTATTGGTGTTTGCGCCAGCAGCGGCCGGCCATGTGTCGTGGTCTTGTTCTACTGGAAAGCCTCCATCGCAAGCTAGGCCTTGCAGGCACGCCAATGGCACCTTGCACAGCTGCATCATGGACACAGGGGAGGCCTGTCAAACAAGCTCCAGTCTCGCAAGCACGTCGTCTCGGTGATGTTGCAACGTCTGATCATAGCACACCAGCAAGATCAATGAATAGCTCGGTGGATCACCTAGACAGCGAATTTCGATGTATGACCAAGCATATATGTGTACGTTGGTACGTGTGTACGCTTGTGTGTATATATGCATTCTTACATAATCGAGGCTCGGCATACAGATATGAGGCGCCACCAGGTGACCAGACACCGAAACACATGCTTCGGGTCATCAAACATGCGGACCTCTGTTGCTGTCGCGCGCCGGCACTTTGAATTGACATGGCAGTTGGTGTCGATCGTGGCAATTGGTCGGTGACCCTCACAGGCTGAACATGCACCCTCTTTGAATTGCATGAGTCGGGCTGGTCTGGCATTGGATGCATTCAGTGAGACTTCAATTGCTCTGCCTGATGTTGGCTCATGCTCAGGTGGGCATCCAACACCTGCAACGCGATGCCAATATCAGATGTCAAGTCTAATCCCAGCCGAGGCCCAGTACAAGCCCATGGGATGTACCGTGTCCACTGCCACACCTGCTCAGCACAAAAATTTTCATCACTGCTGATGAAATCCCCATGTGTAGCTAGTTGACGAGCTGCTGGGTCGAGCGCCATCACTGGAATGCCAGCCTTGTGTCGTATGCAGAGAAGTTGCTCCATCTGCCACCAAGACTAACGTCTCGTATGGTCTAACACTGTGTATCACTAGCAACGATATGGAAAATGGTACAGTATGTGCTGCTTGCACCGTCTGTCGAGCAGCAGTGGTGTGAGTAGTCATCCTATTCTGACACTCTCAAACGTCAGGGTCAATTAGGCAATACAGCAAATCGCTAGTCACTGGATGTCATCTAGATTGTTCGTCTGCAACGCCGTGATTCTCGATTTCCAGACGTATCATTGACAGTGAGCAGCCAGAGCTTCTGCAGGGGGACTTGCCGCTACGTATGAGCATCTGGCAGCGTTCCCGTCGCAAGCACAAGAAGCAAACTGAAATATGCAGCATCCTGAAACCACCGAATCAGAGATTGGATGAATTCATACAGGACGTTCCATCTCATTATTGAAGGTGGCATACACACAGGCAGGACAGTATGTGCCAAGTTGTCACATCGGTGCCCTCACGTCACATTGGCTTACTCTGCCACAAATGAGTTTGAAAAGCAATTGTCCGCAATATGTAACTGCTCATACTTGATCCCAGAGAGGGATTATGCCCATCCATCAGACTGCTGGACCACATATGACTCGCCGAATACCAGGGAGCACAAGCACCCGGTCTATGAAAGTAGTAGCACATAGCTCTCTAGCAATGTTCTCAACGCAACAATGCTGTAGCAGTTGCTGTTTCGCTGGCATCAAATGCCGCCTGCTGTAAGGCTTTGCCAAAATGCTGCCCTCACCCAACGCGATCCTTATAGTTCTTCTGATCCCTATGGATCTTACGGAGAAGAAGCTCTGACAAAGGTGTCCAGTGACGGGACCTCTGATAGTGGATTCAAAGCAAAGTTGGCAGCGAAGGCTGCAGAGCCACACAGGACAACAAGCACTGAGATGGCTGCGACAGACTCGATCCAGGCCTGGGCCTCGTCACCAGGATTTTCGCTGCTGCGCGACGCATCGTAAGCAAGGAAGAACGTCCAGTCCATGAAGCCAGTGTAAAATGTTCGCCAGATAGCCATGACCCCGAGGATGCCAGCGGCTGACACAAACGGTTCTCCAACACCTGACGCTGCCTGCACACATTCAAGAGAGTCAGATCAGCAACATGATGCACACGACGTTTTCCTTCAGGCACACTTATCACGGCATAGGCTGTCACCAGGGCCTGTTCTAGAGTCCGGGTGAGCGCACCAGAGGCAAGTGTTGTGCAAAGCGCTCGTCCATCACCAAGCTACCGTTCTCAGCTGCAGTTGCAAGAACAAGCTGTGCGGCAATTATAGGCATACTCGCGAGCCAAGTTTTGCATGCTCGGGTGAGGGCTTGCTGCATATCTGCATGCTTGCACCATGAAGTCTTCAAACAAACTTGCATGTTGCACGTCACAGTCCCGATCACACCAGAAAACGATGAACACACTTGGTGAAGAATTCCTGTAGTCACCCAGCAGACTGCTGCAGGCCACCCAGGTTCCGGCCACTGTCACGATGAAGCCTACGAGCTCCTCAAAACGGACTGGGTCAAAATGTAACGGAGCTAGCCAGCCAGGAAACGACGGAGCCATCACGATTGCCATGATCTGCTTGTACAAGCAGAAAGCAATCAGAAGAACAACATCTCCCACGAGCATCTCAGTACTTCCTAAATTTTGTGCTCGGACGACAGTCGATCGCGCCAGCCCGTCAGCGCCGTTGCCACATGTTCCAGATCTCGAGATGACATGAAACTTACAGCCATCATGAGCGAAAGGCCCTTCCCTGAGACCGGTGCCGGTCATGCGAGTGCCGCAGACACGAAACCTGCTACACTGTTGAAGCAGCATGCCACTGCTGCATAACTGGCACTGCGACATCCTAGCACTTGCAGCAGAAAGATTAGACTGCGATGGCAGCTGTTCTGCTTGTTGCTTTGTGTCTAATAAAGCAGTGATTGACGCAGCGCCTAGGCGGAAAGGCGCCGCGCAGATCAGAGGTTCGACGACATGAACATCCGCAGATATCACTCAGGCGCTCATCTGATATCGTGCACAACTACCCGAGGCGCTCCGACAGTTTCGACCCTTGATGCACTGTCACCGACCGCGGGGACATCGAGTCCATGTAGACACCCCACAACACCTGCACAGTGTCGTGTATATGTCACGTGGATCTAGAAATCATGCACAGATCCATGATCGACACTCAGTAGATTGAGAGACGTACTGGCGTGGTCTCCACAAATGTTGCATGGGATTATCCGAATTGCTGATAGCCATAATCACAAGCTGATGCTTTGCCAAAGCACCCCGGCCGCACGCACGGCTTGTGCACGAACTCGAGGCCGGAATAGTGGACAGGACGGATCCATCATCGAGAAAGTGATCGATAGCCTGTTACCTTGGCTTGTTTCAAGGAAGGCTGTCCTGGGAATCACCCTGAGCGCATCACTGTAAGTCGATTGCCAATTGCCTCGCAGTCTGAGCAATCAGCACCCGCGAGTAAACATAGTGGAACGGCATGAGCAGCTGATACATCATGTATGTTTGCAGTGGTACTCCACGGTAGCCTGCCCCAGTCAAGGCACTTCCAAACTTAATTTCTGAGATTGAACCTTCGCTATCTCTGGACACGCTCATCCACGTGAATGCGAACGTGTTGTATGAGTCAAATAGGATCTCTCCAGGGCCTCTGAGAGCCACCCGGAATAAAGAAACGCTGTCTTCCTCTGCGAACTGGGTCTGCAGAATCTGCGTGTCTGTAGGATGCGCATGGCCGGCGCACGCAATCAGCCAAAGTTCTGCCTGCATGGGCCAGGACCTGCACATATGCAACGTGAGCCCATATGCAAACATGTGTGCTGACGCCATAATCACCACCTAGGGGCTTGCACACCACCGAGGATCATATGCACATGATACCATGTGCAGCCGATACAGACATCCACTGAACAATGTTTTGAAACCATACAGTTTGAGGAGCACCCGGGCACACCTAAAAAACGCCTTGCACAAAGCATCGACTGCGCCAGCGTTGCCAACACGCCTCTCCTGTTTCCTGACCGGAGCAGAATAGCAGTCGGAGTACCAAACTTTCTGCGTTTGAGATACATAGTTGAGAAGACTGTCTTCAGGGATATCGCACGCTTTGACATCGCGGACAGACCAGCAAATTCCAGCGATTCCGGCAACACTAACCCCGAGAACGGCACGCGCTGTAGGCGTGCTAAGCATTGTACAAGGTTACACTTGCCCTGACAACGTAACGGGACAGCCTCGCAACTTCTATAGCCCGAATGTGCACAACGTTGTGATCAGGCGAACATTGTCCGGCCTGATCTAGGATGCCGTTGTCGGATACATTGATCTCGAGCGAACGCAGACCATCTCATTCCAAATTGAGCAAGGCCACTGGCCCATTGTTGCTGTCACACGGGATGGCTCCTGCACCCCGGCCGACAGCTTGAGTGGGCCTGTGGACACAACGTGGACAAGTCAGCGCGCTGTAGCTTCAGTGCAAGAGTCTCCTTGCAGCGGATTCCTGACAAAAACATAACAGTGTGACCAGATGTGCCTTTCCCAATGTGTACACAGCGAGTGCATATGTGTTTTTCACCAACGTGTCGATACAAGGGTATCTCGATGTAGAGATAGACGAATGCAATCGTGTCAGATGTCCGACTATGGCGACACATGCAGATAACTTGCAGCACGCAGCATTAACACAGATGAGTAACAAAGTACACACAGCGCACATGCTGCAGCATAGACAAAACAGAGAGCACCTCACACAAGGCTACACTGCTTTGCTGTGCTGACACACTGAATCTCTACCGCTGAATCCTGACAGCTGGTCCACGCCTCAGATAAATAGGTCCACACGCGCCCACTGCCTTCGTGATCACCGGCTTCGGCGGGATCAGCTGGAAAGCAGGGCTGTGAGGTTGCAGCTGCAGGGACGGACCAAAGGACAGCCCCAAGTGAGCTGGCGCTCTCGGCACCATGCAGGGGGGAGTTTGGTGTGGAGGGCCCCATCACACCAGGCCCACATGCTATATAACTTACTATTGTGTGCTATACGTCCGGCCCGCGTGGAAGTACCGCCACGGGGAAAGCAGCCCGACAAGACTGATCACCACAGTAAGTGTCATCTCTGTGAGAGCGTGTAGGGGCTTTCCGGTCATACCTCAACCTGTGGAGATTAGCTGTGTACCGAGACAGAGGGAGTAGCTGTACTGGGTGCTGTATCGTGATTACTGCTTGCAATAAAAGGACGTGTACACTGCCGTCCTTTGGACAGTTTGTAACACACAACAGATCAAGCCTCTTCAGAGAGACTGCACCGAGCCAAGGGAGCAGTGTGTTATGCTGCCACGAGACATGCCAATACAAGCAGACGGCCATGTTCTGGGCTGCTCCTGCAGTGTTATGCGATCTATACAGTCGCGAATGTCTTCACAGCCGCAGTGCAGAAGGGGTCCAGTGCCCGGGCAGTCTGAGGGCAGATCTGAACGTCGGGCCATGTAGACCCAGCTGCTAGCACCACTATCACAGCAGTCGAATGCATCCCTCTCCAGCGCGTCTTCTCTCGCACAGCAGCCGTCACAGTGCCAATGCTGTACAGTGACATTTTTTACACGCTAAGCCGGTAAAATCATGGCAGTCGACATGCATGTCGATTCTCTGGAGGACGAATGACGCCCAGCACTCGACATGAGATGAACATGCGATCTCATGAGCCTATATGTGAGAGCACGCACACAACACCAACAACAGGCCCTGCGGTGCCACCTACCTCTGGCTTTGTCTTTGTAACACACAACATCAGGTCGCCAGTGCCGAAGCTGCTTGACCCCATCCCTCGCAATGCTCCGCACCACTCTGCCTCACCCCACGCCGCAGTCCCCAGCCGCTTTGAGCACACACGCGATCTGCTTCGTCCTCTCTTGTCACACAAACCATGCCGCATGGGCAGTCGCAGCCGCCCTTATAAACCCGCTGATCACAGGCCTTGCTGGCGAGCGGCCATGCCGCCACCGCGCAGGCGATTCCACGCACCGCTTGCCCCGGCTCTCTCCCTCTCATGTCAATGATCGGACGCAATGATAGATTGCAACGATCGGTTCCTGCTACACGCTGTGCGCGGCAGAACTCTCACGCGGCGCATACCCGACATCCGGGTGTGGGCCGCGGCCTCCACGATCACATGCCCAACATGATGCCGTTCCCCAGCAGCCACGCGCAACCGTGCTCTGCTGCGCCGCCAGCTGAATCTTCATTCCTGCACCGTCTCCTGCTTTCTCCGCAATCCGATCCTGCCTCTTGCCGAAGCGTCCCGTTCGCTCTGCTCAGCGACACCCCACACGCGGTCGTGTGATCTGCCGAGCACGGCCGCACCACACACACATGCGCACACACATGCGCGCGGCCATGTGACCTGCTGAGCAGAGCATCCGCAGATGCTAGCCAGACACCAGACACCAGCTGCAGACAGGCACCCGCACAGGTGCCTCCCCCCCGGTGTCCTTGAGTATATGCCATGCAACCGATCATGCGGTTCGGCCATGGTCCCCAGCCCCACCCCCCAAACTGAAAACCGCATTCGGCCCACCTGCCACGCCCGCAGGCCAACCTCATTCGCCTCAACCAACGACCATTTCCCATCGACCGCCACAAGAGTCGCACACGCGCAGACATGCACCCCGCGCAAGCACAACTGCCACCGCGGAACTGCCACCACGGGCACTCAACAGCGAACCCACACGCCGTACTCCTGCGGCCCCCCACGCTGCCGCTGCGGCACCCAGCACGCACGGCACGCCACGTCTGCCGGCAGCAGAACGCGCCGCCAGCGGTGCGGGAGAGTCACTGCCCGTCCGCGTGCCCGGCCTTCCCCCCGAGAGCTATCGCGAGCCCAGCAGAGATCGTGGCTGAGTCCATCCCCATGCCACCAAACACCGCCTCCAGGCGCTGAGCAAGCGCAGCGCGCTGCTCTGGCAGCAGGGGGGTGCTGCCGGCAGCGGCAGCAGCCCTCGCCGCAGCAGGAGGTTGGGTGATGGATGAGGCCGCGCCATCGTTCCCGACGCCGGGGCTGCCGACGGACGCAGCAGCACACGCCCGCGCAGCCAGCTCCATCTCCCGCAAGAAGTCTGTGGCACTCGCGTGCTGTGCGGCGGGTGCAGACGCATGGAACCCATGCATGCTTCCGTCATGGGAGACCATCATACCTGCAGGTAGACTTCCAGGCGCAGCGCGAGTGTGGGCAGCGGGACTCGGGACACACACCGCAGGCGCGGCGGCCGCGCCGTGTGCTGGCATGGAGATGGCGTCAGCATGGGTGAGTGCGTTGTGCATCGCAGTCTGGCCAGGGAGTGTGGCGCTGCTAGGGATCTGATGGACCAGTAGCGCCATCAGGTCCCGTGCGACACCCAGCGAATCGGGCACCTGGGCCGCGGCGATCTGAGGCGGCGGCGCGGGCGCGGGCGCCGCCGTCTGGCCGGCCGCGGCCGGGCTGCCGAGGGGCGACGGCCGCGAGCGCTTGGCGGCGCGGCTGGACGGGGGCCGGTGGTCGGCGGCTGCCGACGCAGGCGGCGCGGCGCTGGCAGCGGCAGCGCGTGTGCGCTTGCCGCGCTTGCGCGGCTGTGCCGCGGGGCTTGCGGTGCGCGGCGCGGGCGAGCTCATCGGTGGCGGCGTGTTTCCGCCACCGCCGCCGTTCTGGCGCTGCGCGTCGGCGGAGCAGAGCGGTGGGAGGGACGGGGAGGAGAGCACGCGTGGGATGGCTGCGGCGGAGGAGGGTGCCATTGAAGGCACGGTGTGTAGGCCAGTGACCGCCAGGGCAGGGTTGTGGACTGCGCCAAGCGCCTGCAGGAGCTGGACACCCCGGGGGTCCGTGCGGCACAGGTCCTGCACGTGGGGGGCGGTGGTCAGTGCACCGCCGCACGCGCCGAGAAATGACGATTGTGACGAGGGAGTACAGTGCATGCAGCTGACAGTGCATGCAGCTGACACCTAGTGTAGGTCAGAATCGAGCGGGGGAAGGGGGTAATGGCTGCGATTTCCGGATGCTCAGCAACAGAAAGCTGTGCATCTGATGGTGAGCCACTTGCATGCATGAAACAGCACATCACGGCATACGGTCTGAGGCGGAGCGCCACACTCATCCGCTTGTGCGGGATTGAGCATAGACACAGACACCGGGCCGCAGGGCAGCATTGCCGGGCTAAGAAGCGGGGGGTGCACCTGCAGCCATGACTGAAGGTGGTGCGGCAGCTGGGACAACAGCGGCGGGGCGACATGCGCGCCGAACGCCGGCGGATGCGCCGGAGAACGCTCTGGTGGGAACACCGCCGGTCCGCCCGGCAGGCCGATGCCGCCGCCGGCGAGGCCGGTGGCGAGAGATAGGAGAGCAGCGCCGTGCTCCGCCGCAAGTGCGCCAAAGTGTGCGGCCGGGAGGGCCGGGGGGGAGGTCTGGCGCGCTGTTGGCGCGCCCGCGGCGGCGCCCTGCAGCAGCGCGGCGGCAGGGAATGCACCAGGGGAAGACGCAACGAGGAGCGCGCCGGCCTCTGTCATCGCGTGCTGCATGACAGCACCGTTTCAGATGCTTGCATTGTGGTGCACGTGTGCGTGGCGGTAGTGGCCAACGTTGTGGCACCTCCGGCAGGGCCCGAGCTGGAATGCACATGCGTGGAAACCCAGCGTAGCTGCCGCTTGACGTGGTCGCAATGACATGGCGGTGGTGCAGGGATCAGCCTGTGTGGAACCGGCACCAGGTAAGTCCGGCCCCTCTGGGAATATGATCGGCGCAGGTGGCGCTGAGAGCGCAGTGCAGGGAAGGTAAAGCCGGGGCGGGATGCCATGTATACAACGAGACAATTTCAAAAACAGAGCCCTCCGCTGCAGGCACAGCAGGTTGCGCTGCGGAGGCGCGGAGACGGTGTAGATGTCAGCACCGTGATGCACACCTGGAGGAGCGGGATCCCGGACTCCTCGAGGCCGCCTGGCAGGTGCGGCAGCGGCCCGGACAGCAGGGGCGATTGCTGCGGCCGCGGCAGCGGCGCCGCAATGCCCGCCGCGTCGGCCAGCCACGGCTGCACCACCGGCGGCTCTGTGATCTCCGCGCACACGCTCCTCTGGCTCGCAATCTCCGGCCGCGGCCCGGCCGCCGCGCGGCCGGGAAGCGGCGCCGGGATGCCTGCCCGCCGCACCTCGCCGCTGCTGCTCACCATGCCCATGTCCTCCGCGCTCGCGGCGCGCGAGAGGCTATGGAGCACCATCGGCCGCAGCGCGGCCATTGCCGCACCGGCGGCAGAGGCAGGGGCTGCGCGTGACGCGCCGAGGTTCACCGACGCCTGGTGCTGCATCATCGCCGGAGCCACAAAGTCCCAGGGCCCCCGGTCGCTCTGCTGCGCGCCCTCGGTGCTCCGATCGCCTTTCGCCACATCAACGGGCATCGCGACGTCAACGGCGCAGCCGTTGCGGCTGCCGATCGGCGTCGCCCACGGCACCCGCTGCGGCGCGCTCACTGCCGCGTGCGCTGCATGCAGCGCCGACTCCACGACCGTGTCGTCGCCCGTCTGGGCCCGCACGGCACCTGCGGCGGCGACCTTCCACTCCATTGCACCGCCTCCGGCCACCTCCCCGGCTCCCTCGCTCAGGCCCATCTCCCCCTCCCCGCTGCGGCCAGCACGCGAGAGGTGCGCCGCAAGCGCCTCCGCCTTCTGTTCATCTGTCCTCCCCCGCTTTTCCGACATCGGCCCGCCGATCTCACCCTGTCCCTCCGCATGTGGGGTGCCGCCCGCGGTGCTCCCACCCGCCGCACCACCGCCCTGCTGCCACCCCAGCCCCGCACCGTCTGCACCCTCCCCCGCGCCAATCCGCCCCACCGCCGCGTGCGACGCCGCGTAACACTCCGCGCTCTCCTGGGGCGCTCCGAAGATCGGCGAATTGCCAAGGAACCCGGAGCCGTCGAACATGCTGTCTGTGCGCACGTGCGACGCGGCGCGGGAAGCCGCACCGCCGATCTCCCCGGCACCCTCATGCCGCGCTCTGCCGGCCTCCGCCGAGATCTCGCCGACGCCCTCATGCTGCACCTCCAGCACCCCTGCCTCCCCGGCTGCGCTATCGTTCCGCTCAACCCCCTCCACTACCCCCGCAGAACCCTGGAACGCCTCACTCTCGTTATCCCACGCGTCCCGCACCCCGGCATTGCCAGACCCAGACTCGCTGAGCCGCGGGGACCCCGGTGCGACACGGGGCCAGCCGTCTCGGCTGCCGCCGGCCCCCAGGGTCGCGGACACCGCCGCCGCAGCGCGCGCTGCAACCTCACCGCCGCCGGTGCCGTCCACACCCCCCGAAAGCCCCCCGACCGCATCGGCCTGTGGCCCGCCCGGCTGACCCTGCGCCAGGACACGGGGGTCCCCCCCAGCTTCGTCCACGTCCTTCGGTTTCGACGGCACCTCTTCCTCCTCATCACCAGCTGCCGCCGGCATAATCACGGCATCCGCACGGCCCCCACCCGGCCCCTGCTCGTTCACACGCACGTCCCCTGAGCCCCCCTGAACCACCTCCCCACGCCGCTCGGCCCCCCCCTCCACCTCCATCCCCATCTCCACTGACATCTTGTTGTCTAGATCATCCGTCACGCCTCCGACAATCCCGTCGCCAATAATCGCATTGGCGCGGCCACCGCCGCCGCCGACGCGGTCCGGGCCGACGTTCTTGTGCCCGGCGCCGCCGCCGCCGGCAGCGCCGCCGCCCTGGACCTCCTGCTCCCCGACCTCCTCCGGGCACACACGCTGCCGCTGCTCCACGCTGCACTCGCGGCCGTTGCTCCCACCATGGAACTCGCCCTCGCCCTCCGGCAGGCGCCTAACGGCGCCATGGCTCATCGGCGCCGCGGCGGCCACCCCGGCCGCCGGACGCCAGCTGTTCACGCTGCCGCCGCGCTCGCGCGACGGCATCGCAGCGGGCGGCTGCAGCGGCACCGTGCACGCCGCCGGCTGCGGCTCCGGCGGCGGGTCCAGGGCGCCGCAGTGGTGGAGTGCGGCGTGGCCGCCGAGGACTCCCACCGGGGACAGGTCCATGCATGACGTCGCGCCACCCTGCGCGGCGCGGCGGTGCTGATCCGCTGTGCCGGTGCTCGACTTCTGTTCCTCCGGACACACGGCCGGCGCAGGCGACACGGCCGCCGACGCAGACACCGCCGCGGACGCGCTCAGGCTGGCCATTGCCTCCAGCTGCCGCAGGCCGCTGGCCGCGGCGGCGTTTGCGGCGGCCGAGGCTGCCGGGGAGCCCTCCGCGGCGACGCCGCCGGCCGGTTCCGGCCGAGCAGCGCCACCGCCCGCACCGAGGTCGGGATGCGGCAGGGTGCCGGGCGGGGCCGCCGCGGCAGCAGCAGCAGCCGTGGCCAAGCTGGTCATGCTCTGCGGCGGCCGCGGTGGCCGGCCGGTGTTTGGCGGGGTGGACGTGGGGGTCATGGCCGGCGCATGCGCGCCGCCGGCGGAGTGGGTGCGCGTCTGGGCACGGCGGGCACGCCGCGTCTGCGGGGACATGTCTGTTTGGACAACGCGCGCATGGCCAGCAGGTGTGTCTTGCGCCCGAGCCACCTCTGCACAATCCCCACGCGGTCTTTTTTTTTTTGGCATCACGTGCAGCACTACAATGTGAAATAGCCTGCTACCCCTGTCTACCCTATATATTTAACGCGGAAAATGGATACAATCTGCCAAGAATTGAACGGACGCTGCCCCTGCTGGAAAGAACTGAAACCAAACACCGCGTCGGTTGTTTGTGCATGGGTTTCTGCGCCAGGCCGTCAACGGCCAAAGGGTACCTCGACCCGTGGAAAGTGTGGCCCTCAATCTGGTGAGCTTTGCGGGACTAGTGCGCGGGGGATGGGTGGACTGCCTCAGCCCCCATGTTGCAAACCCAGGGCCTGTCATCAGACGACGCGCGATCAGCACGTCATGGAGGGCACCTGGGAAAAGGCAGAAGGGTGCCTGACGGCCGCACATGCAAGCGCGTCACACCTGGGGGTTGCGGGTGCTGCTTGGACGGGCTGGCACCGGCTGAGTAGCTCCGACCTGCAGTCGGCGGTGCCGTAGGCGAGACGCGCTGGGCGGCGGCCGTGGCGGCCACAGGCGGTAGAAGGCCCGCGTCAGCGGGTTGTGCGACGGCCGCATCAGCGCGCAGTGCCGCTGCAGCGGTGCCGCCGCCGCTGCTGCCGGTGCGGCGCCCACGGCGGCTGCGGCCGGCGCCGCGCTGGCCGGCGCCGCCGGCCCGCATCTCAATCGTGTCGTCATCTGACGGGACGACCGGGGTTTCCGTGCCCTCTTGTGTCGAGGTGGGCTGCACGTGTGGTGGGGCGTGGTTGGCGACAGACGCGGCGAGCGAGGGCAGGGCTCGGGGTTCTTCCAGCACTGTGCTGTTTGCTCCACCAGCGTGATGCTGCAGCTCTGGATCTGGGGCAACAAGCGCATCAAGGACAGCGCCTGAAATATCTGGGCGATCGGATGCCAGTCCAAAGCTCTGAGCCGGGCCGTCTGGAGGGTTGTGAAGTATGAGCTGGCTTGGTGCGGATGGCGTCGGCATGCCGCCTGTTGCACGCGCTACTGGCGAATGACCCTCCGACGCAAACGGATTCCCGGGAGACGCTGCTGGGTCATGCACTACGCCGGGTTGGTTACTCCAGGTGTGCATCTGTTGGGCATGAGCCTGCGTGCAACGTTTTCAGGTTGAACTTGGGGTTTCGTGTTGCTACGGAGCTGACGCTAGGCCCGTGCCAGCTGGCCGTCATCGGCTCTGACCGACACAAGGAATTGACATCGAACCAGCGCATACGGAGAGCACTTGCCAAAAGGCTGCATATTTCAAAGTTCTGACAGAGGTCACCGCGCAATCATGGATTTGACGTACCAGCTGGTGAGCGTTGGCGAAAGGTGGCAGCATGCCATATGGTAGGTGCACGCTTGCTGCGGGCGAAGCCCTATTGGGCAAGCCCGACGAAGTTGGTTTATCATTATATACGGACCCTGATTGAATGCTGGCCATTACTGTTGCCGCCTGCACGACGTTTTGCTATCTTGCGCTCCACACGAAGCATCACGTTCACGACACCCTGCGGCTCTTGGTATCAGACTCATACAATCCGGTTTACAGTTAGCATCCGCAGTGTTATGGTCGACCCTCTGACCTTTGTGCACTTGTGGATAACGTACATGTGAACTAAGCGATGGCGCGATTTGTGCACACTCCATGGCAGCCCCCTAAGCTGCTAAAGAATGCGGTATACGTGCAAATTACTATGTAATCTTGGGCAAGATGACCCCATGATACACTCCGGAGCTGTGTTCAAAGGCTGGGGTAACGCACATGTGCGCTTTCTCTGTGAAGATCGCGGCTTCACAGCAACAAACTACTATGCGGTACATTGGACAGGAATCACAAGATGTCAATTAGCTAGCCAGCGGGGGCAAAACATGCTGCGTGGTGAAGCCAGCTGCGCATCGTCCGTGCCGGTGCTGTCGCGGGTATGAGCTAAGCACCAAGGAGAGGCTGCATTTCATGTTTATCAAATTATTGTACTATGGTGTGTCATGAGCTGTAGGTATCACACCTGGACGTTTTAAAAATTGCCACTGAAGTTCACATGACCGCCAAACGCACAGACGTGTGCGCGACGCGCAGCGACGGAGCGGTAATGGCCCTGAGGCATGATTCACAATGTGGAGGACATGCTAACATCCGAGAGAGATGAAGACGTATTTACGCCGAGCGTGTTTGCACATCACTGACTCTGCATACACAAACAACAACGATCGAGTATCAACACGTACTTCACCATGGACATTGCGTTCTCAAAGGTTGCAACCAAACTTGAAACTGTATGCCGATCTACGAAGCGACCGGTGCACCGTGAGGCACTGGTGCTCGTGTGTCCGTATATCTCGCGCTCAGCGCATATCTGCCAGATAGCATTTTCGCACAGGCATGTCTAACGCCATCAACAGAGACCCACCAACAAAAGCCTTTTTTGATACCAAAGCCTTTGCGAGATGGTCCTCACCAGGCGTCATGCTTGGCCACGGCCAGGATACCTGCGAGATACGCCGGAGCGACAGCATCCTTGCGAGCAGTGTCTGGGCCATGCTAGCAGCGTTGATGATGATGGACCCGTACAAAATTGCAATAGAAATCATTCATAGCCTACAGAACTTACATCATTGCCGTTGTTATGAGCGTCCTTATGCTCGTTCACAACGCGAACGCAGCCAAAACAAGCCGCCCTGGAGCAGCTCTTGTAAAGATGCATAGCATCCTGGTTTTTGCTCTCTCACGCCGAAGTGGCGTGCAGCAGTGTTACTAAACCGTTGGCCAAAGCGCTGGCCAAGCTCTGACAAGCCGATCCTTAGCTTGAGAATCCTTTGCTAGACGTCTTGCCTTCAAGCAGCTCCTCTTGTGTGAGGTCCTTTCCTCTGATTGCGTTACGCCTCTCCATGATGTAGTCCCGCACCTCTTGCCACCTGCATTGCAAGTTGGTCTCATGGAACCAAACTGCATCTCTGATACAAACGCGAGCTGGCACCACGGTCAAAGCTAGCAAGTACTCATGCTTCAGACCCAATCACATTGCATCAAGTACAGTCTGCCACCGCACAAGCTGCCATTGCATTTTATGTAGACTGTAGCGATGCGGTCAGGTGCCTGATCAGCAATCAGACTGAGACGGTACTGTTGGCACACGACCGTTCGACACGATTGCAGTCAGCAATGTCTGGTTATCATCGTGGAATCTTCCGGGCTGACACCTGATCACACCGGCTACAAACACTGACTCATACAATGGCGCAAGTGGTGAACAATCCGACCTCTGTGCAGGCCAAGTGTGTGCAGGATTCAAATGCTGCCTGTGTGTTCAAAAGAGCCGCACCCAGCCACCGAACGCAGCTCCAGTTTATCCCCGCCGTCGAGGGTGATGACCATATCACCCCATGCCCCAAATCCACGGTTGACTCCTGCGACCTTCGCAACTTCATGGTATCCGATGTTTGATTCTTCTTCTGCATTGAAGCGTGCTTGTTGGGTCCATAGGGATGCAGCTGCAATGCTATGGGTGTAGGATGGCTGTAGGATGCAGCTGCAATGCTATGGGTGTAGGTAGCAAAGGGGGCTGGCATTTCTCTCGACAATGGCAGCGCTCAGGCTGCGTGTCTTCCATTGCGAGCAGATAAGTGACACACATGCGAACTGGTGTGGCTTTGCTGTCATGTACTGGTGACTTGTGGCCAACGTAGATCTTTCGTTGTGGGCAACATCATCACCACGAGATGGCAACGATACACCAGAACTTCCGTGAACCCTTGGTATGCATGACATAGCTTTAAAACGCACTTTTCCAGGGGGCATCCGTCTTGACCACTATACGCTTGTCTGTGACACGGTATTTGACAAATGCACAGCGTCCTATCGCAGATGCTGTCAGCGGAATCCAAATCAAGGTTGCTGCCATCACGACGTTGAATGCGAGATCAACTGAAGAAGGTGAAAACTCCCGCCAGAGTTGCTCGTCATCATAGTTCACTTGGATGGGAGCCTTCTTGATTGCAGTTTGTGGGTCTGCAGCAAACAATGGCAGCTCAGTAATAGCACATCAGCGACACTATGAAAGGCGGTCACAAAAGCCATATCAGAAACTGGTGTTTCGACCATGTTGGCCGGTGGTCGTGGGATCCGGCGATGTCGGCAGCTCCTGTGTATGTACCCCCCCGTGGAGGTCCGAGCAGGTGAGAGCATGCGCTCGTGACGGGAACTCCGCAAAAGCGCAGCAGAATCACCACAGAAATTTTACAGTGGGACGCTGGCCATTGGCATCGAAGGCAAGCGTGTCACCGGCATGCGTGCACACTGGCCAGAAACGCATCCGGGTGCACGTGCTCGAAGACGGTTTTGTGTGCACATGCTTGCCCGATCATGGACCAACGAGGTACGAGTAAGCACAGCCATCAGTACCTTCACCAGCCTTTCGGATTTCCTTTCTACTGACTCCGGTCGGGACTTTGCTCTTATTGAGCCGGGCCAAGCGCGCCTCGAACTCCTCTTCGTCGGGATCAGCGCGAACGACGACCCGTCTCCTTAAAGCGTGAGCATGCCCCGATCTAGGCCCAGATGAGGATCTAGTGCTCAAGAATGCTTTGGACGTTGACATTACGCAGGTCTGTGGGCAAATCTCGACTACAACCCGAGCCTGGGACATGGACCTCTGGACTGCCAGAATCTGGTTGTAGCCTGGCGCGAGAGAGGTTAGCGTGCAACATGTTTTGGGCCAGGTATGTTTCTTCGAGTTCAGGCGCTGCTGCTCGCTGCATGTGGTGCACGAAGATGTACTGGAGTGCCGGTGACAAACAGTATGTTCTGGCATATTCTGACGTTTCCACGATCATGCATTCATGACGTCACAGTCGACAGGCTCAGGTGGGACGATGAATTTGCCGCGAAACACCAACAGGCAACATAAGGCATGCAACATATCGAGTCCTCCCTTTCCAGAAGTTTACGCTTGCTACAGGCCTGCAGCACCTGCCTCGCGCGCTTGCATACTTCCAAGTTGCTGGTCTCTTCGAAACAGCGGCTTCTAACCAATACACGATGCCTCACGCAGCTGTCTGGAACTCTCATCCTGATGGGTACGGCAAGGGAAGCCGTAGGTGGTGCGTACTTCAGCCGGGGAATGCAGGGAGAGTGGGCGCGTCCAATGCGCTGAGCACGACCGTCACTCAAGGTGAGATCTGACCTGCACCTCCTTCTTATCGATAATTTTGTGTTTGCAGCCGCGTCTGTGCCAATCAGTGGGGCATCATCAGGAAGTACGGTCTGGACATGTGCCGTCAATGTTTCCGCGAGTATGCCAAGGACATGGGATTCAAGAAGGTGTGTATGACTGCATACCTTATATGTCTACCTACGGGACAGAAATTTTGCCGGGCTGTGCTTTCACGGCGTGGCAAAGGCACCACACTGCCTGGCAAGCGTCTGCCTGATTTATCCATAGCTGCCGCTCATCTACCACCGACAGCTTTCACTTCGTAGTTGATGTCCTGCCCCTTGTGCACGGGCAGTTGCCGTCGCCTTGTTTCTGCATGTACGGGTGCTACGAGTGCTGGGCGTGTGCTCCACGACTCCGCTTCACTCTAGTCTGCGTGGAGGATCTCCGATGCAAGCAAGCACATATAATCAACGCATGACAGCCATGACTATACATCGTAGCTACGGCTCATTATGGTCATCAGGTGCCCCTTGCGTAGACACATTGATAGTATTTTATCCAGCGGTTCATCTCTCCATGCACGACTTCTGCATGCAAGCCACAAGCGTGGTGTTGTGCAGTTGAATTAAATGTCTAGACAGATGACATAGTCCGAGGTTGTGGAGCAGCCGTCTCAAGGGAATCAGTGGGCTGGTGGTCCTTCGCAAGAGGTCCAGGCTGAAGCGGCTCAGCATGTCGCAGCACAGCTGTGCCGTCCATCGATGCGAGTAGAGTTTGTCTTCCTCAAAGCTGCTCCGGTCGCAGCACCTTGAGCATAGCATGCAGCTCTCTCGGATGTAAATGTCTTTGTCTCCTTAACACTCAATTGCAGCCGTCCCTGATGCACCTCCTGGGCCAACATCAGCTCGGGGACACTATCATCAGAACGGCAGAAACATCCTCTCTGGTTCATCTTGACAACCGGTCCCTGGTCACTTGCTACATTAGCGAGTACGTCTGTGTGGCGTGAAGCGAAATTCTGGACACCCTTGAGCACCTTTTCAGCAAGCATGCATGACTACATGATATGTCTGAGGATCTTGAAGCACAAACTACAGCAGATACAATCCCGATGAAGTATAATACCACAAACCTCTAATAGTACACTAATCTCAGGGTAATGCATTTCAAAAATCTCCTGTGTAATCACCTACGCCACTGTCACTCGTTTTAGTGCGAGCAGCACATATCAGTCCTCCCCCCTAGCTCTAGCTGTGGCGAGCTGATCACGATCTTGCACCCCACAGCAGTACAAAATCACCCTCGTAGCTAACTGCTGATAGTAGCCTTAGAAACATCCTCTTGGAAGGGTTGTTGCAGCTCACGCTCCCATAGGAGCTCAACTTCATCTTCTGAGTCCGAAAGATCTTCTTGAGAATACTGAATAGGTCCATATGACTTAACTGACGCGCATTTCCTGGCTTCTGTTCGCTTGAATCGACTCTCGAACGCTCTGATGAGCTGGCGCTCGTGAGGCTCTTGCAATGGATTCTGATGGAGCCACTCCACGAAGCCATTATGACGCACAATGAAGTACTCCGCAGGAACGTCCAGAAGCGAATCTACATGCCTGGGCACACGACTCAATCCACCACCGTATGCACCGGCTAAATGGCATCTGTGTGCTGGTATGCGGGTGCTTTGGTGCTGTGTGGGACCCCACATCCTTGTAGTGGGGATATGTCCTGGCCATGGGGGGCCAGCTATACCACTGGATTGCCACAGCTATGGAACGACTGGTGACGTCAGGAGCGGATAAAGGCCCAGAGCATTGTGACATACGTGGTGGTTCCTGAAGCGATGAGAGCACGCAGCAGTGCGAGAGCAAGCGTGACGTGATCATCGGCAAAGGCGTCCTCCGTGCAGCGCTGGGCGGGTGAGCGTCCTTGCAAGGACTGCCAGGGGAGCGTTCGAGCGCAGCTATGGCGCAGGAGGGGGACACTGCCGCGGCCTGATGGCTCCGGAAGCGTTAGTGGAGGGCAGCCCGTGATGCACCGTGTCGTTGGCAGCCTGCGAGAGCTGTGCGTCGGGCGGGCGATGCATACTGCAGGACCACCCCGCAAGCCTGCGCATGCATGCGCAGGCTGTACAGGCCACCGGCATGCGAGCCGGACACCGGCGACACAGCAGCCGCGTGCGCAACGTACGTGTGCGAGGAGAATGGAGTAGGCTGCCAATGCCTGTGCTCAGTTGCTGGTGATCACGGACGAGCGCTGCAGCAGACCCATGTGTTCTGCATCGTAAGACCGTGCGCGCATTGAATCAGTGTGCAGTAGGCGTGTCTCAGACGCTGTGCGCCGCTTCCCGACGGCCACGTTGAAATAGTTTTCATTGTCATCGTACGCTTTGCGCAACCAGATCTCGAGGCCGCAGCGCTTGTCTGCAGGCGAGCTTTCAGCGCACGCTGTGCGAGAGCTTACAGGCGGACAAAGTGCGCCCACCGCTATGTTATTTGCATGGCTGTAGACAGACAGAAATTGCATGTTGTGTATCGAGAATGTGTGCCTTCCACAGCATGGGGTGGTTCCCGCTCCTGCAGATTGTCAAGACCTACGCCGTGCCAACGCGAAACGTGCGATATTGTTGTCGCACTTCAATTCGCCAAATTGTGAGTTTCCTGGCCTGCTGAAGCCTGATTACTGGGCGGCCTTGCCACGCAACTCGTCCACGCTGTTGGCGGGATGCTGTCCGCAAGCAGTGACTTTCTGAGTGCTCGTCGCGTCCACAGTGTTCAAACTCGCCCATTGGAAGTGGTCATGGTTGTAGTGCACGTCGATGCAGCAGGATAACTTGCGGAGAAAGCTGTGCGTTGCCGCTCATTGCTGTCACGACAGCGACACGCTGACAGCTTCCCGATACCGCAGGACCAAGAGCCAGGCACATCTACAGACTACTTTTATATATACACTGCCGCGGCGCTGGTCCTTGCGACCTGTTTCTTCGGTGAGGTGACAATCGCGCGAGGTGCACATTGTACCGGCACGCTATCTCAGCACTCTCAGCCGCGAGACCGTGTCGTCACACCACTCCCCCATGGCCGCCTATGCAGACAGCAGTATGTCGGATGAATTGCCCCTCGATCCTCACGGGGAAGAGCACATCTACGACGTCGCGCACAGCTTTCTGTACCGTGGCGAGGAGGCCACGTCAGCGCTGTGGCACGCCCCGCAGCCACACGCTGACGATGTCGCACCCCCCGCCGCCGCCGCCGCGCATCGCAGCGACAACCTCCCCGGCATAGGCAGCAGCATCAATGGCGTCGACCCGGACGGCCAGCCGCGCAGCATGGTCAACCTCGCCACGATCAGTGAACATGGCATGACCGTGGTACACGCACCCGCGGGGACTGCAGCGGAAGAGCGTTCGCATTCAGAGCCCCCGGTCTTTGGCATCCCCCCCCACAGCATCCAAGAGGTACCCCCTCAGTTCGACGTAGTCGAGTACTCGGCTCTCACCCCGTCCACATCAGACACCCCCGCTGCACCCGGCAACGATCCCCACCTCCACCTCGCCGCATGGAACCAAGACAGCGACGACGCCGGCGGCGGCGCCGGCGGCGGCGCAGGGTACGGCGCGGCACTCGCCAGCAGCAGCGACGAGGAGTGGCAGGTGGCCGCGGAGCTGCAGGGGTCTGACGGCGACGACGACGACGAGGACGACGCTGACGAGGACGGCGCCATGGAAGCATGGGGGGACGATGACGAGGACGGCGAGGAGGATGAGGAGGCGCAGGAGAGTGGCGGTGGGGGGGGCTACAACACGCGCACGCTTGTCGGCAGCCTGCTCAGCCGGGTGGGGCTGCACCGCTTGCTTGCGTCGCAGCAGGCCCGCAGATCCCACGCACGGTGCGCCGATACCCTAATCTCGACCACCCTGCACGCAGCCACGCTGTCCAACAGGTCTCCAATTTGTATGACCAGGGGGGCAGTGCCTGTGAGGTATAGTCATGCGCAATTAACGGGGAGGGATTCCTTTCACGCCGAGCGTGTGTGCGTGCACACAGGCCTCTGCAAGGCAGCACTGCTCAGCCGCCGCACCCTTCGGGGCTGCTCAAGCTCTCGGCGGAGCCTCACACTGGCACCGGGCAACGTCTCGCCTGGGTCTGCGTGAGCCCGTCATGCAGTACGTGGAGATGCGTGACTACATCACAGCCACCACATGTGCTATGCGGGCTGTTCCCTTGCACTTTCGTGTGCTGCATGTACAAGCATGCACATGTGGAGGTATATCGCGGGACGCCTTTGCTGGCGTACCCAGGCGATTGTAGCAGCCTAGCGCTCCAGGGTGCTCCGCGCCGCCGTCGCCCCCCTTGACCTGTTACTCGGCGATGTCATTCGTAGGACGGCTCGAGCAGGCACACCCTTTCAGCGCGAGTAGAGACATGTAGTTGTATGCACCCCCCGGACACCGGCCCGGCGGCGTCGCGGTCCGTATGCGACATCCGCATGCGGGACACAGCCACATGCATGGTGTGCATGCAGGGCACAGCAGGGCCCCCCTCTCGTCGAGGCGTGCCCGGTGCCGTTTCTCAAGGGCCAGCTCAGCGTGGAGCTTCGCGCTGTGACCGACCCCCTGCCCCCGCAGCGCCACGGCGTCCACCTCCTCCCGGCGCGGTGCCCCCCGGTACCCCTATCCCTCGACGAACTCAACCAGCCCATGCATGACCTCTGCACTGACGAGGCGGGGCCGGCGGGGGGGGCGGAGGGGGGCGGGGAGGCAGAGCTCTCGCGGCGGACGCGGCGCTCGCGGGGGCAGCGGCCCATTTGGCTGCAGGACCTGGAGCAGACCGTGCGCACGGGCGATGACGGCTTTGGCGCGGGCGGCCGCGCCACCGGCCGGGTGCTGAGCTGGCAGCACCGGCTGCAGCGGGTGGTCTCACGGCGGCTGGCGCGTGCGCGACGGGCAGACCGGGGGTCCGAGCAGGGTGAGGACGCGCCGAGGGGGGCGGGGGAGTGCGCGCGCGCCAGCCGCGGCGGCGCGTGCGCGGCCGCGGATGTCGGGAGCGACGGCGGCCCGGTTTCTCCGCGGCGGTCCGCGCGGCTGCGGTGCGCGTCCGAGTCGGCGGAGGGGGGGTCCGGAGGCGCGGTGGCGGGGGCGGCGGAGGGGGACGGCGCCGGAGGCGACAAGGCCGGCCACGTCATCCCCCCGCAGCCCAACGTCGCATGCATGCTGCACAGCCGCGAGTGTGGCCACGACGGTGCGCTCGCCCGGGCTGCGTGCTGTGCGCTGCGTGCTGTGTGCGGAGGGCCGAGGACAGCGTCACCTCATGCCAGTGTTGATGCGCAAATGCGGGCTGTGGTGTGGGGCGCGCACGGCGCAGGTTCGGACGTCCGAGGCGGTGCTCTATGTTGGTGCAGGGCGCGGTGGCTGGAACCGGGCGCAGCAGCGCCACCTCGCGGCGATCGCGCACCCGCCGGTGGAGCGCGTGCGCGAGATCGAGGCGCGCGCGGCCAAGGCGTACATCGGGAAGTTCTCCCAGCGGGGGGACCTGTTTGTTGCCGCGTACCAGGACCGGCGGCTCCGCGTGTTTGACACGACCGGGTGCGCCCCTGTGGCCACGCCCAAACGGGTGCTGCGCGAGCAACAGGACCCCGCTGGAACGGCTGTGTGGTGTACCTGAGGCGGTGTGCTTGTCTGAAGCGCTGCCTTCAGTGCATCTCGCGTGAGCCACTCAAGCCAAGACATCCAACATTCCCTCCTATGTGTCACTGCCAGGGTTTCCCTGCCACTGCTAGTCCCTGCCACTGTCGAGCACGTGCTGTGTGCTGCGCCGTGACGTGCCGCTGGTCACAGCACATAGCACGTGCCCTTCTGCATCCTGAGCCCCAGCCACAGCGCACTCGGCCCCGGAGCAGCCAGCACAGCGCAAGCGAGCTGCAGCAGCTTGCGCAGCACATCACCGCAGCACGGTCAGCACACAGCGCAAGCGAGCTGCAGCAGCTTGCGCAGCACGTCACTGCAGCACGGTCAGCACACAGCACAGAGCAGGTCCTTGGGGTCGCTCGGACGTATCACATCCTGTCGCCTGGAGATCTGCGCGGGTGTGGCTCCGTGACACACCCTCACCACAGCACGCAGCACGCAGAACGTATCACAACCTGACTCGGACGCCCGCAGGCCTTCTCTAGCGTATCCCTGTAACACGCTCTCACCACAGCACGCAGCACGTGCAGGGACGACTTCCGGCTGCGCAAGGACGTCGAGGTGCGGCGCTTCCGGTGGACGGTCACAGACACCGCGATCTCCCGCGACAGCGGCTTCCTGCTGTACAGCAGCATCTCCCCGCAGGCCCACCTCGTGCGCATCGGCGCCGGCGGCGCGGACGACGTCGTGCACAGCGTCTCCAACATCACCGAGGTCCACGAGGAGGTCGACTTCCTGGTGCGAACTTCCCGCTGTGATGCCTGCTTGCTCTTCCTGCCATGCCACCTGCGAGCCGGAGCTGTTCGCATGGTCGCAGCTGGCGGTAGGGTCTGGTCAAGTGGCCCGGTCCATGCAAGCCAACAATTCCCGTCTGGTGGCTGCAAGCCCATCCGATATTGTACAATTCGTGTTGTAGCTAATGGTTTCACTGTTGTGGATATATCGGATTAATGTTTCTACACAATTTATAGCATATCTTCATGTGGATCATTTCGTTTTCTGTAGGCGGGGTCGGCGGTGCGTATGAGTGTAGGCGTGTGGTCGCTGGCGTGGTCGCCCTCGGACAGCATCGTCGCGGCAGGCACCTCCCAGCCGGGCATCATCCTCTACGACCTCGCGGCAGAGCGGCGCCTCGCGGCCGCGGGCTGCCACGACGACGACGTCAATGCCGTCGCCTTTGCCGACGAGAGCGGCAACCTGCTTGTGTCGGGGTCGGACGATTCGCGCCTCTTCCTCCACGACCGGTGCCCCCCCCCCCCCCCCCCCCAAACAATTGTGTCACTTTGCTGCCATTCCAGTGTCAGTCATCGGCTGTGCGAGTATGATATCGGATTATCAAAGTTCCCCCCCACCCTTACGATGCACTGGGATGTTTGTCTCTGATAAGCAGTCGAGGTAATCCTCTAGTAGGTAGATATGCTGCTTGCCCCTGGCCGCGGCCAGCCAGGTTCTTTGCAGCTGCAGGGCTGACTATTCGCTATGCGGCTGTGACCGCATCCCGGTCAACCACAAAACCTCGAGGCAAACCATGCAAAACCGGCATATGTGGTCCCGTTCACTCGGATTTTTCAATGTCCAATAGGTTACGGCTCAGTAAATTTAGATTTACTTTTACTTTACCATGCAAAAAAATGCGCGACTATACCAACAAATGTTCATAAAGCAATATTGTTTTAATAGTTACTAAAAAATATTTGAATACTTGATAGACACTCGACAAACCATGCAAAAAACCATGCCCTTTTGCGAACCATACTCTTCACCACACCCGCCTGGATCTTTCGCCGACACACCCTCGAGCCTCCATCTGCCTGGCCTGTATGGGGCTGCGTGTGCTGTGCGTGCTGTGCGTGCTGTGACACGGAGTGCCGGTGCAGGCGCACGATGCGCGGCGACGTGGCGCGGCCGGAGGGGCAGCTGCTGGGCCACACCGAGGGCGTCACGCACGTGGACGCGCGCGGGGACGGCCGCTTTGTCATCTCCAACGCGAAAGACTCGACCGTGCGGCTTTGGGACCTGCGCAACATGACCCCCGGATCCAAGGTCATCCCTCAACAGGACCTGGTGCGATGCCCCCGCCCCCAGGCCCTTGACCGGTGCCGCACGCGTGAGCATGGCGGCTGTTGCTGTGAAAAGCCCATGAATTTGCCTATACATCGCAAATGTGATGGCTGGCGGTGCTTCAAGTTCCGCAGAGCGTGGGGGCTGCGGCGGCTTGTGCCCACGCGTGCATGCATGGGTCCCGCACTGCCCGCCTGCCTCGCCCCGCACAACCTCGCCTTTGTTTCCGCTGCATATCCTGCCGAGAGCAACGCCGCACGTAGCCCCCGTCACCGCACCTGCATCCGCTGCTGTGCGCCGCTGATGTGGGACTCAAGAGCCTCCTCCGCATCACAACCCCCGCCGCTTCCCCACCTGTCCGCATTCACAACATCCCAGACACGACATTCCCGATTCCACTTCGGCGTTCTGTGTCTGGCCATCCTGCCAGTCACCCCCCGGGCCGTCATGCAGTGCTCCCTAAGCCACTTCGACTACCGCTGGCACGAATACCCGCACGCCGGCATGGTGCCGCAGCGGCCGATCGACAACAGCATCATGACCTTCCGTGGCCACAAGGTCCTCCAAACCCTGATCCGCGCGTACTGGGCCCCCGCCGCGACGACCGGCGGCCGATGCATCTACACCGGCTCCGCGGACGGCAGCGTGTATGTGTACGACACGGTCACCGGCCACGTGCAGCATGAGCTGCGGCACCACGCGGACGTCGTGCGGGACTGCAGCTGGCACCCGCACCGGCAGCAGTTGGTGAGCGTGTCGTGGGACGGGAGCATAGTGGAGTGGGGGCCGCGACAGGGACGCACCTTCTCGCCGTCGATGCTGGTGCATGACTACTGGTGATCGATGCCCGGCGAGCCGCGCTGCTGTGCAACACGCGCGTGATGAGGAACGGTGTGATGCGCCAGGGTTCGCATCCGCTGATGGCGCGTCCCTGATAGGGTGTGTGTCTGCTGGAACGGGCTGCACCGGTGGGTTTGCGCGAGTGCTGGTACGTGTCAACGCACACGGGATGGGGAGGTGTGGTGGGTCAGGGTTGAGTCCGCTGGAGCGGGCCGTCGCGGCGCATGTTTGGGCCTGCGGTGATCAGCCGTGCGTGCCGCTCGGCTGCAGACTCGCCCGAGAGCCGAGGGCCCGCGGTGAATGGTCGGGTCACGCGGTCGGATCGGGCCGATGACGTGGACCCTGTGTGGTGCGCATGCTGTGTGCTGTGCGTGCTGCGCGCTAGGGCCCGTGTGCTGTGCTGTGCATGTGTTTGGGGGGATCCGGCGCTGTGGCCGGAGCGGTCGCGCCGCGACTGCGGCAGATGGCACGGCCGGAGCGCGACCGAATCTGGCGACATCGGCGTGTTGCCGCACGGATGCATGATCGCATGGTGGCGTCTGCGAATGATGCGTGTGATTGGCAGCAGCTGATGCGCTGAAGGCGTCGCACAGCCGCCAAGGCCCCTCATGTGTAGCCCTGCAGTGGCTGTGGCAGATGGTGGTGACAGACTGTGGTGGTTGTGGGGTGTTCGCCCACTGAATGTGCCGCCAGTGTATGCTGTGTTTTCATGTATTAGACCCCAACTATGTGGGTGTTGTCTCAAGCTGACCCTCTAGGCATGCTGGCTTGCACCAGCTGAGGGGTGGGGGGTGCAAGTCTCTTCGCGGCAGGGCTGGGGCCGCCCATGCATGCGATGTGATCAGCGTGGGCCTGGTGGCCACAATGCAATAAGCAGCTCGGCTGCTGCACATACCAGTGGAGACAGCGCCGTGGATCGGCCTGTGATGTGGTCGCATGGAATCATGCGCCGCATGCATGTGAACCGTTCACACCACACCGCCAGTCATCTACGCTATCTCGACCTGGGCATTCACAGCAGGCGCATGCAGGTGCCTGCGCGACATGGCCACCTCTGGGTCCATGCTTCCGCGCAGATCTGTCCCCTTGTTTTTGCGTATCTTACGTGGGGGTGCAGGTCGTCTGGGTCCGGTGCTGGCGCTTCATACGCATCAGTCTGCTGTCCACCAGCAGCACAGCATATCCGACCACTTCAGCAAGCGCCGCTGCACAGAACAGGCCAGGTGGGCCGACAGCGGGTTGCAGGCGATGGCTGATGCGCACATACCAGCTTGGCTCCTGCGGGCATGCCTGCCGCCGCTTCTGTGCCATTGTAACATGCTACCTCCCCATCGAGGGGATGCCCACCGCCATCATGCATCCAATGTCAGCCATGCACACACAGATTCAGGAAGCATGCTGGGACTCGTGCGTTCAGCCACGCATGAGCCTCTGCAGGCCACATACGGTGTTCCAGGTGGTGTACCCCTTCTGAAACGGATCGAATGGTGTACCTCGGTTACAAGGTAGCTCTGTCCGTAGCATGTAACAGACGTAGTCCTTATAAACAGTACGTTATTCAATACATGTTGACATGACAACACCACGGCTAGGTGTGCCCTCTGGCCACTGTCCCAATATGCCAGGACTGCTACGGCATTCCATAACACCTTCGGCAAGTGCCCCCAGTCCTCAGGAGTTGTCGATGTTCTTTCAAGGATATGGCTAAGTTTACCCAGAATTCCGTCACTTCACATACAGCTGCCGTGCCAGCCACTGGCCCAGGTCATGCCAGCTAGCAAGCCATACATGTCGCTGATAATTCAGAGCTGTGCCCTGTCTCTCTTACATGGCGTGACACAAAGGCACAGTACGTGCATGTGCCAACTGCCCTGAGCGGTAAAGCTGAGAGAGCGCTGCCCGAGAACTTGTGCCTGTGACTCGGGGCCGAGTGCAGGTTCTGACCAGTCCCTCGTTATACCAGCAGTAGGTCAGCACATCTGCAGTGGCCACACTCTGGGCGACTCCAAACAAACCGAACACGCTGACAAACACGCCACAGAGCCAACCTGCCTGCTGCACCAGCACCAGTCACATACTGCTCATGCCATGATTAGAACACACTGGCCAACTGCCTCGCTGGCTGTGCCCTTTGTGACACACTGACCAACAGTTTTTTTTTTTTTCACAGTTTCACAGCGGTCTCAATGCAGCTGAGCCCTGTCGGACATGTCCGCCGGGCCCGCATCGATCAACAGTGCTGCACGGCCTGACCATCCAGCGGTCGCCTGCAGCGAGAATCATACTGGCCACACTTCTGTAGCTGCACCTCTGTCACTGTATCGAAGCCTTGAAAACCTTGGTCAGCAGCGGGGTCAGTGTCGGCCCATGCAGTAGCAATGCTGTCCCTCACCCCAGTTTGTCCTATCTATCAAAAGCAATACGGTCCATGCCATACCCAGGGTTGTCTGCACGCGGGCGCATCACAACATTTCCAGGACTGCCGCGGTCAGTTCTCAAGGCAGGCACGCTTCACCAGCGTGCGCACGGCCATCCTCCACCTCCATGAGCACCTCCCGACACCGTCGCGGTAACATGCGGGTGATGCAGTCGCGCAGTCTGCAGCACACCGCACAGCCTGCAACAGCGCACTATCATGCCCTCAACACACGGCTGTGTGCTCTCACATGCACCATGCAATGCGACAACCTCTTTTGCCACTGGACGCCCATGGACACCATCCTTTCTCTTCCGCGGGAACCGTTCTTTTTGTCGCAATGACACCATAACCATCCCACTTGACCGGGTTTCTGGGTGTGTACTTGATCTGCTTGCTTCTTCCGCGGTGCTGCCCGCCTCGCCACCTTTGTCCTTGTCACACCATATACATCCATGGACACATATAGACACCATATACATCCATGGACACATAGACTCCTGTAGGTTCTGCTCTGGGCTCACTTGCACAGAAGGCGTGCCTGGTCTAGCCGAGTGAGTCTGCCGGCACGACACTCTGCGTGTCCACATGGTTCACCTTGTCGCTGTCATCGGCATGAGGCTGCGCATCGATGTCGATGTCCAGAGAGTGAGCCCCTCGAGATGCACCGGGGCCGTGTGTCTGGCTGTCCAAGGCCACCACATCCCCAGACAGCACTGCCAGCTCTCCATGCTTGTTGAGTGTGGCAGAGTGCTGGCAGCCAGCATGCAGCGGAGGGCCCTGCACCGCACCACGGTACTACAGTCAGGTGTAACTCAGGTCCAAATCTGGGCTTGCAGCCCTGAAAATGCTACGAGGCGGCCCAAGACGGTGCTGCCGACAGCGTCAACACCGCCGGCCATACAGGCCGTGGCTGCTGGTGCGACATCGCACCACGGGAACGACCCTCGTACCGATGGCCCTCCTGAGCCCGGCAGACGAACGCCACAGCGACTGCTGCATTCCGTGGAGCAGCTTGCGCAGGCCGATCATCGAAGCCAAGAACGACGCGACAGAGAGCGCACAGGACATGAATGTGAAGGTGATCTCCTTGTGGATCGCAGCCGCCTCGCCGGTCGCGCCGACGGCGTCTGGGATGCTGGTGTCTGAGTACAGCTTGAGGAGGCTGATCAGGACGATGCCAAGGTCACAGACCAGCGAGACGACGCGCCCCGCAATGACCAGCCTGGAAGGCACGCAGCGAATAAAGGCACGCTTTCATGCTGTTCCTCGCGAGCTGGTGCAGAACCCAGGGAGCCTCTGGCCACAATACTGGCGCCGCAAGCGGGACATGCAGCCCCATATGCCATTCACCGGGATGCTTGGCTGGTGTCGGGCACACACCTGCGCCCGGTCGGATGATTCATCTTGTAAGATGACTGGACGAACAGCAGCAGCACGGTTGTTCTGGCCAGGGAGATGGAGGCCAGCAGTCCCGTCACTTGAGCCATGACTGTGTAGTGCTTGCAACTCGAGGCTGCCCCAAACCAGAAGCAAGGGCCCCGAGCCTGCAGTGTTCACCCTGCGTCAGCTTGATACGATGTATGATGTATCGTATTGTGGTTTCTGGTGTGCACAGTGAGGGGCGCGCCTGCCTCAGCATCACCCTCACAAGCGCCCAGTCGGTGATGCTGTTCATTGCACGTAGGCACGTAACAAACGCCTCTAAGGCAGGCGTCAGAAGGGAGGCATGCGGCGCCTCGGGGATGGTGGAGGCGAGGCCGCCACACTCACCTGACATGTTCATGAGGAAGCTGACGATGAACAAAAATGGAGTGCTGATGGCTTTGTTGTTGAAAGGGACGTATCTGTCAGGCCCCACAAAACATGCAATTAAGAGGAAGACGAGTGGGGGCAAGAAGGACAACAAGATGATGACTGAGATGCCTTGGCTCGCAAAGTGAGGACCCATATAAAACATTCCGCTCCAGTACGACAAGCCACCGAGGACCAAGACAAGCAGGGGAATGAAAGTGGGCCACGTTGGCCAAGGAAAGCCTGCGATGAAGAGGGCTGCACAAATTACTACCGCCATCAGCATGGAGGTCAAGTAAGTGACCATGGCAGCGAGTGGATTCGTGCAGATCCTCTTCCAGCCAGACGCAGCAAGAGGATGCATGCCCAAGGCATGACATAAGCGACTGAAATCGTCAGCAGCGCCCTCATCGCTTGCGGACATCAGAAATTTGCGTTGAATTCTGTTCTAAGCGATGGTGCACGCTGGAAGCAAGGGCGCGGCTGGGACCACGGGACTGCAAGTGCACTAGCGGCTGTTTGAGAACTGCACCCGCCTTACACTGTTTACAGCACGAGCGGAAAGGACCTGAACCTGCGCAAGCGTTACAGAAGCATCTGAAGGGGCGCTACATTCAAAAGGTGATGAAAAATTGCACCACAGAGTCACGCGACGCTGCTCTTCACAAACCACCGACTTCTCCGGCTGCATCAAAGAGCAAACAGTTTCTGGAGCGACATTAGTCAGCGGAGGAAGATGTATATGTTGCAGAGGGGTTCCTTCCAGACGACGCCAATGACTTGCTACTGTATGCGGGCACTGTCAAACCACACGACGCACAGTCCAAAGAAGCCGCATCGCTAGCAGCAATGACCCGCCAACATACTCCTGTGAATGCGCAGTCGCATATTGCTTGCTCGTAATGGCGACCTTGGACCAGCCATCAGGGCTCCTGTCGAATGAATTTGCCGCAAGAATGCCATCAACGCCGTGGTTCTCATTACGACACCGCGGTCTCAGACAGTCTCGAAACATCACCATATACATGCAAAGTTAGGCACACCGCCGCAGTCGCGTCGACTCCGTGATCACTTGCAACCGACTGAACGCGCGCATGAGCAAGAGTGTGACCACATGTGGCACCATCTCTGCATCGCAATGCATCCGCAGCAAGCCGCAAGACCTGGTGTGTGCATACACATCTGTTTGGACATCGTTATGTTCGGGCCGTAATCTGTTGGGTGAGAGGGATGCAGAGATAGAGCTGATCAAGTTCCTTGGCACCACTCGAAGTTGCGTTCACTTCCTTGGCGTCTCTCTAGCTGTCTGAGAGCTACAGTGTTTAGGACGCAGATCAATCGGCTTATGTGATTTCTTTGTCTTTTTTTTCAGGTTGACTTTCATGCTCTCAAAGTGATCACAGTCAGCCCTGGGCGGGGGACCACCTTTGCAGGGGTACTGGCCTTGTCTTCCTGCTGTGCCCGGTCACGTCAGTGCGACAAGGGCGAAATTATTTGAGCATCAACCAGGAAAAATACATGCTGCACGATGGTTTGCCAGCAGGGGCGCTCAGCACCGAGGCCCCAGGTCAGTGCAATCACTTCAAACGCCGGTCAACAACGAACCAGAAATGTAACTGAGTTGAACTAAGCGCCCAATGGCATCCCACATATGTGCAATCGCTCGTTTGTGGGTGCAGTAATGTATTCACAGTCATGCATTGAGTCACTTGAACTTCAACGTCAGCTGCTGCTGCAGTTCCAACCACCACACGTCAACGATACTTTGGTGGACAAGTCTCAAGCGTGGCTCATGCGTTCAAGCGCCAAGCAGGTCAGGACTCACCAGCTCAGCCAGCTGATTGCTTTGCAGGGCTTCGACCTTGGTAGACTGCACTGTACATTTCGGATGCTAGACACCTGGGTGTTGTCTCAAGTCATGCTAGCTAGGATCAGCCGACGAATGAGGGGTGTATGTCTCTTTGCGGCGGGCCTGGGGCGCCCATGCATGTGATGTGACCAGCATGGCCTGGATGACAACTTCTCAATAAGCAGCTCGGCTGCTGCGTACAACTGTGGAGACTTCGCCGTGGATTGGTCTGTGCACATGATATGGTCGCACGCGTACGTAACGAGGCGTCGAGAGGACGTTGCGAGTTGACCAAAGCACCCCTTGCAGCGTTCACGAATGTGCCCCATACTACAGTATGTCCCCCTTGGGTGGTCGCCGTTTAAAGGCCCCGTAGCTGTGGTGTGCCAAGTGTATACCTGACTGCCTTGGCCATGGTGCGGCATGAGATCAAAGCGCCCGTGGACGCCAGCCAGCGAAACAGCCCCAAATGAAGACTGGGGCTGTTCACCTCTCAACCCAACAGCCCCTAATCCATATGGGGCACCTTGTTGAACCTTGGGGCTGCCGTGTTTCTTGTAGTGGACGCGTCCATCGGGCATGAGACTTACATAAATTCACACCATATTGTCAGTCATTGATGAAGTCATCAGCAGCCATTGGAGAGGACGGAGCAGTGGTTATCTCCCAGGCACGACCATTCCGAGAACGATCCTCGTGGACGTGCTGACGGCGAAACGCCTACCTCAGACGCACAAGCGTGCCTGCCGCAAAGTGCCTGCATGCTTGGACGAGAGTGCAGCTTACGGGGAGTCGGCCCTGTACACAGCGCAGCTGCCTGTGACTACGCATCACCCACCTCAGCTCCGGTGCTATCGTATGGATGTATACCGGTATAGGTACCTGCTTCATCTTCAACTATGTAATCCGGTGGCCATATACCTCTTCTCCCTCCCCACAACCGTCATGCATACAACCATGCCTACACACATACTGTACACACGCCACCAGATTTCGGAGTTGCCAATGTCCAAATGGATGTGGCGATGTAACCATATGCATACGTACGTACCGAATGCTCAGGCCGCCGGTGCCGATGCTGGACACAGCGCCCATGTGAGGCGGCCCGCGCAGGGCGCCGCGCAGGCTGCGGGGCCGGCGGCGGCGGCGGTGCAACTTGAAGGTGGCCAGGCCCTAGGGTGCGGCAGGGCCCGGGGTGCAGGCCGCTGCCGTGCTGGAGGAGGGGCTGGAGGAGGTGCTCATGGCGATGGCCCGAGAGAAGATGGGGGACATCATGTTTGTGCCGCCAGGTGACCCTTTGTGCATAGGGTATGTGTCGATTTTGAACCCCTGTGCTGATACCTATATATTGCGGCTGGGCGGCTCGGGAGGACGGGGGGGCTGCAGGGGTGTGGGACGTGCAGAAACGAAATGCTTATCGTTTGTACGACCCTGATGCATGTAGTTTTGGGCCGTTGGCGCATGAGACGCATGGTCGCTTGGGACAGCCTGCTATGGATCACTAGTCATTCAAGCTTGAATCGACTGGAGGAGGTTGTGCCTCGGTGTGGTGTGGTGTGGTCGACCATGGTGTGTTTTTGACAAATTCTTTACGCCGGTTGAGTGTGGCGTAGTGCAAAGGGAATGCTTATGTGCTCCATGCGGGGCTTCAATCTTTGGCTGGAATCACCAGTATGGTTGTGGTGCGCGCCCGTGCCCGGCCTAGTGCCATGAATGAGTGAGTGGGTTTGCGCTTGTATTCCGAGAAACGGCTTCATGCCCGGCCTCTGTCCTTTGTAACTACATACCCAGCTGCTGCGTACAGGTTCCCAACTGCAGTGTGGAAAATATGATCCCATGTGGATGCGCTACGATACCCCGCTCTCTGAGCTATGGCGCCGCTGGAGCTCCTAGGAGATGGTTTCCTGCTGGCTGTAAGCAAGCGCTGTCTGCTGCAATGGCTTTGATGTTCATGAGATGCCAGTGCTGGGCTGCGTGCTTGATGCCTAGCTGCTTCCTTGACAAGCTTGATGCTTGCGTTTTCTCTGATTGTGTAATTCAACCCCTGCAGGGCGCACGCAGAGCCACCAGTCTAATTCACATCAGCTAGCACGCCATGCATGTTGCTCTTTATCCAGAGCCGCGCCCTGTCCCTATCTCCCCGGCTCTTACATGTCGTGACAAACCCGACGCAACACGACAGTACATGTACCTGCCAACACTCCTGAGTGGCAAAGCTGCAGCACGCCAGGAGGACTATAGTATACCTGCGGACTTTTTGCTGCACTCGAGGCTCAGTCCAGGTCCAGACCAGTCCCTAGAGTTGCTAGTAGCAGGTCCCTAGATGTGCTGGTGAAGGTCTTTAGATATGTTAGTGCAGTGAAGTGATCCTGGATGCAAGTAACGGGACTGTGCGGCCATGTGGAGCCCTGCTTCAAAAAGTTCCTGGACACTCCAGACACATGCACCACGCTGGAAGACGCCACAGAGCCAACGCGCCTGCTGTGCCAGCACCAGAGGCACATTAAATGTAAGGTGCACATGCATCGTCGCTACACTGCCCAGCAGCGGTCTCAAAGGCGCTGAGCCCTGCCCCACCTGTCCCCAACATCGATCCATATGTTCCCTGCACGCTCGAGCTACTGTGGGCAGTCAGCCTGAGCGCGTGGCGAGGCCGCAATGTCGCTGCTGCATTCGTCTCCGCATCCAAAGTTCGCAGACTTTGGTCAGCAGCAGACGGCGCCTCCTCTCAAACAACGGCGCGGCAGTCCATGCCAAACCCTCACATATATAGAATGCCTGCACGTGGTTGCACCACACCAGTGTTGGGTCGCCTTGCAGCATTTCCGGAGCTGCCATCCAGAAATTAGACCCGGATATTCGGAATTGTTCTATGTGATCGGGCCCGATGGCCCAACACTGCACCACACCCTGTCCAAAACTGCGGCTGCAGTCAGTCTTCATGGCAGACACGGCCACGGTCCGCCGCTTCATGCACTATGTAGCTGCGATCGTCAACCCCCATCACCAGCTTCAGCTGAGCTCTACATGGCCATACACGCGCGGAGCTGGCGCAGTGGCACGGTCTGCCATGCCATCGCACAGCCAGATTTCTTCATCAACACGACATAAGCTTCCGGTAGTGTCATGTCCACATCGCACAGCTGCTGACTCGATGGCACAGGGCGATGTCGGAGGCCGCTGAAAGCCAAGAAACACCATACATCATCCATGGACACCATGCACTACATGTCTGCCGTCCATGGACATTGCACACACCATCTGTGGACACACCACATACGACCATGGACACATGTGTGTATACCTGCAAGTTCTGCTCTGGGATCATGTGGCCTGGCCAGTGGCAGCATGGGACAGCACATGCAGGCAACACTCTGGTCCCGGATGCCAGAGGCATCACTGGCGCCATGGACACAGCTGTCTAACCATCCATCCATACAGACAGGCTCCGGAGTGAGTGGATTTGCGAGTGGGTTCCTAGAAACAGCTCGATGCCCGGTTTCTGTCCTTTGTGACTACATCTAGACACACACTTCCTCTGAGCTCGCTGGGGCTGGGTGCCAGGTCAACGTTGTGAGTCTGCCGCGACGTCGCTGTGCCTCTCCGTATGATCAACCTTCTGGCCGTCCTCAGCACGAAGCCACACATCGGCGCCAATGCCCTTAGAGTCTGTCCCTCCTGATGCACCAGGATCATGCATTGGGCTGATACAAGGGGCCACATCCCCAGACAGCCGTGAGAGCCGCCCATGCGTGTTGAGTGTGACACACTCCTGGCAGGCCTCAGACATCGGAGGGGCCTGCACCGCACCACCGTGCTGCCATCGCCGTCAGGGTCCAATCAGATAGGAAAATTCCGAATATTCAGGTCTAAGTTTTGGGGGCTGCAGCCCTGAAGATGCTGCCAGGCGGCCCACCACCGTGCCGCCATCAGCGCACAAGCCGACGCTCATGCAGGCAATTACTGTTGCTGCGCGATCGCACCACTGCAACGATCCTCGCGCCAACGGCCCTCCTGAGCCCAGCCGACGAACGCCGCAGCGTTGTCTGCATCCCGCGGAGCAGCCTGCGGAGGCCGATCATTGACGCCGCGAACGACGCAACAGAGAGCGCACAGGACATGAACGTGAAGGTGATCTCCCTCCGGATCGCAGCCGCCTCGCCGGTCGCGCCGACGGCGTCCGGGATGCTGGTGTCTGAGTACAGCTTGAGAAGGCTGATGAGGACGATGCTAAGGTCACAGAGCAGCCCGACAATGCGCCCCGCAACGACCAGCCTGGAGGGCGCGTGGCTGATGAAGGCACATTCGGACCAGCACAAGTTGTTACGGTCATCTGGAGTTGTCAGTGTCAAAGAGGACACGGCTAACCAAAACAGGATTGCTATCTGCACCGCACGGCATGCGGCCCCGTTCGTTCGGAGTTGTCAATGTCCCCTTAAGGATACGGCTAAGCAAGTCCAGATCTACGTTGCTGTACATCACAGTCTCATACAGATCCCGAAAAGCTGATCCAGTCTCCAAACTCTCCAGGGAGGCTGTGGCCAAGATGCAAGACCGCCAGGTGGCCAAGCCGGACTTGCATGCCCAGGTACTACACAGCAGTTTGCTGCCCTGATGTTGGGTGCACACCTGCGCCCGGTCGGATGGTTCGTCTTGTAGGAGGAGTGGACGAACAGCAGCGCAGTTGTCCTGGCCATGGAGATGGAGGCCAGCAGTCCCGTCACTTGAGCCATGACTGTGTAGTTCTTGCAACTCGAGGCTACTCCGAACCAGAAGCAGGGACCCCGAGCCTGTAGTGCACATCCTGTGTCAGTGAGCTTTACGAGCTGTGGCCTGCGGTCCCGGGTATCGGTTCCGGACATCGGAGTTGCCCCGATGAATGTGTCTACGCTAGCGTGCACGCATACCTACATACCGGCTCGATGCCCGGCCACTGTCCTTTGTAAGTACATACATGCACACAGCGAGGGGCGTGCCTGCCTCAGCATCACCCTCACAAGCGCCCAGTCGGTTATGCTGTTCATTGAACGTATGCACGTCACAGCCGCCTGGGATGCAGGTGTCAGCAGGGATTCATGCGGGTCCTGCGGGATGCTAGCGGCGAGGCCGCCACACTCAGCCGCCATCATCAGGAGGAAGCTGATGATGAACAGGAAGGGGGTGGTGATGGCTAAGTCATTAAACGGGACGTACAGATCAGGTCCCACGAAACATGCGACTTGGAGGTAGACGAACGGTGGCACGAAGAACAACAGGATGATGGCTGAGATGCCTTGGCTCGCAAAAGTAGGCCCCATATAAAACATTCCGCTCCAGTACGACAAGCCACCGAGGACGAAGATAAGCAGGGGAATGAGAGTAGGCCACGTAGGCCAGGGAAATCCTGCGATGAAGAGGGGTGCACATATGGCTATCGCCATCAGCAGGCAGGTCAAGTAAGTCACCATAGCAGCGAGTGGATTCGTGCAGATCCTCTTCCAGCCAGACGCGGCACGAGGATGCATGGCCAAGGTGTGGCATAAGCGAGTAAAATCGTCAGCAGTGTCCTCGCCGCTTTCGGGCATCAGGAATTTCCGTTCAGTTCTGTATTTGCTACGTACCAGACTGGAAGCAAGCGCCTTGACCCATGGGACTGCAAGTGTACAAGTGGCTGTTTGAGGAACATCGGCCTTACAAGACTTACAGCAAGATCAGAAAGGACCTGAACATGCAAAAGCTTTCAATGAGGGTTCTGAAGCGTCAAATCATCCAACAGGTGATGATGAACTGCACTCGAGTGCAAGCACTACAGATACACGCGGGCCTGCTCTTCACCGACATCTCCGGCTGCACCGACGAATAGATGGCTTTTGATGCGAGGAAATTGTAGCAGAGGATGTTGTAGATGCGTCAGAGGAGTCCCGTGTAGATTTCTACTGTAGGCGGGCACTTGAAAGAAAACACGACAAAATGCAAAAACACTGCGCCTTGCTATCATCGACGACCCGCCAAGGCACTCCTGTGGTTTGCAGTGGCGTTATTTATGCTCACAATGGCGATCTCACATCCACCATCAGGACTACCGTCGAAAGCAATGGCCTCAGTGGACCACATGACTTCGCAATAACGCCATAAACGCCGTCGTGCTCATGATTGGAAGCTGCACCTCTGACGAAATTGAAATATCGTGTCCTCTTAGTAGAGCTCGAGACGCACCCGTAGTTGCGTCAACTCCGTGATCACGCTACCCCGTGTTCATGTGTAGGCATGAGCAAGTATGTGGCCACACGTGGTACCATCTCTGCGTTGCTGGTAAACAGTCCACGACACCAAGTCTAGGCAAACCGAATCCAAAGAGGTGCGACCTGCACATCGTGATGTTCTGGTCGGTGATCCTCTGAGTGAAAGACATGCAGAGTAGAGCTCGTCGTAATTCCTTGCACTGCTGAGATGTTGGTTCACTTCCTTGGCGTCTGTAGAGCTTGAATCTTCACTGGATGCAGATAACATGGCATGCGCAGATGGTCTTCGCCAGTTTGATGAAAATTCAGACTGACCAAATCGAGGCTTGCGCGGGACCACCTCTTCACTGGTGTATGGTACTTGCTTCATCTTCCTGCCATGCCTGGCCACAGCGGTGTGATAAGGGCAACAGACCTGAAACGCCAACGAGGAGAGATGCATGCTGCACAATGATATGCCAGTAAGGGCAGTGAGCACCCAGGTCACTGTGAGTACCCGGGTCAATGCAATCACTTCATACGTTGGGTCAACAATTGAGCCACAACATAAGCCCCCCGAATGAGTATCTACACTTGTGTAATCGCTTAAGTATGGGTGTGCTGATGCATTCACACTCTTGCGTTGACTGATCTGGACTCTGCGTCAGCTGCTGCTGCAATCCTGACCACCACATATGTGGTGCACTAGTGTCGCGCTCGAGCATCTGAGCTGGTCACACTCAGCTCAGTTTCTGCATGGCGTCCACTGCAATACACAGCACTCCAGAATGTGAACCCAGCATCGCAGAGCCATTACGATCCAAGGTGCCAAGAATACCTGGTCAAGGCAGCGCAAGGTGAACTGCAATTCATCAAAGCAGCAACAAGCTTGCCATCCAGTGCATAGCATTCATCAGCAAGTCGAGACAGTCAGCCACGTTTAAAGCAGCTTGTACGTGAGATGCTGAACTGTGACAGTCAACAGTCAACTGTGACTGTTGACTGTCACAGCTGTGACAGTCAACAGTCATCAGTCACAGTCAGCTAGCACTTGCAAAGATGCAGCCACTGGACACAGTGGTTTTGGACACAGCAGTGAGTGGCCCTTGCAGCATCAACACTTTCAGGCAAAGACCAGGGGACAACCTCTCCACGTTTAAAGCAGCTTGTACGTGAGATCTGTGGTGACCAGAAGCAATGATCAGCACGAGGAACAAGCACGCAGCCGTGCAGGAACCGCAGGGCGCCCACTGTTACACATCGAAACTCTCATCTAGGCCCAACCGCCCCATCACATACACGGTGCGCCCCCAAAAAATCCAAGCAGCGAGCCAGAAGCATCTACAAGCTCTCAACACCTCCTGCACCTGGCCGGCGGCAGCGTCGCTTGGCGCAGGCAGCGTGGCACAGCAGCTCAGAGTCAGGCCACCATAGTACTATGACTGAACAGCAGCAAAGAGATTTACAAACAAAAAAAAAGGTCGGATCCGCACAGAACCTCGCATCGCCGGCCTGCGGGCCACTACCATGCCCTGCCTACGGAAAGGCCAGTGGAGGGTTACGCACCCGCAGCCGCATTCATACTCCACACAACAGACACCTCAAATCACACACATGCACGCACGCACCAGCCGCTCAGCATGGCCTCAGCTGACCGCGGGCTCCAGCAGCACCCCCTCCTGAGCGTCTGCACCCGCGGGACGGTCGTTGCACAGTAGCCGGACGTTCTCATTCGTGCTGCCGCCGCCTCGAGGGCTTGCAGCGCCCCCTTTCCCGGCCTCTCCATCAGCGCCGCCGTGGCCAGCATGTACCGGGAGTCCCTTCTCCCCGCCGTCGCTGCCGCCGTGCTGCCGTGCCATCAGGGCCGCCTGCGTGTTCTCGCCATTGGCCAGTAGGTCGCCCTGCACGCCGAGTGCCGTGCGCCCTCGCTCCACAGAACTGCCGCAGCCGCCATGGTGGCTGGCGGGGTGGTCATGCGTACGTAAATTCTCCGTCTCACTCTCGTGTTCGCCACCTTCACAGCCTGCAGCCGGTGCAGCAGCAGCGCCCATGCCGGCAGCCGAGCCGGGATTTGCCCTGGCGGCTAGAGACGCCATTGCACCGGCCGCTCCGGCCTGTGCGTGGCCAGCAGAGATGGAGCCACAGACAGGCGCAGCGGCAGAGCTGCTGGCGAGCGATGTGGCGAGAGCAGCGCTGGGGGGGGTCGTCTGGCCCTCACGCCGCAGCGCCGCTGTGTGGCTCTCCTGAAGCGGCACACCCGCAGACACCGCTGCGGCGCCCCCGACATGGCTGCCCTCACCTGACCACACGCGGGCCAGTTGAGCGGGGTGAAACAGCGCGCCACCATGGCCTATAGGCACCTCAGCCTGCATCTGCTGCTGCTGATAGGCCTGCCGCGCATGCTGCTGCAGCAGCCGCGCCGCGTCAGCAGCATGCACGTTCGCCAGGTGCTGGCCAGGGGCTGCACCCGCAGCCCCTGACTGGATCGACAACGCGAGGTCATGCATGAGCTGCTCAGAGAGGGTCGGGCGGTGCTCAGGCCGATGGCCGGGCACTGCCGTGGCGCCGCCTGGGGCCCCCACAGGCCCCTCGCCAGCGCCTCCCGCCATCAGGTGCGCCGTCACCTGACGCCGCAGGTTCTCGATACGCTCAGCACTGGACACCCGGGCGTCTGCGGCGCCGGCGGTGGTGTGTCGATGCAGAGGCTGCGCGGCAGCTGGTCGAGCCTCAGGCTGGGCCTGGAGGGCACGGATGATGGCGTGGATGTCCGGCTGCGCGGGATGGTGTTGCCGCTGCTGCACCTGGGGAGGAAGGTGGACCTGAGCCTGAGCCTGGAGCGCACTCACGTGTGCTACCTGCGGCATCTGTGCGTGCTGCAGCTGCATCGCCCTCAGTGTACCGTTTGCGTGGGCGGCATGGAGGAACTGGATTTCCGACTCAGACAGCTGCGCCGGGCCGCCGTGCGCGAATCGCAAGTGGGCATCGGCCTGGGTCCGCTGCCGCAGCTGCTGCTGAAGCAGCTGCTGCTGCACCATCGCCGCCGCCTGCTCGTGCTGCCGCTGCTGTATGTGCTGTGCGAGCTGCTGCTGCTGGTGCAGATTGTAGTGCGCGAGCACGGACTGGCTACTCAGCTGCACGCCTCGCGCCTGCTGCTGCGCCTGCTGTTGCTGCTGCTGCTGCGGCTGCAGGGGCGGCTGCACCGCTGCGGGCGCCGGCCGGTTGATCAGTCCCGACCGCACAAGCAAGTTTGCCTCCTCCTGAATGCGCTTGTTCTTCTCCTGGGTCGTGTCGTGCCTCGGAACACTTGACACCTGTGCCTGCTGCAGCGGGGCTGCATACGCCACAGATACCGGCGCTGAATGAGCAAGCGCAGCCATGTGCATAGGCGATGGAGGCTGGGTGTGGGGCGCCGCTGCAAGTGGCTGCCCAACATCATGCCCGCCAGCCTGCCCTGAAGTGATCTGCAGCAGCATGCTTTGCATCTCCGGGGAAAAGTCAGCGAATGCTGATGGGGTCGTGCGGGGGGCCTGCCAGGCATCAGCCGCCTCCGACACCGGCTCGGCACCGCCACTCCTAGCCAGGGGAGGCTGGGGAGGCAACACCTGCGTGCCTTGCGCGGCGTGCTGGTGCAGCGACTGCAAGATCGTCGCCACACTGTCCGGAAGGCCAGCCGCCGCAGATTGATACGCCACAGGGGAGTGACCCGGCGCAGGCAGTGCCAAAGACTGTGGCACCGGTGCCTGGGCGGCAGGGCCGGCGTCTGCATGTGGCGCTGGCAGGCTCTGCTCAGCGGCGACATTGCCGTCCGCGATGCGCTCCAGTGTGGGCGGCGGCAAAGCTGTTGTGGCCACCGTACCCCTGGGGCTGCGCCGCTCCGCCACAATGATCTGCTGCAGGAGTTGCTGCATCGAGGCCGCAGAAGGACCCACGGCGGCGACGGCAGCCTCTTCTGTCTTCACTGGACTCTGCGCCGGCGCGGCCGCCGTGGCGACCGCGAGAGGCGCTGGCAGGACAGCAGCAGCGATGGGGTCTGGAACAGTCACCTCCACCTTCATCTCCACAGCGTCCACAGGTGCAGACGAATCGGCTGCACCTGCTGGAGCCTGGATCGTGAGAGTAGCGAGCTTCTTTGGGGGCTCGATGGGCGCAAGGCCAGCGTCTGCGGTCGCGGTTGGCGGTGTCAGAGGCGTCGCCAGCATGGTGTTCCCGACGGCGACAGCTGAACCAGGCTCCACATCAGGTTCAGCGAATAGAAAGCTCCAGCGGCCTGCGTCAATTGGACTTGCCCGCTTGCGCAAGCGATGCGTGCATGCAGCGCGGTGGCCCCACACGGGCAACGGTGGGTCTGCTGGGAGTGCCTGGAAGGGCCCTTGAGGGGGTGGGGTCTCCTCGTCATCTATCGAAGAGGATGTGGTCACATCGGCAGACGACGCTGCACACGCCAAGGACGGTTGATGACAGTGACAGGAGAGTGCGTCAAGAGTACGGGGCGACAGCGGGTCAAAGGCATGTGATCGGGCTGGATATGCCAGCCGTTCGGGAGTGAGATTGCGGCCTGGTGCCGGAGGTGTGCCTGGTAGCTGTCTGATGGTTGTCTGGCTAGCAACTTTATTGTGTGCCGGGCTGTGCGGCACTGTCAGCACGTCAGTGCTGCGGCCAGACTGGCAGAGGCACAGCGGGCACACACAGCGTGGCCCTCCTGCGCCGGAGACCAACTCTTCCTACAAGCCGATGCAGCACTCAGCACATCACAGACGTGCGTGTCACAACGCAACCCGCACCCGACCGTTCTATTGAAGCCCTCAGGCTTCAGCTTTCAATCGTGAAGTCAAGGCTAAACGCGCCGTTGCATGACGAGTTTTGTGGAACCCAACCACAGAACCCACATCGGAAGACCCGCAAGCTGCGAATAAATCTGCAAAGCATGCCAGAGCAGAGGCGCACCATCGCGTGTGCATGTAGCGCCGCCTGCAGATCCCGCCGCACGTGTCATCACCTGCGCACCATCCTCACAGACGCTGCCACCGTCCACTGACGTCGCCGCCCCGGCCGCCTGCGCCTGCTGCAGCAGCTCGGCCATGCGCGCTGTGTCCTGCCGCACTGCTGCCGCAGTCGCCTGCATTGCGATGTCAGCACCGGTACGCACGGAAAAGGCGTTGAGCGCGCCGGCATTGCCCATATTGGAGTACACGTTGAACCACGCGTCACCGCACGGATTGACTAGGGCCTGCCGCACGAGGTGCTCTCGGTCTGCAGACTTGATGAAGGAACGCGCGGTCCGGAAGTACTCGAGAGATGCCGACTGCAGACGGTGCCGATCTGTTCAGGCAACTGCCCGAAGTATTTCTGATGAGTACATTTGGGTATGTCTTGCACACAGGGAGAACACGACACTGGCCCATAAATCCAGCTCTCATGGAGCAAACGAAGCTGCCCTGTGTCCCAAAGGCAATCCAACAACACATGGCGGCAGACACCTCTGCATGACCTCTGATAGAGCAGGTTTGGACCACGCAGACTGCATTCACAAGGCGGACGGGGGCGCTCGAGACCCACCTGCTCAAAGGATATTCCTACCCAAATGATCAGATCTGCCTCCTCAAGGTCTGTCTCAAGCCGTTCATACACCTTCTCTGGCGTAATCTTCTCAGATTGCTTGTCATCATACAGCATAATTTTGAAGCGCAGCTCGGAGATCTGGCACGATGGACACACACGTGGACGGCATCGCTTGAGGATGTTAAGGTCACCTGGGCGTGCCTCTGCGACATATTCGCAGTTGGGGCACACGAGGTAGTGCACATTGCCGTGCAGCTCCACAACCATACCATCGTTGTTGTGCTCATGATGCCAGACACTCATGCCACTCTGCACACAGTTGCCGTGAGCTCAACGGGCAGCTGCGTCTGCTTTGTCGCCGACAGGGCCGATCTAGCTCCTGACTGTCATGGGGCAGACGCTGACAACGGAACGTGGGTTGTGCATGTGGACCATGCGAGGCAGGTACGCGCAGCGGGACTGATTGCAGAATTTCAAGCGGCCGTGCTCACATGAACAAGTACGCGATGGGTGGGCAAACAGTCAGCGATGGCACTCAAGTCATCGAAGGCAGTCTGATCCATGGCAAGGTTACTGAGACTGCGGTCCAGTGCCGCAAGATCTATGCACGGTACGCACAGGCGTGACGAAGACACTCAGGAAGAGATCGCACATGAGTGGCCAGGCCATCTACATTCATGGTGTAATGCCGCAGCAAAGCTCCGCGCTCGTGGAGCTCTGCAACTGCCCTGTGAGCAGGACCCGGCTTTGCTTTGCGAGCCTCTTTGTGAATATCGACGAAGAACGAGGTGAAATCTGCCCGACGCTTCACAAAATGACTCCATGTAAATAGATCTTTTCCTTTTGCCAGCTGAAAACGCTTCTTAGCTTTGGCGTACAGTCCGTGGGTTGTGCTAAACATGGACATCCCAGAAGATGCTGAGAGGCCGCTGCCAGAGAAGACAACGATCTTACGAGCTGTTAAAGCAACATCTGTCAGAGTTGAAAGTCCATCGTCGTGCCTGCATGAACTAACGGCTTATAAACAGACGCCGTTCAAACGAGATTGGGCAATCGCATACGGGGATGCTTCGTGCCACACACTACAGTCTGCATCAGAGTGGTAGCATTTTGTACAGCGCAAGGATGAAAGTTTCAGAAATGGGTAGCGCGCGTAGCGCAAGGGCGCCATGAAAACAATGTTCGATCAAAGGGCCGTGTGACGTTGTGAATGGTCAATGAGACAACCGCTGCAGCGGTTCAGACGAAAAGGGAGCATTGTAGTATGAATTAGCATCAGAGCAGGTTATTTTGTACAGCGACAGCTGGAAAAACTCGACAGCAACGCGCCATGGGCCTGGGCGAGGTAACATGATTATCGCAAATCAAAACATTGACCGCCTAAACCACATATCAAAACGGTATAGCTTTTCTCAGCAATAGTAGGGGCTTTCTTGTTGCGGGCTCGCAGATTGGTCTGTTCGTCGTCAGGCGCCTTTCGCTGCGCGCATGACGCAACAGCCCCAAACATATCATACAGTGCTTCTGCAGACCTGAAACCCCGTAGCCTTCGAAAAACACATGCCAAGCGGCAATATTGTGCTGCTTGTACGGAAGCATGGATGGACCGGAAGCGTCGCAGGCGCATGCAGCATCTATCGCACGACGTGTTGAGCCACAGTCAAGAGAACAACGCCCCCCCTGTTGTGATTTGGGAGTCCTTACCTCTCTGGAGTGTCCCTGCGCCGCTTTCGAAGCACACGAGAGCCACGGGGAGCCTCGGTTTCCATCACACCGTCTTCCATGAAAACATGAGCGCGACAGACACCGTAAAGCCTGTAAGCACTGTAGACTACGGTTGCCGTCACTGTATGAACCTACTCACGCGACGTTGCTGCGTAACTTGATCCTGTCAGCCATGTTGATGCCGCTGACCCAGAGCCCACAAACGCTCTCAAATTGCAATCGCGGCTGCACTGAAGCACCGCTCCCCAACATGATCATAGTAGCATTAATTCGCGGCTCTTGACAGCTGCACATTACTGTGAGAGCGTCTGGTGGCTCCCTCTGTGGCTGAGGTGATCTCAGACGTATGCGTGTGCACCATGCACGTACGCAACTGCTGATGCATGACGTTGCTCCCCATTGTTTGCACGTGCCTCGCGCGCGCATACATGTACATGCAACGCGGTTGCCAAGCTCACGAATGCATGTAGTGATGGCCCGGAGCAATCACGCGCGCAATAGCATGTGCTTCGACAAAAGCAGGTACACAGACACCATTAACCTGATCGATCTTGCTTGCCGCTGCAGCGCTGTGCTGCTGGATCAGTTCGGGGTGTTACAAACCGGTACGGTACCATCGCGGGTTCGGCGGGCGGACACCACAGGATAATCTTGCACCTGTCCGTGCTACACATGTATCACATCTTCGACTCCTTGTCACACATTGAGACAGCTTTGAGCCCGTAGAAATACAAGCAGGTGGACAGCGGCGTTTAGAGCCATTAATTCTGCCGCGACCAGTGAAGAACAGCCTTTGGTATTTGTCAGGACATGCTACTAACGTCTACGAAGAGCGTGGCATGATATACGTTGCAAGCATATGATGGCAGATTCCTTTTCACACACTACGGAAGGTGGTCGCATCTGGTGGTATGGTCTACGGAGTGGGTTTGCCGGACTTACTTCATACATCAAGCAACAGTGCTGCATCGAGCACATCCGGGTTTGTAACAGTCGATGCCATACATTCTCACACCATCATCGTGGTCAACGGCTGACTTTGAGATGGGGGGGGAACGGCAGTGCGCGGGGATAACGTCTCCATGCATGGCCTGGCAATCGTCCGTAAACTTTTCTGCGTCCCATGAGATTCCGCAGCTGCGAGTTGGAGCATCGATATTACCTATGGCCGATATTACATGCTGAATCGGAGTCGCTCCAGTGGCAGGTGCAACTGGGCAAAGCCTGGACATCAGCCCACCGGCCACGACTGATTCAACCATGTTCCCATGCAAGCAGACAGAGTATGATACAACGCTCGCAACAGGCCACAGAGCCCGAGAGAGCACCTCTCACTATGCGAGCATGGTCCGACCATCCGACGACAGACAGCGCAGCCCCGCCCCACTGGCTGCCATCGACCCACAACAAAATGATATGCATCAACTCAACAATGCCAACATCTTCACACACATACTCGTGCACGCCAGACCGAGGCTCCGTGCGATCAAGGAGCCACAGCGCAGGGGCGGTACATACTGCACCGCCATCCCTGAGCACCCCATCTTTTGGCCTGGCAGCGCTCGGCTGCCCATCTCTCAAGACACGCGGCCGTGGACCCTCTCTAAGACCCGGCCGCACCTGCTCCCCACACCCCTGCCGGCAGCAGCGCAGCCGGAGCGACCCCTGCCGCCGCCCCCGACACCCACACCAGAGCTCCACAGCACCGCGGCACACAGCAAGCGGGCTCACGCCCGAACCTGCCACCGCTCAAATCAGCAATCACGCCTGCAACGCAGAAAGCGCCACCTGGGGGACGGGCCTCCCGGCCGGCCGGCACCCCGTGGGCCACATGAGGACGCATCACCACAACACATCACCCGCTCACACAAATCTGCAAACATGAGGGGGAAAATATCATTCAACTGTTTTCATAGCCACCACTCGCCACGCTCCTACTCACAACACACTGCGCCCCTGCCCGCCTCTCCCCCCCATCCCCTTACTCGACCGTCACCGCGGCTGGCTCCACGCCGCTGCCGTTCGCGCCGCCGCTCTTGGACCCCTTGCTACGTGGCCGCGGCCCGCTGTACGCCCGCTGACTAGACGTCAGCCGCTGACTCGACGGCCGCCGCGAGGCCTTCCGGAGAGCCCTCGCGCCCGGCGACAGCGCCTGCTGCTGGTCCTCGGCCTCCCCTGCACCGTAGTACGCGTCTCGCGCCGGGTCCTGGATCGGGGTCTCCAGGATCGAGCGCGGCCGCTGCTGCCCCACGGCCGCAGCCGCCGCCGCTGCGGCCGCCCCGTCGATCGGCTGGCTCTGCCCGCTGCGTCGCGACGGCCGCCGGGTGGAGGACGCGGTCGACGCGACGGCCTGCGCGCTCGTGTGCGCGGAGGCTGCTATAGACCGCGAGTGGCTGCCTGACGCGCCGCCGCCGCGGCGGCCGGAGCCGGAGCGGTGCGGCGACCGCGGCACGTGCCCGGACGCGCCGCTCCCGCCAGGCGCGGACCCCTTGCTGCGCTTGTAGCTGCTGCTGTGCGCCTTGTCAGCGTCCTTCGTGACCCGCGGCAGCCCGGCCGCCGGGTGGCTGTCGGTGCGGTGCTGAGGCAGGGAGGGGGCCTTATTGAGTTCGTTCATGAGGTTCCGCGCGTCCTTCAGGGTCGCGTCGAAGTCCGCAGACGCCTTGCCGTTGCGCGTGCCGTTCGGGCCTGCGCCCGCGCTGCTGCCGTGCGTCCCGGTGCCTGCGCGCAGACACACTGTCACATCCGCGGTGGCAGGCTCAATGCCGTAATCACCGCCTCTTGATGGGAGAGCTTTCCCCTGCGCCGCGGCGGCCCGCCATGTACATCAGCCCGCAAAGCAAGGCAGGGCGAACTTCACCAGGCTACCACAGAGCACTCGAGATCTGCAGCCGGGCAAAGCCGGCTCGACAGATTGCTGGGCCCCCCCCCCCACCACAGGCTGGTCCACAGTCCCATCGCTCGGTACCGGGGCACTCACAGCAGAACACAAGGATACCAGAAACACGAAGCGTTATGCGTCGAGCAGATGCAGCACTTGCCTACATCCAGGGGACCTCAATCGTGGGTGCCCGCTCGAGCCAACGGTGGGCATGTACGGCAGGCAGGGCAGAATGGGCGCGGGTGGGAGAAGCTGGCTATTGGGCTCAGGTGGGCAGAGAGAGCTAGCAGTGCATGCGGGCGCGGGTGGGGAGGGGGTGGACACACCTGAGGTGTTCTGCGTCGACATGTAGCTCTGCGCGACGGCAGAAAGAGAATGGTCATGGCGCGTCGCGCACTGCGTCACATCGGAGCCGTCGGTTTGGAGCAGGCCGGAGAGCGGTTTGGAGGGGGAGTGGGGCGCGGCGGCGCCGGTGCCGCCGACGGCGGAGGCCGCAAGGGGCCCCGACTGTGGCGCGCCGTGGAGCAGCCCCGAGTTGTCCGCTTGCCGCATGATCTGCGCGGTCATGTAGTACTGCTGCGCCTGGGCAAACTTCTCCTGAGCCCGCTGCATGCCGTGGCGAGCCGTGGATGCACCACCGTTGAGCGAACATGACGGTACGTCATGGCACGCAGTCATGGCATGCACGAGGTAGTATGGAGGGGGTCTGATGTAACGGAGGGGTGCTGTGGTAACGGCACGTGTATTTGAATTCACACAAATTCACACCATGCCATCATTGGATGAGTGGGCCAGATGGATGACTGTGTCAGAGGCCGGATGGTACCATGTTTGGCAGTGGTTCATGAATGCGTAGTAGAATCTGAGAGGCCAGGTCTGCGGAGGGGTTACATGGGTGGCCTGCCCTGTGTATTGCAGTGTTGTGTGGCAGTGCAGACTCATGAGGTCAAAATTGCTGCTGCATCAAGAGGGGGGCCTTCTCATATGGTTTTGGTGGGAGTTGGTCATGTGTTGATTTGAGTGTGTGTGTTTCTGTGTTTGTGCATTGACGAAGCATTGGTTGTATGGACAAGACAACTCTAACACCAGCTGCTGCGACGTATGGACAAGGGGTGGCTGGCTCATGTGAGGTGTCCAGTGGCGAGTACATGCAGTGCATCACCTGAATACGTGCAAATTGCTTGCGAAAGCACAAAAATACATAACACTCCAGCCAGTAAAGTGCATCTCTGCAAGGACATGGGCAAGCTCGGTGGCCACACCACCTGCAAGTCTGCTCCAATCACATTCCGGACAGATCAACAATGCAGCCCTTCGACGAGATGGTAAATCGAAACCAGAAAGCCGAATGGAGCAGCGCATCAGGATCGTCATGCCCGTCTGAAGACTTCACAACACACCGCAGAGATCACCGGGCAGCTCTCGGGGAAGAAGCGTCACAACATCATGGACACGTTTGAGGCGCTGCGCGCCGCAAAACGCTTCAAACAATAATGTGCAGCATTGCCTAGGGACCGCCGCGCAGACTCCGACAAGCGTTCCGATATCGAAGCAAAATTGGTGGTGTAACTCGGCGCGGCGTCCAGCGCGGAGGCCGCTCCTGTGGGCTCTGGACGACGAGTCGCGACTGCAAGGTTTCAATGGCAGTAGACAGGACCGACAGTGCGATTCGACGCAGCTCCCGGTGCCGCGCGCGAAGAAAGTGTCGGGGACCAGCGCTGGTCTGGATGGCACAGGCACGTCTACGAACGGCGAGGCTCCGTGAATAACGTGACGGTCGCCCAGACGTGCCTGCATGCAGCTGCAGCTGCGCTTGTGGATAGATACCATCACAGGCGAGATCCGATCACGATGCACGGCCGTCTGACAGTCATGTCCCGTAATCCTTCGGAACCGGGTCTCGAGTAATCGCAGAGTGAGCCATGTGGCCGTGTGACGGTATCACCCACCGAGGCTGTGAACCATGACGATGCTCAATCAGTAACCGCCCCGCGACACCATGATACATGTTGAACAAGAGCGCTGACACGCAGCGGCCGGCCTGACTAACGATGGGCCGACCTTGACGGATTAGTGCCTCAGCTGCATGCTGCATGTATCGCTGAAAAAAAAGGCGAATGGCGACTGACACCGCCCGGACAGCATGCAGCCATGTCAGCCAGGAAGCACTGCTCCCAAGTAGCATTCCTGGGAGCAGGGCTGTGCAGGGTCAGTGACCAGAGGAACCCACATGCAATCACTCTCGATTGGGCAGAAAGAGGTCCAGACAATCAGGGTTGTGTGTGCAGGGGCTACTCCTGTGGAATGCCTGAACCCAGCTTCTCCAAGCCCCATGGCCAAGCCACGATGCAAGCCCAGGTCCAACACATCTGTGGCTCAGGGTATGTGGCTCAGGGTGTCGCCACAACAGCCCTGTCCACACCAGACCTCCCGGCTGTGACACAGGCTGATGTGCGACTGCTCTTGCAGCAGGCTCTGATCCAGATTCAGCTGGTGATGTGAGGCATACTTTATGCAAGCATTATGCAACTCATCACTATCCACACACCCACAGGGCAGTGTAGTGAAGGCCACATTCCATAAGGCAGCTACAACCCTGTCAAGTTAGCAGATTGACTACTCCAAGTGACACACATCACCAGTGCCATGACTGGACTGCACATATCTTGGACAGACTCACACTCACAGCATGTCTGTCACAATAAGACCCCAATCATGAGCTTGCAGACTTGAGAGGTGTGTAAAGTTGTGTGAGATGAAGTACCAGCTGTGTGTGACTGTGCTACAAGGGGTGCAGACACATGCACCCTACCATCCACTTCAGCGCCCCTTGCACGTCCCAGCACACACCAGTAGGGCCATACCTTCATCACCTCGTCATGGACCGCCTTGTGCGCGGCGTCCGCAAACTGCAGCTGACTCAGCGGCGCGCTATGCCCGCCCTCCGCGTTCCAGGAGAAGGGGTTGCTGAGACCGCTCGTGTCCGCCGGGGGCGTCCCGACGTGGGTCCGCGATGCCCCCGCCTCTGCCGGCCCCGGCCCACTCAACGGGTTTGGCGGGAACGCCCCGCTGCTGCCGATCGGCAGGCCGAGCGGCGACACTGGTGTGCCCCCGACCGGGGGCCCGACCGTGCCGCTGTGGCCGCCGCGCTGCTTCGACGAGCCCGAGGCCTGCAGCCCGGAGCTCGGGCGGTAGCCGGTGCCCCGGAAATTGCCGTGGTGCGGCGAGACGCCGCCGTTGGCGCGCATGTTGAAGTGCGGGGACGCGCCGAAGCCGTTCGCGCCGACTGCAAACGCGGCAATGTCACACGCCGCACACAGCAACGCAGCAGCCAGCGCCGCAGTGCGAGCAACTCCCATGCCACTCCACCATGACACTATCCTGCGAAAGAGCGGCCCCCCGATCCACACCGCCGGCCACTCCTGGCGGCAGCTTCCTGACCAGCGGCAAAGGTTGGCCGGGTCAGAGCCGGGCGCGGTGCAGCCATGCAATTGCAGCTGCCGTCTGCAAGCAGCACCCGCCACGACCGCCGTAGCAGCCTGCACCCGCTCGCCTCGCCCACCATGGCTGGCGCCGCGATGCCAGGTGACTGGAATCCAGCTCAAGCGGCTGCTACACTGCCTCGAGCACACTCTCCTGGCGCGGCGCACCGTCCCGCCTCGGACCACCGTGCAGCCGCACTCAATGATCTCAGACCGCTAGCTGACTGCAGCACCGAGATCCAGTAGAAATAGCATAGCGGGGCGCAGTCAGGGTGGGGGGCGCGCACAGGGGGAGGGGCTGCCCATGTAGCCAGGGTGCAGCATCTGGAGGTGGTCCGCCCAGCCCTCCATGACGGAGCCGTCGAGGATCGAGTCCTCCCGCGCACCCTTGATCCAGCGGTGGTTGAGCGCCTGCTTCGCTGTGAACCGGTTCTTCGGGTCGGGCTGGAGGAGCTTGAGGATCAGGTCCTTCGCCGGTTCCGTCAGCGCCCGCCACCGCGCATCCTGCGACCGGTGCCTCACGTGGCGCGCGCGCGTGTGTGTGTGCATGCGTGTACTGGGTGAAAGACACGGTGCGAGAGCCGCCGGCGCTGATGTTACCTTGGTGGCACAGCGATGCGCTCTCTCACACTCAGGCGAGACGGACGTGACTATCCATCGCCACAACAAACAACACATTGACAGACGAGATGCTCTGCTGTCCGAACAACGAACGCCTTACATCATCGGCAGGCTCACCAAGAAACAGCCAGATGCAGACGAATCAGGCAGCGGAGGAACCCGGGGGGGGGGGGGGGGGGGGGGGGGGGGGGGGGGGGGGGGGGGGGGCGCACATGCATGCCACGGAGGCTTTCCGGCGTCATGAGCGCATACTGCATGCTGCGTGCCTGGTCCTGCGTCATCGGCTTAGCGCCGACGAGCATCACAAACAGCAGCACGCCGACGGAGTAGCAGTCCATCTGGGAGGTGTGGTGCTGGCCGAGGATGACCTCGGGGGCGACGAAACCAGGGGAGCCCATCATGCCGCGGCTGTGCGGCTCCTTGCTCAGGTCGAGGATCATGCCAAAGTCCACAAGCTTCACGATCTGCAGCAGGGGAGGGGGCGGCTGTCGGCGCCGGCCACGATGGCCGTAGCAGGATGCATGCATGCTTTTGTGAGCAAGCGAGGGCGGCACACAACGAAGGTACCAGTCAGACAGTGCCCAGATGAGGATAGAGGGATGGGTCTGATGCGAGTGGGAGGAGCAGGATGGAGTGCCGTCAGGGGGCCCGCAGCAAATGGGGACATGTACAGAAAGAGAGGGGAGGGGGAGGGGGTGGGGGGGGGGGGAGGCACACGTTGTCCTTGCCGAATGCCGCGGAGTTGCTGACGGACGTCTTGAAGACGACGTTCTCAGGCTTGATGTCGCGGTGGACGATGTTGTTTTCGTGGAGATATGCCACGGCTGACAGAACCTGGCGGAACACCGCTGCGGCCGTCTTTTCTGAGTATCGCTTGAGCTGCACACACACACGGACACCCGTCACGCCACGCACGCCCCGCACCCATTGCGCAGTCCCAGGCCTGCCTGGCGTGTAGCTACGCTACGTGTAGTGCTCGGGGCATGTGCAGCGGTGGCTTGGAGTGCACGCACGCAGAATGGGCAGGCACAGTCACTGACGGGGTCTGCTGAACTGGGCTGCTCACCTTTGCGAGGTCGTTCAGAAGCATGCCGCCTTTGAGGTACTCGAGGACAAATACCCACTGGTGAGGCGACTGGTAGACCTTTAAGCAGCGGACAATGTTCTTGTGCTGCAGCTTACGCAGGTAAGTGCCCTCTCGTTGGAGGACAGCCACGTGCTTCTCCTTCAGGCCTGGCTTGTTCAGGTAGACCACCTTCAGGGCGTGGTGCTTGTTCGTCTGCTTGTGCCTGCCAAGAACCACCTGCAGAGGGACAGGGAGTGAGACGATCGCCCGAAGCCGTGGCACCTGTGGTTGAGAGTTCAGGGGTGGCAGCACAACAAGGGACGAAACAGGGCGCACGTCTGCAAACGCTCCTCGCCCGAGCGTGTTAAGGATGGCATAGTCGGAGCAAGCGATGTTGTTCTTCCACTGGCGCCATTCCTCCCCCGTTACAGGCAAGCTAATCGTTGCACCTGACCCCTTCCTCTCCTCCTTGTCTCGGTCCTTCTCCTTCTCACTGCGATCTTTCTCCTTCTCCTTCTTCTCCTCTTTCTCCTTTTCTTCCTTCTTCTCTGATCGCTCTTTGCGAGGTTTCACCAGGTCGTCTGCCGAGCTGCAGTGTGTGTTGGTGTGATTGACAGCGTTCCCAGATACCCTCAGATGAGAGTCGTCGTCGCTAGGCGCATCGTGGACGCTGGACATCTGCGTGCCCATCCGAGATCCCGCACGCGACCGCTGGGGTCCTGGAGCTGCAAGCAGTCCCCCTTGGGACTTTTGGGGTGTGTCTGCGTTCTGCAGTTGCTGCTCCCCGTATTTACTCGCCTCACGAGGGCTGTACTGTAATCCCGGATCATACTTCGCCCTGGTTGGTTCAGGTCGTGTGGGAGATGATTCCGCTTTTGGTAGCGGCTCTGTCAGTTCCGCCTTGGAAAAGAGGCAGGAAAGACAACCCATTGCCGCGACCGCCTGGAGGTCACCGCAAGACAAGCTGGGTGTGGATGCAACTCCACGCTATGCCCTGCTCACCTTCATTGGCATGTGCCTGCAGAAACATTTACAGCGTGCATGAAGGACTCCAGGCCATTCGCGCGCAGCGAAGCGTGTTCTCCGGAGATTTGGCAGGCACCCGTGCATAGCTACTTTCGTCAACATCGCGATAAGCTAGATTGATCCAGCGCGAAGCCGATGCAAACAGATCATCTATTGGATGTCACAGGCCGGAGACCATCTATGGCGCCTCTGCCATAATCAGGCAGAGGTCCTGGACCTGATTACGCTACACGACGACACCGCCAAGCATGATCAGTATTTTACACGTGAATGCATAAAACAAAGCGCTGATAGTGCAATGGCACGCTGTATCACATATACGCTCAAGCATTCTGATCTCTGTTGACAGAACACGAATCGCAGTTGTGAAACGACAAGCCTAAGCAGTTTTGTAATACACACGAACGCTGGCAACAGCAAGAGCGCTGTCTACCGGAGACCACACCGCGGTAGGAGCAACCACCCAGAGGAGTGCTGGGACGCAAAGCCGCTTTTACCGTAGAAAGCAGCCGCAACAATCATTAAAAGATGTTTCGTACTTTTATTTCTGTAATTTACGCTGCTACATGAGTGCGTGATCTTATGCCAGAGCAGCACATATGACGAGCACCCACTGACACAGTTTCGCGGCGCAGCAACTTCGGACGATGTACGTCGATGAATACGTGATTTAACGATTCGTACGAATCTTTTGGAAGCCGGGCGAAAGCATACATCAACACTTGCAGCGCCGGGCACACGTATGAGTCGGTTACGAACGACAGAGCATGTGCAGCGCCGTACACGGCAGGGAAATGCCACGAAGACAGTGGCAATGCTTTCAGGCTTGATCTTCTTTAAGAATCATGAGGTACAGTGGCCAAAATGTGTGGAGGCAGCTTTTAGCACAAAAGAGGACAGCTAGACGCGAGTGTCAAAACTCCCAAAAAGAACAAGCGCCTAACAGGCGAAAACCCGGCCGCTGGCACAATTCATATAAACAAGGGAATATCATGCGCACCCTGAATGAACATCACCACGTGCCGCTTTGGGGCGTTTACCTGTTCGTCGGGGACGACAACAGAGCCACTTACAGTGATAGCCGATCAACGTAGCGCTATGTATACGTAGAAAATGTATTTTGCATTTGAACAGGCTCGCAAGCGTTCGTAGAAATTGAATGCGCGACGATGTACACTGCAACTCCAAAGCCAGACACGCAATCACTTCCGCGGTCACAGCTCACCAATCAGGCAAATGTCTAGCTACCTTCCTGAACTGTGATGCTAGCCTGCGTAAAGATGCAAGCAAGCAAGGGGACCGCCGTGCTGATGTGTGGCTGAAGGGTCGCAAATTCGAAGTCCATCATTGAGCGTCAGCCGCCCGCATTGCACCAGGTGCGCCTCCCTCAATCGGCGTCAGCTCATACATCGCGTTATCATTCGGATTCAATTTCTTTCAGGTAAAGGCTGAGAGTTCGCGCCGTCGACACATTGCGAAATCGTGGGGCTGCAGACCTGGCCAAGGTAGTCAGTGATCAACGGCGGCACGCGTCAAGTGGCCTATGCAGCGCAGAGCCTTTTCGAGCGCAGATGCTTGCTCGAGGAAACGGGCTCGCGACCTCCTTCACGGGAGTAGGTAGGACCTGGTATATTTGCTACCGTGTCGCATGTTCCCATAGGATCTCGACGTGACACAGAGCTGTGGCTCCAGTACATGCATACTTGCCGCTTTCGGCCTCGACAGGCTGCCAGCTTCTAGCTCGACAGAGATCACTTCGAGACATCAGGAAATGGCGCTCGAAAAAGCGGTTGCCGTGAACTCTTGCTTATTCCATGGGCATGTGGCGAGACAGAGTACAGGTCCTGTGCATGTGTTCTCTTACATGTAGCAAAAAAATCGTCTGGCTGCCGGTTCCGAAACTGCAGCCTCTTACGTCCAAAACTGATGCAGACCAGCACATTCAAGACCACTTGGATGTCATGTGGCATAGCACCCACTCTCACAGCAGGATGCTGGCACAGCAAGCTGTGACGTGTGGGTGACACAACAAGCATCGTTCTGCCCACAAAATCTAAAGTAGACATGAAAGACAGCACAGCTGCAGCATAGTATGAACAAATACTTCAGCCTGCAGCGCAATGACACCTCCACTACCGTTGCACCACAGGGACACCGACAACGACACTGCCACCTGGCTGTTGCACTCCCACAGCCTCGAGGAATGCGGGATCACAACCCTCATCATTTGTTGTCTTTGCGGCTTCTTGCGTCTGTTGGTGCGTCGCCGCGTGCAGCTCCGTCGGAGGACTGCTGAATTCCGCCTGATCAGCGCTGGTAGATGGCCGGTCCATACACCTTCGGATGCAATGCCGCAAACATATCACCAGCACTGAGCACATGACTGAGGCGGCAGTGAGTCCGATGAACAGCCAGAATAGTGTCAGGCCGGCGTTGTCCATTGTATTCACGTCATGCTTGCCACGTAGCTTGACAGTGTCCTCAGCAGATTGGCGGGGAGCATCTTGGGCGACGACGAAGGCAATGCTACAGAATAATGTTGGAGTAAATAACTTGACGGTCATCTGTTCAAGAGCCGAAATTCCGAAACATCCCGCATTCGGCAGTGACAGATGCTTCGGTAAACACGGATGTCCGCAATCACTCTACAGACAACGTGGTTGAACTTCTATTTTACGTTACTTGCGCGTAGGCCCATGCATGGTCTGCATCCGTGGTGTAGCGGGGTCTTTGCCAATGGAGCTTGCCCTGAGCTCTTGCTCAGCTGGGGAGGGCCAGATTCGCCGTGTCGAGCGCGCGAAGCAGACACGCCGGGCCGCTCTTAACACCATCACTGTCCTGGACAAAACGCAAACATGCGCAGCTGTACCACTGTGTGCTGAGATCCAGAAGCAGTGTCCATAAATGCGACTGCGCTGACATGATACCACGGCAAATTTGCGTTCATCACTGCTCAGATCAGCCGGGAGTTCGTGCCTAGCCACCCACATCTGCAAGCGTCAGTCTTGATGCAATAGCTTGCTGCGCTAAAATATTGTGACTTTCGTAGCTACAGCATCACTCGCGTGTACCTGGCTGCTGATCAAAGGATCTCGAGCGGAGTCTTCCGCCGGAGTGAGTGAAGGTAATACAACAGCGCCTAGATCATTTTCATTGAGCATCAATCTCATTTCACATCCATTTATGGGTTGATGAGTGTCAGTTTCTGAAAAGAACGTAGCAGGATGCAAGCATGGACCACCTCAGTCGCTGGAATAAACTGGCACCGAGCACCAAATCGCCAGCACGCCTTTGAAATCGTGTTTTAGGCCCGCTTACTAGTGTTGCAGCCGAGATGCGCGCGATCGCTTTTTGCAACGTGCAGGAGTATATGGGCATATGAGCTGCTGCGTTGCCCAGCGGACATAACTCCACCAGCATGGCTCAGCCAGCCGGGACAGTGTGGGTCGTGGTGCTGGGTGACTTTGGTAGAAGTCCTCGCATGCAGTACCACTGCCTCTCGTTGCTACAGCTCTACGATTCCAAGATCCACGTGTTCACCCAGACCACCAACCTGCAAGGCATCCTGCCCGAGCTCCTAGCAGCCAAGGGCGCAGGCCGCTTGAATCTGTGGCCAATTCTCCAGATGTGCGTGCCTTCAGACCTGTGTTGGTGCCTGTACAACATGGCGTCCCGGGGCGTACTCCAGCACAACCACAGTCCGCAGAACCTGCATCACCCGGATGGATCGACCAGCTCAGTATCACCCCATGAAATAACAAGCATGCCCAGACCTGTGGTCAGGACTGCCCGTTAATTGAAGCGATCGAACGTGCGGCTGAGCTGCTGCTTTCCCCCTGGAAGCGCTCCCATATTGACGTTACCCAGGCGACCTGAGCGCCGTGTGGCTGTGCCCGCATCCCCAGCACAGCCCGCTCGCACGATGTGAGGGACGTCCCCTGTAGCCTGACTCCATCGTGCCTGACACGTCACGCGCGTATCCAGCACCTTCATCTGCTGCCATCAGACCTGTGCCGCACAGGTCTGCTCTACATTTTGTCCGCCATCGAAGCATTCACAGACGGTCACCTCTGGTGCTGCATGCATTTGTCCTCTCCCGGGTGATGCAGGTTCCGGGTACCTACACATCATCACACATGCCGCGTTTCATCATACACCCCTACATTCGCAGTCATCAGCTTCCGCAGCTGAGCCACGCGGCCACACGCAGATTGAGGGCAGCCCGGCGTCAAGCCACCCCACCGCTCTGACACGTCACCACCTGTCCCCCGCCAGTCATCCGGCGGCACTGCAGCACAAAGCCCCCCACTTGACAGCCTGTGCAAGCTCCACCTGTGAGATGCTAGTCTGTTCAACCATTGCATGCGGCCGCACGTATGGGGCTGCCACTGAGGAGGTGCTTCAAATGTGAAAGCTTTGTTGTGACAGTCCTCGGCGTCGCAGCCTTATCTTGTCCATCATGCCTACTGTGCCGGGTCCGCTGGAGGCCCGCCAGCGACACGTCACGCACGCACGAGCGTAAAGGTAAGCTATGTCGCGGCGCGGGCCCCTCGATGCCTGAGTCCGGAGCACACATAGCACCCTACTTCAACAGGGCACACGCTTGAGACGTCAGCGCTACCGTGGCGGTGCGCCATGTCGATCGCCACGCTGTGGCCGACATTTGCGCGGCGATTTCATCTCCGCTGAACACCGGCCGATCCGCCGCCGATCGACTCTGCATCTGCCGCCCGCGACGCGGTCCCGGCCCGCGTTCAGCAGCGTTAGGTCATCGGGCCCCATCACATACAACATAACATGATATTCATCCATTATATGAGGGTCTAGTGTGTGGACGCCAGCCCTCAGAACGGTGCATGGCAACCCAACATTGTCCTGCAGGCCCCGCGCGCTGCGCGTGCTGCCCGCTGCGCTGCTGTGGCTACTCAAGCTCGTCGCGGTGTTCCTCCACATGTGCGCGCTCATGCTCGGCGCGACCGTGCGCGCGGGGCGGCCGCAGCTGATGCTGATCCAGTCGCCGCCGGCGCTGCCGGTGCTCGCGGCGTGCGCGCTCGCGCGCTACTGCTACGGCACTGCCACCATCATCGACTTCCACAACCTCGCGTACACGCTCATGCGGCCGCTGCCGCCGCCGGACTCGGACCGCTCGGAGCTCGGGCCGCAGGACTCCTTTGCGGCACGCCCCCCTCCTCCCCTGTGTCACAGCCTCGCCTGTGTGAAAGCGTCTCCTGTGTTACAAGGACAAAGACGGCGAGGGGCAGCACAGTGAAAACACAGCAAGCACCGTCAGCACACAAACACCAATCAGCCTCGTCTGTGTACCAGCCTGTCCAGAGTCATCGCCTCTCCTGTGTAAAACAGCCTCTCCGGTGCGACAACCTCTCCTGTGCACCAGCATGCATCGACCAGCATGCATCGACCAGCATGCATCGACCAGCATGCATCGACCAGCATGCATCGACCAGATCATCGCCCCTCCGGCCCCTCCGTGTGCCTCTCTGATGGTGAGCCTGATGGCGTTTGCGTGCCGGCGCCACCCCCGAGTTGTTTGAGTATCTGCGAGTCCTTGCGGTGTCAGGACGGTCTTTTGCGGAAGGGCCGTAGCAGCCGGCGCCGCCTGTGCTGCCGCCTGTGCTGCCGCCTGTGTCGTTTGTCTGCCTCCCTGCAGGTCCCTGGTTCCTAGTCCCGCCCGGGATCCCGGGCATGCTCCCTTTCCGCATCCCGCTGTGTCTGCATCCCGTTGTGTCCTCGTGAAGATTCACGCGCAGCTTCTCACTCCCGTGGGTGGTCCGATTCAAGCCGCACGCAGCATCCATCTGCATGCACAACCGCTACACAGCTTATCCATGTATCTTGTGCTGTTGCTCCTCTGCTGTGCAACAGCCACGGTGCCGCTGCTGCCATCACCTTCCCCTGGGCCTCGTCTCAGAGCTGGCCGCAGCGCCCACCTCCCCCCCCCCCCCAGTCCTCGCTCGCGGCTCGCGAACGTAGGACTATGGAACGCTATCATGGTGCAGTAGGTCAGACCATCGTCACACCATGCCACCAGGCTCTTTCAAGTAGCCGCGGCGAGGTGCAGGTGCAAGTCGCGGGGCGGCAGGAGCAGGTGCTCGCGCGGCAGTGCGACGGCGCGCTCACCGTCTCCCGCCGCTTCCAGGAGTGGCTGCGGGACCGCTGGGGCGTGCAGGCGCGGGTGCTCTACGACACAGCGCCCCGCTTCTTCCGCCCGGTGTCCGCCGCGGAGGTGCGCTCCGTGCTGTGCTGCGTGCTGTGCTGGGGGTAGTGCGGCCCCGTTTCCCTGCTGTCCCTCTGCTGCCCCATGCGCGTGAACGAGATCATCAGGCAGTCGCACGCACGCGCCAGGGACACGAGCCGGGCGCTCTTGTTGCTGAGGCTGACGTGGTCGCGTGTGTGACTAGCCTGGCAGATGCAGCGGGACGTGGCCTCCTGAACTGTGCGCGATCGTTTTGGGAGGGGCCGCATCTGATTATCCGCCTGCGAGTGCACGGCTGGTACTATAGTTGTGGCGCAGCGAGGCCTCCAATCTCTTTCGTTCTGTCTGCCTGTCTTTCTTTCGTTCTGACGATGGTGTTGCCGCCATCAAGCCCTGTGAACCGCCCCCTTTTTTTCTGTTTTCTTTTTAAATGCCTACGTTTGCGAGCCCCACGAGAGCGCCAGGGTGCCTGCGTGCAGCTCCGAGACGAGGGGCGCGCGCCATGGCCGCGCCATTGTCCTGGCGTGTAATGCATGACATGCATGCAGGCGCACGAGCTCTTCATGCAGCTCAAGGAGTCCATGCTGGACAGCAGTCCGCCGTGCGCGCCGTTCATCCGCGACGCGTATTACCGCGGCGCAACCCCTGTCACCACGAGCGGCGGCAGCGACGGCGCCGCCGCGTGGCGGGGCCGCCCCCGCCCGTTCCTCATCATCAGTAGCACCTCCTGGACCCCGGACGAGGACTTTGGGGTGCGCTGCGCTGTGCTGTGCTGTGCTGTGCTGTGCTGTGCTGGGGAATGTTTTGGGCTCGGCGCTGACCAGCAAGCTTGTTTGAATGCTGCTGCAGAAGGCGTGCGAGCAGGACCGCAGGCTCGAGCTGTTGTTGGCGGATCGTGCTGAGAGCGATGTATTGTGTCGGCGACAGTCCGCCGCAGTTGACCGCCGCATCTGTTGATGCGGAAGGCCGAACCCGCCCGGAACGGGCTGTGGTGACGTGCAGATACCGCCACTCATGCCCTCGCCCAATGCCAGTTTTTCGTGTTCTTTGAGAGTATACCTTACGTAAAATTCGCACAGCCACGCTGTACTGCTCACACCCCATGCGGTCGCCTCTGGCACTCTCGGCCGGTGCTCATCCGCACCTCTCGCCTAGCAACACAAAACTCCCGCTCTCCTGCATCCACTCAACGATGCAAGTGTCAACGCCTGCCCGCACCCACGACCCAGCCGAAGCTTGTGACACCAGCTTCAGCCCTGGTGATACAGGGCGCCTGCTTCTTGTGTTGTATCAGACGAATCAATCATTTTGGCGAAAGATAGGAATTCTTCATGGACGCTGGAACATCACGACACTCCATTGCGCAGCTGTGCGCAGGTCACCGGACGTGTCATGCCTCTTTGGATTCTCGAGATATAGCAGCAGCGTTGGGCTGCCTTGATGCAGTCCCAGTGCTGTTGTTCAGGGATGAATTGTAAGTATCCGGCTCTAGTCGACGTGATTGTGTGGCAGTGCTACACGACCCAACACTGCGGGAGGCCGCATGCTGCCCCACCAGGCACAGCACCCTGTAGAGTACACGACAGGCATATGCCGATCCGAGCACACGCACAAACCTCAACCCGGCCCCCACACGCATTAACCCCCCTGTGCGGCAAGGATCACGTTGATAAGGCATCCACATGCATGCAGGTCCTCCTCGAGGCATGCATCCGCTACGACGAGGCATGCGAGGCCGCGCAGGCGGCTGCGGCGGCCCCCGCCGGCTCCGCGCCACCGCCGCCGCCGCCGCTGCCGCCGCTGCTCGTCGTGATCACCGGCCGCGGGCCGCTGCAGGCCGAGTGGCGCGAGACGCTCGCGCGGCGGCGCCTGCGCCACGTCAGCTTCTTCCTCGTCTGGCTGTCGCCGGAGCAGTACGCCACGCTGCTCGCGTGCGCCGACCTCGGCGTCAGCCTGCACGCCTCCTCCTCCGGGCTCGACCTGCCGATGAAGGTGTCCGACATGCTGGGGTGGTGCGTACACCGCTGTGGGCCGCCCGTCGGCGATGTTTGCTTATTTTTATTCTTCTATTCTTTTTTGTATTATTTTATGTTTATTTATTATTCAATACTCATTTGTTTTTTTCAGCCAGTGTATTTGTCGCTCAGTACGTACAGCATTCAACACAGCACACAACGTAGCAGGAATAGCATATGTATGATGGAAATATGTGTATGTTACTTACGCCTACGGTATGTGTGTGGTTCAATTCAACGGGGGCTCGTGCGTTCCGTCCTGCAAAAATTGTGTGACAAACTTTTCAGGCAAGACAGGCAAGGCGCGTACCGCCATGCTGGCTGTAACTGGTCTCGGCATGCCGTGCGGCCCGACCTTCGTGTCCACCGGTGCACATCCGCACATCATCTGACCATATGCTGACCCTGCGCGTATTGCTCGGGAGCCCGTGTGTGCGCGCGCTGTGCTGTGCTGTGCTGTGCTATGCAGACGCATGCTGTGCTTGTAGTGTTCACACTGCTCGCCCTGAGCCCGGTCGGGCGGACGCATGCTGTGCTGTGCTGTGCTGTGCATACGCATGCTGTACTGTGCTGTGCAGACGCATGCTGTGCTGTGCTGTGCTGTGCAGACGCATGCTGTGCTGTGCAGTGGTCTGCCGATCTGTGCCGTGGACTACCCCGCCGCGGCGGAGCAGGTGACCCCCGAGGAGACAGGGGCGCTGTTCAAGAGCCCGGGCGAGCTGTGCGGCGCGTGGACGCGGCTGCTCGCGGCGGACGCGGCGGCGGAGGCGCACGCGCGCGGCCACAGCGCGCAGCACGCGGCGATCGCGGCGACGGTGCGGGAGCGGCGGCAGGAGTGGGGCTCGCAGTGGGGGGCGGTCGTGGCGCCGCTGGTGGAGGGGCTCGCGCCGCGGCTGCGGAAGCGCTCGCGGTGAGGCGCGCGTGGCGCGCCTGCTGGGGATCACGTTCACTTGACGCCCGGCCGTCACGCAGCGGACGTGAGCCGGATTCGGCGCGGGCGTGGTGAGGACGTGAGATTGATGACAGGCAGAGGTACAGGTGGAGCGCCTGCTGGGGGGGGGGGGGGGGGGGGGGGGATTTCACTTGACGCCCAGCAGTCGCGCAGCGGACGTGAGGCGGATGTGGCGCGGTGCAGAGGTGCAGAGGTGCATGAGGTGCATGAGAGCACCCTGTGGAGCGGGCAGCACACTATGCAGCAGGCGCGATGTCGCACATGCAGCGCGCGGACACGGTCGTGCTGACTCAGATGTGGTGGCTGTCAGCGCCACTTGGAGTCGATGTGTGGGGGACTGTGCGACAGGTAGGCACGGCCTTTTTGTTTCGAATCGTGGTGACAGGGGTGGGGAGCCTCTGTGTGCTGTTTGATCCTGTCTGGGCACCTAGCTTTCACATGCCATGTTCGCCGGCCATGCAGGCAGCTCCGGGATTTGAGGTGGGTTAGTAATCACGTCGCAGCTTCGTTGTTGCACTTGCACGTGTTGGAGCTGACTTGCAAGATGTTGACTCTAGTGCAAGGTCATGCCTGTGATCTGGAAATCAGGCCGGTCTCTTCCGATCTACCAGTTGCAGAGGCCTAGGCCATGCCATCAAGCCACCTTACACACCTGTACCAAAGGTATGTGTGCCTCCATGGCGGCACCATGCCACCATAGTCTGCCAGCAACCAGTGGCAAGATGGTGTGGCGTGGTCATAATCAGGTTCCATGGTCAGTCAATTTCCATGCCGTCCTGCGAGGTGCATGTGTAGCCAGCCAGCTAGTGAGCTAGTGATCATGTCTGGAGAGGTTGACATGATGCTGGTGTCATGTGTCCAGTCGACATCAGATGTTCTCCCACTAGATCACTGATGCACTCAAGCTCAGCTGAATGGTCACTGATGCTGCTTGGATGACATGGACCTACGGGGTCTGCGGTTTGTTAGGAGCAGTTTGTTAGGAGCGCTGCCGCTGCCTTAGCACTAGAAACTCTGGAAGCTGCCTGTGGTCCCTAACGCTGCAGTATTGTTCAGTATATGCCTACCAGAGTCTACAGGTGCATATTGTCTTGCATCTAGGAGACTTTCATGCAGCCCTGCTCTTTTTTGGACCCATATCCTTTTCTACTTTTCCTGTTTACAGCCTCCCCCAGTGAAGAATCGAGTTAGGCTGTGCATTGCAGTTCGATCGTCACCACACGGTGCTCAACTTCCTCCGAAGCATCAGAGACGTTGCATGTCGTTCGAGCCACGTACTCACTCCTGCACCATATGTGCTTCATCAGGCCATCTCCCAGGCAGTCACACAGTATCCTCGACCTGTGCTGGCTGGACCCACATGTGTTCTAGCAAACTTTGACACACATGTGGCCACATGTGAGTCAAAGTATGCTAGAACATGCGAGGGTGCCATATGCTGCCCCATGCAACAGCTTATCTAGTCAGGAACAAGTCCTTGGCAGTTTGCTGTGTCACCTCAAGGGCACAGTGTTGTGCGGCCTCGTGCGAGCCTGAAACATGATCAGCAGCAGCCACCTTATCCTCTCCTGCAGGTATCCTGGAGCCATGGAATCCTGGACCCTCGCATATCCCACATCTTCTTTATCTCCTTCATCACATCTGCCCTGATAGGCTGTTGCACGTGTGCCCCCATGAAGGTGCATGGCGTGCATATGCCGTTCACCAACCTCGCTGGCTGGTGTATGTGTTTGCACTGGACAGAGGCCGGGCTTGCTACCGGTTCTCGGAATCCATTCTCTAGCCCATCCACGCATTCATGGCACTAGGCCTGGCACGAGCTCGTACCACAGCCCTACCGGCAATGAAGCCCCATACGGAGCACATGAGCATTCAATTTGCACAACGCCACACTCAACCGGCGCAGAGCATTCGCCACAAACACACTGTGGCACACCACACCACTCTGAGACGCAACCTCCGCCAGCCAATTAATATGTGCCATTGCAGGCTGGTGTGTGTATATCTGGCTACTCAGCCATGCTTACATGACCACCGCGGGCAGTCAGGCAAGGAGGCCTTGGGCTATGCTGAGGAAGGTGTGGTGCTAAAATGTGTCAAACTGTGCGTGGGGTGGGTCTTCAGAGCATCACTGTTGCCCTACCTGGTGCTCTGCCACTGCCACGTGATGCCCCGAGGCCATGTACGTTGTGCGGTTCGGCAGCTTCAGCCCCTAACTTCGAGTACTTATCAGATACACTTGGACGTCTACAGCTGAAGTGGTGCCTATGGGTGTGCAGCGACGGATGGCCCCTCTCCACCATCTGCTGTCTTGATCACCATGTCCAATGGGTTGAGGACGGTGTAAAAGCTACCCCCTCCGTTTCAGGAGGTCGTGGGTTCAAATCTGCGGGCGCTTTAGGGAATCAAAACGGCCATACGTAACCACCGCGCTTAGCACAGGAGGAGGCCCTGTGAGTTGCGTACAATCGTCTGAGGGGCGTTTCCAGGTGGTTTACCCCTTCGGCATATGTGGTCCCATCAACTCGGAGTTGTCTATGTCCAATAGGATACGGCTCAGTCAATTCAGATTCACTTAACTTTACCATCTGATCATCAGATGACGTCGCCTTGTATGTTGCTATTGCGTCCCGGCCATGCCAATGTGAATTACCCTACATCTAGCTGTGATGAATGATCGGAATGACATATGATATTTTTTTCATCATCCATGAAAGGACAGTTTCTGTCAGGGATGGCCTTCACCGCTCTGGTCAGTATGGTCGTGGACCCTGTAACTCAGAATGGCCTACAGCACACCAGAGCAGGCCAACCGTGCTTACACACAACCATGCTGACATATTGCGCTACAGAGCAGGGCTGGCTCAGTACATTCAGATGAACTTTATGTTACAGCTCGAATGTGTTCATTGTGTATTTCCTAATGTGCACTTGAGTCTTGCATCACTCGCTCATCCTGTGCGTGATGCAGCACACTCATCCGCAGATGAGCGCTAATCATATACTCTTTCCTTCACTGCTATTTGACGACACGAGCATGGCACATCCAGCAAAACGCTACAGCCCTCCGCATCCACACGCCCATACTGACACGACATCAACGCTCCCATATGCCTCCAGCTCGGCCCCCTGACCAGCTCCCCTTTCATGGCAGCACCAGAGAGTGCCGCACGCCTCCCAGCCCACTCCATTCGTACTGAATCGTGCTGCATCTCCGAATCAGTGCAACTTGCAATGCCCCTGGAAACTATCCCATGCATCCCGGAAACATGCCACTGTCAACTGAGCCTGCAGACAGCTGGTGCGCAACAACGCCAGCCTTCGACACAAGCCTCACACAGTGCCAGCGCGCAGTTTAGTTCCTATCTCTACCTGAGGAGATATCTACTGTTGTTGTACTGAATCAGTCAGGTCCTCGCCTGCGCTCATCCCCAAATCAGCTGCACCGCTGAAATTGTAAATCTCAATTACGGACCTGCACCAAACACATGCCCGCACAGCTTCATAGCAGTGCAAGCCCATGGCGCATTCTCACATCAGCAGCCACATCACGCCCCATCGCCACACAACCCGCCATACCGCAGCCTCCACGCTGAGCACTCGCCGGCACAGAAGCGCGAAGCAGACACTTGTGCACACGCATCGGTCCCGAACATCCGCCGTGGACCGCCGCCTCGCCGACCGGGTGACCGAATTAACGTGATACTTGCCTCACAGCGCACCATCAAGCGAAACCTGAATCTGCCACAGAAAACATCTCATCCGCCACAGCCACCTCATATCTGACGAATTCGACCACACACACACGCTCCTGCTCACGGTGGCCCCCGCCGGTGCCCTCCCCCTCCGCCGGTGCCAGGCGTAACCTTCTCCAAACCAGTCTGACGAATGCTGTCACCGGCTGCACCAGAGCCAAGGCCGCAACGGAAGCAACGTCACCGCGACCCAACGCCCTGGTGCCCGTGGGGGGGGGGGGGGGCTTAGGCGCCGCAGTAGCGTGCCGCGAGCTGAGGGGGTGGGAGGTCTGTGAGGATGTCAGGGTTGGCCGCGAGGTGCTGCCGTACGGTCGTGCGGCGGTCGGCGAGGTACGTGTGGTCGAGGAAGCTCGCGTGCGCCTCCGGCGACAGCGCCTTCGCGGCGAGGGCGCAGTGGCGCAGGTACGTGCGGCATGGCAGCACGGCATCGTCTGCGCCCCTGCAACACAGTGGGGAATGTGGGGGCCACGGGATATAATTACTTGGAAATCGGGACGTCCTGGCGGGCGATGGGACGGTGATGTGACCTACAAGTGACCTGAAAGATAGTTGTGCCTTCTTGTGTTGGGCGGGGGGATGTATGATGCGACCCTGTGATAGCAGATCTGCTACATGCATGGAGTGCATGTATGTACGCATGATGGATGGCCATGTCTATTGAGACATCGGCAACTCCGGAAACACCCGGGGGGAGGATGTCGGCGTATGCGGCCCTGGTGCTGCGGAGCTGCTTGTGTGCGGAGCTAGGAATGGGGTCGTGAGGCGTTTACGTTGTCATGCGTGTACAGCAGGGACTGCCAGCACGCCGTTGCTGTCCTCCCGTAGCAGCGGTCCCATCCCCCAACTGGCCAATCTGGAGCCATTCTCAACAGAATCAGTGCGCATGAGGGCCAAAAAGGGCGCACGCAATGGGACGAGGGGTGGGAGAAGGGATGGGGGAGGGGGATGAGTGATGGGGAGACGACCGGGGCTGCTACTGCATGTCACATGTCGAATGTCAATGGGGCGGCAGATGGGTGGCACACCTCCAGACTTGGTCGATGCCGTGCTTGCTGTAGAGATTGTCAAAGACATGCGGTGGGCAGCGGCGCTGCTTGTAGTCCTCGTCTGATGGGAAGGAGTGGCACACCACCTGCAGCGGGAACCGTCCACATGGAATTCGATGAGGGCAGAGGGGGCCACGGCACAGCTGCCACACACAAGAAGATCCAGAATACAAAGCAAATAAAATATCGCTTGTGCGCCTATGTTGATGTGTTGAAAGGCCTTCTTGGCGCGGCTTTGGGGATACAACAGTGTTGGCATTGGGCAATAGAGACTCCAAATTAGCAGCTATGCAGATTGTGCGGTGTGGCGACTCAGAATACTGGGTTTTGGAAAGATCTTGGGCAGCCCAAATGTGGTGGCAAGAGTTTTCCAGACGGCACGTACCGATAAGCGTTCGCTGAGGTCTCCGTCTAGACTCTCCGTGTTGACAGCCAGGAAGCGGTACTCGCATTCACGTTGCAGCCAGGCATCGACGGCTTGTGGCGTTTTAGGCGTCTCAAACACCGCCACGACGATGCTGTCATCGGGCGAGCCTCGCTCGACCGACAGACTCGCCATCTCCTTCGTGTCGAGCCGGGCGATGCCACTGCACACAGCGAGAACTCAGCTCGACACGGACACCCGGATAACATTGGCTGGAGCTGAGCTGTGCAGTCCGGAGACCAGAAGCGGCGGGTTCTGAGGCGTTCGATGCGTATGTGCGGGGCACAGGTCGTGTGTCCTCTGAATTGTCCTGCAGCTGTCGACTAGCCCAGTTGTGCAGCTGTGCAGGAGATTCGGGGTCGATCCGATGACCATGGTCCACAATCATGAAAGACAGACTATCGAAATTGGTGCAGACAATCGTGCCTGGTGACCTGGTGTAGCATGCACCAGCGATGTGCTACATGCAGGCCACAGACTACACTGCAGAATATGGCCGGGTATGTGAAGCAGATGTAGCACCTCCCCCAAACCAACAGTGCTACTACAACCGCGTGTCAGGTGATGTTCACATCAGCTGTCTTCCTGCTATATCAGCACAGCAAGCCACAGCCATGCTAAATTGTAAATTCTTTCTAAGGATTTCGCATGCAAGGCCGCAAACATGTGTATGCTTTTGGGCGTCCTGGCCGAGGCCGAGCGTCGGTCAGCCGAGGCACCACATCATCGCAGACAAGCAGTGTGGTGTAACGCACGCTTTGAAAAAGAAAGGTGTGACATGGGCAAACACTCTCCTGAAGCCTCTCAGCCTAGCTTGTCGAAAGTTCTGCAGCTCCGGAAACGTGAAGCGAGAACTGGTCTGTGATAGTAGTGAGCCAAATCCAACCACGGACATCATACCGTCCGCTGACTCAAGCCCTACACCACAGACTCACGAGGTTCTTGTATGCTTGTGGAACGTATCATACGCGCCTGCTCCGCGCAGTGGCCAAGCATTCTCACATGCTGACGAAGACACAGTACTAGGGCCGCGGAGTGCGAGTTGAGGCCCAAGACATAAAACGCAAGGGAACCGAAGACGCACCAGTGAGGTTATCATCGAGCTCAGATCCATGCCTGAGCGTTGGCACTACATCTTCTCGCACGCGAGGCGGAGCCTCTACCGCTGCGACATGTGCGCAAACTGCGCGTGAGCTGAGTCCAGGAGCCGGTGCCATGCTTCCGTTGACAAAGCCTCTACTTAACATAGTACCCAAATGTAGCGTTTGACGTGTTTGTAATCCGTGGAAGCGTAGACGGTTGCCACTGCTTGCGCGAATCCGTCCACGATGCACAGGGAGGTCAGCAGTACTGGTGCTGATGTAATATGGCAATGCGGCTTCAGTAGCCTTTGCAAATAGATTATATAATATGAATGGTAGAACGTGTGTAGCTCGGGCGACAGCATGCCGTGCCTCTCACGTGCAACCAATTTGAATAGTATGGCGGGCGATGCATCGCGATTGTGGCGGTAGTGCCAATTCCACGCCACTCGCCAGGTCAGGTGTATGGGCCCCATACAGGGCGACATCAAGGTCGCACTAGTTCCTGCAAGCCAGTCCGTTCCAAATATTGACTTCTGTGGTCACCCTCCAGTGCTCACCCTCCAATGACTGCTGGTTCAATAGTTGCTGAGCTATGCGTATCGCTAGGCACTCTCCGTACGCGCATTCACACACGCACACGTCCCAGACTGATGCACAAAAATACGATGATGAGGGAAGCCGGATCACGAGCTACCGCTGCGGTAGCTGCCCCCGTGGACGCACGCAGATGTGTCCAGGGCGCATGCGTATACAAGTGAGATGACACAAGACCTCCGACATGGAGGCTACCTTGCATCGAAGCGCATGAATCACGCGAATCGGAATCAAGATATCACCTGCCTTGAGTTACTGTGGATGACAGCTGGAGTGTTTGCACGTGTATTGTTGCTGGTTGTCCAGGCGGTGATGTTGTGTCGTCGGGGCTCTTGCCTGTATGTAACGAATTCCTGTCGATGGACGTCCAATGCAAAGTAGGTGTCGCATCCAGCCCTCCAGAGAAGTACAAATGCTGCACGTCATTGCTCTCGAGGCTCACACGAATGCACTTTGAGCACTCACCCCTTGCACAGGTCAGACACGGGGCCGCCCGGATCATTATTACCCCTTCCATGAATGCTACAAGCCTGGCACGAACGGTCGCTTCAGAGGAGTTCATGCTGAGCCGTAATTCATCGACGGGAGACATCTTTGAAGCTACCTCGATCGACTGTGGGAATGGTGTGACATCAAGGAAGGAAACAGGTGCCTGTGTTTGAGGGCGGAATCACATCAGAACAGTCACAAAGGGTAGACTACTGCATGAAACTCAATTCAATCACTATCTCACATGATCAGAGCCACACACTCGCAGGCAGCCGCGACAGGGTCAGACACCACACACGATCACAGCTGCAGAGAGAATCCTCTGCATAAAATTGTTGATCATAGCGGCGTCTAATGGAGGCCCTGGCGCACGACCACAACTGCCATTGCATGAGCAACTGCCATTGCAGGAGACCTCACCTCTCCGAGATACACCAGGAAGTGCCGTCTCTTGGACTTTCGGGGCCGGAAAATCTGCATCGTCGTGTTGTAACCCACAGATCCTCAAACCAAGCTGGAGCTTGGCTACCGGTGCAGCGATCACCTCCATGAACCAAATCAATCAATGAGCATATCTAACTTGTACTGTTAGCTATAAATCACGACCCACTTTACAGTGCCATGGGCTCAATACACATACAAATCCCACGCCAGGACATTATAACGAATCACATGGGAACCTGATCGTTCCAGAGCTGTGTAATTACATGAGTGTCTGAAGAATTGATTCCAGGTTACAGCAAAACTTCGTGTCTATGTGTTCACCTCTCCTCATGATGAGCGCAGTATGCCAATACAGGCAACAAGGGGAGCACTACAACAGCCTACAACAGCCCCGCCTGCCGTAGCAGAAGACCACCAGAGACATCAGCATGACGCATAATCATTGTGACAAAAGACTACGGATTCGAATTAGTCTGCACCGGGACAGGATCATGGACGCCATGTAGTTCCTGCAGCTTGTCCCATACTGGCAAACGCCGGGCCAGCCTGAACGAATCTGTCCTCAAATCATACCTCGCGGCATATTCTTTCTTTGCTTGAGCGATCGCCGCAGCGGCAGCATCAGAAAGGCCAGCCCACTGGGGCCGACGCTCCAATAAGCCTTCCAGCGACTTGTACTGTGGATTTGTCTCTTTGTCCTCCATGACGATGTCTTCACGCTTGAGCACTTGAATCACATTGAACGCTTTTGTCTTCGCAATTTTGTGCGGGAGTTGTTCTATCCGAACAATATCCCCGATGTTGCATGTGTTGTGGCTGTCATGGGCGGGGTACTTCCTGAGCATGGTTTTCCATGCTCTGTATTTATTGACCCACTTTCTGATCTCAACGATGACCACCACTGACTTCTCCATTTTGTTGGAGCATACCTGTATACACCAACAGTTATTAAAACGCATACAGACCCTGAGCTGCAACAGGGGTGGGGTCACTGTGCATACCTTGCCAATGAGTTGCAAGACCATGCTGGCCTGACTGGGGAAGGAGCAAACAACTACACGACAGCTCTATCGTACACAATCTCTTCCGCTACCGGCACCAGCGGTCCGAACAGCCAAGCGGTGCTGGAGACATCATGGACGCAAGCCGTCACCTGCCGCAGCCCTCGATGTATACACAAATTATGAACTAAAACCTTGTTGTGAGGACAAGCTGAGGTGCACAGTCTCTGAGTCATGCGCGTTCTCGCGTGTTTACCGCCCCGACTCTAACAGCGGGCTTGCAAATGATTCGAGGTGTCAGGGAATCGCCAGCAGAAATGGATCAAGGCGAGAATTCCACGAGAAAGGTGCAAATGCGATGGAGATCCCCGCGTTCGCATGCTCAGGGACCCACAAGCAAATGCGACGAAGCGGGAGAGCTGCCCGAAGTTGCTGTCTTTTGCGCGCAAGGTGGACACATCCTTGGTAAGCGCAGTGTCTCTTCTGTGGAAGGCTGGAAGATAAGGGCTCACGTAGAACTGCCTGGTCACACCCCTCGATTGCTGCATCCGAACTGCTGCCAAAGCAACGCAATCGGCGACAAGCCCAATCAGCCCCATGATCGCCGGGTCCATTGCTCTACTTACAATCAAGCTACTGCTACTGGTGCCTGATGCATGAAGAAGTGGAAGGCTTTGCTGAGCGTATTCGGAACGGGCTTGTTTTTCGTAGCGATTGCAGTACTAGACGCAATCGGCCACGAGCGAAGGCCGCACCCATTAATGTCAATGACAGCAATTTGAGCGCCATGGAGGCTCTTGAGCGGCAGTCAGATAATCTTATAGCTGCGCTGAAGCCTGACGATGAGTCTATCAGCCTGCGGAGGAGTGTCTTCCTGTTCGTTGAGAAGATTATAACCGAGTGCTTCAGTGATGCACCCGTGCGCACCTCTGCTCCGTCTTTCGCACTTGTTTCCTGGGGCAGCACACGCACAGTGCTGCCAGCACAGGCGGGACAGGCTGCCATGGCGGACATCCGCGACGCATACATTCAGCAGCACAGGCTGCTGAGCCACTGTATCTGTTCTGCTGCGTTTTCCGTGATCCAGTATCGCAGATGCGGCCTGGCCCAGCAGTAGACAAATTGACCTCAACAAGCGTGCAGATCAAGGTCCAGCTATTTGGTTCCGTTCCCATCCGAACATACCTTCCGCACGGCGACATTGACTGTACCTTCTACATCCCCTCGGAGCAGGTGCAAGATCTGCCGAACTGGGCAAATCGCCTGATGAAACATATAGAGAAGCATATCCCCTCGTCATCTTCTGCTGGAGGCGGCAGCCATTCCCGGCATCATCCAGCACCCAATGCCCATTTCCGAGGGGCACTCTCATCTGCAAGTGCCGCTGCTGCGGCAGCCACCGCTGGTGCAATGTCGCCCGCATTCACTGTCCACAGCGTCAACGTGATCCCAGCAGAGGTGACTCTCGTGAAGTGCAACATCGATGTCCCATCCCAGTCACCTTCTGCATCAATGGTCGTCGATATCAGCTTCAATCAACGTGGTGGTGTCAATGCTGCAAATTTCCTGGAGGAGGCTGACCTGTACATTGATGCTTACCAGGCCGTCCGGAACGGTGAGCCTACACCATTCTGTTTCAATGCCTAAGCTGAATCTGCTCGTTGCTCTGTTGTCATGCGCACCTCATTATGTGCATCCGAGGTGCACTGAATGCTTCGCATTGTATGCTTGAACTCAACTTGACTTCAGGATTAAATGGATGCCTGCGCTTTGCAACACTCGACCCGCACCTGCTCCAGAATAGCCGTGACCAGCTGATTCATCTACATAAAGCTACCATTGTGAGTGCCAGAAACCTGATATGTTCAACCAATCGTTGTCGACGAACCATTGTGACAGCGGTGGTACACGTTTCCTCTCTTACCAGGCCAGCTACCGCTGGCACATGGAAGGGGTCCTGTGTTCCAGGCGTGCATATCAAGACACGTGCCCAAATGCACAGAGATGTCACGATAGTCAAGCTGCTTGACGACAGTATCCATGCAATGCAGGCGATGATGGCGGATCGGGTGCTGATGTGCTCCTGGAACGGTGGCACGCTGAGACGGTGGCAGGCAACAGCACCATGGCGGCTGCAGCCAGGCCTAATCTGCTGAAACGCTGCATCATATTGGTCAAAGCCTGGAGCTACTACGAGGCCCGCGTCTTAGGGGCTCACCACAGCCTGATGAGCAGCTATGCTCTGGAGGTGATGGTGCTGTACGTGCTACTGCACTACCCCGCGCGAGCCAGCACGCCCTTTTCGCTCCTCTGCACCTACCTGCAGGTGTTTTCAGCGTTTGACTGGGGCCAGAATGCGCTGACGCTGCATGGGCCCATCCCACTGGCTGCGCTTGGTGATGGAACCTCCGCAGGTGTGCCTTCCTGGCATGGCGACATCATGCAAATCTGTTGTAATGCTCCACTCAACACTACCATCGTCACGATGTCAAACCGCAGCTCACCGGATGGCGCTGGTTCCCCTGGCATGGCGATTCGTTTGAGGGCGGTGTTTGCCTGAATTGTGCTCATGATCCCTGGCGCTGTTTGAGGATCCAAATGGCAAGTAGGAACCTGTCATATGGTATAATTTTCAAGACTGTATCAGGCCAATTGTGGCTAAGGATGACTGCTGTATGAAGCAGCTCGCCTGAGCCTGTGCAGCACTTGCAATACATGTCACGAATCGGCCCGCTCCACCTGTCCCAGCCAGCAGCTCTCCACCAATCCGGTGGCTGCCGAGTGCAGAATGCCGCGAGCCGCTGCGGCCAGACCATGGCGCCTGTGCGGAGCCGCTGATTCCGCGAGCGGCGCTCGCACGGCTCCTCAGGCACTTTGCGATGCCCCCACGCCACCGCTGGCGGCCCCGGCCGATGAACATCCTGGACCCCCTGCAAGAGCTGAACAACCTTGGGCGCTCAGTGAGCAAGGCATCGCACCAGCGCATTGTGCTCGCAATGCGGAACGTGACCAACGTGATCGATGACATGTGCAAGAGCGTGGTGCGGCACACTCCCTCTGTTCATTCACTTCCTGGATACCATGCTTCTGCTACCCAGCTTGATGCGTCCTAGCTGGACGTTCGTGCCCCATTGTAGTGCCTGTCAGATGGCCAATCAGCGCGGCGTGCCCAATGCCGATCTCTTGCGCAGATGCGCTCTCTCTGAGGCGTGGTCTGAACGGTGCATTTGGTGCGAGGAGTGACCTGTTTGGTTTCGTCAGGCTGTGCATCGCTCTGGCAACATCCGCAACACCTTACAGCGGTGCCTTGTCCCCTTGGTGCTGCAAAGTGTATTCTGTGGCGGTCGGAGCTCCCGAGAGGGTGCACGATGTGGTGCACATGTGGGGGCTGGCCAAGGCTAGAGGTTTGCGAAGTACGGCTCCGAAGAAGCGTGCGCGAGCATCTGCCAGGTCAGAAACATGCAGCTGTGTGATGCTGGAGCTTCTTGCCAGTGCCTGAAGCCCTCCCGGCACCCCCTCCGCACACGTGTGCGTCCATGAAATGCACGATCGTTCCCGTGGTGTGATCGTGTTCACGTGCAGGAGGCCAACATGGACTCCGCCGAGACGGAGTTCCGGGGCCGCCTCTTCCGCCATCGATTCCTCCTCAGCTCATACTTCACCCCCGGCAGCATGCTCACGGGCGCCACGGCAATGGCTCCGGTGCCACCCGGTGCCACCTCAGCGGCGGGCATCCCCTCTGGCACGCTGCTATATCAAGTGGGCGGCCACCCCCACACGAATGCGACGACGGCGGTCGCGGCGATGCACCTTCGGGACAAGCCGGCGCATGACGGATCCTCGCAGATGTGGCCGGGGACGGCGTACGCGCACGCGGGGGGGCCGCTGCTCCACTCCCGAGGCGGCCAAGGGTTGACTCACGACGGTGGCCAGCACGGCGCCATGGCCGTGTCGATGGCCGAGTTGCAGCCGGGCCAGACGGAGGCGATGGCCGTGCTGCGGCTTCCGGGGCGGAGCGTCCCGCAGCAGCAGATGCGGTACGCGGGGAGCGTCGGGCCACACCAGTACCTGCACGTGCATGGTGCGCCGAGCGGCGTGCGGATGGCGGGGCATGAGGCCGCTCCGCACGAGGGGGAGCATATGGGCGGTGGTCGATATGCCGGGGCTGGGCAGCACGCGCAGCGCGGCGCTCGCCGTCCGAACTCGGCGATGAGCGCGCCATCTCCAGGGATGCAGCAGATTATCCCGCCCACGCAGAGCATGCATGCAGACGCGCTGCATCAGCGCTCGATGCCTGGCAGCCCGACGGAGTGCGGCGTGGCACGCGAGGACATGCTCCCGTCATATGCAGCGGCAGCCGCGTCAGAGGCGAAGCGTGACGATGGCGGCGGCGGCATGTACGACGGGTTTCGCGGCAGAAACAGCCCGCACATGGGGCCTGCACAGGGACACCGCGCCGGCATACGGCAGCGCAGCGCAACGCAGCTCACGTTTGGCCCGCAGCCGCCGCCTCCGCCGCAGCCGAGCGGGCGCCAGATCTCGCCGGAGGGAGTGTATGTCCATGTCGACTCGAACGGTGGCCCCCACACGCAGGCGCTGCATCTGCAGCGGGGGCCGAATGGCGGCGGTGGACACACGGAGGGGGGAGACAGCCGCGGCATCGCCGTGGGGGCGCACCAGAGCGACCCACACGGGTTTCGCCAGGCAGGCCAGTACTTTGAGGTTCGGGGCGCCCCCGTCGGCTCTGGGGCGCAGCACCTGCCTGCTGCGCCGACATTCTATGTGCAGGCGCAGCAGCGCGGCGGGGCGGCGGCGACGGCGGCGGCGGCTGAAGTGCCAGCCGGCATGCAGCAGATCACCGCGATCGGCCTGCCTTCGGCTGCGGCGCAGGGTGCCACATTTGCGGGCCACCTGGTGCAGGGCACGCCGATCATGGTCGCAACCGGCCAGGGCATGCAGATGGCGCATGGCGCACCTCAGCAGCCGCATCACGCGCAGCAGCGCCCACAGCAGCAGCAGCAGCAGCGGGGCGCCGCCATAGGGGCGTCCGCCATGGCTGGGCAGCATGATGGCGGCCACACGCCGGCAGCTGCGCCGCAGCGGTCTGCCGCGGGGGCGCTGATTGACGCCCCTCAGCCAGTGCCGATCCAGCTTGGGGAGCATCAGCGAGAATTGTTCACCTCGGCAGTGGACCCGGTGTACTCTCATCTCATTCGGACGGTACATCCACCATTCAACTCTGTTGGGGTGTGACTTGGCACCGAGCTCGTCTGGCTTGCCCTGTTGTGGCCTGCCGTGTGCTCCGTGCCGTGACTGTGCCTTTGGGGCAGCGCCGGCGACGAACTGTGAAAGTGTACTGTCCAGCATGCGGCTGCAAGTGATGATCTACTGATCCAGCGTTGCTCGCTGGAGCCAGTGGCTGGTAGTGCGTGCCATGTGCCCCAGAAGCAGAGCGCCGTCACACGCCAACGTTGCTGCTACGGAAAAGCTTGCAAACTGCTATGCTGCAGCAGCCATGTTGAACGGCAGCGGGCACTGAGTTGGTAGAAACCTTGCCAAGCACATTTTTTCGTGCGAGGCTTACAAATTTGTATCGCGCAAGCGTCCAAATTCACATGTTCTCATGTCGGCAGCTTGTCACAGGTGTCGCTGTTCTTTACACACCCGTCACCGCCCTATAGTCTGAGGTTGCTTTGTCTGCAGGACTCAGCGTCTGGCAAGCGTGGCAGTGATCAGGGGGCAGCCCCTGCTGTCCGGCGCCGCGCCGCGACAGAGCCCAGCACACCCACCGGCTCACGCTCCGGAGCGGCGCAAGAGCGACGCACCGCGCCCGCCCCGTCGGGGCGGCCCCCTAGCCGCCCGCTCAGCCGCCACGCGTCCAACACGACGCTGAGCAGTGCAGCGCCCGATGCTCTGCGCCACGGTGGACATGGCAGCCGCCACTGGGGGCAGCCGTCAGAGGGGTCCGGAATGGATTTGTCCTACGCGCCAGCGTGGTCAACAGCGCCGGGCTCACCCACGGCCGAAACATCCGGCGCGCTGTACGTGGACGCGCGGCAGGACTCCTACCAGAGCTCGCAGGATGACCTCACGCAGCACTCCGGGAGCCTGTACACCGCAACGTCCGCGCTGTCACAGTTCGTGCAGGGGAGCGTCAGCGGGGCGCAGTCCGATGCGGCACACACACCGCGCAGCAGCGCCGCGGCGAGTGCGATGGCCGCACTGACGGCGGCCGGTGCCGCCACAAGCCGAGAGGCGCTGCTGCGTTCGATGGCGGCCGTGCCGGACGCTGGCGTGCGGCAGTACATGCCGGCGGACGCGCAGCCCAGCATGCATTATGGGCCGCAGCATGGGGGGCCGCCGGAGCGCGGCGCAACGGCGATGGAGATTGTATCCGGGGCTCTGTCAAAGCCGAATGCATGGGCGGCCGGGGCGCCGGCGTGGGAGCGGGACGGGCTGCCGCAGGGGCAGGCGCAACTGCCGAACGGCACCGTGGCAATGGGCCTCCCGATACACCAACCTGAGATGCACTACCATGCGCAGTACAGCATAGGTGATAGATACGATCTGACGCGAAATCATTACGCGGGGAGCCGGGGGGGCCACGGCGGCCGACTAGCGCACCATGGCGATGCGATGGGTGGGGGCGGGCGAGGGCGGGGGGAGTACGGTGGAGGTGGGTTGGAGGGCCCTGGGCGTGGCGGGCGGCACAAGAGTGGCCGGGGTGGAAACAAGATACGATCCAACTCTGCCGGGTCATTCGGGGGCGGCCGCGATGGCGGCGGCAATGGCGGCCGGGGCCATCGGCACGGTGGGCGTGGGGGGCACCAGCAAAGTGCGGAGCGTCATGGGGCCGGGGGCCCGGGGGGTAGCGACCGCGGGCCGGCGCCACGTGGTCATTCTAGCCAGGGACCAGATGCAGGGCGGGGCGTCGCTGCGGTGGCCGCGCATGCCGCGGCGGCTCCGTCTGCGGCTCCGGACCCGCGGCTGCTGTTGGACAACGCGCAGCAGTTCCCGGCGCTGGACGGCGGCAGCACGACGAGCCCGCGCGCTGCAATGGCAGCCTCTGTTGCTGCGCAGTGGCCCGCGAAGGACCGCCTGGCCGCCGCGCCCGCAGCGCCCGCCCCAGTGGTGGCCGCACCAGTGCCTGACGGCGCACACAGCCTCGCCGCGAGCGGTGGGGGTCTCGGCGGTTCCGGGCGGCTGGTGCCGGAGGCAGAGCCGCCGGTACCGCCGTCTCCGCCACCACCCCCGGCAGAGCCGCCGATGAATCCCCCTCTGGCTCGCGCGTGGAGCGATCAGGTGCGGGAGCGCTATGGGGCAGGTGCACGGGGTGGCTCAGAGGTGGGGAGCAGGCCCCCACCCCCGGTGCATGGTGCTGCCGATGGAGCCAGCGGCCGCCAGGCTGCGCCTCCGGCGCAGCGCAAATCTGCATCGTCGTGGAGCGATATTGCGCAGACGCCAGCCGTTACCGGGTCGCCGCAACCGCGTGGTGGCGGCACACGTGGCGGAGGCAGCTACACCGCCCCTGCTCCAACGAGTGACACCGGGCCGGTGCGGCAATGGCATGTGGCGGGCGGGCGAGCCGGCACGGGCGCGTATGGCCGCATGGGTGGCGGCCGCCGCGGCGGTTTCAACGCACATCAGCCATACCCGGCTGCGTACGGGCCGAGTCGGGTGAGTTACCACGCTGGGGGGCCTCCACGGCGAGGCCGCAGCGAGGAGGGGGGCCCACGTCCGTCGGACGCTAGGTCCAACGCCAGCGCCGGCCGGTAGCGGCAAGCCGGCGGAGGTTGCGGTGGTTTAATTCATGGTGGTTTTCTGTGGGTTGATTAAACGAATGCATTCTTGGGATCAGCTCGGCGGTCGCTGCGGCTGTCGAAGTGTGCTGATGGAGCGATTGGAGCTACTCTGGGTGTATGCGCACCTGCAGAGACACAGAGTCTTTGCCAGATCTCTGCGGCACTGTGTGTACGGTCGGCTATTAACTTTTGAGCTGAGACCTGGGCTTGTGGTGCGGTCTGCTCTGCAGGAAGATGGCAATGTGCTGATGCTGGCTGAGCGGCTGCGAATGTGGAAAAGAGTACCGGTGGTGTACGAGTCCTCAGTACATCCTCTGATTCTACAGTATCTGCAGTGAACATGACCTGCACAGGTGTGTGGGATCCGAGGCGGCAACCTTGAGTTTGACAGCAGTTGAGTGTAAAGCACATGCAAGGCAAAGCATGCTGACGAATGAGCCAGCCTTGTAATCTCTTGTGATTGTGTGGTGTGTCAAGCTGGACTTGTGAGGCTGCTGTGTGTAGATTTGTGCGATTGCAGCAGGCTGTGGTTTCATTCACAATAGAACATACGGCACTGGCACGATTTCTGTCACAGCTTGAGGCCAGCTTGTGCAGCATGAGTGTGGGGAGCTGGTGCAGTCCACGCAGCGGCGTCAACACAAACAGTTTTCGGCCACCGCCATGTGCAGGCGATCTTTTCAAACCACCATCTCAGACCCTGAAGGATGTTGTGTTGGACAAGAGGCTAGATGTGAGCCACCTTGTGCTTCGGTTGTGCTTCCAACCGAGTCGCAGTTCTGAGGCACACCTGCGACCGACGTTTATCATCGAGGTCTGGTGCACACCAAACCTCGATCAATTGCGACACACATGGCGGCACTTGGCCCAAAGCATTCAACAACGGCTCGGAGAGTCAGGCAGGAAGGCTGCCATGCCTGTGTGCTCCCAATTTCAAGTGGTGTGCACTACAGTGTACGTATGTTGTTGCGCCTGGTGCAGCACATGCCAACCTTGGCTGTAAGCAGTGGCACTTGTCTGTGGGACAAGTGTTGGGTCGTCGGACCCAATCATATGTAACAATTCCGAATAATTAGCTATGATTTCTGGCTGGTAGCACTACAAATGCTGCAAAGCGACCGAACGCTGTGTGGGACAGTCCCACACTACCCTTGTCCCGAATTACTTGAGCATTCAATGTTTGCCACAACATACACTCCAACAACACTTCGAGCGTTCGTGAATCCCCCCACAGCTGAAGCCGCCGTCAATTGCATGAGTGTCCCATATCCATTATACTTCAAATCATGTCATCGCATCTTCACAAGTCTGCACCTGCTGCAGCTGCAGTCTGTTCAACCCCACACACTCAAAGATGTGACAGTCGCGTCCAAAGGGTGCGCCACTGGCATGAGCGCGCAACGTGGAGGTGGACACACTGAACACACATGTTTCCATGATGAGACTCAGGTTGGCGGTGTCGAACCGTTTGACAGGGAGGTTCTGCGAGGTTTCTGATCACCCATGAGACACACAGAAGACTTCCCTGGGACCGGCTTGCTCTATCGCTTGACACATAGTGACTTCTGGCGTCAGCACCGGCTGGTACTACTCAAGTGGTGCACGTATGTGTTACAAGGACAAAGCCAGCGAGGCAGGTAGGTGCACGTATGTGTACGCGACATGAGATCGCATTTCGGATATTCCGATCAGCTGAAAAGTATCCGGTGTGAAGCTGAGTAGTTGATGGCGTGCCAAAGTAAGCTGCATCGACTGCACGGACTAGCGGTGATTCGGTAACAGCATGAATCTCCAGTGCTTGGGAAGTCGTCGCTTGCAGCCAGCCGGTGCTTGCGGCAGCTGCACAACTTGTACATATCATATTTCTTTTATCTAGTCGTGCTTCAGGCACAACAACTATCAGCGATGTGTTTTTCGCCGGCCTAGCAGCTGTGACTTTTTGCACAGCCACTCCCGAGCAGTACGTGTTTGAGCTGCCAAAAGCGATGCAGCGGAAGGCATCACAAGCATTTACTGGTTTGTTGCGGCTGCTGCGTGCCTCGTCATGTGTGGGCAAGCGTGCTCTTCAGGTTGTTGCTCTGCACGTCTCACGAGCTGGCTTTGGGCCTGGTGAGGCAACGGCCTGCCTATGTGAGTACACTCAGCTTGAATGGACAATCAAATTCGCTCGTTGATGCACTGCAGCATGCTGCGTCTACATGTGTGCAACATTTGTTGTTCACCATGCAGATTCGTGCTACTGTAAAACCAGATTTACAAAAGGTCTCAAAATCTATGCTCAAAATTCAGTTCCCAGTTGGCTCGACGTTTCGCAACAATGTCGAATGTGGTACAAACGATGTTAAGGATGACTGAACCGTGTGGAGCCACTGTTGTTGCAGTTCATGCAGTGTTTATGTGCGTGATGACATAGCCAGAACCAGCGTCGAGGGCCATGTGCAGTTTGATCAGACACATCAGCATCACAACAGCATTCCCATAGTCAGTTCACCTCGCAATCGGTCAGCCAGTGTGACTCAGCCTCCACGAAGACTCCCATTATCTAATACCATGTTCTGCACCACCCCAAGGCCCGTTATTTCACATACGCACACATCTGTTTTTGATGATCTGGACACATAGCATCGAGTGTGCAGGCGATGCAAGTGCAATTGGACTGTAGTACCTCATGCGGTCAGTACACACTAGTCGTGTGGTAATTTCGGAGCTGTTGTGAAGTCGATGCTTTCTGTGACTCCTATCATAGCTGCAGACATGAACGTGCTATAGCTCAGCTCATTCCTGCAGTTTGATTGCTCCACTTCCAACTTTGTCCCCTCAGGGTCTTTGTGCAACTTGTTGACAGACTCACAATACGCGGTGCCTAGCCCTGCACAGACGGGGACATCTTGACGTCACCGGCATCTGATGGCATACTCTAGTTTGCAAGAGGTCATCACATTTTGCCATGCTGACTGCCAAGCTGCCAACGCTGCCTCCGCTGCCTCCACGCACACCATACGTACAGGGCGCCAGGATGAACTCAGCCAACATCCGTATCGGAGCTAGTCAGCTCTGCATCACCAGGACCGCATGCTGTGCCCCGAGCATTCTGATTGTGAATAAGCGGCAGCAGCCACAGCAGCAGATGCAACGGGGGTGTGCGACCCAAACGGACAAACGATACTGGAGGTATGTAGCATCATCGCCCTGGTATGTTGAGCTTGGAGAGACGATGATGAGGGAGCAAGGAACGCACTTTCACCACAGTCAATGATTTCGTGGTCATCTTTCCACCGGAAACCATATGCACGCGCTCCGCGATACTTTTTTTGACGCCACTTTGTGAACGAGAGAGCAAAAATTCCATAATGCACCACTGCAAGTGCAGTTTGGTGAAAGCAGTCCTTGCCATTTTTGGCAAACACGAATGTGCTGGCAATGCCATCGTCAGCCATACTACCAATGTCATGATTTCCAGAGTCTTCTGCGTGTTGCTTCAGATTAGCAAGCTCTTCGCAGAGTAAATCATTTTCAGCCTTGCCGTCATGATTTCCCTGGTCCGTGTTGATGAAACCTTGCCGCCCATAGAACGTTTTGTACCGGTCATTAAAGGTAGGCTGCCCAAAGTACAATGAAGATTGGACTCGGCGGCGGTGGGGCCTCTCCAAGGACACGTCATCCACCCTGCAGGCTGCGGCTTGAATAGCACCAAATTTGTACTTGAAGCCATCACGTGGCAAGGCCCCCAGGTGATGCATGATCATGCTTGGCGACGTCGAGTAGGTAACACTGTTCCGGGCATCAAAATCCCGTGCCACAATGAATTCGTCAATATCCAGGGGGATGACCAAATCAACATCTGAGTGCTTGTCCAATATGCCGTGCATCGTATCTGTCAGCAACTGATGCTTCATGATAAAGGGGCCGTCAAATCGAATAATCGTGACCCCCAGTCTCTCGGCAAAAGACAGAAAATTCAAAACGGGAAGTGAATTACTGTTGTGGTCAATAACATAGATACTGGCAAAGCCGAAAATTCTGCCATGGTATGAGATCCAATCGGCCAGCAAGTCTTCCTCATTTTGTTGGAACACAACCAATGCAGCCCTGCCCGAGTTCGTGGAGTCCAGAGACAGCAATTTGCGTTCCGGAATTCCTGCAACGGCGATCGATGATTGCATGATAGTCGATTTTTAGCATATTGGATCATGAGCTCTGCCGCACAGTTGTGCCTTGGTCTGTGGCAGACAACATGCGACACAGGACGGGGCGACACCATTGTCGTACGAAGGGTAACGTCCTGTCCTGAGTGAAGCTAGAGATAACGCGTCTGAGTCATGCCTGGCTGCCTCGCGCTCCCCAGCCTCCGCAGCCCACGACGATGGCACCAGGCCCAGTGTGATGGCTGCGAGCAGAAGTTTGCCGACACTGGACATCCGGAAGCCAGGCATAAATGATTGAATCAGTCCTTCAGCAAGCATTGACGTTGTTTAGCATGTTTTGTGACAGGAGGGTGAGCATTTCAGTCTAGAATCATAAACCGTGCGTGTGGAGCGCACGTTTGCGGGCTGCAGCTTTCGGGCTGATAGTGCTACTGTAGATGTACGTACCCGAGATTCACTTCTGTTGGCTGCTATTCTCGTCACTTGGCTTTGGGCATCTGTAGTCTGTGTCAAGTGAATTGTGTGAGGCAGCAATGTCTATGTCGAGCTTGCAACTCGCATGATGACGTCGCAGCTAAAAACACAACAATCCACGATTGCGCAGTTCCGATCAACTCAGTGCATTAGAAGCGTTCAGCGCGTATGCCTTCTGGCTGAGTGTCACAACATCAAGGATACACGATATTCAGTTTGAGCAATGCCTGCTGTGGGTCACGATCAATCATCTTACGTGTGTTACAGGCTTCGCACAATATGCGAGGTACGTTGATCAATCGAGCAGCTTCGGGGACTCGCCTCACGTTGCATGCGTGTATCTGCTTTGCGGGCGCCGCAGCACAATGCATGCAGCCAGGCCAGGTAAAGTGGCCGCAAAGCACTGCAGTCAGTGGGCCTGGTATGGATGCACATCGTTCGTGTCATTGGCGGTCTCCCGGATCACTTCAATGGTACCAGCACACAGGAACTGAAGAGCAAGCTTGCTGCGACGGTGCACCAATGCCGGAACATACCTGGGCACCGGCGCGCCTTCGTGAAAAACATGTTCACTGAACTCCCGTATGATGCGATTGCCACTGCGGCCAACCAGGGCTCGGCTCTCTACACTGGCACCTGTGACATCACCGCGTGGAACGTTCACCTCCGCAGGAGCGCCGTGGTACCGTCTACAGGGTCCTCCCCGCCGCAATGCATCCGCACCGCCATGCCTCCCCTTGTCCCGGCCCTCCTCTTCGAACTACACCACACATTCGTCAAGGTCGGTAACCAGGTTCGGCGACGACCCCGTGGCGCGGCCATGGGCGGCTACATCTCCCCTGCAATGGCCATGGTGTGCATTGCCAATGGGGCATTCCCTCCATGCCCGCCTCGGGCCACAGCTAACCAGCCGCATCGCAGGTCTCAGGTATGTCGATGACGGTATCTTCATTGCCTGCTCTGAGCACCCCGCGCACACCACCTCGCCGTGAATGCCGCACCCGACGCTGCGTATCCCGTGGGCATGCATGGTCTGTGAGGACGCCGCGGATGGCTGCATCATGGACATCCCGCCGCGGATGGCTGCATCATGAACATCGGGTCATCATCGAACCACCCACATCCATCTACTCTTCCGCCCGAAGAATGGTCCTGCCCACCTGCAGCAGCTCCCGCCGCCGCGGCTTACCTTCTTCCCCTCTGCTGGCCGCGCGGGCCGCGTCTGCTTCCGTGCATGGGTGATGGGCATGTGTGCGCGCCTCCGCGACAGCACCTCCGCCTCTCTCGGCGGCCTTCTCCACGCCACTGGTTTTCTCGCCATCTGGCTCAACACCTCGCGCCTCGGCTTCACGGCTGCGCAGACGCGCAGAGCGGTTCTCAGTTTCCATCCTGGCATCCTGGAGGACAAAACCTACGCCGGCATCCCTGCAGGGAGTGTTTCTGCGGCTTTTGGCTGCAACGTGACGTGGGCTTGGTCGCTGCGCGTCCTCTAGCGGGTGTCTGTTGGCTGCCGACAAGGGCTTGCTGTTCTGTCCGTGGACACTGCTATCTAGCTGTTCCTGTCTCCTGCGTTCTTTCGGCAGTTGCCATTTCTTCTCGTGGGGCTGCTGCCACGCGTGGTGGAGGTGCTGCGGAGGTGCACTGTGCCGCCTCTTGCATGCATTGCTCACTCTTGTGGGCGACGTGATGTCACTGTCCCGTTTTCTTGCCCCATGTTAGTTTTTTCTGTGCTCCCGGTGAATTGCCGGACGCGGCCAGCCTCGCTCTCGAGGGCTGCATATTCGAAACATGCTTTCTGGGATCGACGCTGTTTGCTTGGCTCACCTAGACATCTGACGAGGCCGTCTGGCAAGGCCGAAACATGTCGTGTCTGTCCGTGACTAGTCCGTGACTGTCGTGTAACCAGCACCAACCAGTGCACTTTTCTACCTCAGACAGTACAGGTAAGGTGGGCTGGACACGTACGGTCTTGCCACCACAGACCGCTGATGTGTGCAGAACGCCGCAAACACATCGCTCTGCCGTGTTCATCGATGCCAATGGCTGGTGAGCTGCAATCCATGTAGCCTTGGAAGCATATGCAACCGCGTTTGCAGGCATCGGGCACTGTCCTGCATGACTCGGCGTCCGCGACTATGCTTGATGCGTTTGCAGCTTATGTAGCCTTTATACGTGCTCCGGCTGCTCGCTGCACCCAAAGCGTAAAGTGTGTCAGCGATGTTATATTGTCGAGCCCAGCAGCAGCGACTCGTTACAGTGTTGTATTCAGCTGCAACTCTCCAGCTCTACGTGTTGTGCTCCATCAACCGCTGCACCGAATGGCAACATTTGATTTTTATGATGTATTCGCCTTGCTGCACATTGCTTGATATCGCGTAAAGCGTGCTCTTCACAATATACTCACGTTGTTGACGAGCCTGTCTCACGAGCTTGCCTCGGGCATGACCATGCTTGGCCGGGCCAGGGCTTACATATCTCGAGATGTGTGCGTATAAATGACTTGTATGGAAAGTGCACAAATCATGATCCCTGAGTATGCGGATATTCGGCACCATGCTGCGTCTACAGGCGTGAGTGAAGCATCATCTGCAGTACAATGATCAGATACACGTGCCATTGCGAGACAGGATGTGAACGCCAAGAGGGATTTCAGCTCAGCAGTCGATTCCCGAGTGATGGTGGCAATTTACATTGATGTGGGTTTCTGGTTTGTTGCGAATGAATTACCAGTGCACGGAATATGTGTGTATCCATGACTACATAGCCAGTGATTCAGGATCATGATCCGTTCTGGTAGGCACATCAACATCCCACTTCATCGCCTGTATGCTTGTTTCACATCAGCATCTCAACCTGCACTCCCATGCCAGGGCGTGAAGTTCTCATCATAGGCACTTGAGGTGCGACTTCAAACTTGCCGCTGCAGGACTCCTGACAACTAACACTAATTCCGCATCACCCCAAGTCCAACCCAATCTACAGCAGTCTGCAATTGTGCTGACGCAACGCCAGGTGAGGCGAGACGCCCACACCCACTGCGACACATCCGCCGCGACAGTCTGCCCCTGTACAGGCCGCGCCACCAGGGCCGTTTCCCCGCGCTCGCAGACCCACTCAGCGCGGCGACATCTTTGCTTGCATTCCGGGCGCGCCGGTGATCAGTGACGTGTGCGTCCTCCAGCCGCTGGCGGCCTCGAATGCCGGCGCCGCTGCAATCCGCCATCGCCCATCGGCAGAGGCTGCTGACCGGCACGCGGCGGTTACGGCCGGGCCGGCGCGGCTGCCTTCACCCTGGCTCCGCGGCCGCTTGAGACATGCAGCCGCACCGGCCCGGCCGCCTGTGCGTTCGTCAACAGAGGACAACGCAACGCCGGCACGCCGATGTGGCTGCAGGGTCTGGCACGGCCTTGGGCCGACAGTTCATTGCGCATGCAACACGCACACTTTCCGCGACCCCCTGCCGTGCGCTCCCTCGCCACGTCCGTACGCACTGCCGCCCCCTCAACCGCAAGGCAAGCATGCGATGCCTCACAGTCCTGACCGGCGATTGCTCGCCGCTCACAGGCCATCCGCCTTGAGCGGCGGGCCGTCCCACCACACGCCACTCAACGCGATCATCTGGCAGCGTTTTCCTTTGAGCTGCCCAGCTCAATCCAGCATGCGGGGGGTGGGTGGTGGATGCATAGTCTGGGGTACTGCGGGCGCGGCCGGCATGCCCCTGGTGTGGTCTGGTACAGGCCTTGGCTGACACTGGATGCATGCATGGCGGTGCGGCTGCTGTGTTGCGGACGTGTCGGGAGGGCCCAGCCTCGTGCGCGGCTGCATAGGTGCTTTTGCATGTGGGTGCGTGTGAGTGAGTCTGCACGTACGGCCAGATGTGTGCACGTGTGTCTTTGTACTTGTGTGTGGTGTTTGTATTCGTCACTGTGGGTGGCGCGCTGTGCTCTGCTTGTGCTGGCGGGCGCGCTGTGCTCTGCTTGTGCTGGCGGGCGCGCTGTGCTCTGCTTGTGCTGGCGGGCGCGCTGTGCTCTGCTTGTGCTGGCGGGCGCGCTGTGTTCTGCTTGTGCTGGCGGGCGCGCTGTGCTTCGCTCGGCGCCAGAGGTGAACGGGTGCGTTTTTCTACAGAGGCTGCTGCGCCGGCTAGTTGCTGGCATTTGGAACTGTTTTCAGCTGTGTACTGTTTTCGTGGTGCCACCTGGCCTGCCACTCTTGTCCCCATAACCCACATACCAGCGTGTACTTGATGCTCCGACTACACAGCATTGAGCGTGCAGGCGATGCACGTGCGCTGTAGCGCCATGCACAGTCAGCACACACTAGTGGCGGTGTCATTCCGGAGGGCCTGTGAAGTCAATGCTGCTCGTGACTCCTAGTAAAGCTGCTGAGACAAAGGCGCTGTAGCGCAGCTCGCCCTCGCAGTGCGATCGCTCCACTTTCATCCTCATCCCCTCAGGATCCTCGTGCATCTTGTTGACAGATTCGCAGTACGCGCCGCCCATCCCTGCAGAAACAGGCATGTCCGTACGCATCACCCCGGCATTTGGTGGCACATTCGTGGTTGCGAGAGGTCAGCACATGCGGCATGCTGGCCACCGAGCTGCATACGCCGACTCCACGCACACCATCCGTGCAGTCAAGCTATGACTGGACCGAGCCATAGTTTCATCTTAGCTTTGCAGCTCTGTGGAATCAGGACCCACATGACATGCACTGCGCATTCAGATTCTGCACAGAGCAAAAGCGCCCACAGCAGCAGATACGTCAGGGGTCTGCGCCCCATGTGCCTAGATCACCAGGATACAAAAGGTCCACAGCATCAGGACCCTAGTAAGTGGGGCATTGAGAGACGATGATGAGGCAACAGAAGGCGCACGTGTACCACAGTCGACAGTCTTCTGGTCAGCCTCCCACTGGAACCCATATGCATGTGCTCCCCGGTACATTTTTCGTTGCCACATAGAGTACGACAGGGCATAGATTCCATAATGCACTATCGCAAGTGGAGTTTTGTGAAAGCATTCCATTCCATCTGAGGTAAACTCGAAGGTGCTAGCGATTCCATCATCATTGACATGATGTTCAGAATCGTCTCCGCTTCTCTTCACACCAGCAAGCCCTTCGCAGAGTGCATCATTTTCCACCTTGCCAACGTGGTTGCCCTGGTCAGTGTTGACGAATCCTTGCCGGCCATAGAACGTTTTGTGCCTCTTTTGAAACGTAGGCTTTGCAAAGTACATTGCAGTTTGGACCCTGCTCTGGTTGGGCTCCTCCAAGGACACGTCATCCGCCCTGCAGGCTGCTGCCTGAATAGCGCTAAATTTGTACTTAAAGCCGTCGCGTGGCAGAGCTCCCAGGTGATGTGTGATCATGCTCGGCGACGTCGTGTAGGTTTCTCCGTTCGGGGCAGCCACATCCCGCGCCACAATGAATTCGTCAACATCCAGGGGGATGACGAAATCAACATCTGAGTGCTTGTCAAGTATGCCGTGCATCGTATCGGTCAGCAACTGATGTTTCATGATGAAGGGGCCGTCAAATCGAATAACCGTCACTCCCAACGTCTCGGCAAAAGACAGAAAATGCACAATAGGGAGAGAAGTACTGTTGTGGTCAATGACATAAATGTTGGCGAAGCCGAAGATTTTGGAATGGTACGAGATCCAGTCGGCAAGCAAGTCTTCCTCGTTTTGTTGAAACGCAACCACCGCAGCCCTGCCTGTGCTTGTGGAGTCCTCAGACAGCAATTTATGTTTTGGCATTCCTGCACTATGTACCGGTGATTATATGGCAGCTGGTTTTGCAGCGTATAGGATCATGAGCTAGGCCGCACATTCGTGTCTCGAGACAGGTTGTATGTTAAAACCGCGCAACAAGATGGACGCCAAGACAACATGGGGCCACACCGCTGTCGTGCGAAGAAATGCGGCCTGCTCTGAAAGAACTTCGAGATAGCGCGTCTGAGTCATGCCTGGCTGCCTCGCGCTCCCCAGCCTCCGCAGCCCAAGGCGATGGTGCTAGGCCCATTGCGATGGCTGCGAACAGGAGTTTGCACACATTGGATGTCCGGAAGCCGACCATAATGTATCAAAATTCTCCTGAAGCAAGTGATGACGCCAATCAGGGCGTCTTGTGACACGGTGGTGCGCAATTGAGTCTAGAGTGATAAACCGTGCGTTCGAACCGAATGTTTGCGGGCTGCAGCTGTCGGTCGATGGCGATAGGGTACGCACCTTGGTCAGTATCTGAATCCTAATTTTCTGCGAATGCTGTCCGTCGGTGAATGGCTTCGAGCATCTGCTGCAGTCCGTACCGAGTGAATCGGGCGAGGCAGCAGTGTCTATGTCGAGCTTGCAATTTCAGTGATGGCTTCGCACGCTGCCTCATAGCTAACATCACTAGAACCTAAATCTGCGCATATCCGATCGAATATGCGCAGGAGAAGCCGTGTACACATACACCTTCCGGCAATCTGTGACAGAAACGAAGACACAACCTGTATGTTCAGTCTGGGCAACGCTTGATGTGCGTCACAATTGGTTGCAGCCTATATACTGCTGCGAATTCATACGCAACGTCAGTCATCATCAAAAGCGTTGAGGACTCGCCTCTTGTTGCCCCCCCCATGTTATTTTCCCTGACGGTTGTACACCACGCCACCCTCGCTGGCACGCAGTCTCGATAAAACTCCAAGCACGGGCATCAGGACAACAGCAGAAACACGCGACATTCTTAGTTTGTCATTTTCATGTACAGCATGGCTTTCACGGCGAGTTTGCGCTGTCATTTAGTGTCGCTGTAGCACTTGGCGACTGCTTCTCGACTGTACTGCTCGGCATCCCGTCGCACTTTTACACAGCAACTTCGAATTCGTAATCGACCGCGCTTTTGGCATTACGTCCGATCGGAAGCCTCTCCGTTCCAGCGGGTCGGCTTTCGTGCCACGACGCAAAAACACAACTGCACTTCGGTGATAATTGTGTTTGGAAACGATAGAATGGCTATGCCTGTCCGGAACAGTGAGAACGATGAATGATCTGCTGAAGCACATTTCTGTCGCGAGCGGGGCAGGCCACCATTGCTGCCAGCATCAAAGTCCAGGCTGGCACAACTGAGATCTCACGGTGCTGTCTTCACAGCCAACAACGTCGCACAGCGCACATCAATCGAAGATATAATTGGCTTAGGTTATTTGCGCTGCGGAATCTGTGTATCCTTGATGGTACCGGTTGTTCCGTGTCGAGCACGAAAAGCGCGAGTATGTCGTTCACATCATCAACGACGACAACCACCCTTACGTCGATCAAGATGGCAGCGCAGTACATTACACGATACTCATTCTTCAGGATATGAGGTTCGAGACTTGCGTCACGAGCCTCATACCTGGATGGACAGGTCCACAACGCGATATTCCAAGGCGCCATTGTATTTCACGCATTTTGGCTGCAGAGCCAACTCAGGTTGCTTTATAAGGAAAGATAAGGTTTGGTCGTGTTCTTGCTGTTGTCCTGATGCTCGTGCTTGGAGTTTTATCGAGACTGCGTGCCAGCGAGGGTGGCGTGGTGTACAACCGTCAGGGAAAATAACATGGGGGTCTTGTTGTGCTCCTCGCTGTCTGGGGGCAATGCAGCACAATGCATGCAGCTCGGCCGGGCAAGCCCGAGCCCGAGCAGGACGGCTGAACGTATCCGACACATCCACTCTGACTGCTGCCTATGACGTATCAAGTGCTGGCAGCGGCGTCGCCGCAGCTTTGCAAGCGTACGCTGCACTGTCACACAACTGTGCGTGAAGCCCTTTGAGCTAGTGTAGCCTGTGTATATGTTACAGCTACCTGATGTCTTCACAAGCGCCCGGTGCGTCAGTCACGCCATATTTCGAAGCTAAGCCGCTGTGAACCGTTGCACTGTTTGCTGCAACTCCCGAGCTCTACGTGCTGCGACACATCAAGCGCTGCAGCGGACGCCAAGACAAGTACGTGCTGGTAACATTCGGTCGTTGCGTTCCTCGTCATGTGTTGTAAAGTGTGCTCTCCACACGGCACTGACGTCGTTGACCAGCGTATCTTACGAGCTGGCCCGGGGCCTGGCCATGCTTGGCCGGGCGACGGTGCGTGCACACGACTTGGCATGATCCTCGAAAGATAATGTTTTCTCTTCGATGCACTGCTGCATGCTGCCTACAAGACGTATCATCTGCAGCACAACGATAAGGTACGTGTTGGTGTAAGGCCAGACGTGAGTTGCAACAAGTCTCGAGTATGTCTTCTGAAGTCAGTCTCTGGTTTGTTGCGCCGTCCCATAATAACGTGGACAAAAGCCGGCACGTATGCATGTATGCACGATTACATAGCCAGAGTCGGGATCATGAGCATTTTCTTCACCACATCAGCACCAACGGTGCTCCCGGAGTCTTGGTTCACCAAGCAACCACCTCAGGGTGGCCGATGGGTCTCAACCTCTGCAGAGACTCCCGATATCTGACACTGTGTTTTGCCCAACACCAAGGTCCGATCTATGACATTTCGCACTCACACACATTGTTCCCGATGGCAAGGGCACTTGGCGCCGAGTGAGTTGACAACTCGATTGCCCATGATGGAAACCACTGCACACTAGTCGAGAACTAGTTTAGGAGCACTCGCGAAGTCAATACTTCTTGTGACTCCCACTAAAGCTGCGGAGACAAACGTGCTGTAGTGCCGGTCGCCATCGCAGTGCGATCGCTCCAGGGCGATTCTTGTTCCCTCCGGATCATCGTGCATCTTGTTGACAGACTTGCAGTACGAGGAGCCTAGCCCTGCACTGGCAGGCGTACCCACGTACGTCATTGCTTGCTGGTGGCACGCTCTAGATTGCGATAGACCGCCATACTTTGGCGTGCTAATGATAGCATTCATCAAACATTGCCTGCATGAAAACTATGCAACGAGGGCAGCCAAGCACTCTGGATGTGATTGAAGCATTCACTCGAACAAGCGGCAGCACCCACATCGGCAAAAATGCAGCTGGGGTGGGCACGCCCAAGGCCTGGAACTTCAGGATACAGAGGATACATAGCATCAGCGCACTGGTGAAAGAGAGAAAACACAACGGAGAGCGGAGAAGATGAGATAGTGGAGAACGAACCGCTACCACACTCAGCCGTATCACTGAAACCATACGCAAGGGCTCCCCGATACATTTTTCTCTGCCACATAGCGTACGACAGAGCATAAATTCCGTAATGCACTATCGCGAGTGGAGTCTTGTGGAAGCACTCCATGCCATCTGAGGCAAACGCGAATGTGCTGGCGATACCATCATCATTGACATGATCTTCAAAATTGTCTGAGCGCCTCTTCAGATCAGCGAGCCGTTCGCAGAGTACATCGTTCTCAACGTTGCCCACATGGTTCCCCTGGTCGGTGCTGATGAAGCCTTGCCGGCCATAGAACGTTTTGTGCCTCTCGTGAAACGTAGGCTTTGCAAAGTACAGTGCCGTTTGCACGCGGCGCTGCCGGGGCTCCTCCAGCGACACGTCATCCACCCTGCAGGCTGCGGCTTGGATAGCACCAAACTTATACTTGAAGCCGTCGCGTGGCAAGGCCCCCAGATGATGTGTGATCATACTCGGAGACGTCGTAAACGTTTGACCGTCTGGTGCATCTACATCTCGCGCCACGATGAACTCATCGACATCCAAGGGGATGACGAAATCAACATCTAGTCTCCCGTTCAATATCTCGTGCATCGTCTCGGTCAGCACCTGATGCTTCATGATGAACTTGCCATCAAACCGAATGACCGTGACCCCCAGCGTCTCCGCAAAAGACAGGTAATGCACCACAGGGAGGGAAGTGCTGTTGTGGTCGATGACATAGATGTTGGCGAAGCCGAAGATCTTGGAGTGGTACAGGATCCAGTCGGAGATCAGGTCTGCCTCATCTTGTTGAAATACAATCACCGCGGCCCGGCCTCGCCTTCTGGAGTCCAAGGAGAGCAACCTGTGTTTCGCAGTGCCTGCACCATCGCATGAAGATTGCATGACAGCTGCAGAGTGTATGAGATGCGGTCGTGAGCTAAGCTGAGCAAATCCTTGACTCTCAAGTGCAGTGCTGACTTGTTCTGTGGCGGTGTTCTCAAGTGAAGACGTTCACCATATTGTCAAGCTCGTGTGCCTGAATCGAACTGGAGTTCAAATCACTGCTTGACCAACATGTAACGCAAGTTGCCCTGCAGCGCCTGTCAAGATGCATCTGACGCTGATGGCGAGGATGGTGCGGTTTGCGTGTCGGCCATGCAGGTTGCGCTGTTTGCAGGAACGTGCTGTGTGTGAACTGTGTCGTTTGTTTGAGGACAAAGTCAGAGATGCAGGTAGCACTGCCAGCAGCACGCAGAAGCGACGAGAACAGGAGCATCGCACACACGCGAGGCAACGCCGGCACTCTACAGTGTAGAGTCTACACCCCACAGCAGTGCTGTGACAGCACGCAGACACTCGTGTCCAGTGGCAGGAGCGTATGGGTACTGGCCGTGTCCACCAGTGGCATGAGTGTCTGGGTGCTGACCGTGTCCACGAACAGTGCATGCCAGCCTGCCACACACACCCGCACCCGCAAATGTGGTCTTGCACTGCTTGCTGGTTTCGCGGTGCTTGCTGGTTTCGCGGTGCTGCCCGCCTCGCCGCTTTTATCCTTGCAACACACCCGCACATACCCACCCACCCGCATGCACCCGCGGCGTAGTGACAAGAACAAACATGAGGGGGCAGATAGCACGGCAAGGCCAGCACACACGACGGGAATATGAATAACAACACAGAACACCCAAGCCACAGCTAGCCAGCACCCCAGGCAGATCAAAAAGCTGCCCAGCACGACAACCACGCAAATCACCGTGACTTCCGCGCGATCAACACCGCCACATGTATACACAGCGTGAGATCGAGCTGGCCCACCCAAAGAACGACCTACCACAGTTGTGCCCGAGGTGGCGACGCGCAAACCGCCGTGCCCGAGGCGCAGCGGTTGTTAATTAGTTTGTTCTGGGACAAGACCACGGGACCCTCCTGGTTGCCCGAGGCCCCCGCCCCTGGCCCCCGCCCCTCCGCATGCATCCAACACACATCTGCCGTGCACAGCACACTCAACACCGCCCGTCGCGCAGCCCTCCTGCTCCAAAGCCTGCACTGCCCGCCGCCTGCGGCAAGGCCGTGGCCCTGGCACCACGTCTACAGGCCACACATCCGCAGCGTCCAAGCAAGCCCGCCGCGTTCCGGAGAAAGCTGAGCAGCCGGGCCGTGGAGGCCGGGGGGACGAATCGCCCGGCGGGGGGGAGAGGGGCGGCCCGGCGCTCACTGGCTGTCTGGCCAGTGAGCGGTCGTCACGAGGGATCGTGAGTCCGTTCGCACGCCCCTCCTCCTGCCTGCTGCGTGTGAGACGTGCAGGCTGCGGGGTTGAGGCAGATGCCCATGCATGCAGCACCGCAAGCACCGCGTCGCCCGAACCACAGAACCAACATCTACACAGTGACACCCCACACAATTCATCCTGCCGTTGCTACTAGTACTAGTAGTACCTGCCTCCTGGACTCGGTTCTTGTAAAAAGCATGTTACAGTGACACACCGCAGCACCACCCGGAACTAGCATGCCCGCAAACTTCCCCCGCAGTGCGCACTGCGAAGCGTGCAGTTTCGCCCTCGCCCGCGTCGCAACGGCCCCATGGCCCCCATGTGCACACCAATAGTGTGCCATACACCTCATCTCTGGGGCCACCACCTTTGCAAACACTCTCACCACACGTCACTGGCGATATCTGACGCCCAGCAGAGGCCCGATGTGGTGCCAGGCCACCCTGCCTCCAGTTCAAAGCGGGCCATGCCATCACCAGTGTTGGGTCGCTTTGCCACCCAAAAAGTAGACCTGAATATTCGGAATGGTTCTATGTAATCGGGCCCGATGACCCAACACTGGCCATCACTACTAGTAGGGGTAGTACCTGGCCTGGGCCAGCCGCAAGTAGTCAACGCAAATCTCCTTTTATCATAGAATGTACGTGTTTGAATGGAGCAGTTCAGTGATTGACATACTTTGCTGCGACATTGATATGTTGTTCAATACACTGCATGAGGTCGGTGCAGCCACACGGTTGCACCGACCCCTTCCCCCCGCCTCACCCATCCGAGAAACATGCAGGCGGCTCCTCCGTAGGCATCTGATGGCATGCATGGTTCTGTGCGGGCACCCAGGGTGCTGGGTGGTGTGGGGGACCCCCCAGCGGCGCGCACAGATGCCCGCACAGGGGCTTGTAAAGTAAGGGGCCGCTCAATGTGTTCGCGCTGCATCGGGTGGGTTGCGCGAGATGTGTCCGCATTCACCACGATCCGGTGCGCAGGCCACACGGATGGGCTGTCAGCCACACAACACGCCTGTAGATCTGAGATGTACCTCCAGAGGTTATCAACACCTCTGTAGAGGTCTACCGGTGCTGCGAGGTGCCAGTGACCGACTTCAATTGCTGCAGGGTAGGAATAGGCACAGGGTATGCTTCAACGTTGGACACATACGCACGGACGTGGACGCGATGACGTGCATGGGATGCACCACTCGCACGGGGATGCATCCCGACTTGGTAGTGCTAGGTCGCAGCACAACAGCGACACCATGCACACATACAGCACACGCGCCATATGATATCAGATGGTGCAGCACAATTGAACGTGCGGTGTTCGGTCTGACGTCGGTCTGACGTGCGGTCTTTGGCTCACGCGGACTGACTCCATGGTTTGTTTCAGCAAGTTTGGAAGTGTGTATCTGCTTGTTTCAGCAAGTTTGGAAGTGTGTATGTGCTGGTTGCCAATGTGACCATGTGGAGTGCTGGCTACACACTACTCGGGGCAACAAGTAAACTACACCAGCCTTCTGATTGATACTCATCGCAGACATCAGAGACATCCTGGAGTTCATTGCACCAGAGCCAAAAGGCAATTGAGCGGGCATGAGGTCCTTTTCGTTTAGCACTTGGGATTACAGGAGCTAGTGTGCTCGAGGCGATGGTTGATTGGTCTGCTAGCAAAACCATGCCAGTCAGCGTCGGCTGTTGCGCTACAAAAACAAGTTTGAGGTGCTTCATGCGTTTGGAAATTTGTATCCGGTCATGATTCTGCAAGAATACCCCTACATCGCGATCCATGGAGCTCAGCGTGGCTTGACAATGCTGATCGGTCATCGCCAGCACGCAAGCGCAATCAAACGCACGCAACCGCAGGTCATGAGCTCATGACCAGGAGTTTGCTTTCCGGCACACGTTGCTCCTCTGCAGCAAGCTGCAGCACTTCCGCACATGGACTTTGCATGAGGACTACGCGCAACACTGTGGATGCAAGGTCGTACCACTTTCGTGCAAAGACATGCGGTCTCCTCTGAGTAGCGCGTTGGAGTCATGCCTAGCTGTCTCGAGCTCCACAGCCTCTGCAGTCGACGCCAATGGCGCCAGGCCCAGTGCGATGCACACGATCGACACCAGCAGATATTTGCCCACACTGGACTTCCGGAAGCCAACCATAGATTATCAGATCGCTTTTGAAGCAAGTGGTGAAGCTGATCAGGACGTCGTGTGAAAATAGGGTGAGAAGGTGACTTCAGAATGGTGCACAGTGCGTTTGTTTCGCATGTTTGCGGACTGCATCTGCCGGGCTGATGACGCTGATGCAGGCGCACGGATCGAAAACTCACTTCGTGCGACTACGGTCCTTGGTACATGACTTTTTGCATCTGCAGTCTGTGCCAGTTTGATTATGTGAGCAGTGCCCGTGTCGAGCTTGCACTTCGCAAGATGGCTTCGCAGCCTGCGTCGCAGCTAACAGCGTGTTAACACCACGTTGTGCATCTCCAGCCACACACAGTGCGTAGGAGAAGCTGCAGAGACACGTTTCTCCCGGCAGCGCGCTTCAAAGGCGCGGGTACGTGCTACATATTCAGTTAGAGCGACGCGCGATGCGGGCCACGGTCAATTGCATCCGTCACTCTGCTGTAAAAAGTTGCGCACAACAAGAGTCACGCCCAGATTCGAGGTCTCGCCTCTCGTTTCTGCCTTGAAAGCAGCCACAAGCGTGCCCAAAGCACCAGCGCTAGACATCACATGCAGCATGTACCTGCGGTGCAGCCATCGCAGCACTCATGGACTGCTTCCTGGTACTCCAGTAACCGCCGCCTGTCTCCAGATATCATCTTCGCTTATTTCCCAGTTTCCACTACGGCTGAGCAACATGATGTAGCTGCAGTGCGAGGCCTGCACGCATGGGCACCACAGCTGTAACATGGGTGACAGACCCGTGCGCGAAACACAACTCAATTATAATCATGAAAACACCGGCTTCCACGTGCCGATTCGCGCTGCAACCTTGCGCATGCAGGCCGTGTGGTGCCAGCTTGTGCTGCTCAGTGGCCACGGGCGCGCAGCATTTGCGATGCAGCTACGCTATCCACCCTAGCCACGTCATGCCGGTCACGCGCTCCCGCGGATTCCCGTGCGGTGCATGCATACGTGCTGACGTCTGCTGCCCATCCCATGCATGTGCACGCCATGCCGTGGTCGTATGATGGATGATGCGGCGCAGTCCAGGACTCTGCAGTTCGCAGCTTGCATGCTGCAGCTCTATGGTGAGTTGCACGCACGCAGGGCACCGCGGAGGCTGCTTCGCCGGTGGACAGGCACTGGGCCGCTGATGTGGGCCCCCGCAGGCGTCGCCCGGGCGGCTGTGGCCAACTGAGGTGCCCCCCCTTCAAGAGCTGCTGCGCCATACTTCGGCCCTCCTGGCCCCATTGTGGGGTGCAAGGATGCATCATGCAGGATGAGCAGGCTGTCTCTGTGTTACATGGACCAAGGCAGCAGCGCTGCAAAAACAGCGAGCAGGCCGTCTCTGTGTTGCACACTCTGACAGGCCTGCCTTTCGTGCGCCGCACAGCAACCCTCGGCCATGTCACCACGGTGCAACAGGTGTCGATGTACAGGTAATTTTGAAATTTTAAAATTTCAACTGAGAACTACAATTGCCCTCGCGTAAGGTGCCTAACATTGTTACTGCACTGCGCCGGCATTGTGACGGCTTGTTCACGAGAAGATGTGCTAGAAACGTAAGCATGAACCTGCTGTCAGCGGGGTCTACACGGTTTGACGTTCAGACCTGCCCTCATACTGCCCGGGCAGCGGGCGGGAAGGGCCAGTATGACGCCGGCGGCGCCGCAGCTGTGAACAAGCTCGCCAATCGAAACCGCTCATGTAAATCACAAACCCAGCAGTACAAACTACTGCCTTCTGCTTGCATGCTTGCTGCATCCGGTGTGCATCGCTCTTGGTCTTAATTGCCGTGCTTTGGGGCTTCCAGGCCGCTCCTTCGAATGGATCCGGCTGCGCGGCTCCTGCCGCCCCCACCTGCCTGGCGGACCTGGAAAGCTCCAGTGACGATGAGGCTGTCCTGCCTGCTGTCCCTGCAACCACAGCTCCGGCCCCCTCCGTTTCGGCTGCTCCAACCAGCGTTAGTGATCGCCAGGGAGGCGGGCGGGTGCGATCCTATTTGAACGGTTGACAGCCGTCAACTCTTGTATCAATGAGAATACAGCATGCCTGTACAGCAAGTCAGCCCAGCATTGTGCAGGCTGTTCGCTACTTGTCTGTTCCATGCTCAGCACGCTGTCTGCGCTTTCTTGCTGGTTCGTTTCTCGTGCAGCGAGCCGCTATTCGTCTGCCCCTGTCACCACCTCAGCAATCTGTCGCAGCTCATTCTTTTGCTTTGCATCATTACAGTGAAGAAGCGCTGCGATCCACCGGCCCTGGGTGATCGCTGTGGAACATCAATGAAGGACGGGTGCTCTCATACCTGTTAGGGGTGCCCTTATACGTATCAGCAGCATGCTGTCACCGACAGAAAAAAGAATGGGGGGGGGAATTGTCCAAAGCCGACCCAAGACAAGCATACTACATCACAAGCATCGCCACAAGACATCGACACACAGCCAGCACCTCCAACCAGCAGCCATACACCGCTGACGAGTGCCGCGGGCAGCCAATGGTGAGGACTGCCAGGAACCCAGTTGACAAGCATGCATGTATCTGCATGTGTCCACGTGTGTCCACAGGCATCGCGCCACGGCAATCAACACTCCGGCAGCTGGGGCCGACACGGAGTTCCTGCGGTCTCCACACACTCGCTCGTGGCAACCTTCCCGCGACATTGTGTTTTGATCAGTGCAACGGGAGCCCACGCCCCGCCCGCCTACAAACTGGAAAATGGTGATCGCAGCAACCCGCGCAGCGACCCGCGCCTGCCTGGTGCCACTGCAAAGCAGGCTGCACTGCACGCCCGCCCGCGCCACCCCTCTGTCAATCAAGCACGCCGGACTCCTGCGTCAGCCGCCACCCTCCGCACCAGCGTTGGGTTGCTTTGCAGCATTTTCGGGGCTGCCACCCAGAAATGAGACCTGAATATTCGGAATTTCTCTATGTGATCGGGCCCGATGACCCAACACCGCTCCGCACACACACATTCAGGGTCACTCCCGCAGTGACCGATTCACCGGAGCGAGCCCTCTGGCGCACCGCGCATGCATGACAGTCCATTATTTGCTGGTCTACATCCTATCTCTAGAGCGATGTTTGCTCAGGCGCCTACGGCCACCCCAGCAGAGTCGTGCCTCCGGCCGCCCATTTGCAATATGACATGTCTGCAGGGGCGTCACACTGTAGCGCTCACCAGCAGAGCCCGCCTCCGGCCTTGCAATCGCAATCTAGACAGGGCCGTCATGGACGGGGCGCCACACTGTAGCGCTCGCCCCCCCGGCGCACCGCTCGCACGCCACACCCGATGCATTCTTCGGAAACCATGCGCGAAACCAACGCCCCCCCCCCCCCCCCCCCCCCCCCCCCCGGGCAACCCCGCCGTCACCGCGCCCGCCCCGCCGCTGACGACGTGTCCCGCTCCAGCAGCCGCGTCGTCGACCGTAGCAGCACCGCCGCCTCGGCCCGGCCCCCCGCGCCCTCCTCCACGTCCCCCCCTGCCCCCGCCGCGGCCCCGCCTTCCCCCCCGCGCAGCCCCAGTGCAATCACCGACGCCGCTGTCGGACTCCCCACACCGCCGCCGCCGCCGACACCCTCGAGGTCCTTCGTCGTGTGCAGCAGGAAGGTGCCCGCGACGATGACGGCGAAGCCGCACGCCTCCGCGGCGACGGCGACGGGCGCCTGCCGCGGCTGGAAGAGCACGCCGCTGACAACGAGGGTGGCCGTGGTGAACATGACGTAGTAGAGGGGGGTAACGATCGCAGTGTTAAAGGAGTCGAGGGCGCGGTTGAGGTAGTACATCTGGGTCGTGATACACGCCGCCGTGACCTGCATGCATGCGCATCTGTCAAGCAAAGTTCACGTGGAGTTATCTGTGACGTGAGGCACGCCGCCGTGACCTACACGAAGGCGCTCACGGTGGACGTGTGTCTACAAGGACGGGCGTTCCCACCGCTTGCGATTTAGGCCAGCGATTTAGGCCGGCTGGCCAAGGAGACTACTTACTATTCGTCTGAGGCAGGAGTGGCCGGCGAAGATGGTGGTAGGGGCATCTGCGCTCTGTTGTCGCTTTCAGCCGATCAACACACCCGCACGACCTCCCGTGCTCAACTGCATCACTGCAAAGAGCGCCCCGCCGCTCGATCGCGCACGCTGACGGCCACACGCCACCCCACGCCACAGCCCAGCACAGAATAGCACAACAGCTGTGCCTGTTCCTGCGCCTCATGCATGCTGCTGCTGTGGCAACTCCTGCCTCCTCGCCTTGCACCACAGCACATCCGCGTCCCCGCATGTGGCACGGCCACAGCAGGCCAGCAAGGCCACCCAGCACACACCGCAAGGCCACAGCACGCTCAGCACGGCCACAGCACGCACAGAGCCGGGCGCAGCCCCACACAGGCCCCCGTGATACAATCTGCAGTGCCAGTGGCCACAATGCATGCTGACATGCGCACACACCCTGCAGTTCAACACTGCGGGAGGGTAGCACGCGCCACGACCTCAGCGCACGCGGCCCGCGCAACGCACCGCGGCAACGAGGTACGTGTCCAGGTGCGCGAGCTGGTTGTGGCCGGCCGCGGTGAGTTTGAGCGCGATGCCGAGGGCCTTGCAGGAGATGACGGTGAAGCCGCCGATGAGGCTGCAGATGGCGACGTACACGAGGACGCTGCCGGCGGTGCCCTCGCGGGGGGCCGCGACGGCGATGAGCCACGTGACGGCGGCCGCCGCCGCGGCTGCGGTGAGCAGGAACGGCGGCTGGAGCGCGAGCGCGCGGATCTGCATGCGCGGTGTGCGTTGCTCACAGCGCAAAGCCGAGCCGGGCTGGGCGGCCCGAGAACATACAAGCAACGTCGACGGGGGGGAGCTGCTGGGTGCGGGTGGACAAATCACAGCAGCTCGCCCCGTTGCGTGGCATGTTTCGGGTGACAGCAAGCCTGTTCATGCCCGCATGTGCTCCACGGATACGTGTTTGTGCACGTGCAATGGAGAGGGGCGGATTCTGTTCTGGGGGGAGGTGCGCCGCAGAGTTGATTGAGCAGAGGCAAAGAGCGTGGCCTGCTGTATGTGGTGAAACACGGCACCAGTTGCAGTGACGTGAGGCCGGATAAGCGCCACCAGATGCATCAGCGAGAGTGTGAGGACATATGGACCCCAGCTGAGTTGCGTAGTGCATCTTCTGCTGTGTGGCTGTGTTGGAGGTGGTGAGGTGGGGTGGGTGTCGGGAAGGTCCGCACACCTGCGTGATGGATGTGAATGGCTGGTCTGGCGGAGCATGTATCACGATGTTGATGGAGCCTACGATGCAGAGGAAGCACCCGAGCGCTCCGAAGGTGTTGAGGCGCTCCTTGAGCATGTAGTGGGCGAGGATGGCTGCCACGATCACAGAGAGCGCTCCGAGGGGGGTGACGATGATTGCAGGCGCATACGCGTATGCGACGAAGTTTGCCAGCTCCCCAACAGCCATGCTGATCATTCCTGACCACCAGATGGGCTGGCGCAGGTAGCCGAGGCCCCCAGCTCCTGCATGGGCCGATCGCTCTGAGGCACCGCCGAGTCAAAGCTCTCAAGGGCTGCACCGGCTCAGCTCGGGATAGGCCAGTATATGGTGCTTCATCGAAGCGAGGCTGTACCTGCTCGTAGCCCGCTGTTCCCAGCAAGCCGCAAGCCTTTCTTCTTAATAATGAAGCTCGCCCCAATGAAGACGCTGCTGCAAACTGCCAGTGCAATTCCAACATTACGATCGTTGACACTTGGATCGTGCTGGACGACCTCCAACTCAAGTCGTTCTCGTTCGGTGGTGTCCATGCTTATACGCTGTGCAAGCAATTCACACAGGAGAGATTTTTGTGTACATCAGTCCTACATCCGCGACCAGCTGTCTCTATATATGCCATGATTCATACGCTATTTATGACATAACTATACCAAGCACCTGCGTTGCGACAACCGGTCACGAGCGTCACATCTGGAGCTGGAGTCCATGGGCAGTGCGGTCACTCAGTTCAATCCCAGCGATTGCGTATTTATACCACAACATACATTGTTGTAGTATTGTTATGATCGCAGACCTGCATGCGTGGGATGGTGAGAATTCAGCCTCATGCAAGCGCAGCAACCCCGAGCGCCACAACAGCGTGGATCGATGGGCAACACGTAGAACGACACTGAGTAGAAATGGGAGATTTCATTGGCCAGATGTACTGCTTACAAATCACGGTCAAAGGAAGCACTGTCATCCGGGAATGAGGCCATGCTGCGAAAATTGCAGGGCCGACATGCCACACATGTCTCAAAATGGCAAACGAGCTTGTTTAACGCAATTTAGCGCTAGACTGGATCGCATTTTTGCAGTTTCAGGTTTTCTATCGTTATAGAATCATTGAATTTTGAAGGCACGCTCTTAGACAAGTGGCCAGTCGCTCTGCTGCAGCAAATACATAATCCAGGTGCGCACGCATTCGCTCATCATACAAGTCTCCCAGTTGGTGCGATGGGTTGAATCTCTGTATTGAAATCTCGGGCTCAACACCACCGTCGCTTGTGTGCTCAATTTGACCTGTCGATACGCATGCTTCCAGGCTACAGACCAAGCTAATGAAACATTCACCTGATATCGAAGTGTATGCTCATGGGAGTAGTCATCCTGCGAGGCAGGCCGTGGTTAACTGTGTTTCAGCCACTGGCAATCCGGCCTTGGCAAGCAGTGGAACAGCTGCACGACGTGCAGGCTTGAGATGGCGACAAGAGATCGAATTTAGGGGACGTTGAGTGTGATTGACAGTCTCAGGTCGCCGCTGGCTCCACCTTTCGTATGTTCGGGGCCTGTCGATAAACAGGACGTAGTGGTCGTCGCAGCTGTGAGTATCAACACTGGGGACACTTTACAGCAGCTGTCGCTGACCTGGCAAGTCGGACCATGTCGGACCGCAGCGGAACGCCGTTGAGCGATCGCAGCGGCGAACGCGATGCCGATGCTAGGCCTCAGTCCCGGCAGGCCAGCCCTGACGACGACGACAGAAGACGGGGGCGATCACCCGACAGCGCAGGCCGCCGTAACGAACAACCTTCGTCTCGCTCCGCCAGTCCAGCGCGCACGCGTCGGCGCGAACAACGCAGCCCAAATCGCAGCCCTGCTCGCCGCGGACGTCACAGCAGCAGTCCGGAGCGCTCCACCAGCCCTGCCCAAAGAGACAGACGGGACGGCCAACGCGACACCGCTAGCCACCGCCGACGGGACGATTCCGGGAGAGGCGATCCCAGCCGTGGGGACAGACCTCGGGATTCCCGGCATATAGACTGGGACAAGGAGCGCCCTCGGGGGTCATCCCCACGGGAGCAGCCCCGCCAGGCCGACCGCGTGGCTGACCGGGAGCAGAGGTTCGGCAGCTCGAGGCGGGACGGCTCCAGAGAGCGAGGCGGCCGCGACAGCGACCGCAGAGGGCGTGACCGTGACAGCGACCGCCGCGACGCGGACCGGCACGACACAGACCGCCGCGACGGTGACCGCCGTGACGCGGCCCGTGGTGGGGATAGGTACGCCCGCCCCCACGATCGTGCCCGGCGTCCGGACCGCTACGACCGCGGCACCAGCCGCGACCGGCACGACCGGCACGACGGCCGCGGGCGGGACGCCCCCGGCCACGCCGACGCAGACGATGCCGGCGAACGCAGGGCCGTCCGTGGCCGCGGGGCTGCGTCCGGCCGCGGCGACCGCGATGGCGCGCCGGGAGGGGGGAACGCTGGCGCCGGGCCGAGCACCGCCGCGGCGGCCCCGGAGGTGGTTCGGCAGCGCAAGCCCCCAGAGGCGACGCGCGGCGGCGGTGTGTACATCCCGCCGTTCCGGCTGAAGCAGATGATGGCCGCGGCGGAGGCCGACAAGAGCTCGGAGCAGTATCAGCGCATGATGTGGGAGGCACTGCGGAAGACCCTCAATGGTATTGTGAACAAGGTGTGCACACCATGTGCTCCGCCTCTGCTTCCTCCCCCTCCACCACCGCCACTGTGTTGCACCCATGCATCGTGTTCTGCGCATACATGCACGCTCCAGAACCGGCTGCATGCCCGGCCTCTGTCTTTTGTAACCACACACATTCTCCAAGGGCAAGGATGCGATTCTCCATGATGCGGGGACACGCCAGGGTGCGCTACTGTGGCGAGCCGCTACCTCTGCGTGTGGGACCGTGGGCGACCTGAACACGCCACCTACGGACACATGCAGCAGGCGGCCGTAGTTACGCGGGCGTGCAAGCCCACGTTGTCCTGGAACTTGTGCTGCTGCTGCCTCATGCGCAGTGTATGCTGCCGTGCTTACTCGACTCCTGTGTGCATCTGTACCTGCCGTCGACGTTCCGCAGAATGCCTGCCCCGCAGCCATCTTGTGGTCGAATCGCATAAGTTCAACACAGCCAGATCTGGTAACCTTCGCCATGCCGGGACAATTGCAACCTGTATCAGCAGCTGTACCAGTATTCCAGTGCACTCGTGCTCTCACCTGATCCGGCAAAGCCAACCTTCCACGACATACGCTCAGGCACAGCCGCCCCCACCCACCTCCGGTGCATGCCCCGACATGTTTCTCAGGCAACCCCCCATGGGCCCTCCCCCCCCCCCCCCCCCCCTTGGTGCATCCCCCTCACGCCCCTCCCCGCATGTCTGCAGGTCAACGCGTCCAACCTGAAGGAGATCGCGGCGGAGCTGCTGCGCGAGAACCTGCAGCGCGGCCGCGGCGTGCTGTGCCAGTCGCTGCTCAAGGCGCAGGCCGCCTCCCCGACGTTCACGCCCGTCTTTGCCGCCCTCGTCGCCGTCGTCAACCAGTGCGTGCCGTACGTCACCGAGCTGCTGCTCGCGCGCCTCGTCGTGCTTTACCAGCGCGCGTATCGCCGCATGGACAAGCCCGTCTGCAAGGCCGCGATCACGTTCCTCGCCCACCTCACGAACCAGCGTGTGCTCGGGAACTTTACGATCACGCAGATCCTGCAGATCCTGCTCGACCAGCCGACGGAGGACTCGGTCGAGCTCGCGGTCGACCTCACGATGGTGCGCTTGCCTGTCGGTCCGGAATGCATGCTCCCCATGCATGTATGCCTGCGCTAGCGTCGGGGTGTCCGTCCGAACGCTCTGTGGAGCCGTTCGCTGTGGTGCTGAACCACGGGGGCTGTGGTGCTGAACCCTGCATGGTGTCTCTACTGCGCTGTGTGCTGTCACGATGTATGGGTGGGGCCATGTGTGTGGAAGGCCGTCTGTTCGCTTGCAGCTGGCCACCCAGTGACATCGTGGCATGTACCTGCGTGAGCTTTATCACCGGCACGTGCAGCGCGCAGGTTGTTGTGTTAAACGTGGTGTGGCCTGCAGCGTGCGCATGGAGACATGCGATGCCAGTCCGTGATCGTCGCGGCAACAGCCTCAGCCAGTGCACCTTTTACCTCTCACAGTGAATTGAGACCTCACACTGCGGTGTCAGGGCGTCATGATAGGAACGAGTGTAAGGGTGTCACTTGAGTGCACTGTACATGCGCCGCATCCTCATCAGTTGACAATTAACCTCCGGGGCTGGTGCTTCTGGCTCGACAACATAGGCTGATCAACTGAACAACAATGCCGCTATAAGCCCAATGACACCGGCGCTCGTAGCTCGACAAAACCGGCGTGTGCGGGGGGTGCAGACGGTCGGCGCGTGTCTAGAGGAGGACTCCCCGGACGTCCTGCACGCCATCTTCTACGAGCTCCGCCGCATCCTGCAGGAGGGCCGCGTGCCGAAGCGCACGCAGTACCAGATTGAGACGCTCATGGCCACCCGCAAGGCCGGCTTCGAGGCCTCCGGCCACCCCGCCCTCAAGCCCGAGCTCGACCTCGTGGAGGACGACGACAAGGTCACGCACGACCAGGTGCGCGTTGTGCATGCTGCGGCGATTCTGATCCCCGGGGCCCCCTGACCATCCCAAGCGGCGCTGCAGGCGCGGCATCACGGCTGTGTTCCGACCTGACGATACTGTGTGCTGTGTGTGCTGTGGCCGTGCTGGGTGCGTGTGCGCTCGCAGCCGAGGCATGATCCGGATCACGCGTGCTTCGGCGGTCGTCGGTCATGCATGGGCGCGGCAGCGGAGCTCATGCTCAATCATTGGCCGGCGTTGAATCTCCTTGTGCCGACAAGATGCACGGCGTATGTGCATTCGCATCCGATGCCACGTCCACCATCCTGCGGCATCGTGCGGCAGGCAGCGTACCCATGCATGCGCATGGCGCTCTGGACCCACCACCATGTATGTGATGCTGCTGCTGTCCCCAGCACACGTGCTGTGCAGATCGACATCACGGCGAAGCACGACGCGCAGAAGGCTCTCAATGTCTTCAAGCTCGACCCGGACTTTGAGGCGAATGAGGCTGCGTGGAAGAAGCTCGCTGACCAGTGGCTCGGCACCGGTGACGACGACGGCAGCGGCAGCGGTAGTGACGATGACGATGACGACTCGAGCGGCAGCGACGGTGAGGACGACGCACCGCCGCCCCCCGACAAGCCCACGCAGGTCCGCCCCACGCCCCCAGCGGCACACCCCGTCTCGGCACCGCCCCACATGTGTTCACCAAATGGTGATGCTTCCACCAGCACCATTAATGTATGCATGTGCCTCATGCATGCTGTCAAATTTGCTCAATTCCTGTGCATAGCAACGCTGAAACCGAAGAATGCATGGCGTTCATGCATTGTGCATAGCGTGCGCGCGGCGTGCAGGACATCCAGGACATGACGTCAACCGACCTCGTGAACCTGCGGCGGACGCTGTACCTCACGATCATGAGCTCGGCGACGTTCGAGGAGGCCGGCCACAAGCTGCTCAAGCTGCGGCTGCCCCCCGGCCAGGAGGCGGAGGTCGCGGCGATCATCCTCGAGTGCTGCGGCCAGGAGAAGACCTACATGAACTTCTACGGCCTCCTCGCGCAGCGCTTCTGCGGCCGCATGGTCGCTTACGCGTGCGCCCCCCCCCCCCCCCCCCCCCCCCCCCCCTTTCTCTCCAAATATCTACACGCAGATGACTTCGAATTCAGATGTTTGTGGTTGTGATGCCATGCGGTCTATCTCGGAGAGGTGCCGTGCAATGGCCCCCGCTCACGTCGTCCGCGCGCCTGTCGGCGTTGTCAGTCTGAGGCTCGCGCGGGCCACACCTGCCCGGCCTTCATCGGGGTCTGTGACACCTCGAGGAGACGATGCTGCTGCGGGGCCGTCCTTGCGGAGGGCGGCCGGCGCATGCAGCCCATGCTCGGCCGTGCCCCACTTCGCAGACCCGGCCGCTGCAGGTGCTCGCGTGCTGTGCTCATGCACACCCCATGTGGCCGCGGCGCAATCGCCCCCCTCCGCGTTGCAGGCAGTGTCCGGTCGGCGGCCCTGACCACGTAGAACAGTGTTAGAAAGGTAGGTGCAGTTGACGGATGCCAGCCCTGTCAATGCTACGGCGCGACCCGACACTGGCTGCAGGCACGCCTTTGAGGACTGCTTCGTCCGAAACCTCAAGCTCTGCCACCGCCTCGAGACGAACAAGCTGCGCAACATCGCGAAGCTCTTCGCACACCTCCTTGGCCACCGCGCCCTCTCCTGGGAGGTCCTCCGGGAGGTCCGCGTCACCGAGGCCGACACCACCTCAGCCACCCGCATCTTCTACAAGTACCTCTTCAAGGACCTCGCGGAGAATCTCAGCCTGACACGGCTCAACGAGATCCTCCGGGACCCGGACGTCGCGCCGCACCTCGGCGGCGTGTTCCCCCGCGACTCGATGGCCAACATGCGCTTCAGCATCAACTTCTTCACGGCGATCGGGCTCGGCGGAATCACTGTGGACCTGCGCGCGGCGCTGGCGGCCGCGGAGGCGGAGATGCGCGAGACGGAGCTCAAGCGCGCGCTGGCGCAGGTCGCGGGCGGGGGGTCGGCGGACGACGACGACTCCTCGTCGTCCGGCAGCGGGTCGAGCAGCAGCAGTGGCTCGAGTGGCTCGAGTGGCTCGAGCGGGTCGAGCAGCTCGGACAGCGGGAGCCCGAGCCCGGCAGAGCGGCGGGGGCGGGGCCGGAGTGAGCCGCGGAAGCGGCCGGCGGGGAAGCGCGGGGGCGGGTCGGACTCGGAGGCGGACTCTGGGCCGCCGCGGCAGCGGCAGCGGCGGCGGGAGGGCAGCGGCGGAGGCGGCACGGCGGAGCGGCGGCGCAGCCGTGAGCGGCAGCCAAGCCGGGGGCGGCACGAGAGCCGCGAGCGGCCGCAGGTGAGAGCGTGAATGTGAGCGTACGGCCGCCGGACCGAGGCTAGGCCGATGTTGCCCCCGCGAGTGCATGCTTCATGGTGGTGTCAGCTGTGCATGGCCGCCCTCCTTTGCGCTGCAGATCCACGCTCATGCGTGAATCCGGCGGCTGCTTTGCATGAGGCTTTGTGTTTGGTGGACTGCGCTCCACATACAAACAGCCGCGTAGGCTGCAAGGCGGAGGAGTCGTGCCCGCAAATCACATGCGGGAACGTGCCAGGTCTGCGTGTTATCATGCATGCTTTTGCCGTCATATGATCTGGACAGAGATGACTTGGTATGTCAGATGTGGCAGTTCTGGGTGTAAAAACCAGTGGATATATGGGCGGTCTCTTGCTGCATGCTCTTTGCATTTGGACACTGTGATCGGCTTTGGGGCAGCATGCAGCAGCAGTCGTGTGGCTCACGATCGAAAGATGTTGAATCAGGCCGCTGTGTGCCCGGCATCGTTCACACGACATTGCACAAACGGCAGGGACGAATGGAATGGTGTGTAACCATGACCACTGGCGATGTGTGGCTCTGAGAGTGCAAGGGAACATGTTATTTGAAGGAACATTCAGATCGCGCAGTGTTGTCTTGTTATAATATCGCATCACAGCGTCAGAAAAGCGAACGTGGGCATCATCGTAGGTATGCTGATCCAGTGTCTGATAAGCGTGATGCTTCAGGCTCAACTGACCTGGGGCTGCTGAATTGCGGACGACCCCTTCAAGGCCGCTACACTAGCCCTTGCAGTCTCACACACTTGAGCGTCGACGTCAAGCATCAACTGAGCTACATCTTCTAGCCTGAATTACGGATGATCAGTGTAGGAGGGTATGGCGATTGAAGATGTCATAGTGTTGTGTTCAAAAGGAGCAGTGCAAGTGATGTTTTCTCATGTGTGCAGCAAGCACCTCATCGTGACACCCTTCAGGTCTGACTTGCAAGAATCACATCGAATATATTACTTTTTTTTCCTGAGACCTGCTCACTGCCACATACATGAACAGATTTCATTAGCTCGGGTCGTTGCAACGGCCCATTCTGCCAAAAATTCTCAGGGACATAACCAAGGCGACATCAACACGAGCAGTTAACCAATGTTCACTCCCTCAGAAAGCTGCAGCGAGGCCACTATGGGCGACTTCCTCCCAATCTCAAAACCTGTTTGCCTCTGGATCACAGTTGCCATCATATGGAATCCACAGAGCACTGGGCCAGCCTTCAGATGAGTATGAAGAGCCCTGACCAACGTCTGAACCTTGCGAGATCTCAGAGCAAGCTGTGAGTGGGTCGATTATGAACTCAGTCAGAGTCTAAAGGAATCTGCCAATCCATTCACCAAGCAGTGGTTGACTTGGCCGTGTTGAGTGCTGGAATTTGCTTCAAGCAGGCAGCGTGTGTCTTGGCTGGAAAACAGAGGTGGCCTTGCAGATCCTGATTGCATCACTAGCAATCACTAGTGATGCAATCAGGATCTGGCAGCCAAGCTTACAAGAGACGATGAGTTGATGTGCTGAGTCAATAGTCGTTCCTACTTTGTGGCAGTACCTCTTATCAAGCTGACCAGTTCTATCAAGCTGTAGTGCTCAGAATGCAAAACATGCAGCGCCAGGCTGTGATGGACGACGCATGTCACCAAAGGCAACATGTTCATCCAATTCAGCTGCAGAGAACGGCATCAGGCTCGACTGGTTTCATGGCACAGCACAGTCACAAGCTGGAGACACGTGAAATGGGCGATTGGCAGACGAGTTGGTGCACGAAATACAAAAATGCCAGAATTGTCTGACTCGCCACATTGGCACTATGCTGGTGACGAACATTCTTGAACAGCAAGCAGCTGGTGCATGACCACTGGGGTGATGTGTCAGTGCCAACACTTGTCAGGAATAAAGTGTTTACTGAGGTAGAAAGCTCACTGTATAGTGTGGTCAGAGTGACTGGCCATGCGTGTCTTTGACATATAGCAGATTAGCCCAACGCCAGTGGCTGGCTCCCTGCCTTACACTGATCGATATCTCAGTAACTACCCTTCGTCAGTTTCTCTGCGTGCTTGTACCTCACATCTTGACACACCTCACCAGCAAGCGCGAATTACAGCTGTTGGCAGGTGAGTGCAGATTGGGTAAAAAAAAACTGTTTCTTTCAGCACGCAAATGAAAAAAAAGTGTGCTGAAAGTGCAAACAGGTACAATCGGGCGTGGCCTTTGTCATGAAACACATCACATCACATCACAGTTGTACAACTCTCAACCGAGCAAGGCTCCCCAGGCTTCACATGGCAAGGTCTTGTACCGCACATGGCAATTTCTTTGATGCGATTCACTCTGCACTATGTAGACCCGCGTTAGGTGGGGCTTCCAGCCATAGTCGGTTGTAGCAGTGAGTGATACTCTGGAGCTCTGTCCAGCATTTAGCTAGGGCACAGCGGTACTGTCATCGGATTTTGATCAGTGGTAAATAACATCTTACCGTCGTCGATATCATACTCGTATTGCAAATTGTCTTCAGTCTTGTACCACACATGGCAGGCAGCTTATTACCTGTACTATTCTGCTCACACCGATACACACGGGTTCATTTTGACATGTTAACGCCTTTGGGCTTCCGAAACCACGAAAGTCGTGTTACTGCGGCAGATGTCAAGTCACAATGACGGACACGTGAGTCAGGAGGACGAGATGCACAGCGTACTGGGCGGTTGACAATCTATGTGTTCAGTATGCACCTCTATATACCTCATGAAGAGTCTCGTCCAGCCGAACCTGTCTTGCAGCAACTTCAAATCTGCCATCATGTTCCAACAAGCACAGCAGCGCTTCAGCCTGTCGATATACTTTTTAATGTCATATTTGGCCATTTCGGACTGCAACATGTCGTCACACTAGGAGTTACAACACTACACCACCGGGACACACAGCTTCCGCATGCCTTGCCGCACATCGTCATCCTCGCCTTGGAAGCTGGTGAACAGCGCTGCAGTCCAAGCCCGGCAGCAACCAACAAATGGGCCACGCTGCAGTGCTGCCACGCTGCAGTCCTGCCAAATATGCAACATTGACAAGGTATCGACATCACAAACTCTATTTGACTGCTGCAGCCACGTCACATCCACATCAAGTTGTGGCAACCGCATGCACGGGTTCACTAGATACACCGACGCTGGAGGAGCGTCTTTCGCGGTAGCCCCGCCCTACCTCTGCACCTACACCACAGCACACCACAGCACACCACACCACCACTACTCCGCCTGTCTGTCATCTACACGCACCATTCTCGCCAAAGTTCCAAAACGAAACGCAAAAGTGCGACTGCACACAGCGACAGGTACTGACATGAGATACATCCGCCACCAGCCCGCACGTGCAGCTGCCGCATGATGCGCTGCAGCCACACAACCCTGCTCTGGCAAAGCAGGCGACCTCACATTGACTGCACCCTTCAGACCACCACAGCCACGTCATGCTGCGGACTCAGCAGCGCACACCCGCAAACACGGCTCCGCGGTGGAAGCTGCAAAACTCAGCCGCCCCCCCCTCGGCTCAGATACAAAACCCCTGTTTGCCGGGGCGCTCCTCAGAGATGCATGAGAGCGCCGTCGCCGCACGACCAGGGCGCTCCTCAGAGATGCATGGGAGCGCCGTCGCCGCACGACCGCCGACACCGCCCGAAACGTCCACACAGAATCAACCCGCACCACTCGAGCCACGAGCCGCGGCGCCGGCGCACTTGCCGTGAGGCCCCTGCGCGCTCCCCCCGTCAATGCGCGCTGTGCGTGCTGCGCACCGTGCGGACAGCGGCACCTGTGTGACTACACAGTCTGTGGCAATCTGCAGGTGAAGCAAGGCTGCGCAAGATGCGGGGTCGCGAAGCAGGTGGCTGGCCACACACACCGAGAGGCTCGCACGTGGCTCCTCACATTCCCCATGCCCGTGGGCCACCACAACTGACGAGCCGCGGTATGAGATCTGCGTCGAGACCCTGGACACCTCGGACGTCCCATGCTGTGCTGCGCTGTGCGCTGTGCTGCGACCTGCCGCCTCCACAACAACAGTGCCGTGCGGCCCCCGCCCTCGCAGTGCGCAGCACAGCACGCAGCACAGCACGCAGCACAGCACAGCCCTACCGGTGCATGTGGCAACCCGGCTGCTTGCGGCAACCCGTCCGCAGCGCAGCATGAGGTCCTCACGCTCGCGAAACACCTCAGTCCGCGTAGTGGATGGGGATGTCCAGCGCGTTGGCGACCGGGTGGCTGTGCCCGGACGGCCCCGCGTCGCCGGGCTCTTTGCTGGAGCACGACAGCAGCGTCCGCGCGTCGTCACGGCTCTTCTGCGTCATGATGAACGGCACCTCTTTCGTGCAGTAGAGCGCGACGAGCGCCGACGCGAGGGCCGGCACGGCAACCCCGGCCTGGCCGCAGAGCGTCGTGAGGATGATTGTTGTGCCGAGGGGCGTTCGGGTGATCGAGGTGTTGAGGCCCGCGGCCACGCACATCGCGAACAGCACGGCCGGAAAGTCCTCCGCGGGCAGCCACGCGAAGAGGGGCGACGCGGACATCGCGAGGCGCGCGGCCGTCCCAAACGCGGCGCCGGTCGCAAACAGCGGGAAGATGAAGCCGCCGCGGAAGCCCGCGAGGAGCGTGACGGTGATCGCGAAGAGCTTTGTGACCCCGATGAGGAGGTACGTGGTCGCGTCCCAGTCGCCGAGGCGGTACGAATCGACGCCCCACACCCCCCCGCCGGGCCAGATGTGCGGCAGTGGGATCGTCGGGTTGGCAAAACTCTTGAGCTCAAACTCTCCCCAGAACATGACCGGGGGGAGGAGCATGCACACGACGCCGATGATGACGCCGCCGATGGTGCCGGCCTTGATAGGGGTGAGGTGCTCGTCAAGGCCGATCTTGGCGACGCGCCGCTTGAGGAACTTCGTGAAGTATGTCCACACGATCGCGATTCCCGCCGCGAAGAAGCCGATCGCGATGCCGAGCATGATGTGGCGCGAGTCGACCTCGAGCAGCTCGGCCGGGAACGCCCAGATCGCGCCAAAGGGGATGAGGCCGAAGGCGCGGAAGACGGAGAGGCACAGCACGCCGGCCGCGAGCGCGTGCGTCGCGACCTCGAAATACTCTATGCCCATGCGGTGCGGCACCTCCAGCGCAAACATGACACCTGCAGGGGGAACATGGAGGGTCACAGGATGCACAGCACTCGCAGCACGGCCGGCAAAAATGGAGCTGAGACGCTGCAGGGGGGCGGCGTGTGCGCAGTGAGATGTGCGGCTGTATATCAGGAATGACTCGCACACGCATCGGCTCGGTGCCGCCTCCTGAGGGGGGGGGGGGGGGGGGGGGGGGGGGGGCGGGGGGGGGGGGGGGTGACGTACCGCCCATGGTGACGCCGAAGAAAGCGGCGAGGCCGGCGCACATGCCCATCATGGAGCAGTAGCGCAGCATGCGCGGGCTGACGGGCAGAATCTTCTGGAAGATGTACGCGACGGTTGAGGCGCAGAGGCACAGCAGGGGGGCCTCCGGGCCAAGAGAGCCGCCGGCGGTGACGCTCAGGAGGGAGCACACGAGCATGCTGGGGGCCTGCATGCATGGCGCGCTTGCATGCATGGCCCTCGCTGGTTTGCGTGCCCAGCCGGCGGCTCTTGCACTCAGCACACACAGATGTGCTGCGTGTTGTACGGACATACGGAAACGAGAGGTACAAAACAGCCCACCTTGACATGGTAGTTGCGGTATCACGATACAGACACAAGACCTGCCCACCAAACAGCACAGAAGCAGCTGAACTGGCGAGCAAACCAAGCAGAGGAGGCCTGAAGGGTCGCCTGAGCGGGCTACACATTGTGCACGTATGAGTCCCCGCCACGCTGCATGCTGCGTCCGGGCAGGTATTCCGTGGCATGCGCAGAGTGCCACAGCACAGCATGGCCTGGCGTGCAGGGTCAGGGGTCAGGGCATCGTGTATGCATGATTACATGTCCATCGGGGCCGTGACAAATACAAGGTCCGGGGCCGAAAGAAAGCATCCAAGCAACACGCCGCCGCAGACTCTGACTTGCGCGACAGAATTTGCGAGCAGAAGTCACACTCAAGCGTCGACCAAGTCTGCCGAGAGGAGCCCGCTTGTGCAGGTATGCATGCACGCATGTGAACCTCACGTGACGGCACCGGCTTCACCACATGGGCAGATATGCCGGTGCTAGGGATCGCGATGGAGCTCTACAGCCACTGCCCGAATCCGCGGGTGTGGGGCGATGCAGGCGCACGTTGAGCAGATTGAACAGAACTACCGGGTGAGGACTTGACGCGTGTGTACATACGTATGTGTGCATGATCAAGTCGACACGTCGCTAGGTACATGGACTACCGGAATGCTCCAGGGACATGTGTGGTCCACAGGTGACATGGAGCCTTCCAGGTGGGCCCCCCCGAGGGCGAGCAGTCCAGCATTATAAATATCCTTGGACATGACCAATTCAGGGGCGAATGCTTGCAGGTCTACACGGAGGAGGCTCAGTACCAAGGGTGGCTACAAGTTGACAGACATGCCGCGTGTGGCACAGGTGACGCCGCACGAGGTGCACTCTCGCCCGATCTGCTGCCAGCCTTACCTCTAACACACCAGCACACCTTCGTGAGCAAATACCAGGACCTTCCGCCGGGCACTGCGCTACCATATGAGCAAGCGCTGGGCCGTGGGGAGCAATCGCACCTGTGAATAGAGCACGCATCCTTGGGCATGGAAACTACCGATGGTCTCCGGCAGATCGCCGGGGCAGCCCAGCAGCTTCTGCGACGCTCCTACGAGAAATCCGTAGAACGAGCAGATGGCGAGGATGTATAGCCCGAGCGCCCAGGCGCTGTCTGGCGCCATCTCGCCGTCCGCCACAATGTGCTTCCACAGCGGCTGCACCACCCGCTCCGGCAGGAACTTCCATGTGAAATCTAGGAAGAAGTCAAGGATGGTGTCGTAGGCGAAGGCGACGAGGCCGCAGCTGCTGCCGATAATAAGCATCGCGACAAGCAGCTGCAACGTCCCGGGAGTCTCGAGCCACATGGACAGCCGCTCAGCTGGCTTGGAAGACCGGCCATTGCTCGAGGTCGTCGCTGCAGTCGAGTCGATGAGAGGCACTTCCGTGTCTGGCGTGTCCTCGGCCATAGTCTGTAGCAGCAGTGCTGATTGTGTCGCTCGCTGACTGTGACGCTCAAGAGCTGTTGCGGACCAAACGCTACGTATACCTACCGCATGCCCGATGACAACAGGCCGTATGTGCGTGTGCCTGAACACGCTGCTGATGTGAGGGCGAGTTTCGGAGCGGACAGCGGCCGTGTGCTGGCGCTGCGCGCTTCCGAAGACCAGACTGCAAGTCTCCGCGCCTTTTTGGTAGCCGCATGCATGCAATGTTGAGCGGCTGCGACAAAAGTCTGCCGGGAACGTGTGACGAGATAGCAAGGGAATTATCGATGCTCTGGGCCGTGCATGTTGCGCTGCGCGCGGGCGGCATGCATGCAGCGGCGACGTCGCACCTGCCCACCGCTCATCCCGCTGGCGCTCTCAGCTGGTCAGCTGAAGTCCGCTAAGCCTGTCAGGCAAAACTATTTGGCTCCTGGTGGACGTGAAGACGCGGGATTGCAGCACGCTCTGAGCTTGCAGAGTTCGCCGTGTGCCCGAATGTAGACGTAGAGCCGCGGATGAGACTGTTTCAAGTGTTGCCGACTCCGCTCAAGTATACGAGTTAAGAGGTCGAAGAAATTGCAGGGAGTTTCGAACGCCTCAATGCTGGCATCTACTGGTAATCATCGCCACATTCAGGCCATCTAGACCCGAGCATGTTGTTTTTATGGTGTCACAACTTGCTGTAGCGTACCGTGTGCACATCAAGTGTGGTACACCCTCAAGCCACATTGAATAAGCGGTAATGCATGCACACGAGCCCCCGTCAGCGTGACACGTTCAGGGGGGAACTAGCGGCGCTGATGCGAGCACAAACATGCACGTGGCGCTGAGCGCCCCTGGCGGCTGGCAGACTGAGGCGCATGCATATATTGGTAGTTCGCGCCGCCAAGGCTCCTTGCCGGCAAGCCGACCACCGGCACCATGCACTGGGGCACCGGTTTTCACCCAAACTCGGGGTGTTGGAATCTCGCATGGGGCGTGCGTCACGGGACACCACTCACCACACCGCCACGCCATGCACTCCACGAGATCAGTGTTGACAACTGGAATGCAGATTCGCGAAGCACGCAAAAAAGCTGCCGGTGAATGCATTCGATTTGTGAGACTGAGTGCACAGCAACTTTCAACACAGAAAATGGTGAAGCACACGCATAGTCGGGCTCGATAGCACACGCAGAATAGCTGTTGGAGCTGGTGTGCAAGGATTGAGGCTCAGATTCGAACAGGAGATCACTTGAGGTATATGTGAAGTGCTGATCGGGCGGATTCTGGTCGAGCTGCATGTTGGTTGTTTGGCCTTGAGGCTGCGAATTTTCACAACACAACATCAGTGGTAATGCACTCTGGGGTATCACAGTGGCCTGCCGCAAACATCCTTGCACTGAGAATTGAAAAAGTCAGTTTTGGGGCATATTTGGAGGTGGACAGCACCACACATGGATCCCACCTGCCACATAATTTACATGTGCTACTCCTACAAGTGCCAGGCAAGCCAGCAAGCTGCTGGAATTGGGGGCTGGCATGGCGGGCTCGCTCGGCCTCACTCTGCTGAGTCATGCCAAACCTGGATGTGAACACAACGAGTTTGGCAGAAAACCAGAGGGGGCACGCGGCAAAGTGGATGGGCCTTTTGACCAACGACAGCTGTCACATTCCTTGCCTTACACCGCCCTATTGTCACACATCGTCACGTGCACGTCTGGAAGCCTCGACCTTTGCGCGAGCGCCTGGTCCTCGCCAACGCGTGTCAAACTGCAGGGGCTGACCAGCCCAACTTGGGACATTCGAGACTGTTCGGAACCTAGGCAGCTGGTCAGCACGGACCCACGCTGCGCTCTTACAAGTGTAGACACAAGAGTATGCCTGTCTATACAGCCAACTCTCTCTTTTGGGGCAGATCGAGACGCGGCGTGCGATGTCCCTCGCAGACGCTGGCAATGGCAGTGTGTTGAAAGGATCCGCAACATTTGTGCCGCGGTCACTCCTGCCCGCCGCGGTGACACGCGCTGAGCCACAAGCAGCCCGTCGTCCACACACATGTCAAGTCAGTGCACTCGAGCTCCTCCTCGGCCGCCTGGCAGACTGCTATCACCTGTGGAGAACTCGAGCTGATGACGTGTCACCAGTAAGCGCAGCAGCGTAGTCAACCGAAGCCCGCCATGCTTCAGCGCTGCAGCGAGAAGGGGGTATCTCGCATCAGCCTCAGCATCCAGCGCGACTCGCGGCAGCATGTCAGGTGGTACCTAACATGGGCTGCACAGATGACAGCAGCCTGAAGCATCCATCAGGGCCAGGTCCCATGCGTACCTGGCGCCATGGCATCGACACTGCCGTGGTACCGTTGTAGCGCAGCGACCAGGCAAGGAGACCGCGCAAGCAGACCGCGCACTGTAAGCCACAACATAAGCACATACTATGCTAGCGCTATAGCGAGTAACCATCGCCTCCTGGGCTAGCGTGCAGCGGCTGCACGGGTTGACCAGGCAACGCTGATGTCTACGTGATGTCTGGAAAGTACAACCGCCTGCAGCCGTCTCGATCTGACTCCTCCGGGCAGTAAGGGCATTTAAATGTCTGCCGGATGCCAGCCATGTTCTCGATCGTATGCAGAGACAGGACATGGCCGCATGGGAGCATGTAGGGAGGATTGTCTTGCAGTGCCTGCTCCTTGGAAACCGGGCAGGCAAAGATGGAATGGAACTGGAAGCCTGGCCCCAGCTCGAGCTCTATCGGCATCGTGTCCTCGTTGGTGAGGCTGGTGATCTGTGGCCCTGACATGGACGACATCTTGTGGACCTTGATCATCTTGAGCAGCTGGGGGAGGGCAACGGAGCCTGCCGCCACCGTCACTGCTAGTGGACTCCGGCTAGCCTGCGCACAGACCTCCACATCAGTGTACTGTCTCTATGGGGCGCCACGCTTTGCCTGGCCTGCGTGGGGGTGTCTCAAGCGTGTCTCAACGTAGACTGAGCAGTCACACATGTGTGCAGCAAACCCACAAACGAAGGACGAATGGGCGATGTGTGTATCAAGGACAAATCCGGAGAGGCAGGTAGCACCGCAGCGAGCAGCGCAGCAGCAACGTCATCACTCAGCACAACACACGCGAGTCCCAGCCAGCATCCCCCGCAGAACAAGCACCCGCCCGATACCGGCACGAAACAAAGCAAGGGCCGCGCGTGTGTTGGAGTTTTTGCGGGCGGGTGTGGCGGCGAGGTCTCTCACACTTGCCAGGCGCAGGCTAGCGTGCAGTGTTTGAGTTTTTCTGGCGGTGGTGAGGGGCTACGTGTCCCGCACGAGACGCCTGCTGAGGTTTGGGGATGTATGCGGTGTAGCTGCTGTTGTTCCCCCATGACCCGGCGGTCCTGGCGTGCTACCTTCCTGCTCGCCCCTGTCCCCACACCTTAACTCCCAACACAAACGGCTCCTCGTTTCCTGTCACTCACCACACACGCACGCCCGTGTCTTCATTCACCTTGATCTGCGCCCCATACCACACTCTCCCTGTCTTTGTCGATCTGGCGCCCTGCCTGCTTTGCTGGAAGCTCATCGAGTGGCCAGCAGCGCGCTGAGAGACGGGTGTACTGTGGAGAACAGGAAGGCGTGGGTTGATTCAATGCAATTTCGGAGCTGCATCGTGTGTGCCCGGCAGGCGCGGTGCCCCGGCAGGCAAAGTAAAGTAAAGCGAAACTGAATTTACCGAGCCGTATCCTGAAGAGGACGTTGAAGGTACCTGGTCCTGTGACCCCGTTCTGTGAGGTACCGCACGCCTCGCACGACACACACTCTCCGCATTCACTCATCTTGACGGAGCAGTGCCACTAGACCAACACAGGCATTCAGCCCGGTGTTCGGTTATTGAAGGCGGGATTGAAGCTGTCTGCCCACTCCCAGGTAGAGTCCCCAGTCAGCGATACGCCGTCAGCCGTGGCGACGTCATGGCAAAGCCAGAGACGCAGGCAGCGCCGCGGGCACCGCACAGCACCCCAGCGCACAGCACCCCAGCACACAGCACCCCAGCGCACAGCACCCCAGCGCACAGCACCCCAGCGCAGCCCAATGTGTTGTCAGCCTTGCCTCTAGACGTAGCACGATGCGAAGCCACTCCAGGCACTATGGCGCGGCCTCACGGCACACACCCAGGCACACAGCCGTGCCCCCGTTACACACCCATGGCCACACCAGCGGTAGCTTGATCCAGAAGCACCCACGGACAACAAAACAGATTTGATGACGCGAATACAATGACCCTGAACGACACGGTGCATTTCTGTCAGGAACGTGGGGTCCAGCCGATCCGGAGAGTCCGGTGTGGTCTCTCCTGCCAGGGCTCAGACAGTCACCCGAAATCCATCACATTACCGAGTGCAGGTGCGCGAATTACTAGTGAGTCACATGTACCACTCGCAGGACCTGTGGTGCCTATCAGAGGACTCGTGTTGCACTGAGTTGCAGGAGAACAGATCACAACAGCTCGGGCTGTTGTGAGTACACGGGCTGTTGTGATTACGGACTGTTGTAATTACAGCAGTCCGGGCTCGTGGACGGCAGAGTGCTAGAGCACACTACTAGGCAACGCCTGCGTTGCATTGCGTTGCATGGACTGATGGTGTGTGTTGCCTCTGTGATGCCCATGGTGCTTGTAGTCGCAGTGTCACGTGAGATGCGGCTGTCGCCGTAGCCCCCAGGAGACTGGTGATGTGCTCGCATTGTGCCCTTGAAGGGCAAAGTCGGAGAGGTAGGCAGCGCCTCATGGGTCAAGCGAAGCAGCAGGTAGGGCCTGTGTGGCGATCCAGTGGTATGGCCGCTGTACCACTGGATCGCCACAGCCTAGCACTACCGTGCACTACATGTGCACGCCTAGGGGGCACCGCACAGCACAGGACAGCTCAGAGCAACCCACTCACTCACCTGGGGGAGCTCAGAACTGCCCCCAAATGAAGAACATTCTCGCACCACCTCGCCTCGGCCGCCCACCTCAGCCCCGAAGAAGCGAAGACTCACAACGCAGTGGCTCTGTGTGACCAGCTGTCCTGGTGGAATCCTGGAGCATGTGCTGGTAGGACAACGCGGCGGACAGCACTGAGTCCTGGACCATGTGGTGACCTGGTGACCTGATACTGTGGACATTCCAGCGTCTTGGAGCAAGGTTGGATGACTGAGTGTCGGCATCATCACAGGCAGGGCACTGAGGTGGCCAAGTTTGAGCTGCACTGGTCTGACCTTGAACATCTAGTCTCGGACAGAATAATCAGAGTAATGGTCGTGCTACCCAAGGTGTGGGTGTGGGTGCGGGTAAAATAAAGTGAAGATAAACCTGGGCTTACTGAGCCGTCTCCTTGAGAGGACATTGACTACTCCGAATTTCTGTCTTGTGCTGCAAGTGCCTTGTGTGTTGCAAGGACAAAGCAAGCAAGGCAGGCAGCACCGCAGGCAACGACCAGGGGGCTACAAGTGCCCTTACGCTACAAGTGGCTTGTGCCACCAGCATGTTGTTGACCCCAGCACCGCCATCGCCGGCTCAACGAGGCCTTCTGACTGATTGATACCCTGATCACACCGCAGCTTCTACAGCCGCAGATGATCCTCACAAGGCCATGGCTGGCTGTAATGGGAGCTTTGTAATGGGCAATCGGTAAGGACAACACAACTTGCACATGCCCAAGCTTGCACTGTCAGTCGCACAAGCAAACAAGTCTGCGCTGTTCGGTGCTAGGCCATGGAGCCTGTCAGGGAGTCCAGTGAGCACATCAGTAGCCCTGGCTGGTAGCTGAGCCTTGTGCACCAAGAGTTGGGCTGCGTAGCATTGCTGTTGCAGCTGGTGTCATGAAGCTATGGCAGCTGTTCGTGCTGACTTCCCTTCTCCTTGATGGCCACTGAATCGCGATTGGATGGCCAGTGTGGCAGGCCTGCTGTCTGAGACATGGCCTGGTGGGAAGGTGGCCGCTGGTGGGCAGTGGCGAAGGGACTGCTGTGCTCCGACACACCATACCAGGGCCCATACTCGGCCATGAAATCAATGGATGAGGCGAATGAATGTACGATGCAATCATTGTTTATATCATTCTCATATATATAAAAAAAAAGAAGCCCCAAATGATGGTCCCTGGCGTGCGAGCATCAGAAAGACACAAGACCACAGCAGCAACAATAGATCAGAAGCATGAACAATGGAGCATCGAGTGTGGCGTTGCGTGCCTGAGCTGGCTGGGCAAGCCTGGGCTTCAAGCTGCGATGTTGATTCAGTAGCAGCTCAAAACGGAGCCTGCCCTGATCCACGTCTGGTTGGATCACAAATGAACAAGGATCAAACAGGCTTGTTCTATTTGACCGCTGCGACTCTGTGGCTCTCGGTTACCGTTGCGTGGTTGCTGTGCGATAGGTCTAGGTCTAGCACAGTACAGATGGAAATTTGTGACATGGAATTGGCACACAAAGCCTCGGAACACCTGCGTCCGCAGACAGCACTGGCAAAGCAGCAACACGAAATGGAATGCAAGTGCGATGCAAAAGTTCTCAGGATACATGCAGCTGTCTTGATACATGCGATTGTGCAGATGTGGCATTGCAATGTGCAGCAGCTGCTGGAGACTGGAACCTCAGGACGTGGCTGCCATTGTGGCCCGAAATCTGCCTCGATGAGCACACACATGTGATATATACCTCTGATGTTTGTGAATAATGTATGTACGTTTGCAAAGGCTTTCCTGCCCGGGTCAGCAGCGAAGCCAGAGCTGTCCAAAACAAACTAGGCAGGGCGCCTCGCTGCCTTGACCACGAGTTGATGCGGGGACAATCGGGCATGAACACTTCAAGCCGTGACTGCGGGAATGGCTTCATGTTGAGCGAAAAGCGCCAACCCCGGAGGGTCAATCGTCAACAGATGAGAATAGGATGCACATGTCGTGCTACTTGAGTGGCAGCCTCATAACAAATCAACAGACCATCCGGGACAGGTTCATGCTGTGGTGCGCTATGCTGCATGTGCACCTTAGTCTGCATAGCTGTCGTTGAACATCTATCCATGTGCAGCTGAATGGCTGTGCCAGAGTGTGCGCAGATCTGAGCGCCACGGCACTGCAGTTCCGGGACCACAGGTCATATGTACGTAGCCGATAGACAAGGAGCGATCGGAGCTGATCATCTTCGGGAGGTTCACACTGCAGTGACCGGGGAACAGAGAACAGCTGCTGCCGCAGTCGCAGTTTCATTTTCAGTCATCTGCTGCCGCAGTCGCACGTTTCTAGCCGCAGTCCCACAGACAACGCGGGTCTCCAAGGGTACCAATGCTCTGGCCATCACACAGAAACAGACAGGGCAGAAGCTGCTCTCAGCACCACTGAGAGCAAGGGCAGTATGGTCCGGCTCACTGACTCGGCTGCGAGGTGATGTTGTGTTGGCTACGTGTTGGTGATTAGGTTGTGATCTGCCATACAAAGGCCCGATCTTCTGTGATTGATCACTGAGAGCAAGGGCAGATCAGGAACTGCAGGAGGGAGACAGCGCGGAAGCTTCCCTCAGCACCACTGACAACAAGGGCAGCTCAGGGACTGAAAGGAGGGGGGGAGGGGGGGGGCTTCACCTGGCCGAGGGTCCCGCAGGCGGCCTTGACGAAGTCGGAGGCGGCCTCCTGCAGCAGCCGCTCCGACGCGAGGTCGCGGTACGGCGTGCCTGCCAGCGGCCGCCCAGAGTACACGAGGCAGCCCATGAGGCGCTTGATGTCCGCAAAGAAGTCCTGCTGGAAGGGCGCAAAGTTGCCCTTTGCAAACGCGAGCGCCGCCGTGATGCCTGTGCACACGAGCGGGGTGGGCTGTGGTGTATGGAGGATGCGAGTGTGCGGGAACGCCACGGCGGGTCAGAGGGCGAGCAACGAGGCTGCATTTGTCGGGTGTGATTGTCAGGTGCGCGCCCTGGGGACCGGGGAACAGAGAACCAGGGGAATCAGGGGGTGGGGGTCGCAAGTCCATGATATGTCCACCATACCACGGACCACTTAGCGTGACCCTCCGTGAAGGGGGGGTGGGGTACTATGTTTCACATATCACATATGTGCCACAATTGTTGCCTGATCACTGATCGGCAGTGGCGGGATGTGGACCGGGTCAGGCGATCACAGCAAGGACTCACAAAAATGCCTCAAGTCATATACGCGTACAAAGCCCTGCAACGGTGCTACGTGTCGCACGTCAGGTGAAGACAGAGGACTTGGTCGGAGGGTCAGTGGGGCGACATCCCTGGGTGCAGTGGCAGCGGATGGCGGTAGCAACCGGGCAGGCATGCCGGCACACGTCAGACGGAAGGCAGTGAGGATTTTATCGGTATGTCTATCTGCTGGAGGGCATGGTGCAGGCCGGGACATTGAGCTGCACAGAAGAGAGCAGGGCAGAAAGGACAAGGCACAGAGTTCACCGCATATCAGATGGACCATGCAACAAAGAACAGAATTTTCAGATTCTGCTTTGACATCACTGTCTGCTCAATACTACGGTGCTCTTTCTTCTTGGCAATGGCGCTGTTTAGGAGTCACGTTCAGGCGCAGCGAGAGAGGCTGAGCCACACCGTCGAGCTCCAGAGTTTGGAGGAAGATGAGGCGGAGAAGCTTGAACTCGAGGGCGGTCGGGGCTCCCTCCTCGCTGAGCATGCTCCTGTGGCTGCGCACCCACGCCAGGGCATCCCACAGCTTCCCCGCTCGAATCTGCAGCAGCCACGCTGGTCAGTCGCGCACCGCTGCAGTGCGCCTGCGCCTTCTGTGTGGTCTAGTGCCTCCGTGTGTGTATGTAACGCACAGATCTCTTGCACCGCATGATGTTGTGGACCCAGTTGACCACATATGCAGAGGAAAGATAGCAGTCCAATTCAGGGAAGATGAATGTGATGCCCTGAACATGGTGAGGCTGTTCGCTTGCTGCCGCAGGACAGGTCATCGACTGGAATGGAACAGGGGGAAATCTGGGGTGGCACTGCCTGTCACGCCTGTGAGGGATTTCGCGAGTCCAGCTGGGGGCAGAACCTCCAGAGTTCAGGCACCATGCCTCGTGTGACATCCTTGCAGCGAGCGCAAGGGTGCCTGGAGGGTCAGCTGGGCTTGATGCATATGATGGGCACTTTAAGAAAAGAGAAAGAGAGGTGCCAGCCTGACCAGGCTTCCATACACTCCATCGAGGACGATCGGGCGCAGGGATCCGAACCAAATGGTCGCAGTCGTCAACCTCCAGATGGACAAAGCTATGTGGCCATGCACAAATACATACAGGACCCACACAAGGTTATGGCACCGCTGGTGTGTAGCAACCACCAGAGCCTCAGAGGCCATCAGAGGTGCGTGTGACGATTCGTCCGAACTCATCCCAACATGGGGCCGCAGGGCACTGCCAGGCCAGTGCAAATGGAAAGCATCTGCGCTTGGAGGGGGTGCACCTGAGAGAGGTGCTCGTGCATCTGGGCAAACGTCTCTTTCATCGCCTTTGCGGTGTCGTCGGGCAGGCCTGCTTCCTCGACCAGGGCGTCTCCGCTCTCGAACAGGCCCTCACGGTACAGGTGGTTCACGATCACCTACATACGCATGTACAGTTACCTTCGTGAAGAAGTTGCATCAGAATCGAAGAGAATCGGAAGGTATGCATGCACACGCAAGCAGTTCATGTAGGTGCCTTGTTTGTCAGGATCAGACGGCATGCGTGAACTATCAAGTGTTCGGTATGCTGGAGTGTGAGTGCAATGATCGTCCCTTGCAAGGAGCCTTGAACGACAGATATGGCGAGGTTGGTGATGCTGAGATCGTTTGGAACAGGCTTGCCTGTGACCATGTGCTGCCTGTTGCAGGCGCGGAGGATGCATGCACTAGCTGATAAGGTGCAGCCACCAGATGTTCGTTGCTCAAGGCCACGTTTGTCGATCCTGAATGGATCGTGTGTCAGGGCAACCGGGCCAAATTTGGTGTCGGCCTGGCATGGGTCGAAGCCGAAATGCAAATGCACTGATAGTCGGGACATAGATGGAGGGATGGCGTAGTATGCGTGCGTTTTTGTGCGATTAGATGGACTGCAATGACATACCTGGTTCACATACCAGGGATCCAGGCGCTCTGGTCGTGCAGCTTCGCTTACATCCAAGCCGTAGCTTTCATCGAGAATCTGCAAAGTTTTGGAGTTTAGAGTCTGTGGTACGCAGCGTTCGAGTCGTGGGTGGACCAAGTCCTGTGTGCTTACACTGCCCCGCCTGCTGTGCGTGCTCAACATGAGGGCTGCAGATAGCCTGATACGAAGGACAAGGAAAGCTTTACCCCACCAAACTCCCTGATGGACGAATGGAAGTCTCTTGTTGCATTGGCCGTCCGCTTCACTACCTTGCGGCTCTTCAGTTGGGCGGAGAGCTCTTTGACGGAGTCCTCCTTGCCGCTTCGCAAATCCGCAAGAGCAGTCTCGACAAGCTTTGACATTTCGTCCAGTACATCTGCAGTGACTTGATGACATCCCTTCTGCGCTTTCTGGAGGTTGCTGAGCTGGTGCTGCCCGGGAAATGACATGGCAGGTCGGAGTCACTGTCGCTGTCGACAGTCAGACGCTGAATCGAGCATTCGCAGGTCTAGACCTGGCATCACAGCGCCAACACTGCATGACAACGTCGCTACGAAGTGATGGCGATTCTCATCGATCGCTGATCGCTCACGCTATGGCCATCCACCTGTGTGCTCGAGAAAATTGGTTCAAACAATCACAATTTTGAGACGTCTGTGGGCTACGTACAACACATCGCCTTACACTCTGCAAGGACCGTGAAAATATCCAAGCATCATCGCCATGCTTGTTTCTGACTCGCAGCGCTACACCGCCCGGGCACGAAGCCATCGACCCAGCTGTTGGGCCGGGTGGATCCCAGTGGCCACAGAGACAATCCTGCGGATGCAAAACAGGCTCTAGAATTGAATCACCGCCAATGTAAAGTATGCCTGAGAAACGCGTGATTTGCTTCTGCCACATTGCTTCTGGGTGCATAGCACAGTCTCAGCCATAGTGCTCGGTCATGCATCGCTGTGGCCAGCCCTGTGAATCAATGACACCCGCCATCAAGTTCCCTGCTCCGCTTAGACGGGTTTTTGGCGACTGCATTGAAACACTGCATGCGTTAGGATACCACGAGGGAACGGTTGTTGATCAGCTGCTGCTCCATGTACCTGAAAGGCCACTATAGTACAGCAGGGACGAATCGTCCATTTGCATCTGTGTTTTGGCAGCAACATGGCGCATACATACTGCATCGCATTCGCTGCTTAAATGTCAATTAGATGTGCGGCAGCATGTCCTCCATTGCAACATCATCCATCGCCTCGACCGCTGCCAGTCGATAGTAGGCAGCTGAAAACACGGTTGCTGCCAGGTCAGGAATCGCAGCACAAACAGCTGTAGCAAGCATTCAAACATATGCCGGACACTTGCCGCAACACAGCAGCGCTCACCGCACATCAAACACATCAATGTTCACCAACATTCTGTACCCCGGACATCATCTCTGCAAGTCTCACCACGCCCACGCCAAAGCGACACTCGACTGCGCTGTACCACGACCAAACCAATGATCTGCAAAAACCAATGATCGGCAGAAACAACGTAGGATCCCCATCGAATCTGTCCAGGCCTGACCACACAGCCACCTGGACTCAGCCACAGCAGACTGCTGGTTGAGCCTCCTATCTCCCAACCACAAGATCCGTCGCAAGTTGGTCACAATCTCCTATCTGCCCACAAGCAGAGTGCCCCATCTACCCTGCGGCACGTGTTCCCCGTGCGGACACATGACTTCCCTCAGAATACGACCACATGCCATCATGTGAAGGTCCAGCACAGACTTCAGCATGGCCCGAGGCAGACAGATGAGGCAGCTCTGACGCAAGGCAAGGCAGTCTGAGGCTGTGATGCAATGTGCCTGTAGATAGAGCCAAGACTCAGAGGCTGTGAGAGGCTCAGCAGCTGCTGCCCAGCTCAGCAGTGCATCGCCTGCTGCGCCGTGTTGGTGGTCGCAGTGTCTTTAGTGGTGGCTGCTGTGGCAGCCCCTCACTTCTTGGACTTCTTGGGCCGCCTTTTCTTGGAGCCGCTGCTGGCTGAGCCCTGGCGGAAGCCAGGCATGTTCGCTCCTGACTGTATCTTCCGTGCTTCCTGCACAGTCAATGCAGGAAAGGTCACGTCAAGTACATGGCCGTTAGATAGCCATATGCTGAACAGGATCGTGCCAGCTCCAAACGAATGGAAGCACATGGCGGTGGACACTGAGCCGGGCGCACAAGCGTGGGCTTCCTCCTGTGGCCATCTCAAGCCATGCAGGATGGAGTTTGTTTGATGGACTTAAGACCAGCTGTAAGCATGAGTCCAAGTGGGCGGATATGTCTCCACTAATGCACGTATCCACTCGGACAACGCAGTTGCTGCAGAGGCAGGAGAGAGGGTACGGAACCAGGGGCAAGCAGAACGTGCCCAAGCAGGGTCGTTGTCATTGGCTGGCTGCGACTTGCCTCGGGTAGGAAACGTGAGACAGCACACATTACCAATGTCCCAACGGACGTGGCCATGAACTCATATGCATACGTACATACGCTGTGCAAAGGGAATGCTATTGTGCTCCGTGCGGGGCTTCAATCTTTGGCTGGAATCATCGGCAGGGCTGTGGTACGTGCTCGTGCCCGGCCTAGTGCCATGAACGAGTAAGGGGATTTGCGAATCGATTCCGGGGAATGGCTCGATGTCCGGCCTCTGTCCTTTATAACTACATACATACACACAGAACTGGTGGCATGCCCGGCCTCTGTCCTTTGTAAGTACATACACGCTCACACAGTGCTCAGACATGGTCGCTGGACACACAAACACGCTTTTTTAACAGAAACATGCTCAGTAGATGGGCCCCATTACTTGCTGCAACCGCGCTAAACAAACACACAAGTGCCAACAAAGTCTGCGTGTAGGCTACACCTTCCTGTGGACACTCCTCAACCAGCGCTCCGCATACTGGTTGTATACCAGTGTTGGGTTACTTTGCAGCATTTCCAGGACTGCTACCCAGATATTAGACCTGAATATTCGGAATTATTCTATGTGATTGGGCCAGATGACCCAATGCTGCTGTATACTTGCCACAGAGGCAGGCAACATGCACGCATCACTCGCACAGGCATCACTCGCCCAGCCACTCACAGCACCTAAGCAGTCGTCCGTTCGTGTAACGTACGAGTGTAACGTACGAGACGTACTCGAAGCAATGCAGTGGTTGCTGCCTGATTCGATCGCGCGCCGATCAGCCAAGCAGATGTAGACTTGACTCTGAATCCACCCGAGCATTTGTGCAGGAAGGGCCAGAGTCGTGTCCCTTTGCGGCGAGTTCAAGGCTGCCATTCACATTGCAGACCTCAATATTCGGATGTGTTCAATATGATCGGGCCCGATGACCCGACGCTGGGGAGGGCGGCTCAACTCCCAGACAAGCGATGAGTGAGCCACAGTAAGTGAACCAAGGTAATTCTACATGTACTGAGCCAGTGGAAGTGGCAATCCACAGTGGCACTTCACTGCATGCTGTTCCAGTGTTCCAGCTCAGGAACAGCTCCAGTTCCAGCTCAGGACACACACCTTTGCACTGCGGGTGGGCTTGGTCATCTCATCCTCTGGCTTATCCACCTGGAAGCGGTATGGGTCCTCTCCTCGTTCCAGCTGCCCATCCACCTTCCTGCAGCTGGCAGCCGATTGACCAGAATGGTTACATGGCGGTTGTCGGGATGGCTGCAGTGGCTGTGTTACTACTGACATGGACGCAGGGCTATTTAAATCATGCATACAGATGATATAAACAAGGGCACAGGGACAGGCAGCTGCAAGGACACTCTCCGAGCAATTTTGAAGCTGCGAGGACATCCTCGCAGCAGCACAGATCACTGGCACGTCACCGGAGATGCAGATCACTAGAGGTACCGGAGATGCAGATCACTAGAGGTACTAGAGGTGCGATGAAGCTAGCAGAAATGAGACATGGCTGGGCGCTGCTGCCGGCACCGGGCTGAGCACCCACAAACAAATGCACAGCTGCAAAACTGTACTTGTGGGCTAGCTGCCTTCAGGCGCTGCTCATGCTGCCTAAGCAGGCCAGGCATGTGCATGCTCCGATCAACTCAATGCAACTCTGAATTCACTTTGGCACCCAGTGTGATACAACCACTGCCTCTTCTGAGAGACTGTCACAGCTTTGGATGGCCGGATACGAGAAGGCCCTCAATATAGCAGACCTGTTCGATGGAAGGTAAACATCAGACAGTCGAGATGCACACGTGGCAGCATCAGCCTGGCTGTACTGCTTGACCATGCTGTATGGTCCTGCACGACTCACTGGCACGAGAACAACGGCGTGGACACTGCTTGCATGCCTGCATCAGTCAACTAGGCTGCTGCAAACCCAACCAGAGGTTGGCCGACTGTGCCTTGGGTTTGGCCAGGTTTTCGGTCGATTGCAGCCCCGATGACTTGAGCTGCTGCTATTGCAACTGGAGTGTTGAGGTTGTGGTAATGCTGCCAGAGGATGGCTCGTGTTGAGTCAGTCAGATAGCAAGGCAGCAGGCACGTACAGACAAAGACACAAACAGTGCCCTGGGACGATGGCTCACGACAAGACTAGACTCATGTGGCTGCACGTGGTGTTCCACATGCGCAAGTGGCCAGAGGAAGAGGAAGCGCACTTCTTGAGCTCGAAAAAGCTGACACCGACAAACACAGCTGCTGTCAGCGCCACTGTCCCGATGACTGCCCCAGCTGCATGGGGGCGCACATGTCAGCTTGTAGTCGCCGATAGCTAATCAGCAGTGACTATCGACCAAAAGCCCGTGAGCCGGCTAGTCTGCTGTACTGGTCAGAGGCTCGCCAATTGCCTGATGTTAACACGGCCTTAGTGCAATATGGGATGGGGAATCGTGACAGCTGCGATTAGCTACAAATTATCAGCTCTGATAACGACGGAAGGGATGTCTCCAGCCATGAATGAATGCTGGCGGGCCTGAGTGTGCCATAAGCTCTGGCTGTGCCGATGTGGATCCAGTCAATGTGTGCGTGGTGCCATACACCTCCACCACGGCACGAACAAAAATGAAGCATATGGGTGATCTGTGATGGATGTCGCAGTGGCTAATTCTATCATCGCAGATGCAACTGCTACCAGAGGTGTTCCTGAGCAGCGTCCCCGCCTGCGTTCTTCGGGTCGTTGAGAGACACAGCGCGTGCACGAACGCAGAGATGCTATGTAGCCGTGTTCTGATCAGGTCAGGCAAGGCATGTGCGCTTGCATGTTCGCGAGGACAATCTGTACCTGTCTGTACTGCTTCCTCTACCGCTGCGGCCGGCATGATGAAGGGGTACCCTACACCTGGTGCAACGGACGAGAGATGGCGTTGCCTGGCAGCCACTCAAACCAATCTTCGCTCATGCATGAACGTACGCTCCATCGACGGACAGTGATTTTATACAATCGAAACACACTATCGCCTGAAATTGCGGAAATCGTTGGCAGTTGATCACGGTGAGGTGACGCTACCGTGCGCCAGTGCATCTCAAGTGCTGCGGTGCAGGGATCCTTCGATGAAGGGTTGCATCGGGCCTCATGCAGACCGCTACGGAATTCATCGGAAGGTCTCGTGTCATTTCGTGGGTTAAACCCAGAGGGTATTTACTTCCGTGACGACGGTGGCGTGGGGGGACCTTTCATGGCCCGTGCTCGTGAATCTGACAGGTGCATATCCAGATATGACATGCCATGGCATGTTTGAAACCACAGGCTTCATGTAAGCATATCTAAAGAACTATTTTTTCTTTGGCATGTCTTCTCGGAGTAAGTCACTGCAGATCGTTGGGCTGGCGTGTGCAGCAGTAGCAGCAGCTGGAATTGCGCATTGGCATGCTTCCAAATCTCGACGGGCACCTACTGACACCCTATCTACTGTTGAAGAACTAGATATAGAAACTCGCCAGACGACTGGGCAGATTTGGTTCGGAGACGGCAAGCAGTAACGTCAAACCGAACCAGCACCATGGGGTCAAAGCTGCAAGATGATCCCAACCTGCCCTACAACTGCCTTCGTGTACGTGTACACGGCAGCATGTTCCTTGCGCAGCCGTATTACATGAAGTACCGCAGTGGAAATTGCCTGCTGGTGGATCTTCAGCGCGGTGCGTCGGAACTGCCAGTTTTCACACCGGTGACGTTGATTTGGAAGCCCCAACGCTGAAAATTGTCAGACAAAGGCTTCGCTTGTCACGAACATGTCCAGCAATCGGGAATCGCGGCACTGATTGGTCACTGTGCTGCACAACTTATGCACGGTAGTGCACTATACAAGGCAGAGCTTTCCGCGAGATATATATGCAGTCATACGAGCGTGCCCACAGGGAGGTACTCAGAGCGATCCTTCTGCCGTTACGTTCTCTAGTTTGATGTCGCCCACAGGTGCAGTGCCAACACACTCGTGTCGTGCATTCGCCGCGATGGAGTGCAGGAACAGTGAAAGTGGCTGACAAATCCATCGACCTAAGCACAGACTATATGGCTGTGCATGCGATTCTGGGCGTCCAGGACTTGCGGACGTGCTCCGTTGTCGCTGTTGTCACATCTGCCGAGGAGGCCGCTGTTTTCAACGGGGAGCCGATCTACAAAGTCAAGAGCACAGCAGTATTATCTTCAAACGGGAAGGCTCCGACTGACGCTGGAGATGTAAGGTCTGTCACGGCAGTGCTCTCTACCAGACTCGATCGACATGTTCTGCTTGACGTTCGTGTTCATTCTGTGTCGGTCGCGAAGGCACGAACAGCCTTTCCTTCTGCAGGCTATTCAAGCTGTTTCAACAGGCCATGGACCCGCTGTCCGGAGCAGCCGGCCTGTACTTTTCCTACACCTCCAACATCACCACAACTGTCCAACAGCACCTCGCCATGGACCACAATCAGGCACTCTGGAAGAATTCGATAGAGGAACTATGGTGGAACGGAGCAATCAGCTCTCCTCTCCGTGGTACGAGCTCCTCGTTAAACCGTCTGTTCACGCGCTGGTGGCCTCTTGTGTTCGAAGTGGTCCCTTGCATTGCACGTCTTGCGTGCACTTATGCAATTCATTCAGGCGACACAGAATCGCGAACCCAGTACAAAACATACAGGGCAAGCCAGTGGTCCATAGTTCCTGTCCGCCGCTTCGAAGCCAGCTGACCTCTTTCTCGTCAAGACTGACATGCACGCTTGCATCCTGAGCGGTCTCCGAGCTCTGTCTCAGTGAGCGCAGCCCGACCCACCCACGCGACAGCACGCATGCACCCGGAGGCAGCCATGCAGTAGCTAGCTGCACCAGACTACTCTGTGGCTGCACCAGACTGCTCTGTGGCTGAACGTCTGAACGCACTTCAGCATGTCACACCATCAGCTGCCACAGCCAGTCCACCCACCGGTCCCAGACACCCGTGGCAGCATCACATTTGCAGGTCAGACCCATGCGTGTGCCGTACGAGCGCATACGCCGTAGCCACACATTCAGTCCACCCGCCCCGTGCGCCCCTGTCCCACCTGACACCATCGACTGTGGGCGCCTGCAGACGCAGAGGCTCACCGCTTCATCATGCCCTGCATCCTCGGCTTTGTCAAACAGATCAGGGACGCCCCGATCCAGGCGGGCGTGAAGAAGGACCGCGTGACGGTGACCCTGATCGCGCGGCGCGCCGTGCGCCGCTGCGGCACGCGCCACTGGCGCCGCGGCGCGGACGCCGCCGGCAGCGTCGCCAACTTTGTCGAGACCGAGCAGATCGTCGAGACGGCGTCGGGGGAGGTCGCGGCGATGGTGCAGGTCCGCGGGAGCATCCCGCTCGCGTGGTCGCAGGTGCGCCGCACCTCGCCCGCATGCGCGTTTCCCTTCACCATGTGCCAGAACAGCAGCATCTCAGATGCATGTGTGGCATATGTGGTCCCGTTGATTCGGAGTTGTCAATGTCCTTTCAGGATCTGGCTCAAGGAAATACAAGTTTACTTGACATGCTTGCGGTGCGCGGGGTCGTCTCCGGTGCATGCCGTGCATGGGTGCTTGTGGATCATCGCTACCCAGCTGCTCCCCCTCAGTGGCCCCAGGTCCACCTGTGGCACAGTGCTGCTTGCGCGCAGTGGGTACAGCGCAGCTGCCGCATGTATAAGCTGGACAGCCTCGCCGGCTTTGCCCTTGTACCACATGCAGCGAGCCAATCCCCAGCGGCTGCGGCAGAGGACGCCGACGGCGCATGCACCTCGCCCCTCTTCCACCCTGCTTCCTGCAGCCGCGGCCGACTCGGCCAGCCCACATATCGCGCCCTCGGGGGGGGGGGGGGCACGTAGTTCCTGATTTTTTTTATTTTTTTTCAGACACCCACGTACCTTCCTTTCCCCGTCCATCATGACGCTGCAACATCTGCCCCGAGGCGCAGGCGACGTCCCCTTGTCTCGGTTCGCGGGCCTCATGCTCTCAGACCGGGACGCCTCCGCAGCGCCGTGCTTCACATCCCGGCCGGGCGCTGGCGCCCCAGCGTGCCACCCCCCCGCCAGCATGCCGGCCTGGCGCCCCAGAGCTGAACATCGACGCTCAGATGTCTGGGGCCCGCCGGCCTGTGCACATGCAGGCATGCTCACACTCCGCCACCATCTCCGCTCGCACCCATGTGGTCGGCATGGCGCTTTGTGCACGGCATCGGGAGGGGCCGAAGCGGGGGGTGTGCGCAGGTGCCCAACACGAAGTACAAGCCCCCGACGGACCTGCCGAACGTGAACAAGTACTCCCGCGCGCCCTTCTACACGCACGCCCGCCTGATCACCGCGCGCTACGGCGCCGTCGCCGCGGTGAACCTCGTGAACAGCCACGGCACGGAGGGCAAGCTCAGCGCGGCGTTCGCCGCCGCCGTCTCCGCGCTGCCCTCCGAGGTCCCCTTCACCATCACCACCTTTGACTTCCACAAGGAGTGCGGCGCAACGAACTACAAGTGCGCCTCCGTGCTGAGCGCTGTTGATCTTTCAAGTTGTGCAGACATGTGGCCCGGACGTTCGCCTGTCGTGTGCCGCCGTGTTTTGGTGTGCCCACGCGTCGCCGGGCCGTGCCGTGTGCCGTGTGCCGTGTGCCGTGTGCCGTGTGCGACTGCGCCGCGGGGTGCGTGCAGGAACCTGAGCAAGCTGTGGGCCGCGATCGCGCCGGCGGTGGCGGCGCACGGCAGCCTGCGCACGCGCGGCGAGCTCGGCCGCGTGCGCTCGAAGCAGAACGGCGTCGTGCGCACGAACTGCATCGACTGCCTCGACCGCACGAACGTCGTGCAGGCGCTGCTCGGCCGCCGCGCCCTCGAGGCGCTGCTCTCCGACCTCCTCCTGCTGGACGCCGGCGGCAGCCTCGCGGCGTCCCTCCCGGACGTGCGCGCCCCTGCTTGCCCCCACCCTGAGCCGTTGAAGCACACACACCCCTGTCAATGTCCTCTTAATGATCCGGCTGAGTAAATTCTAGTTTACTGTTCCCCCCCCCCCCCCCCCCCCCCGTCAAAATTCATATGTACCGGTGTTCTTGTACAGGTATGCGAATGTAGAAATGTTTGATGTAGTATTTGATATGAGCGACGAGCCGCAACTTTGTGATCGGACATTGACAAATCTGGAGGAGCTGTGTGATACATGGTGACCGGGATGCGAGCACCACGTGGGACAAGTCACCCCCCACAGCGAATCCAGTAAAAAAGTCGATTGACCCAAAGACCTGTAAGATGGGCAATGTGATCCAAGCACTATGATCAGTCGGTCGTGTTGATCATGCATGATCAAGTCTGCAGCCCGCAGTCCCTGGGCTCCCTCCCCCCCGTGCTCGTTGTCAGCCCGTCGCTAGACCCTGTCTATGTTTTCGCTGTCGCCTGAGGGACAGGACCCTCAGGGCCTCAGGCCGCAGCCGATGCTATGTCTGGTGAGGCGCGTTCCCGATCTAGCCCTCCTCTCGACCTCCTCTCGACTATGCTCGGGACCTCGTTGTTGGAACAAAGTGGACCAATCTGTGCCACTGACCTTGCTCTTCGGAGTCCCGCTTGATGCTGCCCTGCCAGGAGAGCCTGTCCTATCCTATCACATATTGGTCCTATTCTATCACATATTGCTCCTATTCTATCACGTATCGGTCCTATTCTATCACATATTGTTCCTGCTCATACACAACCTGAGTGTGCCTTCCACAGACAGCTGTGGCTAGCATCCACTTGTGCAGTGACTCAGGTATGGGTGAGGAGGGCAGTTCCATGGCTACGTTTCCCGGGGCTGAGGTTTGAGATGCACGCACTCTTCCAATGGTCCATGAGTGGTGATGCCTGATTAGTGGTCCATGAGTGGTGATGCCTGATTAGTGGTCATGTCATTACGGTTGAATCACTGCATCATCCACCCTCACTTGTCTGATCGGTGGATCAACTGCCATGAAGCACAGTGAATGTTGCCTCACTGAGCCATATCCTCATTACGTCTTGACAACTCCGGATGACTTGCTATACCCGGGTAACATGCTTGTGTGTAGTTCAGGGGTGGGCCAGTGAGGTCCCCTGTTGCAGCCCTGCAGTGTCTACAGGATGCCCAATGCTTTAGAACGTTCGGTTCCGGTAGAGAATAATCTGACTGTCATCATTGCTTGGCAGCCACTGCCAAGCAATGATGACATCTGTGTCCCTTGATACTTCACCCACTGCAACAGCCGACGCACACATGCAGCTGGAGCGCCCATTCCGCACCCTCTGGGCGGACCATGGCGACGCACTGAGCTGGCAATACGCCGGCACCGGCGCGCTCAAGTCGGGCTTCACACGCACCGGCAAGCGCACCCCCCTCGGCCTCCTCGACGACGGCGTGAAGAGTGCCGTTCGGTACTACCTCAACAACTTCGAGGACGGCCACAAGCAGGACGCCCTGGACCTCGTGTCCGGGGCCTACCGCCCCCGGCGTGTATGCTCCCCCCCCCCCCCCCCCACCCCCCCCCCCCCCCCCCCCCTCCCCCATGTGTTTGCCTGCTCTGACTGTGATTACTGAAGTAGTAGACGCTGTCGTGGTGCTGTGAAATGCAATGGCGCATGCCGATGCACCCGGGTTGTGTACGCCGATGCTGCCGTAGCTGCAGTAGCATAGTTACACTGCTGTGGCCTCTGGGCCCTGCCCTCGCTGCACTGTGAGAGCAGAGAGAGAAGCAAACACGCATGATGCACAGAGACGTATGGGCTAGCATGCCGCCCAGCCCCTCCCCCCCAATTTCGATCATGGCGCTCGTCTTTCGGTGCATGCGGTTGTTTGCAGCCATCCAAAAGCCATCTGCTCAACGTGTTGAGTGGTTGGAGTCGCCGATGTAGCATGCACTGGCTGAATTTCCTTGCACAAAATGCATGCAGTGCATGCATGTGGGGACACAACCGCCACGAACGCATTTCCCTCACCTGCCCCAGACCCTCCCACGCTCCCGCGCGGCCCGGCGGTCACCGCCCGTGCCGCCCGCATCCCCGTGTTGAATCCAGCGCGCCTTATGCGTTCATCCCGTATGCGATTCAGGACCCGCCGCCGCCGCCGCCCCCCGCGAACGGCGCGATGTGGCTGCTCGCCGCCGTCGCGTTCCTCCTCCTCGCGCTCTCCTCCGCGGCCGTGGCGCCGTACAGCCGCCGCATCTCCTTCCTCTACGTCACGCTCCCGCTGCTCGCGGCCGCGGGCGGCTGCGTCTTCGTTGTCAACCTCTTCGGCACCAAGGTCACCTGCCGGCCCCTCCTCCGGCCGGACCTCGTGCAGCCGTGGCTACCAGCGCAGCCGCGCATCGGCGGCTTTGCGACGCACCCGTCGTTCCCGTCCACGCCCCAGAAGACCCCGATCACCAGCAAGCCCGCAAAGAAACTGGCCTAGCGGGGCGCCGCTACTGGCGTACCGGCATCCTCTGTCAGGGTTCCTGATGCGCCGGGGGCTGTCGTGTGAGGCTGCGGCATGCATGGGTGCACGCAGAGCGCGTGCCGCAGGCGGCATTTTGGGGGCTGGGGCTGCTGTAGAAGTGGCTCCCGCCGGGGTTTTGTGTGGGCGCGGAGTCAGGCGAATCTTTTGTGGCTGTGTGCGAGTTCACACCGTGAAGCGCCGGCGTGCTGGCAGGATCTGCCGGGCCTCGGCTGCATGCATGAATGCGGCGCAGGAGCTGATGCCCAGGAAACCACGTAGTTTTATGAAGAAGTGGGGAAGGGCCCATCGCGGAGACAGAACATTTGAGTGACTGAAGTCGCCAAGCTGAAATACGGATATTAGATCTACAGGGGGTCTTGGTGGAGGGGGGGCCTGCAGAAGGCCCCTGCAAACTGCGGGGGTGTTGTTAACGGCGGTGCGACTTTTCATGGTCATCGCCACCGTGTCCGCCCGGATCTGGCGGGTCCGGGCGTTTGTGGAGAATATCATGCGTTCTCGGGATGAGGTCTGTAGAATGTTTTTTGGGGACTTGGATGGGGCGGACGGCGCCGCCGGGTGAGGCCCGCACACTGCCGAAGGCTAGTGCTGGGCACGCCTGCGTCCCCGGCCCCCCCCCCACCCCGCGTGACTCGTGTTGAAGTGCAAATGGTGCTCAAACAGGCGCAAAGTCGACTGGAGTGTGTGATGTAAATGTGGGCTTGGGACAGTCGCTGCTGCGGCGGGGGCCGCCATTTGTGACCGCATGCAGCGGTGACGGCGCTGGTGCCTCAGGCTCGCCGCTGCAAAACTGATCCATCGACACTTTGTAAGCAGCTAGCTGCACCAGCGATGCGCCTGTGTGGTTCCTCAATGCGATGACTGGATAAACATTGTTCGCTACATCTGTTCAACAGCGATTCAATGCACAGTATCAATAAGGGTTGCGTGGGAGCAGGACTGTCCTCCATGCACCCATGGTGTTGAGCTGGCCGGCTGTTGCCGTGTGCATCATAATTGTGCCTCTTTTCTATACTCGCAATGCACACAGCTGCTGAGGTTTTGGAAGATGGCAGCAGTAGGTCATGATCGGTGACCGGAAATTGCCGTGTGGTGTGGTTTAGTGGCGCTTCGTGTGCGGGGTTATGCCACGGTAGCCTTGCCAACATGCACCTGCTGCCACAGCACCGGCAGCGGTCTCAACGTCCATGTGTGTCATGGTGCAGTGCGGTGTCCTGCGGAATAGGAGCGCAGGCCGGGTGGCTGTAGATTAAGAACATATGTATGCATGATTGCTGATGCTGTGTTGTTTGTGGGTAATCCTGGCAACTCGCAGCTCCTCGGTGGTGGCGAGCCTGCCTTTCCAGCAACGCAACAGCACCCGCAAAAATCATATGAACAGGTGCTTGTTTTAATCGCTTTTCCAGTGTCGGCTCAGCTTTCAAATACAAGATCATGATAGGCAATAATTGTGTGGCCGCTGGAAAGGTAGTGGTGCGCAGTCATCCGTTTGTTCAGAGGCAGCAGGGACCAAAAACTGCACCCCCTCACATGGCCGTATCCGCACACAGCCTGCTCTCCTGCAGTCTCGCAGATTCTTGCAGCGCCCACAACGTTTGCCACAAGTCGGCCACAAAGTTTGCCTGAAGTCTCCTGCAACACGTCTGCTGCACGCATCTGTCCGGGAAGCCCCGGCGTTCCTCCGCTCCATCTCCTCCCTCTGTCCTCTTGAGCCTACAGCTAAGCGAATTCAGCTTTACTCTACTGACTGAATTTCAGCTGGTTTCAAAATCAAGATGAGCGTGGCAGGTTGACCGATTGCCTGTTGCTGGTTGAATGTAAGAACTCCATGGCCCGGAGCGCCCTGCAGGCCCACGGCTCCATCTCTAGGGCTTTGGGCGGATAGGTAAAGATATCTGCAGGCCGTGAATGAACTAACATTCACATGGGCCTGCTGTTGAGAGCTAGCAATGGCCTGGCCCAGGTCATGGGCCTTGGGTCAATCATCTTTCTACAGAGACCTTGGCCGGTACGGAGCTCGTGGCAGGACAGACCTGTCGAATTGACAGATCCGACAGGAAAAAAACATCCGTCTGCATCTCTGGTGACTATAGTATCTGCTCATGGTACACGAGCAGCTCGACCGTCAGTCGAATCATGAGACTCATCTATGTATTGGATGTAAGACGCAACATGGAATCATTGATACAGATGAATCAGTCCATAGAAACGATCTGGGGTGCTCGACTGTAACACCTCCCCATCGGGTATCTGGCGGGAGGTCTCCCGACACAAGAGTGGAATGTCTCCACTGAGCTGCAAAACGCGACCTCTCGCGGCACGTCGGCGGTGGAGCTCTGAGAACACATGGTAGGAGATGAGGGTACTCGCATGATGTCGATGCGCCAGTGTCTGTGATTATTGGCTAGCTTGGACGGTGTCGCGTTGACCGATGCGTGCGAATTGACCTGCCCGGGAGCCACATTGTCCCATGCACCTGACCACCATGCCTGTGCGCCCTGAGACCAACTGATGCAGGCAGGCATCATCAAGCATGGTTGCTCTGTTCCTGGGGTGCCAAGAGATGCGGTCACGAGCTAGCTGGCCATGGTACCTGGCTCCGTATCGCGCTGCTGTCCTGCCGGCGTGTACGCCCCGCCGCCTCCACAATGTTGCCATGCATCCTTCGACCAATTTTCTGAAGCTGCTTGCACAGGGCGATTCCGAGTAGCATGCTACAGTCACCTCGAAAGCCTGGTCAAACTATGGTGAAACAAGGCCATGCAGTGCTCGTCTCGTCACCGTTCTCAGCGTCATGCACGTGGATCACGCCGCAAATGAACTTGCGCTGATCGTGTGCGTTCGTTCTCGTGTGCATTTCCGCACGGTCGTTGGAGCTTCTGGTCGCGTTGCTGTTGAAGTGGAGATCAAGCGTCGACGTCGCGCTGCCTTTGTCGTGACCGCAGTGCATTGTGCCGTCGTTGACGGCATTTATTCAATGTTCACAAACGATTTTCTCAGTACATAAAGCAACGCCGGCATGAGCGTCAGTGGCTGGTCAGTTCAAGCCGGTGCTCAGGTGGGCCTGCACCTCTGCAGTTGCCTGGAGCCTACAAGGCAGTTGCCCAATGGCGACCAAGGTGTGAGCCTGGTGACCATCAGGTGCGAGCCTTCGTTCAAAGAATGGGCTACATGGCCACACATGCGCGTGTGTTACAAGGATGAAGGCGAAACTAAGAAGCAGCAACGCGAAACCAGCGCAACCAGCAAGCAGCAAGCAGCGGCCACACATGAGTCAGTGTGATGCTTGATTCACTAGCTGCTTGATTCAGGAGCTTGCGCAGAAAAGCCAGGCATGTGCCTGCTGAGGTGACCAACGGGCATCAGGCCATGGCATCGCTCCTCAGGAGAGACTCGGCCCAGGCATGGAGCGCACAGCCTGGCAGAGGAACCCAGCTCCCAGACTGACTGAAGCAAATCAGTCACTGTCCAGCGAGGATCATCAGCTACAAGCTGCGTACGCCTGGCGCAGGGATGAACCCCCAGTTCATTCACCACTACATGAGGTGCTGATGCCTCTGTCCGTCCTTGTGCTGGAGGTGGATGTTTTGTTTATGTTTCTTTGGAGCTTCGCAGTAGCTGTGGCATTGTGATCTCGGACTCCAAACGATGGGAGGTCTCTGGCCTGGAACAGCAAAGGCTTGCAGCAGCCGCTGGCAGAGTGGTCTGGTGTAGCAATGCCTTCCGACATGCCACAATTGAACTCCGTACACCGATGGAATCGCTCTGGATACACTAGTTGCCTGGTGGCTCTGCAGACATATACCCATGGTACTCAAACAATCAGCCAGACAGCGATTGCCGTTGCAGCGCGTACATGCATGACTGAAGAGCCAGCTCAGCCTGGACAGCGGCACCATGCATGATTGAATGCGCCAGCTCGCGTGGCAATGTACCAGCGAAGTGATTCTCTCAAGTAGATCTCTCAACACCCTTCTCAAGTAAGTTTTATGGTAGCACGGATCACCATATGGTATCGCCGGATGCCCGGATGCATGTGCCACAAGCTGCTGATCGAGGGGATACTGGATGAGTCACTGAGACTGGTTTGGCATGTATGTGTACTCTGTACAGGGCATCGTCAGAGGTCGGACGTCAAGACTGGCCCGTGTTGGGCCCGGTCCTGTGGATCTGGTGATCATATCACCATACATACTCAATGTCCAACAGGATACGGCTCAGTACATTCAGATTTACTTTACTTGACACTGCGCACACACATCATGCCGCACACACATCATGCAGCTGTTGCAGCAAGCCTAGTCCAATGTGTGCCCATCATGCAGCTGTTGCAGTGAAGCTAGTCCAATTGGTGCGTGGCGCCACGACACCCCGGCCACGAGACCCGGGCCCCGTTTGGCCAATCAGCGGCTATGTACTCGTGCATACATACATACATACGGCGGCGGCGCCGGGTGGTCAGGGTCCAGCGGGGCCTGGGGAGCAGGCCGCTGCCGCGCAGGCAACGGCGCTGGATGAGGTGTTCAGGGCAGTGGCCCAGGAGAAACTGGGGGACATCATGTTTATGCCGCCGGGCGACCCTTTGTGCATAGGAGATGTGTCGGTTGTGAACCCCTGTGCTGGTTCCTATTGCGGCCGTGCGGCCCGCGAGGACGGGGGTGCTGCGGAGACGCGGGACGTGCAGAAACGCACTGCTTATCGTTTGTACGACCCTGATGCGTATAGTTTCGTGCCGTTGTCGCATGAGACGCATGGTCGCTTGGGGCGGCCTGCCATGAATCACTTGAATCGGCTGGCGGAGGTTGCGTCTCGGTGTGTTAAGGTGAACCGTGCTTTGTTTGTGACGAATGCTCTGCGCCGGTTGAGTGTGGCGTTGTGCAAGGGGAATGCTCTTGTGCTCCGTGCGGGGCTTCAATCTTTGGCTGGCATCACCGGCCGAGCTGTGGTACGTGCTCGTGCCCGGCCTAGTGCCATGACTGCGTGAGTGGATTTGCGTGTGTATTCCTGGCAACGGCTCGCTGCCCGGCCTCTGTCCTTTGTAACTACATACATACGGGGCTTCAATCTTTGGCTGGCATCACCGGCCGAGCTGTGGTACGTGCTCGTGCCCGGCGTAGTGCCATGACTGCGTGAGTGGATTTGCGTGTGTATTCCTGGCAACGGCTCGCTGCCCGGCCTCTGTCCTTTGTAACTACATACATACGGCCCAACGGCTCACTGCCCGGCCTCTGTCCTTTGTAACTACATCCATCCATCAGCTGAGTCCGCAGGTTCTATCATCTGCTTGGTGGTGGGCTCAGCTAGATCCCGGTGCATTCTCCGTGCTCAGTGTTTTCATAGTATGGTCTGCAGGTTTGAGCGAACTGCAGGCTCGACGTTTGGGGGGTGCCCTGCGTATGCGTATGCGTACGCTGTGCAGGGTTTCAGGCAGCACAACTGCCATGCCATTGGGCATTATCTTGTCTACCTCCTCACATGTGGTGCCTGCCTGGAGGTGTGGCCTTGAAGCCATTCAAGTTGGATTGCCACATATGTCCCTAACAGTAGACCACCAAGCAGTGAGACATATGTATTGTGAAACATTGAACGAGCTAGACCACATGCATGGGTGGCTCGCGTGGATTCCTGTGGTCCATGGATGTCTGTAGACTCGAAAGACTGCCTCAGCTGAGACGAGTTGCATGGTCCCGGCAGGTTCAGGGATTTGGTCAATCCTGCCGCAAGATCAGAGGCTGCTGAACTGACTGAAGCAGTTGCAATAATGTCTGTCTGCATGTGTCCTTCCATGTTGGCTGCTTGCATCTCAGTGCCCCAGCCAACAAGGTGGGTAGCACCTGATAAGGATGTGTTAATCTGCAAAAGGCTGCTCGCAATACCCGCCATGCTGGCATCCCCATGTGTGTGACAGATACTTGAACAAACACCACACAGGAGCCTCTCGCAAAACAAGCTCCACACACACAGTATCCCCAAGTGCATTGACTTAAAATGACAAAAGCAGGTGCGCATCCACCTAGGCAGAACATACTCGGCCGCACTGCCATCCACTGCGTGTCTATGTTTATATTCGCACTCATGGGTTACAATGACAGAGAGGCAGTAGCACCCACACACATGGCCATGTGCACACACATTTCTCGGTTCTGCCTGCAACCTTGATCCTGGTAACACACATTCACTGCACACTTTTCTGTGCTGCTGTTCCTGGCATTGGACCTTCTGGCATTGGACCTTGCAACGCACACTGCCCAGGGCTCAGAGTTCATTCCTCGTGTGTTCGGTCAGCCTTCGGGTGTGTTAGAAGGATACAGGTGGTCAGCCTTGTCGTATTCGGGTCTGTGGCCGATACCAGGGTAGGCATGGCTAGGCCAGATACCTGCTGCATGACTTCTTCTTGTGATTACTGTCATCATACTGATTACTTTGATACTGCACATGTGCATGTGCGATGCCTGTTTGTGATGTCTGAGCACCTGCGCTCCTTGTGGCACTTGTGCAATTAATGGGATGGTGTCAAGGGTGGTGCAAAAGCTACCTCCTACGTGTGGCAGTCTGGCAGCCATGGGTCGGGCATCATTCTGCACACAGGTTGGGGAACCAAAACAAGCTGGATCAGGATATGGCTCACTAAGCATAACTTAAGTGCACATTGGCATCCGCAGAGACCCACCCACGCCTTGTCGCCTCTATGCTTGTAACGCATTCCCAGAGGCCAACTATGCACACACATTGACAGCACATGCATGGTACCCTGGGAATCGGGTGATGACGACGGTGGTGAACATGTCTCCCCATTGACACCCCAAAGACGACATCGCCAGCATTGTCTGCAAAGTCACAGACAACTAGATGCTATGCTCAGGCGGGTGTCAAGCTTGTGCCCATTAATCATGGGCCAAGACAATCGCGCTCGCGCTCGACGCACGCACACCATCACTGGTGCACCTCTGGCACTCACGGTTCGTTCGTTCGTTCAAGCCACTCGTCAGGCTGCTGGCGCCCGAGTTGCTACAGGCCAGTGAACAGATCTCATGCCAATGCGGCAGAAGGGCAACAGGCTCGAGCATGCTTCCCCGGATTTCTCTCAGCTTCCTGTGGAGTCTATATCCATGCATTATCTAATGAGATAATGGATAACACTATCTAGTTGATAGTTCACTCTGCAAAGTCAATCTATTGCACCCACACCGGCCCCCCCCCCAGAATATATCCTGCGATGCGAGTATCCTGCCAGCCATGTGCCCACCGCCCGCCCGCCCACCCGTGAAGCCACTCGTGAAGCCCAATCCTGTGTGGGAATATCTGACTGAGAGCATTCAATTGCAAAGTTCGATACAGTCGCCACGTGCACGCCCCGCAGCCCACTGGCCCGGTGGGCGCCACTGGTCCCCATGCCAGCACGAGTATTGCTCCCACACATAGAACAGTCTCCGGCTGCGGCATGGGTGCATTGGGCTGGACCGTTGCTCGTGACCCTGTGATTCTCTGGCTGCCACGTGGTCCTTGGCCTTGAAGCACACACAGCACAGCCTTGAAGCACACGCAGCACAATCTCCCCGCCCATTCTAGAATGAATCTCGATGTAGCGCATTGGCCTGTAGCCACCAGGCCTGCATTGTAGACCACCCGTCCCTGCCCTCCTGTCGCCATGTGCCATCGGTCTGCGCCGTGCGGGTGTCAGACTCTGCCCGGCCCGCGTCAGGCTCCGCGGCTGCTTGACCTGGGATCAGTGCGTTGTGCTCGGTGTAGCCTCGCCGCGTGATGGAGCCGGGCCCTCGTATGCGCTCGTGCAGGGGGCGGAAATCTCCTCCTCCAAGCCATGGCGGCATGCTAGCAAGCTTCTTGTCATGCTCATTTGTGTAAACATATACCCGACATATACCCCGACATCTGTTTGGATCATTAATATTGGTCGCGCCCTGCAGCCTGGGGAGAGTGAGCGGAGGCTGCACCATGGCCAGTGTTGGGCCGGCGGGCCGTGATCGGAATTCCATGTTTAAACAAATTTGAACACACATTTCGGGGTTTCTCGCTCCCAAAGTCTCAGGTAAAAATTCTGGATGGCAGCCCTGAAACTGCTGCAAGGTGACCGAATGCTAGCCTGCACGCCCGCCACCTAGGGGTGGGACTGGAGCTGTACATGTATGCATGGGGGGGGGGGGGGGGGGGGGGGGGGGGGGAGGGGAGTGGCTGCGAACCCACGCAGCGTATTGGGCCCCGGCGGCCGGACGTGAACGGACGTGAACGTGCAGGCAGGCTTGCGGCAAAGGCGCAAGTCTGATGCAGCACATGCATGCGCATGCATGCGCCCGAAACTCTTCGGAAGCGAAGTGCATGCATATGGTGCTTACAAGAGTGAACGGGAGAAAACGAAGTGCATGGTGCTGGCAGGCAGGCGCAATTTGCCGCCGTGAAGCAGCAGCTAGTGCCAAACCTCTACCCTGGCCCGGGGAGGCGTATATAAACAGCACTGTCACCCAGTGTGTCTAGGATCAGCTGCATGCATCGGTGCTGAACGTCTCCATCGATTCCGAGTCTTAAGAATTCGACCAGAGCTCCGAGTGAAGGTTTGTGCCCAATATTAATGCCGCTGTAATACTCTTCGTATTATTGCCGCTTGCCGTAAGCGCTTTGCCTTGCGCACGTGCGGTCCCCGAGATATCTGCGCTCGCCTGTGCCTCCTGAGGCTGCTGGAGACAGCTACAGCTGCCGCTTGCGCTAGATACGGAGCGAATATCTCTTCTGTAGCACATGCATGCGCGGGCGTGAATTCACGTGCGTTTACTCTTCCATCACACCATATGGTATATACATGCGCCCGAACACGCTGCAACGCAGCATCATCAGCAGGTACCTCGAAGTGAGTCAGTGCCTAGCGCACATAAGTGTGGTTTTTTGTGTGTTTCTTTCCTGCTGACCCGATCCTTCGCTTGCCGGCTAGTCCTGTAGGGCGGGTGTGTGGCCACGCATGTCCTCCGTGGATTCATCAGCGCAAGCTCGTATGTTGAAAGAATAGTGGATAGTTGTATACATCATAGTGTGGCGCAGGCCGGCCTAAAGCTTGTGATTCGCGATCGGTGCACGTGTTTTGGTTGTTTACAAAAGAGTGAACGGGAGAAAACAAACACCGAAACCCAATCTCATCCGCATCAACATCAACCTACACGGTGCACGTGCACGTGTCGACGTCGACTCCGCCGATGATGCATATGCGGGGAGCGTGTGACTGTTGACTGTGAAGACTTCCTTTTGTTGTGTTTGCCTATTCCCATTCATTTGACTTTGCTGTATATGTCTATGCCTGTGCAGCCTTCTGCAAGACAGTGTGACCGTGTGTAACAAGGGCAAAGCCGGAGAGGCAGGTAGCACCGCTATTACAAAAGAGTGGGCGCTGCGGGTGTTGTCGGTGTCATTGCAGCGTGGCAATGCGGATATGTATCGGAAGTCTGGGCTTGTCATCTCTCGGGAGCAGGGGTTGCGGTATGATGCGGGCCTGGAGGACGCGATCCTGCCGGACTGAGTTATGCGTGCGGTTGTTGTGTTCGCATGTGTGTGAGTGTAGGTTGATGTTGATGCGGATGAGATTCGGTTTCGGTGTTTGTTTTCTCCCGTTCCCTCTTTGCCCACCGGGCCTTAGAGCGTCGCGCCCCTCCCCACGTGTCGGATCGCCCCCCTCGCCACGCATTCCACGCGTTTTTAGTATATTGATCGCCCCCTGGCGCCGCGTCGACCGCGTACATGGTGCACTGTTCCGGAATCGTTCCGGCACCGACCTCGACAGATCTGCGCGACACCTGTAGCGTGCGGACGTGCAGCGACACAGCCGGAACCAGGGACACACTTAAATTTGCTGCATGCTTCAACATTCTGTCCCAGCAGGACGGCGGTGCAGCCCGTTCATGTCCCGGCGTACCGGCCGCCGAGCAGACTTGGAACGGACGGTTGCTTTCACCGATCAGACAAACTTTGCATCTACACATGTAGCTCCCGATATTTTGTAGTACACAAACGGCGCTCCCGCTGCATGCGCTGATCGTTTCGCTGGCTGCAGCCTCTGTTTCTGTAGTCGACGATGCTCTGGGCGCGCTGTAAGCTGTGCTGAATGCCTGCTGTGTGCGAATCCAACCGCGCACAGATAGCAGCGGATTGATATCTTCTCAAGCAGCTGTAAATTCTGCGACTGCCTGCCCTGGTCTGGCTCCGATGAAGTTAGCCATCTTCGGACTGATGGTCCGGGTATGCTGCCACACATCACATACTTGCTGCGTGCGGCCCTGTTGATCGTATAGCTGCGCTGCATCGAGTATGGTGTCACGCCAGAGCTGTCAATGATGCAACAGCTCTGTAGTGCCCGCGACGCCGGGATGCTCTCCTTTGCTGTGCACGACACGGACGGTTGCTTTCACCGATCAGACAAACTTTGCAGCTGCACATGTAGCTGCCGAGTTTCTATAGTTCACAAACGGCGCTCCCGCTGCATGCGTGGCTGCATCCTCTGTTTCTGTAGTCGACGATGCTCTGTGCGCGCTGTGGACCGTGCTGAATGCGTGCTGTGTGCGAACTCCAACCGCGCACAGATTGCAGAGGATTGATATCTTCTCAAGCAGCTGTAGATGCTGCGACTGCCTGCCATGGTCTGGCTCCGATGAAGTTCGATTGGCAGCCATCTTCGGACTGATGGTCCGGGTATGCTGTCACAAATCACACTCTTGGTGTGTGCAGCCCTGTCGATCGTATGGCCATGCTGCATCGAGTATAGTGTCACAACGGCATGTTCCACGCAGAGCTGTCAATGATGCAACAGCTCTGTAGTGCCCGCGACGCCTGGCTGCTCTCCTTTGCTGTGCACCGCTTCGCCGTCTACACACTCGCAGAGATTTCTGGAGAAAGGCCACGAGGCTCAGGTCACCGCATTGGACTATGGCGTTTGCTCTGCTCGGCTGCTTGCACAGCAGCATGACGTCGCTGTCCCAGCGTACCAGCTACCAAGCACGCCGGATGCAACGTTAACACATCATCGATTGTTCCCTCAAAACATGCACCGTTCTGTTGCTGACATATAGCTGGAGAAGCGACATGCTGCCTTGCCATTCCAGCGGCATGTACCGTCGCTGTTGCGAAGATGCACTACCGCTGCGCACACAGCAGCACAAGCCCTCGACAACCAACAAATGAACTCTCGACTCCCAATTTTGCTGCATCGCACAGCATGCACTGTCTGCCGACGGCCACAATCCGCTATTCCACTGAGCCGCTCCGTGACAACACATACAATCTGTTTATCACCACATCCTGCTGCAGCCCCTCACGACATAGATTTGGCCAGTCGCCTCGGTAGCACAATTGGCGCTGGCCTTCTGATGGCAAAGCAGCCAGACCACTCGAAGCAGGGAACGATGGAATAACAACAGACAACGCAATGTCACACAAGCAGCAGCTTTGCTGCCTTTGTCCTTGTAACACAAACAGCAGCACTGCGGTGCTTGAGGCATGCACATTCAGGCCTGCATTGTCTGCACATGAATGGCCATCTGCCCTCTTTGGAGCATACACACATTCACAATTACCTACAACATACAGAACAGCCATTGCTGCTGTCTCAGTGCCACGCTCCCACCAGCTCGGCACCTCAGCCCCACATGCCACCTCCGCGGCCCCGCCCCCGTGGACAGGCCCGTCTACGGCAACCACATCACAGTCAGCAGTGTCCCAACACCCCGCGCGCACCCCGCACCCCGCCACCTCGCCACCCTGCGTCCCCTACGCCCCGCCCGGTGGGCTAGGCACGTAGTGCCATCTTTGCCCACCGGGCCTTAGAGCGTCGCGCCCCTCCCCACGTGTCGGATCGCCCCCCTCGCCACGCATTCCACGCGTTTAGTATATTGATCGCCCCCTGGCGCCGCGTCGACCGCGTACATGGTCAACTGTTCCGGAATGTTCGATCGATCGTTCCGGCATGGTCCCGGCACCGACCTTCGCAGATCCGAGCGACACCTGTAGCGTGCGGACGTGCGGCGACACAGCCGGAAAGAGGTATACAATTAATTTTGCTGCATGCTTCACTCATGCCGTCCCAGCAGGCCAGCGCTGCAGCCCGTTCATGTCCCGGCGTACCGGCTGCCGAGCAGACTTGGCACGGACGGTTGCTTTCACCGGTCAGACAAACTTGGCAGCTGCACATGCAGCTGCCGACATTCTATAGTTCACAAACGGCGTTCCCGCTGCATCCGTTGATCATTTCGCTGGCTGCATCCTCTGTTTCTGTAGTCGACGATGCTCTGTGCGCGCTGTGAGCCGTGCTGAATGCCTGCTGTGTGCGAATCCCACCGCGCACAGCTTGCAGAGGATTGATATCTGCTCAAGCAGCTGTAAATGCTGCGACCGCCTGCCCCGGTCTGGCCCCGATGAAGGTAGCCATCTTCGGAGTGATGGTCCGGGTATGCTGTCACAAATCACACTCTTGCTGTGTGCGGCCCTGTCGATCGTATGGCCATGCTGCATCGAGTATAGTGTCACAACAGTATGTTCCACGCAGAGCTGTCAATGATGCAACAGCTCTGTAGTGCCCGCGACGCCTGGCTGCCCTCCTTTGCTGTGCACCGCTTCGCCGTCTAGACACTCGCACAGATCTCTGGAAAAAGGCAACGAGGCTCATGTCACCGCATTGGAATATGGCGTTTGCTGTGCTCGGCTGCTTGCACAGCAGCATGACGTCGCTGTCCCAGCGACCAGCTACCAAGCACGCCAGATGCAACGGTAAAACATCATCGATTGTTCGCTCGAAACATGTACCGTTCTATTGCTGACATATAGCTGGAGATGTGCCATGCTGCGTTGCTATTCCAGCGGCATGTACCGTCGCTGTTGCGAAGATGCACGACCGCTGCGCACACAGATGCACAAGCTCTCGACACATGACAAGTAACCTCTCGGCTGCAAATGTTGCTGCATCGCACAGAATGCGCTGGCTGTCGATGGCCACAACCCTCTGTTTTACTGAGCCGCTCCGTGACAGCTCATACAGTCTGTTCAGCACCACAGCCTGCTGCAGCCCCTCACGACATAGATCTGGCCAGTCGTTTCGGTAGCACAATTGGCGCTGGCCTTCTGATGGCAAAGCAGGCAGACCACTCGAAGCAGGGAACGATGGAATAGCAACAGACAACACAATGTCACACAAGCGGCAGCACTGCGGTGCTTGAGGCATGCACATTCAGGCCTGCATTCTCTGCACATGGACACATGTCATCTGATCACAGAAGAACACAAGTTATTGCAACAGAAGCTTGCACCCTCTCGCCTACAACCTCTGTCCTTTGCTAGGAACTCAATGGGCACCACAACATGGAGCAACACAGCACAAGCTGCTACAAATGCAAATGAAGCTTGCACTTGTACGCCCAGACTATCCTTCCACTATCCTTCCACTGCGAGGGACCCACAAACATGCACTCACACTAGCTTCAAATTCCGAAGCATGCTCACCCGTACCACGGCCATCTGCCCTCTTCGGAACATACACATATGCACAACTACCTACAACATACAGAACAGCCATTGCTGCTGTCTCAGTGCCACGCTCCCACCACCTCAGCACCTCGGCCCCACATGCCACCTCCGCAGCCCCGCCCCCGTGGACGAGCCCGTCTACGGCAACCAAATCACAGTCATCGATGTCCCGACACCCCGCGCGTACCCGGCACCCCGCACCCCGCCACCCCCGCGTCCCCTACGCCCCGCCCGGTGGGCTAGGCACGTAGTGCCATCTTTTGTAACTACGTGTGTTCCCCGTCGATGCCGGCCAGTGGCGGACTTCGGACGCGGCCGCGGCTGCTCCACGGTGCGTCGATGTTGTCGTACCGGACCAGGGGGAGCTTCATGTACAAAACACACGTTTCGACCAGATATCACCGCGTTGTACCAGTCGGCCGCCGCCTCCAGCGCGCAACGTCACCGACACGGAGCTCAAGTTGCGCAGCTAGCTCATACGGCACACGCGCACGCACGCACGCACACGCACGCACACGCACGCACACGCACACACGCACACGCACACGCACACACACACGCACGCGGCGAGGGTGCTGCCGTTGCGTGGGTGTTTTGGTGTGAGCTTCGTGTGGCTTGCTGCGTGGTGTGCGGTTCCCCTGGTTCTTGTTTGCGGTGCTACCTGCCTCGCTTGCTTTGTCCTTGTAACACACACGCACGCACGGTCGAATCTTCTGAAACATAGGGCCCGCACACGCACACACAAGCACCAGCCTGAGTTGTCCTGGCTACCCCCGCACTTTTTAAATTGTCACGGTGGCAATGGGCATTCGACTGTCATTGGTGCCTACAGCTAGGCTTTTGCACGAGGCTGTCGTTGGGGCCTACTGCTCTACCATGGCTCAGCACACACAGCACTATCTTTCACAAAACAGTGAACGGGAGAACACAAGCACACTATCTCATCTGCTGAGATGCAGCAGCGCACGCACACATGCCTCAGTCCAGCAGGGCCGGATCCTAGGAGGCCTCCGAAGGATCCAGGCACGCGTCTTACCGCATCCCCTGCTCACGTGCATGATTTTACAAAAGAGTGAACGGGAGAAAACACAACTATAAGCGGTGACCCCACCAGCGCAAGCGCTAGATCCCCTGGTCACGTGCATGATAATCATGACACTACGCACATGCATGCTGATAGATTCACAAACGCCGTGCTGCAGGTGCTGCATATACATACCGCCGAAAGCCGATCACGCCGTCTCGTGGCCACCAGTGTAACAGACATGGCAACGTCCACATCCCCAAGGGCGGTCGTGCGCGAGCTCCAGCACAAGCATACCCCCGTTCAGCTGAACAACACCGTATCCTCTCGCTGCAGCAGGCCGGCGCGACAGCCCAGCTATGCGATGCTCCTGAGCGGTCTCCTGCTGTGGGTGGCCATCGCGATCACGATGTCGATGCTGTGCGTGCCCGTGGCCACAGCCGCGGTGCTCAGCGCCCAGCGCCTGCACGTTCAAGATGTTCGCGGAGCGACGCCTTCAAATTCACAGGTGGTGGCCGCCACGCTGTCGATGCAGACAGCTGGTACAGGTGCGTTTCCGGCTTTCACTGCCATCGGCATTTCCTCTTTGTTCCTTGGAAACCGCACAGGATGCATGCCTTCGTCGCGTTCGCCTTCCTCCTCTAGAGATCCGGCGGTGCCTCAGGAATGAATCCAAATCACTGAACACTGTTGGCAACGAGACATACAGCTTTTGTGTGCTTGAATGTCACACGGTGATCTGTCCACTAGCGGAGGCCCCCCTGAGGCCGTCGCCTGTTTGGGTCAGGCGTGAGGGGGGGACGGCTGCCGTAGGCACCTGCATGCAGCTGCGCCAGGCTCACACTGTGTGAAAGACGCACCGTGCCCTCACGTGCAACATGTACGCCGGCAACCGCAACGTTGCCCATCACCACGCATATGCTGCATGCAGGTCTCAGGGGCCTGCAGGGCAGTGGAGACAGCACCGCGCCCGCGTCCACGGCAACACCGGGGCTGGCCCTCGGCGGCGGTGTCCACGGCGGCGGCTCCACGGATGAGCTGCTGGAAGAGGACTCTGTGGAGGTGGAGGACTGCCCGGCGGACCTCCAGGATGTCGTCCTGGGGCCGGGCCGCAGGCTGCTGAACTTATGTTATCAGTGTGCATCCCGGGCCGCTTCCGTATGCATGCATATGCATGCACCGCGTTGCTGACATGCAGAGGCTGCCGGTGCCACAGCAAGTGCAGCCTGGACCCGTGCATCATGTACGCTATCATTATACATGATGTGTTTGAGCACACCAGTACGCCTCAGTCCATGAATGGATATAACACTGCGGCAGAGCACCGTGTCACATGCATGCTGCTTGCGAGCAGACAACACCGGTGCGGCCGATCACCGCTGCGGCCACGCTGCCGAGTCTGCTGTGGCCCCGCCGTGCGCCGCTCATCGGCTGCAGCATGGTGCATGTGCGTCGGCCCGTTCCGCCGGCCCCTCCCAGCTCTGATCGCCGCCACCCCTGCCGGTACAGGTGCCCGTGCGCGTGCCAGTTCTGCTGCGCCATCGAGAGCAGCGCGTTTTTCGGCTTCTGCCGCACACGCAACGGCAGCGACATCAGGTGCACCGAGGGCTTCTAGATCTAGAGCACCTACACCACGACCGCGCTGCCGCGCACGCAGCGCGGCCGTGCTGCGGCTTGGGGTGCCGGCAAGCTGTCGCTCGCACGCGGAGCAGCCGGCTCCCAGGGGGCTGATCTACCATGGCGCGGCGGATGGGGACTCGTATACATGCCGCATGCTGCGCCGCTCAGCAGGCTGTGGGTCTGGAGCTGCGGGTGTTGAGCAGCCCTGTGTGCAGGTAAGTTGCGGTGGTGGCAGGTGTCGTGGCTGTGGGTACCTTTTCTCGCGCTCGTTGAAAGATTGAGTTGTGGGTGTGCGTTGCAATTGTGTGTGTGTGTGTGTGTGTGTGTGTGTGTGTGTGTGTGTGTGTGTGTGTGTGTGTGTGTGTGTGTGTGTGTGTGTGTGTGTGTGTGTGTGTGTGTGTGTGTGTGTGTGTGTGTGTGTGTGTGTGTGTGTGTGTGTGTGTGTGTGTGTGTGTGTGTGTGTGTGTGTGTGTGTGTGTGTGTGTGTGTGTGTGTGTGTGTGTGTGTGTGTGTGTGTGTGTGTGTGTGTGTGTGTGTGTGTGTGTGTGTGTGTGTGTGTGTGTGTGTGTGTGTGTGTGTGTGTGTGTGTGTGTGTGTGTGTGTGTGTGTGTGTGTGTGTGTGTGTGTGTGTGTGTGTGTGTGTGTGTGTGTGTGTGTGTGTGTGCGTGCGTGCGTGCGTGCGTGCGTGCGTGCGTGCGTGCGTGCGTGCGTGCGTGCGTGCGTGCGTGCGTGCGTGCGTGCGTGCGTGCGTGCGTGCGTGCGTGCGTGCGTGCGTGCGTGCGTGCGTGCGTGCGTGCGTGCGTGCGTGCGTGCGTGCGTGCGCGCGTGCGCGCGTGCGCGCGTGCGCGCGTGCGCGCGTGCGCGCGTGCGCGCGTGCGCGCGTGCGCGCGTGCGCGCGTGCGCGCGTGCGCGCGTGCGCGCGTGCGCGCGTGCGCGCGTGCGCGCGTGCGCGCGTGTGCGTGTGCGTGTGCGTGCGTGCGCTTGCGGCACTAGTGGTAGTGCTCCCTAGCTAGCGCTAGCTATAGCTAGGCCTGCATATGCATGCGCTGCAGCGCAGGTGCCCTGGACTCGGTGGATGTGCGTACGCGTGGGCCACGACAAGCCAAAGGCCTCAGGAGCGCAAGCAGAATCGATCTCTAGAGATGTCTTGAGCATCGCGAGAGCATCGATGCACACAGCTCGGGCTGAGATCTCACAATTGTGAGATCTCACAAGGATGTCACCGACGACTGCATACGTGCTCAGACACACCCACACAGAGTGACCGTCGTGATGGGTGAGCATACTCTTGGTACTGCCTTGCCCCCGTGATCACGCGGGCAAGGCAGTTTTTGCGGGATTCGAGTGATCACAGCCCCGTCTGATGACCTCTCGCCGGTGACAGGTGATCCGGCCTGAGCGGTGAGCTTCCCCTCGTGGACCCCGCCTGCTTGACGCCACCGACCAATCGCCTCTGGCTCTCGGGCGCCCGGGATGGCTTCGATGGCATGTGCGGGGACAGTGCACTCCCCATGGGAAGGGCCTACCAGTGGACACCGCATTGTCCCTAGGCTGGTGCGATGCAACTCGGGACGGCTGGGCTGCGTGGTGGTCTGCCAGGCTGGCAGGGTAAGCTGTGGGTCTGGGGGTGGGGTGTGGTTGGGTTTGGGGCTGGGGAGGCCCCCGGCAGTCGGGCAGTCCGGACAGGCGGCCTTGGGCGGCGCCTCGTCGGGCGGGCTCTATCGTGCGGGGGCGTTGTGGTGTGGGGTGCTGTGTGGGTGTGTGTGGGGCGGTGTGTGTCTGGATGTAGTCACAAAGGACAGAGGCCGGGCATCGAGCCGTTTCTCGGAACCCACTCGCAAATCCACTCACACTTTCATGGCAATAGGCCGGGCACGAGCGCGTACCACGGCCCTGCCGGTGATTCCAGCCAAAAAGGGCGGGGTGTGTGTGTATGTGTACGTGTGTGGGTCTCTTCCGACTCGGGCAGCCGCGAAACGGTCTCTTCCGACTAGGGCAGCCGCACACGCAGCCACACTACAGCATCTTCGAACGTGTGTTTCATCCTGTGACTTGGGAGAGGCGACCGCCGGTCGAGCCAAATGTGGCTGTCTGCGAGGCCGTGGCACTCATGTGAGCCATTGTGACGACAACAACAGCGCTGTGTAAAACCACCAAGAGATAAAAAGCACCACAGGCACTCTGCGCCACAGGCACGGCACTCTGACCGCCAAATAAAGCTCTACGGTTACATGGTGATCGCATCAGCACGTGTGCTCATCAACATGTGCACTACTGCAACAAAAGAGCAGACGGATTCACACAATCACAAGCTGCAACGGAGCGTATACCCCAAGAACCCTGGCCAGGACTACGACACAGGGTACTGGTCTACCCCCCTCTCCTGGACACTCATTCAGACCACGCCTAAGCTAGTAGCCTAACGCTACAGAATTCAATAGCTGCAACAGATTCATCTTGAGTTCAAAGTTCGCTGACACTACAACTCCTACTGTACCATCACCAGGTGCATCCCACCTGCTCCAGTGGTGGTATATATCCCACCACTGCGGTTCAGGCGAATGCACCACATTCACAACACCAGCGATGGCACCTGTAGTGCTGGGAGCCATCCATTCAGGCTACGCTGCATATGATATCAACAATTCGGACTGACCCCCTGGCCATCGCAAACCCAATATGCATACTTGCAGGAGGTCTTCTGGGCTGGGGTGATGTAGAGATCACCTTGCATCTTACAGCAGAGGTCGGCCGTCAGGGCGGCCGTTGGCTGGGACAGGCCGGGGGTGTCCGGCGCCGCCCAAGGTGAATCAATACTGATATGCCAGCGGCAGCGGGGCGCCCAGCCCCGGCGGCCCAGACGCATGCACTCCGAAGGTTGTCAGCGGGCTCGTGAAGGAGCTTTCAGGCCGCGTTGAGCCGCCGAGTTGTGTTGCCGAGGCACCCACTGGCATGTGGCTCGGCGACACAAGTCGTCGGTCAAACGGACACCGCCGCGCCGCGCCTTCGATGCAGGCGCGCCCGTCGATCGCAGCACGCTCCGCCTCAAAGGGCAGAAAACAACAGCTCTCTGCCCATCAAGCTCAGACCAGGTTATCTCCGCAGCATCAGGGCGCCTCTCCTACAGAGACGCTGGTCCCGCACGCCCCCGTGGAACTCGCGCAGAGCAGACCCCCCGGATCCCGACTCGTGCGAGTTGCAGCGGATCAACTGGGGCGCAGCTACGCGGGACTCCATATACTCAGGAACTGCGTGACGCGGGCACGGACATCCACACACACCGCAGTGGCATACGTTTGCTCGCGGTGCTACCTGCCTTGCTTACTTTGTCCTTGTAACACACACCGCAGTGGCATGCGTCGACGCATCTCGCGCTCACACCCACAGGCGCTCCTGCAGCTGCCAACATGCAACGCCTGCTGCCCTTGGGCGGGTCAGCTCGCAGCAGCATTGGGCGGTTCCCCAACATATGATCCAAGCGCAGCCGCGCCACGTCAACAGGGCTCCTCGCAAGCGCCCCCGGATTCGCCCCCCTCTGGCAGTGAGGCCCGGACCAACTCAAAATACAAACACCGTGGCTCTGAGACAACCTGATCGATGGGCAGTACCCCATTACCCCAAATCGAGTTAACTACATCAATACACAGCACCGCGGCATACGTACACCGGACACCGCACAGCCAACATGCGCGGGCGCAGGTGCGGACAACGCAAGCACAGTGGTAGGCACCCTATCGACACAATACATCCATGCGCGAGCCCGGAGAGCCCGGATGGCTGTGAGGAGGCGGTGCCGCACAAACCTCAATGGAGCGCCGCAAAACACCCAACACCCACAACTTGTACCCTCAACACACGCTAGATGAGGGACCCATGGACAGTTCACCCGCCAGAAACGCAACTTATCTGCATACAGTACGGCTCAAACCCGACAGCCGCAGCTCCACGTCCACACAGGTGCGGCATACTCCACGCCAGGCTGATCCCCATAGGACAGGCCGCCGCTGCTCCGTATAAGAGCGCGCGAGCCGAAGGTTTGGGGGGGGGGGGGGGGGGGGCTGGGGGGTATTGCGTACGGCGCAGTACCCCCCAGGTGGAGGCGCCGGCGCGCGGCGGCGCCGGCGCGCGGCGCAGCTTGTGCGGCGCCGGCGCCGCGACGCAGATGCCCTAAAGCCTTTGGCCACACATGATATTGCTGCCGTTGTCTGTGCGGCAGGTGCCGTGGAAGACGCTGCTTTCCACGCCGCAGCAGAACTGGCAGCGGCAGGGGCACCTGCACCGGCAGGGGGGTGGCGATTTTTAAAAACGCCGCACTGCAGCAGGACTGGGCAGAGTTGGCAGCGGCAGGGGTGGTGACAAACGGTGCATTGTGCTATGTGATCGGGTCCGACGGCGAGAAAGCGGTGTATAATTATAAGTGCGCACTGATAGCAGAACATCAGAAGCCTGCGGCCGGGCCCCAGGACGACGTCTCGGAACTCCACAGGGCAGTCCTCCACCACGTCCTCCTCATCCACATACGGCAGCCCGTGGACGACTTTGCCATAGTAGTCCGACTCTGGCGTGTTGTCGGTTCCGGGTGCTTCATCGATATCGTCTCCGAGGCTCTGCAGGCCCCTACCGCCTACAGGCACCCTGGTTTTAGCCGGCGTCCGAAGTTAACCATCGACAGACGGGCAGAAGCACCCCTTCACACGGTGGAAGGCATACGTGATTGTGACTACCTGTCTCACGTCCCCCCTCACACCTCACGCCTCACCCAGGCGGACAACGCTCCAGAGGAGTGGACAGATCACGCTCACACGAAACACGGGATTGTTGAAATGCTCCCGTAGCTGGCGAACCCTCTCAGCGATGCATGGTTACAAAAGAGTGAACGGGAGGAGACCAACACCAAAACCGAGTCTCATCCGAAACAATCCGAACCATCTCAGCACGCTTCCCAATCTGCAGGAGGCGAGGCGATCCACAGCTGCGCCCTGGGGCCATGCATGTATGTCTTCCCGAGCTCGTCAAGCACAGGTGAGAAGGCATTATGCGCACCCGCACCCGCACCGGCGGCCTGTGAGGCCGACACGGCGGCCACCACCCGCGCGTCTTCCTCTCCGCGAATGTGCTGCGTGCTGTGCGCTGCGGCCGTGGCCAAGCGCCCAGCACACGGCCTCAGGATCATCACGGCGACACAGAGGAGCATGCCGCTCAGCAGCATCGCACGGCCGTGCTGCAGCGCGAGCCTGCCACGGCGCGGGGCCTTTGTGTTGCTCGGCCTGAGCGGTGCCTTGCACGCCACCGGCTGCGTGCATGCGGACGATGTCATGGCGGACTTACTGGTAGCCACAGCGTGAGGTGCGTTTGGGGTGCGGCGGGTTTGCAGTTCCTGCAGCACAGCTCGAATGTGAGTCGGCGATCGTGCTGGGCGGTGGCACACAACAAAGCCCGTTGAGAGGCCGTGCCGACAATGCGTCAGTTACCGAGGCGTGTGCGGGCACATACACGAGCAGCAGAAGACATTGTGGTGCCGACATTGGCATGCATCAGTGGACAGCGATGCCACAGGGTTGCAAGAACACAGGCGGCGAGGCGGGCAGCATCGCGAAGCCAGCAAGCACCGCAAGAACCAGCAAGCACCGCAAGAACCAGCAAGCGGCGCAAGAACACAGCCACCGGCCCGGTCCACCCATGCATTCGTGCAGCGGAATGTCACAGTGTCCCCCGTGGGGTGCAAGCGGCGCCCGTGGGGTGCATGCAGCGCCTGTGGGGTGCAAGCGGCGCCCGTGGGGTGCAAGCGGCGCCCGTGGGGTGCAGGCGTTGACAGCATCGCTGGCACCGCAATGCCCGCGTAGCCCGCGCCGATCGCAGTGCACTCGAATGCGGATGAGGGCCAATGTGCGGGCCCTGGTTCTGTGGCATGCTGAGAGACGTCGATAGCACACAGCGGCGACACGCCGCGGCCCCCAAGCAAGCACACACGGTATGCATGCAGAGTCCATGCGTGCGTTGGCGCCGGATCATTAGGTTCTGAAACACTGCCAGGGCCTTCCCAAAAAAACACCCAAGGCGCACGTGGACTCGGTGGAAAAGCTACACCCCCTCCGGATCCTTTCCAAGGGGTCATGGGTTCAATTCTGCGTGCGCTCTGGGGGACCGGAACAGCCATGCGTGACCACCTCGCTTAGCACAGGAGGAGGCTCTGTGAGTTGCGTACGGTCGTCTGAGGGGGATTTCCAGGTGGTTTACCCGTTCTGCGCGTGTGGTCCCGACCGGTCGGAGTTGTCAATGTCCTCTTCAGGGTAAAGCTCAGTCAATCCAGGACTACTTTGCTTCGCTGCCGCCACCAAGCTCAGGACAATTCCCAGGTACCTCAGGCAAAGTAGGCGCTGAATGGCACCCCCATGCAAGCGCCTGGTGCTCACTTGCCTCGCCAGCTCCCCTGGCTCATCTCCGCCTGGGCGGCCGTGTGTGCGACCACGGACGCGGCTGTGGCCGGTGTTGCTGTGGGTGTGTGTCACACTCAAGGACAGAGTCAACAAGCAGCAAGCCACCGCTGTCCCTCCTCACAGAACACAACCACCGCATACACGAGCTGGCCTCCGCAAGGCACCAGCCTCCCTCCTCACAGATCAATACTCTCAGAGTTCAGGCTGCCACGGCTGTGGGCATTACGGGACAATCACAGAGTGCACTGTATGTCACAACCCAGCATGCTCGTGTGTGGGTCTGCATTTGTCAGTGTGTTGGTTGAGTGTGGGCCTATGTGCAGGTACAGGACATCACGCGAAGCAGCTCCCATGCTCACACCAACGCAGAGTTGCATTAGCACGTTTCGTGATAAGGTACGTTGGGCAAAAATACGCGTGTACTATAGTATGGTACATTGGCTCCAATCAGGGGGGGTTGAAAAGTACGCTGAGTAGGCTACATCACCGGCTTGGTAGTGCCACGGTCAATGTCATCTGTGCTTATAATTAGGCACACTATTGCGGAGAACAGTGAACTAGCAGTCAATCAGATGATCAGGTTACTCAGGTCCAGCATGATATGGCATGTGCAGAGTGATGTTTACAAGGCCCTTCACGTGTACAGGCCACATGCAGCATCAATCACTCGGGGAATTCGAATCTGTTCAGGCTCATCAGGAACATCTTCAGGATGTTCGCAATTTTTGATTGTGGTACATACACCAAATGCAGTAGTGTTCTCCTCACCAGCAGTGCAATGCAAGGGATGTTCAAAACCTTCTTTGGCCTGCAATTGCAAGAATTGCAAGAAGTTCTGGCTAGGGGTGCACCACAGTGCACAGCTCTAGGCTCTCAAAAACGTCCAGTCCGAAACGTATATATACGCGCGTATAGTATACTATACGTTGATAAAGTACGTTTGTATAAAATACGCGTGTCAAACATACCGAAATCGAAAGATACGTGCATTAATGCAACTCTGCACCCAGGCATGGACCAGCAGGAGTGCATCCAGTGCGCACTCTCTACATGCCGGTCGGTTTCCCGCAGGCTGCCACCGAGGCATGGCGAGAATGGCGACAGATTCCGACAGCTTGGCGGGCCTGGTCCCGCCGGACACTGACTGCAACAAAAGCTTACGCATAACAATGTTGTTTGTTGCTTGCATATTGCGATGGTGACCTTGCACGCCTTCGGGTATATACCAGCTGGTATTCTGCAGTATATATACTGGTCAAGTGGGGGGGGGGGGGGGGGGGGGGGGGGCAATTCAGCCCTCATGCACGCCCACCGGGAGGCGGGCACCTCAGAACGCTCTGCAAAGCGCTGGGAACATCTATAGACTAATTACGCACTCCTGGGTGCCACTGTACCTTTGTTTCTAGTCGCTGGGCAAAGTCGCACTTTCCCGTCAAAATCGTATGCATGGCTGGGCATAAAGACACATATTGCCCAACGCTGCCCAGTGCTCACCCGTTGAGCTCAGACCATCCATTATAGCTGTACATGGCCCGTAATGATGTTGTTTTTGTATTTGGTGGTGCTGTGGGCGGTTCAGCAGCGGTTTTGACATGTATGGCTCGCTGCACAACACTGGCAGCCTCGTTGGAAACTACACTGCACGCAACAAGCACTGCAGAAGTGTGATGACAAGTCTTGAGCTCTCCTGCTGGCGTTCATGCTATTGCGCTGCCTCGATGGCTCAGGAAGCATTGTGCATTGAGCAACACTCTGATCACAGACTGGGTTAGCAGTATATGGCTGGCTGCTTTGATCAGTATCAAAGGCTGGTTGCAAATGGTTTACGAGGTAACTCTTGCTCCAGTCGTGTGACACTGAAAACGTCCAGTTGTGTGACACTCAAACCGCTGTCTGCATGACACAAGATACACAAGATACGTGGGCCCGGTAGATGACATGAGTCCATATGATGCTGCTGCATCAATCAATAGGAAACTTTCAAGTTTTCTCGTCCGGTGTGGAGTCACCTATGTGCTGTTGCAAGCCACTTCAGGTGTGAGCACATGTAGGCATGTTGTGTGTGAACGTGCAGAAGACATAGGTTTGATGCATCATGAGATGTATCACAGTGATACAGAGCTGTTCCTTCATGGTATGGCAAGCCCGAAGCAGAATGCGTTGTGCGTCAACGAGATTCTTTTGTGTACATATCTTCTCCCGTGCACTCTTTTGTGTTTGGATCTCCCCCCGGTAAGCCTCTACTTCGTGCTGGCAGCCACGGTGGTGAACATATATTTACAAAAGAGTGAACGGGAGAAAACAAACACCGAAACCGAACGGTGGTGAACATCGTATTTGGCACCTGTTCCCGGCATGCATGTGCGTGAGCGCGACAGCTGTCCCAGGGGACGGCGACCGGTGCACCGCGGTAACCCGCGGCCGAGGCCTCGGGTCGTGACTCACGAGGCGCTCGGGCCGTGCACGGCCTTCGAAGCACCAACAGCTGGCACACTTATCCGGAGTCTGTTATCCAAGCTTGGATAGCTAGCTGCAGCCCGTTCACTGTTCTGGGGCACATTCACATCGATATCCCTTCAAGATGCTGCTCATACGTGAAACGTCTATGCACATGATCATGGTAATGGTCGATCGAGGCTGACACAGAACAGGCGACAGGTGCGCGCATCACTACAAGGCGAGATAACTGTCGACGGACACTAGCGTCGAGCTCGACTCGGAGGGGCGCAGGCAGGCTGCAGGCCGCGTCCCCCGCGGGGGCTCTCGATCGTCTCCACAATCTTTGAGCGGCAGTGACAGGTATACGTGTGCGCTGGCATAGCGGCACAGGCAAGCAGTTTTGACAACACACCTGCAATAGATGCTCTGGAGATCGTCGAAGTCTTGCGGCTTCCAACATCGACGCCAGCGCCAGATCGTGGACAAATGGACTTTCTACGCTGTTTCAACAATTCGCCTTTATATGCTTCCAGAGCGCCATACGCCCACCTGCCATCAGCTGCTCCCGGCACCGGATTGCGCGAATCAGCCAGACCAATGCACTGCGCCTGTCCGGCGCATGCATGCGTGGCCATATATCGGATGAACCCAGACTCTCGCCTGGCGCCCAAGTCTGCCGCGGCAGCCTGCACAGTCACGCCCTGTCTATGGCCATCGCATATCCAGTGATCGATCACTGGATATCGCAATCCTACAACGATCACTGGATATCGCAATCCTACAACGGATAGGTCACGCTCAAGCTATCTATACTTCGGCAGCTGCCCGCAGTGACTGGATTGTTTACAGAAGCTTCTCTTAAGAGATTAACACAAGAGTAAATGGGAGAAGACAAACACAACAAAAGAATCTCATCCGAGTCTACAGCCATAGACAGTGACTGGACGGTGATTGCCCACCGGGCTTAGAGCTGCATCCCCCTCCCCACGTGTCATTTTCGCCCCCCTGGCCACCCATCCGCACCCGTAGACACCGAGCGCCCGCGCCCCACGCGCTTCCTATGTATGGAAACCCGCCAGACCGCCCCTACCAACGCCGCGGATCCCTACCAACGCCGCGTCCACCGCGTGCCCCGGCCTGCCCGCCTCATTTTACGGCCCTGCCTCGCCCCGCAGACCACACATTCATCGTGCATCTTGAGTGCATCTTTACTGTGTCCTGCTACGACGGCTTTGGCTGAGCTCGCCGGCCAAAGCTGGACCAGCGTGCGTCGCAGGCAGCGCTGAACGGCGTCAGCCACAATGCAGCCCTTGCAGTGCTTTTAATTTACAGTTAGAGTATCAGTATCATCGACTGGACCGCTGCAAGCGATCCTGCGGCTCTGTTCGCCAAAGTTCGCAGCCCTCTGTGCGCTCTGTCAGCGGGTCCACCATCGCGCGGGCTACATGCTGCTGACGGCAGATGATTCCGATGCAAACATCGATCGTGTATGGCTCATCAGCGATGCTACAAGTCTGCGAATCGCTGTGTACGGCAATACTGCATCGCTCTGTGCTCCGTGCTGTGTGCCTGTCACTGTCCAGCCCCACCGTGCGTATTGCTTGCCACGTCACCTTACACGGCTCCATAATTTCCTGATATATTTCCTGTCAGCTTGGATCGCTGCAAGCGATCCTGTTGCTCTGTTCGCCACAGTTCGCAGCCTTCTGATCGCTCTGTCATCGGGCCCACCGTCGCGCGACATACTTGCTGCTGATGCCAGGTGATTCCGATGTAAACATCGATCGTGTATGGCTCATCAGGGATGCTGCAAGTCTGCGAATCGCTGTGTACGGCAATACTGCATCGCTCTGTGCGCCGTGTTGTGTGCTTTGTGTGCGTGTCACTGTCCAGCCCCACCATGCGTATAGCCTGCCGCGTTGCTTTACAGGGCTTCATAATTTGCTGCTGTATTTCTGTCAACGTAGTCATAGTCTGCCATCGGCTGGAACTGACGATCCGCCCATCATGGCAGACCGAGACAGACCGCATCGAGGACGTCTCGCTTGTTCTGCTATCCTCATGGTGCACATGTCATGCAATTAATTTGCATGCAGACGTCGCAGCGGTTGCAAAATGTGTAGCTCGGATTGCTGATGTTCCAGGTGCGTGCTGTGCATGTCGTTCGCTGGATCACATGTGCGTATTGCCCCGCAGCCTACTTCCGAGGTTCCCACTTATACATTTGATCGTTTTCATGTGTAGAATATGCCAGTGCTCTGTTCTCTGTTGCTATTTGTCGCCGACGCGACCTGCTGAGTCTTCGTGAATTGCTCAGACCGCAGCACCCATGCTTGAGTCGTTGCAGCCAGCATGGGCGCACATGAGTGCGAAATTTACTCATCTTCATGGCTGCAACCCGTCTAGTTCGCTGATGCTCCGGGCGGCTTCACAGAGCGCCGTGCTGCGTGCCCGATGGATGACAGCCTCACCGTGCGAGCCCTGCCGCATCGCAGTATCTGCTCGACTCTTTACATACACACTTGCGAATGCAGGCTTGCTTTGTGATTCGTCGACGATGCTGCTCCGCGAACTGTTGCTGCGCTGCGCGAGTGCTATCATCGGGCTCACATGTTCTGTGTCCTGCCTTATGGTTCGATTTCTTAGCAATGCTGCACTGCATGTCTAGCATCGTTTTGCTACAGCTGCGTATATTTATGCGCAGGTTGGCTGAGTTGCTGATGCAACCGTTCGTACCGCGTATGACGCCATCATGTTTGCTGCTGCTTTCTTTCTCACTGACTCGCTGCTACTGTTCATTACTAATGTCGGATTGAAGATTGTTGTGCTGCTGTTCCTTTGCAGCGGGGCGCTCTGTATCGCGTACGCCACCAGACCGTTCGCTGCTGCTTTGCTTCTCACAGATTCACAGCTTCCATTCATTACACACTTTGTGTAGGCATGTGCTGCTGCTCTCTTATTGCAGAGGCATTTGCGGTCTCTGCTGCGCCGCTGCATGTTGCACGCGCATCATACACCAGAGCGAACGCTGGTTCGCTGTGCAATCTTGCTCCGTGAACCTGGTCAATGAAACAAAGGTTTTCGTCATTGCGTTGCGGGCTGCAGCGTGCTGTCAACAGAGATTGTGCACCATCACGTCGCTGTCCCATCACACCTCCTCTGGAGAACGTCAGATGCGGATCATCGTACACGGGAATCATTTGGAAAGTGTTGCTGCATATCTAGCCGGAGATAAGGTAAGCTCTGTTCGCCACAGTTCGCAGCCTTCTGATCGCTCTGTCATCGGGCCCACCGTCGCGCGACATACTTGCTGCTGATGCCAGGTGATTCCGATGTAAACATCGATCGTGTATGGCTCATCAGGGATGCTGCAAGTCTGCGAATCGCTGTGTACGGCAATACTGCATCGCTCTGTGCGCCGTGTTGTGTGCTTTGTGTGCGTGTCACTGTCCAGCCCCACCATGCGTATAGCCTGCCGCGTTGCTTTACAGGGCTTCATAATTTGCTGCTGTATTTCTGTCAACGTAGTCATAGTCTGCCATCGGCTGGAACTGACGATCCGCCCATCATGGCAGACCGAGACAGACCGCATCGAGGACGTCTCGCTTGTTCTGCTATCCTCATGGTGCACATGTCATGCAATTAATTTGCATGCAGACGTCGCAGCGGTTGCAAAATGTGTAGCTCGGATCGCTGATGTTCCAGGTGCGTGCTGTGCATGTCGTTCGCTGGATCACATGTGCGTATTGCCCCGCAGCCTACTTCCGAGGTTCCCACTTATACATTTGATCGTTTTCCTGTGTAGAATATGCCAGTGCTCTGTTCTCTGTTGCTATTTGTCGCCGACGCGACCTGCTGAGTCTTCGTGAATTGCTCAGACCGCAGCACCCATGCTTGAGTCGTTGCAGCCAGCATGGGCGCACATGAGTGCGAAATTTACTCATCTTCATGGCTGCAACCCGTCTAGTTCGCTGATGCTCCGGGCGGCTTCACAGAGCGCCGTGCTGCGTGCCCGATGGATGACAGCCTCACCGTGCGAGCCCTGCCGCATCGCAGTATCTGCTCGACTCTTTACATACACACTTGCGAATGCAGGCTTGCTTTGTGATTCGTCGACGATGCTGCTCCGCGAACTGTTGCTGCGCTGCGCGAGTGCTGTCATAGGCCTCACATGTACTGTGTCCTGCCTTTTGGTTCGATTTCTTAGCAATGCTGCACTGCATGTCTTGCATCGTTTTGCTACATCTGCGTATATTTATGCGCAGGTTGGCTGATTTGCTGATGCTGCAACCGCTTGTACCGCGTATGACGCCATCATGTTTGCTGCTGCTTTCTTTCTCACTGACTCGCTGCTACTATTCATTACTAATGTCGGATTGAAGATTGTTGTGCGGTTGTTCCTTTGCAGCGGGGCGCTCTGTATCGCGTACGCCACTAGACCGTTCGCTGCTGCTTTGCTTCTCACAGATTCACAGCTTCCATTCATTACACACTTTGTGTAGGCATGTGCTGCTGCTCTCTCCTTGCGAAGGCATTTGCGGTGTCTGTTGCACGCGCATCACAGCACAGAGCGATCGATGGTTCGGTGTGCAATCTTGCTCAGTAAACCTGGTCAATGAAACAGAGGTCTTCGTCATTGCGTTGCAGGCTGCAGCGTGCTGTCAACAGAGAATGTGCACCATCACGTCGCTGTCCCATCACACCTCCTCTGGAGCACGTCAGATGCGGATCATCGTACACGGGAATCATTTGGAAAGTGTTGCTGCATATCTAGCCGGAGATGAGGTGCACTGCAGTGTGTTTGCGTTCACTCAGCTTCTCCCCGACGTCACATACACTCTGTTTATAACCACCTCTCGTTGCAGCCTCTCGCAACAGAACTCTGACCAATCACCTTCTCAACACCACCACTGTTGGCCTTTTGATTGCGACGCAGGCACAGCGGGGCACCATGGCATAGCATGTCACAACACCCGCAACACAATAGCAAAGCCGTCTTTGCGCTGCACGTGCGGAGGCATGCATGTTCAAGCCTGCATTCTGAGCGCTCTTCAAGTGGACACAACACTACTTGCAGTGTCTGCATCATGCATGTCCACGCCGACGCCTTCGCCTCTCTGCCATGTTTTAGCATACTCAGGTTCACAACTACTACATAACATTGGTGTCACTACTGCTTCAGTGCCTCCCACTACCCTGGCACCTTGGGCCGCATGCCACTTCCGCAGCCCATGGAGCCTAACCACCTGAGCGTACCCGGCAACCCTGTCGCATTTGGATCCCCAACACCCACGCCACCCCGCCACCTCACGCGCCTCTGCACTGGTCCACGCCTCGTACCTCCAGCCACGCCCGGTGGGCTAGCACGAAGTGCCATCATTGCCCACCGGGCCTTAGAGCCGCCTGTACCAGCGCGCGCGGGCCCGTCGCACCCCTCGCCACTCCCCCCCCCGCGCCCCACGCGCCTGCTGTACCTGTACCTGTACCAGCGCCGCGTCCGCCGCGTGCCTGCCCGTACCGGCACCGTCCCCGCACCGTCCTACGGCGGTGTACCTTCTGCAGACCTGCGGCGAGGCGAACAGGTCGTATGGCTTCGCCGCTTCGCCCGGAAAAGCCAGATTTACCGTGCATATTCGATGCATGTCCTATGCATCTGAGTGCGACGGGCTGTGGCCGTTATCGGCAGCCGCTGCAGCTGCAGCATACGGTGCAGGCACTGCTGAAACATTATGTACCGCATCTACCTCGACCTAGCCGTCGTCAGTTACTTTACGCTAAAAAAATTTCCTATCCTAAAGTCATCTGTGCCGCTGCGATGCTTGTATCGCCGATGGTCGAGCGCTGTGTCATCTGTCACCGTGGCGCAATCTACGAGCGCTCGTAACTGCGCAGTGACGAAGCGAAACACGAAGAAACAAATCATACTTCCTCCGAGGTGCTGCAAGCCTGCCACGCGCTGGTGTACTCCAATGTTCCATGCGCTCGTGCTCCGTGCTGTGTGCCCGTCTGGCTTGTGTCCGACCGTTCTCATGTCGCTGCAACGTTGCTATGCAAGCATCTGATCGGCACTGATTCACATGCCGTCTCACACATAGTCTGCCGTGCCCTGGACCTGACGATGCGCCACGCTGGCTCACCGTGGGTGTGTGAGAGATCGCAGAGACGTCTCATCTAGCACCCCCCTGCGGCCACGTTTCACATCTGAGTTATTTATACTTTCAGTGGCTGCACCCTGTGTACCTGATCTCTGTTGTTCCAGGTGCGCTGTACGTCTTATTGTACGTCCGGTCACAATGCTGTGGCCGGCGTTCGTAAGCCCAGACGTGCGTGCAGCCCTACCGCCTGGTTTAAAATAGCTGCCACCCAGCCGAAAACAGGCATACAATCAATGTTGTGATATGATGCAGCTTGCTGTCCCAGCAGGACAGCGCAGCAGCCCGTTCATGTCCCGGCGTCCCGGCTGCGGAGCAGATTCGGTACAGACGGTTGCTTTCACCGATCAGACAAACTTTGCAGCTGCACATGTAGCTGCCGAGATTCTATAGTTCTCAAACGGCGTTGTAGCGTTGTAGTTGACGATGCTCTGTGCGCACTGTGAGCCGTGCTATTGCCTGCTGTGTGCGAATCCAACCGCGCACAGCTTGCAGAGGATTGATATCTTCTCAAGCAGCTGTAAATGCTGCTAATGCCTGCCCTGGTCTGGCTCCGATGAAGTTCGATTGGTAGCCATCTTCACACTGATGGTCCGGGTATGCTGTCACAAATCACACTCTTGCTGTGTGCGGCCCTGTCGATCGTATGGCCATGCTGCATCGAGTATAGTGTCACAACAGTATGTTCCACGCAGAGCTGTCAATGATGCAACAGCTCTGTAGTGCCCGCGACGCCTGGCTGCTCTCCTTTGCTGTGCACCGCTTCGCCGTCTATACACTCGCACAGATCTCTGGAGAAAGGCAACGCGGCTCATGTCACCGCATTGGAATATGGCGTTTGCTGTGCTCGGCTGCTTGCACAGCAGCATGACGTCGCTGTCCCAGCGTACTAGCTACCAAGCACGCCAGATGCAACGTTAACACATCATCGATTGTTCGCTCGAAACATGTACCGTTCTGTTGCTGACATATAGCTGGAGAAGTGACATGCTGCGTTGCTATTCCAGCGGCATGTACCGTCGCTGTTGCGAAGATGCACTACCGCTGCGCACACAGATGCACAAGCTCTCGACACATGACAAGTAAACTCTCGACTGCAAATGTTGCTGCATCGCACAGCATGCGCTGGCTGCCGATGCCCACAATCCTCTGTTTCACTGAGCCGCTCCGTGACAGCACTTACAGTCTGTTCATCACCACAGCCTGCTGCAGCCCCTCACGACATAGATCTGGCCAGTCGCCTTGGTAGCAGAACTGGCGCTGGCCTTCTGATGGCAAAGCAGGCAGACCACTAGAAGCAGGGAACGATGGAATAGCAACAGACCACACAATGTCACAAAAGCAGCAACACTGCCGTGCTTGAGGCATGCACATTCAGGCCTGCATTCTCTGCACATGGACACATGTCAACTGATCACAGAAGAACACAAGTTTTTGCAACATAAGCATGCACACTCTGGCCTTCAACCTCTGTCCTTTGCTAGGAACTCAATGGGCACCACAGCATGGAGCAACACAGCACAAGCTGCTACAAATGCAAATGAAGCTTGCAGACTATCCTCGCACTGCGAGGGACCCACAAATATGCGCTCACACTACCTTCAAACTGCGAAGCATGCACACCCGTACCAACACCCTCGGCCATCTGCCCTCTTCGGAGCATACACACATTCACAACTACCTACAACTTACAGCCATTGCTGCTGTCTCAGTGCCACGCTCCCACCACCTCTGCACCTCGGCCCCACATGCCACCTCCGCAGCCCCACCAGCCCCACCCCCCGTGGACGGGCCCGTTTACGGCAACCACATCACAGTCATCGGTGTCCCGGGACACCCCACGCGCACCCCGCACCCCACCACCTCGCCACCCCGCGTCCCCTACGCCCCGCCCGGTGGGCTAGGCACGTAGTGCCATCGTTGCCCACCGGGCTTAGAGCTGCATCCCCCTCCCCACGTGTCATTTTCGCCCCCCTGGCCACCCATCCGCACCCGTAGACACCGAGCGCCCGCGCCCCACGCTTCCTATGTATGGAAACCCGCCAGACCGCGTCCGCCGCGTACCACCGCCGTCCCTGCACCGTCCTTGCATCGTCCCACCTCTATACCGGCTGCTTCGGCGAGGCGGACGCTTCGTATAGCCACGCCGCTTCGCCCGGCAGAGCCAGATTTACCGTGCATATTCACTGCATCTTCTGTGCATCTTCTCTGCTTCTGAGTGCGAGGGCTGCAGCTGCATCGCATTTGTATCCCCGACACCCACGCCACCCCCCCACCCTGCGCGCTCCCGCACCCGGCCACGCCTCGCATCTCCTGCCATGCCCGGTGGGCTAGCACGGAGTGCCATCATTGCCCACCGGGCCTTAGAGCTGCCTGTACCAGCGCGCGCGGGCCCGTCGAACCCCTCGCCACTCCTTCCCACGCGCCCCACGCGCCTGCTATACCTGTACCTGTACCAGCGCCGCGTCCGCCGCGTGCCTGCCAGTACCGGCACCGTCCCCGCACCGTCCCTGCATGGGTTGCCCGCCAGCGACTGGTGCTTCGTTTCATAGCCCCGCCTCGCCTCGCAGGCCACAGATATGGAGTGCATCTTGCGTGCATCTTCGCTGTGTCCCGCAACGAGGCCTGTGGCCGAGGTCGGCGGCCTGTGTAGGGCCAGTTTGCGTCGCGGCAGCGCTGAAACGGCGTCAGTCACAGTCCAGCCCTTGTAGTTCGTCTGATTATCACCTCGATTATCATTTTCATTAGCAGGACCGCCGCAAGCGATTTCAGCCACTGTAAGCGATCCTGCAGCTCTGATCGCCAAAGTTCGCAGCCCTCTGTACGCTCTTTCGTCTGGCCCACCGTCACGCAAGCTACAAGCTGCTGATGGCAAGTGATTCCGAGGTGAATGATGATCTTGTATGGCCCGTCAGGGATGCTGCAAGTCTTCGAATCGCTGTGTACGCCTAGACCGCATCGATCTGTGCTCCGTGCTGTGCGCCTGTCTCTGTCCAGCCTGGCCGTGCGTATAGCCCGCTGCATTTCTCTGTAAGGCTCTATAATGGCTGCATTATTTATAGCCCAGCTCGCCGATGCTCCGAGCGCTCCGTGCGCCGTGCTGCGTTGCCGCTGGATGACAGCCTCATCGTGCGAGCCCTGCCGCATCGCATTACAGGTGTTCTGCTTAGCTCGTAAACCTCTCAGTTGCAAATGCAGGTTTGCCTCGCCATTCACCGACGATGCTGCTCTGCTCTGCGATCTGTTGCTGCGCGAGTGCTATATCACAGGGCTCGCGTGTACTGTGTGCTCGCCTTTCTATTGCATATCCATGCTGCAATTCACGTCTGGGATGTTATTGCCATAGTTGCATATGTTTCTGCACAAGTTGGCTGAGTTGCTGATGCTGCAAGCTCTCACATCTCGTTCGACACCAGGCCGTTCGCTTCTGCTTTCCTTCTCGCTGCGTAGCTGTTACTGTTGAATAATGCATTACATTGAAGACTGCTTTGCTGCTGTTTCATTGCAGTGGCATTTGCCGTCTCCCATGGCTGCATGTAGCATTAACATCGCACACCACAACGACGGCCACGTCAGTGTACAAATTTGTCTGTGCAATGCACGAAGACTCAGCAGGTCTCGTTGGCAACTAATAGCCACAGAGATCAGAGCTCTGGTACTGTCTACCGTCTCAAAGGATTAAACGTAAACCTGGGATCCTCTGGCTAGGCACGTAGTGCCATCGTTGCCCACCGGGCTTAGAGCCTGGCGTCCCGGAGGCCGCGGAGCTTCGCCCCCCTGGCCACCGAACCCCACGCGCCCCACGCGCTTCCACTGTATGTTGCCCACCGGGCTTAGAGCCTGGCGTCCCGGAGGCCGCGGAGCTTCGCCCCCCTGGCCACCGAACCCCACGCGCCCCACGCGCTTCCACTGTATGGGACCGGCCCAGAGCCCGCGTCGACCGCGTGCCACGGCCTGACCGCCAGCGATCGGCGCCTTGACATATAGCCCCGCCTCGCCTCGCAGGCCACACATTCGTCGTGCATCTCGCGTGCATCTTTATTGTGTCCTGCTACGACGGCTGTGGCTGACCTCGGCGGCCTGTGCTGGACCAGCGTGTGTCGCAGGCAGCGCTAAAACGGCGTCTGCCACATTCCAGCCCCTGCAGTGCGTTTAATTATCACCTAGAGTACTTTTATCATCAGCTGGACCACTGCAACGTTCCTGCAGCTCAATTCGGTAGAGTTCACAGCGCCCGGTGCGCTCTGTCATCGGGCCCACCATCGCGCACGCTACATGCTGCTGATGGCAGATGATTTTGGTGTGAACATCGATCGTATATGGCTTATCCGGGATGCTGCAAGTCTGCGAATCGCTCTGTACGCCTATACTGCATCGCTCTGTGCTCGGTGCTGTGTGCCCGTCACTGTCCAGCCCGCCCGTGCGTATAGCCCGTCGCATCGCTTTGCAAGGCTCTATAGTTTCGTGCTATGTCAGTCCACGTAGACATAGTCTGCCATCGGCTGGAGCTGACGATCCGCCCGTGATGGCAGACCGAGGCAGACCGCATCGACGACGTCTCGCTTGTTCTGCAATCCTCATGGTGCACCTGTCATGCAATTGAATTACAAGCAAACGTCGCAGCGGTTGCAAAATGTGTAGCACGGATCGCTGATGTTCCAGGTGCGTGCTGTGCATGTCGTTCGCTGGCCCACATGTGCGTATTGCCCCGCAGCCTACTTCCGAGGTTCCCAGTTATACATTTGATGGTTTTTCTGTGTAGAATATGCCAGTGCTCTGTTCTCTGTTGCTATTTGTCGCCGACGCGACCTGCTGAGTCTTCGTGAATTGCTCAGACAGCAGCACCCATGCTCAACTCGTTGCAGCCAGCATGGGCGCACATGAGTGCGAATGCATCCCCTTAATGGATGCAACCCGTGTAGTTCGCCGATGCTCCGGGCGGCTTCACAGAGCGCCGTGATGCGTGCCCGATGGATGACAGCCTCACCGTGCGAGCCCTGCCGCATCGCAGTACAGGTGTTCTGCTTAACCTTTCAACACACACTTGCGAATGCAGGCTTGCTTTGTGATTCGTCGACGATGCTGCTTCGCCGAATTGTTGCTGCGCGAGTGCTGGCATAGGCCTCACATGTACTGTGTCCTGGCTTTTCGATTTCTTAGCAATGCTGCACTGCATGTCTGGCAATATTTTGCTGCAGATGCGTGTATTTTTGCGCAGATTGGCTGAGTTGCTGATGCTGCTACCGCACGTACCGCGTATGACGCCATCATGTTTGCTGCTGCTTTCTTTCTCACTGACTCGCTGCTACCATTCATTACTAATGTCGGATTGAAGATTTTGGTGCTGCTGTTCCTTTGCAGCGGGGCGCTCTGTATTGCGTACGCCACCAGACCGTTCGCTGCTGCTTTGCTTCTCACATATTCGCAGCTTCCATTCATTACACACTTTGTGTAGGAATGATGTGCTGCTGCTCTCTCATTGCAGAGGCATTTGCGGTCTCTGCTGCGCCGCTGCATGTTGCACGCGCATCACACACCAGAGCGATTGCTGGTTCCCTATGCAATCTTGCTCAGTAAATCTGGTCAATGAGACAGAGGTCTTCGCCATTGCATTGCGGGCTGCAGCGTGTTGTCAACAGAGAGTGTGCACCATCATGTCGTTGTCCCATCACAGCTCCTCCACAGCATGTCAGATGCGGATCATCGTACACGGGAATCATTTGGAAAGTGTTGCTGCAGATCTAGCCGGAGATGAGGTGCACTGCAGTGTGTTTGCGTTCACTCACCTTCTCCCCGACGTCACATACACTCTGTTTATTACCACCTCTTGTTGCAGCCTCTCGCAACAGAACTCTGACCAATCACCTTCTCAACACCACCACTGTTGGCCTTTTGATTGCAGAGCAGGCAAACTTGGCACAGCGGGGCACCATGGCATAGCATGTCACAACACCCGCAACACAATAGCAAAGCCGTCTTTGCGCTGCACGTCCGGAGGCATGCATGTTCAGGCCTGCATTCTCAGCGCTCTTCAAGTGGACACAACACTACTTGCAGTGTCTGCATCATGCATGTCCATGCCGACGCCCTCGGCTATCCGCCATGTTTTAGCATACTCAGGTTCACAACAACTACTGCAAAGCAAAACATTGGTGTCGCTACTGCTTCAGTGCCTCCCACTACCCTGCCACCTCGGGCCGCATGCCACTTCCGCAGCCCTCAAAGCCGAACCGCCTCTGCGTCCCTGGCAACCCAATCGCATTTGGATCTCCGACACCCACGCCACCCCCCCACCCTGCGCGCCCCCGCACCGGCCACGCCTTGCGCCTCCAGCCATGCCCGGTGGGCTAGCACGAAGTGCCATCATTGCCCACCGGGCCTTAGAGCGTCGCGCCCCTCCCCACGTGTCGGGTCGCCCCCCTCGCCACGCATTCCACGCGTTTTTAGTGTAGCGATCGCCCCCTGGCGCCGCGTCGACCGCGTACATGGTCCACTGTTCCGAAATATTCGATCAATCGTTCCGGCATGGTCCCGGCACCGACCTTGACAGCTCTGCGCGTCCTGTAGCGTGCGGACGTGCAGCGACACAGCCGGAAACGGGGTACACAATAAATTTTGCTGCATGCTTCAGCATGCTGTCTTAGCAGGACAGCGCTGCAGCCCGTTCATGTCCCGGCGTACCGGCTGCCGAGCAGACTTGGCACGGACGGTTGCTTTCACCGACCAGACAAACTTTGCAGCTGCACATGCAGCTGCGGAGACTCTATAGTACACAAACGGCGCTCCCGCTGCACGCGTTGATCATTCGGCTGGCTGCATCCTCTGTTTCTGTAGTCGAAGATGCTATGTGCGCGCTGTGAGCCGTGCTGAATGCCTGCTGTGTGCGAAACCCACCGCGCACAGCTTGCAGTGCATTGATATCTTCTCAAGCAGCTGTAAATGCTGCGACGGCCTGCCCTGGTCCGGCTCCGATGAAGTTCGATTGGTAGCCATCCTCGGAGTGATGGTCCGGGTATGCTGTCACAAATCACACTCTTGCTGTGTGCGGCCCTGTCGATCGTATATATGGCCATGCTGCATCGAGTATAGTGTCACAACGGTACGTTCCACGCAGAGCTGTCAATGATGCAACAGCTCTGTAGTGCCCGCGACGCCTGGCTGCTCTCCTTTGCTGTGCACCGCTTCGCCATCTATACACTCGCAGAGATCTCTGGAGGAAGGCAACGAGGCGCATGTCACCGCATTGGAATATGGCGTTTGCTCTGCTCGGCTGCTTGCACAGCAGCATGACGTCGCTGTCCCAGCGTACCCGCTACCAAGCACGCCGGATGCAACGTTAACACATCATCGATGTTCGCTCAAAACATGTACCGTTCTGTTGCTGACATATAGCTGGAGAAACGACATGCTGCGTTGCTATTCCAGCGGCATGTACCGTCGCTGTTGCGAAGATGCACTTCCGCTGCGCACACAGCTGCACAAGCTCGAAACATGACAAGTGAACTCTCGACTGCAAGTTTTGCTGCATCGCACAGCATGCGCTGGCTGCCGATGGCCACAATCCTCTGTTTCACTGAGCCGCTCCGTGACAGCACTTCCAGTCTGTTGGTCACCACAGCCTGCTGCAGCCCCTCACGACATAGATTTGGCCAGTCGCCTCGGTAGCACAATTGGCGCTGGCCTTCTGATGGCAAAGCAGGCAGACCACTCGAAGCAGGGAACGATGGAATAGCAACAGACAACGCAATGTCACACAAGCAGCAGCCTTGCTGCCTTTGTCCTTGTAACACAAGCAGCAGCACTACGGTGCTTGAGGCATGCACATTCAGGCCTGCATTGTCTGCACATGGACACATGTCATCTGATCACAGAAGAACACAAGTTATTGCAACAGAAGCTTGCACACTCTGGCCTACACCCTCTGTCCTTTGCTAGGAACTCAATGGGCACCAGAACATGGAGCAACACAGCACAAGCTGCTACAAATGCAAATGAAGCTTGCACTTGTACGCCAAGACTATCCTCCCACTGCGAGGGACCCACAAACATGCACACACACTAGCTTCAAACTGCGAAGCATGCACACCCGTACCAACACCCTCACCCTCGGCCATCTGCCCTCTTCAGAGCTTACACACATTCACAACTACCTACAACATACAGAACAGCTATTGCTGCTGTCTCAGTGCCACGATCCCACCACCTCTGCACCTCGGCTCCACATGCCACCTCCGCAGCCCCGCCCCCGTGGACGGGCCCGTTAACGGCACACCACATCACAGTCATCGGTGTCCCGGAACACCCCGCACGCACCCCGCTCCCCGCCGCCCCGCACACCCCGCGCTTACGCCCGCCCGGTGGGCTAGGCACGTAGTGCCATCGTTGCCCACCGGGCCTTAGAGGCTCGCCCCCCTCCCCACGTGTCGGATCGCCCCCCTCGCCACCGATTCCACGCGTTTTCAGTGTCCCCTGGCGCCGCGTCGACCGCGTACATGGTCAACTGTTCCGGAATGTTCGATCAATCGTTCCGGCATGGTCCCGGCACCGACCTTCGCAGATCCGAGCGACACCTGTAGCGTGCGGACGTGCGGCGACACAGCCGGAACGAGGTATACAATTAATTTTACTGCATGCTTCAGCATGCCGTCCCAGCAGGACAGCGCTGCAGCCCGTGCATGTCCCGGCGTACTGGCTGCCGAGCAGACTTGGAAGGACGGTTGCTTTCACCGATCAGACAAACTTTACAGCTGCACATGTAGCTTCCGAGAGACTCGCAAACGGCGCTCCCGCTGCATGCGTGGCTGCATCCTCTGTTTCTGTAGTCGACGACGCTCTGTGCGCGCTGTGAGCCGTGCTGAATGCCTGCTGTGTGCGAATCCCACCGCGCACAGCTTGCAGAGGATTGATATCTAGATCTGCTCAAGCAGCTGTAAATGCTGCGACCGCCTGCCCTGGTCTGGCCCCGATGAAGGTAGCCATCTTCGGAGTGTAGTCCGGGTATGCTGTCACAAATCACACTCTTGCTGTGTGCGGCCCTGTCGATCGTATGGCCATGCTGCATCGAGTATAGTATCACAACAGTATGTTCCACGCAGAGCTGTCAATGATGCAACAGCTCTGCAGAGCTGTAGTGAGCTCTGTAGTGCCCGCGACGCCTGGCTGCTCTCCTTTGCTGTGCACCGCTTCGCCGTCTATACACTCACAGAGATCTCTGGAGAATGGCAACGAGGCTCATGTCACCGCATTGGACTATGGCGTTTGCTCTGCTCGGCTGCTTGCACAGCAGCATGACGTCGCTGTCCCAGCGTACTAGCTACCAAGCACGCCAGATGCAACGTGAACACATCACCGATTGTTCGCTCGAAACATGCACCGTTATGTTGCTGACATATAGCTGGAGAAGCGACATGCTGCGTTGCTATTCCAGCGGCATGTACCGTCGCTGTTGCGAAGATGCACTGCCGCTGCGCACACAGATGCACAAGCTCTCGACACATGACAAGTATACTCTCGACTGCAAATGTTGCTGCATCGCACAGCATGCGCTGGCTGCCGATGGCCACAATCCTCTGTTTCACTGAGCCGCTCCGTGACAGCACTTACAGTCTGTTCATCACCACAGCCTGCTGCAGCCCCTCACGACATAGATCTGGCCAGTCGCCTTGGTAGCACAATTGGCGCTGGCCTTCTGATGGCAAAGCAGGCAGACCACTCGAAGCAGGGAACGATGGAATAGCAACAGACAACACAATGTCACACAAGCAGCAGCACTGCCGTGCTTGAGGCATGCACATTCAGGCCTGCATTCTCTGCACATGGACACATGTCATCTGATCACAGAAGAACACAAGTTTTTGCAACAGAAGCTTGCACACTCTGGCCTACAACCGCTGTCCTTTGCTAGGAACTCAATGGGCACCAGAACATGGAGCAACACAGCACAAGTTGCTGCAAATGAAGCTTACGCTTTTGGACCCGGAGCAGGACCATCCCCCCCGTTGTGAGGGATCAACAAACATGGACTCACGCTAGTTTCAAAGTCCGAAACATGCACGCCCACCACAACACCTGTAGCCATCTGCCCTCAACACCTGTAGCCATCTGCCCTCGTCAGAGCATACACACGTTCACAACTACCTAAAACGTACAGAACAGCTGTTGCTGCTACTTTAGTGCCCTGCTCCCACCACCTCAGCACCTTGGCCCCACATGCCACCTCCGCAGCCCCCTGCCCCCGTGGACGGGCCTGTTGAGGCTATGTGACGATACGTCACATGCATAGATATGCATGACATAGAATATTCTGGAAGCCTCCGGAATGTCCCGTCAGCCTACAAGCTTGTGGCTGACAGCACGGGGCACTGTCAACAGTGGTCGCCAGACCGTCTTGCGTCAGCAGGGCGGGCCATCTAGAAGCACGAGTCTAGAGATATCTAGAAGGAGTGCTTATGTCAGCCAAGCATGGCTTACGCGATGGAAGACTCTGGTGTGTACGGGGAACAGTGGGCTGAGCTCAGCACACTGTGGCAGGTGTCGTACACAGGCTGTCTTATAGTATATAAGCAGCTGGACCTTAAAGGGTAGACGACAGATCTCTTCTTCTATGTCTCTTGACTTCACAGTCTTTACAGTGGTATCGGTGAGCTCCCGAACCTATCTCCTATACGCTTCCACTCTGACTTTCTCCGAATAGTTAACAGTACTAGTATGGTTGGCTCAAGTCGCCTACAGCGTAAGCAGCAGCAGCAGCAAGCTGCTGAGCCTACGGTGGACACGGACGTCACCATGAGTGATCTTCCTGTTAGCCAACAGGGGGACGGTGTTGGTACCGGAGCGGGCAGTGCCCAGCCAACAACAACCGAGTCTGCACCACCAGCCCCGTCTAACACGGACGTTCGACATGCCACAGCGGCTGTCGGGGCACTTCAGGTCAACGAACCTGAAGCTACTGCTGACCGCACGGAGCCGCCAACCGTTCCAAGCTCTACACCGGCTATAGCTACGACATTGGGCGAGCAGGCTCCCGCTGGCGAGCAGCCGCCGCCCGCTTCGAGTCCTCGTCTCGACCCAGCGACACTCAACATGGTGGCGCACATGATGGACCAGTGGTTTTCAAGATTCGCACAGGTGCCATCTACTCCGCATCAAATGCCTGCCGAGAACGCCATACCTATGCAAAGCGATGCATCGACTAGCAAGTTGACGACGCGCGACGTACAACTGCCTCCATTTTCGGGCAGTAGCGATCCGAAAGCGATGCACATTGATCCGAGTTATTATTTGTCTCTGATCGAATGGGTCAACGAAGCGCGCACGCTTTTGCATTTCAATGGCATGCAGCCACGGCAGCAGGCATTCGCGATTTTCAATGCTATGAGAGGGCCGGCGCGTCGCTTAGTCACACTGAGCGGTGTCGACGGTTCCACACCTGATGCTCTGCTTGACAAGCTTGTCAAGAGCATACCTGATCACGAGACCGTGTTCACAAATCAGGCACTCGAAATGACTTTCAGTGTTGCCACTCTGCGAAAAGACATCGAAACCTTCGGCATGCTCGTGTCTTATGGAGAAATCCAGACGACCGGCCGTTTTTGGTTCCAACAGCTGACGCGTAAGCTGTTAGCTGCAAAGTCTGACCTGCTCATCCTATCGGCAAGCTTGCTGAACGTGAGTCTGGGCTATCGGCCTGCTGAGCCGTTCCAGCATCTAATCGCTAGAGCGGTAGATGTGGTGACTCGACTCCAACAGGAGGGAGCCATTGTGCAGAAACTGGGAAACGCTGCGACAGGCGACGTCGGCGAGAGTGCCGGTCGCCGCGGCAACACTCCACAAAAGCGTAAGACTACGCAGAGTGAAACCGCAAGCAAGCGCCCCAAGCACGCAAAAGGCCCTAGTTATGAGGAGCTGGCGAAGCAGTATGACCGGTGCACCAAGTGCGGATACCACGTCAAACCTCCAGCAATGGCCGCACACGAAGCATCGTGCCCAGGCAATGCGGAGCAGTTCAAACGACGTATGGGTCAGGTCAAGAAATTGGTGTCAGCAGGCAAGGCCGATAAGGAACGCCTTCGGCGCGGGCAAAAGCAAATGACAGCCAGAGGCGGTCGATTTGAAAGCTTTGGTCGCGACCTACGGGCATGTGCACAGCCAGGACGCAAAGTTCTGATACAGTGGCCATACACGCATATACCGAGTAGAGGTGCATCGTATGCCTGTGAGGCTCTAGCTAGCTAGAGCCGGCCTAGGCCGGCCTAGGCCCATACTGTGGTAGAGCTTGCATATTTGGGCGAGTAGTGGAAAGCCCGCCTGGTATTCTCTGCGCAAGTCGGGTAGTGGCGCACGAGTATGGCTGCAGCCTGCGCGCTGAACAATCCGTCGCAAATACCTTGCCGTTTAAAGAACGGTTTCGTGCATATCATCAACAGAGTCTCATTGATCCCTGCGCTGCCGCCAGTGTGGAGTTTCTGTCAACGGTTCGCTCGCAAGCAGCGAGCAAGGAAGCCGTATAGCGGGTGTATGGAACGACGTTGCTGTGGTATATGACTCGTATGCAGGCGCCGTCTACCAGTTCATATCCACACTCCGTGCACATTTAATTACACTGATACATGATTTACGTTCTGCATACTGTTTCGGTCAAGCAGCTGCACAAAAGCAGCGCCAGAGCTGCAGGCTACACTGCAGTATGGACTGTATTGGCATTGTATGGAGCACACAATACAGCACAGCAACACCTGCCAGCGGCAGTATAGATGAGCCGCAGCCAGCGGAAAACACGCTTCACTAGAAGCCCATTGCCTTCAACAGGTCCTCTCGCTGAGCATCTGGCATGACAGCCAAAATGGCAGCACGCTGCGCCGCTGGCATGCTCTCAATGGCATGTGCTGCTGAAGGAATTGCGTCTTGAGCCTGCCCTCTGGCAACGTGTGCCTGTAGTTGTGCCTGCATTTGTTCAAACCTATAGTGGCACAGCTGTTGTAAATTGACACCAAGTGTATTACTTACACAAATGACACATACCCAAATCCGAGTCGAGTTCCTGGTCTGGTCATCAGCTTCAGCTGAATCTACTTGCTTGTGATTCATTGCTAAATTCCCTTTGCCACGACAACAGTGAACCTGTGGCTCCTGACCATCTTGTGAAGTATGCCTCGCAGATCTGTGACTGTGGGAAACATTCTACTCATGGAACTGTGTAGATTGAATCCAATTCTAAGTGGGAATCTGTCAAATCAAGTAGATGTATCTCCAGCATTGCTGAAAGAAATGACATTTGCTGCTCTGTAAACTTCCAGAGTTGTGTGTCCAGTTGTGCTGCCATTTGTGAGCAGTGTCCAGTACCGTTCTTGGATCGAACCTGAGAAAACACCAGCCACTGCCTGAGCCATTTGTCACACAGGCTCCACAGGTTGTGTGCCTTCTGTTCTTCCAATGTGTTTGCAATGACTCGAGCCAGAACAGCCCATGGCTCGAGCCAGAACAACCCAGTGGTTGTTCAGCTATATGATGAGTTGCTGATCTGCAATCGAGAGTTCTTGACGCATACATCCACAGTACACATGCTGCAATTTCACGTACGCACATACAACCTTCTCAATGTGCCCCAGCCACAGTCCTTGACCAGGGCATGGATGGCAAGTAATACATCACCTGCGACATACCACAATCCAATGTTGCTGCTGCTTGCATGGTTGTGCATGTCTTCGCCAGGTTGCATCCAGCAGCTGTGTCCAGACTTGACACGCAACATCCGTTACGTTGCTCTCCAAACCAAACATCAGCCCCACTCTGTGTGACAGAGATGTATAGAGCCATCCTGATGGTTATGACGACGTCCCGCTTGGGCGCTGCAGCACAAGAACTGGCCGCGACGTTGTTGACCTACAAGGAAGTTGGGAATTCGTTACACCGGAACGCAGAGACATAGGCAATGCAATAAATTTCAAAACGAAGTGCGGAAGCGACTTCTCGTAGGCATCGCGAATTGTTCTACCGGTGCGATACAGAGCACGGTCAGCACGTGCAATTGGACACAGCCAATACAGCAGTGGATATGATAGTCAATTTATCTTTCTGCATTGCGTTATGAAATCAAAAGCAGACGACAAGCTTGATGCGAACGGGCCGCAGCAGCAGTGGCGACGAGGGTGTGCATCGACCAGGGACCGGCCAGCACGAGGACATGGCGGGCAGCGCCCAGCTCGGAGCCGGAAACCAAACCTGTTAATATGTCGTTGATGGATGTTGTGCCATAGCATGTGCAGAGGCGTGCAGTGCCACAGATAGTATGACTCGCATACATACAGGTGGGAAATACCTCCCCGTACAGTGCTGCGAAGGATGCGGCTCTATACCGCAGAAAAACAGCCCCTCGGCGCAGCAAAAGGCACAGCAAACTACTAATTGTAGTTGCATGGACTCACGACCATACACCGCAGCGAAAATGCAATAAATAGTGCAGTAAATAACGCTGTCTATACTGCGGTCAATAACACAGCAAATACTGCAGCCACTGTCATACGCAAAACTACCTTCGAGTATATGGCAGGCAACAGCAGGCTTACGGCAGGCAACAGCTAATGGAATATGGTGGCCAGAATGAGCGCCATCTAACATTCAAAGCTACGAGGTGCATCAACTTCACAGAAGGAAGCAGGAAATACCTTCTATACAGCGCTGCCGGAGGTGCGGCTCTATACCGCAGCAGACACAACGCCTCGGCGCGGGGCAAGTCACAGCAGACATCTAATGACAGCTACTTGCTGTTGCGAATTAGCTGTGAGAGTATCCGGTAGCTGGCAAGCTGTTCCTAATTCGGCGTCGAATACCGTCCGGCATACCGCCTATACCGCCATGCAGGACAAAGCACAAAGTCAATGACAGCAACATCAAATTTAACAGCGAAAAAGATGTATGCAATCGTCTTAAAAGTATGTAAACGCTGGGAAAGTCTCGGGACGTTTGGCACTGGTGGCCATTTGGCCATTGGTAGAGGCGCGGAGTATTTGGCTCAAAGCGGGTATATCCGGTGTATGTAAAGTTCACTTCCTGGCTGTGGTGGACAGCCTTCCACAGCGGAACTTTGCTGCGAAAGATTTCGTAGATGCTAATGTGTCAGGATGCTGTTCCGTCGTATCTGTTTCTCAGTCAGACGACGCGAATAGAGTGTTACAGCATTACCGATCGTGTAAACAGTAGGTGCCATACGGTACCAGCGCTTACTTTGGGTTGCCAACACATGTTCTGCCCACGCCATTAACGAAAGGGATGCAACAGCTTTGCACAGTACAGCAGTGTACTGACGATGCCGTACATAATACTGTGGTATTTTACGACCCGCCAGCGTTCCCTGTTGGTGTGCACACAGCGGATACATTACCCGATCCCGTACAGAACTTGCGAATTCCTACGGCGTCTAGCAGCGACCTGACGTTCGTGTTTTCGGCCGCGCTGGCTGGTGCACCTTGCACAGTGCTCGGCGACACAGGCGCAAAGTTCAGTTTTATCAGCAAATCATTTGCACAGCGACAAAGACTTGCAGTCGACCGCTCTAAAATTCCTGTTATTCTAGCAGATGGTACACAGAGCGTAACAGCCGGACTCGTTACAGCGCGCCTTTCATTGCAATCGTACACAGAGACTGTGCATTTGCATGTCATTGACATGGCATCGGGATTTGATATAATCCTCGGTGATGATTGGCATAAGCGCGAGGGGGCTGTGATCGACTTTGGCTCGCACGAGCCAGGTCCGCGCTACTCGCCACCGAGTTTGTGGCTTAGGCGCAAAAAACCAACGACTGTTTCCAGCTGCCGACGCACGAACAGCGGTTCCTGCGCGCAGCCAGCCTGGAGAATCTCCTCCGGCTGCAGTCATTCTTTCGGCAGTACAAGCAAAGCGATTGCTCTCACGGCCCAAGCAGGGTTGTGCGTCACCGTTCCATCCTACGTGAGGCCAAAGACGCTGGTTTCGACCAGCGGGAACAGGTGCAGCAAGTACTAGCTGAATTTAAAGATGTGTTTGAGGATCCGGTTGTCAGAGACTGGCAACCGGGTACACCGGAAGGCTTGCGCCTGAGCAGCGGGGCCGCTGCACCGAACAGACCTGCGTTTCGTCTATCTATTAGCGAGCGCAAGGAGGTGGAGTCCCAGGTGCAAGACCTGTTGGATACAGGGCGCATAGTCCCCTCATCCTCGGCCTACGGAGCCCCGGTGTTGTTCGCCCCGAAGCCTGATGGCACTCTGCGTATGTGCATCGACTATCGCGAGCTGAACAAACTCACACATAAGAATAAGTATCCCATGCCTCGTGTGGAGGACCTGCTGGATAACCTGGGTGGAGCGAAATGCTTTTCGTCCATTGACCTGACCAGCGGGTACCATCAGATTGGTCTGCATCCCAAAGATTGGGAAAAGACGGCCTTCAACACACACATCGGGAAATTTGAATGGCGAGTACTGCCATTCGGGCTCTGTAATGCGCCAGCTGTCTTTCAAGCCGAAATGAACAGAATCTTTGGCAAGCAGCTGAATAAATTTGTGTGCGTATATCTAGACGATATCCTCATATATTCGAAAACCGAAGAGGAGCACATGGAACACATCCGGATAGTACTAGGTGTTCTGCGCAAACACAACTACAAAGCCCGGCTCACAAAGAGTGAGTTCTTTAAGCAGGAACTACGTTTCCTGGGCCACATACTGTCCTCAGAGGGGATCAAGCCTGATCCGGCGAAGGTGTCTGTTGTAACAGACTGGCCCCCACCTCGCTCTGTTTATGAAGTGCGCAGCTTCTTAGGACTGGCCAACTACTTCCGACGGTACATCCGCGGATACGCACGCATAGCGTGCCCACTGACTGATCTGTTGAAGGGCATAGACGCTAGCGATCGGAAGGGACGCCTTCTGCAATGGGGCAAGCTCTCAACAGAGGAGGCACGCCAAGTCGAGACGTCATTCAAAGGCACATGGACACAGCGATGCGCAGACGCCTTCGCTGCACTGAAAGCTGCGTTGGTGTCAGCGCCTGTCACAATGCATGAGCCTGCGGGCAGCAGTGTGGTGACAGGTGCACCCATGCACGGACGATCCGCGGATCCAGTGCAGGGGTAAGCCGCCAGCAGGATGGTCTCGATGTAGTGAGAGAGATCGTGCGAGGGTTTCCCGCCGTAACCTTGACTGTTGAGTGTTCAGTGTGCATATAAGCATGTGCACACTGAGATCTGTAACCATTCTCTTTACTGTTTCCCGGTACTAGCACTTCCCTTCAACATCTCTCGGTTCTACCTCTGTGCGCAGCAGGTATGAGATGTTGGCTGTCCTGACCTGACCTGAAAGAGGACTGCGCGTCCGCTCTGCACAAAGATAGCTTTTCTGACATGGTATCGGTGAGGTTAGAGTTTATGTCTGTTTATGGTCTTGCTCAGGAAAGCCGTCGGCCAATGTCTTCGCGCAGACACGGCGGGCATTCCACTGTTCTGCCGGCGCTCAGACTGCGGTCAAAAGCGCAGGCATCATTTAGCTCTCTCGTAGTATATTGTTGATTAGACACAATTCGAGAAGCTTGTTTTAATGATCAGCGCTGAGAAAAGCGAACGCGTTCGCTTGTTCTCATCAACCTGTTTGCTTGCGAGCAATCCCACTGGTTAGTTGCTGCGCGCGACAAACAACCATCTGTCCTGATGCAGGATGTCTCTCTCGAACGCCAACTCCAACGCCAACTCTCCTCGCGAGGAGAGGCGTGACGATGCTGACCAGCAGCCTCTCGTCGACAGGGACGCTGACCAGCAGCTCCCTGCCGGAGAACAGCCTGCGGGTATGTTGCTCCGGGGCGGCCGAATTGTCCGGCCACGACCCTCTTCCCACACTGGGCAGAGTAGTCAGCAGGTGCCTTTTTCCTCTCATGTTGTGAACGATCCTGGTCACACTGAGTCACTCATATCACTCGAAACGTTAACCGAGGCGCTGCGCGCATCTCGGGGGCGTAGCGAACCTGATTTGACTAAAGGGAAATTGCCTGATTGGAATTACAAGACTGAAAGTTTCGTTGCGTACGAACAGAAAGTCTTTTTGTGGTTAGGTCAGTTCGAGTTAGACCATTTGTTGCAGCACGCACCGTCTGCGGACGAACAGCGTGTTCACGCTAGGGCGAGGACACAGGTCCTAATGTCTTTGCCTGACGCGGATAGGACGACTGTCTATCGCATGTCACATTTGTGTGAAGCATGGTCTTACTTGACTGCCAAGTACAGACCTAGCACTGAAGCCGAGATCCACAGACTGTGGAGTCGTTTTAATTCTTTGTCACAACACAATAAAGATGTCGCGACATATTGTGGTGAGGTGATGAGTGTTTACACTCAACTGGAGGCACTAGGTGCCGATGTGGGCCAGCGATGGCTACGTTTGAAACTGTTAGAGGTGGGGGAGGAGTTCAACGCTGTGCGCGGCGAAGTTCAACACTCCTCCCCTCATGTGATAATATCTCGTTTAACTGAGCATGCTGATTTGCTCAAACAACAGCGGTCGCTGCAGGCTAGGTCTGGGGCGCCCGCGGGCAAACCAGGCCATGGCTGGCGCAAGCAGCACCGTGGTGACGGCCCTGTGGTCGCTGCTCTCGCAGCTGGCCAGGCTCCTCGCGAGGAGACCAGGACCTGTTTCTTCTGCAAGAAGAAGGGACATTTGCGTGCGAACTGCCCCCAACGCAAACAGGCTGCGGCCAGAGATGTTTGCACTATTGAAATGCCTGCCAAGTATCCACAGCCGGACGCGTCCATGCCGTGGAACATCATTGTTGATAGTGGGTCGGACATGCATATAGTAGGAAATCGGGAAATGTTCACTGAGTACGGCCCGTGTCAGAAAGTTGCCAATCTCGCGGGACCAGGGCAGCTTTCTATCATGGGTAGGGGAACCATTCAGGTGAACCTGGGTGCTTATGTGGACAAGCATGGGAACACGCACCCACTGGATGTGGAAATCCCTGGTGTTTACTATGCTCCTGAATGTCCGTACAACTTGCTCAGCACGATGGGTCTTAGATCAGAGCAGATGTTCCTAGACACGCGTAGGAATGTGTTATATGTCCCTGGTCTGGGTGATATGGCTACCGGCGTGGAAGATGACGTCAAGTATCAGGAACTAGATGTAGACGGTCATCCTGTTTTTGCTTTTAAAATGGGGGTAGATACGAAACCCATTCTCGTCGGTGCGCCTGTCAATAGGGGGGTAGTCTGGTCTAACCAGAGCAGTCCGACCTCAGTTATTGAGGATCAGCAGCAGTGGCATCATGTGGCGGTTGCGGCCATTGACCTGAAGCGACCCAATGCTGGGGGAGCTGAGGTCCCACATGATGCATACTTGCTGGAACCTGCTTTTCTAGCACACTTGTCTTTTCATCAGTCTAATTGGGTTCTGAAACGTATGCAATCTAACAGTGAATTTTATGGTCATTTAAATTTGGATGTCGATTCCGAGCCATTGGGGAATCGGTGTCACGGCTGCAGAATTGGCAAGGTGCCTGCGGGTAACTTCTCTGCCAATGATCGTGAGCTCATGGGTCAGGCCAAGTGGCCTGGTGAGCAACTGCATGCCGATTTAGCTGGTCCTGTCTCTCCGGTAGGAATTGGTGGTGTGAAATATGTTTTGTTTGTGATGTGTGCCTTTACCCGTTATACTTTCGTGGTAGGTCTGCGCAAAAAGAGTGAGGCTGCGGCCATGATCTCTTATATTATCGAACGCATTCGGGTGAATGTGGTGAAGCCAGGTGAACCGGGTGTGCGCATCCTACACACCGACAAAGGGGGAGAGTTTATGGTCGCGGCCCTAAAGCTCTACCTCCAGCGTCGTGGCATCACTCACCGTTTGACCCCCACAGCCGCTCATCGCTGTAATGGCATGATCGAGAGGAGGATCGGAGTGGCCTTTGAGTCACTCCGTGCTGTGCTGCTCGCGAGTGGCCTGCCTCTGTTCCTGTGGATAGAATGCCTCGCCAGCGTTGTCCATGGTCACAATCTCACGCCATCCTCGGCATTGTACCATGACAAACTGGCAAGCATCCTCAAGGGCCTGAAAGCTCAGCATGTTGTCAATGCGTCTGCGGACGTTGACGAAGCTGAAAGGAGCCTGGGGAAGGGTAAGCGCATGAAAAAGGCCGAGCGCGATAAGTTGAGGGATGAGGAGAAACGCAAGTACAAGTTGCTTGCGACGACAGAATTAGATGAGTTTTTAGTGCGGTCTTGTGATAAGGATATCATTCCTTATATGGCCTTTTTCCGAGACACCTCCGTTGAGGTGTTCCAAGATCTGCTGCGGCAGCAGCGTCCATGGGGGGTTGAAGTGTATGCATACCCTAGGGATGACAAGCTGCGGAAGTTGTCCCCGCGGGGTGTGCCTGCATACTGGGTCGGGGCTGGGTTAGGCCCCAGCATGCAGCGTGTGTACGCCCAGGACGTTCCTGGGGGTAGGGTTTTTGTTGTGCGTCAGGTGATGTGCACTGCGGATCAGATGATCCGGCACGTACGCAAGTACGATGCGTCCGCCGTTGTGGACAAGAGGGAACCTAAGGAGTTTGCGAACTCCTACACGGTTGCTTTCGAGGGGGACGATGAGGGTGAGCGTGTTACTGACGCTGATGTGCCTCCATTCGCGGCAGAGCACACCTATGACGGGGGAGTGTTGCGCCGTCTGCGTGACCAGCTTCACACCCCCCCTGGTCATGGTAGGGTTCCTGTCATGGAAATGACTTTCCGGCAGGATAACCCTGAGCCTAGTGAGGCTGTGTATTCTCCACGATTTGGAGCTGGCTCCTCTGCGGAGATTATCCGGCGTGACCCTGCTAGGGCAACACCGGAAATAGCCAGAGCAGCTTTGCATCGCACGCGTGCAATGTCCAGAGCTGCTGCTCACCCTGCCGTCCCCGCTCCCCCCCGTGTTCACGGCAAAGTGTATCATCCTGTCGCCACGCCCTCTCGCACTGCGCGGTATGTTGTCACGCGCAATGCTGTGTTGCACGACCCTGGTGTAGAAGCTGCGTTCCCCGTTCAAATGTCTGTCAGTGCGTCTGACGAGGACATGGATGAGGATGACGACGGTCCCGGCATCTATGATGACGATGACGAACAGCGCATGGACTACACCGTCTCAGATGATGAAAGAGCTGCGGCTCATCAGAATCTGGAGGCTCAGCGGGTCCGTTCTGGGAGTAATTCGGCAGCGGCCTCAGCATCTGGCGCGGGGGCAGTTGCTCAGCCCTTGCGAGGAGCTGAGGCGCCGAGGCCCTTCTGGGAGGATGAGCCAGATGAGGTGGAGACCGGATCCGAATTAGGGGGAGAGGATCCGGACCCCTCAGCCGCAGTTGGGGTTGATTTGCCTGACGAGGTGAGGGCCATTCCAGCCGCCTTGCCTCGTATTAAAATCAATCCTCTTGTACGCAGACGCCTTGTTCCATTGGCTGCGGATGTAGCAGCTGTACAAATGCATGAGCCTGCGGGCTCTGACATTGCTAGTAGTGAAACAGTTGTAGCTGCTATTGATGTTTCAGCTTGCGATCAGGACACATCAGCCGCGGCTGACTGTGGAGTGTCCTGTGCAGGCCTGAAGCCTCAGCATGTGGAGTCTGGTGAGCAGCAGAGTGTTCAGCGTCGTGGGTCGCGCCGAGCAGCTGCCGCCAGGAAGCAGAAGGCCTCCTCCGACCCTGATATGCCTTCTATGAAGGAAGGACTTGCGGGTCCGGACAGGGATGCATGGCTGCGTGCCATGCAGGAGGAGGTAGATGCACTGGGTGAGCACGGAACCTTCGGGTTGTGCTATCTGCCTGCGGGCAAACGGGCTATCTCGGGCAAATGGGTGCTCAAGATCAAGCGTGGGCCTGCGGGGGAGATTCAGCGCTACAAGGCACGCTATGTAGCGCGGGGTTTTTCTCAGGTAGAGGGTGTAGACTTTTTTGAGACTTGGTCACCTGTTGGGAGCTATGCGACACTTCGTGTGTTGCTGTCAGTTGCTGCTCAGGCAGATTTAGAAATTAGACACATAGATATACAGTGTGCTTTTCTGAATGGTGAGCTGGAGGAGGAAGTGTTCGTTGAACAGCCCCCGTACTTCACTGACGGGACAGCACGTGTATGGAGATTGCATAAAACCCTGTACGGCCTGAAGCAAGCTGCTCGCGAGTGGCATAAAGCTTTAGTAAAGGTCTTAGCAGAGATGGGATTTGTGTGCGCACAGAGTGATCCCGGACTGTATGTTAGAACATCTGGTCTTTGTTTTATCTTTCTGTGGGTCGACGACTTGTTCATATTCAGCGGCACTGCGGGGCTGCAAGAACTTGTCGACATAATTCTCACAAAATTTGAAGGTAGAGACTTGGGTGAATTAGCATGGGCACTTGGCACTGAGATCATGCGTGATCGTAAGGCCAAGACAATCACCATGACACAGCGAAACAAAATCCATAGCCTGCTTGAAAAGTACAGTATGTCTGATTGTCGAAAGTCTCCCACTCCGTTAGTGCCGCGGCAACAACTGAGGAGTGTGAAAGAGCACCCGGACCTGGAGAAAGCCAGTGCTGCTGAGCATTCCAGGTTCATGAGTGCTGTAGGAAGCATCCAGTACATTGCAGGAGTGACACGACCTGACCTCAGCTATGTGGCACATGCCCTGGCCCGGCACATGTCCAGTAGTCTGAAGGAACATTGGTTGGCTGTGCAACACGTTCTGAGATACCTGCAGTCCACAAAGAACTTAGGAATAAAATTTGTAGGCTCTGAGGGACACGGGTGTTTGATAGAGGCTTATTCAGATGCAGATTTTGCGAACTCTGCTGATCTGAAAAGCGTGTCTGGTATGGTTATTCGGGTGTATGGGAACTGTGTTCTCTGGCGTTCGAAGAAGCAGAGTATAGTGGCTGGGGATACAACAGAGGCTGAACTCATCGCGATGAGTGCAACAGCCAACGAGTTAATGTGGGTGAAGCAGTTGCTTCTCGACCTAAAACTCGTCCCGTATAAGCCAACTCTGTGGGGTGACAATAAAAGTGCCAATATCCTGGCAGTGAATGCTGTGTCCACTGACAGATCCAAGCACATTCGTGTGCGGCACTTGCGAGTGCGGGAATATGTCCAGATGGATGAACTTAAGGTAGCATGGGTGGGCACTGTTGATCAGTTAGCGGATGTGTTTACCAAAGTGCTGCCCGGACCTGCTTTGCTAGAAGTTCGTAATAAACTCCAGCTAGTGGAGACCTAGCAGGGTTTATGGGGGAGTGTCACAATGCATGGGCCTGCGGGCAGCAGTGTGGTGACAGGTGCACCCATGCACGGACGATCCGCGGATCCAGTGCAGGGGTAAGCCGCCAGCAGGATTGTCTCGATGTAGTGAGAGAGATCGTGCGAGGGTTTCCCGCCGTAACCTTGACTGTTGAGTGTTCAGTGTGCATATAAGCATGTGCACACTGAGATCTGTAACCATTCTCTTTACTGTATACCGGTACTAGCACTTCCCTTCAACATCTCTCGGTTCTACCTCTGTGCGCAGCAGGTATGAGATGTTGGCTGTCCTGACCTGACCTGAAAGAGGACTGCGCGTCCGCTCTGCACAAAGATAGCTTTTCTGACAGCGCCTGTCCTAGCATTGCCTGATTTCTCTAAGCCTTTTACAGTCGTAGTCGACGCATGTTCGGCTGCACCGGCAGTGGGCGGTGCACTACTCCAGCAGCGACACCCCATCGCGTTCTATTCTAAGAAGCTTACTGGTGCCGAAGCAGGTTACAGCGCGTCAGACATTGAAATGCTGGCGGTAGTGTATGCTTTGCGCGAGTGGCGGTGTTACCTGGAGGGCACTTCAGAGCCATTTACGATCGAGACCGATCACCAGCCCAATACATACGTAGATACGTCGACCAATCCGCATACGCTAAAACGTCGTGCACGCTGGTTATATGAGTCTTCTGCATACAACTATGTGTGGAAATACAGACCTGGTGCTACGAACGTCGCGGATCCGCTGTCACGCTCGCCGGCCCACTTTGCTCTGCTACAAGTCGGTGGCCGCTATATCCAAAGCTTGGATCCCGCTACGACTTTCAATGCTCGCGGCGCTACCTGTTCCTACTTTGCTGATGTTGTGTGCGGGTCGCACACATCGCAACGGGGGGGTGGCGGTCGTCGTGTGCATATGAACGCAGTAACATATATGGGTCATGGCGTAGCTCAAACGATCAAAGGCTATTTAGTCAAAGATCTCTTCGCCCGTTGCCAACAGGGCTACGAGGCTATGCAGCGTGACAACAAGCCACGCTTTGATAAGCTGGACCTTGTGCGGAAAGACGATGGGCTATACTGGACTAAGAAAGATCAGTTGTACATTCCGAATGTAGATACATTACGGAGTGAGTGCGTAGACGCAATGCACTCGCCACCGCACTGTGGCCACTATGGCATTGCACGCACGGCACGCAAGGTCCGAGAGGTGTTTCACTGGGAATGTGTCAGCAAAGACATTGCTGCATTCATCAAGAATTGTGATTCTTGCCAGCGAGTGAAAGCATCGACTCAAAAGCCGCAAGGCTTGCTGAGTCCCTTGCCTGTCCCGAGTCGCAGATGGGAATCTGTGTCCATGGACCTAATCACTGACCTGCCGCGTACGCAGAAAGGTCATGATACGATCGTGGTCTTCGTCGACCGTCTGTCTAAGATGGTTCACTTGGCGCCATCCACAAAGACAGTCACGTCTTGTGGGCTGGTCCAGCTGTTCGAAGAACATGTCTGGAAGCTGCATGGCATACCAAGCGACGTAGTTTCCGATCGGGATGTTCGAGTCCAGAGTGAATTCTGGCAGCTGATGTGTGAACACTTCGGCATCGAGCACAATAAGACATCCAGTCATCATTTGCAGTCGGATGGCCAGACAGAGAATGCTAATGGGATCTTAGAAGATACCTTGCGGCACTTTGTGAATGGCACCCAGACGAACTGGGACGCGCTATTGCCAGTCGCTGAATTTGCGATGAACAATGCATTCAACAGCACGATCGACACCACGCCGTTCATGCTGAACTACGGACAGAATCCGGACACGCCTGTCGCTCTGTATCTGCGAAAGGCAAATCCAGCGGTGAACAGCTTCGTTGGTAAGTGGTCAGAGCAACTGCAGCATGCAAAGACTTACATAGCGGCAGCTCAGGCTAGACAGAAAGCCGCGGCTGACCGCCGGAGGAGGCCAGCAGAGCCGCTTGAGGTGGGAGATCAAGTACTGATCAACATCAAGCATTTTCGCATAGAAAAAGGGCTTAAGCTTAAGCTCGCGCCGCGATGGCTTGGACCTTTTCGTATTACGGAGGTCATAGGCACGCACAGACTCAGCTACAGAGTGCATTTGCCTGCACCCTTGCACAGGAAACACAACGTGTTTCACGTGTCGTCACTGAAAAGATTCCACAGCGATGGGTCCTATCAGCCGCCAGTCATTCCCGAGGTTTCGGAAGATGAGCTGCAGTGGGCAGTGGATTACATCTCTGAGACCAGAGACGCTCCACGACGACAGTACAAGGTGCACTGGGTCGGAGGTGGATATGGCTGGCATGACGCCATGCTGATGCACGAGTGCGAGTCGCACATACGGGAGTTCTGGCGTAGCCGCGCTGAGACACCTCCCGATGACGCTTTTCCGTTAGGAGTAGACGAACTGTCTAAGTTGCTTGAGGGCAAGCAAGCCTAACGGGGGAGTACTGTGACGATACGTCACATGCATAGATATGCATGACATAGAATATTCTGGAAGCCTCCGGAATGTCCCGTCAGCCTACAAGCTTGTGGATGACAGCACGGGGCACTGTCAACAGTGGTCGCCAGACCGTCTTGCGTCAGCAGGGCGGGCCATCTAGAAGCACGAGTCTAGAGATATCTAGAAGGAGTGCTTATGTCAGCCAAGCATGGCTTACGCGATGGAAGACTCTGGTGTGTACGGGGAACAGTGGGCTGAGCTCAGCACACTGTGGCAGGTGTCGTACACAGGCTGTCTTATAGTATATAAGCAGCTGGACCTTAAAGGGTAGACGACAGATCTCTTCTTCTATGTCTCTTGACTTCACAGTCGTTACAGGCTACAGCAACCACATCACATATATCGGAATCCCGAAACCCATCCCGAATCCCAACGCGCACCCCGCCCGGTGGGCTAGGCACGTAGTGTCATCGTTGGCCGCTCCTGAGGCCTGGCCGTTTGCTCGGGGGCGCAGACCGTGCACGTGGGTGCAGGAAAGCTGTATACAGCCTGAGATGGCACATAGCTATGCGTACATAGGCTTGCCCGCGAGGGACTGCAATGATTGCCCACCGGGCCTTAGAGCTGCCTGTACCAGCGCGCGCGGGCCCGTCGAACCCCTCGCCACTCCTTCCCACGCGCCCCACGCGCCTGCTATACCTGTACCTGTACCAGCGCCGCGTCCGCCGCGTGCCTGCCAGTACCGGCACCGTCCCCGCACCGTCCCTGCATGGGTTGCCCGCCAGCGACTGGTGCTTCGTTTCATAGCCCCGCCTCGCCTCGCAGGCCACAGATATGGAGTGCATCTTGCGTGCATCTTCGCTGTGTCCCGCAACGAGGCCTGTGGCCGAGGTCGGCGGCCTGTGTAGGGCCAGTTTGCGTCGCGGCAGCGCTGAAACGGCGTCAGTCACAGTCCAGCCCTTGTAGTTCGTCTGATTATCACCTCGATTATCATTTTCATTAGCAGGACCGCCGCAAGCGATTTCAGCCACTGTAAGCGATCCTGCAGCTCTGATCGCCAAAGTTCGCAGCCCTCTGTACGCTCTTTCGTCTGGCCCACCGTCACGCAAGCTACAAGCTGCTGATGGCAAGTGATTCCGAGGTGAATGATGATCTTGTATGGCCCGTCAGGGATGCTGCAAGTCTTCGAATCGCTGTGTACGCCTAGACCGCATCGATCTGTGCTCCGTGCTGTGCGCCTGTCTCTGTCCAGCCTGGCCGTGCGTATAGCCCGCTGCATTTCTCTGTAAGGCTCTATAATGGCTGCATTATTTATAGCCCAGCTCGCCGATGCTCCGAGCGCTCCGTGCGCCGTGCTGCGTTGCCGCTGGATGACAGCCTCATCGTGCGAGCCCTGCCGCATCGCATTACAGGTGTTCTGCTTAGCTCGTAAACCTCTCAGTTGCGAATGCAGGTTTGCCTCGCCATTCACCGACGATGCTGCTCTGCTCTGCGATCTGTTGCTGCGCGAGTGCTATATCACAGGGCTCGCGTGTACTGTGTGCTCGCCTTTCTATTGCATATCCATGCTGCAATTCACGTCTGGGATGTTATTGCCATAGTTGCATATGTTTCTGCACAAGTTGGCTGAGTTGCTGATGCTGCAAGCTCTCACATCTCGTTCGACACCAGGCCGTTCGCTTCTGCTTTCCTTCTCGCTGCGTAGCTGTTACTGTTGAATAATGCATTACATTGAAGACTGCTTTGCTGCTGTTTCATTGCAGTGGCATTTGCCGTCTCCCATGGCTGCATGTAGCATTAACATCGCACACCACAACGACGGCCACGTCAGTGTACAAATTTGTCTGTGCAATGCACGAAGACTCAGCAGGTCTCGTTGGCAACTAATAGCCACAGCGATCAGAGCTCTGGTATTGTCTACCGTCTCAAAGGATTAAACGTAAACCTGGGATCCTCTGGCTAGGCACGTAGTGCCATCGTTGCCCACCGGGCCTAGAGCTGGGTCTACCTCCGCGCGCGGCGATTCGCACCCCTCGCCACTAAGGCGCACCCCTCGCCACGCGCGCCACGCGCTTCCACTGCCTGGATCCCTACCAACGCCGCGTCCACCGCGTGCCCCGGCCTGCCCGCCAGCGATCGGCGCCTTGACTTATAGCCCCGCCTCGCCCCGCAGATCACACAGTCGTCGTGCATCTTGCGTGCACCTGCGTTGTGTCCTGCTGCGAGCCCTGTGGCTGAGCTCGGCGGCCTATTCTGGACCTGCGTGCGTCGCGGGCAACGCTGGACGGCGACCAGCGCTTGTAGTGCGTTTAGCTATCAGCTCGATTACCATATGACTCGACTGGACCGCTGCAAGCGATCCCGTCGCTCTGTTCGCCACAGGTCGCAGCCTTCTGCACGCTCTGTCATCGGGCCCACCGTCGCGCGACATACTTGCCGCTGATGCCAGGTGATTCCGGTGTAAACATCGATCGTGTATGGCTCATCAGCGATGCTGCAAGTCTGCGAATCGCTGTGTACGGCAATACTGCATCGCTCTGTGCTCCGTGCTGTGTGCCTGTCACTGTCCAGCCCCACCGTGCGTATAGCCTGCCACGTCACCTTACACGGCTCAATAAGTTCCTGATATACTTCTGTCAGCATGGATCGCTGCAAGCGATCCTGTTGCTCTGTTCGCCACAGTTCGCAGCCTTCTGATCGCTCTGTCATCGGGCCCACCGTCGCGCGACATACTTGCTGCTGATGCCAGGTGATTCCGATGTAAACATCGATCGTGTATGGCTCATCAGGGATGCTGCAAGTCTGCGAATCGCTGTGTACGGCAATACTGCATCGCTCTGTGCTCCGTGTTGTGTGCTTTGTGTGCGTGTCACTGTCCAGCCCCACCATGCGTATAGCCTGCCGCGTTGCTTTACAGGGCTCCATAATTTGCTGCTGTATTTCTGTCAACGTAGTCGTAGTCTGCCATCGGCTGGAACTGACGATCCGCACATCATGGCAGACCGAGACAGACCGCATCGAGGACGTCTCGCTTGTTCTGCTATCCTCATGGTGCACATGTCATGCAATTAATTTGCAAGCAAACGTCGCAGCGGTTGCAAAATGTGTAGCTCGGATCGCTGATGTTCCAGGTGCGCGCTGTGCATGTCGTTCGCTGGCCCACATGTGCATGTTGCCCCGCAGCCTATTTCCTAGGTTCCCACTTCTACATTTGATTCGGTTTCTGTGTAGAATATGCCAGTGCTCTGTTCTCTGTTGCTGTTTGTCGCCGACGCGACATGCTGAGTGTTCTATTACGACACGAATTGCTCAGACCGCAGCACCCATGCTTAACTCGTTGCAGCCAGCATGGGCGCACATGAGTGCGAATTTTCCTCATCTTAATGGCCGCAACCCGTGTAGTTCGCCGATGCTCCGGGCGGCTTCATAGTGCTGCGTGCCCGATCGATGACAGCGTCACCGTGCGAGCCCTGCCGCATCGCAGTAATGGTATCTGCTCACACACTTGCGAATGCAGGTTTGCTTTGTGATTCATCGATGATGCTGCTCCGCGAGCTGTTGCTGCGCGAGTGCTGTCATAGGCCTCACATGTATTGTGTCCTGGCTTTTCGATTTCTTAGCAATGCTGCACTGCATGTCTGGCATTTATTTGCTACAGCTGCGTATCTTTTTGAGCTGAGTTGCTGATGCTGCAACCGCTCGTACCGCGTACGACGCCATCATGTTTTCTGCTGCTTTCGTTCTCACTGACTCGCTGCTGCTATTCATTACTAATGTCGGAGTGAAGATTGTTGTGATGCTATTCCTTGCAGCGGGGCGCTCTGTATCGCGTACGCCACCAAACCGTTCGCTGCCGCTTTGCTTCTCACACATTCGCAGCTTCCATTCATTACACAGTTTGTGTAGGAATGCTGTGCTGCTGCTCTCTTATTTCAGAGGCATTTGCGGTCTCTGCTGCGCCGCTGCACGCGCATCACACACCAGAGCAATCGCTGGTTCGCTGTGCAATCTTGCTCAGTAAACCTGGTCAATGAAACAGAGGTCATTATCATTGCGTTGCGGGCTGCAGCGTGCTGTCAACACAGATTGTGCACCATCACGTCGCTGTCCAATCACACCTCCTCCAGAGCACGTCAGATGCAAATCATCGTCACGGTCATCATTTGCAAAGTGTTGTTGCAGATCTAGGTGAAGATGAGCTACACTGCAGTGTGTTTGCATTCTCTCAGGTGCTCCCATACATCACATACACTCTGTTTATAACCACCTCTTGATGCAGCCTCTCGCAACAGAAATTTGACCAATCACCTTCTCAACAACACCACTGTTGGCCTTTTGATTGCAGCGCAGGCAAACTTGGCACAGTGGGGCACCATGGCATAGCGTGTCACAACAATAGCGACACAATAGCAAACCCGTGTCTGCGCTGCAGGTCCGGAGGCATGGCATGCATTCTCAGCGCTCTTCAAGTGGACACACCACTACTTGCAGTGTCTGCATCATGCATGCCCATGCCGACGCCCTCGGCTCTCCGCAATGTTTTAGCAGACTCAGGTTCACAACTACTGCAAAACGAAACATTGGTGTCGCTACTGCTTTAGTGCCGCCCACTACCCTGGCACCTCGGGCCGCATGCCACTTCCGCAGCCCTCAGAGCCGAACCGCCTCTGCGTCCCTGGCAACTCAACCGCATTTGGATCCCCGACACCAACGCCACCCCGCCATCCCGCGTGCCCCCGCACCCGGCCACGCCACGCACCTCCAGCCATGCCCGGTGGGCTAGGCACATCGTGCCATCATTGCCCACCGGGCTTAGAGCCTGGCGTCCCGGAGGCCGCGGAGCTTCGCCCCCCTGGCCACCGAACCCCACGCGCCCCACGCGCTTCCACTGTATGGGACCGGCCCAGAGCCCGCGTCGACCGCGTGCCACGGCCTGACCGCCAGCGATCGGCGCCTTGACATATAGCCCCGCCTCGCCTCGCAGGCCACACATTCGTCGTGCATCTCGCGTGCATCTTTATTGTGTCCTGCTACGACGGCTGTGGCTGACCTCGGCGGCCTGTGCTGGACCAGCGTGTGTCGCAGGCAGCGCTGAAACGGCGTCTGCCACATTCCAGCCCCTGCAGTGCGTTTAATTATCACCTAGAGTACTTTTATCATCAGCTGGACCACTGCAACGTTCCTGCAGCTCAATTCGGTAGAGTTCGCAGCGCCCGGTGCGCTCTGTCATCGGGCCCACCATCGCGCACGCTACATGCTGCTGATGGCAAATGATTTTGGTGTGAACATCGATCGTATATGGCTTATCCGGGATGCTGCAAGTCTGCGAATCGCTCTGTACGCCTATACTGCATCGCTCTGTGCTCGGTGCTGTGTGCCCGTCACTGTCCAGCCCGCCCGTGCGTATAGCCCGTCGCATCGCTTTGCAAGGCTCTATAGTTTCGTGCTATGTCAGTCCACGTAGACATAGTCTGCCATCGGCTGGAGCTGACGATCCGCCCGTGATGGCAGACCGAGGCAGACCGCATCGACGACGTCTCGCTTGTTCTGCAATCCTCATGGTGCACCTGTCATGCAATTGAATTACAAGCAAACGTCGCAGCGGTTGCAAAATGTGTAGCACGGATCGCTGATGTTCCAGGTGCGTGCTGTGCATGTCGTTCGCTGGCCCACATGTGCGTATTGCCCCGCAGCCTACTTCCGAGGTTCCCAGTTATACATTTGATGGTTTTCCTGTGTAGAATATGCCAGTGCTCTGTTCTCTGTTGCTATTTGTCGCCGACGCGACCTGCTGAGTCTTCGTGAATTGCTCAGACAGCAGCACCCATGCTCAACTCGTTGCAGCCAGCATGGGCGCACATGAGTGCGAATGCATCCCCTTAATGGATGCAACCCGTGTAGTTCGCCGATGCTCCGGGCGGCTTCACAGAGCGCCGTGATGCGTGCCCGATGGATGACAGCCTCACCGTGCGAGCCCTGCCGCATCGCAGTACAGGTGTTCTGCTTAACCTTTCAACACACACTTGCGAATGCAGGCTTGCTTTGTGATTCGTCGACGATGCTGCTTCGCCGAATTGTTGCTGCGCGAGTGCTGGCATAGGCCTCACATGTACTGTGTCCTGGCTTTTCGATTTCTTAGCAATGCTGCACTGCATGTCTGGCAATATTTTGCTGCAGATGCGTGTATTTTTGCGCAGATTGGCTGAGTTGCTGATGCTGCTACCGCACGTACCGCGTATGACGCCATCATGTTTGCTGCTGCTTTCTTTCTCACTGACTCGCTGCTACCATTCATTACTAATGTCGGATTGAAGATTTTGGTGCTGCTGTTCCTTTGCAGCGGGGCGCTCTGTATTGCGTACGCCACCAGACCGTTCGCTGCTGCTTTGCTTCTCACATATTCGCAGCTTCCATTCATTACACACTTTGTGTAGGAATGATGTGCTGCTGCTCTCTCATTGCAGCGGCATTTGCGGTCTCTGCTGCGCCGCTGCATGTTGCACGCGCATCACACACCAGAGCGATTGCTGGTTCCCTATGCAATCTTGCTCAGTAAATCTGGTCAATGAGACAGAGGTCTTCGCCATTGCATTGCGGGCTGCAGCGTGTTGTCAACAGAGAGTGTGCACCATCATGTCGTTGTCCCATCACAGCTCCTCCACAGCATGTCAGATGCGGATCATCGTACACGGGAATCATTTGGAAAGTGTTGCTGCAGATCTAGCCGGAGATGAGGTGCACTGCAGTGTGTTTGCGTTCACTCACCTTCTCCCCGACGTCACATACACTCTGTTTATTACCACCTCTTGTTGCAGCCTCTCGCAACAGAACTCTGACCAATCACCTTCTCAACACCACCACTGTTGGCCTTTTGATTGCAGAGCAGGCAAACTTGGCACAGCGGGGCACCATGGCATAGCATGTCACAACACCCGCAACACAATAGCAAAGCCGTCTTTGCGCTGCACGTCCGGAGGCATGCATGTTCAGGCCTGCATTCTCAGCGCTCTTCAAGTGGACACAACACTACTTGCAGTGTCTGCATCATGCATGTCCATGCCGACGCCCTCGGCTATCCGCCATGTTTTAGCATACTCAGGTTCACAACAACTACTGCAAAGCAAAACATTGGTGTCGCTACTGCTTCAGTGCCTCCCACTACCCTGCCACCTCGGGCCGCATGCCACTTCCGCAGCCCTCAAAGCCGAACCGCCTCTGCGTCCCTGGCAACCCAATCGCATTTGGATCTCCGACACCCACGCCACCCCCCCACCCTGCGCGCCCCCGCACCGGCCACGCCTTGCGCCTCCAGCCATGCCCGGTGGGCTAGCACGAAGTGCCATCATTGCCCACCGGGCCTTAGAGCGTCGCGCCCCTCCCCACGTGTCGGATCGCCCCCCTCGCCACGCATTCCACGCGTTTTTAGTATATTGATCGCCCCCTGGCGCCGCGTCGACCGCGTACATGGTCAACTGTTCCGGAATGTTCGATCGATCGTTCCGGCATGGTCCCGGCACCGACCTTCGCAGATCCGAGCGACACCTGTAGCGTGCGGACGTGCGGCGACACAGCCGGAAAGAGGTATACAATTAATTTTGCTGCATGCTTCACTCATGCCGTCCCAGCAGGCCAGCGCTGCAGCCCGTTCATGTCCCGGCGTACCGGCTGCCGAGCAGACTTGGCACGGACGGTTGCTTTCACCGGTCAGACAAACTTGGCAGCTGCACATGCAGCTGCCGACATTCTATAGTTCACAAACGGCGTTCCCGCTGCATCCGTTGATCATTTCGCTGGCTGCATCCTCTGTTTCTGTAGTCGACGATGCTCTGTGCGCGCTGTGAGCCGTGCTGAATGCCTGCTGTGTGCGAATCCCACCGCGCACAGCTTGCAGAGGATTGATATCTGCTCAAGCAGCTGTAAATGCTGCGACCGCCTGCCCCGGTCTGGCCCCGATGAAGGTAGCCATCTTCGGAGTGATGGTCCGGGTATGCTGTCACAAATCACACTCTTGCTGTGTGCGGCCCTGTCGATCGTATGGCCATGCTGCATCGAGTATAGTGTCACAACAGTATGTTCCACGCAGAGCTGTCAATGATGCAACAGCTCTGTAGTGCCCGCGACGCCTGGCTGCCCTCCTTTGCTGTGCACCGCTTCGCCGTCTAGACACTCGCACAGATCTCTGGAAAAAGGCAACGAGGCTCATGTCACCGCATTGGAATATGGCGTTTGCTGTGCTCGGCTGCTTGCACAGCAGCATGATGTCGCTGTCCCAGCGACCAGCTACCAAGCACGCCAGATGCAACGGTAAAACATCATCGATTGTTCGCTCGAAACATGTACCGTTCTATTGCTGACATATAGCTGGACATGTGCCATGCTGCGTTGCTATTCCAGCGGCATGTACCGTCGCTGTTGCAAAGATGCACGACCGCTGCGCACACAGATGCACAAGCTCTCGACACATGACAAGTACCCTCTCGGCTGCAAATGTTGCTGCATCGCACAGAATGCGCTGGCTGTCGATGGCCACAACCCTCTGTTTTACTGAGCCGCTCCGTGACAGCTCATACAGTCTGTTCAGCACCACAGCCTGCTGCAGCCCCTCACGACATAGATCTGGCCAGTCGTTTCGGTAGCACAATTGGCGCTGGCCTTCTGATGGCAAAGCAGGCAGACCACTCGAAGCAGGGAACGATGGAATAGCAACAGACAACACAATGTCACACAAGCGGCAGCACTGCGGTGCTTGAGGCATGCACATTCAGGCCTGCATTCTCTGCACATGGACACATGTCATCTGATCACAGAAGAACACAAGTTATTGCAACAGAAGCTTGCACCCTCTCGCCTACAACCTCTGTCCTTTGCTAGGAACTCAATGGGCACCACAACATGGAGCAACACAGCACAAGCTGCTACAAATGCAAATGAAGCTTGCACTTGTACGCCCAGACTATCCTTCCACTATCCTTCCACTGCGAGGGACCCACAAACATGCACTCACACTAGCTTCAAATTCCGAAGCATGCTCACCCGTACCACGGCCATCTGCCCTCTTCGGAACATACACATATGCACAACTACCTACAACATACAGAACAGCCATTGCTGCTGTCTCAGTGCCACGCTCCCACCACCTCAGCACCTCGGCCCCACATGCCACCTCCGCAGCCCCGCCCCCGTGGACGAGCCCGTCTACGGCAACCAAATCACAGTCATCGATGTCCCGACACCCCGCGCGTACCCCGCACCCCGCACCCCGCCACCCCCGCGTCCCCTACGCCCCGCCCGGTGGGCTAGGCACGTAGTGCCATCATTGTAGACCGTCACGGGGACAGCTTCGACCGAGTGCAGGCACCCGCACCTGACGTCGACGCTGCACTTTCGATCTTGTCTGGCGTCGACGGCGTGCAGCGCATCAAATTCGCAATTAGACGGTCTGCACCTGCGCTGCGACGCTGGCCGAGCAATCTCAGTACCGTGCAGCGCATCAAATTCGCAATTTCGATCTCTCGAGGTGGACCCATGCCCAGGTTGAGCGGCGCCGCGCCCGTGAGTTCGTCCACGCAGTCTCTCTGGGGGCGGGTGTATGTATGTGTTGCTGTTGACTCGGATGGGATTCGGTTTTGGTGTTTGTCTTCTTCCGGTCACTCTTTTGTAAACTCTGGGGGCGCGTGCGGGCCTCGGTGATGGTGGCATGAGCGTGAGTGCACATGTGAATTCAGCTTAGAGCTGCTGCGAAGTCGTCAGGGACCCGTTTGTTCTACACGGGGGTGTTACAAAAGAGTGAACGGGAGAAAACAAACACTGAAACCGAATCTCATCCGCATCAACATCAACCTACACTCACACACACACGAACACAACAACCGCACGCACAACTCAGTCCGGCAGGATCGCGTCCTCTAGGCCCGCATCATACCGCAACCCCTGCTCCCGAGAGATGACAAGCCCAGACTTCCGATACATATCCGCATTGCCACGCTGCAATGACACCGACAACATGTACACCCGCAGCGCCCACTGGACAAACGCGCCTTTGGAGATGCGCCCACTGGCAGCGGCCACATCCCCCAACTGACCGACAAACCTCACGGCAGCCTTGCCCATGAAGCCACACGATTCGACTGCAAACGGAACAAACCGGAACGCGGCCGCCATGCGGCATGGTCAGGCACGTCCCGCCGGGAGCGGTCCCGCTTCCTGTCCTCCGCCCGCTCCGCCGTCGCACCCGTCTCTCGCGCCGCAGCGGCCACGTATGAGGCCGCCGGCGCATGTGTGACCACGACGTCCACGGCCGCCATCTCCAGGCGCGGACCCGTTTGTTCTACACGTGTTCGTGTGAGACTCCTCTGTAATGTTCAGTGTCCCGGGTGAATTCGGGTAAATTCGAATTTGTCGTGACGGGTTAACGGGGCCCGGAAAGCCTCGCGGGCACAGCGCAGGGAACATGTGTGATGATTCGGATGAGATTCGGTTTTGGTGTTTGTCTTCTCCCGTTCGAACGAATTCACTCTTTTATAATGACCGGTTTTCAGCCAAACTCGGGGTGTTGGAATCTCGCATGCAGCGTGCGTCACGCGACACCACTCACCACACTGCTCCGCCATGCACTACACAACAGCGTTGTTGACACCTGGATCGCAGATTCGCGAAGCGCGCAAACAAGCTGCTGGTGAATGCCTTTGTTGAGTGAGACTGAGTGCACAGCAACTTTTTGCACAAGAAATGGTGAATGATGTGCGGCAAGGACGGTGTCGGAGAGACACACTGTTGTATGCACCACCTGCAGCTGGCCATACGTATGCATACTATGCAGCTAGTAGCCGAAGCACGGTGTGTGTGCTGTTGTTGACTCGGATGAGATTCGGTTTTGGTGTTTGTCTTCTTCCGCTCACTCTTTTGTAAGTCCTGCATAGCCGAAGCGCGGGCGTGCGGACGTTCGAAACCAGGGAAGAGTCTCCACTGGAGACCCATGCATGCGTCTGTTACAGAAGCAGTGCGCATCAACGTAAGGTCCGCCAAAAGCGTACAAATCAAGGTCTACTACCTTATATGAAATCAGATCTAGAATCTTTAATAATACCGGAAATTGCACCGCATGGCGCATATGATGATGCCGTGTAAGCGTGTAAGCGTATATCGCACCGTAGGACCGTATAGTTTTTCGTAAACGGGAGAAGACAGACACCACAAAAGAGTGTCATCCGAAACAACAGCTACAGGTTCTTTGAGGTGGTCATATGTGGAGCTGTTTGAGGTGATCATGATGCGGGCTACATACAAGCATGCTTGTGCTGCGCAGGTACTCTGCAGTTACATCGTGGAGGCAGGTAGCACAGGCAGGTAGCACTGCGGGCATTACACCTCCTCGCAAGACCAAGACCACATCGCTGTGATGTCAGCACTGCCCCCATACGCGCATCAACAGGCGCGGTTGTAGTGTGATCGCGTGATCGTGTGTATGTGGCTGTTGATTCAGATGAGCCTGAGGTTCTTTTCTGGTGATTGTCTTCTCCCGTTTACTCTTTTGTATCAAAAGCAAGTCGCCCGAGGGCAAGCCGGAACATCACAGGCACACCCAAGCACACGGACACCACACCCGGCACCCGGCCGCCTTGAGAACCCCCTCCCCCACCCTCGTAAGATATATGGTGCCTGTGGCTTAAGACAATTGGGGGCCATGGGACTGTGGGAGGGGAGGAGGGTTGCATGCATGCATGCTTGCGTGCACACATCTTTCTGCAATAGATGAGTAAGAACGCCCTAGGCATGATCTATGATCTGTTTCATTGACCATAATCAAGGTGCAAAGCTTGACGCCCACCTGAGCTTGGTATTCACTGGTAGGGCTGTTGGTTCTTTGAGATTAGCATCACCGTCGTCATCACGATCGTTGATGATTGCTGAGATCTCAACTCACCAAATCTGGCATTGGCTGTAGCTACAGACACCAGGGAGCAGGCTGAACGCACCAGGAAGACCCCAACACCGAGGAAATAAAAAGGGCTCTGCCAGAGCCTACCAGTTTGCAGTGATCGCAGTAGGTGCTGCCATCACCGTACACCGTGTACCCTGCCTAGGCAGTGACTGCCTAGGCAGGGAGACACAAGTACGTGTGCAGCAACTGTGTGCTACAAGGATAGCGGTGTGTGCAGTGACGCAACAGTACTGTGTGTTGAGAGGATAGAGGCGGCGAGGCGGGCACGGCGCCAGGACAAGAACACAACCACCGACCCGGGCCAACGGACCCACGGCAAGTGTGCACGCAGTCACAAGGGAATAGGCAAGGCAAGTGTGCAGGCCGTATGTCCACGAGGGTGTGTCACCAGGGGTTGACGCGGAGAGGCATGTCCACATCAGCGTGGAACATCGGTGTGGACCCTGGACCCTGCGGTGCTGGGTGTCCTGGGTTGAGCGTGCTGTGGCCTTGCGGTGTGTGCTGCTGTGCTGTCCCAGAGTACATGCCTCTCTGACTCCTCCTGTTGACACATGGGTGTAGTATTCACTGACTGGCAGTGTTGTTGCCGCCTGCACTGTTGAAAATGCATTTGGCCAATGGGGTCCCTGGCACCATCCACATTTACTCTACTTCACCATTGCGGGTCTGCGTTGTCATGTTGGCCTAGAGGGTGATTGCCCATTGACATGCATTGGATGCATGCACACGTGGCACGCCTGAGTCACATCGGGTGACATATGCCCAGCTGCTCATCGTATCGGAATATCCTTGCCAGGTGCTGCCGGCCTGAGCAGCGGCGCTACTATATATATATAGTCCCCCATGAGGGACGACATCGTCCCTATATACCAACAACCAGGGACCAGGCAGCACAGCAGGGCCTCAACCTGCAGCTGGCAGCAGACGCGAATCACGTGAGTACGAGTACTTTCGTGTTTTCCAGGGGCTGTCATCTCACAATGAGAGCCAGAGACCCTGGCAGAGAGTTTCGGTGTGATCGGGCCAGCGCTCCCGAGCACGATCAGGCAGGGCCGGCTCCAGATATTCGAGAGTCTGGCCACACGCACAGGCAGCCTACATAATCAGCACCGGCCTGGTTTGAGGCGGCTGGCTTGGGGGTTCTGCGGCGGTCTAGAGGCTCGAGTCTGGCAGTGTTGGGTCGCTGTGCAGCATTTCCAGGGCTGCCACCAAGAGATTAGTCCTGAATGTTAGGGATTGTTACATGTGATCGGGCCTGACGACTCAACACCAGAGTCTACTGTGAGCCGGTTGGGACCGAGACTGCTGCGGCGGTTCGGTGACACAACGCCACCAACAGTAGTGGATACGGACCCACGGTTGGCGTGGGCGTGTGAATATATATTCTAGTTACAAAGGAAAGAGTACTAGCTTCATTCAGATCTACTTTACTGTACTTTACCGGCTCGCACGGAGTGATGCCCTGATGCATCTCTGTGTCTCGTTGCATGCAGTTGTGAGGTGGCAGACAGGCCCACAAAACCGAGACAGCGACCGCGCTCTAAATTGTACATTCAGCAGGCACCACATGGCCAAGGGCATCAGCATGGCGGCCCGTCCTGGTCACACAGTCATAGGCATCACGGTGGCAACAAAGTGGTGGTGGCACCAGGTGCTGATGGGACACATAGCCGGTTGCCGACTACCACTGGCCATGGACGCTTTGTTTTTGTGCCCTAGGATGATGCAGGTGCACATCGACTGCATACATGAGCCCCCGAGATCTAGATGAGGCCCACGGGGTGGCTCTAGTACTGCTTGAACTAATGCACAGTGCGACCTACAGGCCAGACTGTGAAAATACCGAGCACGCGCCTGCTGGACACGTCTGCTGGACGCGTCTGCTGGACACGTTGGGGCTGAAACGGCACACGCAGGTTTAAATGTGTTAACATTTGAGTTGCAGATTGAAAAAAAAATTGGAGTCGTGGAGGTGACCACCCTGGTGACACCGTTCGCACCAGGGAAGCTGCAGCTAACTGGCAGGCTGTTTGGGGTTTCAACGGTTCAACGAATGGGGTTTCAAAACATGCACCAAGGGGGTCAAGGGTGCTGCAACAGCTGCATGATCTGTGCACTACTATTGCAGTATACAGTGGGTGTGGTGATCCGTGCTAGCATAGAGCTTTACTTGAGCAATCACTACACTGGTACATTGCCATGCGAGCTGGCGGCTCAAATATGTACGCACCATGTGACAGTGAAGTAGAGCATATTAAATAGTAAATAAGTAACAGTAACCTAAAGAATGAATTAAGCTAGATGTACTTTACTGGACTGTCTCGGTACGATCTAGATCTGGCTGAGTGTGATAGTACAACAGCTCTGTGCTAGCGGGCAACAGCGGTACTGCTGAGCAGTACTTCTCCCCGGTGCCACGCACGTGGCACCGGAGTGAGATGAGATCGTGGTGGCATGGCATGTCGGGAAGCATTGCCAATTCATACGACTCTGCCACAGGCTGCTGTAGTGTTGTAACTGCAGTTCAAGGCCAGGCCAGGGAACAGTGCCTCCTCGTGTGCATGATAAAAAAGCCACGACGTCAGGGACTCCAAGAACACACAAACGAAGCATGTGCCTCCAGCCCTCCAGCGCCTGGTGTGGTCATGCATGGATCAGGAGATATCCATCACTGCAATAGCCGCACCCAGATGGTAGCTCCTGGCCCTCTCTGGTTGGTGTGACTTGTTCTGCTCAGAAGCTCCCTTGAGGTTGGGGTCCTCTGCCACGCTGTGTGCTGTGTGCTTTGCGCTTCACGCACGAGGTATAGCCTCTTCTGATGAGAAGAAGCGCAGTTAGGTCTGGGACATGCCTGCCTCTTCTGTGCATCCATGCTCCTGAATCAAGCATCCACTGCTGTCTACACCTAGGTTTAGCTGATACGAGGAGGAAATGGGCGGCTTGACAGCAAGGCAGACCCTCGAGCAGCGTGGGCATGGGCATGCGCGATCGCTGAACATCGCTGAACGAAGGCTCACACTTTCCAAGGTTTCCAAGTGACTGACGCCCAGGAAGCTGTCAGCAGAGATACTCCTCCATCTCACCTCAGCAGCTGCTTGGACTGATCAGTGACTGACGGTTGTGCCGGCGTTCTGTATGCTATATCCTGGGAAATGCAGCTGTAGCGACAGTACAATTCACAGCGGACGTGTCCTAGGCCTAGGCATCGCGACTGTTGAGGTGCACTTCGGAAGCATCTCAACAAGACGCTTTAACGAGCCTGCGGGACTGCAGATCCGGAAATGAACGTACCAGTACCAGTGGCATATTTTTGTGGCGTCATAAGTGCTTCACGCTGAGAACGATGCGCACTGCGTGGCCTGGTTTCACCAGCTGCCGAGGCGGGCGTAGCATGCCACTCGGCATCGCCCTGACAACAAGAAGCAACAGCTTCTCAGATTGGTGATCGGAGGAAACATGGAGGCGGCGAGAGGCGAGCACGCCGACAGGACAGCAGCGCCACATTTACAGCTACCCCTTGTCCACATCTCTTGCACCCCAGGTGCAGTCTATCTATTGCTCACTATACTAGCTACATCTCCTGCTATCAAATCGCATGGGCATGGTCGTCAGGTGCAGAGGACAACGCGGCTCCGGGGCTGGTCAGTTTGCAGTCATCGGATGCAACCGACGCTGTGCACGCTAGCGAAGATCACAATGCCGTCGGCGCATGGCAGCATGCGTGCTCCAGCTCGCTTCATGTGGCTTTGGTTCTCACCGCCATCGTGCCGTGAGATGCCGCGTTCGATCGCCTCTGGAGAGTTGCCACACACGTTTCAGGTCACCTACCCGTACGCGTCGCATGTCGGATGCAGCGGTGACGGCATGCCGCAGTCGGGCACCGCAGATAGATTCTGCGGACTGACTCATCAGGTCATGGAATACCAGATTATGTATCATAGCCAGTCCACGAATGAGTCTCATGATTCGACTGACAGTGGAGTCAGTCCCATGCCTCCAGCTGCCTCCAGTCCCATGCCTCTGGGCCATCAGACCCAGAGGCATAGACAGATATCTGATTCCTGGCAATTCTGTCGATTTGCCTCGGAGGTCTGTCCTGCCACAAGCTCCATCCTCGCCAAGCTCTCCGGAAAAGTGATGATCGAGCTTGACTGTGGCCTAAGGCCCACGTGCACGGCCAGACAGACATCTGCATGCTAGCTTTCAACAGCTGAACCATGAAGGCAGACCCACACGCATCCACTGCCGGCGCCTGTATGTGAGATGATAACAAAAGAGTGAACGGATCTGAGATAAAAACGGATCTGAGATGCGTCCGCCCACTTGCACTCCTGCTCTGCTCCAAAGAGGACAGCGCCTTGCACGCATTCGAGACAGATCTGTCTAGATGTACGCGCTGATACCCCTGCCAGTGCGGTGGGAAAAGGATGCATGCCATGCAGCACGTGTCTAGATCTGAGGCAGCCAGGGCATATGTTATATAATCTCACACACGAAGCATCACTCAAACACAGGCCCTGCCCCTCGCGCTCGGCAAATGCCAACCGCAGGTCATGAGCGGCTGCTGCCAGACACGGTTCCACCCCGGCCGAACACACCGGGTGGATGTAGCCCAGGAACAATTGCAAGGCTCTTGTCTTATGCGGGGCAACGGCCTGGCTGCTCATCACCACGCGTACGGCCACAGATGAAGGAGGTTAGGTCTAGATTTAGAGAACAGTTTGAAGCACTCGGGCCATTGCATGGCAAAGCACCAGATCAATTGAGCTTAATTAAGCTACTATAGCCATTGCAAGCTTGGCTCTAGAGAAGCCTTACGGGCAGATGAAGGACAGTGCTGCTGGTACGCAGTCCTCAGTGGTACCTCAAAGATAATGCGTGCTGCGTCTGTATGTTGCAATTGGACTTAAGGACAAAGTGGCGAGGCGGGCAGCACCGCGAAAGAAGCAAGCAGATCAAGTACACACCGACACACACCCACGCACGCACGCAACACACACAGAACGCACCACTGCCTCTGCATGTATCTGTGATGGACAGATGTATTGAGCAACGATTCGCTGCATCACCGATTGGCACGCGCTAGCTTTGTACTCTGGGTGGCGTGCGACGCTAGTCTTCATGATCAGGACAGAGGCATCAAGACTCGAGGCATGTGGACACGCGTCAAGCTAGCACTCAACCACCTTAAGCTAGTGCTCAACCACCACATGCGCGAGGCCAGGACTCCCACGTCAGAATCTACCAGTAAAGCAGAGTAGGTCTACGTAACCTAGTAGGTATCTTTGAGCACGGCCCAAGCCTGCCATGTGAAGTGTTTAATAAGTGTTGGTGCAGATCTGGTGCAGGTCTAGACAGCTGAGCAGATGCTGACTACGTCACGGGCAGTAGACAAGCCTGGTCTACTCAATTGAGCTTAAGCTGAGCTTAGGTGTCCGGCGGCCATGCACATCCGCACCCCGGGGGCCCCAGATATTCTCCAGGCACTCGCTGGCTTGGCAAGTGATTGCGAGGTGAGCTTCCAGAGCACAGCCTGGGCAGATCTAGAAGGCGGCAGTCCACATAGCAGCGCATGCATGCTAAAGCAGGTAGGCGGGGTCCTGCCGTTCAGCTGCAGGGCGGGGCATCACTCCAACCGTATTATTAGACAGCCAAAAGGACGGATCTGCTGTTCACAACTGGGATTGTGGCAAAACTTCAGTTGAACTTGGTGATTGTCGGACGTTGGTGTTGGAAGCTTTCAGTGTTCAGGACTCCATGATATATCTATACAGGCCACGAATCGGTTTGCACACACAACTGTCCTCGTGAGCAATTGATTATATGCGAATGTCTGATCTGTCTGGCTTGAGAGTATCATACATTCTCCAGTACAAAGTATTCTCACGCGTTACACCGGTGCCACACAATCGCACTGCGCAGCCCGATCAGCTCTGGCTCTATAGGCGCTATAGCGCATATTCCTACCGTCTCCTCTACCTCTTACACGATGGTCTCCGTGGCACACTGAAGCAGACTACATGCACATAAGCATTCTAGAAGGCGTCCACGTGCCTCAGGGAGTCTATACACCTCACTACAACACAACGTAGGAGAGCATGGTATACAAACCCTGCCCTCCAGCACCTCAGCCTGAGGCTGCTTACACCCACAGACCTCAGACCCACCTGCACACCCTATCGGCGCTGGCGTCAAAGCACATCACCACAGAAAACAACATCAAACATCACTGATACTGCGTCACCATCGATATCGGACCGCCGGCTCCCGCGGGATCCATGGCGAGCACACCCCGCCACACGATCCCTCACCCGATGTACAGCCCCAACTTCACTGTATAGTATACACATGAGCATCAATCCAAGGTGTGCTCCGACGAAGAGCTCAAACCAACCCGCCAGAGCAGAATGGGCCAGGAAAAATTTTCGAGCCAACATGACCGGATCTGGATCACGCCAGACAGCCCAATGGCCCTCTACATTCTCGCCCCCAACACAAAATCAATCGAAACTCGAGTTGTGATTCACAAACACTGCATGTCTTCCGATGACCGCGCCACCGGTACAGGCGGCCCCCTGCAGCGACCCCCTGCAGCAAAAGCTGCTTCGCATCCAAACTTAAGGACTACAGTGCAAACTTGAACTGTCAACCTCAAACGCAATAACTTATTGAATCACCTGGACACTGGTCCCAATTGGGCTTAAGGCGCCTCTCCGAACGAGAAGCTGGCCCTGCACGCCACAGGCACCACTGCTTACCTGGATCACGACACTTTCAGCAGACCACACAACCAAAAAAGAAGGAAAAAAAACCCACTAGGTGATAAGAAGAGAACCCAAACATGATACAGGTGCCGGCGACCACAGACGAGGTCATCGGCATATCTCGCTCGGATCCCGCACATGCGTGCACATGCACCACATGCTGGCCTCCAGACAGCACAGCACAGCACAGCACACCCCGCCGCGGCAGCAGTGCGGACGACTCAGCATATGACCCTTCAGCAGCTGTACCAAGGCAGCGAGCCCTGTTTTGGCCTGCTCGCAGGCGCCCCCGCCGGCATCCACCCTGCCTTGCCCTAAACATCCCAAGAAACAACTTCAAATACTACGCCTCTGAGGCACACTGGTGGGCAACCCCACATGAAATGAACACATCAGCGCCGACATGGCGGAGGCTTATCCACTGCCAGCGGCAGTAACCCACGCAGTCGGCTCCTTTTGTAGACACTAATGACGTATGATATTGGAGGTGTCAACCACTTCAGTCGCGGTGGACCCGGACGACTGCAAGGAGACCGATCGACACA